>BNCR01000012.1:35019738-36365414 GCA_014656515.1 Oryzias celebensis
GGATGGCATGCGTGCTCACATCACAGCATCTGATTTATTGTTTGAATTATAACCAGTGAGCTTTGTCCTTGGCATTTAGTACACTGTAGGTGTACATTTATAAGTGTTTTGAACAAATGAAAGGAAACTGTGAAACCATGATACACAAAGCATATCTAAATATTACTAAGATATCCAAAGAAACCTTTGAGGTTATGCAAATGAATAGTAAAGAGGGGCTTTGACAGATATCTGAGCACATCTACAGATGAAAGAACAATGAATCACTAAGATGAATGCAGCTGTCAGGGTTGTACCGGTAATCCTCCCTGTTGATTGACACAAATTTGGCTCATTTGATGCATCAAACAAATTGTCAAGTCCGCCCCTTTTTTATGAACCACTTTAATTCATAATTTGGTTTTTCCAGCTTGTGTTTCTCCCTCCCCGTTTTATACTACTGTGTCCTTTCTCCTCGATGATCAGGCAGATAAAGGTCAGCCTGGATCCCAATGTTCACAGGCAGGTAGACCAAAGCCAATTTCAGATGTGTCAATGGAACTGATGCTGCCAGCTTCCTGTGACAGCTTGAGTTGAGCAGCATCAGCTCTCATCTAAAAAAATCACCTCTGCTTACTGAGCGGAAAGTGCTTGTCACACATACCTGAAATATGCTGCCACGGCCTGTCAGCGCACATCAATTATATTTATTATATCCTGATTATCATATCAAGTATTATAGTTACTGTGCGCTGTGATACTCACCGCTTGTTTACATAATATCATTACCTTGAACCTTAATCTGTTTTATTGATGTGTATCTGTCATGTTGTCTACATAATTATGGTCTGTTTACCATCAAAAATAACATACTTTATAACTATTGAGATTCTGTTTCAAAGGAAACTTTCACTCTTTAGATGTGATTATTTTAGAATTTTAATTAACTAAAGTTTGCTTTACTGAAGATACCTTTCCCATGGTTTTTGTGGGGTTTTTTGTAGAAAAATGTGAGGAAGAATTTGGAGAAACTGCCCAAAAACCTATTTAAAACTATTCAGGCCGGCAGTGGCTCAGGTTGTTGAGAAGGTCTGCCAATGATCAAATGGCCGGCAGTTCAAATCCCACTCCTCCCAGTCAACTCTTGTGTTTTTGGGCAACACACTTTCCCCTCCCTGCCTCCAGTGTGGCTCCACTGGCATATAAATGTCCCAGTGATGTTCATTGGCGCATGATGGCAGCCACGCGTCTGTCAGCCTGCCCCAGAGCAGCTGTGGCTCTCGTCAGTAGCTTACTATCACCGAGTATGAATGAATAATGGATAAACATTGAAAGAGCTTTGAGCGTCACGAAGGTCACAGAAAAATCCAATTCATTATTATTATTATTATTCACTCTGCCAATAGAGAATTAGTGAATAACTACCTTCTTCAAGACGCATCAAAATACCTATTAAGCTATTCAAATCACTAACTAAAATTTGTGAACTTAAACACTGAGGAATAACTAGTACCTCATCCTCAGTCACCCAAAGGTGACTGGTGGTGTAGGTCATTGGGTTGTATGGTCTCATGGAGGGTTGTAGACAGGTGTTCCTGCGTCTAAATGGGAGCGCAGGTGTGTCTTGCATTTCCTTTAAGGCTCGTAAGGAAAACTTAAGAGACATCATTGTAACATTGTTGTGTGTGTACGTGTGTGACGTACTGGTGATAATGTCTTGTGGTGCCCTTACGTCGTATTCTGGTCATTAGTGCAATATAAGTACTGGCTCCTAAGACCTATCATCTACAGCATGCTCACAGAAACAAATAAATACTAATATTTTGGCTCTACGGGCTCACCGAGTGGTCTACGACTTTGATATTTTGTACATGCTCCATACAAGTTTGCCCATTTTTCACCCACTGACAGCTGCCTCCACCCAAAAGTACATTAGTAACTAAGACCTAATAAGTGGGCAATGCCTGACATGTTATGTCCTGCTTTCCATTCTTAATGTTTTGTTTACTGATCAATCAGAATCCAATCTGCTAATTTAACTGCAGCATGCAGTCTGTGAGTGCACTGAAGTCATGTCTAATAACAAGAAGTAAGACACGCGCAACAACAACCCAAAAGTGTGTTGTAATATATGCACACTTCTCTGCTTTTGATGCGGCAGTGTTGCATACGGATCTACAGTATCCCTCAATACCCATATTTAATGTGTCGAGTAGAAGCTTTCCTGTGACAGATCTACAGCTGAGTATGGTGGGTGTCACTGGGGAGCCATAATCACAGTCTCTCCACAGAAAGCATTCTGCGTTCTACCCCTCAGGAGCTCATTCAGCATATTCCTGCATAATTACCTCAAAGTGATTAGAGAAATCAATGGAGTACTGTCATTCCTGAGGGCACTTTTCCAAAGCTACGTCTTGTCACAAAACACATCAAGCATCAAGCAAAACACATCAAACATCATCCAGCTTCCTAGCATATAATATTGTAAACACTGAGCAGCACAGTCGGTACACTACAAATCATACAATCATTTGTATTCCTGACGCCTGCTGCCCTGGGCACTTGCTGTGTGTCACATGATTATTGGAAGTGACGGGAAGTTTTAGCAGCATTTTATGAAGCCCCGGAGACTCGTGTCAGGATGCATCTGCCCTATGAAATCAACAGCATTTTTTATGTGGCTGTGGTGCTGAAGATAATGTCTGAGATCACAAAGTCTGGTAATCACCTATGCTGATTCCTGCCTTGGTTCCTTCCTGGTGATTTCCCAGGAGCATGCACCCCACAACAGTAAAGCAGAACATGTTATTGCAGCACAAAATAGTTTGCTAACAGTTATCCTTGAAACAGGAGATGGTGTTCCAGCACAGCACATCACTTCGGCAAAATTTACAATCAAACATATAACGTTTTGTACAAAAAGCCCAAGAATGGACCTGCGTAGGGACGCATGAACAAGAGAAGCCAGAAATGAGGATTTATGGGCCTTATGTGCCTTTCCATAGACCTTTCATTGAAAGTGGCTGCCCGAATACAACACAGCTAGTATGAATGGACCTTTACAGATGTTCCAGTGTTTTTGTGTTTGTCTACTTCCTGCTCTCTCACTGTTGCAGTTTGTCCTTGTTTTAACAGATATTAGTGATAATAGTCATCTTGTATTCCTGTTGTTATCCCCATACTGCCACATTGCCCCTCCACAAACTGCCACCTTAACGTAGTGGAGGGGTTTGAGAGCTTGAGTGATCCCAGGACCAAAGCTGTCTTGGGCTTTTGCCCCTGGTATGGTCTCCCATGGCAGACAGGTCTTGGGTGATAGCAAGGGTTCAAAAACCCTTATGAGAAGACAAAACACAGATCCAGTATCGTCACTGGGGCCTCACCCTAGATCCAGGCCCGGGGTTGGGGCTTGCAGGTGAGTGCCTAGTGACTGGGGCTCTTCCTGTAGGCTCCAGTTGGGTCCGGCCCGAAGAAACGGCGTGGGATCACTCAAAGGGAAGAATCTGATGCCTTGGTAGTTTGGCCTCTCTGGATGGGTTTAAGTATTAAGAAGTTTAAGTATCTTGGGGTCTTGTTCACAAGTGAGGGAAAACTGGAGCGTGAGGTTGACAGGCAGATTAGAGCGGCATTCACCAGAAAGCAAAGCTCTCAATTTACCGGTTGATTTTCATACCATTGCTCTCCTACGGTCATGAGTTTTGGATCATGACCCAAAGAACAAGGTCTGGGAAACAAGTGGCTGAATTGAGCTTCCTCCGACGGTGGCTGGATGCTCACTTAGAGATAGGGTGAGAAGCTCGGTCACTCGGAGAGAGCTCAGATTAGAGCCACTGCTCCTCCACATCGAGAAGAGTCAGTTGAGGTGGTTCGTGCATCTGGTCCATATGCCTCTTGGACGTCTCCCTGGAGAGGTGTTCTGTCCACTGGGCTGAGGCCCTGGGGAAGACCCAGGACACGCTGGGGAGATTATGTCTCTTGGCTGGCCTGGCAACGCTTGGAACGTTTACACTACAAAATAAAAACTAAAAACAGAAACTAAAGCAAAAGTTATGATTTTGGTGTTTGAAAATATAATCTATTTTCTGTGCGCTAAGACACAGGAGAGCCTGAAAGCACTGTGGAGCTGAGTTTTTGGTGGAGAATTTTTTTAGAAAATAAATTAATTTAAGTAATGACCAAATCTTTTACAATACATTAAGGAGAAAATTGGCTAGTTTGTCAGAAAAATATTTTTTTAATTGCAATTTTCTGTTTGTATATCTTATTAGCCAAATCATTATACTAGATTGTCCCCATCAGTGTTACATTTTCATGATAGATGACCCACATCTAGGATTTAGGTTGTGAGGACTGTGCCCTTTAATTTATTTATTTTTTCTTGTTTGAGTTTATTCTTTAACTCTATTCTGTTTTCTTGCTCCATATCATGTTCTAAAGTTTTACATTTCTCCGTCCGTCATAGTCTCACTTGGTTTCATTTGATAATTATCCCCAGCTGTCTTAAGTCAGGTAAATCACGCTCAGAGTGTTTAAGAGGCTGTTTGTCAGGTTATCTCATGTTTGTCACCAGTTCCCCCTCCCGCTTTCAAAATTTGCTCACATGAGTTTTTTTGACGTGTGATGCTACAAACTTGCTTGTTGTTCTGCATTTCTGGGTCCTAAACTACAAATTTCACACACGTCATGTTGACAATTCAATTTTAGTTCATTTCAATTCTTCTATTTTAATGTTGATATTTAACATGTTCCCTAATTGCATGTTTTTCAAACTTCCTTCATCTTTGCAATGATTTCTCTATACTGAATGACATTAACTCTTTTTCTTTCTATAATCTACATAATGTTGGAAATGTTGACGACCCAGCGCCTGGACTTTGTTTTAAGTAAATATTTATGATGAAATGTTGCTTAATATTAAATTGTTGAAAGTGGTGCAGTTAATCTGTGTTTCCTCTGAGGTCAGCAGTTCAAGGATTTTTAATGAAGTTGTTCAGCTTTTACTGTAGTTGCTAAGCTCATCAGTCCAGCAGACATGCGTCCTTCTGTAACAATTTAATGTATCCTTTAATACAAAAAATGAATCTGGCGAGGACAAGGAAAGAAATTAGAAAGAAAAGCATCTTGGATGACAATGATTTCTTTAGATGAGTTATGAACGGGCACTGGAAGGACCCTGACCGCTTCATGTCACAAAATTAAAACAGACACAACAGAAGAAAATAGATTGCAAAAATTATTAAAATTGGATTTTGTGAAGATATAGATGTTTCATTCATTTTCTAAATCCACTTTATCCCTTTCTGTGTCACTGTGCTGCCGGAGCCTAACCCGGCCACTTTTGGGCAAAGGCAGAGTACATCCTGGACAGATCGCCAGTCTCTCGCAGGGCCCCAATCACACACCCATACTCAACAAGGGACAGTCTAGTCACCAATTAACCTATGAACCATGTTGTTGGACAGTGAGAGGTAGCCAGAGTCCCCAGAGAAACCCCACACATGTACGGGGAGAACATCCAAAAGGAATGGTACCCCAGTGGTAGTTCTCTCTCTCTCTCTCTCTCTCTCTCTCTCTCTCTCTCTCTCTCTCTCTATATATATATATATATATGATTAAAAAACTGGATATCATTGTTGTTATATTTTTAATACTTAATCTCTGGAACATGAAGAACCAGAATGGGTTTTTCAATATCTCTAGAGATGTGTCCTATTATTAATATATAAGGTTTGATTGTATTTGTTTTTCTGCATACTGTTGTGTTTAGCAGCTTATTGTAATTCCAGATGCAGTGAAAGTGTCCTGCATATGAACCTGTTCTAATCTCCCTTGATAAAACCAACCCAAAAATTCCCCCCTCGTGTTTGAATTAAAGGGAAATAGTCCACATTATTACAATTTTAGGTAGCATTTTTTTAAGAACTAAAGAATCTGTTTTCAAGTTTATTACGCAACGAATTTGCGTACGAGACAAAAACTTTAAAAAAGAAAAGAAAAAAAAACTTCTAACCTTTTAAACTTAAACAATCCTTTTCCTCTGGTGAAGTGGTAAAGACGATGAGGAAAAGAGATTCCATCTTTGAGAAAAGCCTGACACTTAAAGATGAAGACAGCAAAGGTGAAGCTTAAGCAACAGCAAAATCAGCAGAAGTCTGCATCCCTTACTTCTTCTAAGGATAAGTATGCAACATTTGACAGGTTTTTTGAGTGTTGAAAGAGCTGCACCTTTAAGTAAGCTTTATGATTTCAAACTGCAGCACTCAACATTTTCCCACTATCTCTAAAGGTTTTGTGGAATTGCATTTGGCTGACATGAAACCGAATAATTTAGGAAAAAAACATGATGAGGAAATGTGTTTATCAGCAACTGATTTTTGCATTTTCATGTTAAAAATTGTGTGGTCCTGTGACAGACTAGTGACATGTCCAGGGTGTACTCCGCCTTCACCCAACAATGCCCAGGACAGGCTTCGGCAACCCCGAAAGGAATACAGCAGGTTAAGAAAAAGGATGGATGTTAAATATTGTACATGCATGTCTCACGTTTGAACATTATATTTCATTTAGTTAATTGCAGGGAAATAATCTTTAATATCTTAAGATATCAGGTAATGCTATGAACACATAGGGTGTGTGACGTGCTTTTTACCATGCATTCTTCCACGTACTTCTTGCCTATGGTGTTCTCACTGGACTGTCACTACCCCATACTAGAGCATGTAGCTACAGTTGGAAGAGGCTTTGTGTGAATAATGAAGCAAAAAAAATCTTGTTCATTATGCCCCAAGCTTTTTGTTTCACAGACTCATCATCATATACTGTAATTCTTTTGGCAAAAACTACAAAATCATAAAGGAGAAATAATTAATTTTGTAGTTTTGCAGAAAGAATCATATAACTCAGATTTGGTAAGGACGACTGAATGCCGTGCCTTTTAATTTATGGAAGTGCCAAATCCCAATCCCTGATTGGTCAACGGTAAACTGGTTTAACTTTCACTGTTATTTTAATGGCTGCGGATTCTGTACATAGAGCCCAAAAACGGTCTTAAAAACGTGGCTATTTGGCATGGCTATTCATGAAACGTAAGAGTTTTGAACACGGAAATTTGTAAACGCGAATTTACATAGATTTTCATTGGAAGTGGTAGCTTGAACATGCGTTGCTGAGGCTGTTGCGGATGTATCTTAATGCTCAACCATGAATATGCCATTGATATTTGAAATCACAACAAAAGAGCTGCAGCACCACTAAAAGTAATCAAAGGCTTCCCTTCATTTAATGCAGATTATGCCATTGTCCGGGTGAATACTCCACGCTGACTGACTGCTGGGTGTGGATTAAAAACTGATAATGGACAGTGGTAATGTACACCTATAAAAAAAGTTCTGGTCTCATAGCCCAAATGTTCTAAATCAATGTGCTGGCTTTTTTGAAACAAAGTTTTGCTTCAACATCTGAACATAAGCAAGCAGTTAGAGGAGAACTTTCTCTCTGAACTGATGCTTTAGTAAACCTTTTGTGACGACCAGTGTATACTGTATATCCCTCTCTTTTGCCACTGCAGTTAAGGTCTGTGCAGGTTCAACCGTTACCATGAAAGTGTGCTGCAATGTGTATCAAATACTAAATTTTTTCTGAAAAAGCTATTTAAATGTTTTTAGTTGCAAGCATGAAACTCACTTTTTGTAAAACCTAAAACATTGTTTGGATCTATGTTTTTCTGAGTAGAGGGGAACTGAAAAAAAAAATAAATGATGCAGCTGATAATTGATTTTGAATCTCAAAATCTGTTTTCATTGTTGATAGAAATTATCCTACAAGCATGATATATGTCAAAGAAACTTTGGTTTTCCCCTTTTAAAACCACAGCTAATAGTATATAATTTATAGCTTACACATTGGCAACCTAAAGAGAATAAAAATAATGTAGTTATCAATAATTGACAAGTAAGCCCACTCAGACTCTAGAAAAGACTTGAGTTTTCAAAAGCGCCCTAAAAAATACAATATGTTATTATTGTTAATATCTGTAAGTGTTTTTTAGACATGCAGACTCAACTGTTGCTACAAGGTGACTCAACATGCAGACAAACACTCTTAAAAAGAGAGTTTCAGACTGCACCTACAAAAGCTCTCTTCTAGAAAACCAAACACAAGTTTAAAGTGAATGTGACATTACAACAAACAGAAGTAATACGTTTAAAATAAATACATACATGAATACATAAAATTAATATTGTAAATACAAGTAAACAGATTGACAAAAAATATTTTCTCAATTTTTACTTAATTATTTAATGGTTCACAATGACCTTCTTCAGTTGTCACCTCCACATGTTAACAGACCCTAAAATGTAATTGGTGACAACAAAAATAATAACATTTTATCAAAAGATTCACCCATTGTCAGAAAAAACTATAATAAAAAGTCACTGCAGCAAACAATGATTTTGCTAAACATTTAAATGAATTTTGACATTTTTTTGTTTATCATAAACTAAAAGTTATATTGAATCAAATAATTTTTAAAATTATATATTTTTTTTTTGTATTTTATCACTCGGAAAGAACAAGATAGTTTAAAAAATTGTCTCTTGTTTAATTTGATTCTGTTTTGCTAAAAAAACTTTTAGCTGAAAAGCAAGCTGAATTTTTGTAAACAAAACCTTCACAGCACTTATCTTGAGATATTAATCTCAATTCAAATTATTTAACACTTTATTGAAAACGTAAGATAATGGGAATTTGTTTCTATTTTTTTCCTTGATAAACGTTCCTAAACTTCTTGAATAGACTGCAAACACCAGCTTCTGAGTTTTTATTCCTTAGTTTTTTTCTTTTTTTTTCTTTAATAAATGATTTATGGTAAAGACACGTTCATATTCCAAATGCCAGCATTGATTTGAAGTGTTATTGACTGGAGTTCCAGCTCACAGTGGATTGCTGCTCCGCTGTGACTTGGAAAGTAAAACCACATTTAAACGCCCTGATATAACTTATTAAAGCAAAAAGTGATTCCAAAGAAGCAGAAAAGCTTTGCCATACCTACAAACATGTCGTCTATGATTCCTTTTTCAAAGTAAATCAAGTCTAAAACTGAGCAAAACTGATATGTTTCAATGAAGTGACAATAAATGAAAGCTGAACAAGCAGGTTCACACCTAAAAAGTGCATAGATAGCTTCTGTTTGAGATCTTTGCATATCTTTGTTGACATAATCTTAACTGACATGTTTAGCTGTTTTACATGCAGTGTGGGGATTAAAGGCGGAGTTAATCCTAATTATTTAGTCCTGTCAGTCATGTGGTCTTAGATGGTCTTAAAAATAGTTGTAAAAAGCAGAAAGTTGTTTTAGAAATTCAAACAACGAATGAAAAATGGTTTGAAAGATGCTTATTGCTCATAAAGAAAATTTGGGGCATATAAGGATGAATGAATAAATGTCATAAATGTCTTTCTAGTATGAATCTTAAAGAGAATATGAGGTGGGGTGAGGGTTTTCCTATTTTTCAAAATATATTTTTTTCAAAATACACTGCTGCAGAAGCAAGCATGCCTTTTGTAAAAAATCTATAAAATATTAATAATCAAATTCTATCTAGATTTGTTATTTTGCATGTTACTCAAATGAACGCAAAGCTCGACCCACAAAATGCTCCCGTTTGCAGCACAGATGCCTAAATAAATGAGCTGTCTAAAAGTAAGTTCCTGTCACATTTATTTTGAAAGTTTAATGAAAGTTGTAGGCCTACTTTTTTTTTGTTTTTTACATAATTTTCAACATTGTGTATCTGTACACTACAAGCGCACACATTCCACATGAAGGATCAAATCAGTCTTAAACCCCAAACAGTTTTTGTGGTTTTCCCTTAATCCTCTTCTGCAAAGATCAAAAAATCTCTACTCTTCTGCATGAAGGAGCAGGTCTGCAGACAGCTGTGAAAATCCTTCGGATATAAAACTTTCGCAGACGCGTAGACACTGTCTGACAGGCTTTGTTTTTTTCCCCACCACCATTTCTCTTTGAATGAAAAGCGCATCCAGCTCTCCTTTCATTTATCAATTTGTCTACACCCTGACTGCTGTGCACAATGTTTTCTGAAATCAATTTAATGACCTGTCAGATCAAAACGTTGAATGCATGCAATCTTTTGATTCTTGCAAATTGCATGCTGGTTGATGTGTAAATAAATCAAAGTGAGAGATAGCATCAAGTATAGTAAAACATGCACAGATTTATGTACCTTTTGAGTTCATTTTTCACACAAGACCTAAGATTTATATGTGGCTGAGCGGATTTGTCAGGACTTCACCAAAAATGTTTTCCCCTTAAAACACACTGATGTACTTTTGGCAAAACATCCTTTCATTTGCTATAACATCCAATGCTAAATCAGGTTTTTAACAGTAAAGACCCACTCTAATAAAAAATTTATTTTTGATCTTTTTAACACGTTCTCGCTGCATTTTTCTGAACATGAACATTAATAAAGAAAATAAAGCTCAACTTTTCACTTCTGGATATGTCTTTATTCAAATAATTGTGAACCAGGAGCAGATGAAATAATTGCTGTTTGAAAAAGATTGTATTTGTTACATAGAAAAAATACTGTGCAAGCCACAAGCTCCCTGCTCTGCTCCATTCTGATGCATCCACTTGTAGACAACTAGATCCAAACTAGTGAAGGGAAGTGGGGGTGGTGCTGCTCCACGCAAACAGTTATGCTACTGCTCTATTAATCTATTTTCTGAACCCTTTGTAAAAAAAAAAAAAAAAAAAAGAAAAAAAAGGAATAAAAAATCAGAAGCTGGTGTTTGCAGTCTGTTCAAGAAGTCCATTAAAGAAGTTTTAGAACTTTTATCTAGGGAAAAAAAAATCCAGCTGATACTATTTTCTCTCCATGTTCTTAGACTTATTACCAGGAAGAAGGCAAGACAAGGCAGGTTGTAACCTATGTACTGTATTTATGGCAAAGAGGTAACAGCACATCGAAATAATCACCTGCAGCTTTTCACTAGCAAAACTTCAATTACATCCCATCTACTCTCTAACAACTTTTGTGGCTACCTTTTGATCCGAGTCTGCAGAACCAATTCAGAATTAGTGCTGAGATGATGAAGAGGAGATACTGTGCAAAAACACACAGAGATGGTGCAGAAGTGGAACAGAGGCAGTAAAGAGGTGGTAGAGAGACCGTACAGAGGGGGTACAGGGACAGTACGAAGAGGATGAAGAGGTGCTACAAAGGTAAAACAGAATGTGAAATCACACTGCTGAGGTTTCCTACAGAGGAGTGTAGTGCAGGATGTACCTAAAAATTGAGTTTTTAAGCTTCGTTTTTTTTGTTTTTTCCAAACAAAGCTTTTCCATTATTGCCATTACAAATAGGACTTATTCTAAATGTGAAGTCCTTGTCTTTAGTTTTAAATCCCCAGATAATTCTCCAAATTTCTCCTATAAAGAGTTAATGAATAGATAATGAAGGGCCTCTGCATGTTTTTGTCTTGCCGAGGTTAAACCAATAGCATGACAGTACTCAGCTGGCACGTGTATTTGGTGAAAGGCCAGCACAACACAGCACAAAGTGGAAGTGAGTAGTGTATTGTACTGTATTGAGGACAAGTAGCAGCATGCATTATTCAAGAGAGACACCATCGCTTCTGTCCCTGCTGTATTCCTAATGTTGTCAGCTTCAACCCTATTGTTCAGTCCTTTTTCAGAGGAGTATTGAATAATGGGCAGTTCCGTGTATGCAGAACAAGGTCCATTGTGACTCAGAAAAGTCACTAGGAAGAGTATTTAGGGCTGTAAAGAAGTCTGTTAAAAGTTTTGTCGGTTCTAGATGCATACTGCAGCTTGCATTCTTTTTTTTTTAATGGGGGTAAAATCCAAACATTGAAGTGACAAAGAAACTGCTTGTTTGCTTCTCAAGTTTTGTGGATTGAATAGTGGATTAAAAATAAAAGTAACATTTCAAAATAAGATTCTCTTTGCTGTAATGCATAATTATGTATTAAGTGACTATGAAATGAAGTGTTAACATGCACTTTTATTCATTATTAAGTTTTTTACCTAACTCATTAGTCTGCAAACAACCAGTGTCTTTTATTCAACCTTACTTAATGCATTACATAGCATTAATAAACCAAGCTGAGGTCAAACACAAGGAGCGAGGGAGGATGACAATTGAGCAGGCATGGATAAAACACGGAGAGGCAAAATGCAAGGAAAACGCTCAGACTGAATACAAGGTGTCAAACAAGACTCCACCTGGAGCAGAGTGCAGAGTAGGCTTATAAAGAGCAGTGTTGATGACCATAATGATGAACAGCTGTGACGGCATTTTGTGGAGAGTGATGCATGCTGGAATTTTAAGTGAAAAAGGATGCCAGAGCCTGTCAGAACTCTGGGAAGAGCTCCCTCTGGTGGTTGGGGGAGGATATGAACTAACCCTTAATAAATGCTAAATAAACTACTTATAAGACATCAGCAAGCATTAGTAAGGTGTTACAAAGCTGCCTATAAGTACATCCATCAGGATTTCTAAATGTCTTACAAATAACTTAGGAGTTCAAGTAAGTAGTTTATCAAGGACACTTATTATAAAGCGTTACCTCTGATGGTACAGTGTGAACAAGTAAGAATTACTTAAGCAGTGATAAACTATATTAAATTAGCTATTTAATTTTTAATTAACGCTTATTTATTCATAAACCAAACACATCTACTGCTAATTCTCATTAGTTCATATTGTCATTTGATTGGACTCCACTAATCCATCTGAGTATACATTAGGTGACTGTGGGACAAAAAGTTAACACAGTTGGACTACTAATACATAATGCAACCAAAATTTTTTTAAAGAATTCCTTCACATTAAAAGAGTCAGATGGAAGGCTGACGCATATGCTTACCAATCATTTGAACTGATAAAACAACTGAAATAAAGCTTCACATGCCAGATTTCAACAAGAATTAAAGTGTCACCAATAATGGGTACAGATAATGTAAGACAATAAGAAAAATAACATTGCAAATTCTCTAAACTGGAGATGCATACTGAAATGATCAGTACTTTTGGTTTATGTGAGTGTTTTTACAAACAGCTTAGATGCTAAGTTTATCTATAGAAGACCAAAGGATTGCAAAACAGAATCATGTAACATGAAATGATGTATACAACAATGTTTGATGCTGTCATACTTCTTTTATTTAATAATAGATGATTGGTTATTGGCTTTGATGATAGAATGTTGGGATCAACAATGAATTGTGGGATTGGATTATATTTTCTACAGTGGTACAGAGCACTCTTTCTTTTTTTCTTTTTTTTCAATTCAAACTAACTTTTTTAAGGAACTTATTCCATTAGTTCCTAGTTACTTTATTCAATAGAGATCTTTTCCATTTGTCAGGAGTCAGAGCTCTTTCTCCCACTATGGTCACCTGCAGGAGCCTTTCCTGGACTTTTGACTCTCTCAGCCGCCTCGGTGTGTAGTCCTCGGATGCCGCTCACCTGAATACCAATGAAAATCATCCACCTGAGTCTTGAGGACCGATCCGAACCATGCTCTGTGCAAAGTATTGTTTGTAAAAAAAAAAAAAAGTTTCATTAATTTAAAATTAAAAATCAGTTTTTGTCTAATGCTAACATTTTTTAAATAGACGTGCCAAATAATATTTTTATTTGTTTCTTTTTTTTTACTCTTTAAGACTAGAAAATAAAGAACCCATAGACATTTAATCAAAATATTTGCGCACGAGTATTTGCGTCAACATCAAGCTTGTATTCACCAGTTTTCAAAGTCATCAAGTGAGACAAAATATTTCTAGGCTTTGTGGATTGTTGCTTAAGGTAAACTGATTCAGTGTGATATTTTTTGATGTGGTGTTTGGATTTTTTTCAAAATAATTTATGACCTGCATATTCTAATATTCTATGCCAAGGCAATGGAACACATAAAAAAAAACACCTTGTGTCTCCTAAATGACTCATAGCATTCAGCTTCAACTTCCATTTATAACTAAAATTCAGAGTAAGAAAAAAAAAAAAAAACATCAGAAAATATTTATTGAATCCTTTAGTTGAAATAATAGAGCCATGTCTACAAATGAATTCAGGTATTCATGCAACACACCAGTAACTCACAAATATCACTGGAACCATTAGTATTCCATTTTATTTGATCATTTAAATAATGACTGAGGTTAGTAATAATTATCATAATAATAAACTTTATTTATATTACACCTTTCAAGATAAAAATCACAAAGTGCTTCACCATAAAACACAAAGTAAAACAAAGAATGGAAAAGCAGAAATAAGAAAAGTTCATCATTCATTTTATGAACTGCTTTATCCCTTTCGGGGTCACGGGGCTGCCGGAGCTTAACCCCAGCTACTCATGGGCGAAGGCATGGGACACCCCTGGACTGGTTGCCAGTCTGTCGCAGAGGCCACAGTCACATCCACTCCTAGGGACAATTTAGAGTGACCAATTAACCTATGCAGCATGTTTTTGGATAGTGAGAGGAAGCCGGAGTCCCCGGTGAAAACCCACGCATGCACGGGGAGAACATCCAAACTCAACACAGAAAGGTCCCCATTGGTGACACTGTTTCAAATCCCCCAGCCAGGACTTGAACCGGGAACCTTCTTGCTGTGAGACAAGAGCGCTAACCACTGCGCCACCGTGCAGCCCAAAAAATAACAAATAAAAAAAATAAATAAATAAAATAAAAATAAGAAAAAGCAATTATAAAGATATGATTTTAGCTGCTTTTTAAAAGGTTTGCAGTGCACCGGTGATCTGAGGTGACAGAGCTGCTCACAATCGATGTCTCCTGCTCTCTCCGTGTATGTCACACGACCGGAGGTAATGCAAAGATGCTTTAAAGATTCTATGAAAATCCAAACTACAAAAGACAGACAAAAACCATTATGGCAATAACAAATACAAACAAAAGTAATAATGCAGCAGATTCACAACCCTACTCCTGTGCCCTCAAGCAAATCAGAGTTGTGACTCAGCTATTGGAAATGTGGCAAGTGGGGAAAACACTTGATATGCAGGCATTTGCTTTGTGGCTTATCTCCACTGCTCAACTGTGCAGAGCAACTGCTGCTTGGCTTGCCCTGAAAAAGAAACGGTCTCTTTAATTTTTCTCTCCTTTGCCTGATTTCCCAGCATGCTCTCTTAGAGTGGATCGCTACACTTGTTAATGGCGTCCTATCAATATAGATTTCTACCTGGAAAAGAGGAATACATTAATGAATAATTTTCAAATGTATGATCAAGAATAAAACAGACAATGACCCCTAAAAACTGTCTGGTGCTATCTTAAATGACTTGAAACTGTATTTTGTGGTAAGGAAACTGGAAAGGGATGGTTAAGAATATGAATATTAAAATCAAGACGATCTAAAAATAAATGTAAGTGACAAAATGTTTGGCATAAGTCATCAACTGTATTCCACTTTCCCAACTCCTTTTGAATTTTGAAGCGTTTTTTTTAATTAGCTGTAAAGAATGGAAGATTTTCATAAATAAATTTTAAAGTATGAATAATTTCTAAGCCTAATCTGACGCACAATTCATACCAAAGCTTGTGCTTTTGATATATATTAAAAACAATAATAGTTAAACACCATCTTTATTACACATTCTTAACTTCTACTTTACCATTTAACTGTCTTTTTTCTACTTTTGCTTGAGCTTCAAATTAGAATTTATCACACTAAAATTCATTTGGGAACACCTATCCGTCCAGGGACAGTAGGTGAAAGATTGCAACCCAGCGAAAACATACAACAAAACATATTCCCTCTAGAGGTCAATACAATGGTAACCTTGTCCTTGCCATCAATTCCATACCTATTTTGTCCCTTTCTGGGTCAGGGTGCTGCTGGAGCCTAACCCAGCCACTCATGGACAAAGGCAGGGGACACCCCTTGACAGGTCGCCAGTCTGTTGCAGGGGGGGTTTGGACTTGTAAAGCTTAAATAAACAGGTATGTTTATGATTAGACAATGCGTGAAGTTTTATTGTGCACACAAAACTAAGAAGTGTCATGGTTAACATTTGTAATGTCAACTCTTTATGGGCTGAAGGGTGCTATATCACATTATGATGCTTCTTAAACGAAATCCAGTGTAAAACTAAAGTTTAAACCAGTTGTAGATATTTTACAGAGGATGAAGAATAACCTCTACCCTCAAAAGTTAGGGGAAATCGGAGACAAAAAAAATGGATGCCAACTTCAGCCTTGTCCAGACTGATCTGTAAAAAATAATGTTTGACGTTAAACTGGTCCTTGGCCTAAAAATATTGCTGCTGTCCTAATTTTTTCTGACCATAAGTGTAATACTGCTGGAGACGCTGATAGAGAAAGCAGAGGCATTTCTAGTTTGTGTATGCTATTTAACTTTTTGAATGTTTAAATGGTTTCACTTTTGTAGATTATTTGAGTAGCAATTAGTGTAACTTTCAAACTCTTCCTGCTTTTTTGCATTGTCCTTTTTATTGTTGATTTATGTGTTTTTGGTGTTTGTTGTTTGCCTCTAACACTGGCACATATGCAAAAATGTTCATAATTGTGCACTGTCCCTGTTCAAATAAATATTAAATAAATTTGCTTTATATATCGGCCTTGTGAATTTCCTAAATTAAGGCAAATGAAACAACAAGCAAACAACAGGGTTTTTGCATCACTCAATCCTAGTATAGCAAACCTGGCCTCATTTGGATTAACCAAGCATTTTAATATATGAAGAACTAATAGGATGCAAAGCTAGTTGTGACATTTTTCTTGATCTAACTAGAGCTGGAAAAACATGAAACCTTCAAATATGTCTGCACTGAAATTGTCAATGCATTTGATTTTGTGTGTCATTTGGTAATCTTTGTTGGTGTAAGCCTGAATAATTCATTTTCAGGTGTGACTAAATTCATTCTGAAGAATAACACCAGAATGCCGATCTTTATCACTAAATAACACAACTGATTTATTTTGTCGCCTTTTTTCAAAAGCTTCATTTTCATCCTGCCTGAGGCATATCCGATCACAGCAGTTGCATTTTTTTTCATTCATTCATTTACACACCGTATAACCTTTGAAAACTTCGTCTTTGTTTTCCTTCACGTGCCTCTGTATGAAGGAGAAAGCAGCAGACAAACGATAAGGACTATTTGTCAGTTATTCCCAGTCCACACCCATCCTATTAGTATTTTATGCAGCACTCTGACATGTTTCCTCATGCCCACATCTATCATCCTTGGTTGCTTTTGTCTCTCTGGCAGTAATCAGGTTTCTGGCATTTTTTAAAATATATTTAGCACAGTCAATGTCATGAGGACAGGAAGAGAGACTGTTGGAACTTGGAGTTTAGTTGACAGAAAATTTGTCTTCGTACAAGAAGATTTTCTGTCTGTCTTTGTGAGATGAACCCAAAGACGCCAAATAAAAATAAGAAAGGAAAAAGGGGTTTTTATTTCACCCCAAAAACAGGAAATGCATTTCCAAGCATACTGTATAAAGAGTTGAACTCAAACGGGAGGCCAATTCAACAAAATTGTCAAAGCAATAATAACAGCAACAATAAATTAACTGTGACAAAAATAAATAAATAAACATATCATACAGACATACAACCACACATTTTAAAGAGGTTGTACTGGTTGTTCAGAGGGGAATTCAAATAACAACCTTTACAATCAATTTAAATGACTGTAAAATTTAAAAAATGTTTACATTTAAAGTCCCATCAGTTGTCACACACAAAGGTGTGTGACATTTGCTCTCCACATTTGACCTGACGCCTGGGGGGGCGGTGAGCTCCAGACACAGCCACTATGGAGCCATGCACTCCATGGTCAAGCCCCTTCATATGTTAGTGATCTGATTGTCCCCTACAGACCATCGCATGCACTGAGGTCAGTGGATCAGAACCTGTTGATGTTTTTGGAAAAAAGGAGACAGATCTTTCCAGGCTGTTGGTCCTAAACTCTGGAATGAGTTCCCGCTCTCCCTGCGTTCCCTGGACTCTATTCACTCTTTTTAAAAGCCATCTTAAAACCTTTTATTTTGTTAATCATTTTAACTGAATCTGTTTTTTATTTGTGCTTGTAATGATTTTATGTGGTTCTTGTCTTTTATGTCTCTTAGCTTGTGAGGTTTTATCTTTGATGTTTTTAACTTGTGAAGCTTCTGTCTTTTCTGTTTTTCTGTTCTGTTTTATGCTTTTTAACTTGTGAAGCATCTTGTGACTTTTGTCTGAGAAAGGTGCTATATAAATAAAACTTATTTACTTACATATGGCAGTTTAACAAAAGCTATATTTGAAAGTTGAAGAGCTTGTGTCAAATAAGGTCAAGGTACACAAGTTTATTAAACTAAAGACTACAATTTCTCCTCTCTCTCTGCTACCAGTGGCTGAGTCCCATCAGAAAATCTATTTGTTAGATAATGTAGTTTAGATAAGTTAGTTAGATCTTTCTTATTAAATGAGCCAATGCTTAACTTGAACTCATGCTGCCTCCAGTACCACCTCTACAGCTCTCAACATTTCTTCAGAATTTGTTCTGTTCAATCAAAATGAGTAATCTGGGTTTTTAGTGATCAAAGAACAAGATTATAACAAGCTACAGATCTTGTTTTCTCCTGTTTTGAATTAAGGGTTTAGGATTTAGTAGGCTAGGGGTGTAATGATGAATCGATGAATCTATTTCTAGTCCTACGATCCAATCAGATCAATCGGTCTGAGGCAAAATCAAGACAACATGACCTATGCCATAAAAAAAATAATTTCAAAATAGTTTCACCTGCATTGTTTAGTACTCAGGTATTTATCTCTGAGTTGCACCGGTTGAATTTTTGGCTAGAAATGTCCTGGAATGATTTTAAGTCAGTGAACCAGGTTGAATCAAATCGTATAAAATGAACCAAGATCGACTATGAATCAGATGGGCAACCACAAATTATGATATGAATTAAATTGTTAAAATAACTCCTGGTGTAGGCCTATTTCTTTTAATTTTTTTAGGTAGAGTTAGGGCATAATTGAGGGTTTTGTTTGACTTGCTCACTATTAAACAATAATAGGCCCTTTTTCTGTGAAAGCGAGTTATTTCTCTGACCTTTCACATGATTGAAACATCAGGGGGCATGCGGCTCACATGCGAGATACTGGGGTTCACCCAGCCCTGGATGTAACAAAATGTAAATTCAAATATGAAACCCTTTTGTAATTGGAGAACAGGATAAAGAGCCAACAATGTCTCTGATAACTTATCAAAGTAATTTACTTTTTAATAGCAGTCTTGTTCTAGCTTTCTTCTTTTGGGTGTCAGTTACACAATTAGCCATTTTCTCCACTGATAGTTCATTCTGCCTCCATTAAGTGTGTTTAATGAAGAATAGATTTTACCGCTACCATTAACTCACACACATTCCCAGATACAACTCTGAACACGGAAAGAAGGTTCTATATTTGGCTTCAATTCACCTCAAAATCAGTCGTCTCCTTGGAGCAAAAATTAACGTAGCAATTCATTAAAGTTAACAGTTGCTTCAGAAAGAGCAGTGAAACCAGCACCAATCTGGAGTTTCATACAAATGATGCATAAAGGGAAAGGTCTAAGATAAGAGATATCAAAAAATTGTTTATGCAAAGCTGTCCTTTAGGATGGATGGTATGTCAGTGGTGTAGAAAAAGTGAACGTTTTTATTCGACATGTAGGATTTGTAAAGATGTACTTAACAACTAAAACGAAAATAAGGTTTTTGGGGCGTATAAATCTACCTGAGCAACATCCATCCCGCTATATAATATTGGCATGAAATACGAGTGCAGCCTTGAAGTGTGAGTGATTGATAATTGCTGTAGTGTGGCTGCTTGCCTTCCATCTCCACTGTAGCCTGCCAATTCATCAGCTATCACAGGCAGATTGGTTGAATGAATAATGTCTGTCTGTGACAAACCACAGCTACAGCTAAGGCTTTCACCTGCAGCCAGGCAGCACCCTGCTTTGCAAATCTAGCTTATTAGGGAGCGACACACCCAACCTTTGAACCTGGCATCAAATGATGACACAAGACCAAAACTTCTGACACTTCTAAGGAAAAAAAATATGTCTCAAAGTGTAATAAAGTTTCAAGTACCCGGCGTGGCCCTTTTTTTTTTCTTTATCAAAGATGCAGCTATAACTAATCACATGCCATTCAGTCTTTGTGTTAAAGCCGACTGACTTCATATCTCTGTCTGGCATTTGCAGATTAAGCAAATGACTGACTGCTCCAGTGGGCTTTGCCATCAGATTGCTGAGACTGGAGGTTAATGTATTGCTGTTCTCAATGGGGAAATCTTAGTTCAAAAGGGAGCTCACCTATTATGGCCTTCTGCTTTGTATTTGATGTCTCTGACCTACTGTCAGCAGTTTCCATGAAGGGCAGATCATGAACCTAAATCTCAGGAAAACAGCATTAACTCAGCACTTTTTTATTTGCTGGAAGTTGTTTTTGTTTGTAAGTAAAGACGAGCTGTACAATAAACAAGGTCCCTGCTCATGTTGGTTTTAAGAACAAAGAAAGCAAAATGTCTTCTTTTGTAAATGGCGTATACTTATATAGCGCTTTTCTACCTTCATTGAAGGCCCAAAACGCTTTACAGTCACGGTCCAATTCACACACTGATGGTGGCTCTGCTGCCAAACACTGGCGCCAACCTTTCATCAGAACAGTGTC
This sequence comes from Oryzias celebensis, assembly GCA_014656515.1. Lineage (NCBI taxonomy): Eukaryota > Metazoa > Chordata > Actinopteri > Beloniformes > Adrianichthyidae > Oryzias > Oryzias celebensis. The sequence continues at coordinate 35,040,464 of BNCR01000012.1, forward strand.
TTGCCCAAGGACACTTCAACAGATGGGTGGGCAAGACGGGAAATGAACATGTGATCCTTCGATCAGAGGCTGACTGCCCTTTCCACTGCGCCAGTAATTAAAAACGATTTTTAATACATTCAAACCTTGGATTTGTGGTTACAATTTAATGTTTTGCTGCATCCAATATTATCATAATGTCTGGCCTGACAACTGCATTTAAATAGTTCACATTTTTCACAATCAATTGCTTTGCTTTCATATACATATTACACATCAAATGTTGCAGTCCCTAAACTGACCACAAAGCACATACAGGTGCAAAGTCCTGTTGACCGATGATAAAAAATAAATACATAAAAGAATCACTTTAACATTGAGAAAAAGTGTTGATTCAATATTTTTTGTAATAGTTTTTACTTAATTTTTATTTATGAGGGAGCGATTGTTTCGAGGGTGTGGTTGTGGCTAGTGTCTAATCGGATTATGTTCTTAGATTGGCAGGATAAGTTGACCCATGGGTGATCTCTTAAAAAGTCAATGTGTATTTCTTGCCAAGTCATCAATTTTTGGAACATTCTGTAATTGGAGGACTTCCAAATTGTTGTAGAATTGGATGCTTTGGGGGGTAACCACGTCTGACTTAATTTTCTCCCAAAGGAAACTTTTATGGGGTATTATTAGAAATAATTAAAGCTAAGAAACGGGTATTATTAAACTATTTGTTTAGTTTCATTTGCTATTATTAAGTCTATTGATTCCTTGGAAAAAACTGAGATGTTTTTTCAATGAAAAGAAGCACATTATAGTTAAGTACCAATATCAGTTTTGTCTAAATCATTACATCAAGACCAAATTAACAGCATTTTACTGATTCCTGTATCAGTTCTGACTACATTGAGATAAAATGAATACAGGAAAAAGTAAAAACAACAAAACATCAATTTGCTCCTTCAAAATGCGGCAGAGCAGGCTTGTGGCTTAAACTAAATTTAACATTTAACAAACATTACAAAACAACAAAAAAAGGAGCAACAAAAATTTGTGGTGAAGCAGAGCAAATGACTCAATCCCTACATTTAACAATGTTTAGCATCTTAATTTAATACCTTGGTGCTGGTAATCTTAAATGTAAATGAAAAAAGGCAGGAGTTTTTTATGGCCTTTGAAATTTAATCATTTAATTTCCCTTTAATTAAAATACAATTTTGGACTGGCAATTTTTTAAAACCTTTATGGATTGTTTACCTTTACATTTAGATGTAAGTGAGCACAATCCAGTTGTGTTAAAATACACTTAAACCAAAAAGTGAATCACTAGATGGACTGAAAGTTAAAAATAAATAGTTAAATATGACACGTTTTCTTTTCTTTTCCTTTTTTTCCTTTAATAGAAGAGATATAACAGACTAGCTCAGTATTAGTGGTTTTCAGAAATGCTTCAGAGACATCTAGAATCTGTAAAAGTGCCACAAATGTGAATTTCATGAGTCACTTCAAGTCATCATGCTTGATATTTCTTTCAATTCCTTAAATGAATGACTGATAACTGACATATTCCATACAAGGGATGGTTATTTCTCTTTCACTTTTTTATCTGAAGCAATTGTCTCTGATAACTGCTGCACCCAGAGGCTCTGATGACTCTTTCATTGCCTGTTTGATTACTGATCAGTGGTTCATTAAGCTTGATGATGTAGAGCAAACAGACAATTGGGTCTGCCATTCACCCGTCAGCCAACTTACTATCAGAAATGACAGCTTTTTTTCACCTCTTTTAACTCCTTTTATTTAATCTTCTCATTTGGACTGAGCTTTTCCAGCTCAGAGCTTCAATCAATAAGCAAAATAATATCATCTCCCAGTGAGGAAGAGGCTCAAGCAATTAAACCCATAAATAAAAGGAATGCCCCAAACGGAGGCTGCAGGCACTCTGCACTGGCTTTGCAGCTCACAATGGGGTCTGTTTTTACTGTGGTTCAATGCAACTGCAGAGTTAAATTGAGGGTTAGATGCAGTCCAAAAAAAAAAAAAAAAAAGTCCATCAATGGTTTGCATTCATTGCCATGGAAACATGGCCATCTTTATCTCACACAGTATTGAATCCAAAACACTAAATCTATTTGCTATAACCCCCTGCTTATTAGTTTAGTACATGTAATGTAAACCAGAAGAAATAATATTAAATAATAATAAATAATTATTGAATACAATTAGTAATATAAACTTATATTAATAAAAAATACATTTATAGTCTGATGTGAAAACCTTTAAAACACCTGCTTTAATGCTCTAATGTTGCAGTGCCAGTCAAATAATTATTTATTTGCTTTTTGATCTGAATGAAACAGTTAGCAATTAAAAATGGATGATGATGAAAAACTCCTGACATGAGTTGTTCCCACAAGCAAACTAATTGTACTTTATATCTAATGCACGTCTTGAGGCAGTTTTCTTCCAGATCTAAGCTGCAGCTAAATCTGCTATCAAGATACAAAATCATAAATATGCCACTTGTTATGTGCCAGACATAAAAATTACTAATTAGCTAACAAGATCGTCAATAAATTCCCTGCAACTTGTAAGTGTAATGCAATGACCCTCATTTGATTTTTACTTTCAAAACTGAATTTTTGAAAAAAGTTAGGGTATTAAATAACATTTTTCAATAAAGATTTTTACACCTGAATTTAAATGAGGGAACAAATTAATGAGTTTTTGAACTATTTTTATACAAATCCAACCACTTCACTACCACAAAAATAACCTACTGGATTACATTTCCTTTTGTATGTTGAAGAGGTTTTTTGCTTTTTAGCTCACTCCAAACTTGAACTTCATAAAACTCTGTTGAAAAAATGATGCAATTAGTGCTTGCCACTGCTACAGGAAATCTTTAATCCACCACAAAAAGGAAGACAATTTCAATCAATGTGTCAATCAAGCTGACACAATTTCCAAGAGAATTGCTTGCATTGGGGACTGGCTTATATTGTCTTAAGTGGGTAATAATTTGTTCCTTTTGAAGATACCAGGTTTATACACACAAAAAAAAGAAAAATCCTGATTGTGGCATAGCCAACTGGGACATGACGTCTTCTGGGTATTAACAAGGCCTTTCCAGCTCCAAGTGACAGCAGGGCATTTATTCAACACAGTCAGGCTATGAGAGGCAATGCACTGTTCATTATGCATGACTTTACTAATTACAATGCTAATACAGCAGTGATGAGGTCTTGACACTGGCATTGTACAAGTCACGTGGGCATGATGCTGGCAGACATTTGACACACAAGTTACTGAAACAAAGTGATTTATCAGAAGGAACATTTCAGTATCTGCTAAATTATATGGTAGATCAAACAAATTTGCAAAACAATTTTTTTTATTATTCTATAGTACAATTATTTTTAAAAAATTGATCTGTTTTGAGAAGTTGTAGTGTCAAGTTAAAATGTGATTTTGGTTGCAGTATAGGAGGTCCTTACACTAGCAATAGGACATAGTCACTTAGTGTGGGTGTGTAATCTGCATGGTTCCCTCCTCCCACAAAAATCAAGCATTCATTGCACTGCTCTCCGCTGTCTCCATAAAAAACAGCAGCACAGATCACACATGCATGGCACGTTCACTCCTTACAAGCAGCATTTAAGCGCTTCTCTCAAAGGTGTTTCTCAGCGTGAACTCTTCATGCAAAAGCACAATATCGAGAGCATACTGTCCAGAGCTCTCCAAAAGCACCAAAGGGATTTTGAAGATTTGTATCACACAAAGGCAGAGTTTTCATTGTAGGGCAGGGCAGGTAGATGCAAAATACCAGGTTTTTCATGAATGTGCAGATTACAAAAAAAAAAAAAAAAAAACATATTTAGAAAATACTTATGTTTGCTGCAAGGGCTCTCATAGTGCCAGTTAAATCCAAATTTAGCATCCAAACAAGACAATGTACAAAACCATTTTAGTAGAAAGTAAACAGGTGCTCAACTGGACATGGTTTATATTTTAATATTGAAAATGATTCACCTCTTCTTCAAGAGGCTATCTCAATTCTGACATCCTGCAGGAATCAGAATCTGCACAAAAAAAAATAATAGAACAAACAGCACATCCCAGATATTTTTGGGCAAAAGTAGGGTGCACTCTAAGAAGATTGCCAGTCCGTGGCATTGATTGTGTGAAAGGGAACGGGACAGCGTGATCCCTTCACGTTCCAAATAAGAAGTGCCTCCAAGAAGCCAAATTCCCATAAACGTCTAAAGAGAAATAAACAGTACTCTCTGAATTACTCAGCCATTCTACTGTATTTGTCACAATAACCATTCTTGCTCTGCTAAATTTTTCTGAACATCTTCTTGCTGATCCTAACCTTTTTTAATTGTATTTTTTCTTTATCGTAAGTTAAAAACTGGTAAAAAATTTATTTTCTATGGGTGACATCTCAACCGGCTCCGTCTATCTCTATTTACAGTACATGGTCCAAGGCAGGGCCACACACAAACACACACACTCACATTTATTCCGGAAGGAGTATTTTCAGAGCGACCAACCACACGTCAGCATGTTTTTTGACCACAGGAGAGAGCTGGAAAAAAAAAAAAAAAAACATCCAAGCCAGAGAGAACTTTCCAACTTAACATAGAAAGGACCTAAGTGGGATTGAAACCACAGCCTTGCTTCGCTGTGAAATAAGAGTATCTTTTGAACACACACCAAAAATACAAGTCTATCTTTTCTCCCGCTTTACTTCAGTCAGTGCAAGTGCTTAACCAGTGGAGGAAATTCCCCTTTAAGACTGGCTAATAAGAGAAGTCCAAACAGTTTGGACTTAATTAGACACTAGTGGGGCTAAAAGACTGAGATAGACAGATGTTTGCTCAGTCTCCGGGACAAACACAGTTGGCAAGTCATATCTACAACAAAGTGATGCCCCGAATGTGAAAGCTCCCCATGGTTCCTCTCATGTGGCTGACATAAAACATGATGTTGCTTTAATTGCTGTTTTGTTCAGAGCTAGACACGCTGGCAGGGAGACATTTCATACTTGAGTGCTCAGACAGAATCATAATGTTGGCCTAAACTTATCCTGCTGGGCTTACATTAAACTATAATCAAACTTACCTTCCTCTTTTTTGAAAAGTTCTTCAGCAGATAAAAAAAAAGCAAAAAGTAAATTATTACATACAAAACTGAACAATGCAAGTACAGTGAGATGCAAGAAATACACAACGAAAAGACAACTAAGTATATCCTTAGATAATTGAGGATGCTATAGAAACACACACATTTTCAAGCACATACACTAACTTTACTGACAGTTTCCAAAACAATAGCACAAATAAATAAAGGGCTCTTTACTTTAGAAACGTCTTGGTTCCATCTTTTGTTTGTATAAGAGAACTGGACTGAACTGGCCAATCAGATGCCTCAAAGGTATACAATCTAAAGCTACGTTTACACTGTACATGATGCAAGTGGCAGAGAGGTCAAGTTTCAATGTTAAGTCAAACGTGATCTGAGATCAGGGGTGTCCAAATTCAGGCCTCGAGGGCCAATGTCATCAGTCTTCCATGGTGTTTTAGAAGTGGTTTTAGACAGTTTGGTTTTCATTGGAGCCACTGCATCTATGGAAGACTGAAGTCTGTGATTAAAATTATTACAAGATGCAGGTAAACTCTTAGCAGGAGTTTGTTTAAAAATTTCAAAATAGCAAAAATCAAATATAAAAAAACAGCAATATATCAAAACCTGCAGCCACTTCAGGAGTTATATACCGCTTCCTCACAGTTTTCACTGAGGCTTCCTTCTGGATTACATTGGTGACATTAAAAAGTGATCTGATAAAGCGAAGTCAACAAAAGAAAACACCCTGACAGACAGGCTGTAGGTAAGAACAAGGTCCAGGGTGTGTTCTCTGTTGTGAGTGGCCTGTGTGACATGTTGCTTAAAATCCATGCTGCTAAGAAGATTTAAAAACTCACATGCATAGATATCATCAGTTTTATCAACATGTAAATTCAAATCACCAGTCATTAAAATTCTATTGTACCTAATGTGGAGAGATGATAAAAATTCTGAAAATTCTTCAAGAATACATGAAGGAGGGTTTGGTGGTCGTTGGGAATAATGGAAAGAATGTGCCGCAGGTTAGGGTGATCAATTACAGGAATGGAAAGGTGTTGACAGGTTCCACAAGTGTGATGGAAAGATAAAAGGAGATTTTTGAAGAGCTGATGAATGATGATCAAAGAGAGGAAGTGGCTGTTGTGGAGCAGGAAGTAGCAAAGAACAAGATCTTGGAGAATTCCACAAACATGGATAAATGGAAACTGGTGCCAGTTTTTAAGAACAACAGAGGAATAAAACTGCTAAGTGAAACAAACTTTGGCTCTGAAAAAGACAGGAAGGAGAGCTGGAGATCGCAGACCTGAAGTTGTTGAGGTTCTCTTTGGGAGTGACAAAAATGGATAGAAATGACTGTTTCAGAGGGACAATTATGTTAGATGTTTCTGGGATAAAGACAGGGAAGCCAGACTGGGATGGTTTGGACCTGTTGAGAAGCAGCACAGAGATTAAGTTGGTGAAAAGATGGTAAGGTTGAGGTTAGCAGGAAGGAGGTACACTGAAACACTAAAGAGAAGGTTTCTGGATATAGGGAAGGATGATATGAGGGTAACTGGTGAGAGCAAGGAGAATTCAGGTGATAGTGTTAGATGGAAGCAAAGGATTCACTGTGGTGACCCCTGGAGGGGACACCCTAAAGTAGCAGGAAGTAACAACTTCATTTTGCCTTTACAGGCAAAGGATACAATCTATTCTATTCTCTTGAATCTTGAGCGTTTTAAAATGTTTTCTTCAAGCGTGTTTGGAAAAACACCCCAACACACACTTACAAACATGCTATGTACTGCTAAATGATAGTCTTTATTCTGAAAAAGACAGCTTGTTAGCAGTTTATTGAATTCACAGAAAAGAGTCAGGAGTTTGTTTTAACCATTTACCCCACAACCCTTAGTTAGATGTTTTTTTTCTTTCAATGTCTGAACTTGTCTTCTTTTTATCTTTTTCACAGAAAATATTCTGTGACGCAAAGTCAATACACTCTCCAGAGCTCTGCCAGAGAGGGAACGTGTCACAAGAGCCATCATCAGTAATTTTTATGCTGAACTCCAAGAGCCTTTGCTTCCAGCTGCTGCTAAAACATCATTGCACCCAAATCCCACAGAGCCATATGCAGGAGATGACTACACAGGACCATGAACCTATAGCTTGTTTGGGATGAGCCCGGTTGGATCGCATGGGTCTTACCCTTTAAATGATTCTGTCAGGTGGTTGACCAGAACATGAAAGTAGATATATATTTAAAGAGGGACAAATTCGCTTCCAGAAAAATGTGGCTGGACATCCATTTTAGAATAAAAAAGGAAACCGATATGTCCATCTGTGTGGGGTTTTTACCCCGCTTTAGTTTGAGTTGTGTTTTGGTCTCCACTTCCGGTTTTATTTTGTTATGGGTCGTACTTCCTGTGTTCTCTCCCCAGTGTGTGTGTATTCCCTCTTGATAGTCACACCTGTTTCCACTTACCTCATCCCTTCCTCCTTGTTATAAGTCTTCGTCTCCCCTGCACTAGTTGTCGGATCGTTTTGTTGCTTCTCGTGTTTTTTGAGAGTTTCTTGTTTGCAATAAATACGAGATTTTTGCATTTCCGATCCCTGTCTGCATTTGTGTCCGCCCAACAAACCCTGACATTACGATCCGACCTTTAACATGGACACAGCAGACACGGAGGCTTTACGGGCACTACTCCGCCAGCAGGAGGAGCAGATGTCGTGTCTTCGCCAAGGGTTACTGGAGATGTCCAGTCGACACGAGCGACAACTTGCCGCGTTGGGAGAGCGTTTCGAGCAACTGGCAGAGCGGGTCCAACATCCACCGTCTGTTCCTTCGCCACGCCCATCATCTTCCACGCTGGTCCAGGGGATCCTGGATGGAGTTCCTGTCGCTCCGACTGCACAGCTGGCCCGTCCAGAAGGGTTTTCCGGAGACTCCGGGGACTGCCGGGCTTTCATTACCCAGTGTGAGCTTCACTTCCAGTTGCAGGCTCCCCACTATCCTACAGACCAATCCAAGGTGGCCTTCATTATTTCTCACCTCACCGGCAGAGCCGGAGCGTGGGCTACCGCCGAGTGGCAGCGTGGAGCCTCAACCTGCTCATCCCTCTCGGCCTTCTTGGAGGCTTTCCAGCAGATATTCCATCACACCAAGCCAGGCCGGGAGGCAGCTCGTGCGCTTTTGAAGTTGAGGCAGCGCGACCGACGGGCAGCCGACTACGCCATAGAGTTCCGGACTTTGGCCTCCACTAGTGGTTGGGACACTACTGCGCTCATGGACGCTTTCGTGGAGGGGCTGTCCGAGGAATTAAAGGACAGACTGATCGCACTCGAACTACCATTAACTTTGGACCCCCTCATCGCTCTGGTTATCCGTATTGATAACCGGTTGCAGGACCTTAAGGGGGAGCATGGCAGGGTAGTACCCCGCCCTCATCGTCGGTCCACAAATTCACCTGTTCGTGTTGTTTCTCTGTTGAATCCCCGTTGTTAGCTCAAGATGAACCCATGCAGCTCGGTCGGGGCAAACTATCTGCTTCTGAGAGACGGCGACGGATGGCGGCAGGTGAGTGCCTTTACTGTGGTAGGCGGGGTCATTTCTGCAAGGAGTGCCCAAACATCTCCGCTCGTCAGTAAGAGTGGGCGCGCTGACGAGCGGTGATAAGACGCTCACTAATGCTAAACCTGCTGCCTGCCTATTTCAAGTTCGGGTCATGTTTCATGGGAAGGGTTTTCCGGTTAAGGCTTTAGTAGATTCTGGAGCAGAGCAGAACCTTATGGATGCCGAGCTAGCGAGACAGGTCGGTCTTAAATGTGAACTACTGCCCCGTCCGTTACAAGTGGTCTCCCTAAATGGCCAAGAGGTGGCTACCATTTCTTACATAACCGAACCCATTCACCTTATTATTTCTGGCAATCACCATGAGGAGACCCGTTTTTTCGTTTTTTCCTCCGCCCAGAACCCACTGGTCCTGGGGTTTCCCTGGCTTATGGCTCATAACCCAGTCATCGACTGGCCCTCCAGTCGGGTTTCTGGCTGGAGTGATAAATGTCACACCACTTGTTTACGCTCAGCTCGGCCTCCTGGGGAAGACGCCGCTGTCCCGGTAGGGCGGCCGCCCTCACCTGACCTATCCGGGGTACCGCCGGAGTACCACGACCTTGCTGAGGTATTCTCAAAGTCACGAGCCATCTCCTTACCCCCTCACAGACCTTATGACTGCGCTATCGATCTCCAACCTGGCGCTACCTTGCCCAAGAGCAGGTTATATGGCCTGTCTAAACCCGAGAGGGAGGTAATGGAGCGATATATTGCTGAGTCTCTGAATTCTGGTATCATCAGGCCGTCATCATCACCAGTGGGGTCAGGGTTCTTTTTCGTCGGTAAGAAGGACGGGTCTCTCCGACCATGTATTGATTATCGGGGCCTGAATGAAATCACTGTTAAGAACAGTTACCCCCTGCCTTTGATGAACTCAGCTTTTGAAGCGTTGCAGGAGGCCAGGATGTACACCAAACTGGACCTTCGCAACGCTTACCACCTCGTGCGCATCAGAGCCGGTGATGAATGGAAGACCGCCTTCACCACTCCCCTGGGACATTTTGAGTATCTGGTGATGCCTTTTGGTCTCTGTAATGCCCCTGCTGTGTTCCAGGCTATGATAAATGATGTGTTACGGGACTTCCTTCATCGTTTTGTTTTTGTTTATTTAGATGACATTTTGGTTTTTTCCAGGGACGCCAGTGAACATCGGCGGCATGTTCGTCTGGTGCTCCAGCGGCTACTGGAGAACAAACTGTTTGTAAAGGCGGAGAAGTGTGAGTTCCACTCTCCGTCTGTTTCGTTTTTGGGTTTTGTTGTAGCAGAGGGTGAGGTGAGACCCGATCGCGCTAAGGTGAGAGCGGTGGTGGAATGGCCTACCCCTACCAACAGGAAACAATTACAACGGTTTCTGGGGTTTGCCAACTTCCTCCGCCGTTTCATCCGTGGCTACAGCTCGGTGGCTGCGCCTCTCACGGCTCTCACCTCTACCTCCGCTCCGTTCGCCTGGACGGAGGCGGCGGAGGCCGCTTTTAGCCGATTAAAGCATCTGTTTACGTCTGCACCTGTTCTGGCACAACCTGACCCTTCCAGACAATTTATTGTCGAGGTGGACGCCTCAGATACCGGGGTGGGTGCAGTATTGTCTCAGCGGGGGGAATCGGACAGTAGGTTGCGCCCTTGCGCTTTTTTCTCCCGCCGGCTTTCCCCGGCGGAGCACAATTACGATGTGGGTGATAAAGAATTGCTAGCGATCAAGCTAGCCCTTGAAGAGTGGAGACACTGGTTGGAGGGGTCAGCTATGCCGTTCTTGGTTTGGACAGATCACAAGAATCTGTCCTATCTACGAACTGCCAAACGGTTGAACTCCAGGCAGGCACGGTGGTCTCTATTCTTTAACCGTTTTGATTTTGTGGTCTCCTATCGACCGGGATCCAAGAATGTTAAGCCGGATGCCCTCTCCCGACAACAGGACTCGGCTGTCCATGACTGTCAACCAGCCACAGTACTTCCTCCCCCCCGTGTGCTGGGCGCCCTCTCCTGGCAGCTGGAGAGAGACATTAGGGCGGCCCAGGTTCAGGAGCCCGACCCGGGTGGAGGTCCTGCTAACAAACTGTTCGTTCCAGACTCTCTCAGGTCCCAGGTCCTCCAGTGGGCTCATGCCACGCGACTCACCTGCCACCCAGGAATCCGCAGGACTGACTCCTTCCTGCGTCGCCGCTTCTGGTGGCCTAGTATGACCAAGGACGTCCGGGACTATGTTTCAGGTTGTCTGGTTTGTGCTCAGAATAAGGCCAGTACACAACCGCCTGCTGGACTATTGCACCCACTGTCCATCCCGGGTCGGCCTTGGTCACACATTGCCCTGGATTTTGTGACTGGCCTGCCTCCTTCTGCCGGGAGGACCGTTATTCTGACTATTGTGGACCGGTTTTCTAAGGCCGCTCATTTTGTGGCTCTGACCAAACTCCCCTCTGCTGCAGAGACTGCAAGACTGGTCATAAAACATGTCTTCAGGCTGCATGGAATTCCCACAGACATGGTGTCGGATCGTGGCCCACAATTCATCTCACAGGTCTGGAAGGCGTTCTGTGGTGCTTTCGGGACTACTGCCAGCCTGTCTTCTGGTTTCCATCCACAGACCAACGGCCAGGCAGAGCGGACTAACCAGGACTTGGAGGCCGCTCTACGGTGCGTCTGTTCACGGAGCCAGACCTCCTGGAGTTCCTTGTTGCCATGGGTGGAGTATGCTCACAACTCCCTCACCTCATCTGCCTCTGGTATGTCCCCGTTTGAGTGCTCTCTGGGGTACCAGCCCCCCTGTTTCCCGAGCAGGAGACGGAGGTGGCCGTTCCGTCGGTTCAGCACCTGTATCGTCGCTGTCGGCGTGTCTGGCGGGAGGCTCGGGCGGCCCTGTTGCGTTCAGGGGCTACCAACAAGAGGCTGGCAGATCGTCGACGCACTCCAGCACCTGCCTACCTACCAGGCCAGTACGTCATGCTGTCCACTTCACACATAAAGCTTCGGACGGAATCCAAGAAGCTGTCCCCCAAGTACATCGGTCCGTTCGAAATCCTGAAGGTCATCAACCCTGTGGCGGTCAGGCTGCGCTTACCCAGGTCCTTGCGCATCCATCCGGTCTTCCATGTCTCTCAGCTGAAGCCGCATGTTACCAGTCCCCTGCAGCGGTCTTCCTCTCCGCCACCCCCTCCCCGCATCATTGATGGCCAACCGGCCTACACTGTCCGTCGCCTGCTGGACGTTCGGCGGCGGGGACGTGGCCTCCAGTATCTGGTGGACTGGCAGGGGTACGGGCCTGAGGAGAGGTCCTGGGAGCCTGCATCACGGATTCTGGACCCTGAGCTCATCCGGGACTTCAATCGCCGGCACCGGGGGGGGCTTCCCTCTGCGCCAGGCGGCGCACCTTGAGGGGGGAGTACTGTGGGGTTTTTACCCCGCTTTAGTTTGAGTTGTGTTTTGGTCTCCACTTCCAGTTTTATTTTGTTATGGGTCGTACTTCCTGTGTTCTCTCCCCAGTGTGTGTGTATTCCCTCTTGATAGTCACACCTGTTTCCACTTACCTCATCCCTTCCTCCTTGTTATAAGTCTTCGTCTCCCCTGCACTAGTTGTCGGATCGTTTTGTTGCTTCTCGTGTTTTTTGAGAGTTTCTTGTTTGCAATAAATACGAGATTTTTGCATTTCCGATCCCTGTCTGCATTTGTGTCCGCCCAACAAACCCTGACAATCTGAATGCCTGACTTGGGTGCACACGTATTGTAGAGCTGAGAGAATCATTGTTTCTAGTGGGAACACTTTGATCAATTAGATTAAATAATGGCTGCTGCAGAGCAACTGGACAATTTTACTGTGCCCAGTAGAATAGTGTTAGCTTTACAGCTGCACAGGAAGTTTGCCTTGTGGACTTTGATTGTAAAGAAAAGTGGTTGTATAAGTCAGCAGTTTGGAGTAAAGAAAAATGCTTTTGATTTGACATTTTACCACTGACTCATCATAGCTTTTGTTATCACCACTTTAGCTTCACTGAAAAACGATCCCCTTTTAGATGTCTTAGTATGAGTTGAAGTTAAATTGTAGCTGCAACTTTGGTTAAAACTTCTCAGCACAATTTCCATTTCCATTAGTTCAGGTTCAAACAGACATTTTATTGCCTCCCTCAATTTTTTAATTGCTCCAGCAGATGTTCTTGTGGCTATCATCAAAGAGATTTATGCAAGCTGATTACAGTCAGATGTGAATAAACATATCCTGGCTGAAAATGGACCCACACTTCTTCTGTAACGTCTGGGCTCTTTTGGTCTGATGCTTATCCTCTGTGTGGAGAAAAACGGGGTATGTGTTGACAGGCACTGAAAATATTAGGTTTTGTCTGCACTTTTTGAGACTCATTCATATTCTTAAGCTTATTTTGACTTTAGTTTTTGCTTTCAATTCTCACTCAAATTGCAGGACTTTCTTGTCTCCATCTGAAAATGTTTTATTTTCTTTTTTGGCAATATTTTCAATTATTTTAATACAATTTTTGTGACTTTTTTTGTTAGTGAAGAATCAACTGATAGTCCTGTTTTAACAGGGCATGAGCTAAGATGGTGGAGGTTCATTATTGTATTTCTGAAAACAGCACTGTTTGCTACTGAGCCAATGTGATATCCGTGAAAAGTGGAGCTGTACGGCAGGAGAAGGGGTTGACGTTTTGTGTGAGATCCGCCAGAGGAGAGATTCAACCATTCTCTTTAGAAGCAGCTGGTGGCTAGCTTACCAGAACACACCCTGTGCTGTCAAAAATATCTGCTAATTTGTCAGACATAGAGGGCCAGGACACAGAGCAGAGGAGGAAATCATAGACGACATATTAAAGATACAGTAGATGTCTCCCCGGGGCATGAGAAGGAAGTCTCCAACTTGGTCTTGCTAGAGACTAGAGATAGGGACCATATTTAGATGGGGAAAAAACAGTTTTAAATTTGAAAATAATTGAACATCTGACTAATGCTTTCTTTTTATTTTCAAAAGACATACCAAAACATGATGTACAGCCTTTTCTTGTGGCAAGACTGGACACTGGACACACATTTGTTTCCTTATTTTTACATTTGCTGGAAAAAAAAAAAAAAACATTTTAAAAATGAGTTTGGTTTGATTAACTGTCCTTTAGCTTGTGTTTACCTAACTGGAGGTGCCATATGACTTGACATGCATAGAACCAAATGCAAGATTTCATAAGAATGCTCAACTGCAGATGCACGCAAACTTGCTGGCTCTATATGGGTGGTAGGCTAAGCACCTTTGATTCCCTTTGGTCTGCTGCTGGCTTAGGCTCTGTTAATTTCGCAAACCACCTTGGCCATTTTCTCCACAGTCATCATTAATCACCTCCTTCTTCTCCTTCCTTTTCCTCCTCACTGACTCTACTAACCCCTCCCCCACATCCTCTCCTTTCTTTATGTTTTTTACTCCGCTCTTCTGCTGCCAAGTGCTCCAGCATTAGAGTGAAAGCTGCAGTGATGAGATTAGAACAATAGGGATAAAAACAAAACTGCAATAAAGCTAACAAAGAGTTTTCTAAATTGAAATTGTCCGGATAATGTGATGCAGGGCTGTTGGGATTCACTGGTAACAGGAAAGTGCTGGAAGTGCATTTGGAATGCTTCATGATTTGTGTTAGGATGCACACAAAAATGACCATCTCTACAGAAATTAATGAATTAAGGTGCTAAAGGTGCTTACATACCGAATGCGATTCGCGCTGCAGATGCCAGTTTCAATGTAAAGTCAAAGGTTTACATGCAAATTGAGGTTCTGCGGTGCGAACCGAGAGCCCAGCGTGGTGTGAATTAAGCGACGCGGCGCAAATTCAGTGGTGGGTGCGGTGAGACAGAGTTAAAAAATCTAAACTATGGGGAAGTCGCCACATCTGTGTCAACCAATCAGTGACTCAAGTTTGGGCACACGACAGTTTCAATGACAGCGGTTTCAATGACGGTTTCAATGACATCCAATATGGTAGATTGGATCTCATGAACTTCCATTCATTTTCTTAACCTGATGTATCCCTTTTCGAGACAACTGTTCCCATAACTGTTGGGCAACAGTCTGCTTCAAACGTGGTCAGAGAGAGACAGAAACACAGCGAAAGGGGCCGTCATCCAGACACAGTGGGATTGAAGCTCAAACCCATATACCCAGAGAACCTCTAAATCAGGGGTGCTAACACTTTTTTGGCATGTGAGCTACATAAAACTCATAAAAAATGTGACGTTTTCATTTGTAAGGGCTCAAACACAACTAAACATGCTGTTACAACAGAAAGACATCATTTCTGTTTTAAAGCTATGAAAAATCCATGGGTGAACAAATCGTTTCATGACAACCTGAGTGAGCCTTTCACGCAGCATTGTGTGGGTAGCTGTCTTCATGAAGTGACAAACCCCCTTGTAGCTCAGTTGCTCTCGTGGTGAAAGTGGTTAGTCCACATGCATTGTTATTTCTGTTATCGAAAGAACCCTGGGCATAAATCCTGGCTTTTGTAGTTCGTTGAATCTTTTTTCCTTTTTTCTGCTAAATTACTTAACAAACATTACTATAAATACTAATTAAAAACATCAGGTTAAAAATGTCACTGGAATGTATTTTTATAACCATGAGTTTTTTAAGTAATACATAATTAACACAAATAAATGTAGTCTACGAAACCTTTAGTTTAACATTTCTTGTTGGTTTTAAAAAGATGTTCATAGAAGTTTATTTTAAAAAATGATGTATTTTTAATGCTTAATAAAATGCAAATATAGATTTAAAAAGTAAAATACTGTAATACTGAGGTTGGAACCAATTTATATCTCAAGTGTTAGTTTTCCAAGTGCAGGACAAATCACTGTCACCATAAGCACAGATTCATAACAGGGAGTGTTACTTTTTTGTGGGTAGATGGTTTGTATATCTGTTAATTTATTTTTGATGGTCCGCAATCTACATTGAGACGTGATCACCAATGTTTTTGAAGAGCTCTTCGAAAAATAAAAAATTTATTTCTAAACATCATCCGTGTTTTTCATGCATTTTAAATAAAATACAGACAAAGCTTCATGTAATGATCAACAACATTAGCTGCTAGCTCCTCCCACACGTGAACAAGGCAGCAAGACTAGAGAACACATTTATGGCCGCGAGCAGCGAATTTGCAGCGCAGCGAGAGAGGGGTGGGACGCGCGAATTGGCCGTGCAAATTGCGTTCGGTCTGAATGCACCTTCACACAATGTGCTTCTTTGTGGTGATGTTGTGTAGAAAAAAATGTACGTCAGCATATTCTTCCAGAAATTAGTCTACATCATTGGGCAGCCAATCAACCGAGTTCAAAGAATTTGACTTAATTTTGCTCACATGCCTAAATTGGCAAACATGGTAAACCGCCCTCGGCAACATGCGCTCAAGGGAACACTTTCAATGAAAAGTCTGTAAACATGTGTAAATGTATGATTTAACATATAGTTAGAGTCATTTTTAATTCTTTGAAGTACCAACCATTTGAAAATTGATCATGGAGGAGAACTTGTGATTTAAATGACACCAAGGCCAAATCCGAATTGCTTCCCTACCCCTTTGACTTCTCCTTATCCCTACATTTATCCCTCCAAGCAAAGAGACGTGGTAAAAATAGTGTATTTGAATGCGGACGTTACTGCCGCTTGATGACTTCATCAATCTTTGCAGGTCATCTACATCAGTGTGTAGCTGCCAGTGCTCCAAAAATATAAAACGTTAGTTTTATAACTTTAAAAAGTCATGATAAAACAAAAACTAATTACTTACATTTCTTCAAAGGGTAGAAAAAGAAGAAGCCCTGCCTTCTTATCCAGTGTGAACACCATATGCTGAATGCGTGTTCAAGAACGCGTGTCACATCACAGGTGTAAACATAGCTTTAAAGCTATTAAAGTATTAATGAGCAATACTTTAATACTTGCAATACATAAACAAATAGTAAAACAAAAAACAACTAAAGACATCACTTTCATTCACTGCAACGGTTTTAATCAAATAAAAGTCAACATAAACTATTCTGCAAGTTATCTCAATGGTAGACAAGAACTTGTATGTTGGGGAAACATACAGAAGAACAATAGTGCACCTTGCTAGTTGTACTGGCCAAAAACTATAAGCAATGTTTTCAATAATTATGTGGTTGAGTCAGCTTGGCTTTTTAAAAAAAAAAAAAAACGTAATGGTTTATCTGTCTATGCATGTGTGTAAATATTCAAGGTAACTTTTGCATGTAGCAAGGCAATTTTTGTATGATTAAACAGATGATGTATTTTAGCTGCATATATAGAGATATTTGTCCACCTGTCAGATAAGTTATCAATAAAAAATAATCAAAGAAAGTACATTTTCAACCGTTATTACAAAAGCACATTAATTTATCTACAACAAAGAAATGGGCAGCAATGCAGACAATAAACAATTCAAAGAAATGGCTCTTCAGAACAGAAAATGATATCTTCCCAGAATCTCATAAAGCTTTAGATTGGGGCAATGTGGCAGAAGCTGCCATCCGAGATGAATTATTTAACTCCCATATTGCAACATTTGGATGTTTTTCTGTTTCACCTATAAATCACTATTAACATTTTTGCATTATGTGGACTTCAAATATATTTTTAAAAATATTATAATGTCACTTTTGTCTAATGATAATGTAGAAAATAATGGATACACAATTACAATGCAGACAAAATTACCCTTTAATGAAACACTTCTGAAAGTTATGGCCTGTCTTGCAACATTTGCGCAGCCTCTTGTGCCAAAAATGGGAGAATACGGAGCCAAAAGTCTTTTCATTATGTGCTCTCCTCAATATGTGCTCTTGTTAACCTCTCCTGTGTGTTTGTTTCCTCTGTATAAATATTAATGATGATCTTTAAATGAAAAAATATAGAATCTAAGTACTCATTATAGCTCTTATATTTAGACTCCATACTTTAATATGATTCTAGAAGGCAAAAACGACTGATTAATCAAGCAGTCTATATAAATCTCAATTTGAAACTTTTGATCAATCTTTTAAATGGTAGTGCCTTGTGGGCCGAAAAATTATGTCCTTACAAGTTTGAGATCTTTACGTAGCACATGTTAATATCTAAGCATGGATAAGTCCAAAAGAAAGAAAATGTGTTTTAGGAGATGTATTTTTTTGTTGAAACAATGTTTCTTGGTAATAAAACTTACAGTATAAAAACTTTACTGCCAATGTAAATCAGTGTAAATCAGAGTTACGGTACGGTAGAGCATGTGTTACCGGCGACATCGTTTAACATGGTTAAGCAAGTGAATTTTCTATCCATTATATATTATCAATTATAATGTGAACAATGTAAATGAATGGCTAGGATTATACTATTTTCATCATGGCTGAAGCTTAAAGAAACAGGATGTATTTGCAACATTACAATTTCATCCTTTTACAAAAGGTATGAACAGAATGCCGAAGCCCACGTGTTCAATGGCATTGAGGTCAGAAATGTTGATGCAGTCGCTGTGTGGAACGCAGTCATTTTCATTTTGGAGAATATAGTTCTGTCTGGGACAGACTCTTGAGATATGAACGTATTGGATTGGCACTATTGCTGTAGAACTTTATATCATTGTCTCTCTGTAATGATATCGCCTCCAATAATGACACGCTCCCACACACGCTTTTTTTTTTTTTTTTTTTTTTTGCAGTGAGGGAAATATAACCTCACACATAAAAGTGCCTCTTCCACCACTCCAACAGCACAACAATCACCATGAAGTCTGCTTCAAATACTCCACATTTTCCTTCTCAGTGCAGAAGGCAACATCTGGACACATCAATCATTTTGTTCCACTAGATGTTCCGGTTTTGGTGCATCTGTGATACCACTGTTAGGCTGAAGGTGAACATCAGTGATGACAGGCCTTCTGACGGCCAAATGGAACCGAGGATGGACTGTGAGCACTATGTTCTAAATTGTCCGAGCAAGTCTTGTCTCCATTCATATGGATGGATCTTGGTCTTCAGTTTGGAGATGGCATAGTAACTAAATAATGTTTGGTTTTGCTTGACGTTGATTGATGGCATCCAGACCAATCAAATGTGGCATGCGTATTCTTTGAGCAGACACTCTTTGACCGCTAAGGCAGCGTAATGTGTTTATGTGCCCCCAATCAGATACAATTTGACACCTGATTGGTCTCACCTGGTTGAGAGAAGTGGCTCAAAACAGGTGTCAAAGTAACTGTAACATAAGATGTTTTGCAAAAAGTATTTTCTGATCATCTTAACTTACAGAACACATGTATTGCTGATCATTTGGCAAATTCAAGTATTCCACACTATTCAAAAGTGAGAAGACTGAGAGACAATACAATTTGTTGCATAGAAGCTTTGCTATTAACAATTAAATAATCCAACGAACAAGTAAATTTAATGAGGGTAAGAAAAAGGTTAATTTATCAATTATGAAATTGGATTATGAATTGTCACCTAAACTGGAATGACATTTAAATAATGTCTAATTCTTTATGTTTTAACTCAAAAAAGATGTTTTTAATTTTCAATGAGACAGAAGTTAACAGCTTTTTGTAAAGTGTGATCTTAAAAAAAAGCAATTTAACATTTGCACCCAGAGCTTGGAGTTCCATCCTGATCTCAGGCCCACTAAAAAACACATACTTCACACTGACATTTACAGAAGCAAAGCCATTCAATGTTGTGAAACTGAGTGTAATTGGAGTAACTCCCAATCTCTGCAGCCATGCTGTATTCTCAAACGGTGTAACATGACTTTTTATTATGTATGGGATTTTAACGATCCATGATCCTTAAACTTTATGGCGTACAAGGTTAAATGTAATCAAATTTGAAAATTTGAGCTAAAAAAACTGAATGAATTTCATAGGGGTGCATTTAATGAAACAGTATCAGTACACAGTAGTACTGTAATTCATTTGCCTTTCCCATGCTTGTGTCTCACTAAACTGCAATGCCATTTTTATGATGAACATACAATACTGTACAACTTGCACAATAGCTGTTCTCAGTGACACTCCATAGCTTTCATGGCATCTTGCCTAAGTAGCTAATGAGCTCAAATGACAAATTACACAGTCAGTTTAACCAAGGTGCTTGGGACTTCAAAGACAGATTGCAAAGGGTATGTTAAACCAAATGCTGTGCAAATAATTGCTTGCTTAATGCCAAAAAGCTTGACCAGAATACTCCAAAAATGGTAAACAAGAGGAAATTTGAAGACCAGGCATGGGAATTCATCATAGTCTTAAAGGTCATAAACCGTATTGCCCCGCTCGGGATGCGATAATTGCTGAAAGGGTAAAGCCACAGTTATTGACAGGTGAGTTGCAGCACTAAAGAGAAATAAGAGCAAAAAAAGGATGTAATTGTTTTTCAAAACTTGCTTAAAAGAAAAAAAACTGACTTATTAGTATTATGTTATATTATTCAACTGATTTTATAAAGTGCACCTAAAAGAAAGAACCAGTAATAATTTCATTAGACACAAATCAGCTGTGTGCAATTTCAGTGATATTCTATCTTTTAAATCTTTGGAAATTAGAGATTACATTACATAGCATACTAAGCAAAAGGTAAACATGTTTATTGTTATTTAAAAAACAAAAGGATATGATCAATGGGGGGGGTACTTGTTTTTGTTTAAGAAGTTTAAGAAAATATAAAAGTTGGCACAAATGGCAACTTCAGTACTTTTTTAACAGCAGTTTTGTTCCTGTTGTGCAGGATTTAAGGATCAGTATAGAATATGTTTTTAAAACAATATTTCAAAATAAAATTGTCTAAGATACAATTTTTTTGATCATTAGTTGAATCTAAGGTCCGTCCTCTGTTGAGACCCCCTGCCTGTTCCTTTCCACCCCCAATAAATCTTCCTAGTTTTGCCACTGAGACTTTTTAAAATGACTTAAGCTTTTTATACCAAGCCGTATTTTGAAAAGTTTTGTAGAGTATTTTATCAAGAGTACAAAAAAAAAGTTGTCTGTACTTTAAGTGATGGATGTAGTTGTGATTGCAGCAGCATTTGTCTTTGTTCTGATACTGTTTAGCTGCATATAACTTGTTTTTTTTCTTTTTTTAAATCAAACTAATCCAAATCTTCTATGTGTGTATGTGAGAGCATGTGAGTCATGGAAGCAGCAAAGGGCTTAGCTCGCTGCATTCAAGCCTAACTAGAGCTTTTAAAAGAAAAGGAGAAAAAGAGGATGAAGCCACAGGTAGTTTATAGGCTATCATTTGATGGAATAGTCTCCTGCTGGTTCCAGGTGCAGTACCTGGATAAAACAGTCCATGACTTCAGACTCAGACAGGTAATTTAGTATAAAAAGTGGTATAAAATTGTTGCACTGTCTAATCTCACATGTATTTTATCTGGGTCTTGCTTAATAATTTAATGAACTACAAGGTTCTTTAAAACAAAACAACCAAACAAAAAAAAACCTCTATAAACTCAATTAATTAAAGAAATTGTTTTTTTAAATGCTGTTGAAAAATTAAAAGAATAAGGCTCTGTTTACTATGCAATGCCATATTATTTTAAAATCATTTATATTTGAAAAATCTTAAGTGAATCTCATTAGTTTTAAGTGTTTAGGTAAAAAGGCTCTCCACAGATTATTTTCACAAAAGAAAATGATTCAATTTATCTACAGATAAAAAAGCAAATAGAAGCAGGTCACAAGTAAAACGTGCTTTGATGCCAAGTTTTTTGTAGAAAAAAGTATATAAGTTGTTATGCCTGGATGCCCCATTTCCCTTGACTGATTACAATTACAGATTTAGTTGAGGCCGACAAAGCACGGTAGCTATCTCTGGCAGAAATGATAGACTTCTTTAATTAAAAATGGCAGACTTTGAGTCTGCCGTTGAACAAATTATCTCTCGAAGATGCCCCTCGAACCCTTCACCCCCCCTAATTATTGCTACTCAGTCAAGGAGACAGTTTGTGCAGCTAAACTGGAAGAAGGTTTTAAATTTACCATGGCTAGTGTTGCATGCAGTGGACCTGATAAGCCTCATTTGAATATTTTTCATCCAGCATTGTTGGTTTATCTAGAGGTTTACTCCTCACAAACATATGGTGCCATGCATAAGAAGTTGTTGGAGAACATAGCAAATATATACATATATATATATATATATATATAAATATATATACAACATATTAAAAACATATATATATATATATATATATTCTTATAGCTTTGGATCATACTTTAGCTGTATGAATTCATTGGCCTCGTGTCTAAATATACCTACCATTTTCATGTGGTACAGATAAACTGTAAAAGAACAGAATGACGGCTTATTACGTTATTCTTTCTAACATTTAAACCAAAGTATACAATTGCTAAATGGAAATAATACACATTACAAAGCATAAAAGTGACCACACTGAAATGACTGAAGACAAAAAAAACAAAAGACAATATATCTCAGAAATCATTCCCTTTTGATCTTTTTATTTCGTAGCAAAAAGTGTTATTTTGTCGGCACAAAAGTAATATTATTTGCTTTCTTAGTCTCCCCCAGAGCTTTGTTTGCTCAAGTCTTGAACTGTGAACTTATATCCAGACTTCTGTGAAGTTCTAGCAAGTCTTGTAGCTCAAATTCTTGCTTTGAGTACATATTGTTAACAAATTGCAAAATACTGGAAAATTAATGCAATAAAACATAAGCAATGAGAACTTCCACCAAGAAGCTATTTGACTATATAAATGACTAAAAATGTATATTACTTACATTAATCAGAATAAACTCAATGAAAAGAATTGTTCATTTTTTTCCAAAACATGTAAAGACTTAGTTTAAAACATTACAAAACACAGCTTCTGTGGCAAAGAAAAAAACGTAAACAGCCCCTGTCATTTTTTTTTTTGGTTTTGTTTTGTTTTAAGTAATCTCCTATATGCAATATTGACATTTTTAAAATGTTTTTTTTGTTATAAAACCACAAATATACTTAAAAAAACATAAAGGGTGAGCTCAGTCACAGAGGCTGAGAGGCTCAGAGTAGCTCAAAGTGAAGCTGCTGCTCTTTCACATAAAAAAGCCGGTTCATGTGGCTCTGGCATCTCTTTCAGATTCCTCCTGGATGCCTCCCTAAGTATATCTCCCTGGGAGCAGGCCCCTGGGATGATCCAGAATGCACTGGAGGGACTTCGTCTTTCGGGCAGCCTGGGAACGAACGCCTTGGGGTTGAAAGACCTAGAGGAAGTTTCTGTGGAGAGGGAGGCCTAGGCATCTCTGCTCAGACTGGTGCCTCTGTTACCTGACTCTAAATAAGTGGAAAAAGGTGGATGAACAACTGTTAAATTAGTTTAAAAAATAGATTTGTATTTTTCTCAAGATGGTCTTAGCGTGAAGGAACTATATACATTGATTACTTCAATACTCATAAGATCATCTTACAAAAGAGTAAGTAGTGAAG
Source organism: Oryzias celebensis (assembly GCA_014656515.1). Lineage (NCBI taxonomy): Eukaryota > Metazoa > Chordata > Actinopteri > Beloniformes > Adrianichthyidae > Oryzias > Oryzias celebensis. The sequence continues at coordinate 35,063,593 of BNCR01000012.1, forward strand.
AACTGTAAGAATCCCTGTGTGTTCTAGAAACATTTACTGTAACATTGTGTCATATAGAGGGAACCAATAAAGATACCAGAATTATTTTGTAAATAATCACAATCAACAAAACTGTTCCACTCTTGTAAAGTATTTAGTTAACATCTGTAAATAACTGTCTAAGTTAATCTTGTTGGATCGGAGTACCAATTCAATCACTCTAACCAGTATTGCTAACATGCAGATTGAGGGACTGTGTCCAAGACTGCAGCACAAGGATCAGAAGATGGATATTGTCTCCTGGATGCCAATACTATTTTGGGAATCGAAACCCCTGCGTTGTCCCTGGACACCTCTGATCAGCTTTGTCATCAGGTGTGAGAGTGACTCTACAGTGAGCGCTGATGCATATTGACACATCTCTGCAAAGTAATGCTGCATCTAAATGGTAGAAGGGAAACAAAAGTTTCTCTGCAAACAAGTTTCTCTGCCAACAAGACTACATTTCCAAGAAAGATTACAAACTTGTAGTTATTAACCCCTAATGATGATTTTAAGTAAAGTTCAGGAGCTAATTAACTAGTACTACTATCTGTTCAGTTTAATCTTTCTGGGACACATACCCATCTGTTTAATATTGTACACTCACTAACTTTTTTTTTTTTTTTTTGCTGTCCTATTACTGTATTATGCTTAGTTAATGTTTTATCCATTATTGTGTCTTTCATTATAATTTTAAACTTCATTGTAAATTTTTAAAGTTCCACTCTTCAAGGTTTCCCTGGAGTAATTGAAAGGCACACTAATAACATTAAAGTTAATGAAATATATATTATATATATATGAAATATATATATAATATATATATAATTTTTTAGTAAAAACTTCAAAAAAGAAAAAAATTAAGTTTTTAATTACTTGAAGTCCCACTCCAATCATCTTTTGATGTATTTTCAAAGGGTTCCCAGTGGTCTTTAAAGGTTGATTATGCCATTTTCTAGCTTCTGCAGAGCGGCAAAAGTTCATTAAAAATTTCCCTTCGAGTTGTAGTGAGTTTTTCCTCATCACGGAGGAGGGTGTAAGGACAGAGATGTTTGTTCAGCTTAGTCTGTTTAACAACCAGCTATTGTTTACTTTTACATGATTGATTTTTTTTGTTGTTTCTTGCAATATTCTGATATCAGTCCAATGAGACGGCTGTGGCTGTGATATTGGGCTATATAAATAAAATTGAATTGAATTGAATTGTAGACGGGACTGTCGGTATGGAGTAAACCCACCTTTATTCCCCATCATCCATCTGTTTACATTGTCTCCCACTAGCTTGTTGCATCTCACACCCCTAACTTAACAATACCGGCAGTCCCTTGCTGCGGTAGACCCCCACTCTGTATGGACTGCTTGAGGGGTGAAAGATTGGCCAATTTATATACCTATCGCACAATATGCAAGTAGTGCATGAACCAGTGGTAGCTGCATATGTGCAATTAAGTAGGGATTTGTGCGTCAATCACGTAAATTTAACGATATGCGCACGATATACACGATATGAAACTTATACATTGGCGGTACATGCGTAAAAGGTCTGTTAGACATACGTGGAATGGTCATGAAAAGCCACAAATGTGCATATGCATCACGCAAAAGTCAAGGTTTAAACTACATAAACTTAATTATAGTTTATAGTAATAAACTGCATAATCCTCAACCAACCAAAATTTTTGACCAGCTCAAAATCGATTTCACACCCGTTGGCCGAGACACTCGACGAACACGTGCACATCGCCTACATAAATGTAGGAAACACTTGTGAATTGTCAATATCACGCATGTAAAGACCAAAATGACGTACATGGAAATGCGCATAGAACAATGCCTATACATAGCAGCAGTGTGACACAGCCTTTACTTGGGCAGATTCTTTAGCAGTTATTTTCTAACTCTTATCGAAAATAACATCTGCATCCATACTTTCATTATGGATTGCAGGGCACGAAAGCCATCCACAAAAACCACTATAGTCAGTAACAGCTGTAGTTTCTATTGTATATGTATGTCTGTATGTATGTACTTTTGCTTTTCATTCCTAAGTTTAAAATATCTATAGATCTACTGAATATTTATTTTGTTTGTTTTCTTTTAGTTACTTATTATTAATTAACATAATCCAATGCCAACGTAAAAATTTTAATATCAACAACATTTTGTTTTTTGTTTTTTTGTTTGTTTTAAACTCACCCTAAGTAGCTTACGTCGAAACTTGTGTCAAATTACAAAAGGTGTCTTTTCTCTTTTTGTTTAGGTGTGTTTACGAGCATGCGCGTTGAAGACGTCGGGTCGAGGAGAAGTTTCGGCGGGAAAGGCGCGCGCGAGGATTGCGGCGCTTCTGCTGAGGTCGGTGCTGAACTAGGAGGGAGGGGAGGAGGAGGAGGAGGAGGAGGAGGAGGAAGGGGATCACGCTTTAAGTCCTGCGTGCTGCGGGAAGCTTCATTTGTCAGCCGCTGAGACAGGGAGACCCACTCCGCGGGTGAAAACGATGGGGAAACCTGCTCAAAATTCTACATAATGTAGATGTTGTTTTCTTTCATCCTCAACCAGAAAAAAATATCTTGTCTTTTTTTTTTCTTTTGAAATTTGTTTTCGCACCAGAAAAGAGTGACTTCAGAACGCCGCAGGGATGAGTGTTTGGTGGTCTCGTGCGCTTCAAACGGATCCCAGCTCCTGATGAAGGGACCAAACAGGACACAACGAGGCTGTCAGTGATGGTTTCCAAGAGAAGATCGCAAAGGTGGAGCGATTAGAGGAGGGCTGATGAAGGGACTATTAATCCTTTCAGTGCATCAAAAGCACCAAAGGGTATTACAGACGTTTGGATGGAAATCTGGCGAGTGTTTGGGACGAAACTGGTGATTAGTTGGAGCAAATCAATGATTTTTTTTATCTCTTTTTTCTACTTTAAATGCACCCCCCCACCCTCCAATAAAAGGCTGTTTGGTTTTAACGTGTGACTTTGCAAAAATAATAATAATAATAATAATAAAGCAAAAACTAATTCTCCCCCCTCCCTCTATTTTCTCTCTTCCAAGTATTCTCAAATATAAATGGAATTAGTTGAGTCTGAAGCCCTTTGTGAAAGGAACAGACATGGTACATGGACGCAGCTTCCATCACGGTAAGACGTCTTTATTCCTCACTTGAAGCACACTTGCTCCAAAGCTTCTACAGCTTTTCTTCCCCTCTTTCAGAAAGAGTCTAGTAATCCTTTAATCAGTTTGGGAGAGGAAGGGGAGGACTTGAAATATCAAAGCAACAGATAAAGCAGAAATCAGCCTCTGAATGAAGGTTTATTTTGGTAAAAGGGAACGGGATGAGGTGATAATAATCATTTAAAAAGATGTGATGCATCTTGTTAACCTTAATCTCCCAGTTAAAGGTCGCAGTGTAGATTTTTTGAAAATTAATGTATCAAAAAAATAAATAACTGGAACACTTGTGTCTGTTTTGAAAAAAGCTTTATAGACACGATTGAGAATATTATCTTGTGTACATTTATGGTGCAATTGACTTAATTTATTAATCAATTTATGTTCCTACAAATCAACCAGATCAATCTGTCTGAGGCAAGTTGTCATTCGAATCGACCAAAATCCATTGAAAATGAAACAAATTGATTATTTCAGTTTAGGAAAATACTATTTGGATTGATGATCAAGCTATCATTGATCCAATGTGGAAAATGTTGCAAAGACGTGACCATACAGCGATTCTGCAATTTCTATTATTTTGATGTGGAAAAAGAATGGTGGGCTGAACTTTACGAAACTGAAATGTGAATGGATTTGTCATTAACTCTTGTTTCCTAGATAGTTATCTATGGTTCTGCACTGGGATTGGACTCATGTTCGAGTGACTACTTCCAATGAAAAGTTTATGTCAATGCGCGTCTTTGCAAGTTTCAGGTTGCAGTCAAACGTCTTGCGTTCATGCTTTGCTGCGCAAGTTTTTAAATCAGTTTTCGGGCTTTCTGAACAAAACGAGTGTCCATTGAACTTTCACTAAAAGAACCGTATAACTTTAACCAATTTGGGATTCGACTTTGCTAGCAATTTATGGGTAGTGTATTTTGTAGTTCATGGAATTGCTAAACATTTGAAAAGTGATCATGGAGGAGAAATTAATAATTGTGGTTTATGCCCGGCTGGAATGATGACATCAAGTCTTTCATGTATTGGAATAGAGCTGTGAAAGAAAAAGCCTGGAGCAAGATTTGAGATTTGGAATGCTTGACACCAAGCCTCTTCCCATGCGGTAGTATGTGAAAGTTTTGGGTAGCAACAGTTCAGTGTGAACACTACATACTAGAAGTGCATTCAAGAACCCTCATTCAGCATGTTGTTTAATACACCGCACATACCTGGTGTGTTTGTACTTTAAGTCACACTGGGTGAATGTTTTGGCTAAATATGTCCTGGATGGATTTTAGGTCAGTGAATCAGATCAAATCAGATTGTTTAAAATGAACCAATATCAACTATGAATTGTATCGTCAACCACAAAATATTATATGAATGGTTATGTTAAAATAAGTTGTTACACCTCTAGAACCAACATCTGGCTTTTCTAACTGGAGCCTAAAAATGTTGAATACCTGCAAATACATATATATATATATATATATATATATATATATATATATATATATATATATATATATATATTTCTTTTGATATTACAGTTGTTGCAAGTCTACTCGTGCTTGGGTTGGCCATGGCAACAAAAAAGGACACTTCAGGTAATCTCCATCAATACACCGTCTTTCCTGCATAAATATTCTTTGGCTGAGGCTTTGATCTCTGACTTTTTTTTTCCTGTTGTTTTGTTCTGCTCTGTGTTTTTGGTTTAGTGAGGAACAATTCTGGAGTGAAGCCTGCAGGTCAATGTGGAACGTGGGTGAAAGAAGCAGAAGGAGGGCTCTTTACTTCTCCCAATTACCCAAACAAATATCCCCCGAACACAGAGTGTGTTTACATCCTTGAAGGTGAACATTGTAGTTTTATTTTTTTATACAGCATCAGTACAAATGAAAAGAATGGGTAGCTATAGGTGTTCATAGTTAAAGAATTCAAGTTAGTTTTTCTAAGGAGCAAACTTATGAGTCATTTTTCTTTTTGCCTATTTAAAATTTTTCACATCCAAGTATTTAATCAGATTTCACAAAAAAAAAAATACAATTAATCTCCTTTAGATAATGTTTGACAAATTTGGATAAATGACCAACTGTTTCAAATGGACATATTTATAGGTGCCAACAAATAAAAAAATGGTTGAGCCTCTATCATTTCAAGCCTGACCATCAATGTGTTCTCTGCTTTCTCCTAAAACCTTTTATTGTATCTTTCAGCTCCACCAAGGCAGTGTCTTGATCTGCACTTTGAGGAGAATTATTCAATTGAGTCTTCTTGGGAATGTAAATTTGACAACATCGAGGTCCGGGATGGCCCGTTCAGCTTCTCACCGATCCTCGGACGTTACTGTGGTCAGCACAGCCCGCCTGACATCAGGAGTAGCGGCCGGTATCTGTGGATTAAATTCGAAACAGATGGAGAACTGGAAGGAGTGGGATTTTCAGCAAGCTACAACTTCACAGCAGGTGTGCATTCCATTCTTTTGGTTCATTTTGCCTTACTAATTTCCAAATTTGTAACTTCTTTTGAAATAAGACATCACCCTAAGGATCTATCCCTTTAGAGGGGATGTCTTATTGGTTACACATTACCAAAGTCTACAATCCCTTTAGAAAATGTTGTATTGGGTGCCATGTGAGGGCTTGTTATCATTTTTCTGTTGTTATTACTGGTATTAGGGAGACATAAAGTCAGCTTTATGGTCAAAGACAACTTTTGCTGTCATACTAGTACATACTTGCTTCTACTAATTCTTGTCATCTTTAGATTGGATTTCATTATAGAGGTAGTTCAGGAATTGATGACACAGAAGAGGGGAACACCAATGATTTAACAGTCTCTCTCACCAACGCTTGACTGGGTTTATTAGCCCTACTAATGTTTTAGGTGTTTTTGAGGCTTTAAAGGGACATTCCAGGAAGCTGAAAGGCGTTTGGTCATCTGTCTTTTATCCATTTCACCTTTGAAGTCCTTTTGCCGTTGGATATTTGTCCGTGTTTATATGATGTACAAAAATCTTCAATCTGATAAACACGCCGTCAGCTGCAGGCTATTGAGGAGGAAGTTACTGAGGTGTGTAAGAGCTATAGATTTATCTCTGATAGTGGCATTGTTATTGAGAAATCAAAACGGCTGAGCTGTTTATGGAAATTTACTGTGATGGAGTACAACTGATAACACAGAAACCTAGCATGCGGAGGTAAATCCAGCATTATCTAGCCATCCATGTAGCAGCAGTTAAAGTCACATTACAATCAGTTTTCCTTGTGCCATGGGTGTGGATAAAAGCAAAGCTGTAATGAAATAGTTAATGAAAAAAAGCCTGGTTTTGCAGCTGTAACATCAACATCTCTTGTTTTGTAAATTGGTTCCAAATTTGTTTGTGAAATTGCTGCGTGACATTTGCATCTCTTAAGAAGAAAGATACGCTAAGTGCCATGATATTTACTATTTGGTTTTTTTTACATATCTATCAAATGTAAAAGAAATCCACACTTGCATAATTAAGACTAACCCTGTTATTTAAAACACTCAGAAAACAACAGAAGAAACAGTTCTAGCATTTGGCATTCAAAAAAGGTTTAGAAATTAACAAATTAACATATATTAGGTAATTCATACATGCCTGACTTCTGAATTCCCATCCATCCATCCATCCATCCATCCATCCATCCATCCATCCATCCATCCATCCATCCATCCATCCATCCATCCATCCATCCATCCATCCATCCACTAAAAACTTTTGCCGTGTGGGCAGCAGTCTTGATGCATCAACTTCCTGACCACTTCAACTAGCTCTCTTATTTTCGGGGGAATACCCTGAGGGCACTCAGTCACCCAGCAAGCTATTTTCTGGCCCCTGTGTCTCAAACTTTACATATCTATTTACAACCCCATGGCCATAGGGGATTATAGGAACAAAGAGTAACAAGCAAACTGTGAATTTTGCTTACATTTCTGTTAATGCCCAACCCATTGAAGGTTGAGATTACGTAAATCAGGTCAAATTCATGTTGGATCTAAGACATGCAGACACATTGAAATCAATTGTTGATTGTTTTAGTTAAAAAAATAAGTATTTAGGATTTTAACATGATTGCATCATAGCTCTTTTTCTCTGAAAAGCAAACAAACAAAAAACAGTACGTTTTAGACCAGACCAAAAGGGATAAATAGATAAAGATAGATAAGGCAGAGAAAAACAGTCTATTTTCATTTATAAGGTACCCCAGATACAGAGTTCATTAGGCAAAACAAAACAGTTCTACAACATTGAAAACTACACTAAGAAAACTGCTTACAGGATCCAAGAGAAGGCAATTGGTCAGAGGAGTTGATAGGAAGTTTAATGGTTAACCTATATTGTGCTTCAAGTGTGTATTTTTTCTGCAATTATCAGCCTTTGCAGGTGCAAAATGACACAGAAGTCAAACTTTATTCAACTCATTCACTATAACTCAGTTGTAATACATATAATACAAAATAGTCCACTCACATTTTCAGTTCATTTTAACGAAGCGCAGTACCTATGACTTTGACTACATTAGCTGTAATGCTCAAACAATCCATCAAGCTATGCAATTTTGTAGCTCACCACACTGAAACATTTGGACAGTTTAAAGTTTAAGGTCAGCGCGTACAACAAAAATGTGTATAATAATTAAGGCATGCTAGATGTTAGGATGCATTGTCTATTTCTGAAAAACGGAATGGATTTTTAGTGTCTGATGCTTACACAAAAAAGCTTTGGCTAATGCAAGGAAAGGTCCGATTGGTTAATTGTACTAATCACACAGTTTGTGTAGAAAATGGTTTATCTTTTTAAGATTTAATCCAAAAAGTTGTCCATTAATAAGTAGAACCAATGATGTTTTTCTCAAATCTGATACAAAGGTATGAAAAATCAGCACTCAACTGCAAGGGACTCAAGCCAGAAACGTGCATCATGCTGCTTGTGTGCATGCAGGAATCCATTAACCTGAAACCCAAAATGAGGATCATTAGTTGGTGTGACATGTTACACAACTGACAAGCTGCCAGGCTGAAGTCTGTCCTGCTTAACAGCTATAACCATCAGATTTTGTAGAATGAGAAAAACATAGCTTTTGTAGTCGTCTTAATTTGATTCAATTCTACAAACCCTGAATTTCAGTAAGTTCATTTTGATTTCTATGAATGCTTTGCCATTTTCTTTTTTATTGGGCTCACAAAACTGACTGACACAACAACATCCCAATCTCTTTGAAAAGTCCGTAGTTTTCAGCTTCTGCCCCAACCTCAGAGACTGTAGGTGGTAGCAATGGGAGCCTCCAATTTAAAGAGGGGCATTAATCTTCTCATCCAACTCCTGGTAAGAAAGACGATAAACTTATTAATCAAAATGTCAAGCTGGTTCTCCAAACATATGAAGGATGTCTTAAAAAAAGTTGCAAATCTACTCCGAGTATACAGCATAGCAAGTAATCACATTCCACTGCAAAGTAATTAGGCCGATTTATAAAATGTTGTCAATTTAGAGCTGAAGGCCTGAGAGGAGGGAGTATTGTCCCTGTGCCAGTATTTGTTCTACAAAAACTAGCCAGTCAAAAAAATATCTGCTTTTCCTGATGCAAATGAGCCAAATTAATTTCTGTGTTGAAGCACCTTCGTCGGCTTTTATGATTTCATGGCCAAGACGAAGTTGCGTTTCATGAGTTCTCATCACCTTTAGAGGTCATTGACATACCAAATGTATTCCACCAGAATAGGCAGCCGTTTGCTCATATCTAACATTGAACTATGTGTGAACTGAATACTTCTTGAGAAACAGGAGTTACTAAAGACAAGAACTATTAGGCTACATTAAGGTCAAGGTTGAAATTTAATGAGAGATGGTTGCTATGGCCTTTTACCCCTAATATTATAAATGCTTCTAGTATCCCAAACTTTCATCCTTTATCCTTGACTAAAATCCTGAGTTTTAGTCTGAACAAAAATCTTTTATTAGTTAACTGCTATGTTTTTTGTTTTTTTGTTTACCAATGCATGAAGCTGTTTCTTTATCTTAGTTTTAAAATATATTACAGTGACTGTGGCTTTTGCAGTGGTATTTAAACTGTATTTAGTTAATTTTTTTTGTCTTAAAAATGAGTTTTAAACCTTTAATATAAAAATGAAGCACATGGGTTTTAGTTCATTTGGATTTGGAATGATGCGCTGCAACCATGACTCCAAAGCAAAGTGACACTGATTTGTTAAATTGCCCTAATTGTTTATCTGAGCTTCAACTAAACTGAGTAATTTAATCATGAAAAAAGACAAGTAGCACTTAGAAATATTGCAGAAATAAGATGTTTGGGATTATTTATGAAGGATCATAAAAATCGCATTTAGATGGACTCAAGTCTAAAATTAGAAATGAAACAGTTGGGAACAACTGGATGCTCTTGGAAGAGACGTCCTGACGGTTGCAACATCATTGCTGTCAGTGGACGAAGTGGCAACTTCACATGATCACATGCTGCTTTTAAAACATTTGCCAGAGGCAACATTTGACATTTAAACACTGAACTAAATCCATATTCACACGGCAGACTTGAAATAGAAGGGAATAAAGCAGCTTTTAACTGTATTCCAAGCTGAAATCAAAGATGCTGCTGCATGTGGTGTCTGTTTCTTTTCTGAGGTTCTGGACAGAGCTTGTAGTTGACTTTTCAACAAGGCATTTATTTTTCGACAGTTTTCAAACATACAGTGGTAGATGAAATATGTAAGAGAGAAACCTGGGAGAGAAATATCTTGTGCTGCATTTTCTAAAGTTCTCGTGAGATTCCAGTTTGTTTGAATGAACTGCTTGCATTAAGTAGCTCTTGATCCTCTTAAAACAAAGAAAGAAGATCTTCTTTCACATGTTTTGCAACAGTTCCTATTGCCTTATTCCCTGACCTTGACTGCTTTCTGTTCCTCACCGCTCACTTTGCATGTGTTTATCCCCTACTTGCCTCTTTTCTGTCAAAAACACAATGGGATCCATTACAGTTTGGCTGTGTTTTTCTATATACTGATAAAATGACTATATATGTTCTCCAGTTCTTCTTCTTCTAAATTGTCCCTAGGTGTGGATGTGAGTGTGCATGAGTGTGTGACTGTGGCCTCTGCGACAGACTGGGGACCAGTCCAGGGGCATCCCCTGCCTTCGCCCATGGGTAGCCGGGTTAGGCTCCGGCAGCCCCGTGACCCCGAAAGGGATAAAGCGGTTCAGAAAATGAATGATGAATGGTTGGGAGTGTGGTATAGCCTCCTCTCATACCTGATGTTGTGGTTCTCCTGTGGTGTTACAGTTGTTTTGTATTTCATCAATCTAGAGTTGTGATAGCAGTTGCATTTGTGAATGTTAGATCATTGAGTTACTAGTTGTTTGGCAATTAGCCTTGATTGTGAGTTCCAAAACATCCATTTATCCCACATTCCCTGCATGTAACCTCTCTGAGTTGGATTACATGAGTAGTTACATTCCAAGAGAATCTTGTTCTCACATCTAGTCTGTTTCTGTCTTGTTCCAGTAGTCCACTTTCCACCAAGGTGCTCTGGTACCGCAGCATCTGACGCAGACCTTGTTTGGCTGGCATGACATGTGTTTCATTGTTTCTCATGGGTTATGAGGTAGACAATATTGTTAAGGGTCTTTCCCAAGGATCCCCACTGGATTATGTTAATTGATCATCATTGTTATGTTAATTGTCCCATCAATTGCCCCATGAATTGCTCATTGCGCCCGCTGGGTATTGACTGGGAATTGAACCCTGGTTTCCTGCGTGCCAGTCCTGCACTTTTTTATTTTCTTTGTGACAAGCATTCTGCTCAAACTAAGAGTAGACATGTGTCAGGTGGTGCATTTCAGCTGCTCCTTCTTTCCACACTGTTTTCTTAGAACGAGATGGATGAAGTGACTTAGCATTGCAGTCACACCTCCTGCAGCTGTGGAAGAGGTCAACGGTACCCTCAGTTTCAACACTTATCTCTTTGCTTTTCTTACCTAACACAGCCTCTTTTCTTGTCTCTCCACTGTGCATGGATTCAGGTTCTTTATATAATTTGGATTGAATACATGTTAGGGGGACATTTTTCTTTTCTTACGATAAAATTCCTAGTGACCATACTGTGAGATTCTTTTAAGCATCATTATAATTTATCAATTGTACTTGATGTTTTGCGGCTTAAATATCGTCTTACTGGTTTATTGATTACTTGTTGGATCTAAAGTTTACAAACAAACCTAATGTCACTTGATTAAGGTAGAGTCACCTGTACAGGTTGTGCAGATTTTTGGTTTGTTGGGGCCAGTAGAGGGTCGAAGAGAAGGGTGGCCAGTTCAAGGCACATTTTAAGGGAAATGCAGGTGTGTCTTGCTGTGCCCTTTCAGGCTCAATGAAAATGTAACGATCTGTGAGGATTCTGCTCTCAGATTTGGTTTTGTCTGTTTGTTTCTTGGTTTTGATCATGATCTATTTGAGTTGTCCCCATCAGTTACACCGGGTTAAGGTTGATATTCATCCACATCATCATTTAAGTTAACTGCTCTAAGTGTATTTATTTTCAGTTCATCATCAAGATCATCTGCTTTGTCATCTTTTTGTTTCTCTGTGGGAATTGTCATGTTCAAGTATATTTATTGAATGTTTAAGTTTTTACCACCAAGCGTGGTCTCATCTGGATTTTGGTTCCTACACCATCAGCTCCTAACATCTAGATTGTTGTGCATGTGGTAGGTGTATTGTGAAGTATTCGTAAAGCTAATGTAAGTTGCTCGCACTTTTGTCTTATGATTGGCACAGTAGTATGGAGCATCTTTTGACACAGTCTAGTGGATAGTAAAACATTATTCACAATTGCACACACTGCTATATTAGTTGTCAGTGTGCAAGGTAAACCTGTACAAGACAGGGAAGGAGCATGCACCTATTACATTAACAGCAAAAAAAAAAAAAAAGTATGACAAACCTTCTTCACCCTTACTTACCCTTGCATGCTGTACAACTGTTATCTACATCCTGTTGCTCGCAATATGTCTGTAGAAAATAGGGCATTTTGGCTCTAAGGTCCCATGGTCTATGACCTTGCTATTTTATGCGGGTCACCTGCATACCCCATACAGGTTTATCAATTTTTTGTCCACTGACAGCCCATATCGAAATGGAAGGGCAGTTGTGACTAAGCCATTAAAATGACACACAGGTGGATGCTTTTGAGTTTTTTTTGTTTTCTTTTGTTTTCATGGTCTAAAAATGTTTAGTTGTTGATTGAAGGAGTTTGAGGTGTAAATTGATCAGATCACATCAAAAATTAAAAAAAAAGAAAAACTTGAATACATGATTTTTGGCTCCTAAGTGCTTCCCCCAATTAGTCTCTGCCATCAGTGACAATTTCTCTGAAATACGTGAATGAAGGATTTTACCCCTCTAATTGTTCACACATCCACAAACTAGATTCTGCTATAAAAAGTGTTCTAACTGAATTATATAATGTACAAAACAGTAAAGTTGTATATAAACTTTTGCATCGTAGATGTTTCCCATTCCTCTGTTGCAAATATGTTGACCCCTAACTTGAAGCTTAGGAAACAGCACTTGAAAAAAAATATAGATACAGCTTAATATTATCATTAAAACATTTTCTCTTTTGTTGTCAGAACCTCAAACTTCAAACTTGAAATTGAGAATGCTATTAAGTAGAAGTAGGGGATATGAACCAAAAAATATTTGTCCCGAAAAGATACAGCCCAGAGAAAAACTTTCAGTAAAGCATGAAGAAATCAAAAAAGAAGGAAAATTACCTGCAGAATTCTGTACCAGTTTTTACCTGCAGGAAAATAAATAAGCTTACTTGAATGTCTGAGACATGTCTGAGAGGAAATACTTTGATGTTAGGCTCTTTGATGTTTTTTTTTAATATTTTTAAGAATTTGCTTCCTTTACTGTACCAAGCTGTCTATCTTGATGGGCTGCAAAGTCAACAACTTCAGGAATTCCCCATCAAGCCCCAAATTGAATCAACACCAGAAAGTCTTTGAAACTACATTCGAAGGCCAGATGCGGAGCAGTTGTACCACTTGTGATGACTTGGATGAATGAACTGCCTTTTTTTGCTGTTATCACATTGCTTTCCTCCCAGCTTGACAGAAGTGGGGACGCAGGCTGTTCACCAGCTTATCAGACAACGAGTCTTTGCTCTGGGGACAAGTTGTTGAAGTTTATCACTCTGGTGGAACTTAACTGGCTATCCAGCAGGACTGCTGATATTTACGTCCTCTAGCTGTCTCAGTCACTCCTAGCCAATTACTCTGATTATCAGTCAGCGGTCCAGCCCACATCCTGCTTTGCTCCTCAGTGTCAGTTGGTTAACCAGGCCTGCTGTTCAGCTGCAGATGCTGTGGCGCTCAGTGCTCTTTTAGCTCGATTTCTGCTGCAGTAGTAACTTAAGCTGGTAAGTGGTGGAAGGCGGTGTTTATGTCCACAATTCTTTATATATATTTTCTGTAAGAAAACCTAGTGAACAGCAATACCCCTGTGTAAATATAGCATCTTGAAACCTTTGTGTCTTCACGATACATTCCTTCAATCTGGAGGAGTCTTGGCTGCTTCAGTGTTTAAGCCTCTTACTGTGCAATATAAACAAAAGAGTGATGCACTGAAAATGAGCTCCACTGATTTAAATGTGCGTGTTTTTTTTTTACTTTACAGGAACAATAGTTTGCCAAGGGCTTTTTATTTCATTACCCTGCCACAGTGGTAGATCTTTAGCTGTCATGCTGGGCACCCAACTTTCTCCATTATGCTCTATTAGACAGAGCAGAAATTGAGCTGTTTGTTCCATTTCTGCTCACATTACAGGCTGCTCTACTCTAAACTCTGAAAACCTTGCAGTTTTAGTTTTTTTGCACTTTTTAAAGGTAAAGCACTTGATTGGTGGCTTCAATTGCAGCAAAGTAGATTGCTGTATCTATATGACTGTTGTTTCAGGCCTTCTTGACAGTACAACAGTTTGTTTGGGAGCCTGTAACGACATGTTACAGTATAAAAAAGTATAAAAATAGAGTTAAAAGTCAAATAAATGTTCTCTTTTCCATAATTGTGCCCTTCCTTTTTCTTTCACACCAGCTTGCAGTAGCTAAAACGTCAACTTCCTGCCTTCTCATCTAAGAGAAAGTCTTATTCCAGAAGGGAACTAAATTACATCAAAAATAAGGGTAATCTGATAAGTTATAGCAAGCTTTTATTTTGCTGCAGGGAGAGTGATGTCAGCGTTCAACAATAAAGAGAGGCAATGCCATAATGGGATTATTAAATAGGGATTGTCAGTAATCCTCACAATGCCCCAGAATCATTAAAAAAACCACAGCAGCATATATTACTTCTTTAAAGGAAATGACAATGGAATAAGTTGATGGAACATTTTCTAAAATTATGGTGCAGGTGGTGTCATATGGGAGATTTGGACCCTAAAATCCAATTGGAGATTTAGTATACATCATGACTGCTTGACAGAATTACAGGAAAGCCTTCTTTGTTGCTTTATGAATCTCTGACTATTCGTGTTTTAATGTATTAAACCCAGGAATAGGTATGAATTTTTGGAAAGAAAGAACTAAAACAAATAAAAATAAAAGCAATGGACTAAAATTTACATGTACTGTGATTTTTATTATCCTAAATGAAGGAATTCTGTGACACGGAGCTCATAACCTAATTATAGTTAATGATGACATTTGTAAGCAGGACGAGGCTAATTTGTGTTGGATGCGTCAAGCTTTTGCTGCATTCCAGCAGCTGACTAAACAAGCACGATGTCAGTTGCAAAATGAAGTAGATTCTGGGCAAGATGTTTGTTTCATCGGCTTTCCTTGCACATTCCAGCCTTCTTCTTCTCACTGCATCAAACTCATTTGGCTCATCCATCTATGATTATTGAGGAGCATCTTGTGTTTTTTTTCCTTCCTCAAACCAATGACTTTAAACCATTGAAGTCCGAGAAGTCAATTAAGACGATCCTCTTCAGGTGATTGAATGAAGCGTTTTTGGCAAATTGCTAAGAGCAAAGACCTGGAAAAACCAGGAAGTCGATCATCTCTTTTTCTGCCTCAAACATCAACAGCATGCTGAACAGCATGCAGAACAGCATGGCCTTGCTTGAATTTCCCTTTGCATTTGGCAAGCTCGATTAATCACAGCACTTCTATACAATGCGATGCACATGGCCACCCACCGCCACTGGCTCTCACTATTCCCCTGCACAGGAAAAATGTACAGCTAAGGGGGAATAGAGGACAGGAAAGAGCACTCTTCTACTGCAAATTCTGGATAAAAAGGATAAAAGGCAGAACAGGCTGGAGACAAGCAGAGGAGGGGCGAGAAGGATTCACTGGAAAGCGGAAAGATTTGAATTGCTGAGAGTAGGTTTTGGGATAAATTGATAAAAGTCTCCTCTCAATGACTCCTCGAGGCTCTGCATTCATCTGAATATTCATTGAGCTGACACTCAATTTACTCGACGATCTATTAAAGGATGCCAACTGACTACCTTGTGGCATCTAGTAAGTAGTAGCCCCTAACACACATTCAAATGACTTGTCAAGAGACACAAACACATAGCTGCTGCTACACTTTCTGATACTGATTTAAAATGCCCAAACATTTTCACTCTTAATGGTCTCAGTTGGACTAAGGTATTTTTTATATGACAGCTGTTTGACTGCATATCTTCAGGGTGTGAAGCAAGAATTGCTGAGTTTCTCTTCTTTCATGTGAGCTTGATGATTGTTTATTCATTCAGCATTCTGAAATATCTGATCTGCTGCAGGGGGATAAAATTGTTCTCAGAAATCCTAGTATGTCCAAAAAGTGGATTTTTCAGTCTCTCTGTACATTTACATAATATAATGTACATAGACTTTCAGGTTCACTTTAAAGCAACTGGCTTGTAAATTCTTGTTTCACAGGACGAAGAAAATCTTAGTCATTTTTTTATTTTTTTACTGCATGGCCAAGAAATGTGTTTTAGTTATTTTCTTTTACATAAACTTTGGGAGATGCATTTTTTGTAATCCTACTTCTTATCAAGCTACAACTTAGTAGGAAACCTACTAAAATCTGTATGCTGCTCCTAGTCTCCTAACACAAACACTGCTACACACTAGACCTTCGCTGAGCAGCTGCACGTAAACCCTTAGATCAAAAAATCCATTTAATTTTGTTACTCAAGTCCATTTGGACGGGTGACATTTGTTTTGACTTGTGCGCTGGTTGAGAAAAATGACATTTTTTGCCAAGAAAGGGAGAATGATAACTCTAGAGTAGGAGAGCGTTATGTTCTTGAGATTTACATGCACAGAGCACTGCTTCACTTCACGTTGTCAGAAACTCTTAGAATTACTCACACCTCCTTTTTTTATCTTGGATATTGAGGGAAAATTCCTTTCGGGGCCTCTCTGGGAAGATGAGGAACTCAACTGAGATTTAAATCACCATCTTCTCCCAAGATAATTGTGCCCTACAAGGACCCAATTTTCTTTTTCTTAAATTGGAAATTTGTAGTTGAATCCATTGAAGCTTGCCTTAATTTTTTTGTTTCCCTCGAGGCGAAACAATTTTTTTTCCTGTATTTTTAAAGTTTGAAAAACTAAGCTCCGGATCTCAAACTCCCTGACTTTGGCATCAAAACTCTTAGGTTATTTCTTTAGTTGTCTTAACTAGTAACATTTTACAATTTTTTTTTTTCACATTTATTGTTATTCATTTTAATTGTTATTTTTGTGTACTTCAGTACTTCCGCCTTAATTTTTTTATGTACCCCTGAAAAAAGGAAATCTGTAATTCTTTACTTCCATGCTAATGTGCATCTCTTTATCTACATGCCATCAAGCTATACTTAGTCATAAGTGAAAGGCAAACATCTTCCAAAAAGCTATCCTTTGTCTTCATATACTGCCTGCTTTCACAACAAAGTGCTTGAAGAGCTTCCATTTAAAGCATAATTCCCCTTCCTTTTTGGTGCAACGCAAAAGTAAAACCTACTAAAAGAAAGTAAACCATCTCTTATTACCCAGAAGTTGAAGCAGAGAGAAGAAAGCAGATTCAAACTTCTCCAAAAAAACTGCATGGTGTGTTTGTACCTTATTAGAGATTGACTGTGATCCAGAAGAAAGTCTGAGTCATTGATTTTATTGTGCTGTACCTTCAAAGGGCAACGCTGCGTGGAAACAGAAAGGAGTTCAGTAAACATTGATTGCTTTTTGAAAAGAGGGCATGATTTATTAATTTTACAGTTTTTTTTTACAGTTACAGTTTTTAACCCTTAATGTTATTGATCAATTTGTCTTTTTTTCTAAGATCACAAAAACACTCCTGTCACCTACTTCAGTTAAGTATTGTTGTCATCACTACAAGCAACTGCAGTTGTTGAACACAAATTATATGTTGTTGCTACACCCTTAGGGTTTTCACAGGGGAACAATTGGACATGAGTTTAAGTGCTTTCACAAGAATAAAAAAGCTTATTCTTTTCTCACTCTGTTTTTTCACAAGAACAGCTGAGCCTCTTATTGATAACCTTTTTTCCTAGTTATGTGTTTTTTTTTCCCCAGTACTATTGGAAATGTATACACAACACAACAATAGGCACTTTCAACTTGCTTATTATGCTTTTGTCATGCTTTTATTCTTACCCATTGTAACCTTTTTGTTTTTTGCCGTTTATAAAGCCATAACTCTAACTGGTATCTTTTAGATGTTCTTTACTGAAACTTGCAATCATTTTACCACCTGCCTGTTAAAACCACAAAACCACTTTGCTGTCCTTCAACAGGTGGAGTACCTCTGGCTGTTAGCCCCCCTTTTTGCCATTAGCCCTTTTTTTTTGCCCAAGGCTTTTGGCAAATTGTGCAGGAAAGAAAAAAACACTTCACATTGATTGTCTGTGCAGCAGTCGTCCTTTTACAGACAGATTTGCAGTGACTTCAGAAAAATAGTCTTCTAGTTTGCATTTCTGAAGAAATGTAAAAGTGTTTGCGCTTAAAACGATTACATTTACACTTTAGCATATAGAGGTATATTTAAAGACCCACTCCAATGAAAGTTGGGCTATGGGTGATTTTAACATGTTGTTGCATTTTTCTCATGATGGAGGAGGACATGAATAAAATAATTCAAGATTTAAACTGCGTTTCTGAATATTTCTTTACTCAAATCATGCTGTTAGGAATTTAGCAGAGGCTAACTTCTGCACCAACACAACTCTGAGGTGAATTTCTAACGAGCTCCTGACACTCTACAGATAATATGTAATTATAATTGTAATACCAAAGGGAACGATTTTAAAATAGAAAAGAAAATAGTTGAAGTGGGACTTTAACTATTTTACATTGGAGCTAAAGCTCATTGCCTTCTTTCAGCTAATATGTCTCTTCAACCGTTTTCTCACTTAATTCCAACCAAGTCTGATGCGGAAAAAAGCTGCTTTCACTTTAATTTAGTAATGTGCTGTATGTCAGTGCAAAGCTGGTATTAAAAAACCTTTATCTGAATGTCAGTATCAGCTGATTCATATTAATCTCATGAACAATCGAGAAGTGATGTCAAAGAACGTGTGTTATTTTGGTGTCGTAAGCGACATCTCCGGTGTTAAAGGGTTAAATGATGTCTAAGAAATACTTTGTGACAGATTTTTATTAGTCCTCTTTGAATTAGTTAATCCAGTTAAGAATATATTTCCAGGTTTTACTATGGTTTTGTTGTTAGAACCTGCTTGATATTTAATAAAAACCCCTGCCTTTGTTCAGCTGAAATCACCAGTTTTCTGAAAATTATTGTTTAATACCAAACAAAGGTATACAATAGAAATAAAAATAAAACAGAAGATATATATTCGATTCATGAATTTGACAGTGATACTGTCAAGGTTCAGCCGTCCGGCTCCTAATCCGACTGCCAGAGGGAGAATTCTGATACCTCATGTCTCCACTAGCTGTCATTCATCAACTCATCAGCCTCAGCATATTTATATGTCTACCATCCCTTTTTCCAATGCGAAGTATTGTTTTGCCATGCATCCAATTCTGAGCATTCTTTGTCTATTATCTTTCTTGGTTTCGACCCTAGCCTGTTTCCTCACCACCCTGTCTTGCTCCACGTTCCTGACCGGTGCCTGGCTTTCAGACTTGATCCTGTCTTTGCTCTTGTCTCATTCTGTTAATCTTAATAAACTTCTGCCTGCATATGGATCCAAACACCTCAGCATATTCATCACAGATACTTAGCTTTACACAATAATAAAACCACCAATGCAAAATATGCTAAAACACAACATTTAAAAAGGTTCTCTTTTGACTTGTCAAGTAAAATATTAAGAATACTTTATAAATATAGTTGCATAATTAATTTGTTCAAAACTACTGGTATTGTTTCTATTTCCTCAAATCAGTTGACTTCCTGGTATCATTCATCCTTTTTTTTTCTTTTTCTTTTTGACTAGTGTGTTTTATTGTACATGCATATTAATGGAGGATGCAAAAGTTTCTCATAGCTATGTACTGAACTAATTCGTGTAATTTCTACTTGTTTTGGGTTGGGCACAGCTTGAGCTAGTTCAGACTTTTTGAAAATCCCATGTGGGTCATCTCAGTGTGACCCTTATCGGAACGAGTTTTTCATTTTATTTAATTCCTTGGAGATTTCATCAGCTGAAGTCAGCTGACAGTTCGTTCACAGTGAAGACATTCAGAGCAACTGAAAGGATTTTTTCCTTCCCTCTAAACTAACAGTCGGGATTATTAGAACAGCATTAGATAATGATCAACAAACATCAGGGGGTAAAACCCTTGTGCAACAAGGCCCTTAAAAAGAACAAGGGGAGCAGATTTAGATTTAGTTGTGCATGCTGCCGACTCTGTCTTTACACTCGTCATTCATTTATTTATTATTTCTTTATTTATTTATTGCTGGGAACCATCTGCGCCTTAAATGCGGCAGGCATAATTAGCCCTTGTAGCAGGCAGTGTGGAGCAGTGTTTCATTACCATGGAGCAAGATCTTTTTTTGATCCCTCTTTTTTGTAGCACATTTCCGTGTTAATATCCCTTCTTGATGTCTGTTTTAATCTACACCCCCTGCCAACACACATACATGGACTCACACTTTCAAAGAGTGACTTCAGACTGTAAAAGTTTGTTGATCCGGACCAAGTCCCCTTAATTTGGTCCGGATTGAGTCCTGAACCTTGGATTTGGTCTGTTTTCAGACTGCCTTTCAACTGGACGTTTCTGTTTCAAATTGAATCCTATAAACAAAACCACTAGACTACAGATCTCTTCAGTCATTGGCCAGGAATTATGAGGGTGAAGCAAGCAATGGAAGTTTGGAAGTATTGCAAGCGTTGGAATCCTTGTAAGGATAGTTCACTGTTTTCACTTATCGATTTTGAACGTCTGTGTCAAGGTTCTTGACCACACTTTTTATTGTCAATTTGGTATGGTGGAGGCATGCTGCAAGGTGGTTACTGTAGAGACGATGGCTATGAAGGTACGCTGATAAGTGTTTTTGACATATAGATTGTAGGGTGTGAGAAGAAACGGTGCGAATGTCACAAACTGGCAGACAGCTGGTTCCACTTGCAGCAGGTTTATTAGTTTAGACAGAAACCAAGCAAAGCTAAAAGTCCACAAAGCTAAATCAGAGTCAGAGAGGCAAAGGTCAGAGCAAGTGGCAGGCAATCAGAAAATAAGACAGATCAGAAACAGAAGATCAGGTCCAGATAGAAATGCTTGCTAATGCAGGCAGAGTGGCACAAAACAATACTTCGCACTGAATGAGACTGTGTGCTGCTTAAGAGACAGGTGGGTGATGGTCAGATTGGAGCCAGGTGAGCAACATTCGGGGACTGCGTGCTGGGGCTGCTGGGAGGTGTGGTGAGTTAAGTACTCTGGAGACGGCTCCCGCCGGTGACCAGAGGGGGAGACAGAGGTCTGACTCCTGACAGTGTCAAACAATGTGCATCACGTTAAGTTATTGTAATAAGCCTGCAATCTGACCACAATGAGTTGCTGTTGCAACATTGTTCCACGTTTGTCCACCAATGACCAGCTACAGTCATTTACGAAACTCATTCAAGACAAACTTTTATGGAAAAATTCTTAATTTATCTTGTCCTTTTTGAATAGAATTTAATGCTGATTCATGACGGCTTAATTTACCTTCCAATCTTTAAATTGGTGTAAATACATTTTTCAATTTAGATAGTAGCATGAGGTGAAAGGGGTGTTCATACAATAAACATTTTGGCTGATCACTCATGAAGCGACTAAGCTGATGTTCTTCATCCTTTTCCTGCAAATTTGCATAACCTGATGTTGTTTTGTGCTGAAAATATTAGTCCTTCTCAATCAGCACTTGTACTTTATTCAAATTTTCCACCCTTTAACTGTCCAGCTTCTAACACACCAAGCTCGTATTTTTCTCAAATCATTCCTCCCAAACTCAAAAGCTGTAAAGTGCTTGCAAGAAAAGGAAAGGGATTATGTGGGGGAGGGGGTTAATAAAAACATTAATGTGGTTTATTAAAGTCAACCTGAATGCTGCAAAAGTCTGAGTTCGAACATGAAACCAGTACGTTTGACTCCACGGAAAACTATTCTAACATCCAGACAGGAAAATAGACCTAAATTGACAAAAGTGAAGGATGGAGATGTGTGCATTAAAGAGCAACTACCCTAATGATGATGATGGTCTTATTCCTGCTTGTCATTGTGACTGCAAAACAGCTTGACTTAATTTTTTTTAAGAGCCATCTTGCAAGTCTTGGTTTCTGTTGGAAACCAAGTGAAAGACTGGAAGAGCAACCATGTTCATTTGAAGAAAATAACAGGAAGCTGTGAGGCCTGCTCCAACACACTTTATGACACACTATTGATTCAGGAAAAGATGAAAAGAAATGCTGTGTGATTTGATTTCTCATTCAGGGGTCTTAATTCCTCCTGACGCACAGTGAGAAACAGTCCATCCTTTTGATTGCTGTGAATCTGACCAACAGGGTTATTCTCTCTGGGAGATCAGAGTGTTTCTTTCCATTTTTATTAGACTTCAAAGGTTACATACAAGAATAATTTCAGAGCATATACAGTATATATATATATATATATACATATATATATAATTAATCTTCTTCATAGCTTTGGCCACACTTTAATCCCTTGTATATTTGTGTGTTTGAAAGTGTTAATATGGAGACTTCTACTGTCAGATTTGCATATTTTCCTAATGAATTTGATCTTTAAAAAAAAAAAAAAAAAAGCTCTATGCAACATGCATGAAAATTTAAAAAAAATATGCAAATTGAGGTGCTTTCCATGCATCACACAAACACATCTTGGCTTCCAGTTGTGTTTGGCTCTGTTGCCTCACAATAAGGTGGTTCAGATCCAATTCCTGGTTGGAATCCTGGCTGAGGGCTCTCTATGTGCCATTTATGGGATTCTTCAGGTTACTTTAACTTCTTCCCACAGTTATAAAACTTTCATGTTAAAGTTGATTTATGGCTCTCTTTGTACTCAGTCAGTTTGTATGGTTGTTTTTATTTTTTCCAAGCAACCTTTTGTTCATAAAATGTCAAAAAGAATACTTATGGGCCGGTGGATAAACAACCTCTATCATTTTTGACATGGGTAGTTTTATTTATATTTTTGAAAAATTTTGAAGTGTTTTTCAATTTGTTTCCATATTCTCAGCAAATAAATGTAAACAATTAACAACATTTAAAATCTAATGACTTAGCACCAATATATTATAATATATGTAGCAAGTAGGGGGATATTATAGTCTTGGGCTGTATGGCATAACACATTGCAGAACACAATCCACATCTTGACTTATACTTTTAAGGGTACGGCATGCTGACATCATTATAAGATGGCTTTCTCAAATAAAAAAGTGTTGGAGGAGTCCCTTTTTTTCATTCTTGATGTGTGTTAAACCAGCCCAAACGACTCTTTTTATATTTAAAAATCTTTTCCACCTTATCATTGTATTCATCCTATCTCATACAGTGACAGGATGAAATGTACCATTTTCAGTGTTACTGGTCTCGGTTGATGAACATCAACCATGTGTGCGGCCTTTTTAACTGACATTTAAGGGTTGTGGGTGTTGAACACAGTGAAGATAAAAACAATTATATGACGTTGAGGAGTTTTGTATACCTTAATGCCTCCTTGGGTTACTCATATAAATGTGGTGCAAAGGCACCTTGTGCCAGCACTGCTTAGCCAATAAAACTGAGAAATGGCAGAACAGAAATGTCAGACTAGGAACATTTGATGCAAAAACTGCTTGTCCTCTACAAAGAACTCATTAGTTACATTTTACTTTAAGTACGACCAATGTCGGATGTGCTTTGTTCACATCCAATCAAAATTATTGATGCCAAAAACAGATTGTGAAAAAATATCCTGCATTAGGGATTTCAAACTCCTAAAATGTTTAGTAATTGCAGGATCTGAGAAAAAAGTTAGAAACAGAAAAAAATGTACTTGTGTTGACAATATGGAAACAATGGTTCACTTTCCCCATGATTTGGTTTCAACCTCGATTTTGGACAACAGTTTTGTTTGGTTCAGTTCATGATTTGCTTGTTATAAAAAAAACAACAACAAAAGAACAAAGCATTCTAAAAAGAACTTTTTCAAATTTGCTAATAAAGCAAGTAACAATGAAGATAAACACTTCAATTTGTTCATACTAAGCCTGTTGTAATGTAATAAAACCAGAAGTTCTTCCTAAATATTGCACAAAGATTGTTTGAGACTTTCAACATAAACATACAGGTATGCAGTAGGGGTGCAACAATTCTCTTTCCCCACTATTTGATTTAATGGCGTACCATACGGTTTGGTTTTTGATAGAGAATTGTGGCATCTCTAGTTGAACAAAACTGAATGATCTCTAATACCAATGTGAGTATTCAAAGCATAGTTTCTGATTTAGAAACATTGTTGTCTGCTACCTCAATCATTGAAGAAACCACAACAGAACCATAATCTATGATTACAACAACAACAAATTCTGATCATTTATGATTTTTTGCTTCCTTTATGAATTATATATATATAATTATTATTTTTATTATTATTATATCATAATAATATAATAATATAAAGTAGATTCAATGTACGTGTGTGGTGCTGCAAGAACCAACATAAACCTGCATAGAGTTGCACCCTCACCATAACTGTATAGGTATTGATTGCCCCACTCTATTTTGCTGAGACAGATGTTGTATTGGACCATTTGGCTGCTGGTTAGTTCTTTGCGAGAAAGATATCCTTCATCAGCATCCACATGCAGGCAAACACACACCAGCACTTTTACTTCAAGCCATCACATCTCTCCTAATCCTTATCCTCTTCCTCCTGAATGTGGACAGTCTGCAGTATTTGTCAAAGGTCCTTCATCACATCTCTCTCATCACCAGCTTTTCTACTTCTTCAGTAGTATTTAGAATTGTGCATTCTTTCATTTTCTTCCTCTGCCCTGGCACATTTCACCTCAATCAAATGTTTCCTCCTTCTTTGTTCTTCAAAACTCCCCTGTGCCTTTGCCCCTCCTGACTTCTCAACAGACAGTACAGCTCTGTCTGTTTTATGTGGCATGTGCCAGTTTTTTCATGTCAGTTTGCAGTGGACAAGTTCCACACTGCCTGTCTCCTAACATCACTCTTGGCAACCAGCTGACTCCGCTGTACTAGACAGCTTTGTAAGGTGCAGACCAGCTTGCTTTTTTTTGTCTTTTCACTTTTGCACGATTGTTCGTTCATGTTTATGTCCCAAACATTTGTTCCTAATATCTTCATAATTCCTTAATATAGAATTAAATAAGTTTATATGCTAAAATAAGGATTACGTGCTTAATGAAATGGGTTCTGATAAAATAACAGCATAACATAATATCTTACTTATATTATTATATATTCATATATTCAGATGAAAACAGCAATTTCTTTGTTTTCTGACAAGGTATATTTATTTAATGAATCAGAAAAAAATAGTTAATGATTTAGAGCAACAAACTCTAGATGAGGAAATGCAAAGTACAGCTAAAGAGATTTTTTTTTCCTGCCTTTTTGAAAGGCAAAATTTAATTTGTTTAATTTAATTCATAAATAACCAAGCCAAGGACATTTTAATTACCTGGAAACTAATGAATTCATCAATTTCCTATAGCATGTTTAAAGCAAAAGATTCTGCATTTTTCAAGATTCCATAAACTTTTCCAAGGATTTTGTTTTATGTACTGTGTCCTTCTTTTGGGATGTTTTGTGTAACTGTTGCATGTTTACCAGCAAGGTCTCTAATAAAGTTTGCTCAGATTTAAAAACAGGAAAAAAAAAAAAAACAATCAATCAATTATAAAGTTAATAGTCTGGATAAAGTGTTTTTCATTTGATCTCTTAGCAATAAAATCTAATGCCAAGCACTTTTTTTCTGTTGATGTATTGTTTGAGCTTATGTTTTATGTTATAAAAGGAAAATTAAATTTTCTCTATGGTGATGATGGTCTTCTTCTTGGTCTTAAAACATATTAAGGTTTATATTTAACCATGTTGGTAAAGTGATAAGATCAATATATCAAGATCCAACACAAATAATCCGGATAAATCAAATATAGCTAAATAAAGTGAAATATTTCCTCAAACTAAAAATCTGAATCTAAAAGATCTAAAAGAATCTTCTTTGTCCCTAGATGGCTTGTTGTTTCCTCGTGTAAGCTGTGACTTGTTGAGTACTTTGGTCGTGGGACCTAACGTTGAACAGATTAAACATAAATAATCTCCTAATCTGGCACTATCGTCTGTGTCCAGCACAAGAAGGCTTCATTTCTCTCACTCTGACAAACGTAACTGTTTAACATGACCTATAATGCATGCACGGAAAGAATAATAAATGATTATAGCAGGTGTCAGAAGTATTCTGCTTTAAGGCATTTAGGGCTGATAGAAAATTGGACTGATCTTGCTGTTTTTATTTATTCATACTCAAATCTGGCAGATATGAATTGAAAGCTATTGCAGAGCAGTATCCCTGCTGCTTACCCCCCTTACAGCTAGCTTTGAGAGCTAATGCTTGGCTTTCTTCCTTTTGCCTTCTTATTGTGCTAGTGGCATGCAAGAGTTCCAGTGCCAACTAGGCTTTAGCTTTCCTTAAAGCTGCTCTTACCATTTGTTTGGGGATAAAGTCCCACCAATATTGTTAAATTAGAGCATATGTGAGCAAAAGTGAGTTCAAGTCACGCAGAGTTATAACTGCAACAATTTATATTCTCCTAACTTTGGAGCCATGGCCATTAAAGGCTTGTTTAAAGTTAACTCCAACTTTGATGCTGGTCTCTTGTAGTGGTATATTCTAGTAGTCGTGCAGTCACCGGGTGTTTGTGTAACGATGGACAAGAAACTCTGATTTGATTTAGCGTTTAAACTTTTGTGTGGTGGCATACATCAAAGAACATTCTGGTGAGGATTCTGTACAATGTTTTGGAGTGAATCCTAAATGTATATGAGACCTGCAGTCAGATGAGCCGCCTTTCACATTTAGAGCAAACTATTTCCTGGTAGAGGTGCAAAGGAAGTGACAAATTAGAAGAACTGGTCTGAACATGAATTATTGAGCAAAGACGGAAAGGTGCGCATCTCTAGAAAAATTATCAGCATGAAAGTGATTAGGATTTTTGATACGGAGATTGATGCTTCAAAGGGAAAAAAATGTTCATAGCCAGTGCTGATCAGAACAGAATACAATGTGCTCATCATTTAAATAAATCCTGAAACGTTCATCAGGTGTTGTTATCTACATTTGTTGATTCTGCTGAATTTCACCACAAAATGAACCCATTAGCCATCACTATTCTGATAGAGTAAACATTGGTTTCCAATAGACGCCTGTTTCTAATAAATGCTGGGCCAGCTCCCAAATGTTTGGAATAAAAGCCCGGGTTACTATTACAAGATACACAGTATGCTAGACCCGCGTGTAAGAATGCGCTCTTAGCACATCTACAAACATCCATCACATGTATCCACAAATCACATGCCCAGTCTGAACGTAGCATTAGACCAAATTAATTTGTTAAAAACTATAAAAACTATATCAGAAGTTTACAAAGAAAACCCCTAAACTCAACAAAATACAACGTTTTTGAACAAAAACGTCTGATTTTATGTTTTAATTCTGTCCCGTAAAGATAGCTTTTCACTTAGGATCTTATTGGTTTATACTACATCAGTCTTCTCCTATTAAACATCTGCTGTAACTTAATGAGAAGTTTGCTTTTGCGTTTTGGAATTTCAGCTATTCTGCAACAGCAGATGGTCAACCCGTCTAAGGTAGATTTTTTTAGCTCAAGCAGTAGATTAAAAAATGTAAAAAAGTAATAGCACATCATAAAATAATTTATGATTTCTTTTCAGAAGAGAAAAGTGGATGCATCTACGCTATCATTGTCATAGCCAAAAATAAGTATGGTATCTTAAAAGTAAAGCTTTGCAAATTGCTGGAGCTTCATATATTAGGAGAGGTTTTCTAATTAAACCTTATTTCTAAGAAATGATTGCATTCATTAATGCCAATAAATTATTCCATCTGTTTATTCAAGATGTGCTGACTTCCCAGTAAGAAATCCTTTTTACTGTATTTTTGCAAGAATAAAATAAATAAATAAATAATAAATCCTGGCGCTCCTAAAGGCTATTTCACTGGAGTTATTTTTCTTACTCAAGGCATTTAGACAAGATCTGTGTGAAACTAAGCTCAGATTCTCCACATGTGACATCATATCACTTGTATCTTATGGGTGTCAGTGTTTGCACCACAAAGAAGCAGAGCAGTTTTAGTTCATCCTGTCAGTATAGTCAGGGTTTATTTTTCATTTCTTGCCATTGCATAAAAGTTTAAAACCTTACCTTGCGTTTACCTTGTCCTCAGATGCCAGCAGAACATCATAGGGAGAAAAAGGAATGCTGCAGCTTCTGAAGCAATTCGGTTCTGGATTTTCTTTTCATGCTGTAAATCATTTTAATATATTTATTTATTTTTTATTTATATTTTTATTCAAATGTGGAGAGATTTTTTAACAATTTAGACTCAAACCAACAAGCTTCAAAGGTGTTTCTTTACTATTTTCTTGACATAATATCCCTGTTCTGTTAAACCATAGGTATTCATCTTTTCTTTTTCCTTCTTACAGAATGTTACTGCCATTGCAAAACTGTTTGTTAGTATAACCACTTCTAGATGTTTAGGTTCCTTACAGCCTCAACCTAGCTCCTATGACGTCTTGCAAGTGACAGACGAAGGGGTACTGCCTCTTGCAGTTGAGTTCTTTTACATAGATGTCAGGGCGTTAACAGCGCAACACTCAATGTCCCTGACACAGAGTGATGTAGGCCGTGGGTGACATGTTTTATGGATGCTGACCTGAAGGTCAGAGTCTAGTGCCATTGTTTCTGAGCTGTCAGTTTGACTGCTGACCTTTGACCCTCAGAGTGACAGCAGAGCACAAAGACAGTTGATCTTAACATTTGATCTACAGCTGTTTACGTGACGGACATAAATCTGATGGGTTGGCGTGCAGACATCATGTTCTTCAACAACACAAATGTTGTGTGTCTGACATTTTTTAACTAAAGACATATTGACTTTCTCAGCAAACACAAAGCTATTTAATTAGAATATTTTCTGACAAATACACTGGAGAACTTGTTTGTTGTTAAAGACATACAAAATTGGTGATCTGACTTTTTTTAAACCAAAGCTCTAACACAAAGCTGGACAAATATGTTAAAGGTGCCTCTGTGTTACCCATTACGTGCTTTATAACACGATACAGCACAAAGAATCATTGCAGTGTTGTCCTTCTCAAAGTGTGTCAGCTGAAAAGGCAGTAGTAAAATTTCTGCAATCTAAGTATCTTTTAGAGAGAAAAAAACATGCTGTATCAATGTCCACTGAAAGACTGTCTCTCCTTTTATCGTTCCAAGACTGATAGTTCTTTGGGGTTTTATGGCACCAAGCAGTGCTGTGGTTAGACACTGAAAAGTCAGAGCTTGAACGGGATATGAAATAAAAAAAAATAGAATACTAGATATCACGACTATCCACAGACTTCCTAAAAGCCCCAGGGAGATAAGTGGTTTCCCAGTCCATCACAACTGATTGAGTTAAAATTCTACTTGACTTGATTGGCATGAACGTTTCAGCCACAATACAGGCTTTTCTAAAACTGTTATTTACAGGAGTCCAAGTGACATTATTTTTGAGATACTGCACTACGTTACAAGAGTGTGTGCTTCTAAATTCTTTCATTGATCAGCTTTATTTGCCTTCCTTTTGCTTCTTCAAATCAAAGTCTTAGTTCCCTGCAGCTGTAACTATCTAAATCCAAAAGAGAATAATATCTTAAAACATTTATCTTTTTCAAAAAAATAGGTGTAAGACTTGACCATGGAGCACAGAGAACATAAGACTGCAGGGTCTTTAAGTTAAAGGCAGGTCAAATTTTGACCAATCTGGGACTCAGATTTGGTATTAATATATGGATGGCATCCCTTTTAATTCACAGAAGCGCCAACTGTATGAAATTTGATCATGGAGGAGAAATTAATAATTGCGGTTTGTGCCTGGCCAGAATTATGACACCAAGTCTTTCATACATTGGAGTAGAGCTGTGAAGGAAAAAGTCTGGAGCAGTGTTTGTGAGATTTGCACCGCTTCGACATTTCACATCAAACGTCTTCCAACTGTAGGTGGTGGACATGCACTAGCAAACAGTAGGGAAAAAAAAAAAAAGAACAAGCCCCATCCTGCTTGGCCACTGTGAATATGTAAACTTATCATTAAAAATATTTTCTTTGGCTCAGAAATGTTAACACTGGAACACACTGTAATCAGGTAAGACCTGATTTTAGTTATTCGGTGTGGCCACAACGAACCGTTTTGAGATATTCGGTTGGCAGAACTGTGGTGTTCTGTTGGACCTGAAGACATGAAGTCTACTTGCTGAGTTTGAGGTGAATCACATCTGTACAAGAAATCATTGCATCTTTGTGAGGCTAAAAACAAAATTAAGATCTATGAGTCAAAAGAATCTGCATAACTTTCAAAATAAAAAATGCCTTTTTGCACTTAGTTGCTATGCATTCTGTAACCCTACTACCTTATGCCTGTTGGGACATTCAAAGGGAAAAATGCTTCATTACAGCTACCATGCATAGAATGTCTTGTTCTATGAATAAAAAGTCTACACATTTTGCATAGCTCTTGGAGCTAGTTACTTACTCTTTATTGTAAGACTTGTTCCATTTTTGCTTCCTGTTTGAAATTACTAACCCATATTAACTTGATTATATCTCTAGAATTACATGACGTTTGTGTGTAATCTGGGTGGCTGCGGTGCAGAGGTAAGCAGTTGATCTCTAAATGGGGGGTCGCAAGTTCAGTATCTGTTTACCATGTGTTAAATTGTCATTGGGAAAGACAATGAACCCCACAATGCTCCTGGTGGTTAAGGTTGGCTTCATGTAAGGCAGCGGAGCTGCAATCAGTGTGTATATGTGTGGGGGCATCCGTGAATGGGACTGTGAATGTACAGCCCTTTGGACTAGCAAGGTATAAAAGAGATAAATATATGCCATTTACCTTTAAAAGAAACCTCTGCCATATAAGATTACAATGAATGTCAGAATTTTCACGTGTTACAATAAGTTAAATCTACCTAAAACACAACATTGAATTGCTGTAGTAGTTGCATGCAGATCTCTTAATGAAGAGGCTACTTTTATATAATTACATGAGAGTCAGAATGACAGCTCTGTAGAAGGATGTGCTATACATGATTTTGACTCAATGGTGTGAACTCCGACTGCCCTCCAGCCTTATTAGAGTTCTATTCTCTGGCCCTCGTTGACTTCCATGTTAGGGCAATCATAAAAGCAGTGTCAGTACCCATTAAAACAAAATGGACCATCTGGAAGCCCCAAGCATAGGACACATGCAAATCCTCTCTACACACATCCAGCCATGCTAATGTGTGAATCACATTCATGCATGAGCTCGGTTTAGAACTGCACAAGGTCCTGCAGGATTTCTTTGACCACGACACCATGACAACCTCACATCTCACCTTCCTCACAGAGCTATCCATCAGCCCTGACTGTGACCAGTCGTGTGCTGGAGTGAGAGTGTAATGAAGTTTGGTACGTGGCGTTGGAGCATCTACTCCCCTCTGCATGCTGATGACTTCTGTGAGAGGAGAAAAGATGGGCAGAACATTGTGCGAGTGGCTCTTATTTGATAGTCAATCAGCGGCTCTTTGTGTGAGTGAAAATATTTATTGCTGTGCCAACAGGGCGTGAACCCAGTGTTACTGCAGCAAGCGGCACACAACAATAATAATGTGTGCTAATCTATTTACATCTGTTCTGTAAAAAGTAGTGACTCAGCACATTGTAAATTTGCAGGGTTATAATCCTGTCCTACTTTGCAGGTGCTGATTTTAAGGAGCAGGTAGATGTTTTGGGGGAAATATATCCACTCATTTTCGTGTTAGTATAGTTAATTTTATGCTTCAGGAAGCAGGTAGTGGTCTGACAGGAAGAGCCAGACTTCGTTCTTCTCCGTTTTTATTGAAAACTTGTTTTTTTGAGCAGTCTGTTAGAGGTCACCCTTCATTTAGAATGGGAGTCAGTGATGATAAAATCACAAAAACAATCACTGTAAAGGCAGAACTGCTTGAATGAAGGCATCTCTTAAAAGATTTTTTATTGTACTCAGGATCTGCAACATCCTTAAGCTTAACATTTAAAAGGAAGATTTAACTTTACTGAAGGTATACATACGTTTTTTTTTTTATTGATTATGTTGATTAATGTTCTTATAAAGTCTTTCCACACAAAGGTAAAATAAAGGCATTTTTTTCCTGCCATTTATGTTAAAACCTCAGAAATTGCTATATTTTTCAGACTATAAGTAACTCAGAAGTATAAGTTGCAGCTGAAAAAACATATATAATAAAGAAGAAAAAATAATTTAATTGGCAGCATCCCAAAAAAGTGGAAAAAAAATAAAAAAACATAAAGAAAAAAAATCTTGCATGAGTCGCACTAGAGTATAAGTTGCAATTTTGGAAGAAATTTATTTAGCAAAATCTGGAAACCAAGACATTTTATCTTGAAAAGCAAATCATAATAACAGAATAGACTTCCTTATTTGTATCCTTCTTTTTTCCTTTTGATTACTACCATATATTTCAGACTATAAGTTCCTTTGGAATATAAGTCGCATCAGCAAAATAATGCCTAAAAAAAGACAAAAACATCAGTCACACTTTTGGTAAAAATGTATTTAATTAAATACGGGACAAAGAGTGGACATTTCATATTGAAAGGCATCTGGAAAGGCTAGTCATACTAATGGAATAGATAACAAAAACAGACTGAATATATGCATGCTTCACTACCACAACACATTGATGCCTACTTAGCTTCATGAAATATAGGAATATATTAGGGCCACATATGAACAAATATTCAGACAGCTATAGCATTAAAATATGCTAACAAGTCAACTAAACTCTTAGGCTGTTTTAAATCACTAGAACCATTAAATCTTTCATCCTCTGTGTCGCTTTGGAGCAATTCTGCCAATCCGGGTGTAAAACTGACCAACATCTCTTTTGCAATGCTGGGAGTAGCAAATACTAATACATACATCTACAGTGTCTTCTAGCGGTTGTGGCTATTTATTAAATACATTTTTTTTTTAAATCCCAAAGAAGTTTCATGTGAGTGTACGCCGCACACATGGTCAAACTAAGCATAAAAACGTAACTTATTCTCTGAAAACCACAGTAAGTATTTGCAGAGGAATTTCTGCCATGGAGACAGAAGGAGAACACAGTTGAGATTAAATAAAATGAACTGTAGGAACACAAATATAACCTGTAACAAACCGTCAGAATCCAAATGTAACTTCAATTGATTATTTATGGAAGAACTGGGAAAAGGAGTGAAAGGTGAAAACAGGGATAGATAACGAAAATTCAATAACACTGAAATAAAGTTGTGAGAAAAAGCATAACTGATCAAAGTAAAAATAGCCAAACTGTAACTTGATCTCTTTTAATTTATTTTATTATCTGATAGTATCATGGTCCACAAAAAACAGAAACATTGCATTCTATCACAATACACAACTTTGGTCATGGTCCATTACTTTTAGTTTGCTCTTTTGGGAATTTTTTAAGAACCTAAATAAGTCACTCCACAGAATTCAATGCGCTCACAGATTTGTTCTTTTTGTTGGTGTGGAACCAGGGTGCTATCTGACACTCCAACTTTATTGTAGTTCTTTTCACT
The DNA here is from genome assembly GCA_014656515.1 of Oryzias celebensis. Classification (NCBI taxonomy): domain Eukaryota; kingdom Metazoa; phylum Chordata; class Actinopteri; order Beloniformes; family Adrianichthyidae; genus Oryzias; species Oryzias celebensis. The sequence goes on from BNCR01000012.1 coordinate 35,097,183, forward strand.
GTTGACTGCATTTACTCATTTGGACACAGCTTGAAAATGTGATTTGCAGTAAGGAAAGCAATGATGCTGTAAACTTGTCATCTATCTGGATGATTACTTATCAGGTAATTTCATGCAATTTCATACTTAATGTGAGCTTTTTCCGCATAACCTCCAAAGAAATGAGCTTTCTGGTTCTCATGAATGCAAATGAGGTTGTTCAGGACCAGTTATTCAGTCTTTCACAAAAAAGTTTGCCTCTTTTCTTTTTCATTTTTGCTATATAAACAGTCACATTAAAGTAAGTAAGTAAAATTAATCACACTAAAGTGTTTAGAAAATGTATGGCAAAAGGAGAGTGAGAGGATAAAGGTAAGGCAAAGCAGGACAAGGAATCAGTTTTGTCCCAGAACACTGAGTATAGATGATTACTTTTGTTGCAATCACACGATCTTGAACAAAAATAATGTAATCCATTCTAATCCAATTTAAACTGACTTAAAAAATAAGGATTTTGTAATATTTCTGCACAGAAAAAATAATTAATCTAGTCAAATAAAATAATCCAGTTACATTTAAATAAATAAGAAAGATTTACAAGTATCCCCATAGATCTGAGGTGAAACCAATTTCAAACCAAAAAGCTCTGCATGTTTAGATTTTCAATGATAGTTCTCTTCCCTATAACATGTTTGTCAAAGAAAGTTAATGTCCAGTTACATTTCTGTTTCACTTTAACACTTTCAATGTTGCCAGCGAAGGAATGTGAAGGAACTGGACAGCTGGAAAGAAAAAAATCTCTATCTGCTTTTTTCTTGACCCTGATATTGAGTGTCTTGTCCTCTCTTTATTTAGAAACTTAACATGACATATAACTGTTGAGCAAGTTTTCTCACAATAATCCACTAAAGTTCATTTTTGATACTTGCATACATAAGATAATCTGCAGTTTATCACCCCACTGAGCCAAAGTGTGTCCTGTTGTTGGTCTAGAAAAGTGTGTGAGCCATTGATTTACCCCCCAGGGTCCTCTCAAACAGCTGCAGCATGGCGGTGAAAATCGAAACAGGTCTCCCATCTCTCATAATTCAATGTCCCCGATATAAAACTCCCTCTCAAAAAAGCTATCAGAATCTTTGATTACTTTTCTCAATGGGGTATTGTTTGCAGATCAGCAGAACTGTCTTTTCTGAGTTTCTTTATGTGCTGTATCTTTCACTCAAACCATCTCTCCTTGCATTTCAGTCACTCTGAAATAATGAATAGCAGTGTGTTGATTTATTGCATGGTTGCCCAAATGGAACCTGGATGGAATGTGTCTGTCATTGTGGCGTCACTTAGATAGAAACACCTGCGATGCCTGGGGACAAATAACTGTTTCAACAGAAGCAAGTCCCTAACCAAGTCAGTATATCACATGCATATACACATGCATGCTCTCACTTCACACAAAAGAAACATAATATTTAGGTCAAAAATCTAAAAATGCAGTCTGTACTTTTGCTCACGCAAATAAGCTTTTTATAGTGGGTAATGTAATATGTGCTTTTGTTTATAGGCCTGCCTCTTGAAAGGTGGGAATTGTTGCATTTAATCATTTTTACAAAAGAAAATGCTGTCATTTCTCTTGCTGACTGTGATGTAGTTTGTTTTGAAATTAGTTTTAAAAGAACAAATTATTGTGTTAACTTTTGAGCATTACCGGACTGTTTATATGACAACTAATTTTGTGCATCTATCCTCATATATGTATCTACATATTTTCAGGCTCCGTTAAAATTCTGGAATTTTACTATTTCAAAAAAAAGAGTCAAATCAATTAAATGTGTTAAATTATGGTCTGAGTGTAAGTCATTTCCATCCGTCATGATGAGCTTAATCCAGTGTGGGTACTTAGGCAAGAACCTTTACGCTACTCCCCAGCTATGGAGCCTCAAGGGGGGCTCAAGTCTGGAGTTTCCTGTGCCAGTCCCTAGCCCAGATGAAATACAAGCTTATGTCAGGATGGGCATACGGAGTAAAAGTCTCTGCCAAACCACCTGTATGAAACAGTTAAAAGCTGATTCACTGTGGCTACCCATGACAGGATATGCCGAAAAGTGAACAATAATCGTCAAGACTTGCCTATCAAATCAAACTTTAATTGTAAAAAGTGCTTCTCATATCTTGCACAACTTGAAGTTAACTCAACTTTACATTTAATAACAAAACAAATGCACAATAACACCCAACCCACCCTTCACTCTGCCCCATCCCAACTATTAACACATACAACCCATGACCCCAAACACAATGGGTAGAAAATAACTTCTAAAAAAGACTTAAGACTTGGCTCTGCTGTGAGGAAACGATATTTGGGAATCTAGTCACGCCAGGAGCCAGCTCAGCCACAGAAACATTGCCACAGTGCCCACCCAGACAGGGACAGCAACAAAGTCCACTCCACAGTTGTGAGGCTGCAATGTAGAACCTATACCTGGGTAAGGCCAAGAGTATTTCCTGGAGACTGTCCCAGCTATATTTGGTCAAAGATGTACTGAACAGGTTGCCGGTCTGTCGCTGGAACAGAGACATCAACAACCTCTTAAGCTGTGTTCACACCGAATGTGATTTGCATGGCAGGAGTAGCCTGGTTTAATGTTGATTCAATGTACAGACATGATGAGAGGTCGTTTAAAACACTATAGCGACAGTGTGCAACAACACTGCTGCATATAGTTTCCAGGGTTCAAATATCTTAAGGTTGGCGAAATGTTGGCTTGCGTCAGCCAGTCAGGAACATAGCTTTGGCAGTACGTGTTGATGGTGTATACAATGGATGGAGTTGAAACCAATATGGAGAAAAAGCTGATTGTGCTGTTTGTGTTCCTTCTAAACTTTATGATATTTTTTTATTTTGTGTATCAAGACTATAATAAAAGGCCCTCCAATTCTATCTCTCATTTTATTTTTGCCTTTTTCGGACAATTGCAGAACAGCAAATTGTCAAACCGGTCCACAGAGAGATGGAAGTACTTCTAAAGCTTAAGGCAATCGTCATTCAGACGTAGCTCCTGCAGTAGATGGTGAACCTCATTGTAGTGGAGGTGTCTCTGAATTGCCATGTCTGTGAACCCAGACATGGCAACCTGATTGCCGACACTAGTAGAGCTCTTCAAAATAAATAACCCAAGCTCTTAACATCATCTGTGTCTTCCATATTATTGCAATGGTTAAACGGCTTTGATGGTAGCTGCTTCCACATGCAGCGGAAGCATCAAGTTTAAGAACACACTTTTAAATAAGTGTTGAGCAGTGGATTTGATGTGAAGCAAAACAGAAGTGGTGGCTGTAAATTACATTTGGTGTGAATTCAGTATTACAGTCACTCTAAAGAGTCAGTTATTGGAGTCACCAATCAACCAATAAAATATATTTCTTAGCTGAGGGTCAAAGCCAGAGTACTTGGAGATCCACAAATAGATTCCACAAATAAATAATTAAGCCTGGATTTGAACCTGGTATCTTCTTGCTGTGAATTGTTTTAACCACCACACCACACTATAGCTACCTGTTCTAAATTCTAAATGGTTTTCTACTTTGAAGCAAACGTATCTGAATAGAATTCTTTGTTTTAGTTGGTAAGATTGGAACACGTTTGTATTTCCCCCAATATAGCTCTGCTTTCCCTTCATCTATTTGTGAGCACACCAGCATACCTGCAACAAGTTGTCATTTTGGCTATCCGTTTGCACCATAAAGATACACCCCCCAAAATCACAGCCTCATCCAAGTTCCACCGGGAGTTTCGCTTTACTGCCATTTCTTCACTGTTTCTGGTATTTTGCAGAGTTCTGCTTGCCTGCTGAGGATTGCATGCCTTCAGTGAGAGCGTACACAGCTAAAGTGAAAACTTTGAGCTAGTAGTTTGCAAGCAAAAAAAAAACAAAAGTTTGAATTTGTTCTGTGACAGAGATAAACACCGGTCTGTCAAAACATTTACCAAGCTCCAACTGCCATACTGGATTTGACCTCACCATATAGGGTATTACCAGACCAAAAAGCTGAGGTAAAAAGAAGTCTTTTCTGGTTTATTTGTTCCTTTATTGTATTTTTCTTTTCTTATTATTTATTTTAATCAGAGTTGCACTGAAGTCAAGTTCACTGGGATGTAATTGAGTTTCATGGAGGTTTATCTATCGTTATCTTATGCAATAAAGTTAAGTTGGACATGAAAGTGCTTGGTGTGAGCGAGGAGGATGCAGAGTGTAGGGACAGATGGAGGCAAATGATTTGCTGTGGCGACCTCTAAAGGTCTAAAGACAAAGAAAAAGAAGAGGTGTTGTCTTACATGTGTTTCAAAATATCTGCAAACATCAATTATTGTACATCCTTACTAATAACTGGATATGTTGTTTGGTCCAGTGGTACTAAAGAAATATAATCTTGAGTCCGTTTCTTGTTTCCAACCTGCAAATAGGAAAGTCATAGCTGCAATCTTAAACGTGAGCAACACTTTGGATATATTGAAATATCTCCAGCAAATAGTTTTGCACATAGTTTTTTTCCAGTGAATGTTGTTGTTACACTTTCTAAAGACAAGTGAGAATGACAGAAAACATGAACGTGAAAAACTGGTCCTGACATTAGAAGTGATTCTAATTGGCAGCATCTTAAAACTCATGCCATCTTAGATTCATTTATTGGTTTGTTTGTGATCAAGAAAATGCCTAAAAGGGAAAAATGAGACACACTTTTAGTAGGTTATAAGTTTATAAGGTACAAATGTTTACATAAATCCAATTCATTCTTCAGCTTTTGGTGAATGATTGATATTAGCTTAATTTTTATTTTTAGTAATTATATTTAGCGGACATCTACTTGATAGACCTGGAAATACACTTAAGTAGGCTTATATTACATTTTTTGCATTTGGGTAGAATATCCATTACCGTATTAACTGTACAACTATGTGAGAGTTTATATGTAACAGAATAATTGGGCACATAATAGAGTAGGATGTTGGGGTTAACAAATAAAGTCTTTTTGCTATCAAGACTAATGAGAATAAAAAGTTATATAACTAAAAATGTTTTTATTGTGGCTTACTTTCATGGATGATTACCTTCAGCTTTTCTTTCATTATACATCACGACCTGAGCAATTGTTGTTTTTAGTTGCTGTGTTAGCTGTGAAGTTGTTCAGCCCAATAACTTTTGTTTCATGGTTACCATATGTATTTACTAGGTATTGTTTCCTTCAAAGTGAAAACTGTTGGTTCTTGTGTGATTAATCTAATTCTGAGCCTCTTGTGTGTAATGCAGGCAAAGTATATCCTTTAACCCCTTCTTCCTGTTCTGACTTCTGATGGTCAAAGCAAAGAGCTAATCATGGCAGATGCTGTAAGCAGGTCTAAGGAGACTAACAAAAAGCGATTAGTCTTTTGTTTTGAGAACAAAAGTATATGTAGTTCACATACTACAAATGGGTTTGACAAAACAATGGGCTTCAGTGGTGACACGAGAAAGATACAATAGTGGACACAGATAAGGTCAATATTGTTTTCGTTTTTTTTCACTGTTTTATTTATTAAATAAATGCAAGTTTTAAAAATCAGCTGAAATGCAAGCCAGAGTTATTTCCAGACACTATTTAGAACAAATTTAGTGTTTATAAATGGAACATCCTGCTGCATTTACAATGATGATCTTGGTTTTCTATTACCACCAGATGGCACTTTTATATCCAGCTGGAAACGGCACTTTAAAATGTAATTTCCATCAGAGCACACAAATGAAAGTTAGTGATTGGAATTTAGCAATAAAGAAAATTCTCACAAACACTGACCTTTGTTGGCATGGGAGTTTATAGCAAAGGTTATAATAATAAATCCATCAATTTCATTAGTGAAAATATAAAGGGTTGTGCAATAAAAACTTGGCTGAGCTGTAATCCTAAACCTTCTGAACCAATAATTGATAAGTAAGTGAAGGAAATGATGAGAAACCCTCCTATGTGTACAAAGTGTAAAATAACAATGTAACTACATGTTATTTTAATTTAAATGCCACAAGTCATAAAAAGAACAATCATATAAGTCTGAATACATTTGTATGTGAATATAGAATTCCTAGTAATTATTAACCTAAAAAAATATTGTTTTATTTGCCAGCCTTTTCATCATAATGTCTGAATTACTTCATTCTGCATAGCATGTATGCATAAAGACATCCGTTTATGTTTTTTGTCCATTTGAAAAATTGGTGAAAGTGTAGGCTAAAAAAGCCAAGATATTAGACATATTAGGTGACGCATAACTCCGGTAATATACCTCTGTAAATTAAATTTACTTTTGCAGATTTTTTTAGAAAGAATTTGAACAATCGGAAAATAAAAATCACATGACTGACAAAATGCTTTTTTGAAAAGTGCAAATTCATTAGACTGAACACATAAAACCTTGTTGTGATTTATTTTAAAATCCCATATTGTTGTATTTGATTTAATTATGTTAATTATGGTGTTGTAATTCAAAAAAATGAATTTTAATACTGAAAATACTGGGAAACACAAATCAATATGGCATTTGTAGCTGCTGCAGCAAAAGTGTCGGTCAGCATTTTAACCCGAGCTTTGAAGAGAAAGTGGAAGCTTTTTCAGACACCACTTTAGAATCCAGAAATAAACCAATGATCCAGAGACACTGATTTTCATTGTTCAAGTGTCTTAGAGCAAGATACTGTATCTCTATGTGCTATGAAACCTTTTTTTTAATAGCTGCTTCTCATGTCAAGATCAATAATGCATCATGTAAATTTATGTACACTTCAGGGTTGAGACCACTCAGTTTCTGACATTTTTAGTCGATGAAGGTCCTGTGACAGTCTTTCCAACAAGAGGAAGAGAATTCTACAATTTTTAAGTTGACATTTGTGGATCCTGAACACCGCCACCTGAGTAACCCGGGGTTAAACGCTTTAATCAAGCGCACCTGAACCAGAGATGACTGTAGTAAGAGTGGATATTTCTCAGGGGGATTTAGGCGAGTACAGGCTCATCTTGCTGGAGTACAGTCCGTTTTTTACATTTAGAGAGTCAAGGACAAACTGTCTGCGAGTGTGAGATAGAAAGAGCCATGCTTCCCAAGATAAGTACAAGAAATATTGCATGTCACTTTGTACACCATATGCATGAGATGAGTTCTTTTTCCTTTTGTGCTCCTCTGGAGTCTTCCTCTTGCTCTTATCAGGGTTGCTGTGTAGCATGTGCTTGTGGATTTGGACCGGTGGAACAAACTCCAGGACCTTCTCATTTGGGACCATTTGCAAAGGTTAATCTGCATCGTTTAAATCATAGTTTCATCAAAAGGAGCTTTTGACACTGACCTTTGGTCTGCTTTTGCATCAAGTTCAGCACAGATACAGCATATGTTGCATCTGATTCCGCTCCACACTTTCTTTTCTTCGTCTCCTTCTCTGTTTTTCTTGCTCTTCGTTTGTCTGTCTGTGGAACTCCAGCTGAAGCTCTTTCCGCTGTGATTAATGGCAGCCATTCATTAACTTGATAAACCACTTAAGCAGAGATTATTAATCAGATGGTTATTTAAATGTCACCAGTGAGCAGCTAAGAGGAAACGAGGCCGCTGTAAAACTGAGGGTTTTTTTTTTTCATTGTGAGGTGACAGTCTGCAAGAGTGTGTGTTAGTGTTTGTATGTGGGTTTTGTTTTTGGAAAGTTGCTTCACACTGAACCCATAGGAGCTTCTGTTCTCATTCACATGCAGTTACACATTCGGTTAAGGAGTGACTGCTTTGTTACTACAGAGCTGCTGTTCATCTCAGATCAAAGTTATTGTGGTTCCATTAATGAAATATTCTGGAGTCTCCATATTATGAAGCACAAAACAATACAAATGGCATCATGCTGTTATTAGAACAGACACTTTCTTTTCATTTCTGTACCTCTGTCGAGGAAATGTATGAAGGACATTTTCATTTCAGCTCCCCAAAGCTAACCTGGAAATATTAATCTTTTTTTTTCAAAGCTATTTATTACAACAACAAAAAATGAAATTATTAATGCTTTCCTGCGTGTCTGCCTAAAAGTACACAGATATTTGAGTTGCTAAAAGCTGCCTTAAGAAACATATGATATCTGAGCTGTTATTTGCAAGCTGGATATTTTTGAAAAGCATTTTCACAAATCCTAATTTGCTTTTTTTTAAAGAATTGCCTGATAAATTTAGTTCAAAATTTCAGTATAATTAAAAAAAAATACATTTTATCTTTGATTTTAGGGCAAAGAACTAAAAGCTATTTTTGTATTTCTGTTGGAAAATAACTAAAAACACTCAAAAAGAAAAGAAAAGAAAGAAAGTTAATTAGGATGTCAAATCTCTGCAAACCAATAATTTTCAAACACTTTAAAAGTGGAAAAGCTGAAAGCAAATTTGTGATTTTTGGAATATTTTTCTAGAAAAGCTTTTTGAAAATACTTTACTAATTTATTTGCCAATGGCCTGCTGAATAGTGAATGTTGTGTTTGTGTGCTTTTTAACTTTAAATTCTGCCCAAAATTTTATGATTTGATTACTTTTAGACGTTTTAAATAAACCTGTCGGAAGTCAAGTGCCTAAAATAGAAAGGATGACCGTTGCACGCCACTCTGCCAAATTCATTTATGTATAGTACCAAACTTTTTAGAACCATCTGAATAAATAGAATCTCTTTATGTTTTATTAAATGCCATCTTGTCATATCTGACACAAAACTTTATATAGTTGTGACTGTAGAGCATGTTTTAACCTATAACAGATTTTAAATATAATTTTTTAAAAAAAGGGCAATGACTTGCACACTGACAAGAGAGCGATGGGAGCTTTCTTCTGCTCTATGCAATTTTCACATGGTTTTCAAACTTTATATCTATAGTGTATTGTTTCTCTCTTTTTTAAATAATCTGACTACCTCGCTAAACGTCTTTAGGTAACTCTCAAAGAGGTGCAAAAAAAGTTCCTAGACAAACCTTTTGTTTTTATTTGGTTTATTTACTAGTTTCATCTGGTGTGAAGCAGGTGGATGGCTCAGTTGGCTGTGTATAGGATTGACGCGTGGAAAATCAGAGTTTATTTCCCAGGTGGCGCAATGAGTGTATTCCAGTAGGAAAGATCCTTTACACTACTGCCTATGTAGCCACAGCCCTGTGCCAGTCCCCAGCCCAGATAACCCAGTTTTACTGTTGATCTTTTTTAGGCAGACTGGTTTATTCAAAGCAAAACTCTAATCTATATCAATTAATCATAGATGGTTTTTGGGGAGGTGGGTCACAGGGGGAAATAGATTGGCAAAGAAACCCACATCCTCCTCTCCCTGACCCCTTCCTCTGGCCAGCCAACAGACCATATCTCTCCAGCATGTCCTACATCTAAAAAGAAAAAAAAATGCACCAGCTATAAATTTAATGTGTAGAATAATGGAATCTACTCTTTGACACAGAGTGTTAAAACCAATGTGACTGTAGGTTATAGGAATAAAGAACAACCCTGCCTTCAGTTCAAGGAAACCATGTCTTCATTGTTCTTTCAACATTCCCATAAGCATCTAAGCTTATAACAGCACAGCTAAATCAGTTTCCAATGAAAAGCACTCTTATTTCATGTTTTTTCTCAATCATTGTACCTGAACAATTCTGAGCTAGAATGTTAAAAGTTCAAACAGGAGGCATTTATAAGAACAGCTTTTATCAAAGGACTGGAATAAAAGGTCCTGCTTGTGTGTCAAACACATACAGCACATGGCCTATCAAAGTTCTATAGACTCATAATGAAGGTTAAGTTGGTGCAGTCAATTCCCAATAACACATTTCTGATTCAGCCATAATGGATGACCCGAAGGCCACTCTTTCATTAACCATCTCAAGCTTTGATTTTCAATCTCTGACGGACTTAGAAGAATGGAAATGGAAATGTGGCTGTTAATAAAGGCCCTTTTTGAGTGTTGTAAAAAGTCTTTATTTCTGATATTGTTTTAGAGATATAACAGTTATCTTGCTTAGTTAAATTAGGAGGACAGGATCAAGTCATGACACCAAAATTGGACTCCAACTTCCTAAGTGAGAACTCTGATGTTGCCTGGAAACCAGCATGAAGTAGAAAATAACTTTTTCGGTTCGGTTCTCCATCTAAAAAAGGATTTGTTGTATTTTTAAAGACATTAGTTATATATGTGAAGACTCACTCGTCCAGGGTAATTCCATCACAACAACAATGTTAAAAAAGACTAAAAAAATCAGTCAACTGGATAGGATTTTTCTCTGATTTTGAAAATCCTATCCAGATGACAGCTTTTAGTCTTTTAGTCTTTTAGTCTTTTTTAACATTGTTGTTGCGATGGAATGACCCTGGACGAGTGAATCTTCACATATATAACTAATGTCTTTAAAAATACAACAAATCCTTTTTTAGATGGAGACATTAGTTATGTCTACTTGTAAAAAGAAAGCCGTAGATCATATGTGAATTTTGCTTAGTGCTTTTGGGAAGTAAAAAAAACTAAAAACAGGGCTTCTTTTCATTCTCTTCCTTACCTAAAAAACTGCTTTTCTGAATGTTGCTCCTCTGCTCAAGTAAATAGGAAACAAAGAGGCTCATTTCTACATGACCTGAATCTTTAGTTTTTGTTTGTGATATTAATCTAACAATATGTGTTGCAAACTCCTCTAAAAAAAAGGTCAAATCTGATTGGAACAAACATGATGCCCTCGTTTGAACACACCAAACAAAATGAGAAAGAAACATTTTCTGTTTGAATGCCCCGCCCCTGACTTTTTGGAATCTTGCTCACCACTTTCTTCGTTGTGCTTCTTGTAAAACCATCTTCATCTTTTTGTTTTATCTCTGTATATTCAAAAAAGAAAAATCACTAGCTTTTCAAAGTAAGTGACAATAGTACTCCATCCTCACATACATTAATTATGCCTCATCAGTCTTTATTTGTATATACATATATATTTTTAAGCATAGTTTTAACTGGAAAAACCCCAAAATTGTAACAAGACACAGTTAAACGATAACCTTTTCTTCTTTTGTTTGTTGACTTCCAGTCAAATTTTCCTTATTGTTGTGTTTATGGTCAGTAGAAGTTGTAAGCAGCAACATTTGGTGCAGCAAAAGTTTAGAACAGTCCTTGTGTGTGTTGTTTAAAACAGGTACAAATCAAAACATATGAATGCCATTATATAGCTTTTTGTGTTGCACATATATTACTGTATTGATTTTCTTCTCAGCCCCACTATTAATGTGTTTCTACTGTAGCCTAAAGGGGTCAAACCAAACATTAAAAGAAACACTAATCAGGGCTCTAAGTAGTTTGTGTCTTAGGGGTTCATTCTTCCGTTCAATTTTTCATTTCCCATGAAGCACCTGTATGAGTGATCAGTGACGTAAACCCAGACCCTCAGCAGTGCAGAAACCAAATATTTATTGAAGAAAAGCAGACTCTCCTAATTTCTAATGCTAAAGTTTTGACAGCAAACTGCTGCTTCAATGCTGACATTTTACTTTGCAAATGTCAGTTCCATTGAAGCGACATCTCTTACCACAACACCTAAAACAAAAGGACGCCACGAAAAGCAATGAATGCCTGCCATAAAATGCCATGTTGTTTTATTTTTGTTTGTTTTTTTGCTTTTTTCCTGATGCATTACTAGCCAATATGAGAACTGGCCAGTGATGCACTTTTCAAAAATAATGTGAGGTTCCCATAACAGCTCATTTCAGTTCAACCGCAGTACAAATTACAGGAATAAAAACATCCAAAACATCTTTCCCCACAATCAGTCAAAAAATACTTTTTATTGTAGTTATATGCTAGGAATAACACTTCCAATGTGACATTATTATCTGTTGACACTTAATGTATCGTTACTTGGTGTATGGTACCTCAAATGTAAAATGCCGGTACATTTTTTAGTCACTCTTGTAGTGAGTAAATATTTGGTTACTCTTTGTTTTCATCTTGCGTCTGAAGAAGCAAATGCATATTCTGAAAAATGGATGCTAGTTCACCATTCCTCTCCCAGGAGGAAAAAAAAATGACCTGTTGTGTTAAAGTGCCCTAGTAATGTCTTTTCTGGGTAGAGTGTATTTGAGACATAAATTCAAGCAAAACATTATTTTCTCCAAAGGAAAAAAAAGACATTTTCATTAACACTGAGCTGTGCAAGGCCAGCAAAGTGGTTTCAGTTGCACTGTATCTCCCACTCAGCTTTGAACAGACTGACTCGTTCAAGCATTGGTTGAAAGTAGGAGTTAATCAGCGGAAAAGTGTCGTAGTATCAAGAAAAACTTTTGAATTCTGAGCATCACTTTTTGTTCACACAAATAATTTACAGTTCTGAATGTACCCTTTTTTTTCAAAATTTTCCCTCAAACATTGTTAGAATTCAGTCAAGGATTTGCTGCCTTTGGTTTTCTTTTATCTTAGAGGGTGTTATTATCCAATACTGTGAATCTTCAGGCTTCTAAATGCAGCTTTTTATTGTCTCTTTTAAACATCTAATGTTGTTTTAGTTAATTTTTAAAAATTTTGAAATTTTTTGATGTTTATTCATTGAGCAAATGTTGAATTGCTGACCCAGAGAGATAAGTCAGAAACGTTACGACATACATATATGGTCAAGGAAAAAGAAAATGGTGACTTTTAAGCAACGTTTCCCGCTGTGCAATCAGACCTCATTTTCCACTCTGAGCTCAGACAGTGGCAGTTATGTCACAATGTGGCTGGGAACAATCAGATTTTCTGTGCGTTTCTAGTTTCTGGAAAGCAGTCTGCAGATCTGAAGCGACATGTCTTTCACAGAATAATTGAATAAGATCGTCAGGAATGGATTCTATGCTGTAGATGCGTCATAAGTTAAGAGAAAAAATATGGCTAACTTTAGGTACAAAATCAAGAGCACACCTCAATAACTTAATGAACTTCTCATATCACTGAATGAACATCTCTATCTAACTGATTAGCATATTTAATCAGCTGACAACTATCTTTTAGCAATCAACAAACATCTCTTATCACTTACCCTCCATGTATTCTTTTGATGACCATCTCTCATACCTGACAGGTCTTTTCAACCTGAAGTCAACAAATTATTAACCAAATTCTTTTCTAATGGTTCAATTGTGTCAAGGCATCATTATCCACCCTATCTTCCCATCCATTTATCCATCACTTCCTATGACCAATATGCTATCGATTCATTCCTCGCTCACACTGGCTCTTCACCCATAGAGAATTTCTTTCCTCCTGCACATACAGTCTCATCTGCCCATCCGTTCTCTATACGTATTTCATTTCCATCTATTCTTTCCTCACCTATACTCCCTCTTCTAATCCATTTGTCTAGTCCTCCTCCTTCCTCCTCCACCTACCATTCATCATTCTCATTCATCTATTTCTTTCTGTTCTTTGTCTTTTCTGTCACTGAGGTCAGTCCAAACTCATCAAGATGTTAGACCAGGGATAGGCAACTCCAGGCTTCGAGGGCTGCAGTGTCTGCATGATTTCCAGATATCTGAGCCCTACTCATGACTGATTACCTTGTTCATGTGTGTCCAGCCAATTAGAACATGCCAGAACATGGTATGTTGGAAAACATGCAGGAATGCGGCCCTCGAAGCCGGGAGTTGCCCATCCCTGTGTTAGATGGATCCCCCAAACGGAACCTCTCCCCTTCAGGAGACCCAGACATCCTGATCCAATTCCTACTCATAGTTCATATTAATAATTATCTGGAATCGTTCTTTTCACTTTTGACTTTTTGTCATGGCCTTATTTTTGTAAGTGAGCATGTTGTTAATGATCACATGGTGTTTCAGTCAAATGTGTTTCCATTATTATGGGAAAAAAAAGAAAAATGTAGTGGGAAGAATGTTCTCCATTTCCTTTTGTCCCTCCTAAATGTGGGACGGACCTTGTTGCAGAATGCTCCTTGTAATTGAGCAATTCAGATGAAGGTTGTTACATGGAATTCACATTCATTTTAAGGATGAACTATTCATCTTTTTTTTTAAATCTGCATGAAGCGAAAAACCTTCAAGCACAGAATGAAGCAAAAGTAATAATGTAAAAGAAGAGAGATGATCCAGAAGTTCATTTCTGTCTTTTTGAAAATCCGTCTTACGAGTTATGTGGTATCTTTGGGTCAAAGGTAGTCTGATGTTAAAAATGAGAAGTCATTACACAACTAAGCTGTGTCAGCCTTGTTGATGTAATTTGTTGCATAATTATACACAGAAATGGTTTCTAACTTGCTTAATGCAGACAGTAAATACTCTGTTTTCTTTTTGACTATCTCCTGAATAAATTCAAGTTCTGGTAAAAGTTAGAGGCAGATCCTTTCATGATCAAATAACATGTTCATGAATATATGCAACATTTCTGTTTTCGTCTTTTGCCAAGTAACATTCTCTTGTTTTTGAGCTTTTAAATTGCAACAAAGATTCAAGTTAAAGTTTTGCTGAGAATAGTTCCTGTTCCTGTGTTAGAGAACAGCTAGAAGACATTTGCTGTTTGCTGCTGTATCACTCTAGAAAGACTAACTGTTGTTGTGATCTTATTGTGAAGGTTAAGGTCCTTGAATTTCTGTTCATGCACAATAAATGCTGTAATGCTTTTTTTTTTCTTTTTACCACACTGAAAAATGCTCATTTTATGTCATTACACAAAACATAAAAGCAACCTAATTTACTGCAGAGGGTCTCGTGTTAGAACCAAGTAACCTCTTTGATTTGGCAAAAAGAAAGCTTGAAAATGTTGAATATATTAAAATCCAGGAGCATCAAAAGACAATTTAGATGTCATTTTTGAAATTGAAAACAGGATTATGTGGCCATAATCATTTAAAAAGTATCACTTTTAATATTATTCTTGTAGAGGTTGTTATCATAATATTCAGATCAGCTGTGATTGTCAGTGTCTAAAGATGATGGATTATTAATTTATGAGGCCACTTTGAAACCTCAACTGAAAAATTAGCAGCATTGTAAAATGTATGCGAATTTCTTTGAGTCATTTATTCTGTTAGGTTACCAGGCTGCTCACTTTACTGAAAAAAGTCAATTTAATACGTGTTAAAGTAATTTAATTTTTGGTCCTTTTCGTGCAATCTTTATTGTGACACTAAAAAAAGGGCTTAAGACAAACTCATCTTTCATCTAGAGGACAAAAAAGAAAGTTTGTATCACAATGATACTATAGACATTTAATTTGAAAAGTGGTTGTTGAAAGCACATTCAGGCAGATAATGTGAACACAAATACTAGAAGCTGGTTAACCAAGTTTAATGAATAAGAATCTACAAATCAATGGAATTAGAAAACCAGTTAAAAATGTCAGAAGTTTGATAAGAAGAGAGCACAGTTGCACGATTTGCGGGAGGCTCGCGTGTGTAACATTGTATCACTGTTTTTGGCTCTGCTGAGATTCAGAATTTGTTATTGTTCTTTAAAAATGTATGTTCCCACCCCCTCTCTTTTGCTCTCTTTTCAGATCCAGACTTTGGAGACTTGGGAGTTCCTCCACCACTGCCCTGTAGGTATACTCTTCTGTCTGTGGTCCTCTGTCTTTCTTCTCCCTTTATGTCTTGTTTTCACAAGGGAAGGATTTAAATGTGCCACAGTTTGGTTGGTTACGGAAACAGGAAAGAGGAAAATCAACTTAAAAAAAGAAAATAAGTAAACAAAAAAAACAAGCAAACAAACATAAAACATAAATTTTAAAAGCCTGGCGAAAGCAAGATTACTAAAACCTTAGAACCGAGACGCGCATAAAAATGAATAAGAGATGAAACAAACACATGGCAGAAGCCAAGCGGCTGCATTCAGTCATGGTGAACTGAGGCAGCTGAGAAAATAAACAGAAAGCAGGTGTGATCAGTGATAAAGCAAGCTGGAAAAAAAGACATCACGAACAGTTACTACAAAAAGACAAAAACAGTTAAAAACAAATCCTAATGAGATCTTGGTTATGTTAAAGTAAGCTTTAACTACAAAATACTACAAAAAATGTGAAAGTGAATTAAGAAAATTCTCCACAGAACATTTCTACCCTGAAGATGAGGACTACCATACTCCTCTTAAAAAAGAAAGCGATTAATTTTTTATAAATTGTTCTCTTACTGCCTAAATTTTCTAAATGTGTGTTCAGTTGGACAACATTTTACATTTATGAACATTCACAGTTAAGGCCATCTGTTAGACCAAGCATCTGCACCCAACACAGACAACAGACTGAACTGTTGCAATATTGCTTTCATGCACTACCAGACCCTGCGACAGACTGGTGAACTGTCCAGGGTGTACTCTGCTTTCGCCCAACAGATGCTGGGATAGGCTCTAGCAACCCTGTGGCCCCATAAGGGAAAAATGTAGTTAACCTTTAGCTTTTGTGTCTTTCCACACTCTAATTAAGTTATCGAAAACTCTAGCATTTGTTGTAAACAAATTATGACACGCTGGGTACAAACGCTGATTTTTCTAGAAATATTACAGACTGTATCTGAATGCGAGCATGTCTGTATTTCTTGCTGAATCTATTGGCACGCCGTTGTGCTCAGAAAGTCTTTAACGTCCCTGATTTAACAACTCAACAGTCTGTGCCAAACTTTAAAAAGAGCTTTTTTCTACATTCCTGTTCTTTCAAATTACATCTATAGCAGAAAGACAATAAAAAATTCAACACATTAGCTTAAAAAGTGAAGATAAAGAAATATATATATATATCAGTTTATCCAACTATTTGGCACATTTTTGTACTTCTTTTTAATTCCCACTCACATTCTATATGTGTGCATGTGTGTCAAGCAAGTGAGTCCTCCCAAAATCAAGTACGTGAACACAGAAACATTTGCATGCATGTGTGTTTGTTTATGCACATGCCTGTGTTTCAGCCTGTCAGTATGACATGGTTGGCCCTGAAGGGATCGTCGAGTCTCATCAGATAACCAGAGACGGCAAGGCTGGTGCTGCTGAGGCAGTCGACTGTAAATGGTACATCCGTGCTCCACCTCGTTCCAAGGTTAGTGCCATAAACTGTTGTCCCAGTCAAGTGCAGCTTCGGTTTAAACCTAAGTGAGGTGGTGTTTGAAAAGCAACAAACCACAGAAACGTAATAAATAAAGCCAGGAAAACTGCTGATGAGGGGAAAAACAGACACATTTTCTGTATTGTTTCCAGTCTGCTTTCTACTAAACACGTTTCAAGATGAGGGTTTGCATTAAGAAGCTCTGATATTGTATGTGCATTTGTTTGCAGCTGTAAGCATTAATATGTAAGTATTTGTGGGGTGGAGTGATTGCTTGCCGTCTGACCCCAAATAGGGTCAGGCAAAACGGGGGATTACTTTGAGCCAGTGCTGTTTTTTTAATCTTTGCATTGTTGCCAAGTGGAACAGAAGGAGAAGGAATAGGAGAGAGGAGACGGAGAACAGGAGGATGTAACTCTGAGAAAATAGCAGTTTGACCCTGAGGCTACAGCAGTCTGCACTTCTTTAGGCTGCTGGTCTTTTTGAACGCACCTAAACATGTTCTGCTTTATTTATTCAGTGCAGTTAAGTCACAAAGTGCCAATTCACAACAAAAGTAAACTTTGTATGCTAAAAAAAAAAAACATGTAGAGTATTGATATGGGCATGTCAAGGAGTAAAGTCTAAATGTAAAACTACTTCAACACCTTATACTTACTACTGTAGGTAAGAAGTACATGTGTTGCATTAATCCCACAAAATGAAAAGTGTCCAATGGCTGTAGCAGCAGTGCTTGAAAAGGCCAGGCTACAACCTTTCATCTGTGTCTAACTTGATCCTGGAAGCACGTAAAAGCTGCTGCAAATGTTCTTCTGGGATACTGCTGGTTCTTTTGTTGATGCACTAGCCGTATATATAAAAATGTTGGAGTATATTTTTCTTTTTTTTTCTCACATTTGTGCAGTATCATCTTTAGCCATTGAACCTTTCGATCAGCATGTGGTGGTGCCTTTTTGACCTCACCTTTAACTAATAAACCCATGATTGTTCTTTTTGGAGATTTAGTTCGCATTCTTTCGACTACAATAATTCTTCAACTGTTTACGCAGTTCAGACAATTCCAACGGATTTTGAACCGGAGAAAAGCACCCTTGTGCTGTTATGTAGCCGTTTAGTACGGTGGCCCTGAACTGCAAATCACATTAACAAATCAACTGACGCAAAAACATTTTAGAGATGACAGCAACAATAAAAAAAAACAAAACAGATGTTTAAAAAAACAGCATTAAATTTTAGAAAGCATAACAAAATTCCAGAAACCAAAAGTTAAAAGACAAAAAAAAAAAAAAATTGGAAAACAAAACACAATGAGAAACCGGAAATGGAAGATACCATGGGATATTGATGATTGGTTCGCTTCATATCAAATAACTTTAGTTGAAATGATGGACTAAAATCACCATCCAATAAGCGATGTCCCACAGTAACTACCTTTTCCAAGCATGTGTTATTTAGGTGTCACCGGCAACATCTTTAGTGTTAAAAAGTTAAACATTGCCTCTTTTCTGCAACACTGTTCCAGACCCATTACCTATAGGACATTACATCTTACCACATCGAACATGTAGAGCTTAAACACGTGTTATATAGCACCGATAAAGGCTGAAAGGTAAATACATTTTTTGCACGTTAACAGAATTGGTATACCAGCATGTCAAATCACATATTTCACTTCATTAAAATGTCATTCAGTTGTGGAGTTTTAAGATACAAGTCAAGTTGTCAGGAATGATGTAGAAGAGCAAAACATTTCATACCACTTTCATCTGCACTGTCAGAGTGTTGTAATGTATAAAATACATTTTCAGGTTTCTGTCAAACATGCAGCAGTGGTGGAGCTGCAATGAATGCAACTACTACAACTGCACCATCCCCCTCCCACCGTCACTGAATGCTGGATGTGCATGCATTGGGTTATACTTTTTTCCCCGTGCTGAAATAGTACTGCACTGCGCCCATTGTGCCAGAAACAGTAGAGAGATAATGACATCCCATACTGCAGGCTCTAATTAGACTGCACTGGATCACTCCAGAGGAAAAGTCGGAAGATTGGGTGTAAAGTTGGAAAAACAAGGTAGATGAAGGAAGAAAATTTGAGAGATACTTAATAATACATTTTTTTCAGAGGTCTAAATGTATAAGGGATGGGGTTTAGGGGTTAGATAGCAGATGGCTGAGAGAGATGGCAAGGGTAAGAATACCTGCAGGTAAGCAGTAATGACCATGAGTTCTTGCCAGAAGTGACAGCACTGCAGCAATTTTAATGCTATCATAGTATTACTTTATGAAAGCTTCTACCAAAAAAAGGTTCTTTTATAAAAACAAATAAATATTTTAGAGGGAATAATGTTGTTTTCCCAAATAAAAATCTGCTTTGGTTCATGAGATTCTCTTTGGACAACATAAATTCAGCTTGTTCCCATTTGTTCTGATCCATACTTTTATGTCCCTCATGAGGCATTTTTATATTCTATATTTTTATTTTTACATTGCAATTGTCTGCATGTTCATTTCAGTGCAGCAGATGTGGTCTTATGAAGGGTGTATGCAAAATCTGTGTACAAAGGTTTTTAATTAGAAAAAAAAATATTCGAAAACTGTCGTAAAACATAAAAAGTTGTCTGTAAAGGGTGTTGACAAGAATGAGTAATAATTACAAATTCTCTTATATTGAAATTTGAAGAGGAGTTCCTCTGAGCTCAATTGTTTCCCCTTATTATTTTAAAAATTAACCACACCTCTCCTATGACACTACTGCATTTAACACATATCAATAAATTCTTGACACAAAGGAGTTTGTCTGAAACAATTCAAGTGTAAATGCTTTAAAAATAAATAATCAGTGTGTGAATTTTAACTTTTTTGAGCTTTAAATTTGCCCCTAAAATTGTTAGCTTGAAATAAGTTTCAAAAACAGAATCTAACTTAGCTACAATGGCTGGTGACAAGCTGCTAAGGGGTTTTGTAAGGGGGTCTTAAAATGTTTTCTTGAGTTTTAGGCTTTCTCAATCTCCCAAAGTCAGCCCTGGCACCATGTACTTGTTTCTGTAGGATTTTCAGTACCAGAATAATCAAAGTAAAGCTCAATAGATTTATTTCTGGTGTCCAAAAGCCATCCAGAAACTGTCTCTTGAGCTTAAGATAGCTTTGCAGCCATTTTGGCAACAAAACCAAGTTGTGACTGATCAGCAACAAAGCAAAAGTTTGACATTGCAGGCTCTAAAGTCTAGACCAAGGTTGAAGTTTCTCTGGAACTGCAATGCCTTCACATTTAGCTTGTAGTCAGGATGTACAGAATTTAATTTGCAAGAATCTTAGTAGTGGACTTGCTTACAAAGGAGATGTTTCAACCTACAAAGAGAAAGACAAAAACCCACGTCTGAGAGGGGAAGATAAAAGAAAGGAGTAAAGAGATTGACACCCACATGTGCAGGCGTGAGCTCGAGGATTTAAGCTGCTTTACTGGATTGGTGAATCGTGAATAATTATGTGGGTTGTGGTGGCAATTTAAAAATGAAATATACTATCACTGTAACTATGTACATCTCTGCATTTGCACATTGACGTGCTCCAATGCTTAATATATTAGCACTTTACTCTTTTGTTCTACTTTTATGCACAGTTGTGTAAGAGTCACTCAGCATTTTTTTTTAAACATCAAGCTCATTTTGGCTCAGTTTATCATTTAAACCACCATCATTAAGAGTATTCCCAAGAGAAAACTATCCAAATTTCCACATTTTCTCACCGGTCTGGTGTCTCTGAGAAACCACCCTTATCTGTTCTTCATGCTATCACCACAGCTAAGTTGTGTGTTGATAGTTTTGTTTTCTCTCTTTTTCTTTAAAGTCTAAAATCCTAACTACAAATTATAAAGTATTATTGCAAATGTTTACACATGAATTTATCAGAAAGTAGCCAGTGTTTTCCTGTTACTGTCATGCCTCTACTTACTTACATAAACGGCACCGGTTAGGAGAATCGTGTTCCCCTTGTGTGCAGCCTGACTGAATGAGAGAATCAGAGGGTAGTTCTGCACATCCCATGCATGCAACAATAGCACACAGTTAGAGGTAGAGGTACTCGCACCTTTCTAATGACTAGAGAGTGGTGAAAGGATATTACAGCGTCACCCATACGTCATAAGTGCGTGCAACTGACATTATCTTTACAAACTCTTCACGATTCCCTTACAACATGCACAACAAAAATGTATGTTCTATTTTCATGACTTTAAGGTGGTCATACAAGCCTCAAGAAAAAACCTGTAAGACACTTGCGCTCCCCATGAGATGTGCCCACTCCTGTCTGTGACCCCCCATGGGTCCAGACAACTCAAAAGTTCACAGTACCAGTACGGGTTAACCCCCTTGTGGGTGTATGTGATAAAATTTTAACATAAGAAAGCTCAAGTACAATTTTTAAATTAGTGCCAGAAATGATCTAGGCTAAACTTGTAATTCTCAACTTACAGTGTTCTACACTTGCAGCTATTTCTCGCTGACTGGAATGATTTTCCTTACAGATAAATGCTTTCAGCTATCAGGGAGCTAGACTTGGACTTGAGTTGCATTTATGTCTAAAATGCAAAGACTTAACAACTCGCAAACAATGTTCATTTGTTTAATTTTGCTTCTCTTTAGACTAAAAATAAATGGTTTGTTGAAAATATTATGCGTTGGAAACAAAGAAACACTAACTGTCATTGTGTTACCACAAGTTAGATAAATGAAAAAAATATTCATTTAAAATATAAGTTTTAAGACTTGAGACTTGACTTTTCATTACAGCTAAAGGCTTGTGGCTTGACTTGGACTTGCAAAGAGGGACGAATGAGCATTTCCGGCATCTGGCCCGTGGTTATTAACTAAATATCTGCCAAAAGTCCTCAATAATATGGAGTTGCTTTCCCAAATTTTCTTATGTATTTAGATAGCAAAAGAATGTTTTCTACCCAAAATTTATTATGGTAATAGTAATAGTTTTGTGTTCAAGCCTGGCAATTTAGTTTCTATCTAAATAATTACATAAAACAATTTTTGCTACTGGCAATTAGAACTAGTTTGACATTTGAGACCTAAATAGACGTATTCTTTTAGAATCAATCTGATAGATGTAATATAAAACCTTAGGAGAAGTGAGAAGATGTCTAAATCAGCCCGTTTCCCTCGTGTTGTCAATGTCAGGTTGACTTTACAGAGTTTGTACTGTAATGCTGGTCAGATCTATGGCCAGTGGAGCAAAACTGCAGTTGATGAATGAGTGACAGACAATGATCAGAAGTGTGCAAAACCCATCGAGAAGAGTCAAGGTGACAATCAAGGTAGATATTTCACTCACTAAGAGCTAAGGAGGTTAAAGTGCACAAAGTGTTTCTGTCATAAATTGCATAATGATTCATTAAACACAGCATCTGTTTCATAGTGCGATTTTAAGACTTCATTGGAGCTAGAGCAGCATTGAGTGTAATGGAGAGGAGCGGACATTTTTGCTCCTGATTTAAAAAGCTTGTAGAAGTTCAGAAATCTCCTTGAAGTTTAATCTGAAACCTAAATATCTTAACAGTGACAGATAGCAAGTTTAGAGCTAACAGACTGTCTCATTTAAGTTTCATGCATCATCTTGACTAGCTGCAGCATGTCAGTCTGCTACATCAGCTGCTGGGATGGCAACAAAGGTGCAAATGTAGCAATATTTAAGAGATGGAATCATTCCTTTCATCTTATTTATTCACTTTCATCTTTCTTCATGTTTAACTGCTGCTGCTTTATCAAGTCTTCTTCACTTTATCTCTTTTTCTTGTTTTTGTCCTGTTTTCCTTAAACAGATCTATCTGCGTTTTTTGGACTACGAAATGGCAAATTCCAATGAATGCAAGCGCAACTTTGTAGCAGTTTATGATGGTGGCAGGTGACTTTTTATGTGTTTTTTTATTCAGTCATTTTACTTTGTCTAATTTTTAATGGCAAAGTCAGAACTTTGGATGGAGTTATCTTTCTTGATAAATCTACAGAATACATTTACACTGAGCCTAAAACAGAAAGCTACAAATTGGAGTATTGTGGAACATATTTGGATTTTCTATAAAGATAAATCACTAAAAAACAACTATTATTATTTTTTTCTCGAAAATTTTGAAATAATACACTAAACTGACTTGACAGAACTATTTTCAAACATAGTTTTGGTTTTTTTAAATGGTTTCACTTCTTTACTGGGAAAACATATTGAATTTAAAATGTACAAATTTCACAATATTATAAACCCATGTGAGAAAAATTTGAATAGAAAAATAAACATTTTGAAAAAAAAAAAAAAAAACAGATATTATAGTCTGTTCACTCAAATAGCAGTACATGTTGTGGTACTTAAATGATTTGGCAATCACGTCACTTTACCAACATTAACTGTAAACCCAAAGCTTAATTGAACTACTGCATTTTATTGTGAAAGGATGATTTTTATTTTTATTTTTGGTAAATGAAACAAGTATATGTTTTCAAGGAAAAAAACAATTACTGACACCACCTGTGAGACACAGTAGCGGCAGTATCATGATCTGAGCTTATTTTGCATCGTTGAAATACATTTATTTTCAGGTATACACAAAAGTTCTGAAAGTTTTGGCTGTGTGAAAGATAAAAACCTTCTACCAAATTAGAAGTTATATTTTTTTGTATCTTGGTAAAATTAGTTGGATTGACAGTTTCTCATTCAACATGAATAAACAACCAGGACATTTGTTTTAATCAGTGTTTTTAACCACTTAAAAATGAACTTCATATGTCTTTGCTAAACAATATATTAGATCATTCTTTTTTTAAAAAGACCGAAAATCTCCCCAGTTCCCTGTAACCATTTTCCCCGTGGACCTCTCTGAAATATATGTGAAAATATTGTTTTCTAAAATTGCTATACCAAAAAAACAAAACAAACTAGGAATTAGTGGGTGAAGCTTGAGATCAAAAGTCTGAAAGTAAAATGCATCCACTTTCTGTAACATTTGCTATCTAGTTTTAACACCAAATCACTAAGCTGCCCTGTAACAAAGTGTGCATTCTTATCTAACTCTGTTTTGTTTCAGTTCAGTGGAAGACCTGAAGAGTAAGTTCTGCTCCACGGTGGCCAACGACATCATGCTTGTTTCCACCCTGGGTGTGGTCCGTATGTGGGCAGACGAGCTGAGCCGTAAAAGTCGTTTCCGCATCCTTTTCACAACCTACCAAGAGCGTAAGAGCAAATTTTAAAAATCCCTAAATGTATTCACTTGTTCTGCAGTTTGGCAATCTAAAAAGGTTTATTCCTTTTTTAGAGAAGCTGAGATTAAGCCTCATAAAACAATGACAAGTTTCTTGTTAACACAGACGCTCATCCCTGCTTTTTGACATTTGAAAGTCCTTCCTAAATGGGATAAACACAAATAATAAGTGCAAGCAGTTTTACCTTGGTAGTTCTTTAATGTCAAAGTGGAAAAGTAACTTTCAGACTAAAAGTAAATGAGAAACCATTGTTTAAAAAATGTGTTAAAAGAAGTTCTAATAAACTCAGAGCACATTCTTTATACATTTTCTATCTGTGCGTACTGATTATGAGTCTTTATTGTTTTAAAGAGAATAGATTATCTTAAATCACTATGGGTAACAGCTGTAGCAGCAGAGTTGTTTGTGTTGTGAATTCAGTGTCCCTTTAGTGAGGCCTTATCACCAAGCAGAGCCAGGATGTGCTGTTGCCAGGGCAACGCTGCTGCCTAAGTCACTCACTCGATCCTCAGCCAGACCTCAGCCTTTAGAGCAGCAGCATCCACCACAGCTCTGCAGCAATGCACCCACCCTGTCAACAGTGAAGGGACAGATGTGCCAGTGCTTTGGAAAGCAAAAGCAGCACTTCCAGTAATACAGTCCACTCTTCACTTTTTCTCTTATAAAGATCAACTTAAAAAAAAAAAGAAAACTAACAAAGTGGACTGACATTTACTTTTAAAAAATTAAATATCCTTGTAATAAGTTTAAATATAAACTATTTTTAATTACTAATTTAAAAGTCAATTTAAGATGAAGTGATGATAAAAAAGAAGAATTTAAAGTGGTCTTTTATGGTCAGCGTGGCTACCACAGATGGGATGTCAGAGTTACAGGTACATGCAGCTGCCATGTTCAGATCATAGGACAATTTTTACAGTAAGTGTTCCCCCGCCACCACTGATCCTAAATCTTTTTCATGTTACTCCCAGAGGGACCAGCAGCTCTTTAGAAGACCGTTCACAGCTGCTGACTCCCAGCAAGTTGTTCCAATGTGGAGAACTGCATTTCCAAAGCGCACCTGCACCTTTATAATCTGTGCATCACGCGAACACATGCTAATGATACTCATCTTCATTCAGCCTCACTCCCGAACGCTGCATTTATATAGAAACCATCACAAATGTGTAGTGTAAGAGATAGAAACATCGCTTTATCCAGGAAGCAA
The DNA here is from genome assembly GCA_014656515.1 of Oryzias celebensis. Taxonomy (NCBI): domain Eukaryota; kingdom Metazoa; phylum Chordata; class Actinopteri; order Beloniformes; family Adrianichthyidae; genus Oryzias; species Oryzias celebensis. Next base: position 35,122,684 of record BNCR01000012.1, read on the forward strand.
TTATGTCTTAGGTGATGAATGTGGCTGTGTGACTTCTCAGATGTCAGCCCTGTTACGCCTCGTCTGCAACTCACCTCTGGCGCTGCTGATGAAATTATTTGCCCTGACTTCACTACACACTTAACTTCTTGTTTCTGGTGAAGCATCTTAGTGCATGGAACCACTTCAGACCAGCTCAGAATAATCAAGTCTATCAGCTAAGAGGTCTTTGCGTAGTCTGAAACAGTTTGTACTATGAGGAGTATCTGTGAAGAGACCTGCTGTAGATCAGTCAGAATTCAGTATTTGATGAATAATCTTTTTCATCATTTGATCTTTGAAAGTGTAAACTTGAATTTTTCTTTTGTAACTTAGTTAAAAAAAAAAAATCTAAGTTTAATCGGTGCCACATACCAAAGTGTATTTTTGACTTAAAAATTTGGAACAATATAAGTTAATTTTCAATTCATATGCAGCTCATTTGCTGTAGAAGAAAGATGTCAGGGTGTAGGCCTACAGAGACATGGCCACATTATTTCTATGAGCTGCTCATTTTGGAAATAATTTATGCATGCTGCAAGGACAGCGAACATTTCTGTGTGGTCAAAAGGGCACTTTAGTTACAGAATGTCTCAGAAATTAATTTTGCTTCTGATTAGAGGCGATCACACTTTTTATACCGTTTCAGCGTGTGGATGATGGGGGAGGAACAAGTCTTTGCTGACAAAACGAGAAGCAGCTGGTTCCCCCTAGTGGCTGTAAAGAAAATCCTTGTTAGTGATGACAGTAAACTGTGCTTTACACTAAAACAAAATGATGAAAAGGGAAACAGAAGTAGAAGGTTGGAAAAAGAGAGGATTAGTATTTGGACAAATACTCAGAGCCAGTCTGACTTATAGACTGCTGGAGAAAATCCAGGTAGTAGAGGTTATAGAAAGAGTTGTAAATAAGTCACTTTAATTCAGTTCACGAGGGATGGGACCTGGAATAAAAACTGCCATTTATCACAGCAGTAACAGTGTCAAAGTCTCCAAAGCTGTGACACCAATACCAGACTGCTTAAGGCCTGATACCTGGCAGGGTTGTGTGTGAGAGGGGAGAGTGTAAAGATACAACGAAGCAGCGAGATGCATTTGAAGGAGAGAAGACAGTATTTCACTATTTTAACTATAGGTTGAAATCATGTTCCTTACACATATCGTGATTTTTTGTGTGTTTTGGGGCTAAATATGTTGAATTATTGTATACTTTTTCACTAAACATGGCCTTAAAGTCCCACTTCAACACTTTTTTTTCTATTGTAAAAGCATTCCCAGTGGTTTTTTAATTATGATTATGCACTTTTTAGAGAAAAACACAAAGCCTGTGTCATTTTTAAGACATATTTTCTTCATTAGAAACATGCTTTTGGGTTGTGGGCGGGATTGTTGGCACACAAGTTATCCTTGCTAATTTCCCAGCATGCCTTTGTTTACACACTCTTCCACGAGAAAAGCACCTCACAAGCCCAAGCTAACATTAGCGTAGCAGAAAAACTGCAAAGAATGTCAGAGCTATGCAGCCGTAAAGTTTTGAGCCGGATGTCAGCTCTGACCAGGAAAACATAGACGTTAATGGATCTATTTGTCTTCAAGTGGAGGATTTAGAATTGAAACAGAGAACGGACTCTGGCAGTGTCTGCGTCATAAACCTGAGCATTTTCAAACATCTGGTTTTCATCTTCTCCTGATCCAACAACATTTGAATAAAGAAATGCTCATAATCACCGTTTTAATCTTAAATTACTTTTAAATATGTCCTCCACAATGACAAAAATGTTACAAGGACATGTTAAATACACCAACAGCACGATTTTCATTTGAATAGGTTTTTAAGATCAAAACTAACATTTTCTGTTTCTGTGTGTGGCTTTGCAACAGTTTGTTTTATGATGTTGTTCAGAATCTGTAATGCTTGTTGATTTCAAACTTTATTGAACAAGCAGGCCACTAGGGGACAGTACGTCAGCATACACCAGGAGCTGTTGGCTCTTATTCACTTAGGAAAGTTTGTAAATGTCTGCTTTGACGGAGTAATATCACAACTTATTGGATCTATAAAGAGGCTCAATATGAGTGTTTTTCATTTTAACAAAAGCAAAAAGGATGACAAGTTCTTCTACCACTATGAAGGTTCTGTTTGTTCACTTTTCTTTAGGGAGGCTAGCTTTATGAACAAAACTCATTTTAAAGCTGAATTTTCCACAAGTCTGCCCCCAAATCAACAATACCAAACCAGCCATGAGTCTACATTGGCTGTGTGTGTATCAAACAGTGTTGCACTGTTCTGTGTCTGATGAAGAGCAGAAATGTCTCAGTCGCAAAAATGTAGCCTTTAGACTGAAAAGGCAAACATATGACCATGTAATGACATGAAACGGTAGCTGTTGTTTCTCATCATTTCAAGGAAGCCATTGTTTCCAGGTTATTCTCTCTCCACTCTTGAAAGTAATTAACTGTCCTTAAACCAAACAGCTACTTTCAAACACTTTTTTCACACTTGAGATCAGCAATGGGCAATTTGTGGTTTTTATTTACTCCTGCTGGCTTCAAGAACAGTTTCATCTGCAACTGCAAAGGATTTTACAAATGTTTTTCTGCTCATCTGTGTTTCTGTGCATTGAAAAGATGATAATTCCAGCCTTTAAATTGTAATACAAATCAAAAGACAGCAAGAGGCAACCACTGCTTCTGTTTTAGACTGATTATTCCAACATTACGAACACTTCCATCTTGCAATTTTCTTAAGACATTGTGTTGATAATGTAAAAAGCAAGTTCTACCGGATTACTTTAAAGTCAACAGAAATTATCTTTGGCTGGCTGGGCCTTTGTTCCTCTATAGTATTGGCAAGCAAAGGCAACGAAGGGACCATTCAGATGGCATATGCATTAGTATGATTGGTTGTTGAGAGCAAGGGCACCTTCGCTGGAAATCCTCCAGCTATGCTTGCATACTTATGACAAAGGTGCTTGTCCTGCTGACAGATGGCTCTGCTGCATACTGTCATCATTGCAAAGTGGGGACATAAGATATTAATGTTTGTATCTCAGACAGGCCACTCTCAGAGGGCTCGTGCCACAATACATCACACGTTCGAGGCTGGGTTTAGATTGTGTTGACATGAGCTGTACAAGGTAGACAACTTAGTAGGCAGTAGGCAGAGTTTGTTTGAGCTTTTTGCGCCAGTGATTATGATAAGTCAGATTTGTCCCTGAAGATGTGTACAACCACCTATGCGTGCAGTACAGACAGATTGCAGGAAATTCATTCCTGTCCTCAAGTCCTCAATTCCTGCACATGGTTGAAGATGAAAATTCATGAAGAACAGATGGGTTCAGGGAAAACAGGTCTACTTTGAGTAATGCCAATCCAAATGTATTACCTCAGTGCCTGGCGTTTTTAGGCTTTTCCTCAGCAGTACTTTATGTAAAAATGTGTGCAACAGCAAACAGAAATGTTTTAGAGGCCTCCACTTTTGCAATCAGTAAATAAAAATAAGTTTCTACATGTAAATTCAATCTTTTCTTTAATGGGAAAAAAGCATTTATTCCGAGTCACTTATTGATAATTTCATTTTTTTTCTAGCTCCATGTGATGCAGATGCCTTCTTTTGTCACAGTAACATGTGCATAAACTACACACTGGTGTGTAATGGCTTACAGAACTGTGTCTACCCCTGGGATGAAAACCAGTGCAAAGGTGAGATACTGGAGGTTGTATAAATATTTTCCCCTGTTTGCCCCAACTGTGTTGAAATCAAAATCTTGTAGCAGCACCCAGCTTTTTGTTATTTTTTAAACATGTTTAGTGTTTCATGGTTTCAGCACCATGGACAGCGACACAATGTGAAAAACACCGTCAGATGCAAAAGACAATACTGTATAAGCCTAGTTTTGCATCTTACTCTAATTGAAGAGACTGAATCCATAACTAATACTTGTTGACACAGATAAAATTGTATTGTTTGTATAATAATATTTAAAGACAGATTACCTGTTAGTCAGGGCTTTGTTAGCATCATCTGCCATTTTTCCTCCACATTGCTCTTTCTGTCTTCATCACTCTCTTAATCACGACAGATTGGAATGAAGCTGAATGTATTGTTTTATAACTGCTTATGTAAAGGGCTTTAAGTAGCCAACAGTACTATCCACCCAGTCATTTAATCATTATCTATTCCCGCTCCATCCTGATCAGCATCAGAGAGCTGCTGGAGTCCATCCCAGCTGTTTGTGGGTGAAGACAGGCTACACTCTGGAAAGGTCGCCAATTCATTGCAGCCAACTGAACAAGAAAGCACAAAATAAACACATTCAATTTATTTTTTGCCATTTAACTCTCTTTTCCAGTTTGTAGAGAAAATGAACAGAATAAAAACAGAACTCTGCACTTGTTTTGATTGATATATATGCCTAAAGAAAACAGTATGGTAGCACAGTGATTGTCAAGGAGCGTTATTGTAACCCTTAAGAGGTTACAAAAACACTAATAATAGTAAGTGAGTGCAAGTTAGGGCACTATCTTTATAGTATTTAAAATGTATAATTATAAGAAAACAGAAGACCATATTAAGTATTAAGTATTAAGAGCAGATTATTATAATAAAGATAAGTTTTAGTGTTTAGTGTTTTAGTGTAATTTTTGTTGCTGTCATTAGCCCCCAAAAAACTTAAATGAATAAATGACTGTCAAAGACTGTCAAAAAAGAAAATTAAATTGATATTAAGCCAAATTTGACACTGAATCCTATTTATCTCGCATTAAAATTACTTTATTTAAGTCCTCTAGAGTCTAAGACGACCAATAATCATTTCCTTTGACAAAGGTAAAACATTTTGCTTCAAAATTTCCCAACAAATTTCTTTCTTTTTTTTCACTTATATTATATAAAGCATTCACCCTCTGACAGCCTGTGTTGAACAGTGTGGAGAGTCATTTGATTAAAGTCTACATGTGCTCTGAATGCTGTACTTGCCACTTGGCTATGGTCTGTGATCATGCAGGATTCAAAGGTTATTTTCTGAGCCTGAAACTCTCAGGCCTCTCCCTCTAGTAGTGCATAGAGCCCACATTTGTCCTCATTAGTGATAAAATGTCAAGTTTTACTCCCTCCTCATTTAAATGGGTAAATGTAACCAGTTGCTTTTAGTGAGGTTCAGTGCACGGCTACAAGTTCATCCAGCTCTTAAATGTCACAAATCATCCCAACAAATTAGTTTAAGAGAAGACCTTATTGATGATGTCATGTAAAGTGATGTAGCTACCCAGTGTACCTGTAAGTGAGTTATTTTTTTCCCTTATTGAGATTGCACCAAAGCTTCATTTTAATAGTTTTGGAGTTTTGGACCGACAAGAAAAGTGTGAATCTCCAATTCAGGACATTTTAGTTGTTAATACATTTCTCACAGAGTTTGTGGTTTAAATGTTAAAATTTGTATATATATATATATATGTATATATATATATGTATAATAAGATTGGATATCACCAGAAAAAAACTAATGAATCAAAAATTTACAGTTTCATTTTTTTTTGTCTGTTTGAGGGACAGGAGTTGCTGGTTTTCTTTTTGAGTCGAGTTTGTTTTATTTTATTTTTTTAAATTTACAATTCTTCATGCCAGTAAGGCTGATTCTAAATAAAAATTTTCCTCTTCTTTTTCTTCACAGAAAAAAGAAACACCAAATTCCTGGACAACCTGAACACCACAAACGGGGCCATAATTGGGGTAACTTGTTGCATCGTCTTCATCCTCCTCATCGTCTCTGTCATTGTCCAGATAAAGCAGCCACGAAAGAAGTATGTGTTGCGGCGTGAGGACTTTGACCCCACCATCTTTCAGGAGGTTTTTGAGCCGCCCCACTATGAGTTGTGCACTTTACGAAGCGCCCCCACTCCCACAGCAGCATCAGCTGACTTAGTTGACCTGGCAGAAGATTTTGACAACTACCACGCCCTCCGCAGTGCCTCGTCACGCTGCGTTCACGACCACCACTGTGGCTCCTCCTCCAACCCCGGCTCCGCACACATATCCCAACTGTCGCTCAGCGGCCGAGGAAGCCGCAGCAATTTGAGCGTCCGGGACACTGCAGCTGCCACTCTGCTGGCAGACCTCCCGCAGCCACCCATGGCCATCCGGCCCTTGCTGCCCACGACAGGAAACCGCAGGAGCATCTTGGTCATGAAGCACAGCTACTCCCAGGAGGCAGCGGACACTGGGTGCGACCTAGACGACGACATGGAAGAAGTTCCCACCACCAGCCACCGACTCTCACGTCACGAAAAGGCAGTACAGCGGTCAGTATCCATAGATTTCTGATGATGGAGGATCAAACCTAGAGTTTACCATAGGGATGTTTGAAATGTGCAAGGAATATTTTTGCTCTTTTTATGTTCTTGACTTTCATTTTATTCCTTTTTTTAAATTTGCAACATTAATTTATACATTAATACTTTTTTGTCATTTCCCCTTTTTTCCACCATTACATTTTTTCACAAAGGGCTAAATTAACATAGATAAGTATGTCTTTTCTTGCATGCTCATGCTTGAACATATCAAGCAGCCCAGCTATAGTCCAGTGAATGGAAAATGTCACCAACATTTTTGTCTTCACTTGAGGTCCGACAAAGATCATCAAATGAATTCCGACTTCATTTTGACAAAAGTAAATTAATTTCTGAACATTTGCACAAGGGCTTGAATTGGTGCCTCACAAAGACAAACCAGAATCTCTTCTTGAATGCAAATTACTGCCTGGTGATTACTGGGATAGGCTTTGGTCATCCTGTGATCTTGACAAATTTTTAGCTAAAAAAATGCAATTATACTCCAAAAACCTGAAAAAACATATTTTTTCACAGCCTAACTGTGAAACTAAAAGTACTGCTTACAAAATCCCAGTAGCTCAACATTTTGGCATCTATTTTTTAACAGCAAAAATACTTGCACCTTGACTGCTTGAGTAACAACTGTATATGTTTACTAAAGTATGGTGTGAGGATGTCCGAGTATGTTTTATTTTATTTCTTAATTTTATTTGAAGAAACACGTTAAATGCAACTTTTTCTGCATGCACTTTCAACGTGCTCCTTCCAGAACGTTCCTGACTGTTTACTAAAAAGCTGCATGTCACGCTCTCACAGACTATCAGAGCACTTAATGAAGTGTATTGCTGTTATGTAGCACATGATGCATTCTGATCTCTATGCAAGAGGGGTTTGAGATTAAATAAAAGAGCCGTGACATTTCAGGTTCTGCCTCATTGGCTCTTTGAGCAAACATGAATCAGAGTACAACACAACTAGGGTCTAGGAGACAATCTCAAGGTAAGCACCCTTATTTAACGATCCACATCCCTATTTTTGTTGTGCAGTCGTCATTTCCCCTAACAGTATATGATTTTCTTTTATTTCTGACTTCTGCCTGAGCTTTTTACTTTAATTATATTTTTGCTTGTGCTTGTTGGTTTTTTTTATATTTATTTTTACCAAAATTGTCTTTTGTCTGCAACCATCTCACCTGTCAGTGTATAAAGTCTGTGTTATGCTCAAGTTGACTGTATGTCCTCCTCGTGTGAAGACATACACTGTCTCACAGATGTCATTTTTTTTCCAAACATCCTTGTGTTTAACCTTTTGCACTTTTTTGGGGGTGAACAACTAGTTTGTTTATATTTAACTTTTTCTATTTCATTGAAAATAAAGAACAGATTTCTTTGAAAAAAAATATTTTGAAATTTGATGAAAGGTGATAACAATGCTCACCCTCCACTATGTACAGGATTTTAGTAAAAGCACAAAACTCTTTCAGTAAACGCAGATTTAGGACCAAAGACTGATCAGGATCATAATACTGACAGAGAGAAGAAACATAGTGACTATAAAGCTTTTATTTTAAAAAATAAACAAAAGTTCTGTTCTCATCTTTCTCTTAGCTGATCGTGGCTTTATATCTTTCCAAAAAGTAAAACTGAAGATCTGACACTTTCCTGCCAGTCAACCAAAAATAATTCTTACACTTTTTTTCACAGTTTTGACCACAAATATGTTAAAATTAAAAAAAGACAATAAAATCATTCAGAAAAAGACAATAAAATCATTTTTTGTAAAACTACCAGTGGAACTGATTTTGACATTAAAGTTAAGTAAAGTCACACTCAGCCACATGTCGATCTATTGTAGATTGTTTGATCTATTAAAAGCTCTCCCAGTTGTCTTTTCATTTTGATTGTGCCGTTTTTAGCTAAAATAAAAATTTTTTTAAAAAAAATCAAACTGTGTCATCTTATATGACAGTTTGTTCAGAGCAGAAGGAGTTCATTAAAAATTTGCCTCTGAGTTGTGGGCGGGAGTGTTGACATGGAAGTAAGCCTTTGCCGATATCCCATCATCCCTTTGATCTCCCACTAGCTTCCAGCCTCTTACAATCCCTAACATTACGGGTGAAACACAAATGGCGAGCAATATCCGTTTTATGCCAGTACAGAAAGAAAAGAAAGATTTTAATAGATCTATTTGTCTGAGAGTAGATGTGTCAGAATGGAGCCAAGCAGGGAGGCTTTGGCGTCACAACTTGGATCTTTTTCCAATGGCATTTTGTAATCTGCTCTTGATTCATTACAATTTGCATAAAATAATAGTCAAAAATGTAGTTTTAAGCTTAAATTTTTTAATACATGTCCTTCATCATAAGAAAAGTGCTACAAGCACATGTTAAAAATACCAAAAACATGATTTTATTGTAGTGGATTTTTAAGTCTAGTAGCAAAGGTTTTTTTTTTGTGATTTCAGGATCAAGCTAATCTGCGCATGACCTGTATATATTTGGCCTTCTACATTTTTAAAACTGCACCTTTTCCTAATAGAGAATGTTTCTTTTTAGACAAATTACTTATATTATATTTTTTCTATTTTTAGTAATAATAATTAAATTAGGTGTGACTACTTTAATTATTGTCAAATTAAGACTTTTTTTAATTTCAATTTCAAAATTTCTCCAAAATATAGTTACTTAAATGAACTTGTTAAAAAAATACTATTTTAAATTAAAAAGCTTTTAGGAAGTTTACAAAAGAACTTTGAGTAAGTTTAAGAAATCTGTCCTCACAAGCCAGATGTTTCCGTCCCAAGACCTTCTGTATATTTTGAGTAAAACCCTCAGTGATTATGCTCAGAAGTTCTCTATATGTCTGCATGTTTTTTCAGCTTATTTTAAATATGTTTCTTAAAGTGGTGTATTCTGTTTTTGCCTGTTTTAAGATTTGGTGTGCTTAATGCCCTGTGACGGTGTGTTCATGAAGCTGCAGTAAAACAATTAAAATGTTACTTTTGTTAAATTAGTTTTGCAAGAAGTTGTCAGAGCAATGACGTCTCACTCTTGCAGCTTCATGTCTGCATGCCACAGAGCAGTTTGATATTGGAGTGGGAATCAAAGACTCTGTGTGCGTCTGCTGATGTTCTGCGTTGTGTTGCATTGTCTCCATCATGTAGACTTCTTGAGAATAGCGTTATCCTGGAGCAGTTTGAGCGGAATTCTGTGACAAGTGAAAAAGCGGAGCAGAGATTTACACCAGCATGATGATGATGAAGGACATTGATGAAATGAACCCTGGAGGGGTTTTCATGTGCAAAGCTGACCGCTGAGGACTAATTGGAATCAGTCCAACTCCAATGAAAGCTGTTTCCTCTTCTGGACTTTTGCTTTCACGTCATTCAATTTGAGCTTCAGGTTGTTAAAACAAACACGCTTTTGTTACAAATCCCTGCTATTTTGACTTATCGTCTTTGTTTCACTTATATAAAACGACTAATTTACATATTGTGATTTAAACAGCTGATTAGAGTTTCTTGAATTTAGTAAAAATTTGAAACAAATAGAATTCGTTACTAACTTCATCCAATTCGGCACTTCTGGAGTTACCAGAAAAGTTAAATACTCAGAATATTCGAAGTTGAATGGTTTCTGCATGCTTCTTTTATTAAAACATCTACATGGTAAAATTAAGTATTCTTACTAATACTAACAAGTCACTTAATCCCCAAATAACTTTAAGTATGCTGCATGTTTAATTACACAACATTTTCCCCCAAAATTTCCTAAATTTGACAATATTTCCTTCTGAACATATCAACTAACATTTTGACAGGCTGTTTTTCTTTTCCAACTTAAAGCAAAAAACTAGAACATCTCTTTTAGTGTAGGGGCTTGATATATTTATAAGAAAACACACTTTTATACTTAAAGGAATCAAAAGAATGAATGTTTTTAAAAGTATGATCTTTCAGGGCTAATTTTACCTATGCTTCACAAAATAAAATTGATTAATTTTAAGATTTTTGTCTTGAATTTACTGATCTAATCTATATTTGTCTGTGTTTTTGTCTGAGGAATATTAGGTACAAACATAAAGGATTTGTTTCTTATCAAAAAGAACTATACATTTGAGAAAAAGTAGCTTTCCGTAAACTTCACGTAAAAAGGCGATTTTTGCCAAATAAATTCTTAGAGATTCACATAAGGAAGTAAACTAGAAATATAGCTAAACTTAATGATTGTAGATGGAATTTTTGAAGATGTTTTGACATAAAATTTGGGATCTGACCATCAAAAAAAAAACTGTATGATGTAAAACAAAATATTTTAGTTGAAAATGCTTTATTATGCATCCTTACAAAACTGCTGCACATGATCGATGAGATTATTAATTATGAAAAATCTTGTTTGAATTTTGTTTGAATTCTCCTGCTCCATGTGTAGGTTGACATCAAGAATGTGGTTTGTTTTTGTCATTTAACAAATTCCTTGATATGTTACATTCACATCTCCTCAAAGTCATAAGCTGCTCTCCAAATACTAACTACCGGTAATGCAATATTTTGTATTGAAAATTCCTCATTTTCTGATTGGCGTTATCTGGGAAGGTTGTGGTTTTCATGTGCAGTGCCTTTATTCCTTCAACATCTTTTTTTCGCATCTATTTGATTCAAAGTCTTGAAAAAGTTTTGATTGATAGTTTATTTATAAAGAAGACTATATTTGGTCAGAAATCCCACCTTAGAGCTCATTTGTTGGAGGAACTGATGTCGACCCTTGAGACTCTTTACTGCATGTGGCCTTTGGGAAGCAGTTGGGAAGAGTTTTTTCCTTTTCTCTAGCTTGGACTGTGGGATATTACTCAATAAACACCTACAATTCTTATTTATTTGTGTTTTATTTACATTTTATTTGGTTTTTTGTCCAATCTGGATAAAAATCTAATAATATTTTGTTAGAATTTGATGCAAAAATAATTCCAAAGATGTAATTTCTGGATTTATTTTGGCAGTGTAGTTTCTCTAACACATTAACACACTTGTGCTTGTCAGTTATATTGTGTTTAAATGTGTTTATTTTTCTTTGTGGTGATATTTGAATTGCATTCATCATTTACATGTGTCTTTAGTGTCACACAAACCATGCAGAAAGGCTTCCTACTGTTTCCTCTGATCCATGTTCACAGTCATCTCTGTGATTACTAAATAAACTATTTTTTTCTGTTTCTGCACACATTGCTTTGACTATGTGTCTGTCTCTGCTGCACAGTTCACCTCTCACCAGAAGGAATGCTGCACAGAGCTGCACATGCACTTATCGATTTTTCTGTCTGTTTCTTCTCTCTCGAACACACACAAACGCGCGCACACAAAGTCGCAAACTCATCTACCAGCTCAGAGATGGAGGCGGAAATGTCACTAATTAAGTAAGTCAGAGTCAATTCAATCAAGGAGCAGCTGGGGCAGCCAAGGAGAAGGAAGCAGGCCCTGCTAACTATGCTCTTCTTTTTCTGCAGATGCATCATTCCTCTGCATCTGGACACATTTTACAGCTACGTGTTTCACTCATAGCTTCACTCATCTTTCAAGGACTTTTGCCCTTAGTAACTTTTCTGATGTAGGTTGTAGTGATGAATGAAAACAGTTGACAGAAAGTTTGGATGGAACAGATGGTTTTCCTGGAGTTGAAGAGCCTTGAAATATCTTTTCAAATGGATGACTTAAAAGAAATGTTTACTTTTCTTGTCTTTTCTTTTTTTTAGGGAGAACACAGAACCTTTAATGTACATTTCTTTGAAAAGACTTAAAGAAAATCTTAATCAGGTTTGAAAACCGTTTTTAAGTGTCTGTCAAAATACAAAAGCTTTTATTTTTTTATTTTGACGTGATGTTTTCACTGTAGAAACTTTGTTTTATATATATATATATACATATATATATACAATGAGCAGGTAAAATAAAACGTTAAAGTTAGTCTTTAATTAGTGGATCATCAATTAATTTTTTGGCATTTTACTAACAGTTTATTTTGAATGTTTGTGATCGCGCTGCGGAGGATTTTTTAAAACTCAGTTTGGACATTTATTTGATAACATATTGGGAAAATGCTGGACTGACTCTTTTAAATAAACCAATATTTACTGATTTCATTTTGTTTCTTACTCATGAGTTCAAATTCAACCACATGGTGGCGCTCTTCAGGGTTTCCAAGTCCGGGTAATGGCAGAGGGTTGGGTCCAGGATGCCATCCACTGTAAAACTGAAGCCAAATCACGTGGTAGGATTTTTGTGGCAACCCCCAAGAAGAGTAGCCGGAAAATCCTTTTTTTTATCATTCATTTATTTATTAAATAAATAAATAGATATAAATAAATAATAATAATAATAAATAATATAAATAAACAATTTTGCCTATTTGTAGTTGACCCATCTCCTGTGGAAGCAGTGAGCTGCTGTCACAAGACAAACGCCAACCCCAACCCTCGCCTTGATGTCCTTAGGTTGACCAGAAACGTAATGGTATGTGACACAAGGGTGGATTTGAACCCACAACCAATTTCAGGGTGGACTGTCTACCACTGAGCCATTATGCTAGCAAAGTCTTTTTTTTCTTTTTTTAAGAAACAGAGGCTGAAAGTTTTAAATAATTGTAAATGTCTATGTTTGAAATAAAAACAAACTTATAAACAGAAGATGTGCTGTGTGGATTTGGGGGCACACACAAGGTTTTGTTTTGTTTTTTTGTTTTTTTTGTTTGTTTGTTTGTTTTTTTGCTACTTTTGAAGCTGTCCCCAAAAATGTAAGCAATAATCACAAAGACAACATGATGATCATGTGGATTTACTTTAGAGATATGCAACTTTAATTTAAAAAAAGCAAATAAAAGAGAATTCACATATTTATCAGATGTTTTTATGTCAGAGTGCTGACTCAAACAGCCGGTCAGAACATTCATAATAATGTTTGCTGTGCATTTAAGTTGATAACCAGAAACTGCTGCAGTGAGCCCTCATAGTGTTTTCCTTTCATTTTTTTATTAATCTGAAAGGATGCCTAATAAAAATTTAATTATCCCTTTGGTCAAATAATGGTTTGTATTCATCAATGGCCTTTTAGATGATTTACATAATCCATGTATTTAGTACCAAGTCAGTACATTTGTAACCTATAGCACCTTTTTTATGTTGAGAGTAACTCAGTTTCTTGCTTAAATTAATGAGGACAGGAGCCTAAATTTAAATAGGCCTAAATGTGGGTGTTTCAATTGATCATTTAAAACAGTTGTAAGTTAAACTAAGCTTGACAACAGCTAAAGTTTGGTATATGTTTTGTTTTTTTATACCACAAAAGGTACAGATTAAATAAGTAGACAATCATAAAGCAGGTGAGAACTCGATTGGAGGGTCTGGAAAATGTAGTTTATGATGTAAGAAATGTTATATTTACCAACTATTACTTCAGTTTAACCTTGTAACTTTAAAAACATTTAACATTTTATGATTGTTTCTTATTCATTTGTATTTGTTAGAAATGGCTTCTTTGCAGATATATCTGTAAACAATATGGAAAGGGTCTTTTTTGCCATTTGAAAATGCTTTACATTTTTTAGTTGTGCACTTTTGTGAACAGAATAAAATGTGCTAATGCTGTGTGTAAGGAAGAACAGAAAAAATCACTTAACAAATCTGGGACCCTACACACTGGGAAATGAAATAAGCTTTTAGAACCATTTTGAATTTCTGAGAATTAGTAAAAGAACCAAGACTTGGCACATCAGAAAAACACATTTATTATATATTTTCTTGCAAGTTTTAACCCTCAGTTGTCTCTGAACTCACTGGGGCGTTTGCCAGTTACTTTGATTGTTAATGATGACGAAGGAATGACACTGACCATTAATATAGTATTCATTCAAAATGTAACGTGAAGGTTTCAAATTGGTTTATAAAAACATAACAGGACTTATGACACATAACAACGTTTACATTAAATATTTTGAACATTGCACATGGTTTAGTGGCGCTTTGCCTGTTTTTATTTAAGCATTTTTCACATTGTTTTGACTTTGTTTTTGGATTTATACATTATTATTGTGTTTTTACACATTTGGCATTTGCTATAAAACAAAAAAAAGTGTCATCTCTTTTTTTATACCAAAAAGACTAAGTTTACTACTCAGAATTTAATATTATGAGCCATTTCAGCATTATTGTGGATTTACTGTGTAATATAATGAAAAATATCAATTTAAAAAAGGTGGGATTGTACAAATAGATGGATATCAAGCATTGCCACAAAAAAACATGTTTAAAGATAAATGAGAAAGCTGAAGGGAAAAAAAGTTACACGACTACTAAGGCTGCAGTTTGACATCCGGAACAGAAGGGGGCAGTAGCCGCTTTTAAACGCTTGATTGACCCAGCAGGTCAGTGAATCAGAGGACTGAATGGCGTTTTAGAGCTTTTCAAATCCGTGTAACCACGAAGTACTGCTTTTATTTGATTATGATTTTCAGTAGATAAGTTGCTTTTTTCCCTCAGACATTGTCAGTCGGATAAAATAATGGCTCATATTTTAAAAGCCGTGCAGCAAAGTGTGAGGAGCTCCTGGAGAACATGTCTCCCCGTGCAGGCTGGCGTGCTCCTGTGCACACGCAGGACAGGAGCGGTCGTCCTAGGTGCGTCCGCCCGTGGGTCAGAGGCTCCTCTGTCCGCCCTGAGCCGCCACTGTCAAACACGAAGGAGCTTTTCTCTCCACGTTATCCTCAGAAACAAAAGCAGCGCCGAGGAGAAGCACAGATCTGTTTCTGCTTATCAGAGTGGGAGTCCTAAAGTGTCCTCTGCTCAGAAAGGTAGGTTTAGTCTCAAAGTGTTCAACCAAAGCTCAACATTTACTGTCTTGTCTCTTCAAATGGTTTTTAAAGCTGCTTATTTGCACTTAAGTGTCCTGGCAGTTGCAGTGATCCATCTATCACTCTCTTTCCACTGGTGTTCCACAGGGTTCTGTTCTGGACCCTCTTGTCTGCCCACCTTAGAGCAGTCATTCATTCACTTTGTTTATTGGACAAGATTAAAATAATAATAATTTTGAGTAAAAATGCTACATTGATTCATCATATCAATGTATTCATTTCTTTTTGCCGTTTCTAGCATCGTGTAAAAAAAAAAATGTCCCCCTGCTCTACTTTTACATACAAATTCATAAACTTTTACGTTTTTTCTTTAGACCCACTCCAGTGAAAGTTGTGTTTTTTGTCTTTTAACATGTTCTTTTGGTATTTATAAAGAAATATAAGTTTAAAATTAAATTTCGGAGTGCCGGTATTAGTTTATGCAAATCCTCATGTATCAGGAGAAGAAAAAAAATGCAGTTTGAAAATGGGGTGTATTTGTGATGTAGAAAATACACTGGGCTGGCTACAAGCTTCCTGCTCCATTCTGATGTATCCACTTGTAGACATTTGTTCGTTTTTTTTGTTTTGTTTATTTACCCTCGTCTTAGCTGACATCTGGCTCAAAAATATCCGGCTGGATAATGCTAAGTTGGGGGTGTGTGGGGCTGTAAGCTTGTGGGACAGTGTGTAAACAGATGGGTGATGTGAAGTGGGAGCCTGGTTGCTCCACGCCAGTGGTCCCACCCACAACTCAGAGACAAATTATTCTGCAGGAACCATGTCCTAAAAGATGATGCAGGCTTTTTGACTAGGGCTAAAACGGCATAATCATAAAGACCACATAAACTCCATAGATCATAGATAAAGTGAGGCTTTAAATTAACTGCTAGTTTTATAAACACTATTTTATTTACAAGATAACTAGGAGCTTCTGAAAAATTAATCAATATTTATTCGAATTAGGAATTTGTGAATTAAAATCCTTGTTTTTATTTATTTTTTGATGTTATCTTGGCAGTGAGACTCAGTCCTAGCTCTTCATTATTTCTTTGCTGATGACAAACGGCTCTTTTTTTCTCTGCCAGATGACATGATTATTCCTAAATCTATAGCTCAATCTCATGGCTTTTCCAGTCTAACTGCTGAGCGTTACCTTCAATTAGAGATCTTTACCAATGACTAGCTTGACTCTGCAGAAAACATGTTTGCTACTTCCATGGCATACAGAGGGTCAGACCTTCACTTAATGTTGATGCAATTTAAGTCCTCCATCATTTGTCATCTCTTATTGTTGTAATCTAACAGAACAACCAGAATGCCTGATCACACATTTTCCTTTTGCATTAAACCTGAAATATGTACACATTGGTTTAAATTTTGATTGTTCTGTTCCTCATCTTTTGCATAAAAGAATCTTTTAAATGTAAACTTCTTCACTGCTGGCTTTGTTTTTCAGTCAGAGATGCTGGGAGAGACTTCACTTACCTGATAGTGGTCCTCATCGGGCTTGGAGTAACAGGTGAATTCAGTTGCATGAGTCCAAGGAATGGCTAGAATAACAATCCCACATCAATGTTTTTTTTTTTTTTTTTGGTCTCAGAACACACAACCTAAATAATCAGCTGGAGTTTTATTCTGTGTTGGTCAGGGGGCTTTTATATGTGGTGTTCCAAGAGCTGTTTTCATCTACCAGCCCAAATAAAGTCTACAGCAGAGCCTTTGACAAAGTCAAGTCGCACCCAGAGGTAAGATCAAGCGTCTCCTGTTATGCTTTTTACTGTTGAAATGGCTAGAAATCATTGCATCTTTCAAAATAAAAGAAAAAAATATTTGTTATTATTATTATTTTTTTTTTAATGAATTGCAGGTTATTGGGGCATTTGGAGAACCAATTAAATGTTATGGTGAGACCACCCGCCGTGGGAGGAGGCAGCAAGTCAGGTATGTTGATAAAAAAAATCTTAATTTATTCTGCTGAGTGTTGCATTTGTTTTAAGCAAACAACTGAATAAACAGTTGGATAGAAATCATTAGAAAAGTGTCAAAATAAGTGTCTTGTCTAAAGTTTAAGAGAAAAAGCTTTTACAAGATTTGAAGATGGATCGCGCTGGATCGCAACCTGAGAACATCAGCTATAAATCTTGTTTTAGCAAAACTTGTCATGAAATAGAATTAAAGTTTCAGAATTCTTTTTTAATTCTTCATCTGCATATTTCCATTTCAGTCATGCAGAGTATGTAAAGGATGGACTGAAGCACATGAGACTTAAGTTCTACATTGAGGGATCTGAGCCAGGTCTAAAAGGGACTGTCCATTCAGAGTCCAAAGAGGCATGTCTCTATTTACATAGAAACCCATGAAAGTTCTAGTTTCCTGTGTGGATGTTTTTGATCAGCTGAGATGATGTTGTCTTTGTTGTCTTGCAGAATCTTGAAACTGGCAAGTATGAATTCCGTTATGTATTTGTAGAACTAGACACCTACCCAAGACGGACTATTGTTGTGGAGGACAGCAGATGAAGAGCTTTTCTGACTCAGAGGATAGCGCAAGAATTTTGCATTTATAAAGCAGGTTTTTATGTCTGTGAACTAAATAAATTGTTTTTCCTGAATATTTTATTGTGAAATTTTAAGAAAAAAATTGTTTCATTCAATTATTGCTCATCATTTGATACAAAACTGTTGTCACAGCATCAAATAAAACAAACACATGAATAATTTGTTAATGAAATATAGATTTAAAAAAAAAACCTATGGTTTTACATATGATTACATTCTATAAAAGAACATATGTGTTATAAAACATTTTTTTGTTTTTGTTTTTTAAATACTGCTTCTAAATGTTAATCTTGCCCCTTTGGTAATGTTTTATCCCAGTCGATTCAGGTTTTTCTTTTTTGTTGTCTCAAATGTGAAACTTTGTATTGAAAAAACAGTATGGACGTCGAGAATTGAAAGTGTTTTATCTATTGAAGTTTGTAGCATTCCTAATTTAATGAATTTACACCAAAATAATAAACATTTGTAGAAAAATATCAGTTACTTTAAAGTCTTTTTTTCTCTCTCTCTCTTTAGTCCAACAAATGAATTCCCATATTTGGCATTTATAGCTTTTGACCAAAAGGAAAACAAAATTCTTATATAGTATTTGTTTTATGCTGATGTGCTTTTTGAGCTCATCCTCTTTCAAATGTGAAAGTGTAGTAATTATTCTAGCTTTTAATTTTTAAAGTATATTTTAAAAAATCTACTTTTATTTTAACTGGTATTGTTTTTATTGTGATTAAATGCCAGGTCCTAATTCTTCTGCGTTCGCCATGTTCACACATTAAAAACGTGCTACTTTCACGGACTGTCGGAAACTAAGGAGTGTCCGTGTAACTACTAAGGAGTCTCGAAGAAGAGGTTTTTGGCGTTTTCTAACTTTCTACGAGAACCGACTGTAAATTTGGGATGCATGGTGGGTGTGAATACTGCAGACAGTTGCCTGTAAATGTTGACACATTAAATTGTCCTGAGCAAAAACATTTTTTCCCCAATACACGTTGTCTGATGAACACCGCCCTCCTACAAAGCGAAAAGCAGCTGTGAACGCACCACTTTTGCTTCGTCAGTCAGCTAGCTTCAAGTGCCACCGTGCGCGTGAAGTTGTTAGCTCCTCGCTAACTTGTTGCACGTCAAAAATAGTCTTTATTATTTTAAAATATATAAGTCATGTTTTGAAAATAAGTCTGTTCTGGTGTTTGTTTTGCTCTCGCGGTGAGTAATCAAAGCCCTCTCCGCCTTGGCCTGCTACATTTTAGCCACATTAGCAGCAATCTTGTCGGTTTCTCGGGATTAACCTGCATCTCATTAACGTTAAAAGTGAAAACGAATGGCTCACCCTTAATGCTAACTCGGAAAGAAAAGACACCATTACAAGTGAGTTCACAACTTTGTTCATTTTTATGCTTGTAAAGATACAGAAATAGCTAATTTACAAAATGTTAACACTATTGTATTAACTGGTGCTAAAGTTTTGCTAAATAAATAAAATAGCGACTTAAAAGGAACTGGTAAGAACATAACGAGTAACAAAATGGTAGTATATTTATTAGTACATCACGTTAGCTTATCGATACTTAGAGTTGTTGTTTATTTGCTTTTTTGTTTGTTTGTTTTTTGTTTTGTTTTTTTTTAAGAGAGAGAAAATGTATGTTTTGTTAAAGCGTGATTTCTCCAGGAAAAAGTTGGATGTTCGGACAGGATTCAGCACGTTATTCTCCAGTTATGACATTCTCCTCTTGGAGGTAAACACCTGAAGAACATGGAGCTGTACTGGTACATGTGAGTAAAGCTTTTGGTTTTATAATTACACCTTACTATGAGATGATGTTTATGTCAACAGATGAGTGCCAAACCACTGCAGGTAGTTATAATTTTGGAATATATTCAGTTATTATTAAAACTAAATGTTTGTGTTGTTTCTCTGTTGATTGTATATCAGTTCTGAGGGTACGAAATTAAAAAAAAACTAATAATAATGACAATGTTACTGCATCCAAGCTTCAGCTTTTGTGTGCTGTAATTATACTGAATGACTGTCAGCTTTGTCTGGAGGAGCACTTATGTGATTATCATATGAGACTGCTGTAATTTTATAAAATAGTCTTGGATGTAATTTGATTTTGAAGCCGTACTTCTCAGAAATGCTTTGACATTTTCCACCTCAAAGGGGCATGGATTGGTAGGCCTGTGTAAACACAGAATGTCACAGAGAAAAGTTTCCTTTTTGAGGCAGGAAGTTGGCAACAGTGAGATTCTTTTGGACTCCTGGGACAATTTATTTTTTAATTATTTCTTTATTATCTCCCTTAAGTTCTGGATTTCATTTGCCTTGACCCTCTTAAAATCTCAGAACAATTTCCATCAGACTTGCACCATTTCTTTTGCAACATGTAAAAGCTTAAGCTCTCCTGTTAATTGTTGTCGTCTTTGTCGTCTACAGAGTTGTCATCATATTCGTCATTGTAAAGATATTCTTCTACGTGTGCTGGTACCGGTCAAGACAGCGGCAGCTGGCAGCATACCTGAGCAACACGCGCAATGCCCAGATTGTCATTGTCGGAGGAAGGGCCTATCTTCATCAGATGTGTGAGAGGCAGAGTGTAAGTGCAAAACTCCACATTTAGGTCTGAAGCCTCCACAGCCTGAAATGAATAACTGTTGTCGTCCTCTGAAGTGTTTCACTGCCCCCGCAGATTTAGATTGGCATTCAGTTTTGTTAGGAAAGTCTGTAGATCAGCTATAATGTGTGTGTAGCTAACGGAAACTGTTGGAGGAGAAGTCATCAAACAGTTCAGAGTCAAAATGACATGTAGGATTTGTCAAAGTAGGTCTCGGCTGACATTTTCAGAGGAAGTGCTTATGCGGTCTGCAGTCTGTTCTTGTGGGTTTGTTACTGACTCTTAATACCGTTCATTTTACCTCTTCGTTAAACTATGGACGGTTTTTATAGTTCATACTTGTATTTTACTCTGAGAGAGGTACAATAATTGACAGGAAGAACTCAATATATGTTTGCCTATTGATACTTTTCTGTTAAAGGCTATTTGTTATGACCCAGATGTGCAAAAATATCTCAAGTCTAGTGGAAACACAAAAAGAGGACCATCACATATGAAAACTGAACACCAGAAGCAATGAGAAACAGTTTACTGAATAAAAGAAATTCTGTGTTCTGTAAAGCAAGAACAAAATGAAATTAGTGTGCTCCACAGCCTCCTGCTCTGCTGTCTCTGCCTGCCTGGATAAGTGAGGCCTCCTCTGTTTTTAAATGACAAGCAGGTGCCAATTAAGATCATTGGCCCAAAACTGCCGGGTGAGCAGAATGGCAGGGCACTGAAAAGGGGTGTAGCACAGCAGCAGCAGGACGTAACATTATTACATAAACCAACCCTTAATATGTGTGAATTTCAGTAGCTTAATGATGTGTATTTGACTTCCTTAAGTTGCTTTTTGCATAACCAGTATTTGGAAATGCGCTATCCGTTTTAAACACTGAAGGCTATTCTGTTCCCGCTCACGTTTCAGGGTTAGCTGCTTAAACCAGTTTTATTTTGAACATTAGTTCATCTGATGTCTCCTCCTGAGGGACAGAATTGCTCTTTTTTTCTCAAAATCCTCTGAAAGTATTTTTCTAAAACCTCCTTTTTACCCCCTCTCCTAAAAGATTCAGAGAACTTGATCAAAACGTTTTGAAAACTTAGAATGTTCATTGTTTTGATCACATTTCTAAGCCACTCTGTTTTATCCAGTCATAGCAGTGTTTCAGCTTAGTTTGAATTCGCTTCTGAAACAGTTCTCATCCCTTTTTTCCCTTGCATTGCAAAGCCCTATACAATATTTTTAACTATTTTTAGGATATTTGTGATTTGGTAAATGATGTCTCAAATAAAAAAAAAACATAGCTGTTCTGGACATTTTGTTCGAGTGTCACTCCACATTCCTTCTGACATTTGTTGTTCAGTTTGCAGAAAAATGCAGACTTCCTTTCTTATTTGACGTCATACTGATATGCATGTTTGTTGATGCAGATTCTCCTCCGTTTATTGAAACTTATTTTATTTTACCCTCTCATTGTCACTGTTACCATTTCTTCTGCGACACTCTTTTTTTTTTTTGGATGCTCTTGACTACTGTCTTCCTCTCCGAATGGCTAATGTTCAGTACAGGAAGATAAACAAGTCAACATACAAAGATTTAAAGTCCAACCAATGAATGGATAAAAAAGTGAAAATGTTCCTGCTTTGTGGCTTCACTTTTAATGATTTTCTGCTGCACTTTGATGCAGAGGTTCCCACAGAACTAAAATCGTATAGATGTTTCCAAATGACTTCATTTTTGTTCTTGCATAAAATATGTTTTTCATTTTTGCTCTGCTTGTTCTAGCTCACTACATCTGCCTTTCTAATCAAAACACTATGATGCATGATGGGTTATTTTCTTATGTGATTTTATGTTGAATCCCTTCTCAAGAATTCAGTGTTAGTTCACTTTCGTTCTAAAGAAAAATACATTGACGAGGAAGAAGTTTGAAAAGTGCATGGAAATCAAAGTTTATTGCATTTTTGTTTTTTAATGCACTGGTTACAGTGCTGTAGGTCTACACAAAGAGGCTTTTGAGAACTGCAGCTGGTGTTTGGAGTGAACTTGAGGCATAGATGAAAGATTCTGTTTGATTTAGCAAAATCTTGTGACAGTGAGTGTTTGTCTAAGATTTAGTCTTGCAGCACTTAGCTGGAACTTGCAAGTGCACGGCATCACATCTGTTTCTTTAAAGCAAAAAGCCCAATTACCAAAAAAAAAGTATCATATAATTTTAAGTTATTTTATAAGCTTTATTTCCTCTGTTACCAATATCTGGAAATATAATGTGAAGACTGCTCAATACTTTAAGTATAAATTAATTTGTTTTTACTTTGAATGCGTCTGAATGCCTGGAACTTCTTTTTCTGAAAGGTTACAAACCTCTCTTTTTTTTTGCTTTTTTTCTGAAACTCTTTTCTTAAAGTAAATGGTTCCTTGGTTCTTTCAATGATTATCTGTGTAAAACTAGTCCTGCTTGTAACCTCATGTTGCATGTCTGCATGTGTCTTTGCAGTGCACTTCTGCATCGACTTGCCTCTCCTTTGTTTCTCTGTGCACCATTAAAACTCTGTTTCTGTACCCTGCAGCAAACGTCTGTCTGGCCCAGTTGGTACGTTGTGCAGGACGACTTGTCGATAGAGGAACCAGCCACAACGGGGCCACAAGCAACTTCCTTTTCTCACCTCGACATGCCACCACCATATGAGGCAGTGTCTGGAGGTACTGTGAGATTTTTCTCATAAATCATTCTTTGTTTGTAGTTAATTCAGATACAAGGCGGTTTTAATCTCTGTTGGTGTGGCTATAGTTACGTGATTGGTTGAAGTTTTTAAATGAGCAGGGTGGCAATGTGGAAGGTGGACTTAATCCATTCCTCAGTTTTTGCGCAGTTTGAACTGTGGGTTGCTTGAAGAACATCTGGCGGAGGCAGCAAGGACTTATGAAGACTTTTAGATTTCTAGTTTCTCTGCGATCACTTTTTGATCAATTGTAAAAGCATTCCCAGTGGTATTTTAAATATGATTATGCTGTTTTTAGTTTTAAAAAACTGTATTGATTTCTCGGACATCATTTTTACAAACTACTGCAAATTGGCAGTAGTTTATTAGAAATGAATCTCTAAGTTGCGGGCGAGACGCCACCACTTCCTGTCACCCATCTATTTGCACGCACTCCCACTAGCTTGCAGCCCCTCATAACCCCAACCTATCATCACTGATGATACAAACAATGACAAGCAATGTCTGAGCTATCCAACTACACAGTTTTAGCTAGATGCCACCTCGGACGAGGAAAACATAGTGGATGCATCAGAATGCAGCAGAACAGGGATTTTCACAACAATTCGAGTAAATAAATATTAAAAAATACAATTTTAATCTTAACTTTCTTTATAAATGTCATCTACCATGTACAAAAATGCCACAAGGACATGTTAAAAATACCAGAAATCAGTTTTTTTTTTATCAAAGTGGGTGTATAAAAAGGATTAAATACTGCCCAATCACTTATGGAGATCACTCATGCTTTTGTGTTTTATGCAGCAAATCGTACTGATGGCGTTCCATGTTTTGGATCTATGAACTTCAAAGTTAAAATGACTTTAAATGAATGTCAGTTATTGATGGGAATGTTTGTGATGTTTCTTTGTTTTTCTGCTGACTGTGGTCATTGAGGGTTTACTGTAAGTTTTCCCAGATACATCTCTAAAAAAAAAGGATGCCGAACAGCTTTGAGTTTACAGCAACAGAAAAAATGTACCTCAATTTGTACCAACCTCAGGCTTTAAATGATCGCACATAATGTGATAAATTATTAATAATCTAATATCTTTTGCGGTAAAACAACTCAATAATGTATACTCTAAAAAAACATTTCACAATTCCACTCTGAGAAATCTTCTGTTCATTGTTTTAGTTCACCGCTACAAGGCTGCTGTTACATGTACAGTCAGAGTCAATGGAAAACCTACGGGAACTTACATTTCAAATACTTGTAAAGCAAACGTTATTGTTTTAAACTGTCCAAAAGCAAAAAGGTTTTCATAGAAAAATGCTGTTGATTCTCTTCTTTTTTTGTATTTTGACAAAGCCTTTTTCATCTTAATTTATTTGTAATTACCCTCATTTTAATGTTGTATTTTAAAATTCTTTCCAGATTCTTAACTTAGCCTCACATTTCCTGACTGGTCAAGGTTTTCGTGTTTTTAAGACGACTTGATCTAACAAGCTTTCACTTTCAACCCCGCGGCTTTGAGTTGAGCCTCTTTTTCTTAAATGGAAACCCAACTTCTAATGTCATGACATGAAGCCACATTTTCCATTTCAGTGTCACATCTGATAGTTAGTTTTTCTACAACCAACCTCCTTTTTTCCAATTGTATGAGACTCATTTTTAGCTATTTTAAAACTTGAGTGATTTAAAAAAAAAAAACAAAAAGGAGAAAAGCTTTTTGAGAAACCCATTCAAGAGTTAAACCAGTGCATGAGTTAATTAATTACAACCCTTTATATTTCAGAAAATTAACAAGATGTCAACAGTCTTTAATTGAAAAAAAAATAAAGATGTGTAGTTTAGAGATGTGTGGTTAAAGTTCTGCAAATCCTCCTCCCACGGTTTGTAAATCCCCTTCATGCCTGACACGTAGCATCGATTTCAGGCCCTGTTTATTAAACTTGAGGGGGTTTTAACAAAGTCAGGTGCAGTTTTTTCTTCTAAATTTTACATAATTTTTTTTGTAACCTCTCGTCCTGGTGTCATGTTGGAGTCTTTATATAAATCTGAAAGCCTCTAAAAGGATTTGTTGTCCTCTCTTGTTCTTACAGAGGATGGTCTGAAACCGCCTCCCTACAGCGAGTGCGCCCGGGGTGACGAGAGGGGCGCCTCTCATCCCTCCCAAAATACTCCTCTCATCTCTGAGGAACAGAACTCCATAAACAACAGTGAAGCCCCGCCTCCATACACATTTAATCCTGTAACCATAGTAGTTCAACAGGACGGCCCTTTAGGCCCCAGGGAGTCCCGACGAGAGGACAGGTCCACCTAAACAGTCACTGATGCCACTCTGCCTTTGTTCTCATCAACTGCCTTCCTGCATTCAACCTCTGTGATGCTGCCAGCCTAACCTCTCCTAACCCAAGAGAGCTTCTTCTTTCCTGATGGATGTTTGTTTTTGTATGTTTGTTTGCCTTCACTGGCTCTTTTTTTCACTTTTTACTAAATTGTGCTTACCTGATGACACGAAGAAGCCCATGTGCCTCGCTCAGAACCAAGCCTCCAGGAAGAACCTCCCGCCTCTCTCCTTCAGACCTGAAACTTTCCACCTTGTACAGCCGTCGCACTTGACCCACTTAGTACTTGGGATTGAGGAAATGACTCGATTCCACTTCTGAGTGTTTTCTGAAACACTCACTCGGTTTAGTGCGATTCAAAAGGCTAATGTGGACTTAATGCCTTCCCTTGTACATAGAAATGCCTCATTACTTCCTTTCAGGGCTGAAGGAAAATAATGACCTTCTAGAAAATGACAAAATTCATGTGGTAAAAAGTAAGCAAGCTAAGGACAAAAATGAACAATGAATAAAGAAATACTCCATCTCTATACATTTTACTCTTCTATACTTACAAAATGTGAAATTATTTTTAAACATAAATTTAAAAATCAATTAATTCAAGCTGTTGGATTTTTACAATTACAAGTACTTAGATTATTACAGCTTATTACAAGTACAATTCCAATCAAAAAAGTGACCACCAGTTACTTTACAATCTGAACTTTTTTTTCTTCACTCTCGGCTGTAAGAATTTCCCCCGAAATGGTTATTCTGTTTGTATTTGAGTATGTGTGTTGGGACAGTTTATCTGTGTTCGAACTGGGCCAAAAACATAACCAGAACTTGCTCCTTGATGGAGACCAGTGCCTTGGGTTGTCGTTCCTCTATCGGACAAAACCAGACGACATTTTCAAGCACTTTGGAATAACTATAGCAGTGAACATTCTGAAAATAAAAGCCATGTACTGTGGTGCCTTTTTCAGTTTTTCTTCAGTCGTGAGTATGTGTCTGTGCAACAAAGTTAAAGCCCCAAAGTTATAGAAAACTTAATTTACAACTTTGTTTCATTCTAAAATTGTAATTCATTCAAATTAAGCATTTGTTCTAAAGTTGCCATGGTAACTGCCCGGCTGGACTTTATATCTAAAGTTTCTCTTTAGTTTTTCAGCATCTAAATTGTGGCCATTTTATTTGTTGCTTTTATAATCTAATTTAGAAAAACCAACAGATTTTTTTTTAATGCAGAATTGGATTGATCTCAGCTAACTTCAGTAACCTAGCAACTGTGTGACATCTTCTGAAGCTGGATCAAAGCTGTGCTCATATCCTGTGACTTCTTTCAGACACATTTCATTTTTTTCTGGGTGCTTTTTCAAAGCAGCTGAACAAATGTAATTTTGTCAGCAAGTCAGGACTTTGCTGCAGGCCTCCTTGACGGGACAGGTCACAAGACCGGCCCCACCTCATCCTGTTGGTATGAAGTGACTATATTCTAAGCTGGTTCTGGCCTTATTATCTCTGCTTTGTGTTTTAATATCCTCTTTTGCTACTTAAATCCTGAAAATCAAGTTGCATTTATATCTGATCGTTATAGTCTTTCATTAAACCTTTTATATGACTGTCTGAGTGCACTTGACCATTAAAAAGGAATATCTTTTGTCTATATTAAGTCTATATTTTTTAAATTATAAATCATGGTAAGTTTAATTATTTAAAAGATGTGCATGTCATCAAATGTCAATACACTTAACGCAAAGTTCTACACAAACTGTTTAATATCTAATGACAGCTATATTCGTTTTATTTTAGGATCTAGACCTATTTGGATTATAGTAGTATTGAATTAAAACCAAATGCTTACCTCTGACCTCAGCTTAACTTCCACCTCTTTTTCGTAACTTCATTGAGTGACTCATCAGCATTATTTCCCCATGTACACAGTCCGAACACAAACCTGGTTACATACAAGCTGGAGTTAATGGAACTTAAAGAAATGTTGCCACTAATAAATATCTAAAGAAAAATATTTTATAGAGAGCATTTTATCCAAATGTCTAAATATTTTTTCTGTAGGTACTTGTTTAGTTTTCAATACTTTCTCTCTCTATTTGGTTCATCCGCTTATCTTTTAGCTATAGGTTTAACAATCAAACTTTCCTACAATTTGTTCAAGTTGAATTTGAAAGACAGACATAAAACGGAGTTTCTGAGATGACACTACCTTAACGTGCCACTAGAGGGCAGTCTGAACCAGGTAACGGTGAACTGCACTTGTTGCTGAGCAGAGCAGCTGCATCAGATCACCTCACACTGATGCTTTTTAACAGAGATTTGATTGATTTAAAACTACTTGTTCTAGTTTCACTTCACAGATGATAAAGAATAAATAGATCCTCTCAAGAAATGTTTTCAATAAAGTTATATGTTTTGAATGTATGCATTTGAAATTTAGGATGAAATATCCTTTTAAATCAATTGAGTCTTTTGACTAAACATCTTAAGCAGAAGACCATAATCTCTGTGATGCAATCATTGCTGTTGGAACATTTTTGCGTATATTTTTAATTTGTAAAGTTTATTCTTAAATAAAGATCGGCATACGTTGATGCAATGGAGCCGACGAGAGCTGTAGATTGAATCGGCATTTTCTTCTTTCCTCTGAAAATATTAGCATATTTGCAACAATTCATCTGCTTTAATAGTCATAACATCTTCATAAAAACAGCTGCTTAATGGAAACATTTCCATCAAGGATATTCATTCAAGCCTTTTCCACATTACTGAGGTATTGAAAGTCATTTGAAAAATAAAACAGATTACTCAATTATTAGCAATTGCCTATAAAAGTTGAGTTGTATTCTGAAGATGTGCCATCAGGTGCAGTGTCTCTAAATGACAGGTATTGTGTTGGAAATGGAAGGCCTATAAAACACGAATTGCTCATTTATTTCCTGCCTTTAAGAAGATCAACTGAGGAAATGTGTGGAACAACAGAAGTTTCTTTTAAGCTTCAAATTATATTAGAGCCTTTTAGACATCTGTGTGCTGTAATAACCCCTTATTAGCTCCTGCAAGATAAATGAACTGCAGATAACTCAAAAACATTCATTACTTTTTCTTAACAAGTCTTCCTTTGCCTGTTATTTACAGTGATTACTTTTTATTTGAAAGATTCCAGACTTAAGTTTTCTTCCCTTTCTTTCCCTTTAAACTGATTAATAAAAAGTGTGAATAAGTGAAAATCCTCAACAAAAGCACATGGATTGTTAAATAGGTTGAAGATAAAAGTAACAGCTTTGATTTTGAATGATTTTAACATATCATTGGTAAAATTAAGAACACAGAAACTGTATTTTCTAGTGGGAAGTCCAGAATTCAGGCTAGAAAACTCTAATTTAAGGCAATTGATTGTTTTATAATCTAAGACTTGAAGACCCTCTCTGATATAAATAAAGGTGTTTTATGTGAATTTTGAGATGATGGAGAACATATTTATCCATAAAAATTGCTTTTAATTGCATTTCTGAGCATTTATTCAAATGGTTGTGAATCAGGAGTAAAAAAAAAATACAGTTGGAAAAAGCTTGTAGCTGTGATATAGAACCTACAAGGGCAAACCACAAGCTCCCTGCATAGCTTCATTTGGATGTACCCATTTATAGACAACTAAATCTGTTTACTATCTATCTTCCTTCTCAATAACTCCCTTCAAGGTTTAGATGGGAAAAGGTCCTTATTTTAGCTTAGATGGCAGCAAAATAAAAAAAGGAATGGTCAGACACTCATAGAAACCACTTCCTGCAGACACAGACCACTTGTTCCCCCTCTTCTACTCCATCTTGCAATATGTGAAGCACTGGTCTGGATGGTGGAGAGGAGTCTGAGATTTGAACTTTGCAGAACCGGCTCCTAGCACAGAGCATCTTTTAAATCCAGAAAAG
Source organism: Oryzias celebensis (assembly GCA_014656515.1). Taxonomy (NCBI): domain Eukaryota; kingdom Metazoa; phylum Chordata; class Actinopteri; order Beloniformes; family Adrianichthyidae; genus Oryzias; species Oryzias celebensis. Next base: position 35,152,030 of record BNCR01000012.1, read on the forward strand.
TTTTCACCTGTTTTTCTACCCAGACCATCTGTCTTTTTGTGGTCAGGTCAGAGACGAGTGCAGCATGTGTAGTGAAGTTAAAAAAATAAAATAAAAAAATCTTCCGTACCAGCCCACCAAGCCCAAGAAAGATTTCCCCTGCGATCGCTTCCACCTTGTCTGATAAAACCTGTGCCAAGTATGTGACCCAGATACTGATGCTCTTGGCTTGCCAACGCTGACTTCTCAGGGTTTGTTGTCAAACCTGCACGATTGAGCCTGTGTAACGCTGAACTTTCTCCATGTGCTTCCTCACAATCTTTGTTGTTGGCTCCATTTTTCCCGTCATCTTCAACACACAAATGGGAACGTTGGCTGAACGTTGGTTTTCGTAGGTCTCCTGGAGGACCTTTCACATGCCTGCCATACTAGACTTCAGAAGGTCAAAGCGTAATAGAGGCTTGAGGTACCAAAAGAAAATGCAATAGCCATCGTTTACCACTGATGGTAGCCTCTTTCTTTAACATGTTCTTTAAAGCTCTTAGGTTGATAAAGGGTGGTCCTGATGCTTTCTGAGCATCTGGAAACCCTGTTTGAGTAATTTTGACTGGAAGGTAGCTTGATAAAACCTTCTGAAGAACGTTTTTCTCCAAAGAGTAATGCACAAGTATTTGCCTTGTTGCAACCAATTCCAGCAGAAAAACAGCAGGACAATGGGAGCTGTAATCACAGCCTTTGTCCTTTCCAAAGGTCCCACAATGTCCTGCTAAAGGGAACATCAATGGGTGCAGTGAAAAATGTAGAACATTTCAATCCCAGATAAATGAGATAAAAAGCATGATTTACAATTGTTCTGCACCTCTACTCAAAGATTTGTCCAGGTCTCTCCCATGCTGCAGCATTCCAGATCTTATAAATCAGGTGATCTTGTAGGTACAGTATCTAACATCTTTGCTAGTCTTGTCTGAGGTTTACTCTAATTTGGCTCATTTGTTATTTCAAATCCCAAAAAAGCTAACTCTTATGCTATGTACAAACCAGGCTCATTCAAGAATGTGTCAAGTGTACGTTTAGCCCATAGTGTTCACACTGGACAAACAGGGAAGGATTTCTTCTTCTTTTTCTACTAATTACTAGTTGGATGTGTCTTGGTGAGTAATGTTGAAGCAGTGCAAATCTTACAAATTGGGAACGAAACAGAAATGCTTCGGTTCACTGCAAAGGCGGATATGGATTACCACCAGGCCAAGAGAGTGGCCTTGGTTTAGTTTTAATTTGAGAAACAAACACAGACGTCGTCAGGCTTGTCGCCATGTCTGGGTTCACCAAATAAACCAGCTATGCTCTGAGTTTAGCGAGTTTCACCTCCAGCTCTAAATGTCACTAACAAATCCGAGTCTCTGATTGGTCAAAGTTTGACCTAGTTTAGCTGGCGAAGCACATTCAATAGCCAGATGTTTTGTATGTACAGCCCAAAACGGTTGTAAAAACGCACGTAGCTACCCATGAACCTGATACTTTTGAACAAGAGTCTACGAATGTTTACACAGACTTTTCATTGTAGGTGGGGCCCTTGAACCACATGAACGGCTTCATAAGACTGAACCTTTTGCAAAACTGGTTTGATACATCTGAATTGGTGGCAAAAGTAACAGGTTTAACAAGGGGTTAAATTGAGAGAAAATCATGGTTTCCTCAGTAGCTATAACAAACACTGCTGGTTGCTCTGGACAACCACCATAACCGCATCCTACAGAATCACAAGGGTCTGATTAGTATTCTTTCAGAATGTCTTTGTTCCCAATCGAACATCAAAGAATGTTTCAATAAGGTCATCTGCTTTGAAGGTTTTCTGACCCTAATGCTGAGATCAGGGGTTAGAGAATGAAGAAACTGTTCTAAAATAAGAAAATCTTCTTCTCACTTCTCACAATTTGTATTCTCTATTTGTCTTTGATTAATGTCTTTAAGATAGATAAAAAACACTCATATGGGGTCTTGCTAGGCTGGATGTCAGCTCCTCTGAATCTGAATCTTTGTCTCTACAGCTGTATGCAGATTTCCTACATTGGCCTCTTTTATAACCGTGTCTCAGGTCTCTTTGTGCGGCTAAAACCCCTTTTGCTGCACATGCTTTCCCAGTCCAACATAGTACCAGAATTACAGGCCAGCCGCCAGCCATTCAAATGTGGTAAGATACTGCAATGTCATCACCATCATCCAACTTTAGAATTGCAGACTGATTCCAGCTCCTTGTCACTGGTTCACTGGGGAGACTCAAGTAAATTCTGCTCGAGAGCTTGGCAGAGAATGAGGTTGATTCAGCTGTTTTTCAGTATCGTCCCCTCAAGTTACTGACTTGTCCCTGCACGTGCCATCTTTTTTCACTTTTAACAGTCTTTTTGTCCCACCTGTCACTCAGGTCACTCTGGAATTGAAGACACCTTGAGACCATAGACTGCTATTTAGGTCCTAAATGTGTGTCATCCACTCAAACACATTAGTGTCAATCCCACTCCTGACACCAGAATGGAAGGTTTAGAGGAGGAAAATTCCCCACTTTGGTTGGAATGGAAGCAATGACAGCACAAACATAAGGAAAAGAAGACCAGAATGCAGTTTTTGATCTTAATATTTACTCCTCATTTTCATAGATTAAAAATCAGGAGACTGAAACATCTGATTACAGTTTTATTGAGCTTTGGGCTATACTATTGCTCTCCAGAGGGAAATTTAACATGAAAACTCTTTAATCAATACCATTGTCACAAAATAAACTACATTAACAAAATAATGTGTAAAACTTTGGATTTCCTAACAGAATTCTTTAAAATGTTGTGAAAATATTTTTAAAATGAAAAAAATAATGTTTAGAATACAAAAATAGTTTAAAAAAGTTTCTAAACCCTTCAGAAAAGGAGTTTTGTCATGTCTTTCATGTCATTTCTTAGTCATTTCTCTCAACTGACTGTAGGAAAAGCAGTTTAAGATTCTGTTTTTTTAATTTAAATAAAGCGAAAGGGTAAAATAAAAAGAAGATTTATTTTTCATCCCCTTGCCCCGTATAAACTGTGCTTTTTTTGCAATTTGAGTTAAATGCATTTTGAGTAGTTTTACAATTTGTGTATATATGGAAGATGTATTGACTGCAATTGTGTGGTTGTGTCCAAAATGGTTGTGTTTTTATGAAAGGTATAAAAAAAAAATCAAATAAAAAGGAAATGAAAAATTACTAAATAAATAAAGCAAACTATTTCTGTAATGGGCAGAGACTCTCCCTTTCCAACCATTCTAATTGCACACACCACTGGGTCTTCATCTGTAATAATCAAAGGCAGGTTTTGGTGACAGAGCAAGAAGAGTTAACCTAAGAGGCAGAGAAAAGTTACAAAAAAAAAAACACACACACACAAAGCAAGAAACAAATACTCCAAACTTGATCGACGTTCAGAGTCCAATAAATACAAAAACTGTGCTGTATAAACACTGGAGTAGAGATAAATAGCTTTCTCTCCAAACGAGCAGTGTTAATAAATAGATTACATGTGTTTTATTTTTTAAACAAAAAAGCATAAATATCTTTGGATTTTAGAGGCCACATTCGTTCATCTATTTCAACAAAAAAATTACTTTCATAAGTTGTTAAAAAGGCACTTATGAGTCACAATGAAGGCTATTAGGAAGCATTATAGTGAGGAAAAAAAGGCTCAGGGACGACTTGGATAAATCATTGTTTGTGGAGCATTTCATTTATTTAAATTAAATGCCGCCTTTGCAAGAATAACCTGCGTCCATCATCAGTCGTTGAAAGGACGATGAGCAGGTTGTTCATTCCTCCTCTGTCTGGTATTCTGGATAAAATCTGCAGGCCAGGGACATGCCTGTTCCTGATAAGGTGGATGTCTTGGCGTCAGGACGAGCACCTGGAAGAAACACACAAGAAGAAGATTTAATTGTAGAGATTTATTATATCTGCAGGAGATTTTCAAGGTTTTATTTTTGGTCTGGTTGTTCTCCAAGTTGATGTTAAAAAAGTGGATAAAAGTTCAGTCGTAGCGTGTTGTCATGCATACCTGGACATGCCCAAATATTTAAATCACTGATTAATTTTTAAATGTTCCAGTTGTCTTGAAGATATCAAAACTAATAAACAGTTTGTTGCTGGACAAGAAACAGGGAATGTAAAAGCAGAAACTGAGCTGTCAGAAAACCTCTTCTTCAACCATTTTCCTGCTGGGGCTCATCGCTCACCCGCTGTCCCAGATGAGATTTAAGCCTCCTGGTAAAGAGACTCTTCCTGTGTGGTGCCAAAGGAACTGTTGTTCTCGTTTATCAGCTTAGTGCAAATTTACATTTTAATTGAATTCTGATGTTTGAGCCGAACTGTACTTGCTGAGTAACTGGAGCTCCTTCATTGAAACTGCTTACAGGCTTGAACTGCAAGTCTTTGGAAGATGACAGGCAGTCAGAGCCGCTCACATCCACTATGTAAAAATTCCACTTTATGTGCCAACATCCATCCTCTCATGATCACCAGGAATATCACAAACTTACAGCTGGGCTCTTTGTGTGTCTATTTGCTTATCTGATAGTATTCAAATGAATATAAATTTACCAAAATAGACTTTAAACCTCATTACCTGATAGGAATACACTTGAGTTGGGCCCTGTCTCTCTCTGTGTGTGTGTGTGTGTGTGTGTGTGTGTGTGTGTGTGTGTTTGTGTGCTTATTTACTCACACAGCTCAGCACTATATCACACTCATTAGGGTGGACACATCCACTCCTACACTCACTTTCAAGTGACATGTTGACTAAATGTGCTGATGTGGGATTCTGTCTAACAAGATCTCAGATAAAAAGAAGAGGATTTGTCAGCATGACTTTGTTTGGTCGATCTCCTGCATCTGGGAAGAACATTACTTGAGGTGATATGTGTGCGTGCTGCATGTGCATGTTGATTTAGCAAGGCTGAAGGAATTGCAGTGAAATGTAATCATTTATGTTTTGAGGAAAACACAAAACATGGCAGAGCCTGATATCCATAGATTATAAAGTTAAGGAGGAAGTCTCAAATGATAACAACAGGAAAGACAAAGCAACCTGTTCATGTTGTGTTTATAGTGGGAATCAAAAGTTTTGGCACCGCCATGTAAAAAGTTGTATACACTCACTGGCCACTGCTTGTCAGTGCAAATTTTTTATCCAGCCAACTCAATGCATTTAGTCATGTAGACACAGTCAAGACGATCTGCTGCGGTTCAAACCGAGTATCAAAATGGGTAAGAAAGGTGATTTAAGTGACTTTAAAGATTCAAAATGTTAGTTTGAAAGTGTGAAAAAAACCTATATATATATATAGTAGTGGATCCAAAGTTTTTAAATGTTCTAAAATTAGCCAAGGAAAGATAGAATCAGATTACAGATGAGACAGAAATTTAGGTTTTTTTATGTACGTGTGTGTACATTTTGTGATGTTTTATTGAGTGGGGGGGGGACTAGAATGCTTTTCAGTTGACCATGAGCTGAGCTTAATTTAAAAATTATTCCACCGCTATACCACTTCATCTATTAATGGCTAAATTGGGATGGTGAAATCAGAAGACAAGAAAAATGTCATGGTTTGGGGAGCCAAACTCAAAATCCACACCCAAAACCTGAAGTCTGCCTACGTGCGGGAAAACGGGTCAAAATCCCCAAAATTGTGTTTAAAATTGTTGCTTTGAATTGTTAACAACAGAGCGAGTCTCTGGTATCGCATAACTCAGAGGTTTCTTATAATGTAGCTCTGTGGAGCACAAACAATTTACAAATGATCTCCAGCAGAAAGCCCCATAATAATGCTAACAGGCAGCTATTTATTCTGGGTGTGTGAATCACAAACCATTAGTTAATTACAAAAAATGTCTCCCACAAGTACATAACTATTCAAGACATAAAGAAACATGTTCCACTCTAGCAATTACATTCAAGCATCTCAATTTTGTAGTTAAATCATCACTACTGAATAAATGTTTTTGTTGAAAAACCACAAACATTAAAAAACTACAAACATCAATTCCCCTTTACTCTTTCAGCTCAATGGTTTACTCCAAAACCTTAAATATGTGTTCAGTTTTACAGAAAAACTTCTACCTGATCTTACTGGAGAAGACAAAATACTGGTGAGTGACAAATTTAACCTTTTCAAATATTGGTATACTTTTGACAAACTTTTGTGAGATTTCTCCAAAATGTAAATCCCACGGGCATCTCCTGATCAGGGTAATTTGCAGAATTTGCCTCTGGTTTAACACTTGAATAATTCAAGTTTTAGGGTTATTTTAAATATTCAATGAACTATGCACAGAAAATGTGTTAATATTTCTGCACAAGTCTCACTCAGACTGCAAATGCACAACTAAATACATATACTAAATAAATATACTAAATACACCAAGTGCTTAAAAACGCATGAGCTGCTCTTGATATGAAAATGAAATTCATTGAAAGCTATATATATATATATATATATATATATAATTACTCTATAATTTTTGACCTGCTTGTTCTTACTGGTAAAATTCTTAATAAAGTTCTTATTCTTCAATCAAGTTTCTCAGATTGGTTGTTATATTTCTCAAGTACATTTAAAATCGTGTAGATTTTAAGTTTAGAAGTTCAATACTGTCATTGATTATAACACAACTTCAGTAACTCTACGAAATATGTTACATTTAAAAGGTCAGTCAAAAAATTGCACTCAAACAGATTCATTTTCATTACTTTAATACATTAGAACTTTTAAGACGTAACCTAAAGCATTTTTTATTGCTAGAGTGAGGTGTTTAAAATGTGTGCCTTTTTAATTTTTTTTTTTATATTTTCACCTTTGTGTTTAAAAAATTGATAGAATTCCATAGATGCAATTGAGTTCTTTAGAAATACTGCCTCTTTTGGGTCCTTAACGTTCAGGAAACAAACAATTCAGAGCACAACTGCCTGAGATATTACCTTTTTTTAGTATGTATGAAGGCAAAGTTTGCACCAATGTACATCAAATATAAAAAATAAAAAAAAGTAAAACGCAAATCCCAGGGCATTATGTTGATATATTATATATATATTATATTATATAAAGAAAGCATCTCGTGACGTCATCTCAATTGTCACTGAACAGCAGTTGGTTCTGTAGGATCTTTCTGATAGGAATCACCTTAAAAGTAAATATCGTAATTTTACTAAGAAGCTTTCAAGAGCTGGATGGGATTATAACATAAACAGTATTAGGATTTTGATCAGCTGTCTGGTCTGTCGGAAACAAAAAAAGCTGCACTCCTTTGTTGCAAAGGAACCTTAAAAGCAGCAGTGCTAATAAACAACAGCATTTAGAAATGTTTTCTCTGCAGTGGTAAAGCAGATAAGAGTTAATTAACTGAAAATGCCCCCCTGTTCACTGGAAGGCACTGGAAGCAGATGAAAAGCAAGGAATCAAAGAAAAAAAAAGACATTCTGGAGATTTCAAAGAAAAAGAAGCTCATTTTACTTCTGCTGATTAACTGTGATCACATGAATGCTGAGTAATCTGTACCGCAGCCGCAACAACAATGAACTTGACAAAGGAGTGGGGATTTCATCTGTCCGTTACAATGCAAGCAGCACAACACTCTTCTTGGGAAAACACACCACCTGTCATATAACAGCCCTTTATCATATGATAATGACCTCTTTCATTCACTTTTGCTCATCTTCCAAAAGAACCATTTCTATAGACGCAGTTGATGTTGACATCACCAGAAAAACTAAAATGAGAACCAGAGATGAACACGTCGGCCTGCCTTCCTGTGTGCGAGATGTTGGATCAACTTTCCAGCTGAGCAAGTTGGAGAGCTTTTATCTCCATCCTCTTCTCTAAAAAAAGAAAAAAACAACAAAAAAACAAGGGAAACAATGTGCTTTATTCCATTATGCCGTAAATCCAATCTCATGCTTCATGCTCTGTGGAAGAGACGCATGAAGAGGGAATGAATGAAACGACATGGAGAAACGTTGACACAAATCCCATGATCACCAAGGCGACACCGGGAACTGAATGTGATGCAGATTAAGGATTCTGAACAATTAACCAATCAATTACAGGGTTGACAGGAGCTCTGTGTAGCTGTTATGGTAATACATGTTTTGCTGAAGTCAGAAATGTGTGTTTGGCTCAACAAGGCGGCAAAGTTGGATTCATTTAATTGTTCCAAATGTGATATTTCACTTGGGAAATCAGTGGTGCTCCCGGGGAGAACTTGAAACTTTACAATTAGGAGATAATCAGTTTTTTTCACTATAAACGCCACAAATACATTTCTAAATGTCACTAAAGGTGTTCCATTTAATAAAAACATGTAAAAACTCACTAAGACTTTTTTTTTTCAGTAAAAGTCTGTATTGCTGCAAATCTAATGTTTTCCCAAATTGTGATACATTTAAAAAATACATTTTCAGTTTTTTAATATGATACAGCTTTTATAGCCTGTATAATTTATCAATGTTTGAATACAGCTTCTGACTTTAAACTTTCAACACTGTTTAAGATTTTTACTGTTGAGTTACTTTAAAAAAAATAAAACCTTCATTTTTTTAAACCTACTTTTTAAAGGCACTTGAATATAAATACGACTATCTAACTTACTAACTAAATAAATAAAGTTTGGCTTATTGTGCAGAAATATTTTGAAAGACTCATTTGCAAAAGTTCTGACACATCCAACAACAGGAGACTAATTTTCTGTGTGCAATGTATTGAATATTCATTTCTATATTTGTTTGGTTCTATAAAGTTCTACCTGAAGATCTCACTCCTTCAAATATGAATTATAAGATCAAACATAACCTCAAATATTTAGGTAATAAGCACATTTCTAATGTTTAATCTTGGAATATGTGTAAACGTAAAGTTTTGTTTTCTTAGAACTCTGCAGCAAAGTTCCAAATCAGCTGCAGTTGTGCAACAGTGAAAACTTCAAAAAAAAAAGCAAAAAGGAAGATTGCTATTCTAGTTAACTTTGCTGTGGCTGAAAAATCCATTAATCTGACCTAAGTAGAAGATTCAAAGCATTTGACTGAGATTCTAACTGATTGATTTCTGACCTGAGAGTTTCATTGAATTGGTGTAATGTCTAGCTGCTCAGAAATGTTTTCTTCTCATTTTGGTTTTCATTTGAAAGTAATGATCATTTGGTGAACGGTTTGATCAGACCAATGGCATTTGTTTAGCTGCCAACTACTGTTCTTGTGGCATTTTCTAATGATGGAGGGCCTGTATAAAGATAATTAAGAACTAAATTGCAATTGCAAATATATATATTTTTTAAATCGTTGTGAATCAGGAGCAGAAAAAAAATGCCATTTGAAAAAGAACGTATTTGGGATGTGGATAATATGCTGCGTCCAGCTACCTACAAGCTTGTATTTGTAGACAAATAGATCCACGTACATCTTCGTTTTCCTTGTCTGAGCTGACATCTGGCTCAAAACTGTAGAACTGGGCAGTTCAAACGCTGCTCGCCATTTTTGTTGCACTGTAGTGTTAGGTTGGAGGTGTTAGGGGCTGTAAGCTAGAGAGTGTGGGGAGGGGAAGAGGGGGTGGAGTTGATCTGACAACAGTCCTGCCCAAACCTCAGAGGTGAATTTTTTAATGAACCTGTCGCTCTACAGAAGCTATATCCTGGAAAATGACACCTTATTACTAAAAATGACATAATTCTATTTAAAAAAAAATAAAACACTATAGGAAGACTTTTACAACAGATCAAAATATAATTGGGGTGGCACTTCTTTATCATTATTAGACCATACAATGGTAGAATTAAGATCTGAAGCCAAATTATAGACATACACGACTTTAAAACATTATTTTGTAAGCCATGTACTCATTATCTTGGTTTTCTTTGCTTGGTTTCAGATCTTTGGGAATGTCAGCTTGTCTTTTCCGGTTTTGTGTTCTCCCAGTCACAGTCTCACTCGGTTTCATTATCTTATTATCCACAGCTGTCTTCAGTTAGCTCATTATCCCACCGTATATTTAGGCATCTGCTTTTCAGGTCATCTGTTTCGTTCCCTCTTTCTTGGTAATTTTTTCATGTTTGCAATTTGCTTGTTAAAGTTTTACTTCCTGTCCCAAACTCCTTTCTGCACTTTGGGTCCAGCACCACCCATTCCTGACCTTTTCGAAACAAAATGCAAAGAAACTGGAACATTTCTCAAACTGCAAATGCTTTACAAATCAGATGTGTAGTGATGTTTAAAGTTGGAACATTTGTAATTGCTGCTAGTCTTTCCGTGCAAGCACAAAGATACAGACGTCCGTCGTCCTGAAAGTGTTAGAATCGATGCATCAGTTTTGCTCTATGTTAGTATTTATAAGTAAAATGGCTCTCAGGTATTGGCTCTGTAAACAGGCTCTTTCAAAAAAGAAAAACTGTCATGTTTCACTTTTTTCAGTGCATTTTTCGCCATGCCATTCAAACCATTAAAACTTGTCTGAAGTAAATTGTTCTCCCTTGAATTGTTGCTTTCATGAGCAGTATCCATACTTTGTCTATACCCTGACTGAAGAGCTCAGACGTTTACTTTCATCTTGTCCAAAGGCGTGCCTCAAAGATTGAGAAAAAGGTGAAAGTGACTCCTGGGGCGAGGGAATGTTCAAAGCTAAAGAGTTTTTTTTTTTCGCAGTGTGGCCCAAATTTCATGAAAACAAGCATGTGCTTCCATTCTTATAATACCATTTTGATGGTTCTAGCTCTACTTGGCGAGCCGCACTCTCTCGAGCTCTCACCCTCCATCAGTAGGCAGAGCAGCTCCTAACACAACTTCAGAGAGAAAACTGTCTGGGCCCTCTCTCACAGGTATCAGTTCAATATTCAGCAATGTCTTCTTTGATAAATGGAATAATAAACATAAAACTCTACCTCCTCCACGGAGCCTCTGACTTCTAACCTTCAACTGCAGAGCCAGTAATTGAAATTAATTAACTTGTCCAATGTGGGACAAAAACAATTACCTGAGCGCCCCTTTACCCATCAAAAAAGTTCGTTTCTCATGAGAGGCACGAGTAGCATGTTCCAGTCTTTTGCAGCTGGCCTCTGCAGAAGAGGTTCTCATTTGATGGATGTCTGTATTTCCAATAGAGCCTCCTTTCTAATTACGCCTCATTCCATATTGCAAGCTCATTATAACACCAGCATTACTGAGAATAATAAAAAAAAATAATATCCTGGTAATTACCCTGATTTTTATCAGTTAATACAAGTTTGTCAGCACCAGTGGTTATTTACCTCTTTTTAATGAGGCGGTTCATCGAAATCGGTGTTTGCCGAAGGATTCAAAAATTGTCCTTGTAGAGACTTAGTTGTGCTTCATTCATGGAGGGAATTAAAGCTGTTTTAGGTTTGCACTTTAAATTACACAAAAATACCTGCAGATTTTTCTCATTTCTTTAGTTGCACTTGCAGATATGGACAAAGTTAATTTAAATGTTCAGGGAAAAAAAATGTCCTGTTTGTAGGAGCAAAGGTGCAACTTTTTTTATTTTTTTCAAGTGTCTGGAAAAAAAAAGTGCAAACTAACATGAAAGGCATATTAGGCAGACGTGAAAAGGAGTTTCTGGCTGTGAACACTGGCAGCGCAGTGGTGAGAGTGATTCTTGTAACCTCAGTTTGTGAGGGCACAGACTTGTGGATGTGTGCACTCAAGAGGACAGACATTGCGGTGTGGTGAGAGGTCGGTGCAGTCACCCTGAAACACAAGAAGCTGTTGAAAGAAACAAATAGCTTCTGCTGAGTTGGAAATTGGAGGATTTATTCCGGCTTCCTGAGACAGAGTTTGTGAACAATTACTTCAGTCCCTTGTGGCCAAAAGGAGCCGAATACAGTATATTAATCTGCTAGATCCGAGATGTTGCTCTTTTGATGTAAACCTTTATTAAAAATGGTGTGGAAATGAAAAGGAAGTGCCTGTCAGTGGTGGAGTTTTAGCATAGTGCAAGAGTATTCATAAAAATAGTTGTAATTTTTGATATTTAAGCTCACAAACAAGATGAGCTTTGACAAAGAACCATAGGGTGTTGAGTTTTATTTTCCGTTTGTCTTCAAGAGATTAAAGCGCACATGGGATTTGAGTTTTCCCACTGTGGTTTCTGTTCATTGTATGCACAGCAAGTACTTGCATTAGTGGCTTTATTTTCTATCCATTTAACCATGGGCCTACTTTATCTACTCTTAGATTGCTTTTAGCTGCTAAAATTACTGACTGGGAATACAATCTCTTTGTAAGACACAGAGGAAAATCACCAGACTGCACTCTGTACTGTGAGCGGCAAACATCATCCCAGCAGTCCCATACATAATTGTTCTCTGTGCTTCACTCTCTCCGTTTTTGACATTAATTAATCTGAAGCAATCTCCGAACTGCCCATGGGGCCAAGACCTCACACCTCCAAATCTTCACTTCCCATGATTGAATTTCACAGAGTTCATGTTTTCAGACCCTGGCTCTGCCGCTTTACTTATGGTCATCATGAAGGGAGGGGGGGCACTAAATCTGAGGAAAACTTTCACCATCAGCCATATTCTTTTCACTATCCATCATGCTCCATGGAGGGGAGGACAAAGACAAATACAGGCAGACAGAACCTCTGCGGAAAGCAAGAAAGATGACCTCCCGGACTCTAGTGGTGCATTTCATTATCTGGCTCTGTCCGTTCGTTCGCTACTATCGGATGAATCATGGCCTAAAAAGCTCTTATTACCTTCATACTGTAGCAGGCTGATGAGGACTGGAGGAAGAGAGCGCTGAATGAAATTAACTTTAACAATCATCTTCTGAAAAGGAGATGAAATTATTGATGTCAAATTTTAAGCGTTTTACAAACTTTTAAGTGTAAACTGTAGGTGTTTGTTGGTCACAGATACACTCCAGTATTCTAAAATTGCTAGCTTAATGTTAGCATGTAGCTTGACTTGTTAATGTAAATTGAACACAGTAGATTACTTTTTTGTTTTCACCTAGAGGCCCAAACAATTCGTATTACACAAATGCGTGCATGGACTCAAAAAAAATGTCTGTGTTTTTTGTCTACAACAGGTTGCCATAAAGCTGCGGCAGTCAGAGGCTACTCACAAATAATAAAAAAAATGATGGCTATAAAACACTTTAAAACGTTTTAACCTGTTTTATTTGGAGGTTTGTGAGGTTTAGTGTAATGCTGAAGCTCTGTTCTCTGTAGGGTTTTTATTGTCACACCTGGTTCCAGTTACCAGTTAGCTACAGCTGCAACTCGATGTGTGATCCTCCCACAACAGTTCCATCTTCCTGTCATCAGGTTTACAGGCTTACAAGTGTCCTTAGGAATAAAAAGACATCTTGTTTAAAGACCAACTCCAGTGGAAAAGGTGTTTGGTGCTGAAATATTAAAAAAATTAAAGTTAATATTGCATTTTTGAGCATTTCTTCAAATCGTTGTGAGTCAGGAGCAGACAAAAATGCTGTTTGAAATAGAGCATATTTAACCCTCTGTGAGCCACAAGCTCCCTGCTCCGAGCTCTTAGCAATGGGGAGGGGAAAGGTGGGTCGTGGTCGCTCCCTGCCAGTGAAAAACTAAGTTGGGATGTGTGGAGCCAAAAATTCAAATTAGATATTTTAGGAGTACAAGTATTGTACAAATACATTTCACATAATATTCTGTCATCTTCCAACAATACTGTTTTGTATTTATTTTTTATTTCACATTTTGGTGTACATTGATATATTTTATATCAAATTTTTGTTTGCAATTTTTTATTACTCATTTTCTTTGTATAATCAATCTTTCAAAACTCCCATTTGCAATGTTTCTACATCGGAAAGTCACAAAAAGCATTTCACTGCATGTCATTCTGTGTATATTTATTTATGTGACAAATAAAATTTTAATTTAACCGGTAATCACATTAGCCAAAGTAGTGTGAAGAGAAAACTGTCACAGGTGTGCTCTTTATCTTGTTATTTTGTCATCAAACAGTCATGAACTTTCTCAGATTAGTAAACCACTTAAAGTACATGTTAGTTTATCTTTCCATGACTGTGATGGACTGCTAATTTGTCCTCTATTAGCATTTCATGAACAAAGTTCATTCTTATCTGGTGGCGGATTCACGGTAAACGCAAACACTTTTGAGAAAAAAAAAAAAAGCATCACTTTATATCTTTTGAATCAGCAGCTTTAGCTCTAATCAGATTACATCCAGAAGGAGGTGTGTGCCAGCCAAGTACACATCAAACCCAAACTGCTAATGTGACAGACTTTACTCAGCTCTATTTTGTAAAAAAAAAGGGGGAAAAAAATACTATATTGACCTCCAGCAAATTGACCGTCATTGTTCCAGATACTTGATAGTTTGATCTTCCCAGAAAGAAGTCGTGTGTCTTTGCTGCAATCTGACACATTTCTTGTCTTGACTGAAGCGACAGACGAAGTGACAGAGTGATGATGCTGTGAATTTGATCAACTACTGTACGTCTATGTTTTCCCATCAGAGACATGGTGGCAAATTCTGAAAGCTGTAGTTCAGACAATGCAAAACTTGAACTTGTACTTTCTACACTTTTCTCATATTGAACCGATTGATGCACCAATTCTTGGCTGAAGAGTAGGTGTCTGGAAAATGTTCCCTAATTGGTTTTCAGATTTCTGGAGGCTTCCTAATCCTTTTTGCTGACTCTTTACTTTGATGAGTCTAAAATGAACTTTTGTCCTGTCTTACATGCCTTTCCTCAGACACTCTGACAGTTACAGCATCGTTGTCCAATCCTTCGTTCTGTGGAGCGTGGTGGTGGCAGTAGACTTTGCGTTGCCCTGGTGCTACAAGGCCCTAGATGCCGCCGCCGCAGGGCCTGGTAAGGCTGAGTAAGCCTGAGAAATTGCATGGCTTTGGTCCTGCTGCAGTTTAGGACGGCTCATTGAGTTTGCAGGTATGGAGCTCAGAGTGAGGAATGACTGCAGTTTTTCACAGCTGGCTGAGTCATCTCTCTCACCCGGACCATCTTTTCATAGTCGTGGTCCTCTCCAAATGCTCAAATTCTCTTGGGGAAGGGACCATACATGTCTTTAGCTCACCTGAAATCTTCTGTCACGTGAAATTCACAGTCATTGGCGTCTATTCATGTGTGTGTAAAATCTGAGCTGTCGCGTGTGAAAATGTTGCATTTGGAGGGACTGGTGTGTATTTTGCATGTCCCCGAGGTTGGCTGATATGCATGCTGTGTCTGCAAGGTGGGAGCCGACCTGGGAGTTAATTTGGCTGAGGAGCAGTTTGACAGATGGCCTGTTTGACAGAGGGAACATGGGGTCTTGGCTACAGTCAGGCACGGTTTGGCACTGAAGCTTTGAGCTTGGCTTGATGTTAGCATCCCATCACCGTTTACAGTACAAACACTTCATTATTCAGTTCACGTGAATGAAACTCAACAAAAAGACAAAAAATGTCCAAAATAATTGTTTTGTCTTATGTGGTATGTCAGTCTTCCACACAAGTGTTTTTAAGGACATCTGCCAGTAAAAACAGTGCAACAAGCTTCAATGTACAGGTGTGACTTTGCTCCACGTGCACTGCAAGATGCTTCCATGCCAACTTGCTTTGCGGTTGCTTGGCAACTCAAGCTTGCTTTCTTGCAATCAAAACAGGAATTGGCAAACAATGGTTGCTGCATAAACACCAGAGAGAAGAGTTGAAGACTCGATTGTGGCTTTCAGATAGTTGAATCTGTCATGATTTGGACTCTCAGGTGTTCTTAAAATCATTTATTGCTACGTTTAAAGGCCCCTTGGGAGTTTTTGTTTAAACAAATGGACTTACAAGGTTGAATTAAGGCAACTGAAACCCTCACTCTGAGATTCAGCAGCAGGTTCTGTGGATTTGGTCATCGTGGGATAAAATAAATACTAGTTTTAAATAAAGCAAAGAGAAAAAAAAAAGAGGCAAAGCTTTTTTCAAGTCCAAAGTCAATTATTTGGAAAAACATCTTATTTCCCCAGTGCCCAAAATTTAGCCGGCCATATCTTCATCCGGTCCACTTTGAAATGCAGCGGGTCTGCTTCGTCTGCATCCCCGAGCACCACGAGAAAAGAGGAAAAAGGTTACCCACGCAACTCCCCAGAGTTACAGAGACCTCTTGAAATGTAAATCTCAGCCTTACTTTCCACATGTGGGAAGCAACATTTTTATGAAAATGACCTGTTTTGAATGTAGATGTGGGCATGCGGGAGCAGAGGCATTCGCCGAGGCGCGTCACCGTTTAGTGGAGGGGCGTATTAACAAGCTGTTGTTGACTCTGTATCATGCCTGTCAAAAAGACAGACACACGCTGCAGTGGAAACGATGCCCACGACACCTATACCAGGTTGATAGTGAGGCTTCCACTTGGGGGTGTTAAATCACTGGCGGGATTACCAAACTGAGAGTGTTCAAATGAGAGAGACTCCAGCTCTCTTTTGCTTTTCTGTGCCGACCAATCTAGGACTTCCAAAGTAAGTAAAGTAAATTCTGACATTTAACTTAAAGTCCCACATCGATCATCTTTTCTTCTACTTTCAAAGTGTTCCCAATGGTTTGTTATAATTATTTTAGCCAAAATCAAAATTTTCTTGGACATAGTTGCTGCAGAGCGGCAGGAGTTCATCATGAAATGTGCCTTTGAGTTGTGGGCGGGACTGTTGGTTCAGAGTAACTCTGCCCTTGTTTCCCATCATCCCTCTCTCCCACTAGCTTATAGCCCCTCACAACTCCAACCTAACAGTACTGGTAATGGTGAGTAATATTGGAGCTCTCCAGCCGTACAATTTTGAGCCGGATGCCAGCTCAGACGAGGAAAAATGAGAAGGTACATGGATCTAGCTGTCTATGATGAGGACACATCAGAATGGAGCAGAGCACGGAGCTTCTGTCTTGCCGATTGTTGTTTGTACGTTACAACAAACCTTTGCCCACTGCATTTTTCGTCTGCTCCTGATTCACAGCGATTTGAATAAAGATATACTCAGAAATATAGTTTTAATCTTAATATTTTTAAATTTTTATGTCCTCCACCATGAGAAAAAATGCTTTAAGAACACGTCATAAACAGGACTTTCATCAGAATGGGTCTTCAAAACTTTCTCAGTCTAAAACTGTTTCCAAAGACTACATAAGATTACACGTTTTTTTTTTTTTTTTTTTTTTTTTTTATTAAAAGCTTATCATGACCTCTGACCTCTTTCAGGGAGATTTGAAATACGGAATGACGACAAGGGAAAATAGATCATTACTGATGTAAAGCGTAAAAACCCTCTCAGTTTTTCCATTTCTTTCGTGCTTCATTGAGCCCCTTCACCTGCAGGACATCTGTGCGCCGCTCCCACGTCTCTTTTCACTGCTGGAACGGACGCGCAAAGTGCGCGCTGCTCCTGAGCTGCGCAGCCGTAACTCAAAGCAGCTTTGTAGACACATCGTCCGCCTCCTGCTGTTTTTTTTTCTCCCTCTCCTCCACTTACAAGCGCTGACCGCCACAGCTGGGGGAAAGTTTCACTTTGTCCAGACTGGGTGGATTTGCTCTTTTGCACTGGGGCACAGAGCGGAGGCATTCTGCGTGTGGCGCAGCAGCGCGACAGTGCGGTGTCCGGTTACATCCCGTGCGCCGTGGAGCCAGCGCCGGCACAGAGCGCGCTCCTCCTCGGGGCTGAAGCAGCTCACACAGTGGGGACCGAGGAGCAGTTGGAACAGAGAGTTTTCCCACAGCTGAAGTGAGGATATTTCTTCAGCTCATCTTCATATTCTCTGGTTCATCTCCGCTTCGCTCAGCAGGACCAGACTCGTAGCTTCGCTCCGTGCTAGATGAACGGGAGTTGGGCACCTCACTTGGTGAGAATCAGACCTGTTTTTTTATTCTTATTATTCCTTTTTGAAATATATACATATATT
Source organism: Oryzias celebensis (assembly GCA_014656515.1). NCBI lineage: Eukaryota > Metazoa > Chordata > Actinopteri > Beloniformes > Adrianichthyidae > Oryzias > Oryzias celebensis. The sequence continues at coordinate 35,169,968 of BNCR01000012.1, forward strand.
ATATCAGTTTTTCCCAATAATTCTCCCCTCCACGCGCACTTCTTGACGTTCGCGCATTTCCAGACAGTTTGAGTTCTCATAATACTGCATTTTTTCACACGACAGAATTATGAAAAATCCCTCTCATATTTATGAAAACCCACACCAATCTCCACAAAATAAAACCAGCAACAAAAATAACCAGTTTTAGAAGTTTGCGTCATGTTCTATGGGTTCTCTCCACTTGGTGGAGCTGACACAGAAGGCTTCACCAGCATCCAAATTCTCACCAAATTCTCACCAAGCTGTTTGTTTTTCCTCCTTTTTTTTAAATAGCCACATCCAGGGATCACTAAACGCAGACACGGGATTTATAAAGCAATATTTCACTAGTCATCATTTAAGTTAATAACTGTGGGCTTGAACTATTCACTTTAGAAAAATCTCACTTGTCTTTTTTTCTCAAGATGAATGGCTCATTCATGAGTGACATTTAACCTTTTTCTTCAGTTTGCTTCACATAAATCCCTTTCATTTGTTCTGGATCTCTTTATTTTAAAAATAACTGAGAGTTTTCCTTTTACTAAAAAAGAAATTAAATATAAATGCATGCATGCTGTGTTTAAAAACTGTTCTTTTGTTCGGCTTAACTACAGCCTCTACAATCAGATATGTCCTTGAAGGCTTTTACTTGATTTTTGTATCCAAATCTTACCACTATATGAGTTTTATCCTTTTTTTTTTTTGCAATGCAAGAAACGGCACTCAAACTTTAAGGGTGCAGCTTTAACTCCACTTGGCAGTGACTGAGACGTGCCGAATATACGATGATCAATTTCCTGCAATAACGCTGAATCCTGTCATGACGCGTCGAAGTCTGGCACTTAAGCTGCAGCCTCGTCCATCCTCATGTTCATTAGTGTGTGTTTATGAGAACATCACTGTTAACTAATTCATTTATTCCCCATTGTTTTTACAGCCTGAGGCGTGAGCACTATTGAAATACAGAAGCAGAATATTTTTGGTGTTTTCAAATGGAAAAAAGGGCCTCAGCGTGCTCTTTTGCTTTGAATCGTGGTAGCATTTTTTTTTAAAGCAGAGCCACCTCTCCTGCGTCCTGCACATTGTCCTTACTGGTGGAAGTAAGTGACCCCCATCCAAATAGAGGCTCTCTAGACTTCATTGCATACTAAAATCCCTTAGTAGGGGAGGCAGGAGGAGCAGGAATACAGAAAGCCAGGGTGAGGTCAAGAAAAGTGTTGAAGCTGGAGATAATGTGATATGATGCCTCTTGGCAAAACTTTTCGCTTGAACTTGATCCGCTTGAGAAAAAAAGAAGCTCAAGGAGAAAAAATGAAGAAGACATGTTGGTTTGTTGTGTAATTTATCATCTTTGGGATCTTCTTGCCCAACAGAAAAGTAAGCCGATTGTGGGGAACTTTGAACAGTGAAAAATGAGCACAATATGGATTCAAATAAAATGTTTTACTGGGAAAGAATCAGCAGATTCATCATAAATGGTCAGCGCCCTCCCCAAGCTCCACACACAGATCAGCAGGTTGGGAGACAGAATCCCACTCACACATGTGCTTAGTGAAGAGCAGCATTTCATTAGCCTCATTATTTGCTTTGTGATGGGAACGCTGACACCAAACGCCCGTCCAGTAAAACTCTGTGATGAAAATGACCTCGGCGGACTGTGTCACCATGGAAACCTATTGAATGACAAGCTCATTGTTGGTGTTGACCTTTGTGAATCGGCGTCCCCTGCGGGGTTCAGTCATACTAGGAGCAAAAGTGAAAGACACAGTCGTGCACGTGTAAACTAAACAGTCATTACCCTCTGGCCCCTTGGTGCTCTTTAAGGTCATTTGGTCACTTATTGTTTCAGCAAAAAGCTTGATGGGTTTTTAGGGTAGTTTGGGTTTGTTCACACAGATACAGAAAGGATTGGGGTTTATTGGCTGCGAATGCATACTAGCAGTGACTTTACAGATTCTCTTCAGTGGGTGATTTATGGTTCTTTGCAACTAAACCTGGTGATGCAAACAATGGTTGAGGAGGTTTACTGTTCCTCCCTGCTGGGCTTTGTCCTCTCACTGCCACAGCTATTTATACAGCTCAACCACTGTCTCACATCTTCTTTTAGTCACTGGTCAGACTTGACTTTGATTAAAAATCTTTGTTTTTGTGCAATAGAGTCCATTTCTAGTGGAGAAAGTTTCCAGGGTGTGGGTAAGCATGGTTTCCACCTCTCATTGCTGCTGTTCATGGACATGCGCAGGATTTCAGAGGGGCAGTGGCTCAACGTCAAAAAAAAGGCAACAAAAACATGAGTTTTTTTGTTTGTTTTTTATCCTCTAAACAATATGGAAATTAAGTGAAATTGTAAAATAAAGTACTAATAGATAAATACTCATCTATATGGCCTGTGAAACTGATACAGTTGTCATTTTTTATGTAAACAAATTATTCTCAACATGAGTTCATTCCCTTTATCAAAGACTTGGAAGACATCTAAAGCAAATAAAACACTGAAGGATCTTTTATTTTGGCATTGTGCTGCAGGCAGAATCAGTATGAATTAAGTTCAATGCAGATGATCATTTTTTTAAACACAGATTTCCTACATCTTTCATCCCCAGAATGCTAAAGTTACTAATAAATTTAAATGTTATTATCATACTCTTGCTGAGAGGATTTGGGATTTTAGTTTTTTTTTTTTTTCGTGGTGTTAATGCTCATGTTCTGTTTCAGTCACTCCAGAATCCTCTAAACACAGACTGTTGTGATTGGAAATATTTTAATACAAAAGAATTAAAAAAAGGCAATTCCGGTCAGAGGATATTACATTAAAAAGCTTCATTTTGTTTCAGACATGTAGTGAGGAAGCTACGAACTTGGCACTAATGTGGTCCTTTATTTTGAAATTTCCCCCAGTGTTTTATTTTTCTACTTAGTACCCAGTTTTCTGTCCCCGCACGATCAGTGTGCTGAATAGACGCTTTTCACTTTACGTCAGACAAAATGGCGACATCTCCGACAGTGTGACATCTGGTTTTTGGGACTAGACAGGCGAACAACTTAACACTTTTAACACAATTCTATTTATTCTTTTTAAGTGTGACTAAGCACGAAAACTGATAAAAATTCACGTTGGCCATATGTAAAGATGCACATTGCTGCATGTCCGCATACAGTTTAATTGCGTCCAATGCTAAATGTAGTTTTATGGGTATTTGTCATTTTACGGGGTATTTTAAGGGGTAAATGTAAAAACAGCAACGCTTACCAAGCAGCACAGCAAATATTTTAAGTGTGGCTTTTAAACCACATATTTTCAGCTTTCAAAATAAGAGCAGCCAAGAAACATGTCAGCACTGGCAGCTCATATTTGAGAAATAACTTCTATAAAAGAATTTTTTAATGATTATCAATTCACTTTATTCTTTTTTTACCTTTGTTTTCCTACAGATTAGACACGGTTATGAGCAAAAGCAAAGGGAAGCAACATTAGAAAATAATGTAACCTTAAATAGTTCTACTTTGATGTAAGACATGCTGAAATTGTCTTCCTTTTGCTCAGTTTTCCGTGATTTTGTGATGAAAATGTAAGCAACTTTAACTGAGCGGAAAAGATCCTTTACAGCTCTACGTCTCATACCCATTGTAGAAAGCTATCGTGAGCGTTAGCATAAATTAGAAGAATGAATATCTTAATTACCTTCGTAATCAAACAAATAGCATTCAATCAAGTACTTGTAACCCTCATGTAACTTTGACCAGGCTGTAGGAGATAAATGATACATGACTCACAGCCTCCATATGAATTCAGTATTCTGCAGGCAGGATTGCTCACATTTGTATTTTGAGTTGTGAACAATCTAAGAGAGGAAAAACATACAGTTTGGTAAGACATTTTATTGTACAATTTTCTGCTACAGTTGGAAATGTTACCTTTTATTATTTACTTAAAACTGTCGCCACTTAGTCTGATGTCACGTGAAAAGGGTTTATTGTTGCGCTGTGCTCAGACGTCTGGCAAAAGTTTAAATGGAACCCAGGACTAAGCTAAAGCATTTTTTTTTACGTATTAGCCATATTTAAGCTCGTTGAATCAGCGGACAACAACTAGTTAGTCCAGAATTCACAGGTGAAAGACAGTAGCATCACTGTGACGTCTCTTCAGTTCTCCGTGGGGCAGCATCTTCTCTTGCTGTCCCTCACTCTTTCTCTCTCTCTCTCTCTCTCTCTCTCTCTCTCTCTCTCTCTCTGTTGGCTCTGAGTCCGAATTGACCCGCTAAGACAGAAGTGGCAGATCAGAATCCCCGTATTACAAGATAAACTCTCATAAAAGAAAATGGGAAGAATCACCAACAGGAATCCAGTACTGTTAATACAAATAAAAACAAAAAAAAAAAAACAAGAGGACCATAGGGTACTTTTTATTACAAGGCAAAAAGGGCAGGTGCTCAAGCAACCCGAGGGCCCTATGTGTGCACGTGCCTGCTGCGGTTAACGGTTACTCAGCAAGATGCTGTACTGTCGCCATGGCAACTCCACTGTTTTCCACAGTGGATTTAAGAGCCCATCCATTATATGGAAAATGAAAGTTTATCAGCCACAACAGTTTGTTTCTTTTCTACAAACTGTCACAAATGCTTCCCAAGAGATTTCCTAAACGCTATCAAGGTGGAAGTAATCGCCGCCTCCTCATGGCTTTTCACTTGTTGATCTTGTTTATCTTCTCAGAGTCCTACATGACTCGCCACAATCTCTTTTTGTCAAGGTCAGCTGTGAAGGTCTGCAAGCACACCGGATGATGCCACTGAATGTTAGACCAGCGCTTCCCAGCAAGTGATCTGAAGAAAAGAAGCACATTCAGAATTTAGCCCAAAAAAAAGGGGAGGGCTTGAAGTTATGAAGCGGCTCGTGTGTGCGATCAAGGAAGAAGAAAAAAATTCACACACACAGCAGTTCTCTGATGGGACGCAACCTTGTAAAACAGGCGCAGGAAGGGGCTGTAATTTCACACTGCATGTCAAACAGCAGAAAAAAGCACCAGAGCAGGTGTTAGAAATAATTTGATTTTCGGGAGAGGCGCAGGCGAGCGACGGGCGCTCCTCTATTATTTCTGCAGCATGGATCCAACAATGAAGGTCTGCGGTTTGAGTGATACATCCACTTCCATGTTCACACGTCAGAGGGAATTAGCTCCGCTAAGCCATCCGTCACTCGCCAGTCCTGTTACACTACATTAGCGCCGTCCCTCTCACCACCGCAACCTCAAAGCCCACTTGAATAGTAAAGGAATCTGTCTTTTAACCATGGCGCTAGCGAGGGGCGAAGAGGAAGGCTCTATTTGGGTCACGATAAAATAATCCCCAAAGCCTTTTTTTCACAAGGGATCAAGCTAGCGGAGGTTTGAAAGGTTAAACACAGACAGATTCAAACTTATGTGACAACACAAGCCATTATTGTGAAGTTTCTGTGAGTTGGGAGTTTCCTGCACTTGGTGGAGAATGAGGGAGGAGCGATGAGAGGATGTGATCAGCTGTAATGAGTCAGGGGTAGGTGAAAAGAGGATTTTTAAATGAAAGAGTGAAGAAGACAGAGCGAATAGGCTTTGCTGCTCTTTGTTTATTGACAGACTAGGTGCCACAGGGCCATTTGAAGGGTGAAATGAGTCATGAGTTGTCATCAAGCACACACACACACCCTCAGAGAGACCAAGAAGCGCTCTTTCTTTTTTCCTCCTGGGCCGTCACCCAGCTGTATTTCTCAGAAAGATGAATGACTGTGAAGCGTGAATGAGGGGATCATTTGATAGCTGCGCTCAGCTCGTATATTTCTCTTTTGTGGGACCTTCTTCCTTTCAGGCTGTGCTTGTACACTACCTGTGAGGTGAGAACAAATCTGGACTGCCTCCTGCGAGACTTTGGCACTTTTCTATGTATAGTTGCAACTAAATTAGCGACACCCATTACAACGTTGGTACAATGTTGTGTGTACATTTTTCTGTCTTCCAGTCTTTGCTTTTCATATCGGCGAGAGCAAGTAATTTGACTAAAACATTTCTTGGGTTGAAGTTTTTTTTTTTGATTCCTGAACGACTGCATTTTATCTGCATGAAGCATATCATTACTGGATAAGAAGCTCTTTTGATGTGATGTGTTAAGAGCTATCTGAGCTTCATCTGTCTCGGTGACACAAACAGCCGGAGAAACTCTAATTTGATCAGCGTGTGGATATGAATACAGAGAAATCCTTTAATCTTTGGCAAATGAAAACATTTATCTCTACTTTGAAATATTACGAGGGGCTAATCAGAGCAATATCCTCAAAAAGTTGTAAGATGATGCTTCTCAGAGAAGATGAATGAGAAAATGAAATTACAGAGCGTGCCGTATTCTTTTTATCCGACCCTATATGAAAGTTTGCGATAGGATCTGAAAGATAAAGTGGTCCACTACTTGTAGTTCTGCTGCGCAGAGAAAAACAGGGAATGGATGGGATGCACAGAGGAAGATGAGAGGACAGAGATAAAGCAGAGAAAGAGAAGGCTGCTAAAGGTGAAGAGATAGGAGCTAAAGTTTCTAAGACACGAGGGGTGGCGCCTGTTGTTTGAATGGAACAATAAAGAGGGAGAGGAAAAGAAAACAGAAGAGATGGAAGGGCTGATAGTGGGATTGATGAAGAAACAGGCATGAAGAGACATCTGTCCGGATGCTGGGTTATTGGGTTTAGCTGTCAGCCTCCAAAGGCCTATAGAAAAAGGGGGCGAAGACGAGATGCAGCTGGAGAAGGCCAGGCTGAATTTTTCAAGCCTAAAAGAGACAGACGAAAGCAGAAAACAGAGATAAAAGACAGGAAAAGGTATACTTTTCCTCACGTCCGTAATCCTCCAAATCCTCTGGACGTGTACATATTTCAACAGCACCCCCTCACTGTCAGCTCACAGAAATAAACGCATCACCAAAGTTCAGAAAAGTGGATTTACTTACCTGAATTTTTGAGACTTTTTTCCCTCCAGCTTTCACCTATCAGACTGTGCAGTTTTCCACTCTTCTGCTCCTTCTACTCCATTATACTTGAACACTCAGCCTTTTTGTACTCAGCATGCAGGACTGTGAAACATGTCAAAACTCATGTCCAAACTCATGCTTCTGGCGCATATCAATGTTTTTTGCTAAAAGAGTTCATTTGATGGCTATTTACTGTCTCCTGGTTGCAAAAACTAGTATAATATACAATATTTCTTATGCTTAAATCACACTAAATCAGCATTAAAGTCCTTATAAAATTATAAGCTGCAGTGTTTCCCATTAGAACCCACTCCGATCATCTTTTGATCTATTTTAAAACCGTTCCCAGTGGTCTTTTAATTATGATTATGCCATTTTTAGCCAAAATTGAAACAAAGCTGTGTTGTTTTCTTGGGCATGGGCTCTGCAGAGCGGCAATAGTTCATTTGAAATTCCCCTCTGAGTTGTGGGTGGGACTGTTGGCGGAGAGTAACCCCAGATTTACACTGCTCCTTCTGCTGTTGTATTGCGTGGGGAGTCTCCCTACCATCAGTTAGTTTACATTATCTCTGTTGCATTTCTGGTCTGTCCTCCCCCTCCCTGCCTGGCTCCCGTAGTAGGGGTTTCTCCTGCCACCTCTGTCTTGAGTAGTTTGTCCCACTCTATGTCCCACATGTCCCACAATGATGCTATATACTACCAAAATGAAACTGTCAAAAGTGACGCTGGTGTTGTCTGCGGTGTTATTGGGTGGACCCGTCACCTTAAATATAAAATACAATTTTAAAAAGCTTTGTTTTAAAAGTACAACACAAGTTTTTATTTTCAAATCTGGACGTCTTCCGGTTCTCCAGCTTTTTGCAGCATCGTTGATTGGAACGGACAGGAAATGGATCTCTTGAATAAAGCTCGAGTTGCGGTGTGGAGGGGCGAACGTCAGATGCAGGAATGACGGAGGGGACGTAAACATTCCAATTGATTAATAACGTCCTATTTTTCTGTTTCTACACACCACAAACAGTCCAGTGTAAATCAGCCTTAAGCCTGTCCCTACATCCCAACATCTGTATGTTTACTTGTTGACCCTTTAGCTTACAGCCCCTCACACCCTCAACCTAACATTAGCTGTGCAATAAAACTGACAAGCAATATTGAAGCTATCCATTCGTACAGTTTTGAGTCAGATGCCAGCTCAAGAAAAACAGACGTACGTGGATCTATTTGACTACAAGTGGATGCATCAGAATGGGGTGAAGCAGGGGTTCTTCTAGCTTGCTGTAGCAGCTTCTGTGTCAACCCTCCAAGGTTTTTCCAACAGCATTTTTTGTCCGATCCTTATTCACAATGATTTGAATTAATAAATGCTCAGAAATGCACATTTAACCTTATTTTTCTTTATACATGTCCTCCATCATGAGTAAAATATCACAAGAACACCATTAAAAAACACAATTTTCATCGGTCTTTAAAATGCACATAAAAAAAGGTTAAAAATGCTCAAAAATCATTTAAATGATATTAAAAGTAAAAAAAAAAAAAAAAAAGATGACTAGAAAAGCTTTATTCTCATCCGCTCCTTACTCTTTCCACCCTTCAGATCCACTTGGTAATGTTTTGCTCAAGTCTGACTTTGAGGTTGAGGACAAAAAAATCCAAAAGTTTAAACATAATCGGCTTATTCTTTGACATAAAAAAGTCACATATTACATTTTGCTACATATAGCCTGCATTTTCACTTTATGTTTTGTCAATTTCTTTTTTCTGACACTAATGTGGTTTTGAGCTTATTTATAGAAGTGACACAACAATGAAATGCTATTTTCTACTTTAGTTATTAAAAAATGGCAAAAAAAATAGTAGATTAAAGGGGGGAAAACAAGACATGTGACAAAGTACTCAGTGTGTAAGTGTTTCTTTTTTGGTTTTCCAAAAGCTGCCCGCTCTGCCGACTCTCCGGAGTCGTGCTCTTTACTGTTTCGAGCACCCGGGTGCATGTAGTCTGGCTCCTCAAAGACACAATGAAGCCTCAGTTCTGAAGGTGAAACCACATACAGGATGTGTGGTTTGATCTGAGCCACCAGCAGTGAATAATAAACCCCGCCTGATTCTAACTGTATAATGTTTCATTGTTCTTTGGATAAACTGAGGAAAAATTAACCACCAGTTTAAAACGGTGGATTCCTGCCAACACTCAGCAGCTTTTTTTTTTTTTTTTTGCTGATGTTGTTAATTTTTCAGACATGGATAAAGAGAAAAGACGTCATTTGAAGTGCAGACAAATTGACGTTTTTTAGAAGAGTTTTTTTAGAAGCGTTACTTCCAGCCAGGTGCTGCTCTGCACCGATAAGGATATCAGCCACTGGAAAAGACAATGGAGTAATTCTGAAGCCATTGCCAAAAGTCTTTTTTTTTTAACTTAGTGTTATTTGGGGAGTACAGTGCTCTTATTATGCTATTCATGAAACAAGAAAAAGTTTTCTTTCTTCTGCTTGTGTTACTGAGATCTCCAGAGAAGTGAACTTCAGCTAAGAATTGTGCTGACTCCTAACTTGATGGTGGGGAGATTCTTGTTCTCGCAGAAAAAAAAAAAAAAAAAAAATGAATGAAACAACAAAGCGTAAACAAAGATTTAAGTATTCATTTCGGTTCTTTTTGTTGCACAGAGAGACTTTTAAACTCTGCATACATTTGACTGAGGATGAGAAACAGAAGCTGTCGGGACAGTCAGAAAATCAACAAATAAATCCTTTAGACCAGAGTAGCAAAAAAAAAAAAAAAGCTCTCTGGAGGTCTGGAAAAGTCTCCTTTGTTCCACTTTCTCCTTAAGGGTCAACTCAGCCTTTTTGACCTCAGCTTAACCAGACCCGACCCCATCACTGACCCCAACTTTCCAGCTGCCCTTTCAAAGAGGTATGCAAAGAAGAGTGCACAACGCCTCCTTAATAAGGATGAGCTGAGATCAGCACAGGCTAATCATTATAAGTGGGGGATAACACGGATATTGTTGCAGGAAGCATCCTCGACTGTCTTTGAGCTAAGCCTCTGCAGAATTCTTCAGGAAAGAGAAAGTGAAGGGGAGAACTCCCACACAGAGCGCACGCCTCTCAGGGACTCGCCCTGTACACAAAACCTTGTTGCAGTGCTCTTGTTGTCATTAAAAATAGACCTCTGCCCTTTTGAAACCAGAACCCCCACACCATCCCGATCTATATTTTGCTCCATGTTGCTCCCCGAAGGCTTTTAGGGTGAAAAAGTTCTCCCCTCACTGCAACAATTAAGGCCGAGGTCGACTTCTTTGAATTAACTCTGAAAAAACATGGGAGGATGACTTGCAGCGCCCAGTGTGAAAAGCGTTGCAAAGGATCAGCAAGCAGCTGATTGTCAACAGATAATTGTGCGTGTGAAGATTGTTAGTTGCTCCTTCGCGTCTCACAGAAACTGACAGTTGAAGATAAACGTTTTGGGTAATTCATTGATTTGGACTTTTGTTTCGTCTGGAAAAAAAATCTTTTTCAGTGTCTGATTTGCAGAAGTTCAGTGAGCAGGTCGTCGTACTGCTCACAGAGGAGAACAAACCCTCTTTTATGGTTGGTGTTGTGTGTTAACATGACTAATACAGCAGTTTCTCCTTGATGGAGCTGTTTCAGCCACTTAAATACATACAGAGGCGGTGGCAGGTCACTCTGCTAACAGTGAAACCCACTGTAGCCTGTCATTGTCATCAGCAGAGCTCCCCACCCACATGGAGTTCTTCTCCTCTGGCCCTCATTTATCATAATTAAGACTTTTCTTTTTCAAAATGCACGGTTTCTCATGGCCTGGTTGTGGAAAAAAAGCATTTGCCTTCCACCCGTTTTGACTTCTCAGCCTTCCAGATATCCAGAGTTTTTTTTTTCTTTTTTCAAGTTCATCTGAACCAATTACAATAATTGGCACTCACTTCATTTCATCTTTGATTCTCACTCTTCGGTGTGGCAGAATTCCATGCCATTCTCAGTTGTCGCTTAACTTTTCAGGAGCCACAAAGGCTAATTATGTGTTGACAAAATAATTAATGCTACCTTTGGCTCGACAAGCTGAAATGACACAAACACGTCCATATTTAGCTCCAGCACATGATTACAGTTAAGGATGTTAATTACAATGTGGCACTCGGATCCTCGCCTGTCACTGTGAAATGAAAACACCTAAAGAAGCATTTTACATTTTAGCTTTTTTGCCTGAACTATAATCTTTCTCTTTACATTTCAAAATGAGGTGGGTTCTTCAATCTGTCAATCAAAAACACCTTACACCCTGGTGAAAATTGTTGGGTTTTTTTGGTGTTTTTAACATGTTCTTGTGGCATTTTTCTGATGATGGAGGACACACGTTTGCAAATTTCAGATTAAAAGTGCATTTTTGAGTATTTCTTTTTTCAAATTGTGCTGAATCAGAAAAAAGGCTTTGCAAAAAGCTTGTAGGCACGGCGTCAGAGCTATACTGGTAAGCCACAAGCTCCATTGTGATGCATCCACTTGTACACGATTAGATCCATGTACATCTTTGTTTTCCTCGTTCAAGCTGGTATATGGCTACAGACGGTCCCTCTGGAAAGCACCAATATTGCTTGTCATCATTGTTGTAAAATCACTAATGTTAGATTGGGGTTGTGAGAGGCTGTAAGCAAGCGGGAGTGCATGTTAACAGATGACGAAAAGGAGGGGCGGGCTTACTCTGTGCCAACAGTCCCAGTCCCGCCCACAACTCGGATGTGAATTTCTAATGAACTACTGCAGCTCTTCATAGCCTATGTCCTAGAAAACAGTTTGTTTGTTTTTTTTTGCTAAAAACGGCCTAATCATAATTAAAAGACCACTGGGAACACTTTTAAAATAGATGAAATGATGAGTGGAGTGGGGCTTTAAACTAAAGACAACCTTTTAAAGACGTTTTTGCTGTTATTTAGCCAACATTTGCCAGGGTGCCATGAAAAAGATGCACCATGAGCTTTAGTCATGCACACCTGGAGACCACATGTGGATTAGCCCACCCAGCCCCCCCGCCAGTGTCAGGGGTTGGAAAACTCTAAAGTCATCATTTTACCAAAGGGTGGAGGGGATCATTAAGTCATTATTTATGCGCTCTCTGCTGTTTTATCACCTCCAGATGCAGTCTCACAACACAGACACCCACTCTCACAGCCCCAGAAGAAAAACATAATTGTTTAAGGCAGCCAGGAGGTTGTGTCTGCAGACATTAACAGCCTGGGCGGCTGCAGAGGCCATTCACCCACTTCTTTTTGGACTCTTTTTAACACCGTATTTAGGTTTATTCACTGTGCTTAAAGAAGGAGCATTCACTTCCATGTTTTCTCTGGTTTGAGGGGGGGATGCAGTCAAGGGGATGTTTTTACAGGCAATTTCCTCTTTACAGCAGAAGTAGTTTACTGCATGGGTTCGGTTCAAGCACGTCACAAACAGAGCACTTTGAACAACTCCTTGGTCAATTGCTATTTCTTCACCTACATGTTTTTATTTTTTGCATTCTGTTAAAGTAAAAGCTTTGCAGGTATTTTTGTTCCAGTCGGTTTATGGTTGAGCATCTTTTTTATTTATATGAGAGGGAGAATGAATCACTTTTCCTCCGCGTAGTCGTCATTTTTCACAGTGCTTGCATGATTACACTTAATGTCCAACAAAAAAGTTCAGAAAAATAAAGGTGAAAGCTGGTTTTTTAAATGATTTTTGGTGTTAAGGAGAGCCACTCTGCATTTGCACCTGCGGCTCTAGTGAAAGGCCACACTGAGCCACTTTTAAAAAAAAATTCCCAGCACCGTGGTTTCTGCTGGTGTTTCCTTTCATTTTTCTTTAAAGGAAAAGGGACGCTTGCTTTTCCAGCTGCGCCTCACCACCTCTGCTGCAGTTGGTTCCCTCATAGATTTCATGTCTTCATTCAATTACCTCAGTGGGACCACTCTCCTGACACATGACATACGCACAGCGAGCTGCAGAGACAGGAGGAACTGCAGCTTTACAGCATGTGGTGTGTTATTTATGGGTATTCCAGGCGTTATTCATAGCCAAACCGCTCGATTTTTCTTTCTCTTTTTCACGGGTGGTCCTAAACTCTTCTTTGTCTCCACGTAAACTTTGTGTTCTGGTAATCCTCTCCAGTTTTCTGCTCACTCATCGCTCTCTTTGTTCCAGACTAACCTCTCCTCTTCACTCCAACCTCTTCCTCCCTCAATTCCACCTCCACTCATCATCCTGTCCTCCATCTCCATTGCCTTTGTCCCTCTCTTCCTCACATTATTATCAGCCTCTTCAGTAATCTACCTGGAGTGACCCCAAACTTGACTCTTTTGCTTCTTCTTTTGCTCCTCTTCTTTGAAGAGCATCTCACGGTGAGACCGAAGGCCATTAATTTATTGAGTTTCAGTCTGGGAGACAGCTGAGCAGCACACTGCCCTCAATAAATCACTAGCAGGCGCACATTCACACAAATCCATTCTTTTTCATGGACATTTGCACATGTGAGCATCTGCACTTGAAAGCAAAGTGTGAAGCAACGTCGATAGATGCAGAAGACCACGAAAAACTACCAAGAATCCCCAGCTGATGACGTGAAACAAGTTGGAAGTCATTTTGAGTCACACGTCTGCACTTGTAAATTCACTCTGACGTTTCCCATCGACTGCAACTAGTGACTGTAACCATGCAACAATTCAGATACGGTGGTGGGCTCTTTGCCGCTCTCACTGAAGAAGTTCATGTGCTAAAACTCCACAACATGATTTTATGTGAAAACCATTAACAATAATCGAAGATGGCTGTTTTATGTCACAAAAATAAACATCAACAGGACATTTATGTTAAAGATCCACTTCAATGAAAGTTGTGTTTTTGGTGCTTTAAACCTGCTCTTGTGCCATTTTTCTGACCATGGAGGTAATATATAAACAAATGTAGCTTAAAATAGCATTTCTGAGTATTTTTTATTTATATTGTGGTAAATCAGAAGCAGAAGAAAAAAAATACCATTGGGAAAGGCTTGTCGGTGTGAGATAGTAGCTACATCGGAGATCCCTGCTCCGCTCCATTCTGATGCATCCATGCAGTTCTTGGTTTTCCTCGTCCAAGTTGGCATCTAGCTCAAAATTGTTTGGCTAGATGCCTCCAATATTGCTCACTATTTTTGCTGCACAGATAAGGTTAGGTTGGGGTTGTGAGGGGCTGTAAGCTCACAGGAGAGAGTGAAAACAAATGGATGTTGGGAAGTTGGGGGGGTTACACCACAGTAAACATCCCGCCCACAACTTGGAGGCATATTTCTAATAAATTACTGCCACTCTACAGAAAGGATGTCCTAGTAAACAACAGTTTTTTAAATTATTTTGCATAAAAACAGCATAATCATAATTAAAAGACCACTATGATATGTTTACAGAGTAGGACTGTAAAGCAAAAGATGATCAGAGTTGGACTGTACAGTGGCGGAGTTACTATAAATGCCATATGAGAACATACATATACTTTTGTCACCTAAAAGGGATAGCTGAGGCTCTGATATTAGGATTATTGTAATATTGTCGCGGGTTTGGGTAGGAAGTCCACAATAAAAAGAAAAATCTGAAACAATATGATTTGCTTCAACAGGATTTAAGTGCAAGAGCAGCTCTACTAGTTTATGTGTTTTTCCACTGAGTTAGAACCATTGCAGGTGGAAATCAATTGTGGAAATGGGATGCCAGGACCATTTGCAATATTCATGCAAGCTCTTGCAAATTGCTTTTGTGAAATGTCTTTCTCTCTCTAGTAGCCTGGGTAACTGGTACAAAGTTCTGTTTTAATGCGCTGTTCAGCATATAACTGTCCAAAGTCGTCTTTCAGCTTGCCGCTCTAAAAACCTGTTCCCAAGCACTTATTTGCATCCACAGCGCCTCACAAACAAATTGTTTTACAACCTTAAACCTGAAAGCAGCCCATCTTATATTTGTTCTGACTTATTTCAATGCAAACCATATGGACCAAAGTAATTTCTATTTTGACCCATCAACTTTAGTTTGTTGAAACACAGACATTCCTGAATTTAAAGTCTAATACAAACATTAAAATAAAAAAAGAAGAAAAACATGAAGAGATTTCGTTTAAAGATGGAAATGAGACAAAACAAAAACAAATTTTGCTGTTGAAAAAAGGGAGTCAACGGGTTATTTTGAGCAAGATTTTCCATAAAAGCTGTTTGCACAAAATCAATATTTACCTTCTAAAAGGCAAAAATGTGTGGACGGCGACATCCAGTTTTTCACAGTACATATCCACAAAAAAAGCAGCAAGTCGAATCCTTCAAAAAGTTTCTCTCAAATTTGAAAAAAATCTGGATTTTTAAAGAAACAAATAATAATATCGGGTACTTTTTCAGGGTGATAAGTAGTTTCAATCTATGTTAATAATCTACAATAATTTATTGAAGCAACTCAATCCAAATGCGACATAATTCTACTGATATGAACTTTTAAAAAATAAAAATGTTAGCAGGATGAAATGCTTTTAAAGACGCGCGCAAAAAATAGTGTTTAATGCGTCAACGGCTCAGCCTTTTCAGTCAGATCTATGAATCTGAACGACACAGCTGTATGTTCCACAATAAATGCCAAAACATAAACACAGATTACTGACTGATTTCAAACATGGCAGCAATAAATGTGTTTAGAAAGTCCAACATATTAGGAGAAAAGTCCATTTGCTTCAGGTCCTGCAGAAAGCACTTGTTTCAAAACAACACACTGAAGTATCAACATATCATAATAAAAATTTGCATGGATGCAACACTAAAATACATTTAACATTCATACTAAAAGAAAAAAAGTAAATCCATTCAGGAATACAAAGTCACACTTTAGCAGAATTGAGCAAAGACACATAAATGAATGCAAGTGGGTCAAGTGCCCTTTAGCAAAGGTCTATTTCAGCAGGAATAGACACATTTGAGTCCGATTGATAGCTGTGCACACAGGCCCAGACCTTTCAAACAGGCTTTAAGGTTACACAAAAAAATCACACTCATAAACAGACAGAAACATCTGGTATTGAGGCAGCAATTAAGCCCAGATGGACCCTGAAGGGTACCGGTGTCAACAACGGGGAAGACCACACACTAAATACACCGGGCCCTTTCATGACTGGCTCCTGGGAATCCGGAGCAGTAAGTGGGTATTAACCAGGACCACAACCTGTAATTGTTGTCATAATTACACAGGAAGGGCTTTTATTTATTTACTGATAATACATGTCGTAATCTACAAGAGATTTAGGTCAGCGTACTAAAATGTCAGCTGCTCAAATGTCTCGTTGGACTCGTGCACACCCCATTAATATGCATTATGAGCCCAACTTTTTTTTTTTTTTTTTTTATCTGCACAGCAAAAATGAGGTAGAGCCTAAACATAGAAAGTGAATTAATATACAAGAAATAAAAGCAAAGAGATTTAGCTTTGATGTTGAGCCATCAAAGGCATCACAAAAATGCAGTTCAGAGGGGCAGTGTTGCACTCTACTGTATATTTAGCTGCAAGCTCAAATTAGACCACTCACACGCCTGTTGTATCTCCCTTTATTTGGTGGGGGCGTTGATGGAAGTGCTGCTGCTGATGAGGCCGTGTTGTTTTTGTTTTATGGTGGCAGTTCGGGAGGAGCTGGAAGAAAAAAAAAAAAAAAAAAAAGAAAAGGTGTCAGGGAAGACAAAGATTGCTTGTGTGCTTCTGTGCCTTTGTATACTAATGAAAGTGTTTGTGTCAGTTTGTCCTTTGCAAGCCTTCATTTCTGCCAGTAGAGAGCCCCAAATGCGTAGCCCGTACCTGCCTAATCAAGTTAGCAGAAAGGCCTGCAGCTGTGAAAGTTCGGAGTTAATATTGGCCCAAATAAAGACTACAGCGTCTCAATTTTGTCCTGGAAACCTTGGAGTTTCCCCCCCTTGCAAAACCTATTAAACAGGAAGCTTGAGCTACACAAACTTGCACACACCCGCTCTCCTGTCGTATACCTGCTGACACAGGCATTCCTCTAACAATTACAGACCTTCTACCCACCTCCTGGCAGGACAGAGGGATAAAGGATAATTCCCTCTTTGTAGTTTCATCCAGATAAAAGGGGGTAAAGGTATGTTGCATTTCCAATGTACGGCAGTTCAACGCCTTTCAAGTGTGTTTGATGTGCGATTTGTAACGGCAGATAGCATTTGCGATAACACACAGGCTTAGATGGGATGTGCACCTCCGCCGTTTGTAGCGTTCGGTCCTTATCTCTGGTGAGGTTTGTGGAGATGGAAGGGTTGACATTTTATCAAAGTGACTTCTGTCGCTTGCACGGCTCATTTGGGTCAATTAGAGTGAACTCATTATACATTGTCAGTGTTTTGGAGGCAAAGTGACAGTGGACCACAAAGAGTTGCAATTAGCTGCCAGAGTGTGACATTCAAAAGATGGGTAAAAATGTTTGTCAAGAGGAGCCTGATAACACTGATTCTGTTTTTAAAGGCACGACTGTAAAGAGCATAATTTCAAACTGTGTGCTTTGAATATACTATACTTCAAAAATACTTGACCTTTGTGGCTGTAATTCTTATTATTATTGCTATAGTAAGGTAAAATCTTAGTTAGCAGTAAAACCTTTTAGATAACACAGTTGTTTATTTTCAAGACAATACTTGTATTTATAAATCCACTTTTGGCTGAACAAGGACATGTTTTTTTACTGTTCGTGTTGAAACTAGTACAAAGACGTCCTTCTGGGCGCCACTCTGTAGAGTGAAAAACAACTTGGAAATGGGAGATAATTGGAGATAGTTTTAGGTAATAAAGAATCGTCTTTAAGCTGTCATGATGAAAAGAACATTTATGCTCTGACATATAGCTGCAACAATGCATGTACTGACAGGTAAAGTGATTAGCATCCATCTTCTTGCCTGCTTGAATTATGGGAATCAGTGACCTCACCGCTGTGGACTAGAACTGGGAATGACAGCCAAACTTGGGAAGATGTTGCATTGTTTTTAACATGCTTCACTTTTTATCAGGTTTTGATTGTCTTTTTTTATTGAGTATTTTCAAACTGCACACAGAGATGTTGCTTAATAAATCATAAACACCAGTTCAACTGGTCGATGGCATTATGACTTAAAATTACATTTGTGTTAGGGATCTTTATGGTATATTCAAAACTGAGTTTTAAATGTAAAAAGTGTAGAGGTAAGATAAAGGAGAAGAATAATGAAACGTTTTATTTAAAAATATCTTTCAAAACATTCAAGGACAGTGCACACAAGAGACAACAACACCATTAAAAAAACAACTTATTTGAAAAAAAATAAGGAAAGATGAAACATAGGAACGAAATCTTGAAGTTAATTCAAGGTCAGCTGATAAATGAGAACCTTCTGAACACATGAATGAGAGAATTCTAGTTTCACAGAAAAAGCTGCTCTAAACAGATGGGTTTTGAGGTTTGACTATTGATTGTATAAAAGAAATGGAGTGAGTGACCAATAAACTGACCAATCTCACATTCACCAATTTTCCCATGTCCAACATGTGAGACCTTTGATTGACGGATTTTGTGTAGCCTGGTTTCAAGTGATAGGGGTGTGCTCACATCTGATTTGTTAAAGTGGTTTCTAAAGAAACGCTGAACCGGACAGACTGGACCCAATCGCTGCTAGCTAATGACGTCTGGCTCCAACATGGCGACGTTCGTATCATTAATTTAGGTTCCTAGAGAGTAAGTAGATGATGGTAGCAGGCCTTCTACTTCCTTAATGATTATATAAATGGTTAAATTGAGTTAGCACAAAGACAAAAGAAAGTGACAAAAAATGACATGAGAATAAAGAATGCCTAAAGACAGTAAAGCAAAAACCCAACCAAATGATCTATTAAACTGTGCTGATGTCAGATTTTTTCTGGTTGTTGCCATCTTGGCCAGATTTGATCAATCACAGAACATTTGGCTCTTTTTAAAATTACATTTATGCAAAACAGAAAAAAAACTCACAGTTGTCACAACGTGCTTGTTAAGGCTGCTTTAGCGCTGAGAATCCAATTAGCTTCTTTTGTCAGGGAATAAAATAGGATTCTTTTTTTAGCTCAGTTATAGGCTTAAACCGTTAGAAACAAGTACCACTTTAGTGAGAATCTAGCTACAAATGAAAAAAGTATTTAGCATTATGGTTGCTGTAAAGTTATGACAAACCCCTAGTGGTTATATTTTGAACTACACTTGATTCTTTTTTTTTCCAGTTCTTTTTCTTTACGGAAACTAAATGGTTCTGCCTCAAAAATAGAAGAATGTTGTTGGAATATGACTAACGTCTGGTTCACACCAGATGTGAAAGTGCTGCGAAGTGGCGTATAACAGAGACCGCTTCCATTTTGTGCCCTTGTTAAACTATGGTGCAGTTCACCAAAGTGTCCATTGCGGCTGATCTATTATTTGAGCAAGTCGTGAGGGATTTGCATCAATTCAGGCAGAAAGTTATGCCAAGATATAGAAGAAAATCCGTTCAATTTTCCAAATATAACCAATTTTTCACAATAAAATACTGCGACGGACAAATGTGATCTGTGTAGATATGCAGTTTTAGTGTGGATCTTTTGGGGAATTCTCACACATCTCTCCTCAGTGACTACTTTGTTTCTGACATTTCATCTGTAGCAGTAATTGGACTGATTGTCTAACTGTTAACAGAGGTGTGAAAGCTCCAAACTTTGATGCTTTCTTCAACCTAATTATATCGTTCTGCAGTAATTCATCATTCTCTAGAACACACACAACTAAAACAAAACTCCAAAAACAAAAACAAAAAAATCTGTTTTTTTCTGTTTTTTCTCACATCACATGTTCTTTGTGAGGCATGTTACAAAAGATTGAATGAATCTGATACATTTCACTGAATTTGGTTAATATTGATGCTAAAGTTAACTTCTCCACTTCAGTCTCATCTTTATTTGTCCTTTTATTGTGGAATGTTGATGAGTTAGCAGTGCATGCCTCCTGTCTGGACTCGTTCAATAGAGAGAGTCACACTGATCAGAAAAGGAGAAGATTTGGGAAAAAATAGTTAGACAGCTAATTACTAAAAGTGTAAAATGATCAGCCATGGGATCAACATGGCAACCAGAGAAAATTTGCTTGATTTTTTTTTCTCAAAGAAGAGAAAACCTTTTTTCTACCGTCATCATCAACAAAGAGTTGCAGCTTCTTTAACTCATTCTTTCCCTGCAACTGCAACAAGGTAATAATGTATGATAGTCATAGTTCACATAGTTCCTGTTGCTACCAAAGGCAGATTACAGAAAAAAACGATGTAAACAAGCTGGTCAGTGGGGTCAGTTTTGTCATGGGCTCTCCATTGGACTCTTGTTGAGGCGGTGGGTGAGAGGAGGATGTTGGCAAAACTAAAATCCATCACGGACAACACCTCTCCTCCACTACATCAAGTAGTGGAGGCGTTGAGCAGCTCTTTTAGTTGCAGACAGTTATGCTACGTACACACCAGGCGTGTGATGCAATATACATTTATCATATGCTGTTCACACTAGCGCATGCACTCACAATTGGAAGAGACTAGGTGGGAAAGGTCTTTCACAGCTCTATTTTGATATGAGTCGACTTGGTGTCATATAATCCCGGCCAGGCATGAACCGCAATGATTCATTTCTCTTCCATGATCAACTTTCATACGGTTGGCACTTCCGTGTTTTGAAAAGGACACTACCCATACGTCGCAAACAAATCCACGTACCTGATTGGTCAAAGTCTAAGTCATTTTGTACCTATAACCCAAAAATGAACTTAAAACTTGCATAGAGGCGCGTGAGTGTGAGTTTTGAACGTGGAACCCTGAAACACGCACATGCATACATTTACATAGACTTTTCGTGGAAGCGGTTGGTTGAACATTCGCTTCTGTGTGCAGGTCCTTCATTCCAACCACTCTAAGACAGTAGAACTTAACAGTCTAACAACAAAAGCAAATAACATTTTATTCCTGACAAATCATTCACTACAGTACTGCTTTTCTTGTTCTGGTGTTTCCTTTTTATTTTTATTGCATATCATGAGACATTTTTGATTTGTATAAGATTTGTATAATTTATTACTATTACCTTTTCACCTTGAATTTTCTTGCACATTTTATTTTTTCCTTTATTTGCACCTTCATGCTTGATCTCCAGAGTTATTATGAGCATTGCATTTCATCATAGTAGGATCAACAAAGTTTATATTCATTCTGCTGCACTTTGGGTGCAGACCAAAAAAGCACGCTTTTGGCCCAGTAGCAAGTAAATCCTGGTGCGGTTCCGAAAGGGCGTGAATGTAGGCAGAACATGCATCAAACTGAAGAGCAGCAATGAACAAAAGAGTCAGTGATATAAACAGAAAAAAGGAGAAAAAAAGCAAACAGGGTAGTTAAAAGGTAAAGACGTTATTATTAAAGTATATGGAGGACTGGAAGGACAGGCTGTTTTCTATCCTTTTGCCTTTTTCATTTGATTTTATTTTTACACAGTAACTCCTTCAATTCAGTTTTGTAACTGCATAATGTTAGAACTACAAAATCAAACAATTTTTTTTTAGCATTTCCTGGCTGTTTAAACTAAACTCACAGGATCATCTTAGTGTAAAAACACACTTGAGGTGTGCTTGACAACTGTGGACAACTCTGAGTTACATGGGCTTGGACTGTACATGCAGATGTGCAGGAGACTCATTTTGAACCACTTCTGCCTCTGCATTTTGTCAACTTGTGCTCCAGCTATATGCTTGTTGTGACCTTCCAGCTGGCATTTGCAGACAAAAACGAACTTTCACGAAAGGTTTTGTTTCAACAGTTAATGAGCAAACAATGCAGAACCACTCCAGCATGTAGATAACTGAACTGGGGAGTATTGGATTGTATTGGTTCAGAGAAAACAGTATTCATTTTGCACAAAAGAGATGGTGTTCAGGTTCAAAGGGAGTTTTGACATCAATATGAAATCAGATAAATCCATGACACTGAATCACACAGAACTATAGTGTATCTTCATCGTTTTCATCATTTATCTGGTGACTGTCACTGCAAACACTGAAATGAGCTGTAGTTTTTTTTATTATTATTAATTAGGATTCCAATACATAGTTGTCATTTATTTAGTGACTGAAACTGTTTTTTTTCTGTGCTTCCACATATTTCCTGCTTTGAAAGTGTGGTCCAAAATGCATATGTGCTTCTATTTGAACACAGCTTGGTCTCTCTCATGGGGAAAATACTCTGGATCACACAAAATGGAACGCAATTACAGCCTCGCTGCGGAATCCATACTGTATCATGAAGGCATGTTGTTAAAAAGTTAGCCTCTTTAATGTGTTGAATTTCAAAGATGCAACATAAATCATTTGGATTTTTCACCCGCAACGTGGTAAAATGCAAATAAGCTTATTAACAAGCTGTCTTTAATATGTGCAGCCTACAACCTCAAGAAGTGCAACTGACTTTGATTATATTGAATATGTTTGTACATTATTATTGTGTTTTCAGTTGTGCAATAAACAATCATAGAGCAGGGATTGTAATTATTTGACATTTGATCAGTTTTGGGAAAAATTTAGTTATTGCAGTTGACTTCAGGTTAGGTAAAGCATCCAGTTGATATCAGATCAGTCAATTTTTAAAAATGTTGCGTTCTCCTAATGAGTGCACATGAGTGAGATCAGCTACTCTGACATCAAATTTTCTTAAGTTTAATATATAATATTGCATTAATTCAAATCATCACTGCTTTAATGCATTCCTATAACATTTCAACTGAATAGTGTTTGTTTTAGGGGGCTGCATTTTGGTGTAGTAGTTAGCAACCTTTCCTCACAGCGAGAAAGTTTGCATGCGAGTTTGGGGCCTTACAACAGAATGGTGACCTGTGCAGGTTATACCACACATTTTCCCAACAGTAGCTGGGTTGATTCTGTTGACTGTATATGGAGCTGGACAGAATGACCGCGCCTCCATCGTGTTCCAAATAAGAAGTACCTGCTGGCTCCAAGAAGCCAGCATTCCATAGACTTCAGTTGGGAAATAAACAGCTATTACTCAGTCATTCTATTTGTCAGAATAACCATACTTTATCTGATACCATTTTCTTTAAATCTTCGTGCTAATACTATTTTTTGTGATTTTTTTTTAAAATTGCAAGTTGTTCAAGTTATTAACTGACCAATTAGATGCCTCAGTAAAAGCATGTGGTGCCCGCTGCCCCCCCACAAATGTTTGATTGACAGATTCTCCCGAGCCCGCTGCGGCTGTGACAGTAGTTGCTTAGAAACGTGACCCAGACCGACTTGGACCAATCACTGTCGTCTGGTTCCAAATGGCAACGTCGGTATTTCAGAACAATGGCGACTGAATTGGCTTCATTTCGCTGGAGCCGGAGGTAAGGCACTTTCTATGGGTGGCACCACACCGGGCTCTGGCCAGTTTTAAAAATACAGTCAATGTCAATGGTTGGCTCCAGCAATCCCTTAACCTTAAAAGTGATTCAGCAGATTCTGAAGATGGATGGGTTATACTATATTAGTACACATGCACAAGCATATAGGGGATGGATGCCAAAAGTAAAAAAAAGTAAAAAAGCTATTAAGTAAAATCCTGGAACAGAGAAGTAAAGCTGTACTGTAAGCACTATGACCAATGAAGTGGTTTTTAATCCATACATCTAAATGTATGTAGTCTGAGGCTAAAGTCGTGATCTGGCTTCGCTAAATACAAGAGTTTAACTCTGGGATGGAAGGAACAAGTCAGCTGACTATCACATTTTTGGATTGATGTCAACCAACGCCAATCTCTTTCAATATAGGCAAAAAGCCTAAACAAAGCACCTAACAGTTGTTTCATCTTTTTTAACAGCATTTTTAAATTTAAAATAGAATTTCTTATAAATTACCTTCAATTTTGGTCCTAGAGAATAAATCACAGACACTTAAAAACCACTTGACGCCAGTTTGATATGCATCAAACAGCTTTTGTTCCAAACTTTCCTTAATTTAGAATTAAAGTCCCGTTAGCTGTCATGCAGCTAGGTGTATGAAATGCGTTCCCTGCATTTGATACATCCCTGGGGGAGCGGTGAGCTGCAGACACAGGAACCATGTGGTTGGTTAAAACCCCGAATCCAACCCCTTTCTTAATACTGAGTGGTCCCATTTCACAAAAACTGGACCAATTGTAGAGTCTGACTTGGTCTGGATTTGAACTCACAACCTTCTAGTCTCTGGACAGACCATCTAACTCAAAGTGTTAAAACACATGTAATTCAGTAGTGATTTGGATCATTTTACATTAATGAGAGTAGAAATTGAGCTGCTCTATAAATACAAAAGTAAGTAATACCTCACGTCACCTTGTAGTTACCTAGAGGACTGACCTGGCTCCAGTTTCTTTTTATATTCTGAGCTGCATCAAACAGAAAGTCAAAATGTTGCCCTATAATTGGAAAATTGCTGCGTGGCAGGAATAGACTTCTTAAGGACAAACCAGTTATTTCCAGGAATTTCAAGATTATCATAGATTTGTTCAAAATCTAACAACCTCCTTGGTAGTCTTCACCATTATTTAATAGTAGTGCAGTTTTTACAAGCCCTTTAACTGGAAGCAATCTTGAAGCTGTCAGCGCACCCCCATGTGATGAGCAGGAGCTCACAGAATCAAGATGTTCTGGGATTTTCACCTCTGCATGATGGCAAAATGAAGAAAAGCCTTAAACCAGCTTGCTCTGCACCTGCAAACATGAACAAAGTCCTCTGGAACAACAGCTCTCATATTCCACAGTTATGCTGAGGTTTAACTTTCACATGGTCTTTGTTGATCCAGAGACTTCCAACATGTAGCCTGGGGCTAAGGTGTGCAGGTTGAATGTGACTAGAATTCTCTGACGTCTTTATTTTTTGAGAAGGCCAACTGTCAAAAAGGGGCTAGTCCATTCAGCTGTTGGTGAAACACAATCCTTCAAACTCCTCAGTGGCATGCACAGAAAGAGGGAGATAAAAAAGAAAAAGAGGGGAAAGGTCTGCTACTCCGTCTGGCAGAGAGATGATCGCCCTGGATGCCCTCAGGCGCTCTGTCTTCAGCTCCACTTCTCTGTTGTTCCCGTTTACACTCGGGAGACAAGTTCAGCGAGGTGGCGGCCTGGGCAAGCGCGCACGCACGCTCACACGATGGATCATGGTCCTTTCTGCGTATCAGGCTTTGACTCAATTCATCGTTTCTTTTCATCAGTTCTGTTCATTTCTGTTCTGGTCTCTATCTCCAGTGTTAACAGGACAATTACAGAGGCCAGACAGTCAACAGACACACACACAGATGCGCACTAAGGCACACACTCGGATAATTAATTGGTTCCATTGGAGCCAACGACTAATTTACTATCACTCCTGCCACATTTCTTCAGATACAGAAAGACGAGTCCTCTCCAGGCAGCTTCCCTATGGCTCCTTCCCATCTGTGGGTCCCTTATGTGCCTGTTGTATATATATGTATATATGCAAGATTTTTTTTGTTTGTTTTTTTGCAAAAGAGGTGATTGTTGTTGTTGTTTTTCAGGCGTTTAATTACTCTGCCCTATAAGTCAGGCCGGGCGCTAGACTTGTTACGTTGGATGTCTTTATCGCAGAAACCATGTAGGCTGTTTTCATTCCCTGTCGCTTGCATTTTGATGTCAGTGAGGGACCGACATAAAAAAAAACAATGTTTCGTTATTTTTGTTGCTATACAGGCTGGACATGAAAAATTAGAAGAAAACTTGTCGTGGCGTAGGCCCATATCTCACTGAATTTATTTGGTTAAAAATCCCCTAATGAAGATTTCTGTTTTTTTCATATTTATTATTGCACTAATTGCTTTTCTTTGCTACAAAAAAAAATACTTCCTACACTTTCATTAAACACCAAAAACTACAGACATATATAAATCTTTAGGTCTTAGACTTTTTAAAAGCAAGAAATAGTAATTCACCAGCTGTTCTTTATTAGAATTTATTTTCTTCATGAAAGAGAAAACCTTTCTGTTAAACATATGTTTGATTAATTAAATAAAACTTCAGACTAAACTTGAAGAGTCATTAAAAAAGTGAAAATTTCGAGTGTGATTTCATGAAGTTTTTATTTAAAAAAAAAACTATGTTGCTGTGCCTTACGGCATCAAGACATTTGGTAAATTGCCAGCTGTTAACAGAACGCTGAAAATGGCTGCAAACTCTCTGAAGCACCATTACATTACATTAAAACTAATTTGATGTAAAAAAAAAAAAAAACTGTCTAGTTTGTCAATTAGACATTTACCTGCAATAAATTCACATGTTTATTCATTTGGGGAAAAGAAACTCCTTCAATCAAAGGAAAAATAAGTTAAACCTACTTTTAAAAAAAGACAACTACTTTTAAGAGTTTAAGATGCTTTTAGTAAAAAAAAAAAAATAAATAAAAGAAATACATGTGAAGAACGTATGCAGATTGTTAATTATGAGCAACAAGTGCTCTAATTTAGCAGTACAGGTATCCAACAGGGCAAACAGGCAAATATTCACACAAACTACAACCACCAACGTCTCTTGTAAGATCTGGAAAAGATTTCATCCACCACTTCCCTCAGTCATACTGTCTCACTCTGAAAGCGTATGATTGATTGCAACGTTTATAATTGGATGATTTGAAACTGCAGTCTGCCATGTTGAAAAAAAAAAAAAAAAAAAAGTCAGCACTCTGTGATTTCATATTCTCAGCTGAATGAGAGGAATTTACCCTTGAATGATTGTAATTTTCTTTTCATTTGTAGTCAGGCAAGCATCAAGGTAGCTTTTCTGTGACCTTTTTGAAAGTGTGGATCAGTGGTTAGGAGTTACAGTTGATGCTGGCAGATCCGTGAGTGCTGTCAGTGTTTCCTTAACTCTGAAGGCAGGTGTGTTTGTGTAAACGCAAAGTCTGTTTCAGACTTTTCATGTTTTCACAGCTGTAGACGGGGATAGTATAATTTTCTGGCAAATCAGACTGCCGGCTACCTGTTAGCCAAGCATGTAATTAAAGCTTTAAAAACGTCAGCACTCTTCAGTAAAGGGTTTATGCACCCTATCCCTGCTGCCCCGGGATAAATGTTCACTCTTGGGAGTCATGTTTGAGCTCTCCGGGCTAATGGTAGCTCGTTTGTTTAAGTTTTAAGTCTTTTGCATCAACTTGTGAATTTGATGCATTGATCTGCTGAACAAAATATACAGAGACTAAAATTTTGATATTGTATTTTGTGGGTTAAACGCAGAGAAAATCCACATCAACTGCTTCGATGGACTCTTCTGTGGCGAGAAAAGGGATTCCACACGAGTGCTGTTGAAGTGCAGGGCTGGCTGATGTGGCAGGGGGACAAGTCTGTCGACTTTCAGTCAGATGTTGTGTCGGCGGTGACACTCTTTAGGATTGTTTCTCTGAGATGCAGCAGACTCCGGAGCTGAAACTCGCCTGTGACAACTCTGTCCTGTGAAAAGCTTCGACACTTTGAGCTGCTTGTCTGCGGGTGTGGACTATATGTCAAATGTGTCTTTTCAGCATATCAGTACCACGTTCAGGCAAAGTACGTCTTTCATCCTTTTTTTAGCTGACTTTTTTGTCCCTAAGTGTACAGTCTTAGACATCGCTCGAGACTGCCAGCAGGCTGGTCATATGATCTAGACAGGTTCAGCATGTGGAATGATGGTAATTGGCACCAAAAAGTACAGTTTGTACTGTGTGTAGACTTAAATATCTGTTATGAATCCTCCTTTTTTGTTGAAAGCTGCATTTTGTCTTCAGAAAAAAAAAAAATCACTTAAAGCTCCAAACCTGTTCTAAACCAACGAAAACACTTAAAGTCCCACTCCAATCATCTTTTGATCTGTTATAGAAGCCTTCAAAATGGATTTTTAACCATTTTAATCATTTTGTAGAACATAGTTTTTGCAGAGCGGCAGTTGATCATTCGAAATTTTCCTCTGAGTTGTGGGTGGGGCTGCTGTCGCAGAGTAAGCCTGTACTGATATCCCATTAACCCTTTGTTTACACTCTGTCCTGTAAGCTTACAGCCCCTCACAACCCCAAGCTAACATCAGCGGTGCAGCAAAAATGGTGAGCAATATTGGAGCTATCCAGCTGAACACTTTAAGGCAGACGCCAGCTCAGACGAGGAAAATTAAGATATGCATTGATCTATTTAGGGCTGCATGGTGATTTAGTGATAAGCGCTCTAACTTCAGTACCGGCTCGGGGACCAGAAACAGCATCACCACCAAGGGGGAACCTTTCTGTGTGGAGTTTGAATGTTCTCCCCGTGCATGCGTGGGTTTTCTCCGGCTTCCTCCCACCAGCCAAAAACATGCTTCAGAGGTTAATTGGTCAGTCTAAACTGTCCCTAGATGTGAATGTGAGTGGGTATGGGTGTGTTATTGTGGCCCTGCGACAGAGTGACGACCTGTCCAGGGTGTATCCTGCCTTTGCCCACGAGTGACCAGGTTAAGCTCTGCCACCTCCCATGACCCAGAAAGGGACAAAATGGGTTTAGAAAATGGATGGATGAATGGATCTATTTGTCTACAATTGGATGCATCAGAATGGAGCGAAACAACGTAACAACTACAAGCTTTTTCAAACTGTATTTTTTTCTGTCTGCTTCTAATTCACAAAAGTTTTAATAAAGAAACATTCAAAAATGCAGTTTCAATCTTAGTTTTCTTTACATATGTCCTCCATCATGAGAAAAGTGCTACAAAAAGAATTTAAAATCCCCCAAAACACAATGTACATTGTTGTGGGTCTGTAAGAGCTTTAACATAAAGATAACAACAGCTAAATATTTTTTACCCATGAGCAGATCTACTCCGTTTTGGAATAGTTTGGCCTTGTAACAACAAAATTGCCATACTTTGCTTTCTGCATTTTTATAACAAGCATAAATATGCTTCTATTGACCAACTTGGCTTGAGCCTGACCCACATCAGAAATAAACAGACTTTTCTCTCTAATTTTAGTTCCAGCAGACCTTATGTAATGTCTTTTTGCTCACAGGTTAAATCACTTTCGGTGGTTAGAAACCCAGGTCCTGCTGTTTATTGCTGTCAAGTGCAGCACGAGAGCGTTTGATGAGGACGCTGCTCTCCTCTGAAACATGTTGTTTCAAATGCCACATACTGTTGTTGAAGCCTTGTCCTCTGTGGCATTGTGCTGCACAGACACACACATGTCGAATGTTTTCAGGCACAAGCTTGAGTGGCAGAGACCAAGCAAGCCAAGTAAAAATGAGAACAAAATTCAGGGACCTCTAGGGACTCGGAACGGGATCCGGTTCAAATTGCTGGGTGTATTTTTGAGCGAGATTGTGGAGTGTGTGTTTTCTGCTGCGTGATGAGTTTGTGTGATCTGCGTCCCACATTTATCTGGACCAAAGTTACGATCACGTTCGGCCTTGTCATCAAGGCTGAGCCAGAAAAAGCCTTCCAACTGTGTAAAACAAAGCTGCTGCGGTGCTGGGAATGAATTATGTGTTGTTGTTGTTGTCTAAAAATTAAAGCACTAAATGAGAGGCCAAACTGGGCAGGAACACTATGCAGGAGTTGTGACAGATGACATTATCTGAAACTGACTCCAGAGATGCATCCTGTTATCAGTTAGCCACAGCAAAGGCTGTGTCACGTACTTCACTGAAACTAAGTGGAGTCAGTTCAGCAGCAGAAAAGCTCACTCCTGTTTCTCACGATCAGATCCTGGGATCCGTCAACTGTCAGGTTCTTTTCCCTGAGAAGATTCACAAAATGTCATGCAGCTTCCTTTTTAAATCTCAAAGTTCAAAGAGCCCAAACAGACTGAAATCATCATGACGTCTGTATGTTGGTGTCTCTTGTATGTCTCCTCCAACTTAGATTTGTATGCTGAATGGAATACATTTTGGCCCCAGAAACAGTGTCTGCAGATTTGGATTGAACATGAAGAACATGTAATCTCTCTCCAAATGGTTAGAGGTGTGAGTTTGTGGTTCAAAACAAACACAAACAAACTTGTATGCTAGTTTCCACTAAAAGAAAAGAACACTCAAAAAGTCAAGCATTCACATAATCTGGCTGCCTTTGACCAAAATCCAAATATTTCCTTTTTGGCTTTTAAAATGTTTTGAATGGGATGGATTAGTTACCTGCTGAGATAGTTTTTTCATGTGGACGATGTTTTGAAGATGTGTAGCAGTGGTACTTGTGCATGAAAACACGAGAAAACGCTGCTAAGTAATGTATAATAAATTGGAAGTGAAATAAAATTACTTGTATCCCCTTTGTGGTGCTCTTTTTTTCTTCTCACACTCATAGATGCAGGAGGATTTATTTGATTTAGCTGCAGAAGAAATCCTGCAGAGAATAAGAAAGCCGGAGTGTGAAGTGCATGCCGGTGCAGGGAAAAACTGGGAGAGATGTTTGCTCAGCAGTGTGTGAGCGTGTGTGTGTGAACGGGAAGGGTGCAAAAGAGGACAAAACAGACAAACTGAGTTTGTGCACACTTGATTTGCGCCCCAACAACCGCACTGTGCTCCTCAGATAAGGTTTTGAGACAAACAAGCAATCTGCTCCGAGTGCGCTTTTCAATCCCACTTTTGGAGGCACAAACATTTATTTCTGTGGAATTAATCTGCCCTCTGATCTGGGGTGAGGGGTTGCTGGGTGGAAATGGCCCCGCTGTGCTGCGATGAGCCTTTGATGGCAAAAAATCACCACTCCATCTTTGTCTCTGTTATCTTTCCCTGAGACACCCGACTGACCGAGGTGCTCTAAAAGCATAAATACTGAAGGAAAAGGTCAATAAGATGTGGACAAAGAGGAGATGGAAGACAGCCAACAAATAAAAAGCTAAAAAGAAGTCAAATTGACCACTCTGTCAGTCAGGCTGTGTTTTATGCAGCAGTCAGTCACTCGGTCAGGCACCTCCGTAGCTTTTCTGTCAGTCAGTCACCTGTTTCGCTTCTTTTTTGTCCAATTATTTGTCAGTCAGAGTGGCATTGTGACTGTCACTTAATCGTCTTTTCGCGTCACTGATTCTGTTGCTCTGGAAAGCTGATTTCCTTGAAACGTCAATCATTGTTTTTGTCTAATAGCAATAGAGAATAATAAATAAAGGTGGATTGTCAGCTGTTTCTGGAGATGCTTTTGTTTGTCTTCTGCTTT
Organism: Oryzias celebensis; assembly: GCA_014656515.1. Classification (NCBI taxonomy): domain Eukaryota; kingdom Metazoa; phylum Chordata; class Actinopteri; order Beloniformes; family Adrianichthyidae; genus Oryzias; species Oryzias celebensis. The sequence goes on from BNCR01000012.1 coordinate 35,201,204, forward strand.
TGAAGTGAAAGCTAAAAATCACAGCAAACAAGAACTAAGTTAAACTCCAAGCATCTCGATCAATTCCCGTCCAATACACACAGAGTCTGAGGCACACAGCTTCATGAGACACCTCAGTGTGTGTGTGCTGCGGTCTAAAACAAAGTCTGGGGGAGTTTTCCATGTGTGTGTGTGTGTGTGCTGTCTGGCCAGAGAGAAAGAGCAGTGCAAGGGAGTGAAGTGTCCGTCATCACTGTGGTGTGACCCTGATCTCACACTCCCCTGACTGTGTTTGGACAGATGGATCATGGCTGCAGCACTCACATTTAACAAATGTGTTTGGACTCCACGTGTGTGTGAGTGTGGCATCAACGTGTCAGTGTGATGAATACAAAGTCAGCATTTATTTGGGAGCCTATTTATTATGCATAGTCCAATTAAACCATCATGAGTTCCCTGCTCAGACAAAATCAATAATGCTGTTGATATGATCCTCTCCACCCGTTACTGCAGGAAGAATCCAATTGATTAGTAAGCTGACACCTCCACTCCTAACCCGTCTGGATGCGGGTCGGAGTGCATTTTATTCCCTCCATGCCAGGGAATTTGTCATTATCTACTTTGAGTTTTTGCTGCAAGGTCTTTGCATAAATGTTTTAAATAATAAGAAAAGTATGAGAGGCTCTACGAGAGATATGCTTTTGGCGCTCAGACTTGCACAAGAACTAATTTAGTCATGTATAAACACCAATATGGTCTTACAAACAGAATAATACACAGATTCATCGATTAGGTTGATTAATCGTTACACCCCTAATTGTTACAGTATATTTCTGCACAAATACATTGTAGTCATTTATATACACTGGGATACTCTTACACATATACTACTATACTCATGCAAACTATCATAGTGTTTGTGTATGAGTGTAGTTGTGTGTATTATTGTATGTGGGTCACTCTACCTATCTATCTCTGCAAGCACATTGTAGTTTTTGTGCAGGGATTTACAGTATTAGGAATACAGCGATTCACTTCTCCCACGATTTGGTTTAAACCTCAATTTCTTTGGGTTGTTTAATCAATGATTTGTGTATTACAATACGACAACAAAAAACAAACAAAAAAAAATCAGAAATAAATGTTTTTGGTTTGATTTGCTACAAAGTGAGTAACAATGAAGAAAACCCTCTCAGTTGGCTCAAAAGCCTGGTGTGATGTAATAAATCAAAAAGTAAATATATGGAACCTAGCACAACACGTGTTTAACTCTATAATAAAAACACAAGCAAATGTGCAAACAATCCAATTTGGCTGAATGGTGTAACATACAGTTTGGTTGTAAGCTGAGATCTCTAGAAAGTATATGTTGTCTTTTGTATAGACTTGTAGAGCTGATTTTAGAAACACGTCTGAATTTAGTGCTGGACCATTAAAATCCCACCAACTCAAGTCTGTATGCAAAAAAGCTTGAGCATTTGAGGGAGGAGTTAAAGTAGATTTACTGACTCCAGTCTCTGTCTTGCAGATGAAGGAAAATAAACAAGAAAATGTTTAAGCCACTCCTTGGTTATTTTAGCTTTGTGCTTGAGGTCATTGTCTTGCTGGAAGGTGAACCTTCTGCTCAGTCTGAGATCCTGAGCACTCTGGAGAGGGTTTTCGTCCAGGATATTCCTGTACTTGACCACAGTCATCTTTCCCTCGATTGCAACCAGTCGTCCTGTCCCTTCAGCTGAAAAACACCCCACAGCATGATGCTACCACGACTATGCTTCACTGTTGGGACTGTATTGGACAGGTGATGAGCTGTGCCTGGTTTTCTCCACACATAACGCTTAGAATGAAGGCCAAAAAGTTCTATCTTGGTCTCATCTAACCAGAGAATCTTTTTCCTCACCATCTTGGAGTCCTTCAGGTGTTTTTCAGCTAACTCCATTCGGGCTTTCATGTGTCTTGCACTGAGGAGAGGTCAAAAATTCTGTGTAAAGGATTTTAGCAAATGGCCGCAATATAACAAAGAGAGAAAAATGTATGGGAGTCTGAATACTTTCCTTACCCACTGTATATTTAAATATATATATATATATATATATAGGATATTAAGATATTATCATGTATTGATGATGCATTAACTGACTGCCTTTAGAACAGGTTTAACAAGAAACACTGGAGACTTTTTGTTCAAAAGTATGTTGTTGCTATCATTTTGATGAAATTATTAAAAGAATAATAGAATTAGAGACATTATACAATAATTTATTTAAGGAAAGTTGAACTTTTTAATCAGAAGTTATGTTGGAGCAAACATCAAACATTTTTTTTTTGAATATATAGTGTGTATTTAGATTTAAAGAAAACAAGTCTAGAGAAAATGACAAATTGTGGATGCGTAAAATAATAACATGAACATGTTTCTCTTCAAAAATTATACATTTTGCAGAATTATGAAACTTTGAAAAGGTCCAAAGCACCTCATATAGATATAAAAAAAGATTATTAGATCCGACAATAAATATATTTTTCTTCTGGTAACCATAAAAAAACAAGTTTTTGCATTTTTTTAATGCTTATCGCTGCTGGCTTCAGTTCAGGGTCATGGACTGAATTTTTAAAAAATGACAATGCGAGTTTAACCTTGATATAGAGATTTCTTTAGTTGTTGTCATTCCTCCAGGTTGCACACTCCCTCCAGAAACCTTCAGCAATAAGAAAGGGCAGTCTGTAAGTATCCTGCATAATGCAACCGGGGGCAGAAAAATATCGACAAACACCACCACCCACCACTTGTAGAGTGCACTCCAGCAAAGATGGGCCTGTCAGAAAACACATGGCAGAACAATAAGCAGACAATATTAAGCAATGTTTTAGTCAAAAAAAAACTTCTAGGATCACACCAGAATAAAAACTGCAGCTACAGACTGCTGCTTTTTAAATACAGTTAACTGTTCTCTAATGTTTAATTTTTCTGTGTCTGAGCATTACTGGGTTGCTATCCATCACAAAGTCTCTGGGTGATTGTGTGCTGGGAATGCCTCCGACTGTTTTCGTGTGTGGGAGCGGAGGCAGGTGTAGGTGGTGGAGCCTTGCAGCAATGCCCTGGAGATGATTTAGAGCTAAACCTGCAAACAGCTCTAAAAGCTCACTGGGCTTTTTCCCGCACGATCGTGCTGGATGTTGGCGAGGCAAAAAAAAAGAAAAAAGAAGAAGACCCACAAGAAATCACTGCGAGAAAATGATCTCACCACTCAGACGTATATTTTTCTAAATCCTCACCAGCTGTACTCTAGCGGAGTGACTGTGAACGTCGCATTAATCATAAAAGAGCATTGCTTAAGTTTATTGCATCTAAATTTAAACCGTATCTCAGATTTGAGCTGTTTTAATTATTTCATGGTGCAGTGAGGTCTTCATGTGGGTTAGCTTTCATGCCATTGCTGGAAAAGAAATGTTTCTCCAAAACAGCTGTAAGAAAAGAAATGCTTTGTTAATTAGCTGGAAATAATCAGAAGGCTTTATTATTCCGTAATCATGTTTTTAATTTGGTTTTCCTTTGTGTTTAGTTGAAGGTCAGATTCCATGCTGAACAGTGGTAAAGATATAGAGCGCTGATGTTACTTTTAAATTAGAATTCTTTAGAAGTATTGTAGATTTTCAGTTTAGATTTGTATTTACTCTTCTTTCCAGTTCAGTTCACATGTTTTTTCCTCTTACATTTTTTTCATATTATTCTTTGTGTTTGTTTTAATCTCTTTTCTGTCAGCCTGTCTTATTTGTGTCCAGCAGTCACAATCACAGCCAGGTTCCTGTGAGTTTTCACCCCTGCCAAACAGTCTTTGGTTCAGACTAAAAAACTCTGAAAGAGATGTGCAAGAACCTTTGAAAAGTAATACAGATGCTAATTGTTATGCAAGCATTTGCTTTTTGTTTCATGAAAAATATTGTCATTGTTTCTCTCTCGTCCTGTGTGAACATGCTGGTAATGTTTACGGCTTTAAACCAGACACAGAACTCTGTCTTCCAACAGCTTGAACTTCACTATTACACTAACCTTGTTGCTAACCCAGCAGCAGCCTGCAAAGATGACAAAGACGGATTCAGGAGAGCTTTGGTCACTTAAGCTAATTTATGTCTTCATTACAACTCCATTTTGACTCACATTAAGGGCTAAAGTAATGCCTTAAACTGGATGGTAGACCAATTAAGCAGTAAGCCAATTGCTCAGCCTAATTTTTGTCATATTTAGCCAGTGCCTGCACAAACTGGGCTGATTAATACGTAAGCACATCATAGGGTATTGCTGCAGTGGGGAAATAGAGAGAAAGGCTAAATTGGAAGCAGATTAAACTTCCCCTGATGTTAGTATTGTTGCCATTTTGCCAATAGACTCATACATGAGTTAAATAAAAAAAACTGTAAAAGCACTAGAATGATTTTTTTACTTTGTAAAGCTCATAAAACAAGAATGGATAACACAAATAATTATTAACCACTCTGATCATCTTTTGAGCTGTTTTAAAATCATTCCCAATGGTCTTTTAATTAAGATTATGCCTTTTTTAGCCAAAAAAAATGTCATTTTCTAGGACATTGTTTCTGCAGAGCAGCTGCAGTTCATTCGAAATGTGTCTCCGAGTTGTGGGCAGGACTTTTGTAGTTTCTACATCACACCTATAAGCTTATTCTCAGAAATGCAATTTTAAATATAATTTTCTCATCCTTCATTATGAGAAAAATGTCACAAGAATAAACAATTTTCATCAGTGTATTTTAAATGGGTGTTTTACATCTGTTAAAGCTTGAATTGTAGGTCAGATTTATAGGAAAGAGGCCAACAAAAGTTGCATCTTACATTGGTGTTTGCTTCTGTCAGCTTTCTCTCTGCATGCGCATGTGGTGACCTGTCCTTATGCTCCCAGAACCTCACGTGAATAACATACTGCATTCTCCCTGACCCTATACACTCCCACACAAACATGGAAAAGCTGCTCATTTCCAGTGGCAAACTAAACAAATGATAGAGTGTTTTTACAAAGTAAATGTGGACATACAGTGGGGATTGAAAGTTTGTGCACCCCAGGTAAAATGTATAAACGTGCATAAAGAACCCAAGGAAAGATTGAAAAATCTTCTAAAGGCATCAGCTTACAGATGAGACATCCTTTTAATATGGAAAAAAAGGCTGTATTTCTATCATTTACCCTTTCAAACTAACAGAAAACCAAATAATGGCGTGTGCAAAAGTTTGGGCACCCTGCAGAGTTAGTACCTTATATTGCCCCCCTTGGCAAGTATCACAGCTTGTAAACGCTTTTCGTATTCAGCCAAGAGTCTCTCAATTCTTGTTTGAGGAATCTTCGTCCATTCTTCTTTACAAAAGTCTTCCAGTTCTTTGAGATTTCTGGGATGTCTGTCACGTACTGCTCTTTCAGGTCTATTCATAGATTTTCAATAATGTTAAGATCAGGTGATTGGGAAGGCCACTGCAAAAGTTTATGCCTTTCAGTTTCAATTTATGTCCCTTAATGTAAGAAAGTGTGGATTTTAAGGTGTGTTTAGGATCATTATCCCTTTAAAGAAGCCGTTTTCTCTTCAACTTCAACTTTTTCACAGATGGCATCAAGTTAGTGTCCAAAATATGTGGAAATTTTGTGGAATCCATCCTTCCTTCTACTCATTAAATGTTTTCTGTGTTGCTGGCTGCAATACAAGCCCAAAGCATGATTGATCCACCTCATGCTTTACAGTTGGACAGAAGTTCTTTTCATTAAACTCAGGACCTTTTCTTCTCCAACGTACCTTTGCTCATTTGGGTCAAAAAGTTTCATTTTAACCTAATCGGTCCACAGAACGTGTTTTCAAAATGCATCAGACTTGTTTATATGTTCATTTGCGAACTTCAAAAGTTTAATTTAGTGGTGAGTACGTAGAAGAGGTTTTCTTCTGATGACTCTTCCATGAAGACCATATTTGTACAAGTATCTCTTGACAGAAGAACAGTGAATCACAACTCCAGAGTCTGTCAGGTCTTTCTGGAGGGATGGTTCAGTCAAACGTGGGTTTTGACTTGGTTTTCCCTCAATCCTGCGAGCTGCTCTGTCTGAGATCTTTCTTGGTCTTCCAGATCTTTATGTAACTTCAACTGTTCCTGTTGACTGCCATTTCTTAACGACGTTCCAAACAAAGGATATTAGCATCTGAAAACACTTTGCTATCTTCTTAAAGCCTTTTCCTGCTTTATGAGCATCAACTATTTTCAGTTTAATTGTTCTGAACAACTTCTTGGAAGAGCCCATGATGCTGATTGTTGGAGCAAAGTCAGATGACTCAGATTATTAACAATCTGAAGCAATATCACCTGGTCTTCACCTTTTCCAAAGGGGGTGGTGCATACTATACATTCTGCAGGGTGCCCAAACTTTTGCACACACCATTATTTTGTTTTCTGTTATTTTGAAAAAGTAAATGATGGACATAAAGCCTATTTTTTTGGCATTTTAAAAGAATGTCTCATCTGTAAACTGATGCCTTTAGAAGTTTTTCTTTCATTGGGTTCCTGATGCACAATAATATAATATTTTACCTGGAGTGCCCAAGCTTTCGATCCCCACTGTAGAAGATTAAAAGGATTCATAACAAATGATAGATGCAGCTAGTAGACCAGCAACATATAAAGTGACATTTATGGGAAAAAAAATTGTAAAGACTGTCAAGGCTACACATGGACAAAGAAAACTGCTTGTAAAACGTCTAAAAGCAAGACATAAAGAGGCCAGAAGCTGATGTGCGAACTTGAAAGACAAAAGGGAAATGGAACAGAGCGAGTCACTGCCTGTAACTTGCTTTCTGAGCTGTAGATGACTGGAGCTTTACATTAATCTGCAGGTGATGACAAACCTCTCATAAGTGAACTGCCTACCCCTGAGATTATGAAACATATTCATACTCACCAAACTGAGAATACATTTTCTATTCCACAATATACTGAAAGAAACTCTTTTCACTTTGGATTCTCATTGTAAAGTGAGGTGTGGTATGTTCCACCCCAAAGCTGCCCAGGTTTAAAGAAAATCTTGAATTCAAGAAGAAAAGGAGACAAGTTTTGTTTGTAAAGACGAAGATTTTACCACACTTCTGTCTTTCTTTGTTCATATTTATGTATTTTCATGCTCTTTTACCTCTACACAGCCAACAGAATATGAGGCGTTATTGCTTATTTCCAACCGTACATTCGCACTAAATCAACCATGTCACGAAGGAACTATTGTTCCATTTTTGCAGCATTTTTAGCTGTGGACCAGACAATAAGCCCCATTTTGTTTGCAGAGAAGAAAACAAGAGTGTTCCACTACAGATTGAAATCCGTCGGGAAAAAAACATACTCAAAACCTCCAATATCCTGTGACGTATTATTGTTAGAACTTCTTAAAGGTTTATTTTAGGAGTTAAGGTTATCATTTACTTTCTTGAATTTTAATCCAAGAAAATGAATCCTGCTTGATAATATAATCACATACATGTCATTTTGAAAAATAAAACCACAAAAAATGAGTCATTCAAATCCTCACAACAGGTATTATTTGTAATAGAATGTCAGTAACCATTAAAAACGAATGATGTGAATGGGTATCAATTCATTACCATAAACATGTTGTGCAAACCTCTTTATTTATTTTATTTATACAGGCAACATGAATCTGGCATTTGGAATTTGGCAATTGGAGGGGAGGTTTGGTTATGAAGAAACACATCTGAAATTTACATCAGTCTAAGAATTTTGGTGACCCACTGAGTAGGCAGCTCCACACACACACACAGACTTTTAATAATGCAAAACACATGAATGCACAGTGCAGATTTAGCTGTGTGCGCCCTCCATCATGATATACAGCAAAGCCTCAGCAGGGGGAACAGAGACCAGAGCAAAGGGCAAATAATTTTGGATATTAAGGGACACACACCTACACAGAAACACACGCTTGGTGGATTAGCTAATGCAGGCTGTGCGTGTGATTCATGCACATGGTGTCAGAGGTGGGACATCTCTCTCTGCCGATACTTGGCAAAACCCTTTCTCTTTTTTTTTTTTCCTCTCACATGGTCTACCCCTTTTATTTCAAATACATTTTTTGGCTATTTTTCATATCCTTAAAAAGATTGAGATTCTAAACTTTAAAGATATTTTACATTTAATTGAATTCATTTCTGTTTCTGTCCCAACAGGTGTGTCTCTCCAGTGTGCTTGGCCCTTGAGGCCTAAGGAATAGGTGAGCATACCGAGGCCCCCATGGGACACCCTCTTACCCAGCATGCACTGCTGCTGCTGCAGTGCATGCTGGTCATGCACACCAAAGGCGTGGCTGGCAGAAGAGGGCCTGTGCTTCTACCTGAATCACCATGCCACAAAAAGGAGCACCCTGTCATCCCTCACCCAGGTGGGTGTTCAAACAAAGAGCAAAATGATACAAAACAACACCTTCATCAGATGTTTTCATCTTCCTCGCTAAATCTGCTATTTTCTTTCAAAATTAAAGAATAAAAATTATGGACTGGATCTATAGGCTATATAGGAAACGTTCTGGATCATTTCATCTGAACATTTCGCTGTTGCTAAGAGACATAAACAGCCTCACACATATTTTAGCTCTTCGTTCTGAACCATTTAATGACACAAGATCAAGAAAGTATAGAAGTAAAGTGGCTTTTTTTAGAGCAAGTAATTTGCAGTTAGTTGGGCTTCTCACAGTTTCTGATGTGTTGTAATGCTGGCATCCTTTTCTTTATATTCTTTTACATTCTGCATCTTTTGTATGGCTCTACATTTTTCTTTTAATTTCAGAAGGTCAAATTAGTTTTAATTTTAAATGTACGCACCATTTATTGCATGAAAATGAAGGTTAAAAGGAGGATCTCTTCTTTTCAGTGAAGCCAAATTCTCTTACACATTAAAAGAGAAGCAGAATGTCAAACAGATCATTATACACTAAACCATAATTATTTCTTGTTTTTGCTCTTTTACAAAGAAGCTGAATTTTTCCTAAACCTAGCCAAGAAACTACAAAAACAGCTAGCTATGATGCTTCACCCCCAAATGAAAGCAAAAGTTGACAGGAAAATAACAAAATACTTTTTTTTTTCTTTTTAAAGAATGTATTACTTTTCTAGACTTTTTCATTTTATTTCTACTCAGAAAGCATTTAGACATCGTCTTCCTCACACTCGCTTGCTGAACAACTTTGCAGTTTTAATATACTGCATCAGGTTTCATTGCTCCTGCCCTTTATCTTATACCATTATTGAGCAAGTAAAGTGTAATGAAATGCTGAGAAACTTAGTCAACAGAGGACCTGGAGCAATCAATGCAGCACCGTCTGCACACAGCAAAGCAGTCAAATGCCATTGAGCTGTTTTCAGTGCAGCAAAGTCCCAGTCACACAATCAACATATTATTGTTGGGGTGAAACTCCAGGACTAAGGTCTTGACTTGGATTATTTAGCAAAGCCATCTCACAGAAACACATGAACCCCTTTTTCTTTTTCTTGTCAATTGTTGTATCTTCATCCTTTAAGCCAGAGACAGCTGCCCTTATGGGTGGATATAGGCTTTCTGCAGACACATGGGCAAACCTGCAGGGCATGCAGGTGGCCTACACAAAAAGATGGCAGATCACACAGTGAGCCCATAGAGTAAATACTTTTGTGCACATTTTTTTTCATATGCTGTGGGTGTCAAGTCTAACACATAAGGGCAAGTAAGGGGTGAAGTAGGTGAGATGCACCACATGCATGACAGTAGTACTTTCCATTTTTATGACGTCCCTTGACCATTCGAGTCTCAGTGAAACTGCAAGACACACCTGCTCTCCCTTTAAGATGTGGCCCCTCTTGTCCATGACCTTCCCAAAAACCTGTAGCACCCATACAGGGGGTCGGCATGTGCGGTTGACTAAACCTAAAGTTAACACCGAACCCAATTTGTTCATTAAATTCATGTCCACTACCTCTTTTTCAACACACATGAAGTTCGCTGCTCGACACTGTGTTTTTAAACTTTACGCTCTAGAAGCAGGAGCTACCATCACAGCTTTTTAGCCTCATCACTATGTGGAAGCATTGGCTGTATGTTTTCCCATGCATGACATGACATAGATGATGTTGAGAGATGAGGTTTATTTGTTTTGTAGAGTTCTATAAAAGCATCAGTAAACATTTATCCATGTCTGGGCCCATGACGTAAGAATTGTGTTTGGTGTGAACACAACTTAAGGCTTAAACAGGATTCTCCTTTCTAAAGCAAGTAATTGCCTGCTCAAGCAACAGAATACCCAACACCATGCTTTGTACAAATTGTAATTAATGAGTCACCTGTGTGGTCAGTGAGTTTGTGGGCTCTAATATTTTAGATCAGGTCATTTAGCTCTGGCGTTAAATGTTTTGGCAGGGTTAAAAAGAAGGTCAAGATTTCCATTACTCAATCACAATTACCATTGAAAAAATAACACATATCACACTTTTGTGTGTATTACAGTAATGACAGATAATGATAGTACAAATAGAGTTATACTGTAAGAGGCATTCTGCTAGTCTTTCATCCTGCTTGTAAAAGGCTCTTTGTTGCAAAGGTACATATCCTTTTGGCTTCAAGTGGCTCAGAGGTTTTGTAAATGGTTTCTGACCTCAGAATTGAAAAGTTATTCAATGCAAAGATCGATGCCATTTTTACATGTGTTACACCGTACTAACTTTCTGATGGGGGTGAAAAAAGACAAGCAACAGTTTGCAGTTTTGCCTGACAAAAGTTATTTTCTTTTTGGTTGATACCTTAGTATAGTTGGAATCTTGTCAAAGTTTCTTTCAAGCACTAAAAGAAGTGTGTAGAAGGGACATGTCATCAAACACGTTTTAAAATCCCCCTTTTTTAACTTTAGAAAAAAGTTGGAGCTCTCCCATCCGGGGAACCCACTATGATCCAACTGTACAAAGACTGATTGAAACAACCAATCTGCAGGCTGCCTACAGGGAGGAGGTCTATCATATGGTGCACTTAGCTAGCTAGACCTTAGAGGAGTTTGGAAAAATCAAGGATCAAAGATTTCTGCCTTTTACGGCAGAGAAAACGTCAAGCTGGAAGGCGAATTGTTAGCATTTCTGCAGACCTTACATGGTCTGTTCACATTAAACATTAAGTGAAAATAAAAAGTCCAGCAGAGGATTTATTTTCTTAGTTAATGCAGTAACACCTTCCTTAAGAAGAGCACATAAATGTATTATTTGAACCACTGAGGTTGCGCTATGGCTGCAGGTGTGACAGAAAAGGACGAATGAGTGTTGGGATGGACATTGCATCCTTCACTTTGTCTTTATTTTGACTTCCCTGCAGGCAAAATATTCAAGTGCAGAGGCAACCATTGAATTTTTTTTCTTTTACCTCTCAAAACCTCTGTCGCCCATTTATTTGCCTTTCCATACTGACAAGATCTGTTACTGCATCTGCTTTCTCTAGTCAGTTTTAATGTGTAAAATGTTCCAAATTTATTCACTTACTTGTTGAAGAAGGAACTTTAATGATACTTTAGAGTAATAATAAAAACTGCCTTTCTTTTAACAGTACAATGATTATTTTAAGAGATATTATGATTAGACAAAAAGTAATGAAAATGAAAGTCATGCAAAAGCCCCAAAGGTGTCTTGTTCTCTTTAAAACTCCAGGATCCCAAGAAAAGCTTAAAAAACTGATGGGCTCTCCATAACTGTTCTGGAAATTCAGAATGTTGAAGATGGAGATCCTTGGTTTTAAATCTTTTTAAATATTTGAGTCAACTGGAGCATACATAACGTTTTTCTACAAACAGATTGTAAAATTGTCACTTCTAGAAGTTTTGTTTCATTTTAGATCTTGGAAATTGATAAAAAAAAAACATAAACTGAAATATTGTGTTTCTAATATTTACAGCTGCCCCAAAACTTTCTTTACTTTAGTTTGTTTTTGTTCTTGTGTTACTTTTGTCTGTTTCGTAGATATATAGTGTACTTGTGCCATGCTGAAACAAAATAGTGTTCAGGCTGTTTACTCCTCTAAAAGATAACTAACTTACTGACAGTGACTAATAATTTATTATTTATAGGGAAAAATATGTTTTTAATTATGATTTATCATTATAATAATTAAAAATAATAAAAAAAACTAACCTTAACACTGTATGTTAAAAATACTTTTTCCAAAGCCATTTTGTAGATTCTAGCTTTTAGCTCCTTAGCAATCAAACCAAGCAACAAATAAATGAAAAATACGTTTTTCTTTATTTCTTATTACCTGAATTGAGTATAAACGAAACAAACATGTACTGTAGCTGGAGGAGTGACAAGGTTTTTAAAAATATACTTTCAAAATGTGCTTCACTGTCTGGTTGAGCAGGTTGTTAAGGGGTTAATTTCATCCCAATCTAATTTCTCATGTCAGTATAAAATCAGTATCTGCAAGAATCTGCCGATGCACTATTTTGCAAAGAAATCAATGTATTTTAACTGACTTCAGCAAACTACTCACGAATCTTGACTATATTTAATCATCTTTTATTCTGGCGCGATGATGGTCTTTCTGCGGTTTAAACTCATCTCATTGTTTAGAGCAGTAAAACTGTGCAAAAACGAATTTTTGAAGAACAGAAAAATCCCAGCCCTCTTTTATTTTTGCATTGAAAGCAAAAAATAAGTTAAGAGCCATTCTGAAATATGTATGTGTGTGGGATGATGTGCATGAAGGAAAAACCCCTGCTTAAACCTATTATCAATCGTTTTTTGGAGTTGTTGTGCTTTGTTTCATGCAGCCTAATCCCTGGCTGTTGGACATGTGCATTGTGAAGCTGCCATGACTCCTCTCCAGCCAAGCTGGGAGGACTACAGATGGATTAAAATTCCCCAGTGTTTTACAGCCACCCAACACTCGCACAGAGGAATACATTATCTCTTTAAACACAGAGACTTAAAAACATGTTTTATGTCTGATATTTATTGCAATGAACCTATAAGGAGTGTAAATGATTTTAAAAAATCCTTACTTAGTTGGGGAAATTGTCTGTATGATCTGGTGTTTCAGCGATCTGTTGTAAATGTCAGTCTGTAGTGAAATAAAAGGGTTGGATTTGAGGAAACATCAATTGTATTTTGAACAATAGAAACCGTGTGGATCTCAGCTGTCACTCATTATTCTCCTTCCTACTTTTGTATAATTTAAATTCTTGTCATAATTAATACAATTTTGTTACAGGCAACAATTGTTCAATCATGCAGTTGTTGTCTTTGTTTTTCTTTTTATTATCTTTTACTGGTTCTATGACATTGCCAAATATCTGAGTTGAATTTACTGTACAGGTTAAAAGCACAATCCTCAGCCTTGGAAACCATGCATGTCAAAGCTTGTTATTTTGTTACAAATTAAGAGGAAAACACAACACACAATGGTGACGTGTGCACATAAAAAAAAAACATTTAGTCTCCCTTTGTCATTATGATGGGCGTCAAACCAGCATTTGCTCTTCCAGATTTCAAATCTTTGCACACCTCTTTGCACCTGATTCCTGATCCCCTGAGCTTTTATAACATATGACTTCCACGGCGGTATCAAGAAAGTTTATTTTATCTCATCCATCTTATTAAATATTCTTCCCAACATATGTCGTCCCTGTTTAAAGTTGTGTTGCTAACTTAGCAACTTATCTTAGATATAGGAGGATATATTCTTTTCTAAAGGAGAACTACAACAGCTATATTTATACCAGGACTGAGAAAACCAGAATTGTGCTCACATATAAATAAAAAGTAGACCTCCTGCTGCTCAACCTCTCTACTTTCTTGCCTTTCAGCTGACCGTAACCTTCCCTTCCTCACTCCAAAGTCCCACGTGTCCTGTTTGGCTACAGCCATGAACCTCCTCTTTGGTCTCGGTAGCTCCACTGTCTCTAAACCAACAGCATAGCTGGTCTCAGATCAGCCTTGTATATCTTTCCTTCCATTTTTGCCGGCACTCTTTTGTCTCACTTCACACCCAAAACCTGCTCAGCCTCTCGGCTGGTAGAGAAAATATGAAAAGGTTCAATTGCCCACAGAGTGGTTGGTGTTGTTAATACCCGTCGTGAGAAGCCGAGGTTAAAGTTTGACCGAGTGTGTTTCTGTGACAACATTTCTCTCGTTCTGGGCAACTGTGGCTCAACAGAAGGGTGTGCCTCAAATGGGTTTGACCCTACTGAGGGATGGTGGTTTTCTGACTTGGCACAACACTTGGCTGAGAGAACTGCAAATGCGGTGCAAGGATGTTTTATCTAAAGACTGCTTTCTGCCATCTATGGCGGTTTCAGAAATGTAGGGCTTTCAAAAAGATTACACAGTGGAGTTCAACAGGAGCATTTCAAATGTTTACCCAAGGACAGAGTCCCAGCACTCTCACGAAAACAGAGCTGAATTTAGCTTCAGCGGGTGTCCAGTGTAAACATGTGCAGGAGCGGCAGTGATAGATCACATTTCTGGGGCAGGATTTTCTCTTTTTCGCCACGGTAGACCATGAATACAAAGCCTCTAAGATGTAAAATACAGTATTAATACAGTCTTTGTTTAATATGTGTTAGTGAGTGTAGACGAGTGCTTTAAAGGGTTACAAACTGTGGTATAAACACCGTTTTCACAGGCCAGACGGAGCACCGTGTCTCCCTGGAAGTGCACCGTCAGACTTGTTTTACAGCCGCAGTACGAGCTCAGCTTTTATCATCCCTGAACAGCTAACACGTCGTTAAAAAGATGGGAGTGAAAGCACGAGAAGAGACAAATGGCCTCACATCATTCATAAATGCAACAGGCAACAGCTAGCATGGCGAATGCTTTAATTAGGCATTCAGGGATGATTCTTTTAAATTTATAGGCCTCCAAGGTTTTTGGAGCTTGATTTGTAAAACAGGAACTTTTCTCTATTAATGTCCAAGGTCAGCTATGTTTTTACCGTGTTTAATTTAAATTGATTACAAGCTGCCTGTGGAATTAGGAATGTCTTGTCATCCGATGACTGGTGTGTGTTTCATTAACTTTTTTTCTACGTAACTCACCATTCTCTTTGTTTTCAAGTGTAATCGTATTGAAGTTGTGTTTCATCCTTTGCTCAGACACTCTTAATGACACAAAATTTAATGATTTGACTGCTCAGTCTTTTGTATCTTGTCTTGCATGATTCCCGAAGTGCCTCAGGGACTAAAATGCTTGTGCTTTTCTTTGTCGTGCATGACTTTTGACAAGAAATTCTTGAGAAACAGAGACGTGGATGAAGGTCTGAGGTGGCCTTGCTTTATGAATTCCCAGCTATTTTTTGGACTCCCCCCACCAGTCATCTGCTCACATAAACACGAACAATTTGCTGCCATTCTTTCTGCTGCCCATTACCACAGAGCTGTATTTAGAGTGAATTGACTCTTCGTTTATGCAAGCGCCCTCTGCCACAGAGTATTTAAACCACCGGCGGAAAAGCCATTCATGCTTTGGAATTGGTTCCACGTGTTGCCATTGATCCTGAACCCGGCTGCTCCAAGGAGTTAGAGGGCTGGCAGACAGCATACTGGCACGGATTGTAAATATTTATATATGCTGTCATTTTGTCTTTGTGTCAAGTGTAAGAAAATCGCACTGTATGCGAGCGACGGGCTGTTCTATTTTTGAGGTGGAGAAAGACGGGGTTAAGGCGATAAGCTGGTTGTGAGGGGAAAGGGGAAGATGCATGTATGTGTGTTTGCTGGTTTTATGTTGGCTCAGAGCTCTGCCAATCCACATGTGTGTGTGAATCTGCACGGGAGCACGCCTTTTGGTCTCATCAGGAGCCAGTCCCCATGATTGTGTCAGCTCCTGTGCTATAGGGCGGCCGTGATTGGATTACAGTACCGCAAGAATTTAACGTGCAGCTGATGAGATTCCGTAAAACATGCAAAGCAGGAACGGAATCGCCGAAGTGAATTCCAGCACATGCCATACACATTAACATGGGATTGTCTTATATTTAAGTTCAAGCTGGTTACGGATTAAGACGATTTGTTGGAGCTGCCTTTGATGCACATAGCTACTCCCAGAACAACCTTTTTCTGTCACACGGTTGTATCCCAATAGATAAAAAATACAACCAGCTAAGTGTGACTTTAAGAAGTTGTGTATGTTCAGCTGTACAGGCTTTGGGGGGCCCATCCACCCCTGTTATGAATGTTTATGAAGGGCTCCATGGCCTCGTCACAAAGGCCATAAATCCTTTAAAGGCTGTTGTGTTCAATTAGAACCTTTTGCCCCCTTTTGCTCACTCTCTAAATATCCACTCTTTTGGTCTCTCGCACGCACTCCATCACCCCGCTAGCAAGCCTCCCCTGGTAAGCCTGCGAGATTTATGGGGGGAAGCTGGGGTTTGTCAAGTTCTGTCTTCCCCCTTAGGGGGTTGTGGGGGGTGTCGCATCTATATTTGTATGCCGGGGATGTTCTCCATGGCGTAAAACCCAGTGGAGCCCAAGTGTTCGCTCGTCTTGTGTCTTCAAATGAGATCATCATTCATTTTAATCTTAAATCAGGTGAAATCTTGCAAATGAAGTAGACTGTGACCTCCCTGCATATTTTTTGACGAATTGTAAAAGGTTGTTTGTGAGAAACTTGAAGAAAAATATGAGAGTGGGGATTTTTCCTCATCAGCTTCTCTTGTACAGATCACTGGAGACTTCAAAGAGAACAAGGAAACGGGTCTTTTCACATCAGATGATATTGTTTTGTTACAAGAGCTGCAGTTTTGTCCCATGACGCGAGTTGGAGGTGGCAGATGTTCTTTGGAGGCTTCTTTTTTTTTTTTTTGCCTCTGTTTGTCTTCATTTTGAACTGCTCTGAAATCCCACGTTTGTCACAGAAACTGGAAGTACTTGCTTTTGATGCAGTCAGGGGAGACAGAGCTTTGGGTTGAAACGCTGTCTGACAGGTGCGCCTGAAGAAGCAGATAATGTGTTTCAAGGAGGGCATTCAAGCTGTCCTTTCCCTCTGTTCCAGCACTGATGGGGAGGGTGGGCTCTGTTGTAAATGAGAGTAAAAATTCCCTCAGAAATGTTTAGCCTGCACATATATCTCAAATATTTTTAAATCAATAGTACAAATGGTGATTTGTTACCAGTTTAATTTATTTAGTGCACAGTGATACTGAAAGTATTTGGTTTGCAGTGATGAACGACAGAAAGGACGTGTCACCTCAATGACTGATTGACCACTCCTGACTAAACCTCTCGGGTAACCAGACAGTAGACAGTGTGTCCTCACGGCTTGATTTGATTGGTCAGGGGTTAATGGGTTGGGCGCCAGAAGAACAGGCGTGCTGTGGATAAGATGTCAGTGTCTGCCTGGGACATCTCTTTATGACTCAATGTTTGTACGTGTCCCCCACAGCACAGGGATGAACTCAGCCTCCATAACAAGTTGAAGTCTCATCCGTCTTCATGATTTGTGTAAAATACACATTTTTTTCTGAAACCCATCCGTCAACAGGCATGTACAAAGACAAAGAGCTTTTCCCTGAGACATAAATATGTCAGGTTTCTCTCTGTAGCCGGATTTAAAGACAAAAAATCCTGCATTACACTCTGCTGTTTCAGTGCTCTGATCCATGTAAAGCAGTTTTTGATTAAATCGTTTTTTGGTTATTTAAATGTATTTCAGACACAATTTGTCGATATTAAAGCACACAATTTATTCTGTGTAGTGATATAAGTCTAACGTCAAACTATAAAAAAACTGACATCCCAAGGACATTGTCTAATGGATGCCACCTTCTGAATAAAGAATACACTTTAGATAAAGTGCTGTCGTGAATAATGAGCATGATTGTTCTGCAGCTACAAAAAATGTATCTTTAAGTGTTTACAAGCACATTTTGAAAAGCTGCAACAAAATGCAATATTTAGCCGCTATAACTATCATTTCAGCCAAAGAAAAGACTACTGTCATTTTTATTCTGTTTTGTATAATGTAAAATAAAAAACTGTATTTCATTCTGCAAGTGAAGCGATTAAACCAGTGAGCCTCACAATAACAGTTTACAACTAAAAGGAAGATCTTAAGGATTGTCATGTTAATGTACAATGTGTTTTTATTGCACAAACACATTTTACTTAAGACCTGTTGAAATTATAGATTTTAAATGAAATATTTGGGCATATGGATACATTTTTTCAGAAACATTCTGTTAAGTAATGATAAAAAATCCTTTCCTGAGCTTACAAAGTTGGTGATGAGACTATTTTTCAATTCTGTGCACTTTCAACCAAACTTTTCTGAATGATTTTGACCAAAACCTCTAGCTCACAAGCCATACGGGTTTACCAGGAGACCAACTGGATCTAAAATATTGTGCACCATCGAGAAAATTAGACTGGTCATTTTGCAGCTGGGATTGTTGTTAACAAAAACTAATGTTTCCAACACTTAAGTAACATTTCTGTTGCTGCTATAGATGTATTTTACGACATTATTATGAATTATCTCTTTTCAGACTTATGGTTCTCTGTAGGCTCATCGAGTACAGTTTAAGGTTAGCACGCAATAACACAACTTCAAGTAGAATGAGTCAGAACAGTCATTAAAACTTAAAAAACAAAATTTGTTATGACATTTCAGTAACCCCCAAGTACAAGGACGCTTTTAAACTTGTCATAAAACTACAGCATAAGAACAAAAAAAGGTTAAAACAACAAAAGAAAATAACCTTAGTGGTTTTTAGAAATAGACTTTGGGTTGTGTACTCTTAAGTGATGGAGTGCTAAAAAGGATTTTTTAGACTAAAACATTTTTTTAAAAATACATGTTTCTTAATTAATTTTTTATCTGCACACAATGCTTTGCCTTTGCTTTCAGAGATCAAATATCAGCCATTCTGTTAATGTTTTTATATCTGGATTTTGTTTTTCTTTAAAACTTGGTGGTTTACTATGTAAATTGTATTGAACAGGAAGTCTACAATTTGTATAATATAAATAGTTTGAATTGTTTTTTGTAAAAAAAAATCTATTTGCCAACATCAACATCTGATTTGAGGATTTTTTGTTTGTTTTTGAATATATAATTTTATTTAATAATAATAACAACATTCAAATATTTAATTGCTAACAATTACTAGATGCTGTTAAATCACTATGCATTGTAAAAATGAATAACAAAAAAGGGAAGAGACCGATTTTTTAATATAACAAAAAATTGAATTGAATGATGAAATGGAATCATAAACAAGTGAATCCAAATTAAATCCCATTAGTAATTAGGCTGTAAATCCAAGACCAAAATATTTTAAGACACTTACCTGCAGCTGCTCGTACATGAACTTTTTTTGACTTATACTCATGTCTCCTTTGCTTCTTCTTGTTTCCGTCAGAGATGGAGCCTTGGATCTTCAGGTTCAAAGCAGAGGGTACAGTGGATTACTCACAGCTGACCTTTGATCCCGGCCAGAATGAACTGATCGTTGGTGCCAGGTAACCCACATCTGACTTTCTTTTTTTTCTCCTTCTTTTGTTTCCTCTTTTCTACTTGTCTTCTAAGACTTTTTATTGCTGGTTCTTTTTCCCAGTTTGCTGGTCAGCAACATGAATAATGGTCTGTCTCTTTTTGGATGTCTTTAGAGATGAAAGAAAAATGTCTTTGGAGGTTCAAGTTTATTGTCTTTTTGAATTCTAGGCAACAATTTATTTTTACACTTTACAAAATAACCTTTTTTGTCTGTTCTGAGACTAGGAGGTTGTGGGTTCAAATTTACCATCATTCCAAAGATTTTAAAATAGGACACATTGTCTCCTTGTTTGATACTCGGCATTAGAGGTTAGCTTGGGAAGCTGAAACACCAAATAATTCCTCCAGTGAGACTGTGGCTTCAGCTCACTTCCTCTGGATCAAATGCAGGATCAGCTAGTGGTGCTCTCCACCTGCTTTCACCTCCCATGAAAGTTTTGCTCCTTGTTCTTTTTGCTCAAGCTTCTGTTCTTTGCATCTATCCAGAGGTGTCCTAATCCAGCCCTCAATGGCTGGCTTCCTGCTGGTTTTCCAGAAACCCCTGCCTTATCTGCTGTTGGTTACCTGGATCAGGTCTGTTTATTCAATGAGGAGCTTCAATAATGGGCTGGTTGGAAAACATGTAGGACGCCTGCCCTCGAGGCCTGGATTTGAACACTGCACTTGACCGTGGAGTCCTACAAAGCCAACTACAGGAGGTAGGTTTCTCCATGTCACAGCAGGTCTGCGGATTTGCCTCTAGGGTCAGCCCAAAGGAAGGGTGCTCCTTGGTTTCACCAAAACTTAACGTGATGGCTGCCTGGTTGGTTTGGTCCTCCAGACCCCCCAGGGCCCATTGCCTCTTTTTTAGTCTTTCTGAACTCTCATCCATTGATCATAGTCAAGCTCTTTACTTGTGCCATCCTTTCTGTATAGTTCAGCCTCAGCCTAAGTTCATAGTTGGTCTTATAGACCTTCCAGCCTTTATGCCAAGTCAAGTCCATGCCAAGTTCTCCCCGTTTTGACCACATTTCTGTCCTTAACCCAGCCTTTGCCGCTTGCCTTGTTCTCTTCATTGGTACCAGACCTGGATGCCTTTTGGGATGTGCTCCTGATGATTGTGTAATATCTCTTCATTCCCTGAAAAATCATTACTAACACAAAGTTCAAGAGAAACTTTATTTCGAGAAACTCTCCGCACCCTTTTTGACTGCAGATTATCCTCTGGAAGTGTTGCAGCCACTCGCTCTTACTGCTTCTTGGACACACAAACAGCCAGACATTGTCAAGTTGCCTCTCTGCTTACTCTGACTGATTAACCGTTTACCTTCCTTCCAGTGTTTCCTGCCAGCAGCCATTAGCCATACTCATGTCAGTCTAAGTCTATGTCCTTACTATCTCAAATAAGATTGATTTCTCTCCAGTTAACCCTCCCTGTACTCATCGGAAAAAAAATTACCTTAGTTCCCCTCTGTCGCTGCTGTCTACCTTGACCGAGCTTTTACTTAAAATTTTGAACTTAACCCTCCTGAGTTTGAGTCTCACAGAGTTGTCCGTATTGCCTATCGCAACAAACATAGTGTAAAAACCTTGAAAAAAAAATACACGTAAGATATTTGGTTGAAGTCTGTGCCATTTAGATGGCTGCTATATGTCAAACAATGAAAGATGGAACCAAGCTGGATAAGTAGCGTTCGAGATAATAGAAGAAAACTGGGATCAATGCAGATGTCAATACAGTAAAACAGACAGCCATCGCTACAGTGAGGCCTGGCTGAGAGCCATTTTTCTGAAGATTAATAGTTCTCCACCACTGTATTCCTCTGACATTGTGTGTGTGTGTGTGGATGTAACATTTAAAAGATTTCTATCCTGCACTCTTTGTTTAAAAAGTAATGATTGCTGACTTGAAAAAAAGGCAAGACATGGTTCATTTTTCTCCCAATTTGCAAAGATTAATGCTGTCTGGCTCTTAACTGGAGCAAAAATTGATTTTAGTTGTTAAATTAAACAAAAGACAAAGATGTAATATAAAAAGAGTAATTTGCTAGTTGTTAATTTTTTTTTTATTTATTTTATTTATTTTTTTTATTTTAAGAGCAACTAGAATGTTACTCTTATAAAGTAATTTACATTCTAAGGTTTCCCAAGAAGACAAAAAAAAAAAGAAACTTTTCCACCAGGCTGTGACTGCCCTTCAATTTGTTACCACCTCCAGCAAAGAGAGTGTAAAAGCTTTTATTCATGCTTTTTTTTTTTCTTTTTGGTCGTTTTGTGTGTCTAATTATTCTTTGGAGAAACTGGGCCGTATCTTGCCACGGGTGCAAGTCATGAAAAGCAAGGTGGTGCTTGTGTGTTTGCTCATTTTCACAGGCACGGTTTCATGGTGTGCAACACGTGCACATCATGAAAACACACCTTTTTTTTTTTTTTTTAATACCCCAGAGCAGTGTGTTGACTTTGTAGTTCTCCCAGTTAAAAACCGTGTCCAGGTAAATCACAGGAGATTTAGTTTGAAATCTGAGTGTCTTCATAATCATCAAAAATCTGATTTTTATCACCGCTGTTGAATATTCAGGCTTTATCCTGACCTTGGTCAGAGAACACAGTATTTTCAACCGAAAAAAACCCATATTTATAGTAGTATTTAAAGTAAATTCCACTTTAGTTTTAATTATGTTCACTTTAGGTCTAAATTTTTTGTTGCACCATGTTTAGACAAGCCTCAAGACAAAAAAGACACATTTTAGAAGTTTAAGACCCATTCTGAGGAAAATTGTGTTTTAACATGTTCTAACTGAGTTTTACTGATGATAGAGGACATATATAAAGAACATTATGCTTAATATTGTATTTCTGAGTATTTCTTTATTCAAATTCTGGTGAATCAGGAGCAGAAAAAAATGCTGTTTGAAATGAGCGTATTTGATCGTACATGTACGCCTTCTTTTTCCTCGAACGAGCTGGCATCTGGCTCAAAACTGTACGGCTAGGTATCCATACATATTGTTCACCTGTTTGTAACGTTAGGTTGGGGGTGTGAGGAGCACGTAAACAGACAGCTCTCAGGAAATCATGTTGTGGGACAGGAAATGGCCTTCAACACTTCATGACTCATACTTGATACTCAACCCACCCACCATGGTTACAGTCAAAACTGAGCCCATGTAGCTGCTTCCCACTTGCCATGTTAAGGAACCTAATAAAGAATGATAGAGCACTGCAGACTGTTTTGAGAAAATGTGCTGTGAAATCCTTTTTTTGTTATAATTAAATAGTTCTAACTGGCATAATTCCTTTCACAGAAATCACCTCTTCAGGCTCAACCTGGAGGACCTGACACTAATCCAGGTGAGTTCTAATTCTTCCTCGCTCAGTCTGATTTGCTCTTGGGTTCGCTTTCCTAGTTTTCTGGATAAATCAGTTTGTTCACGTCTCTCCTTATCAAAACCACCAGCTGCTTCCAGCAAACCTTTTGTTCATCTTGACGTCAGCTTTAAACGGTTGCAGTAAAAAGTTCAGCTCTGCCAACTGACCTAAGAGGGGAATTTAAAAAAAACAAAAAATAAAAACTATTTAAAAATATGTTTAAAAAAATGTGCTGGTATGGGTAAGTATAGTCTGAAAACTACAAGTCAGGATGCATAAAGTGGAAACAACTCATTTGATTTTGACTAAATAAAACTCACTGCAGTAAATTTGAAAGGGTAGGGAACGATAAGTTTCACCTTTTCATCTAAGCATAAAATAAAGGTTTTTTTTATGACTACTTGAAAAATTAAATCTATTAGGGATGGACTATTCTTTTGAACAAGAGAAACCAGCTGCTGGAAAATAATTTTTTGAGCCAGCTCTTTTGAATTATTATTCCTCTCTCTTAGAGATTTCATTACATCCTTTTGTAAATTTACAATGATGTAAATGAGGTGACTGTGTCATCCAAGAACTATAAATTAAATATTTGTTTTATTAAGGGAAATATTGCCAATACTGAACAATAAGGTATGTGAAATAGAATATTACAAAACAGAGAGAAACGTGTTCACGTTTTGCACAAAATGAGAAACATTTAAGCTGAAATGATGTTTTCTTGTTTTATTCCTTCAATATCTTGTATTTTCCATCTCCCACATGTTGTCACTCAGGTTATTTATCCCCTTAAATGCTTCCTTCTTTTCCCACTCTTGTGCAGTCCCACCTGCAAAGCTATCTGCTTGTGCGGCAGAGTTACCATGCAAACATTGACATAATGATAGCTTTATTTCTAGGAGGAAACAGCGTGGATTCTTTGATGGATAGAGAACTCTTGATGTTTGCAATTTACACAATTGAGAACTTGGGGAGGAGATAAAGAGGGAGACAAAAGAGAAGCAAAGGTGGTGGGAATATCGAGACAGCACGGAAGAATAGAGGATGCAGGGAGCATGGTTGATATAAAACTGGCTGGAAGGGGAAAATGAGAGAAACGGTTTAAAGGAAAAAGAAGTGAGAGGGGGTAGGAAGGAGAGCAGGGCGACACACAAAGAAGTCAGGTAGAAGACGGAGGAAAGCTGAGAAGCCCCCCACGGAGAGAGACTAGGATTCATGCCGAGCGGGTCTTTTGTGGCTTCTCACCGGGACTCAGAGGCTTTTTAAAGATGCTCTGTGCCATCCCCCCTCCTGCACCACCACCACCCTCTTCAATTATTTCATCTCCTGCTCGAATAGCATTGCAGAATCAGCAAAGAGACTTCACTGAGCCAATCAACTCCTCATGCCCTAAACATTTGCCACTGAAAGAAGAGGTGATCCCTGCCAGTGCCGGCGGCCAATTTAGGATGGCCCGCGTACAAAAGCTCTGCTTTACATGTCATTGGACTGGGGTACTAAAGTCAAGAAGAAGTCTAAATTCAAGAGTTGAAATTTGCAGGGCGTAAAGCATATTCCACGTTTGTCGTCCTGGCATGGAAACAAGGGATTATCTGCGCAGAGGTTCGGATGCCTAATTTCCTGTTGCCGGTGAACACATTTGCCTTTGGCAGAGTTGCTTCTGTCACATTGCTGATTGATCAAACAGATTTATAAGGTAATGCAGTGCTGAGAGGCTTTTCATCCAGTGAAAAAAAGTTTTTCACAAACAGTTCTAAGTAGTTCAGTTGCATTTATTCCAGTTGCTCCAATTTTCAGAAGAGTTGCATGAGGTTTCTGGGGGGGTTTTTTTTCGAGAGGAAAAAAAAACCAAGTGAAAGCTACACCTACGCTTGTCTTTGTGATTTCACCCAATACCCATGTATCAGCCCTGTCAGATAATGCCTGATGGCAGTGATTTCTTCTTGCTTGGCTGGTGGTTTTGAGAGGAAGACTGTGTGTTTATTTGATAGAGTGCATGGTTTAAAGCATCTGTAGTACAAACAGTCTATAATAAGCAAAGGAGTTAGACAAAATCACTGTGTGACTGTTCTTATTTTGTATGTTTTTCACAAAGCAGCCTTGGAAGTGTTTTCTGCTGACTGACGCAAAAATGTTGTTTATTTTGCTCATTGGCATGACAAGCAGTTAGATCATGACTGCTGACACCATAATCTTCATTGTCATTTTTCATTTTATTTTGTTGTATTTTTTAGGTGGATTTCTATTTGAAAATCAGAAATAATGTGAACCATTCCGATGAAAATTGTGTTTTTGATGTTTTGAATGTGTTCTTGTGGCATTTTTCTCATGATGGAGGACATTAATGAAGAAATGGTGAAAAGAATGGTGCTTAAAATGGCATTTTCTGAGTATTTCTTTATTCAAATCATTGTGATAAGAAGCAATAATTCTCACAGGCAAATTTTTTATGAACTCCTGCCGCTCTGCAGAAACTGCATCCTAGAGAACAACACAGGTATTTTTATCTTGGACTTTAAGTCCTAAAGTAGAAAAAGTGCGCTCCTCCAGATAACAGACTATGACTTTAAACAAAGTTTACAAGCTGGAGGGTCTTTCTCACAGAATCTTAACCAAATATCACACCGTGTTTGGTTGTAGAATGTGCTCAAAGCTCATGGCAGGCAGTGTTGAAGCCGGGCCTTGAAACATGGAGCCTCCCTGTTTTATGGCCTTGCTTCAAGTCAATATTTGAATGTTTTTTGGGTTTTTTTTGTGTGTCCTGTGTCAAGAGATCTCACCCTGTCAAACTTTTCTCTGGATCTTCACCGATCCAGAGATTTCTCCTCCTTCCCAACTATTGAAACTTGTCCATAAAAAGGGAAAAACCCCAATAAACAACTGAAACCAGTTGTGTTGAAGGGATGAAAACTGGGACACAAATGAGTTTCGTTCGCGTTTCAACGACTTAGTCCCACAGTATAATTCACATCCGTTCATTATTGTCCTTGTTCTATTCCACAGTCCCTCACTGAACTCCCTCATCATAGCTGCTGCCAACCTTGAGAAGGCAAATCAATGCTTTGCCACTTCTCCTTGTGTGGCCAGGACTGAAGAGTAGGCACGCAAGCTCAATGCACCACTCAACCTTGTGTTTTTGTCTGCCTGAAAGCTCCTCATATAGTATTTCTACAACTTTCCTGTTACTCTCCAAATAGGGATCCTTCATGCTGGTCCTGCAAACCCCCGTGTGGAAGGATCAAGTGTTTCTAATCTTGGGATTGAATTAGTTAATGAGGTTTTTAAAATTCATATCACCCTAAACAATGGTTTCAGAGAGAAGCAAAAATAAAGCATTCAATCCTGAGACGTAGTCCCTTGTTGAATTGAAAATGGAAGGCAGTGAGGCTGAATTTCAACAGAACCAGTGTGGCATAATGAGCTGGGATGAGCGGGATCAGTGACGTTGTTCCCCGTTCAGTACAGCAGGGGTGAAGAAAGCCCGGGAAATCCACTCCAGCCTCTGCCTCTGTGCTCCTTCACCGGCTCTTGAAAGCCTATAACAATCCTGCTGGTAATAGAGGCTCAATGCTGTGGAAGTATATGGGAAATTCTGCATCCACTGCCCCTCCCTTCTTTGCATATTGTCTCGTTATTTACGGAGGAGCGAGAACAAAACTAAAATCCTTTTCCTTTTATGCGCGCTGCTTTTGACAGTCCTGTCTTTTGCTATTATACCTCATCAGCCGGACAATTAGCCCAGCTAATCAGCGACTAACAGAAACTGTCCCCCATTTCCTCTTAAAGAACTGCTAATTCAATTGCCAGAGCAGTAACTTATAAAGAATAGAAGGTGCAATTGGAAAGCCCACACATTAACTAAAACCATGAGATGACGGCATCTCTGAGCAAGGATGTCAGTCCGAGAGGTAAAGGAAAAAGCAGAGTTAGTTCTCCCCTGAACTGCCTGCTTAAGGTGTCACGATGATCCGTGGTGTGACTAAGACCCACACACTCGCAGCGACATGACATCAAGACCAATTTCATGTGTAAATCTTTCAGCAGCTTACATCAGCCGACATCAGTGTGAATGGTAAATATTATGCGAGCACATCAAAAGGTAATATCAGCTACTCATAAGTCTTATTAGATTTGCCAAGCTTCTACTTGCAGCATCCCACCTCCCCCTTGGCTGCTTGTAGTGAGACACACAGCCAGTCGTTTCATAGCTAGACAGCTGTCAGCAGCCAGTGTTCTCCGGACCCTGCTTATGCAAAAGGAATTCAGTATAGTGTCTGGAAACTGCTGTTTTGGAATTCAGCTCCTCACTTTCTCCTCTGTCTCCTCTCTCTGCCCACACTGGCTCCCTTGATCTGGCTGCCTTCTAAGTGGGACTCCCTGTTTGTTTTCTTTCTTTTGCGCTTGTCCCTTATTATGAATTTTCTGTCTCCTGCCTACTTTCAGTCCATCTCTCCTGCGCCCACCCCCCAGTGACAATAGCCCCTCAGTTCGAGGGCTGATGGGAGGCTCGGGCACAATGGCTCATCTCTGAGGACTGTATAGCGGGAGGCAGTGGAGAGAATAACTTATTTAGCATTTTTCTGCTTTTGAACAACAAATAATTGTCTCTTTGACTACATTGCATCTTGTTTTTTTATAATTTCACATTTTTACCTTCAAACTACCGTATATGTCAAGTTTTAAAAAAGAAAGATGTGCTGAAAAGACATCAGACAAAAAAAACACCCAGGAGAAGTCAGACAGACTTTCAGGCTCTGCAATCCCTGTAGTCAGCTCTGCTGGAGAGAAAAAACAAAAAACAACAACAGCAGAATTATTACCAAAGCCGCAGATATTACCCTGGATGTATGTTGTGCTACAAGGGAGTGTGACATTCCCCTCTGAGAAAATTGCTCATAAACGTTGAGCTTTCATGTTCCCCTTGAGGATGAGTTCCAGATTTCTTTTTCATTTTAAGGATGTGCATTTGAAACTTCCTCTGGTAGCTGTGGGTGCGGCCGTCACCAGAAGAAATACACTCATAGATGGGAGTGATGGAGTCATTCCATTAGCGTTTTTTTTATTTTTTAGAAGTGACAATTGATTATTAAATATACTGTTTTTTTATTTTTAAATTTGAGATTTGTCCAGCAATTGTAATATTTTTGGTAATAAGAAACAGAAATATCACAAGCTTTACATTGGTTGAAAAATGATTACACTCATTTTAATTAGATTAGGAATGAAAGACTGACCCAGAATCAGAGGAGGAGTCTGTAATTTGGCATTAAATGTGGTACAAATGCTTTGTTAGCTTGTGACTGTGACAGTTAAATCTCAGTTTTTGAACTGACTATATTTCTGAGGTTACTCTGCTCACATTGAACATTGACTGCAATTTCAATTCCAGACTATCATACCTAGATTGATACATTTTTCAATATGAAATTCAGATGAGGCTGAAAATGTATATTCTCCATCTTATTTTTAACACTTTTTTAGACTGTCATCCTGAAAGAAATCTAAACAAAAGTCTTTCTGCTTTTATGCATTACATTTTAAAAGCCCACGAAATTAAACAGGTTATCTAGTTTTAGTCACCCATCATCAAAATTGTTATGTCGTTTTTTTTTTTTTTTATTATTATTATTATTAGAAAGATATAAACAGGCATTCCTCTTATAATTCATTTGACTCTGGGGTTATAGATTTCCTTTGTGAATATAGACCCACTGATTAATTTTTAGGATGTTCTGGTAGCATTTATATATATATATATATATATATATATAGAAAATTAGCTTAAAATGACATTTCTGAGTATTTATTTTTTTAATTCTTGTGAGCCATAGCAGCAGACAAAAAAAAAAAAATACAGATTGAGAGAGGTTGTATTTGGGACATAAAAACACAAGCTTCCTGCTCTGCACCATTCTGATGCATCCACTTGCAGACAAATAGATCTGTTTCCATCTTTGTTTTTCTCGTCCGAGCTGACATCTGGCTCAAAACTGTTCCATTGTTGCTTGCCATTTTTGTTGCACCAGTAATGTTAGGTTGACTGTTTGAGGGGCTGTAAGCTAGCAGGAGAGAGTGTAAACACATTTAAAGCTCAGTAATGGGTGATGGGAAGGGGGTGGTCAGTTGCTCCATGCCAACTGTCCTTTCCAACTCAAGGGGAATTTTGAAAAAACTCCAGCTGCACTGCAGAAACTTTCTCCTAAAAAACAGCAGGTTTATTTGGGGTTAAAAATGTCAAAAAAAAAGATAATTTAACCACTGGTAATGTTTTTTTTTTAGTAATTCAAAAGATAATCAGAATTTAAATTAAAATTTCAGACTAAACTGCAAAAGTTAAGGCTGAGAATAATCTAAGAACCTTATAAAAATGTCCTCATACTGGCCTGTTTGGAAGGTACTAGAGCACGTTCTTTATGATTATCTGGGTAGTTATATCTTTTTTTTAGTGTTAAAACTCACCTGGTACCTGGTTAAAAGACAGAAAAGCAAAACATGAACAACACTCTGGTTTGTTTGAAATCTCCGGTCTTGTTTTGGTTGCATGTGACTTAAAAAGTGGACCCAGTAGACCAAAGAGCATTAACAACACAACCTTGACCCATAAGAGTTTTTAATGCAAAAAGTCTACATGTGGCTGGTGTGCTTTCTGGGTCTGGGTTAAGCGGATTGTGCTGTGACTGCCTTCAGAGTCAGGTGGACCACAGCCTCATTCAGTGGACACAATTCTCCAAATCTACAGTGAAAACTGTAAACTAATAGTATTTTGTTATTTACAGTGTCTACATGATAAGCACTTCTTTCTATTTGTTGATAGATAGCAAAACTAACAAAACTACAATCTGGCGTTGTCACAAGAGCAAAGAAACATTCATGTATTTGTAGTAGCCGAACAAGTCCCTTGGCACAGCAGAAGGCAGTCCCAGCTACATTCATAAAGCCCACATGCGTCGTTCTAATGATCTAGTATCAACGTCTTCACGGCTTAGCAGCTACATTTCCTTTAAATTGCTATAATCATTGAACAACGGAACATAAAGTGGAACATTGTCAAATTAAACCCTGATTTTAACTCCCTTTTCTTTAAGGACCCACTTCACCAACACTTCCAAAGCAGCAAACACTACACGAGAGTGTGCATTAAAAAAAGACTAGCAAGCAAAAAGAAATAACGGAATATCTTTGAATTTCTTCACAGTTCGCGTTTGAAATCCCTCTTTGAGACTCAGTTAATTTGGTACTGCAGCTTACATACTAGTTTTCCTGATTCAACTCTAATAAAAAGGCCAACAATCCACTGTTATCAGCTGACTGCTTAATCCTTACACTCCTTGTTATCTGCTGTCTTTGTTTCCCCCTCCTTTTATTTCTCCTGGTCACAATAAAATCCAGAATGGTCTTTGCAAAGCATTTGGCCTTGATAACCTACGAATTATTGTAGTTTAACAGCAGCATAAATGCTGGTATGTTTCAGTTCGGAGTACATTCGTCCCCGCAATGTTAAAAATAGCATTCTAATGACCTTTTAATGCTGCTTAATGAGAACAGGACAAATCATTAAGTGGCTCTGATTACACCCAGACTGTCTGAGCAGGGGAAACTAGGTTAAATGGCTTTTGTCGTCATCAATGCCATTGCTTCCTTTGCTAAAATAAAATCTGACATTTTTTTAACAAATGATACGATGATGTGGCATTAACGAACCGTAATTGATAATTGCATAAAAACCTGTAATGATAAAAGCCACCACTTTCTCCTCCATTAAATGTGATCTCCAGTCGAAGCTTTCCAAACTATTTTTGATTGATTTTTTTTTCTTTTTCACAGAACATGAGCAAGCAAGATTTCTAGCCATTAACAGGTTTTCTTCACCCCCCAAAGCACTTTATTGAATTCAGCAGGGGACAGCTGCGGTGCTGTGTGTGCAGGCTGTGCTGCTTGTGCTGATGTGTGTGGTTTGCATCTGCATGCAAGACCTCAAAAATAGCCAGATTTCAGCTGGGAATACAAAGCAGCACACAAAGGACAAGATCAGGAGCCAGCTTTCATCGCCGCACCGTTTGAGTGCCACACACCGCGAGCTCCTTCCCGTCCTCTCTTCTTGTATGACTTAACTGTCTTAGTGTGCATTTCTGTCTTTGTGAGTACACACCGGTGCTCCTATACCTTCCAAAGGCCAATAAGATGAAAAGTAAAGAGTTCTCACACCAAGCCCCTCAAACTCTCTAAAGAAGGAATGAAAGGAAAGAAATAAAATTGTCTGGATGCCGCAATGGAATCTAATATCTGATATTTACCGTATTCCCGCAGTGTGAGGTGCTGTATTGCAGAACAACTTATTAACACAAAAAGGTTATATCTCTGTGGCGCCGAGAGGAAATGTTTTAGAGACTTTTTTTAGGGTTTCCTGTTGGGTAATCTTTTTTTCTGCCAGTCATACAGAGCAGCTGCAAAGGGGGCTAATTCTCATTGTCACAAGGGTGAACGACTAAGTGGCCCAAAGCTCTTCCAAGGCCAACCCTCATTACATGAATAAAGATTTTTTAGCAATGATGAGAGAGCTTTTTCACAAAGGTTGCAATGAAATTAAAGTTACACACTACACCACACCAGTGTTTTCACCCTAGGAGAAGCTTTCACTTTCTCATTAGTCTTTATGCTATTTTAAAATGTAAGCAACGTCTCTTTTTTTGTTTTATTTATTTCTTTTTTGAGCACATTTAAATCACATCGACATCCTACTCAGGGGAACCGTCTGCTATGTCTTAAGATTCGTCCTTTTCCCTCCCACATAAATCAAATTGACATCCGGCTCTAAGCACTCCCGCCTCTCCTTTCTTGGGGTCTCTCCTTGGTTTGCGCCTTAATTGGATTCTGTGTCTGTATTTAACATGGCTCATAACTTGTGTGCATTTGTGCAAATGTGCTCGCGCTGGAATGAAAATACCGTGAAGATGTGATGTCAAATTCATTTACCGTTTGGTTTTGTTTTAATCCATCCCTCCTGCTTTCCTTTAGCCTATTCTATATGTGTTTTATATGTATATATATATATATATATATATATATATGGTGCCTGGCTGGTCACCATGCAGCGAATTCCCTTTAAAAAGTTGATAATTGGGGCTTTTTTTAAGTCCCTACTTTTCTGGAGTTTTTTTAAAAGTTCTCTGAATCTAAGTTTTGCTTCATCTTGATGGGTTACTTTTTTAATTTGCAGGAGGCTGAATGGCACTGTGACGAGTTCACCAAAGGAGCCTGCTTCAGCCGAGGAAAATCTGAGGTGAGTGTGAATGGCGTGTGAAACCGTCATTCTTTTACTTTCTGTTTGAAATGGTTAAAAACCTCATCGTACACAGAAACATTATCTCTCAATCCGAGCATTTTTTGGGTGCGCAGTTATGCTGTGATTATCCAAAATGTGATATCATCTCGTTTAGCCATTTTTAGCATTATTTACAGTTGAATTAGAACTGAGCAAACCTTTGATGCAGGTGAGGATTTGTAGCTAGGTTATGGTTAGAAAGTATCACCTTAAAAACTGACTTTTTTGAAGGAACCTAGAACTTTACTGTTGTCCCCTAAGTCAGGTTGCATCCAAATCTAAAGATCAAAGTGTTCACTGTGAACCTTGACATTTATTCACATGCTGAGGTTGATTTTGTACCTGAAACTTCAGAGTATGTCTAACAAATTAGTTAAAATATATTTAAAACTCCCTGGTGGTGGAAGGGTTGCTCTTCTGGCTTGGCTAGAGCTTGCACTCTGGGCTTCTGTTCTGGCCTCACTGCTCCTCGGTGTTGGTGGCCCGTGTGGCGGTCCTACGGGCCCTGTTCTGGTTACTTGGCCTGACTTCCTTTGTCTGGTCCCTTGTCACCGCTGCTGCTTTGGTGGCGATCTTGATGTGGGGATGTCCGGGAACTCTCCCTCATATAAACATAAAAAAGGGCGGAGCCTCTCCAGATAATGTATGTGGAGAGGCTCCGCCCTTTTTAGACAAACATTCACACCTGATAGTAATGATTATAAACTTCCAGCACCTTGTTATCTAGGTATTTCGGGACATCACGGTTTAAATGGTAAAATTACAATTTTGACATTTGACTTTTTTCAATGGGTGTTCATTGTCTGCATACTAATAAAATGTTTATGATTAGTACGGAGCATATTGAGTATCGTTTTATACCAAAAAGATTTTTGCTGAAATGATGAATAAGGTGTCATCATCCAATTAGCGATGTCCAATAGTACCTACCTATTACGGTTTCAGTAAAAAGAACATTTTGGAAAACAAAAGTAATTTCCAGAACAAAATGATATGTAAAAAATTGAAACAAAAGAAGAAACAAGAAAAGGTAGTTACTATTTGACATTGCTGATTGGATGATGATGTTTGTCCATCATTTCAACCCAAAGTTATTTAGCATGAAGCAGGACTGAATTTGCTCCGTACTAATCATAAAACTTTTGTTTGACATTGAAGACACATTTAAAAAAACTTCAAGCATCATCATCCAATCAGTGATGTTCCATATTGCCATTTACATTTTTTTATTGTATTGTTGTTTTTAACATTTTATTTTGATTTTTGAGAAATACTTTGTTTCCCAAAACATTTTTTTTCTATTTTGTTTCATTTATTGGTTTCTGAAATTTTGTTTAGATTCCTAAAATGCAATGTTGTATTTTTGTCATTAGTTTTGCATTTCGTTTTTGATCTTTAAAATGTTTTCGGGTGCAGTGAATCCATACCTCTGGATATGGATTGGTACTGTTTAATGAGTCCATTTTACAATAGAAACACTCAAAATAGCAGACTGAACCCCTCAGAGGAAACAAGGGTGAACTTTAGAATTTCCCAACTGTTATTGGACAATTTTTACTTTAAAGATGTAATTCCAAAGATCCAGACAATGTTACCAGACCGCTGTATGGTTTTAGAAATCAAAACACTGCAAATACAAAATGCAAAATCAAAGTATGTAAAGTAATAACTATGGTGGCTAAAACTACAACATTGGGCCCTTTTTGCAGTAACATCTAGTAACGCACGGAATTTCAGCTTTTTTTTGTTTTTAACCTAAAAGTGGAATTATATTGTTATGTTTTATTTTGGGTTTTTTTGGTGAAAAATTCCTATACATACTTTAACCCCTTCTGCAGAGGGGAACCCTGTAATTTTGGAGATTTTTCTTTTCTTTGCAGTGTATGTTTTTGTACAGTATGTGGTCAGTTGGCACAATCTTGTCTGAAAAACAGATGGTTTTAAGTTGAACTTGACTTGTAGATGAACTGCCCAGCCCTGATCTCTGTTTGTGTGCGTTTTGTGTGCCGCTGTGTATTTATCCTCCTGTGAAAGGTAGTTAGAGAGCCATAATAGGCATGCACAGGCTGGCCGGCGCATGATTGCTGCAGAGAATTACAGACTAAAGCTACCTTAGTCCTCAGGACTCACTGCAGTCTGGTGGAGTTCTTCTCAGTTTTCCCCTCTAAGGATCAGTTCCTGTGATGTACACTAAGAGCAGATTTTAAAGACTTTGTTCTCCAGCAGGTGACAGGGATTTCAGTGGTTTATTACCTAGCTCAGTACAACACAATATACAGATGCTTAAGCTATTATACAGACACCGTCTCTGTGCCGTGACTGGATTTACAAGCGATTGTATTTTTCTAATACACGCATTCGCTCTTCTCTTGTGGATGTGATTTATTTCAACTGGCAGCAGAAAGGAGAGTTAAATCGACTTGACAGGACTTGATTGCTGCCTCTGTTTTATTTTATAATGTGAGAGCCAAGCTCAACGGCCCCTGTATTACAGAACAGACGTGGAACATTTGTCAGGAAGTTTTTATAAACAAGTCAAGACTGTGAGGCCGAGCAAATATTAAATATGCCATTATTTACTACAGAAACAAACTCTGGAGAAGAATTGAATTATGCACACCCCTTCACTACCTGCCCACACACAAACACACACAAGGAAACCACGCATGACAGGCTGCACAAGCAGCACAGATATATAGGTGTGCGTTGCAAGTGCGGCCGCACACATGTGTATGCGTGGGCTGGGGCTTATCACGACTCAACCTTCAACTTGTTTAGGAAAAATAAAAGCTTTTTCCTTGCTGTGACATCCCAAACTCTTAAATCAGACTCTCTCTGAGAATGCAGAGAGTCACCCTGCGAACATCAGATGGTTCAGGTTAAGGCAGATTTATAAAAGTTAAGAGGTGTTTTTAAACAGATCTGTTTGGGCCGTACCAAGATCTGTTTTCATGGGTAGTCCACTTAATTTGACAGGTGTGAAAGTTAAAGTCTTTTGCAAAAAAATTTCACTTCACTTGCAAGTAATTCCAGGTGTGATTCCGCTTTAATGTAAATTCAGATGGAAGCTTAAAGAGAAGGAAGCACTGTGCATTTAGAAACTTTTAAACAAATAAAAGATTAGGAAATGGGGATGTTTATTTTCTTTTAAAAGCTGGTGAATAATCCTTCGTGATCAGTTTTTGTTTTTAAGTAATTTTGTGAGCAGTACGTTTCCAAGTGTTTTCGTCCACTCAAGGGTGAAAGCAAACAGAACTAAACAAAGGTGAGATATTTTTGGCATTCTGCTCCCATTTGAACTAAGTCCAAGGGATACCTTGTTCCAAAGTGCTCTAAATTTCTATGAGGTGCCCTTTCCAGTTGCAGGCAACTGCATTTGCTACATCAGGGCAAACCTGTGTGTTCGTTGCTTTGTCCCACAACAAAATGAATTCCACTTTCAGGCATGAATGAGAAGGTTGGATTAACCATTTTGCATTATGAAGAAACATTTTTCAAGGTTCTACTATGTGCCAAAGGAGGCCGTCAAAAGTATTTTCTCCTTAAGTTGGTCTAAACCCAAAGGCCATTCAAATGTTTAGAAGAAAGTGTAGAATAAACCAAGAAAAAACGTTCTTTTTTAACGGGAAATGTACAGACCAGGCTCACTGGCTTACAGTCTTTGATAGTTTGAATTTAAGTAACTCAACCTAACACTGACATTCAAAGGGCAGCCGTGGTGCAGAGGTAGAGCGGTCGACCTCTGATTGGAAGTTCACAAGTCCACATGTACGGAAGTTCCCTTGTACAACACACCCCACATTGCTCCTGGTGGTTGTGGGTTGGTGCCATGGTGATGCATTGGAGTGAATGCGTGTGTGCAAGGATGTGTGGGACTGGGACTGCAATGCGATTTAGGCCTTCTAAGAAGGTAAGAAGGTAGTAAACCGCCTTAAAAGTATTTGAGATTTACCATTCCTTTATAATCTGTGAAATATTTAAGGTATTCTAGGGATCATTGTATGTTGTCAGTCTCAACTAGACTCATTGACGAGACTGAGACCTGTTTACAATGAGGGAACACCGAGGGAACTTGCCATGTCAGATGTGTCTGAGCCTTTATGTCGCAAAGGGTTGCTTGGCTATGCAGCTGCAGTAATCAGACACACTTTCAAAGCTTTGCCCCCGGCCCCTTAACACGTCCAGTGCCCCTGGGCATCCGCCCCGTTACCCATATGGTTAGTCTGGCCTTGATGAATACTGATGACTTGTTACATTAGAATGGCTTCTGCCGGTGCAAATCACTGGCAAGCTTCAATCCCTGACCTTCACATTCAGAGTTCATCGTTCTCGCACTATTCTCTCACTCCATCAATCTTTCACCCCGTCACCCCCACTCTGTTTGTCAAAAGCTTTTAACCAAGTGTTGAGTGGTTCTGCCGCGCCGCCAGGCCAGAAACTTCACGGAGGGAAAGAGCCAAGAAAAAGGTGTGGAGCATGTACTTTACTCTAATTTAGAGAGAAGTGTCTTGAATTGATTAACGCAGGAAGTAAAAAAAATAGCACTTTCATTTTCCTACACTAATCATGACTGGTCCTGCATCACATGTTGCTTTTACCTGGTCTCCAGCTCACTAGGATCCCTCTCCAAGTCGTATCCCAGTGAAAGGAAGGTGTGACATAGCTGAGCCACATGGGCATTAGCCTTTATTTGACTGTGTCGCGCCTTGCCACGTTTTGAAGCAGCCCTCCTGTGGTACCAGGTGTTTTTTTCCCATTTATTGGCATAAAATATAATCCGGCCACTCTTCCTAATGCAGCTGCTTGTCAGTGGGTTGATAA
Organism: Oryzias celebensis; assembly: GCA_014656515.1. Lineage (NCBI taxonomy): Eukaryota > Metazoa > Chordata > Actinopteri > Beloniformes > Adrianichthyidae > Oryzias > Oryzias celebensis. The sequence goes on from BNCR01000012.1 coordinate 35,238,219, forward strand.
TGGCTTTCGCTGCTAACCGGAATATGTTTTCTGGCTCGTGTTCATTGCAGGAGGAGTGCCAGAACTACATCAGGGTGCTACTGGTGAATGGGAACAGGCTGTTCACCTGTGGAACTAATGCCTTTACGCCCATCTGCACCAACAGAACGGTAAGAAACACTTGAGTGTACCGTTTAAATAGCATTTCTGGTGTTTTCCCTTAAAAATGTGGACATATATTGATCCTTGATGATAGTCTGAACCAATCTGGTCAGAGGAATTCTACAGAATGTGCATCTATTATAAAGCCATTATGTAAGCTTCTAATAAAGGTTTTTTTAAGATTAAAAAAAGCAGTTTTTAGGCAGAAGATGCCTCATTTATCACCATACATCTACTTCTATATTCCAGTCATGTTGCATATTCTAAGCAAAGTCTGAGTGATAAAGCATTTACCACCTTGCGTTGCTTTTAATTTTCACAGCAGTGAGAACAGTGCAGAAATGCTTTGAGTGATCAGCAAGATGGGAAAAGAGCTGGATAAATGCAGTCCACTTGCCATTTGCAGTCCATTTGCAATGACTAACCTGTTTTGACCTGCTGTGATATGTTTGTGCTTTTACCTTTCAAGACAGGACTGATGGACATATTGCATTAACATTTCCACAGCACACCAACAATGTCCTTTTTTTTCCTTCTCCAGACAGTAATGAACAGGAATCTAAGGGTTTAGGGTCAAGAGGAGTTACAGAACAACATATCTGGAACATGCAAAAAGAAATTTAAACATGAAAAACAAGATGTAAATCATTCAAACATGCATGTAAGGCATAAACACTCAGAAGAACATGGTTATATTCAGCTTTATTGTTGCAAGAAATCTAAAGGCACATTTTGAAGTTTAAATTCATACATCTTTATGCTTAAAAAGAAAGATCTGTCTTACGTATTATGTGCTGTCACTTTCAAGGCAATTGAATACCAATTTCAATTCCAGCACATTTATTAATATTAAACAACATTTGGTATGCTGTCAAACCCCCTACTGTCTATTGTGAGCATTATACTTTTAGGTTTGTTTTGTCACCTCTCAGTTATTGCTATGTTTTGTTTGCATCTCTGTGTGTTTCCCTCTGTCATAATCTCACCTGGTGTCATTTGCTAACAATCCACAGCTTGTCTTCATTTAAGTCAATCATCCTCGAGGGGTTGAAACGTTTTGTTTTTACAGTTTGTTGTTGTCAGATCAACTGCTGTTAACACCTCTTTTTGGTGTTCTCTTGCTTCACAGTTTTTACATGTTTAAGTTTATTTATTAAAGTTTTGTATGACCTCATGGGGTGCATGGTGGCGCAGTGATTAGCACTCTCGCCTCACAGCGAGAAGGCTCTGTTTTAAATCCCAGCTGGGACCTTTCTGTGTGAAACCCTGTGACCCTGTAAGGGATATAGCGGAAAGAGAAAAAGAGAAAAGTGTGAAAATGTTCATGTCTGTCTGAGAAAAGAGTATAGAGTGAATAAAGTGTGTAGTGAGGGGTTTGATGGTTGTAAAGAATCTGTAAACCTACTTCACGGATTTCATTTTTAGAACGCAACTCATGCGATAAATGAGGGATTGCTGTACTGTAAATGCAAAGAAATGTATTGTTTCTTCTTTTAATTCAATGCTTTTTCAGTTGTTTCCCTTAAATTTATAAACCTTATTTTATGAATAGCAAAGATATGTTCTGAATCCCTGTGTAGATGAGGTGTATTACTTTTAAATTTGATTTTATTTATAAAATGACTGAAGAGAATCAGTTTACAATTCAAACTATTTCTTACCAACACAAAAAGACCTCTGGTGAGGTCTGAGCGTTTCACAGATGCATGCAGTTTTACATTGCGCTGCTAAAAGGTTGCGTATCTTGCTCTGAAATCTGAGTGTACTTTTCTGCATCCGTTCTAGCATCGTCTGTGTGATTCAGCGCCACCGGACAAGTTTCACTGGAGCAGCTGAAATTTCTGCTGATCCATTTAAATAAATACTTTACACAGTTATCAAAAACGTTTTGAATGACTTTAATAGAAGCTGCAAAAAAAAAGTGGCATTTTACTTTTTTGAGTTCAAAATTATACTTGCATCTTTCTTTGTGCAGAGTTAATGCATTTATAATGTGTCAAAGGAGAACATTATTTTAGATTTTTGAAGATTGTTAAGATGTAAAAAGCATTTTTTAAACCTTTAAAAAATACTTTTTTAGTCAAAAACAAGTGTTGCTGTTTACAAATGCCTCGTGAACTGTGATCACTCTGTATCAAACGTCAGAGTTGGACTTTCAGAGATGGATCAAGCTGGAGTTTACCATCATGATGACATTTGTTTTGTTCCAAAAGCATTATATTCAAAGGTCAGCCTTTCATAATGACTGTTTGCCGCTGCAAACATACATATTGTCGAAATGCCACGACATTCTTTTGCTGTTTTTTCTGTATGAGCTGTCGTAGTAACTCACTGAATGTTAGTTAATGTGGAACAGGCAGGGAGCAGCAGGAGCTATTGAACTAGACTCTGACACTTTTACTATCAGCTCTGCTGATGACGAAAGAATGAACAGAAAATTAACCATTATGAGCACAGGAGTTGTACATTCAACCCTTGTTAAGTGTTTAAAGATTGGCAGGTGCTTTTTATTCCAATCATTTAATTGTTTGTCTATTTGTATTTTAATAATGACATAAAGAAAGACAGTAGAGCTTGCCCTTTAGACTTTTTGAATTGAAATCAGCTGTGATCGTTTTCCTAATATATTATTAGTGCCCGTATTAGAGAAGGTCCCCTGAGGAAAGTTTGATTTCCAGTTTGGTCCAAATCTGGTGTCCACTTGAAATGTTCTCCGTGGATGGCAGTTGGGAGCTGTCTGACTGACATCCTCAGTGAAACAGTGACAGCTCAGCCTGTTAGTGCGTCTGACAAGTGCGTGGGGCTAGATTTCCTGCAATAGTGGCTGTCGCGGTAACGTTTTAGTTTCTCATTGGGCCCATTCATAACACCAACCGCTCCCCCTAGCTTGCATTTTGTCTGTGCTGTGAACTTGCTCTTTCCCCAAAAAAAAAAAAAAGTCTATTCTGGACATCTAAAGTCACTGCAGTGTCCCAGTCATGCAGCTGCTGGGTCCCACAACAGAGACGACTTTCACTTCACCTCCTCAAAATTCTACGGATGCACCGCCGCCTATTTATCGCCTATCCTCTTGTTTTCTAAATGACTCAGTTGACCTAAAAGGATTGTTTTGACCAGCAGGAAAAAAAATGCTATCAGTGTCAGGCTTTCATTTCAGGCTGGCAGACCTACTCTGTTTCTTATTGTGGGTAAGGTGGCACAGAGATGGCAAAAGTTTTAGCCAAATTAGAAAGCTTTTGGAACGTCAATGGGGGGAGTCTGCTAGTTTGCAGAATAGAATAGAGTTTGGTGACTTTGCACGCCACTGAAAAGAGCGAAAAGAGGGGAATTACTTCTCCTGCCGCTGCACGTTCCTTTTTAGCGAGCATGAAGTTATAAATGTGGGGCTTGGCTGACTGATAGGAAAGTAATTGCATCAGGGATCATCTTACTTATCACTTGGAAGTTTAAAAACTCCAGATTAGTGCAATCTTTTTTTGCTTAGCATTCACAAGACCGGAAGAACTTGAATGAACTTGGATTGGAGCAGAAGGCATGAGCTAATCCCCCATATATTTCCCATTTCTGCACTACAAGATATAATTACATCTTGAATTTAAAACTTGCACGACTCTCTTTTCGCATTCAGGTCTGTATCAGAGGGCTGTGGCCTTTATTTCTTCTTACTTATTTATGAATGGTTTATTTAAGTAGAGAGCTGTTGCAGTGTGTCAGGGCTAAGTCAAGGACGTGCTGTAAAGCTTTTTTTTTGGAAAGCAGGGAAATGGATCTGCCTTTTTATTCAAAGTCTGTATGCAACAGGAGACTGAACCTCACATCAAACCCCTTTTATGCTCACAAAGGTGCCTCGAATACGTGGAATAATAACGTTTTAGAAGAAGAACAGCTGGCTGTCCTGTAGAGACATCAAAATCCAAACTGTGGAAACACTGCAGCTGAGATTATTTTGCTTTTTTTGAACAGTTGGCTTCTTAACATTAGACTTGAAGCAGCTGCTGTGTTTGGGTTTTATGTTGCTAATTATTCTGAATGCGCTCTCTGATTATGCCTTTTGCTCTTGTCTTTGTATGTGCTTAACAGCAAAATAAACCAAACAAAAACTAATGAGAGGAAGCCTCTCTGTTGTTTAGATTTTATTTTTCACGTTTCATTTGCATATTTGCAGAAACAAACATTTTCCACTCTTTAGTTTGTATTTTTATGCAGCTCCTTGATACGCTGTCCTATATTTTTCTGCATGTCTTTGCAAATCTTTAAAATTCAGACTTCAGTTTTCTATAATAAATCTGTTTTTTAGATGTCACGTCTCAGCTGAAAGTCTACTTCCTGTCTATGCCAGTTAGGTTCTTCATCTTCTTCTGTTTTTTGCAGCTGACTAACCTGACAGAGATCCATGATCAGATCAGTGGAATGGCTCGTTGCCCTTACAACCCCCTCCACAACTCCACTGCCCTCATCACTTCCAGTGGGGAGCTTTACGCCGCCACTGCTATGGACTTTTCGGGGCGAGACCCCGCCATCTACCGCAGCCTGGGGGGGCTGCCACCCCTCCGAACTGCCCAGTACAACTCCAAGTGGCTCAATGGTATAAAACCCACCAGATAAGTACATCTGATCAAAAGCTAATGCATTTCTTAATTTAAATCTATCTATCCCAAGCTTTTTTTTTTCCCAGGAAGGCTCCAGCTTTTCTAGAGTTGCGCTCTCTAAAAACAGACCACCTAGAAAAAGGTTGAAATAAAAGCTTCAAAAAAGCAAATAATCTCCCATTTGATTAAGAAAAAATGTCTTAACGTAAAAAAAACAAAAACAATTCTAGTCACTTTTCTAAAACTAAGATCATTTTGCTGTTGAAATACTTTCTTGATAAAATTATTTTTTCTTGCAAGGCAGGAAATAAGACCCTTTTCTTGAAACAAGAGTCTTTTTACTTTCTTAAACTTCCATTTTTTCAGAACATTTTTTCAGAATGATATAAAACAATTGATTTAAGTGTTTACCTTTATAGATGTCGGTGTCCAGCCCGAGCAGCTGGTCAACCGCTGTCTTGCCAGCAAGTGACTCAAATTTGAGTTTTATGAGGGATATAAATATAAAACTACCACATCCATTGCTTTGCAGTCATTTTATGGGAGCAGGTTTAATGATAAATTTTATGGTGAATTGATCTTCTTCCTGTTCAACCCCCCTTTCTCCTCGCACCACCCCTAAAAGGTGCAGAGCACAGCCAGGCTGAAATAAGTAAGGGGTGGGGGCTTTTTCATTTAAAGCTGAATTAAATCACTGTCAGTGAAAATAAAGTGTGCAGTTTAGATCCAATAATGTCAAACATAAAGATGAACGTCTGGGCTATGACGGTGTTGCAGAGGTCGGATGTTTTAGATGGGGTGGAAGCTATTAAGCTACACCTGTTTTGGTCATTTCTCTTCATAACCTTTAGGTTTGGGGAGTGAAAAATGAGTTTCCTTATTAGAACACAATGCCATTAATAACACAGGCTGTAGTTATTAATCCTGATCACCTACTGGAGTGTGGGCTGCACACTCACACACTCCAAGAGTCAATCAGTCATAACACATTCGCTCTCCCAGTACCTCTCGCTTCCACATCCTTAAATATTTTTTCTGCCTGAATTTTTCTTCATCTCTCTGCACTTCATCTTTCTCAGCTGTCTCCAATTTTTCCTCTCTATGTCTACTTTCCCTCCTCTGTCTCATTCATTTCCCTCCTCCCCTGTTATCTCTTTTCCAACAGAGCCAAACTTCGTCTCCTCCTACGACATCGCCAACTTCACCTACTTCTTCTTCAGAGAAAACGCGGTGGAGCACGACTGCGGGAGGACGGTGTTTTCTCGCGTCGGGCGGGTCTGCAAAAACGACATTGGCGGCCGCTTCCTTCTGGAAGACACATGGACCACGTTCATGAAGGCCAGGATGAACTGCTCCAGACCAGGAGAAATCCCATTCAACTACAATGAGTTGCAGGGCACTTTCTATTTGCCTGAGCTGGAGCTGCTTTATGGCATTTTTACAACCAATGTGTGAGTAGGTTTTATGAAATGTTCCATCAGCTCTTACATCCATTACTGGATATTAGTTTAGCTCTGGCACATTTACTTGGAGTTATTTCAGGGGAGACATATAATTTCTGCACCATTTTTGGCAAAGTTATTAATTATTTAACTATGAATTGCTGGTATAAAAGAGAGGCGAACAAATGTGGAGCACAAACAGTCTCTCATGGAGGTTCAACTCGTCACTAAGCCTTCAAAACTTGACTTTTAATCAAATCGTCATTCATAGAGCCTTTTTGTGCAGTAAAATGTCATGTAAAATGCTTTACATGTTAAGGGAAAATGAAAACCAACTGAAATTCCTTCTCGCATGCAATATATGTTGTGGAAAAAATCCAAACACTCCCAAATCCCAACAGAACCTGAAGGATAAACTGATGACAAATTGGCCTCAGGGTTTAGTAATTGCATTTCACACAAAAAAAGAGCGAAAATGCAAAGATACGTTTCATTTTACACATGTTATTAATCTCAGTAAAAAAAAAAAAAAAGGATCTAGATGTGTTTCAGTTTAAGACTATTTTCTACAATTAACAAGTTCTAATGATTTAATTTCTCAGATTAACAGCAAATCTAGATGTATGACATTTTTAAGATAGTTTTTTGTCGTATGACACTTTTGTAGGGGCATGAATAATTAATCAACAACATACTGAGAACCAAAATACATGAGATACCTTAGCAGATTTGAAGAAAATTAGTTCCACAAAAAAATAAATGACCGTATTCCACAGAAACTAGAGAATTAAACGTGACAAAACTGAAACACATATAAACTGAAGCAATGCAAACAAAGAAGGGGCCAAGCAAATGTCCAATAATGAGTAATGGAAATACTTGACTTAAATCTTCTGAGGGAAAATCAAGCTAACACATAACAGATGTGATGATTACTGACTGAAGTCCAGTGTTTACATGACAAGACGCAAAGTAAGAAGTTAAAGAAAAAGGCAGAGACCTATAAAAGTAAGAAAAAGAGTGAGATTCTGACAGCACTTTTTCCAAAGGAATGGTCTTATCAAACAAGTGTTGGGAGAAAGGGGGATAGTGTGGAGGGTAGGAACCACAAATAAGAGTTTAGTTTTAAGGTGGTTGAAAAACTTAAATATTTGTTTAAGAAATTGGAACAAATGGTTGAAAATGTAAAAGCAACTGTGTAAATGTAAGTCTTAGTTCCTGACAAAGAGCTCACACTCCCTGAAGCCTCTACAATTAGGATCTCTTACTTTAACTAAAGCATTTTATACAGCTTACTTATTTCTTATGAGTATTCTTTGTCTTTTGTATGTTCTCATAAACAAACTCATGAAAACGATAGCCGGCACACTCAGACCAAGTACATAAAATGGGCGATCAATTGTTTCTGGTCAGTGCCTTCACATTGCTGTGAGAGAAGTCTTTTGAAGGGTATCAAAAACATTTCTCCCTGCAGGCGCCCCGTTTAATAAACAGCTGCGCTGGATTATAATTCACATTGGCTAAGTCTCGCAGTTTGAGTCGAGTGCTAATACTCTCATTCTTTACCTTCTCTTCCACGGGAGGCAACCAATACTTGTTGAAACTGACATCTTAAAAAGTCACAGCTGTATTTCAGGACTGGGATCTATACAGCTTATCAGCCTAGCTGAGCGGCTTGATTGGGATTCACTGCTGGATTTATAATCCAGTAATGGCAATCACTTACACTTGTATGTGTGACTAGATTTGTGTGACGAGATTGATTTGTGGTCCTCGTGCAAACTTAGAGGTTTCATGCTATTGCAGATTTCATGCGCTGATAATTAAATCAGTTTCCTCTGTTTTTGTTTTTCTAAAATTTCCGCATCATTTTTCCCTTTTTTGAATCTCTGTTCTTGACTCTCAGAAACAGCATTGCGGCATCTGCAGTGTGTGCCTTCAATCTCAGTGCCATAACGCAGGTTTTCAACGGGCCCTTTAAGTACCAGGAGAATTCCCGGTCTGCCTGGCTTCCGTACCCAAACCCCAACCCTGACTTTAAGGTAATCACTACTGCAAACACGTTCAATGTGCGATTCATTTTACTGATTCGATTCCTTCCATAGTTTGTGGTTGACAGTTCAATATATAGTTGATATTGGTTTAGTTTGAATCCGATTGACTGACCTAAAACTGATCCAGGAGATCTTTAGCAGAAACTTCAACCAGTCAGTAAATGCCTGGTACTCAACAGTGCAGGTGAAGTTTTCTAGATGCCCTGTATTTCTTGCAAGATATTCAATGGTAAGTTAAATATGTGTACAAATAAACAAGAAGTAATGACAAATCCATTCACATTTTAGTCTCATAAAATTCTGTTGTTTTTCCACATCAAAATAATACAAAGGGAACATTAATAGATCATTCTACCATACTGTATGGCCACATGTTTTTACTAAATTCAAGTGTTTCCACACATTAGACTGTAATGATGGTTGATCATTTTTGGCTTCATAACATATATGTTGTCTGTTGTGAAGACGCTCTCCGTTTGTACAGTTAAAGTGAAATAAACCTACCATGTCTGAATTTAAATTTTACCTGTTTTAACTGAGCACATGCTAAATTTACCCAAAATGATGCAGGGACGGGTAACCTTTCTTCGTTTGTCCCGTGCATTCTTCACCAAAAACCACTTGGGCTGTGGAACAACACAAGTTTACGTTTAAAACAGTGTCAGAACATACTGGATTTTAGGAAAAAATCTAAGAATATAATCGATAATATATCTGTCACTATCGTGGGGTTGCAATTAGGTTGTTGGGGAACAGGATTTAAATGGAACCAAATGAGTGTTTATACATAACAAGATGTGTGTCGAATGTTTCTATTTGTATATCTATTTTATGTGTTAGTATACATGGTTATCTGGAGCTGAAAGTGTACTCATTACAGAGGAAACAGGGATATGATAGGTCAAGAGTGTACTGGGTGTAGCAGCAGTAGTAGTTATAAGTTTTGTTTTGGGAATAGGGGAGATAATTTTTTTGATTTTTTTTTCTATTAGATATTTCATGTTTCTTTTTTTTTGAATATTGTCTCTTTTTTCCCTAAAATTAAATGTCTGAAATGAAATATTATCATATGATATCATGTTTGAGATGAGTCAGCTTCATCCTGCAGAGGCTTCAGTCTGGCTCAGAAAATGTGACTACAGGACAACATTGTTATTCCTGAAGCAGTCGGTAAGTTCAGGTTTATGTACTTGCGGCTCTTTTCCTTTGACGACCAAAGATTTTTTCCCACTAGAGGTCATTTAAAATCAATGTGCTGCCAAATCTGTCATAAAATAAGTGCAGCTGGGTGCATCTCAGAAAATTTATACATGCAGTAATGTTTGTACACTGAATATATTTCCTCGATAAATTATTACACCTTATCAGTCCTACTCAAAGTCCTGGAAAGCTCCTCAGTCATACTAATTTCCTGTCACTTTCAATCACACTTCTCTCTGCTCATGAACACACACTTTATGGAGCTCATTATAAAACCTAACGTGTCTTACAGTACCTTCCTTTAAAAACTAGCCCTGTTTATTTTTGACTCCTTCAACTGGAAAGGGGCAAACCAAGCACCTTATTTTAAAGCTGCGTCAATGGCTTCCAGGGAATGTTTTATTACCAGAACAAGTGGTTCTAAGTCACTACGGACTGAGCAGAAAGTGAGGGAGTTAATCCACACGGCTCTCTGTGAGGGATTGAATTCCCTCTGAGGTCTGTCAACCACTGGGTGACACGTTGCTTACTTCACGTGGCTCCCGTCATGGCCCTCGATCGCATTTCCGTCAAGCCGGCGGTTGCATGAAGCTGGTATCGAGAACTTACTCTCAGGCATTATCTATAATGGCATTGGCTGCGCAGAAAAATTGGATGTAATTCTCATCGGTGAAAGTGGAAGTGGTCGTACAACACTTACTAGACACATTCAAACACGCCAATGAGCCTGCGACATACAATGCCTCTCTCTGCAGTCTTGCATTTCTGTATCTATGTGTCAGCAGCTAGTCAACTGAAACTTACTTTCCTTCACAAATTGTACATTTCCTTATCTCGTCAAAGCTGACCACATTCTCTCCAGATTATTATAGGTAGACCATTGAGGGGGTTTGTGTGCAGCATGGTGTTTTCTAAGGCTGTGTTCCTCAAGGATAAACATGGATCACTTCCTCCTCTCGGTCCCCATCTCTCCATTTAAGCTCCGGCACAATGGCTGCTCCTCACCGCTGGACCGATGTACACTTTATCTAGGTTTCAGTGACATCTTCATCAAGCATTTGTCAATGTTGGAGGATTAGATTTACGAGCGCAGGATTTATAGCCAGCCTTTTTTTTTTCCCTCCCGTCCTACATGCAGGCACAAACAAACAGCCGAAGAAAGGCAGCAGCCTTGAAAGCAGCTGTCCATGTGCATATCTACTGTACCCGCCATAAAAAAGGGGGATAGCTGTTACATAGAGATAATTATAAGTGTGAACCCATCACTCGGTCCACACATACACTGTGGTCATTGATTGAGAGCTTAATTCTGTGTCTGTCTGCAGAAAAAATCCCTCCATTTATTTGAACCACACCGATTGATCCTGCTGGGTTTATTCAGGCTATGACTCATGTTCATTGTGCATTAGGAGCTAAAACCATCTCTCTGTTGTATAGGTTTTCTGTCATTCTGCAATTACTTACTGTAAAAAATAACAATCATTTCATTTTTCGGCTCTGTGAGTCTAAAATGAAGATTTTGTGAGAAACATTAAACAACAGACACTAAACACACACACACACACACACACACACATATATATATATATATATATATATATATATATATATATATATATATATATATATATATATATATATATAAAACTAAACTCTATATATTATGTTCATGTAAAAATAACCAACTGAGCCTGAAGGGTATATCAGGAGTTCTAGACATGAGTCCATTTTGCAGCAAACACGCCTAAAATCATATTTCTGAGTGGCACTTATAATCCGGGCAGAGCAGGGGGACAGCTGAGTGTTGGATGGGCCCTCAACCAAATGATGGTGGTGTCCCTCACCTTGACTGTGCCGCTGAAATCATAACATCCATCTGGCTGTGCATTCACAGATGTAATGGACCCTCACTTTTCAGTGCCTGACTCTGTCTCACAAGATGTGACCAAAGATGTAGCCACACAAGTGCTTTAACAGGTCCACACATGCATAACTTTGAAGAAGTCTTCGAACAGAAACTTTACTCTTGGAATATGCATCTATTAGCATGTATGTAGGTTGTAGTTTTCACAAAATAAAACAAAAAAAGCACGACTCACATGGACAGTGTGGGATCAGTTTGTCCTTCTGGGCCTCACATTTCCAAGTCCTGAGAGCATGAATCATTTCTCCTTCCTGTAAGCTCTCTTCATTGCTCTAATCTTTAAGTCCAGTGAAGGTCAGCGATTGATCTGCCCATCTTGATGCTTCCATGACTAGTCAACAAGAACTAATCACAAGCCAAAGCCCAGTCTCACCTGTGTGCACAGTTAGCCTGCAACCAAAATACTTCAACTAAAACAGCACCAGTCATTTGGATTAGCTTAAATCCTGGTCATGAGATATTTGTGTCCATTCTGTGCCTCAACTCAAAAAACTTCAATTGAGAATCCTGACCCCAACCTGGGACCTTTTCTACTGAAATAGACATGCATGGTTGGCTTTACTCATACAGCCCTGTCTCAGCTGGATAAGCTTCATGCTTCACCTGCTCAGCATTGGGGAAGAAAAGAAAAAAGCTCATGAATATCATCTTTGTACCGTGGATACCAAGTGTCTCAAGACATCAGCTTCACAAAGACCACCAATAACAGCAGCATGCTGAAAAGTCATTTACTCAACTGTGTGGCTTTTACTTTACATTTCAAATGTGACAGACAAAAAAATGAAAAGATTTTTTTTGTATTCAATGTTTGCCGACTGGATCCAAATGCTTGATGAATGTTTGAATGAAAGCATTACTAAAAAAAAGAAGTTACATCAGATGCGTCAAAGAAAAATATGCATTTTATTTTAATAAGTGGAACTAAGTTATCTGGTTTGATATTTTCTTGTTGTGAGGATTCTGGCCTCCTGCATATTGGGCCTACACCTCCAGTTCCTGACAGAATGATCTGACCTCCTTGGACCCAGCAGGAAAATCTATGCATCCACAACATGCCACATCGGATTGGTTTTCCTGCAGCTATATTCAAGTCATGCAATTCTATGTCCACCCAATCCATTCCTGAGTGGGATTGCAGGGACCATAATTGGAGCAGTCACCAGGACTGCTTCTCTTCAGGTGTCTGTTCCTGAGGAGGGTCACTGGGGCCTCATTTTCCCTGTCACTAAGGATGGTCACCATTCATTCCCTGTTGGCTATGTTTCCTGCCCAAGAGGAGCGTCATTGGGGCTGCTTCCCTGTTTGGGGAGAGTTGTCAGGACTACTTTTCCTGTTCCTGAGGAGGGGTTTGCCACGCTGTTTCCTTTTTTCCGTTTGGCCACAGGAGCCTTAACTGTTCTAGACTTGTATTTGTTTAGTTGTTCCTGCAGGTTCCCTCCTTCCAAGTGTTACTTTGTGTTTGGGCATCCAGAATCTGCCCTTTTGGGGAGGGGTACTGTGATAATTCTGGTCTCCTGCACATTGTGTTCTACACCTGTAGTTCCTGACACGTTTTTGGAAATGGCAAATCTGTTACTAATAAAAAAGAAGGGTCATTAAAAAGTGTTTTTAATTTTCCATAAAATGGATGTGAATTATTATTTTTTGTTGTTGTTGTTGTTTTTGGACTGATACTGTTTGATTCAGAAATGTTGTTCCAAAAGTAAATACATCATTGATAGGAAAGATGAAGTTCTTTAAAACATATTTTGTTTGCAGTAAAGAAAAGCACATTAACAAAACAATTTCACTTAAGTACTTTTAACATTTAACAGCAATATAAATGCATATGAGGAGAAAGTCTAAAAAAGAGATAATTCTTTGCTCAGTCAAACATTTATTCATTCTTTTTCTGTCAGCCTCTAGATATTGACTACCAGAGCTTGAGGGTTTAGGGAGCACAAACCCTTGCAAAGAGTCTGCAATTGTTTTTATATTCTTGTTCATTTAATCATTCAATACCACTTTGTCCCATCCAGTGAAGTTCTGAGCAGAAATCCTAAGGTTTCATCATTACTGTGAGTAAAATCTTATTTTCTTTACTTTCTCCACCTCAAACAGTGCGGCACCATCAACTCTGGCACTTATGTGAACCTCACACAAAGAAACCTGCAGGATGCTCAGAAATTTCTGCTGATGCACGACGTGGTTCAGCCCGTGGTCCCTGTGCCCTACTTCATGGAGGACAACGTCCGCTTCACCCATGTGGCGGTGGATGTGGTGCAGGGGAAAGACATGCTGCTCCACATCATTTATTTGGCCACTGGTAGGTTGATTGAAATTGTTCTTTAGTTCACCGTTTGTGTATTTTTCAGGATTTTGAAAAGCTTCTAATAAGTTTGTTTTTTGAACCCACATAAATACATATATTATCCTGTTTCTTATCATGCATTTTACATATACATTCAGCAAGAGAGTCTTTCTAAGGGAAACAGCCAAGTCTTTTTGGTATAATTAACTTATACCTCAGTGCATACATTTTTCTTAATGTACGCATTGATTCTTACTTATACAGCCATTAATATTGATTGTTACAAAGAAATACCTCACTTCAGGGGCTTGAATCCCTTGAAGTCACTCTGAACTTACATGAAAGAAAGAGCCTGCAAGAAGAATACCAAGACCGATCGATCTGTATCATCTTGTAGACTTCAAAGCTTTTTCTAAGACAGTTTGATCACTCTTTACCTCCATATGTCCTCCTTACGCTCTCATAATTCTCAAGCCTTCCCTTAAGTACATGCATTTGACACACACCCACTTCTTTGCCAGGAGATCACAAACTCCTTGAAAATGGCCAACAGTGGTGTCAGAAAAAAGGCAGTAGTGATTAATAACACAGTCATGCAGTCCTGTCTGATGAGCCTGCACACCTCCGTCTGCTTATCAGCAGATTGTTTGATCATAAAGGTGCGACAATGTGTAACGTTAGACTTAGTTTGGAAAACAGCATGAGTAAGCTTACAGATAAACAGCCCTATTTAATGTTACATATGGATTACTGCAAGCAGATGCCCTGAACAGAATATGGAAATAGTGAACCACTCCAGTACGCCAGAAAAAAACGCTAGTCCACAGGGAAATGTCAACAACATCCTCACGTTGTAGATTCAGCTTTATTTTAGGGTATCTCAGATATCCTGCGTGGCATTTGCACACACATAATCTATGTCTCACACGCATGCACATACAATCTGTTCCAGTTCACTGCCGCCGTGCTTGGCATGTCTTTTGAAAACTCCCCTGTCATTGTTTGCATGGTGCTGTGATCAACGCAGCACTGAACCAGAGCTGCACCACAAAGCCAGTTCCCAAGACACTAACTAGACGCTAATGAAAACATCTGAAACACTGCCAGGGCAATTGGCTAGTACACATACCGTACCCAATCGCATGCTGTTATTAACGCCTTAATGAGTGCTGCTGATTGGAGCCAGTGTATAAAAACTCATACTTCCAACTGAGTCCAAAAACGTTGAGATGTGGGGTTCTTATTTGCAAATGTGGAGTACTTTGGTTAAACTGTGGGCCAGAGCTGTTAAATAATTTCCCCCGAACAGCATTATAATTTAATTTTAAGAAGATGTAAATAAATGTGAAAGATATTTGCATTCCTGTTTCACAAGAGCACATTACCAAACCTCTGAGCAGGTACATGCCCTGCAGAAAAATAAAAACATTACTTAGCCAGTGATGGATCGCTCATTTAAATGATAATTTGATAATTACTCAAGAGCAAAAATAACTTGACACATCATTGATTAGATACACGAATGCAAGTTCAAAGTCACCTACTAGCAAACAATCATTGCCCTTTCAGTACACAATTGATAAAGGTGCAGTCTTAGAAATTTTAAAAGAAAACTTTATGCTGCAGCGTCAAAAGGACCAACAAGTTTAATAAAATAATTAAAAATAATCATTTTGAAATTTATTTGAAAATATGTCATTGAAATCAAATAAATAAGGAGAAATTAGGTTGGGGAAACAGCTAAAAGTCCACAAAGCTAAATCAGGATCAGACAGGCGGAGGTCACAAGCATGGTCCAATTCAAGCAGAGACGTCAGAGTCCAGGCGAGGGTCAGGGCAGGCGGCAGGCAATCAGAGAATAATCAGGGTAATAAACAGAAGATTAGGATCAGATAGAAATGCTCTGTAATGCAGGCTAAGTGGGACAAAACAATACTTCGCACTGAGGGAGGTTCTGTGCAATGCTTAAGAATCATGTGGGTGATTGTCAGTGGGTGTCAGCTAAGTGGCATCCAGGGAGTGTGAACTGGGGTTACTGGGATATGTAGTGTGTCTAGTAGTCTGGAGATGGATCCCGCCGGAGACCAGAGGAGACAGAGCTCTGACTCCTGACAGTAGGAAGTGCATGGTTTATTTGGAAGGATTGAGTATTAACAAATCAGTGTCATTGTACTATAAAATACTGTTATTTTCAACTATCAGATGAACTTTTCCTGTTTGATTATGCAAATAGGAAGTACAGATGTAGGTTCATACTTGGAGCAAGAACTAATTTTCTAGCCTTCAATTCAATTGTATTTATACATCCCAGTTTCACAACCCAGGCCATCTTAATGGGCTTCACACCAATATTTAGTCAAAGTACATCAAGTCAATCATTAAAATATAAACAATAGCTGGTTGCTAAACTAAGCTAAACAGACTAAGAAAAACTTGCGTCCCTGCCCTTTGACTCTCTTGATTTGGGTGAGGAAAAACTCATTAAAAATCCTATCTTGGGGAAAAAAAATAAGAAGCCTCAGGGATGCCTACATGAAGGAGGGATCCTCTCCCAGGACAGACTGGTGTCATGCTAGAACTGTTAAAATAGCTGCAATAAGCAAAGAAGATTTTTTTTTTACATTTTTTGGGGCTTTTTCTAAGCCCAATCCTCATCATTACGATCAAACTTTCAGATAACATTACAACTTTTACCACCTACTGTAGCAAATGTGGATTCATTTGGACAGTTAGATTACATTGTTTAGTCCACAGCAATGAGTAAAACCTACTATTGCCTTCAACCCTCAGGCCATAGGCCGGTAACCTTTATCACTATAACAGCCATTTGGGCCTGTTTCTCAATTACTAAACCCTGCAAAATTCACAAAGAACTACTTTTAAATTGTGATTCATTTAGAGGGCAAAAAGCAACCCAATTGATAACAAGACCAAAAAGTTTGTTCACCTCTTTAGCATCATTGTAGAGGATGTGTTTAAGTGACGCAAATTTGAATATCCTACCAAACCATAATGGAACTCCCCAACAGTTTGTAACAATTAATCCATCATTCCCCACATTAATCATATATAATCCTATAATCATTTAAAACTTCAAAGTTCAAAACCCATAAAACTCTACCAGAATTGAAGCGACTCTCCTACTGAAGCCCCTAGAGGAGCCAATAGGATTAGTTTAGTGTGTGATGCGCTTCTGTCCTATAAAATACACCACAGTCCATTTTGTTGTTCTGCGTTGTTTATTTTGATCAACAAAAGTACATCAGCGGGAGAAAATAAGTTGACTTTGTGTGAGTGGAGAACCATTATTAACCGTGGGTAGAAAAAGGTGATTGCAAAGAAACCGATGGCGTAACTATATGGAAAAATAGCGGTCGACAGAAATAAACAGCCCAAGCTCTCCTCTTCTCCTCCGTTCAGAGTGCAGGTGAGTGGGGGCTTAACTAACCCTTCACTCAGATGGCAGTGGAGCTTCCGGGGGTCGGGAGGATGCGGAAAAGTTTTGCCCCGCACTTGCCTACTCCAATTGTTGAGTCAATTTCAGTCTCATTATTGGCAAAGAAATGATCAATACAAGCGTCTCTGAGGATTGCCAAAACAATATATTAAAATGAAATACAAACAATAATAACAACAATAAAACTATTAGAAATATGTATTTTTTTTATCCTTTTATTTGTAAGGACCTTCCGCTTTGCTCTTATCGTTTGCCAACCTTTCAAAAGTTTTTGCACCCCCCATACATAATGTTCTAGCTCCGCCCCTGCACCCAAGTGTCTCTAACTAACGAATCAAACTTGGTGAAACATGCAAAACTGCAAAAGGACAAAGAAATGTGCAAAAAAACCTATATTTTGGCTTCTGCGACCAGTGAATAGTGAAACCTTAAAAACAGTTTATTAAACCTCTGAAGTTACACACACTACTTGATTTATGAAAAATGTAGCCATCGCAAGAATTCACAATGTTGACTATTCTGCTGAAAGTAAAACTTCCTATTCATATGTTACCTTTTAGGATCTCACCCTTTTTCCTATGGCACCACCATTCCCCTAATTACCTTCCCTTCGCCCAGGGACTGCATGTATAATAGATTATGTTTGTTTTAGCACTCCCAAAGGAAAATTTGCCTGAAACTTGCAGTGCCTCCCCTACGCAAACCAAAAGGTCAAAATGTGTTCACAATGGTGTGGATTTCCATACTCGTCTCACTCTCTCTGAACTACAAAGTGGCTTCATCCCCTAAAATACCCCCTTAAGGAAAAGTAGGCCAGAAATCAGGCATTCAGGTGGCATATTAAATCCCTGGCTGCATCTGCAGCGCTGCATATTGATGGTATAACCAAGCTTTGCACATCAGGCACCACCTTTCTTCCTCACAGGCTTATTATAGAGCCTTTGTGTTAGCAAGTGATTGTTGTGTAGTTCACACTGGGTTCGCAGTGGCTGGTAGACTGCTTTCGTTATTTTGTATTCCATTCTTTTCTATCATATTGATATTATTCCTTTTGTTTCTTTTCACACTTTTATTTCCAGACTTTTCTTTCACTCTTTTCTATGTTATTTTACCTTTTTCTCTCGTAGATAACCGCCTTTCTTTGTCTTCTTTCCCTCTCTATTCCAGATTATGGTACTATCAGGAAAGTGCTTTCTCCCCTCAACCAGTCCACAGGGAGCTGCCTATTGGAGGAGATCGAGTTGTTCCCGCCTAGGAAGAGGCAGCCGATACGAAGCCTGCTGATCCTGCACAGCCGGAGCGAGCTTTATGTGGGTGTAAGAGACCAGGTCATCAAGATCCCACTCAAGAGATGCAGCTACCACAAGACTAGAGAGTGAGTGTGTGCACAAACAAACACCATTAATCTCAAAAGAAGCTGTCAAAAAGCAAATGTGCTCACAACAAAGTTTTCTAGCCTTTCCTTTAATAAGATTCTCTTTATCAGAGGGAGCCAGGCCTTTGTGTCTGTTAGGGGCCTTTGTTGGGATTTAAAACCCTCCAAATCAGCTTTGTCTGAGCCGCTGGAGGTGCCCATGACTGCCCTCAGTCTGTCTCTGCAGCTGCCATTGACCCACTCACACTTTCTTCCTCGTGGACTGTCCTGCGGCGACTGTTTATCAGATATATTGAGTTGCTGTCTGTTTGGACGGGACTCCATTAGGCACATAATATTTGCAAACAAAAGACCAGAGTCAGATGCTCATGTGAGAAACCCACTACAAGTCCTGGACCTCATCCATTATCGCAGACAGATCTTTCACACAATGAGCTGTTTTGGACGGCAAAGAAGACTTGTCGTACAGCCAGCATGGAGTTTCAGAGCTCTTTTGAAATCTCTTGTTTGACTATTTAGATGGAGAAAAAAAAAGTAGCTACTGTGGACACAGAAGGGTTGGCTTTAGGGAGTTTCTGGAATATTTCCTTTATATCTGCCTGCTTAAAAAAACAAAACAGATTTTTTTGCCTATAAGACACTAGTATAGAATCTATGCGACCTGGAGCACCCCAGAGAGATATGGATACTGACATGTTTTTGTTCCTTCCTTTGATATCGTCACCCAGACATGGTGTCATCCACCTTGTGTGTGCAGACAAAGCCAAGTCACGCTTTTTTTTTTTTGCATTTTCATGTAGATGCATAGGAAGTGACAACATTTTCTCTGAGTAAGTGCTTGTTTGTTTCCACACTGTTTATAAAACTCAAAAAAACGAGAAAAAAAAACGTTGGTACATTTCACCAGGGACATGTCAGGCAGACTTGACGCCTGCAGCTGAGAGATATGTCACAGCGCTGTCACCAAAGACTTGTATTTATGAAAAAAGGAACAACAGCCTTTTTATTGCTCCCTATAAACCAACAGAAGCACAAATCGAAAGATAGATTTTGCTATATTAAGTAAAACCGCCTCACTAGGAAGAGATGATAACTGAAAAGTCATCAACACGCAGCGGTAAGTTGACACTCCTTCTTGCCGACCATTTTTCTTCTTATCTCTCTACTTCTCAGTCCAGTGAGTAGCTTTCTCTCTTTAATCTCTGTGTTCACACCTCAAACTCTCTCCTCATCCCTCTTTTGCAGCCTCCCTTTGACTTATTCCCTCTGTCATCTTGGACATTTTCTCATACCTTACCCTTCCATCTTATCTCCGCCGCTCTCATGTGTTTATACATCATTTCTCCCTCCACCTTATCTTAGAAACCTTCCACTGTAATCTTCCTCCTCATTCTGATGTTTGATTTTATGCCACCCCACTATGCAGAGCCATCTGTATGCATACATGACAGTTTAATGAAAGCTCTCTAATGGGGAATTTTGTTCTTACCTCTCAGAGCCTGTGTGGGAGCGAGGGACCCATACTGCGGATGGGATCTGTTGCTGAAGAAATGCACCACCCTGGAGGAAAGTGTCAGAATGAGTCAGTGGGAGCAGAGCATCACAAAATGCCCAGTGAGTACACAGCTAATGGTTAAATCCAATCATTAAATCAGAAATAAGTCCATACCAAAAGTGTGATTATGCAAATTATTCAATTTGACAAAAAAAATACATCAATTTTCTTAACTCGCTAAATCGCTTCCGGGGTCAGGAGCCTGTCCTGGCTACTCATAGGCGAAGGCAGGACGCACGCTGGACAGGTCGCCAGTCTGTTACAGTGCACACAATCACTCCAACACACACGTAACCAATTAACCCATGAGGCGCTTTTTTGGACTGTGTGAGAGTATCCGGAGAAAACCCAAACATGCACGAGGAAAACATGCAAACAGGCAGTAAGATTCCAGCTGGGACTTAAACTGGGGCTTTTTTTGTGAGGGGGAGAGCGCTAACCACGGTGCCACCGTGCACTACATATCAGTTTGATCAAAGTATGCTGGCTTCAGGTCATTTACATTTTTTTGTGTATATAAGCTTCTAAATGGGATTTTATGGAATAACGTGTTTCCTAAATTAATTTCCCTGTTGTGGGATCAATACCAGTAATTAATAAAAAACATTTTTTGACAAAATCTCTAAAAATAGTTTCTTTATTTTATATTCCATTCGGTTTTCATTAAGATGTGCACTCATACAATCTATTTGTCTTTAGTTTATTGCATCAGTTCTGCAGAAAACAGCTTTGCTATTAGATTTTATTGGCAGTAATAAGAATTTATTTAGCGCCTGATAAGAGGTTTCCTCATTTATTAGTTTACTTGAAAGCTCCTAACCAAGAAAATATATTTTTGAAAGAGAAACCTTAAACTCTGAACCAGTTTTTTAGCTACTGATGCAACAAAACCAGTTAACTTAGTTAACTATGTTAAGATAGTTTTTAGGCTGGAATTTCTTTTCAATTTTTATCAAACTAAAACCAACAAACTATTTTTCATTTCATTTACATAATCTGGATTTTTTTAACTTAAATATTTCAATCTCTTAATTAAATAACCAATTCAATGGCAGAACTAGATATACTGAAAATCAGTTAAGAATGTATCTAAAATAATAACATTTTTATTAAAAGAAAGTCAAATCCTACAAAACAATGCTATACAATCCTTCAAAAATGTATGACATTTGTAGTTTCTTGTAAATTGATTTTAAACATCACATTCATTTGACCCTTGAAAACGAATCCCCACTGTCCAGACACACAACCTGTCCCATCGTCAGCGTGAAACCCCTGGAAACCATGAGAAGCCTCACAGAAACAGTCCTGCCGTCTAAGCACATTTTGTGACTGGACATCTTGACTTTCAGGGAGCAACATGTCCTCGCCGGAATGATCAAGGACACCGGTTTATTTTTTAGATTAGTTCTCCTGTTTATTCTGCTAAAAAAAACACAATTTGGAGCACTCTGTAATAAGGACAGCAATTTTAAGAGTCACTGTCCTTTTTTTTTTTTTTTTTGCATTTGATAACCATCATTTTCATCTCAGCTTGGAGTATCTTGTCTCTCGGCTCACTTTTACCTCAGAGGAATAATTTGGTTCTCAAGGTTTTGTGTTATTCTGGGTTTTTCTTTTAAAAAATGTGTACATGCACAGTTTGGTAATTTTTTATAAAACATTTTAAGTTTTTTTTATCTGACGTCAACAGTAAAACACAAAAGTCACAACAGTTTGGTATTCCAAATGCTTAACTAGGAATTGTGTGGAAGGATCTTCTCATTCTGTTGTAATTTTAGCCAGAACCACTCAAAAGGCTTTTAGAAGCAGTTTTTTGCCTATCTTTATTTGTTTGTCCAAATTCAGAAAGAAGATTGCATCCAAATGACTTCAATATTACAGTTTAAGTATTCCACAGCTCTGGAATCACCAGAGTTTTTAAGTAATTTAATTTATTTGTCATGTTTTAAGTTAGTATTTGTTTTTGTTTTTTTCGTAGTCAAATCTCATCATCATTGTCTTTATTTATGAAGCACTTTATGAAGCACTTAAACACAATAAAAAAGTTGAGCAAAGCACTATACATTACAGCTAAGCATAATAGAAACTGTTGAAAACAAATTAATAGATAATTTAATAAAAATGTCAATCATAATGAAAGAGAACTTGAAGATGAAAGCAATGATTTATTGGCTGAAATATAAAGGGTTTAGACATGAAGTATTTTTTAAGAGCGCATTCAACAACAAAAGAAGCCAAACATAACTGGCGATAATATTTTTGTTAGTAAATCCATGGAAACTTTGCAATAAGCCAGTCGGGTTGAGCCACTGTTCTGCTGCATATCCTTGAATATTGCTAGATTTGAAGCTCACTTAAGGTCTTTTCACCCAGACTCACATATGCATAAAATTAAGTTACACTTTCCCAACCTCTTCATAAATACCATCTGGCATCCCACTCCCATCTGAGTATAAAAATGCAGAGGAGATTTTGTCAAAGATCTATACGTTTTTACTTTTGGAAACATCTGTTGCTGTGTTTATTTTTTAAAGTCAAATTTATGATTATTTTGCTAAATGTTTAGGATAAATTGACACATCATTTATCTACTCTTCATATTTCCCTCCTTTTGTTTTTGTCTCTTTCTTACTATTTAATGAAAGAAAGTCCAAACGTATAAGCAGTACAAGTCCATTGATTAAATGTTCCTGTTTAATGAAAGATGTAAAGCGTGAAATATTCATGAAATGGATAGTACACCACTACCGAGTCATGTATAGTCTTAGCTTGAATGATAATGCAATATTCCTTTATTGGCTGTCCCCATGTAGCTGTTTGCTTTCATTGTTGCAGATGCTGTCTGCCTCAGCCAAGCGTTCCTCATTTAGTCATGCAGCAGAGTTCAATTACCAATAAGAGCAGTGGCCAGGCGTTATTCTGTTTCTGCCAAAGCAGATGATGATCAGCTCTCCTCTGCTTGCGTGAAAGTATTCTTTGCATTTTCGAATCACCCTGAAATGTAACGGCGACATGCCTCATATCACTTGCAGTCCTGATTCCTCTCTGCTTTTTTTGGCTCATATTCCAGAGACATCACTGCAATATCTGAGCTTTCCTGTTTCATTATGTTTGGCTTCAGATATTCATTTATGAGAACACTTTTATTTCCTATTTTGCTTCTGTGAATCTGCCCATTGTGTGTCTCTCTTTTCCGTTTTGGGAATTTTTAATATATTCTGCAACAGCGATGGTGTCTTCATCCTGTCTGCAGCGCATAACTGCAGTGTTTGGCATGTGGCAGAGCTGTTATGTAGCTATTTTTGTGTCTCTAAGGAGAATTGATTTCTCCAGACGTCCATATGTAACCATAAAAGCAGCACAATCCCGTGGGCATCACTGATGTAATGACTGGTTTCTGAGAAAAGCCATTACCTACACAAATGTGATCACTTTTTTTTGTCATTACCAGATCCGTAACGTCACTGTTGATGGAGGCTTCGGAGCCTGGTCAGGCTGGTCCACTTGTAGCCATAACGACGGAGGCAGTGCAGGTTCCTGTCTGTGTCGGACGCGAGCCTGTGATAACCCCGCCCCTCAGTGTGGAGGCCAAACATGCTTTGGGATCAGCGCTGAAGTTGCCAACTGCTCCAGGTTTTTTATTTTGGTGATCTGTGCAGATTTCAGTCTATTAGTGAAAAAAAGACGTGCAGAACTCACTGATTAAATAATTAATCAAGCCCTTTCATTAGGGACTCACACTGGGTTGAACAGCTATATGCATTGTTTTGTCAGTTGCTTGATGAATCCTATTTTTCTTTTCAAAGAAAAATATTTTCCTTATAAAAGTCCAAAAAGTCTGCAGGTATCCACAAAATTTGGAAGAGCTCAAACAACTTTTTAAAGGTTTAAAAACACTTTTATTCACTGAACCAATGTTCTTTCACAGAATTCTATCAATGCTGTTTCTTTTGGGGTTTTTTAAAATCGAGTTGTTCTCATTTTTCTGCTCCTCACACACTGCAAAAATGTCCATAACTTTTTAATGAATTTACAACCAAACTTTTTGGCCTGATAGCAAAAACCAGTAAACCCCCAAAAACATTTTTAAGCCGAAATTACTGACCTTCAAATGGTTGTTCTGTCATCTAAAATGTACCATTTAGGATGTGTTGGTACTTTTTCAACGTGGTAATCACAAAGGATTTTTACGAGAATATCACAAAACTTCATCATGGTAAATAAAAATCAAAATGAAATAAATCTCACAACAAACTGATCAATCTTAGCAACGTCTGTAGCGATGATCAGACAAACTGACAGTAGGATACATAAATAACACTGTAAGCTCTCATCTTTGGACGTTCTCCCTTTCCTGTTGCTTAGGCCTCATCAAGATCTTGTTTTTACCTTTTAAAGTGTTTGTGGCATCACATCACAGACACTTCATGCCTTAGTTATTTTTTTTCTTCTTTTTAAGAGATGCAAGCCTGACAGATGCATGACACTTCCTTCGTACAGCATGAGATGCATAAAAAGGATTCTTGTACACGGAAAAAATCTTTCACTTTTGTGAAGAAGAAACTAAACTACCCTTTGCATAAAAAGGTTTTTATTTTTTTTTTTAGCAACAAGTCAAATAGTGAAAATAATGGGAAAAAAAACACGCTGCTGTTCAAAAGTTTGGGGTCACACAGACAATTTTTCCATGAAAAAAATGCACTTTTATTTAGCAAATGAATAGAAGATATAGCCAAGACATTGACGAAGTTAGAAATAATGATGGTTATTTGAAATGATATTTTTTTCCTTCAAACATTTTTGTCAAAGAATACTCCATTTGCAGCAATAACAGCATCACAGACCTTTGGCATTCTTGCTGTTAATTTGTTGAGCTAATCTGGAGAAAATGTACCCTACAATTCTAGAGGCCCCGCCCACAAGTTGGATTTGCTGGTTGGTCCCTTTTTGCACACTATCCGGGCAAGCTCCTCCCACAACAGCTCAATGGGGTTTAGATCTGGTGACTGGCCACTCCATTATAGATAGAAATACCAGCTGCCTGCTTTGTCTCTAAATAGTTCTTGCACAGATTGGAGGTGTGCTTTAGGTCATCGTTCTGTTGTGAATTGGCCCCAATTAAGCACTGTCCACAGGGAATGGTACGGCGTTGCAAAATGGAGTGATAGGCTTCCTTTTTTAAAGTCCCTTTTACTCTGAAAAAATCTCCCATCTAACAATCACCACAGAAACCCCAGACCATCGGGTTACCCCCACCTTGCTTGACAGACGCCCTCAGGCAGTGTTTCACCATCTTTCATTTTCCCCACAATCTATATGTCACAGACTCTTTTCACCGTAGCTTGTAGTCGTAGCATCCCCAGTAACTGCCTTGCAACATGCCTCCGCCATCCCAAAGTATCAGTAAAAATTGTTCAATCTGGCCTTCATACAGATGTTCAAAATTGGTCAGCGAAATAAAAAGTTTGAAGAAGTGAACAATCCTGGAAAGGATTTTCAAAGTGCAGCACCTTCCTCTTTCTCTTTTGTTTTGACCTGCCCCCTTAACTGATGGCCAGTGACTGAAGAGATCTTTAGTCATGTGGTTTTGTTCACAAGCTTTGGTCCGGAACAGAAATCTCCAGCAAGCCTCAGTCTGAATACAGACCCAATTCAAGGTTTAGGACTCGATCTGGAACAAATCATTTTTTTTCCAGTGTGAATGCACCCTTTAACGTCCTTCTGTTCTTG
Organism: Oryzias celebensis; assembly: GCA_014656515.1. Taxonomy (NCBI): domain Eukaryota; kingdom Metazoa; phylum Chordata; class Actinopteri; order Beloniformes; family Adrianichthyidae; genus Oryzias; species Oryzias celebensis. The sequence continues at coordinate 35,263,979 of BNCR01000012.1, forward strand.
CTCAGTTATGCAGCGGGGCCTCTCGTTTCTTTTTCTTCTCTGGTTTGAGCCAGTTTGTACTGTTCTAAGAAGAAAGTAGTAGACACTATTGAAAGAAATCTCTGTCATGGAATAGCCTTCATTTGTAAGAACAACAATAAACTGTTGAGTTTCACATGAATATCCTCTTTTTCTGACCATTTGGAGAGTTTAATCAACCCCACAAATGTTATGCTCCAGATACTCAACCTACTCAAAGGAAGGTCAGTTTTAGAGCTTCTCTAAGCAGCCAAACTGTTATCAGTTGTACTAACATGATTGCACAAGGGTTTTCTAATCATCTGTTAGCCTTCTGACTCAATGAGGAAAAAAATACATTGTACCATTAGAACACTGGAGTGATAGTTGTTGGAAATGGACCTCTAGTCACCATAGAAGCGCCGACATTTGCAGCAAAAATTGTAATTTTTCAAATTTTTTACCACATTAATAATGCATAGTGTGTTTCTGATTAATTTGGAGTTATCTTCATTGAAACAAATTGTGCTTTTCTTTCAAAAATAGGAACATTTCAGACCCCAATCTTTTGAACGGTAGTGTATGTATTTTCTTCTCCAACATTTTTTTCCAACACAGAACAGATTTAATTCTCACTATCATTACATTTTCAGACACAGAAGGCCCACATTGGTCCTACTGTGTTAATACACTAATTGATGTGTTGTGTGATGTGTTCATACTGTAATGGGGTAATAGGTATAACAATGTTAAACTGCTGTTAAAAGTTGACAACAAAGTAATGAGCAAAAAAGGTCCTCTACAACCAGAACCCTAAACCCTTGTGAGGAACAGTTCTCAGGACTGATGGGATCTTTGTGTGCCACCGTAGAAACGGCGCTTGGACTCCCTGGACTTCCTGGTCTCCCTGCAGCACGAGCTGCGGCATCGGCTTCCAGGTGCGCCAGCGGTCCTGCAGTAATCCCAGTCCACGCCATGGGGGGCGAGTGTGTGTGGGCCAGAACCGCGAGGAGAGGCAAGTAAACATTCATCAACCTGCAGTGGTTACACTTCCTGTTCGCCCATTATGCTGAATGTGAAAAAAAAAAAAAGTCAAAAGTATGACTCAGCCTGTGACTTTCCCCTTTTTTTTCTTCTTCCCCTCTGTCCGTGTACATGACAGCCAATTAAAGCAGGAGCAGGATAGGCCTGTGCTTGTATAATTATCTAGCTTTTGCACACAGGCCAAGTCTGCAATTTGAAGCTTTGGGAGCTTTGGAGAAGAATAATCTCCTTTTTTTTAAAGATGTTTGTACAGTTTCCAAGCAACTTTTACGGCATGAAAAAAAATGAAGGAGAAAGCACAAAGAGCACAAAGCAGCATACAAAGAAATACAGGTAGAAAAGGTCAGGAGTTTTTTTTTATTATTATTATTGTATTCAATTCCTTCTTGTTAGCTGAAAGTCTAAAAAAGTTTTCTCCCTTTAAAAATGAGTTGTACAAGTTCTGACAGCTTTCATTGTGCCTGGCTCTGTTGCATTATTATTGAAGACTGGCACCAAGACAGTTCTCCTTTGTGAGCGCTGTGTTTGTATTAAGCCAAAAAGCGTTAGTTTGATGTTTTTCAGACATCCCTGCTGTTAAACAGAGGAGAATAAAGACATTTTGGAGGTAGCAGATATGTTTTCTCTATCTGTCCCTCCTCCTGGCGCCCTCTCTTTCTCTCACTACTTCCGCCTAGATAGATGGATGTGGTCACCATAGCAACAGAGACAGTCTTAAGGGTAGATAGTTGGACAAGGAATCCAAGGATGTTCCTTTTTATTTAGGCTCTATTATTTTCTCTCGCGTTACACCTTACCTTTCATTGCTGCTCCAGGAGGAGCAGTCCTTGAGACAGGATCAGTTACTTTGGAAATCTATCAGGAGGGAAAAAAAAGCTGACTGCTACTACAGACCACAGCAGGAGCATAGCAGATTTTGCCTTCCCCTTCACTTCTTTTTCACAGTGCTTTAATCTCATTTATGCTGTCTCCCCTACCTGCTCTCTGCACATGGTTTGCTCAGCTGTTCGAATCACATGGGGCTACTTGTTGACCAGAGGTTTGTTTTGATTGCTTGTGATAAAAAAAAGAATAAAGAAGAAGTACCTTTGGAGCTGTGAAAAGCTGCATCCTTGTGGATGCAACTACTAAAGTGTGTTACTATCAGATTATCCACACGCAAGACTGACTGAGTTCTAAAAAGTATTTTGACCTGAAATAATGTTTTTTATACATTACATGCACCATTTTTACCTGTTCTAAAGCTAGTTTTTTATTTATAAAAAGAAAAGTAACATCTTTAAATTAACTTTATTTGTCTGTTTATTTGGTTAAAAGACAACTTATTTTTTAAGAAGTTTGACATTTGATTTATATTTCGATTTCTGATCATTTTTTGGGGTAGAATTTAAGCTTAATTTGAGAAAAAAAAAAAATATAAAGAAAATTAAAGCTGCAAGCAGGATTGTATGGCCTGCAGGCAGTATCCGTACTTGCTGCTCCCCTTTGACCCAGCCTCTCTGGCTGAACTGCTGCTTCAGGCCTTTTATTCTCCCTCTCTGCCTCTGTCACAGTTCAGAGCTGCATATGACAAATTGATGAAAAAAATTGTTTGTTTTTTTTAAATACCAGCTTTTCTGCTTGTTTTATTGCCAAGGTAACCATTTAATGTTTTGGTCGCCCAGAAATGATGAACAGATCATTTGTAGAGGAATCCTAAATAGATTGTCAATGATGCTCGAGGATTTAGGAGGCGATAGATTAAAGTCTCTAGGAGCAGTTTTAATCTGTAGCTCGTACTAAAGGCATCTTTTTTTCTTCTGAAAAGTCAAGATGGTGCCCTCTTCCCAAGGTCAAAGGTTAACAAAGCTTCGGTTGTGGATGTAAGCTGCCAGCTTGTATGTGAAATTTCAAGAAAACTGCTTGAACTAGTTTTTTTCTTCCCATAATGTCAGAAAATGTGAAAATTGGCACCAAAAAAGGGCTTTGTAGCCACAATAATCATGTCAAAACTTCATTTAGACTGTTTTTTTTATGTTAGTGGCTTGTGAATTTGTATTTTTCTTTAGCCCCAGAAGAGATTTTGTCCCCATTTTTTAATGGTTTTGGCCCCTGTCACCTTTTCTCTTTTTTTCCTACTGGGTACAAGTTCTTGTAGAGTTTTTAAGTAGAAAGAAGAAAGAAAAATTGCAGAAACAACCTGGTCCTTGTAGTCCAGGACTGCTGTGGGACATAAATAAAAAAATTATGAGGACCTCGTATTTAGATATCCCAAACCATTCAGCTCATCTGAGGTTTACAGCTACCCACGTGTGAAATAAGTCTTCTTTGCAAGCTTCAGCCTGCACGGTATGAGGGTATTGTCAGCTTCTGAGTCCTTTTATCAAAAAGGAAAGCGCTTATTTTTATTGGCCACAAGGTTCTTTTCCCCAGCAAAGCTTCACTGCACACTTTGTTCTGCTGCTGTTGCCTCACTAACCTATTTGGATTAATGCACAGAGCTGACGTTCGTGAATGCATTCAAGGTCACAAAAGTTGCAGGACTCGTACTTAGGAAAGCAAATACAAAAAGGAAAAGCTTCTCTCTTTTTGTTCCTTTTGAAGTCCTTTATACAAACAAACTCAAATAACTTTGGTCTTGATGGTTTTCATCCAACAGAGCTGATCCAGAGGAAGCAAATGCTATGAAACCAACCGAACACGAGTGCGCCACAGGCTTAAATCTGGATGCTAATGCCTGCATTTATAAACCTTCTGTTGGTATTTCCCTCAGCACACTGACAGCGTCCACACTGCTTACTCAGCCTATAGCGGGTAATTAGTCTCGTTTTAGTCTTATCAGCTTTGTGTACTTTAGAGAGAAAAGGATAAGATAGGCTGCAGCAGAGCCACTCGCTTCTTCCGACACTCTGAGTGCCTGTGATTATAAGTTTGAAGCTTGAAATAATCTCCTCTGCATTGATTGCAGATGTTTTTTTTTTTGTGTGTTTTTTTTCTATTGTGTGTGGTGCAGCAGGGAGATATTCTCCATATTCAAGCCGCATTGAGAGTTTATGTGCTGTACCTTCTTCTTTCAGGCGTGTGCGAGATTGTAAACAGCACTTGCCCTCGCTTCTCCACACTCCTCCCCCTCACTACAAGCATACAGATTAGTAAAAAGTAACACAGAAACACATCGCTCTGAGGCTTTCCACTGTACTTCCAGAGCGCATGGAATGTAGGCTTTGATTTGTCGTGAACAATAGCGGAATATTTTCGTTAAAGCACAAGGGGGGAGAGAGGGAGGGGGGTTTAATTTAAAGTTATTTTGAGACTTTCAAAAAGCAGAAATGTGCCAAAACACAACAAAATTGCACTCAAACCAGCTTCGTAGCATCTTAATGGCCCAAAAAAACCTAGCAGATGTCTGTAGTTATTCTATAATGAGTAATTCTAGTTTTGTTTTTAGACAAAGCAGTTATTTTCCTGTAAAACAATGTAATTAGAGATGAGGCATGCGTCTTCATGGCAGTTTTAATTGGCTGTGTCGATGAATTATGCAAACTGCATACGCCCATTCATTAGGTTTTGAGATGCAACTTTCTTAGCTGTACTTTTTGGCTGCATTCAGACAGATATTTGCCCGCCACCTCAACCGCCACGAGTGCTGCCACTCGCTCTTATGTTGAGACAGTAAAATGTCTGCTTCCAAGACTGGATCAAAGATGCAAGCTGGGTTTGTAAAAGTTGGAGCCAAGTTCTAAAGTCTTTTTATTTCCCTTTTTAGATTTGTTGCTCCTGCGGTCTGTCTTTGTAGTTGTTCCCGCTCTCCGGCAAGGTTTTAGCAGCTTGGTGATGTCTTCTCCGCCATGTCCATGTAAATGTAGTCATCTGTCAGATTAAACTCCAGCTTTAACAGACAAACCAAAAAAAGTCCCTTAATGAGGTTGTTCATTTTTGTAGCATTTGCTTTGTGCGTTGGAAACACCTCCTGCATGACCTCTTTAGGCTTAAATATCACTGTGCCAGCTCTAAAGATCAGCCACTAATGATGTCTTTGTCAGAAAGGCCTGGATCCTCACTCTACTCAGCTGACAGCATCACTTGTCATTCAGGACCTTCCCCTCCGTGGTTTTGCTAAACTCTACATTGACACGGTCCACAACTGAGTAACTGTTGTAACAGCAAACCCCCCTTTTCAGATTTATTGCTCATCCCACAAATCCACGTTCCTTAAAAGCGTGGCTCCATTTAAACGGGCAGTAAACAGGGGGTTTGCAGGCCAGCGCTGGATGTTTTATTGCAAAAAAGCCACATTACAGCAGGAATAATCTTGCAAACAGTTGTTTTTACTTGTCAGGCTTAGTTTAATGCATTTTGTGTTTATTGGAGTTATTCTCTCAGGTTTTGAAGTCTCAGATATCCTTACGGCATACAATCACACAAATCTCATAAATAATACGGTTACACCAACACTCTGTTATAAAAGAGAGTGTTGAGACTGTAGGTGGGAGACAAACAAACACCAACAGTGCTGGTTTAGTTTTGACAACAGTAATCTCCAGAAACAAGTGGGTTACAAACATAACCAGGAAAAGGCTGCTTTCTTTTATCACACAGAGTTTTTAAGGGTTTGGAATAACCACTTTATTACTTTTCAAAATGTCTTTCATTTTACAAATAGTTTCTTAGCTATTTTTTCCCCTGTAAATCCATCAAAAAAGGTTTTATAAGGTATTATTTTTTTTATTGTGGTTGGTAATAGCAAACTTTGGAGAACCTGCAGATCTGAGCTGCACAAGTAGGTCTTGAAACCATAGTGAAACGAGACGAAAGCTTTTCCGAACACAAACTTGTACAAAACAGCGTCTGAACCACATCAAATTATTTTTCGTTGTTAGTTTGACATTTTTATATAAAAAGATCCTGTGCTTAGTTATACTATGTCTGTTCATCTCAGCATCACTTCACACTATTTTCCAGATGCACTGATGATTTTTGGGGGTGCTTTAATTTGTTTATTATTGAATACCAAGTAGACAAGAGTTGCTGGCTTGTTCATTTTCAACCTGCATGGGAAGGAAAAATACAGAGTGAAGAAAGCATTCACACCAAATGCAGGTGAATCCAGTTTCAATGTAAAGTCAATGTACAGACACAATCAAAGGTCTGTAGCATCAGGTGCAGCGCTGTGGTCTGGCTGCAGTGTATTCTGGGTAGCTTGGCAACGAGGTGCTGCAAAAATTCCGCAAATACTTGGAGTCACGTCAACCAATCAGGAACTCAGCTTTGTACCATGACGTGTTTTTGGCATGATCAGCAGGTGGAGTCCAACACCAACATGGAGGAGAATCTGATCTTTCTCCTAAACTTTCACTTTTGTTTCATTTGTTTGGAGACAATAATAATCTTAATCTTATTTTACTTGTTTTCCCCTCTTGTGTTGCATTCACATCAAATGCAGCCGGCACGGCAGGGGCGTCAAATTTCAATATTAAGTCAATGTAAAGACGCGACCTGAGGCATCACGGCGCGATTTGGGCTTTGGGCATAGCATAGCGTGGCGAGGTTGACGTTTGAGTACGTGACATTTTCAGTGACTAGATCAAAGGGTAGAAAAATACATTCAAAATGGCCGCGTGGTGCAACGGTTTTCATGCTGAACTTTTTTCCATTTTCTTAACCTGCTGGGGCTGCGGGGTTGCAGACACTTTGGACAGTAGCTACTCCCGTACATCAGCGGCGGTAGGATCGAGTTCATGAACACATTTGTGAACATGTCCAACAGTGTAACTTTCACATGTCTAAACAGAGGTCGAAGACATGAATTTGCCACATGAATCGCGTAAGAACGCTTTAGAGGAGATGCATGCCTTCCACAGCTTCAACTATTTAGTAAAGAAGAATTTAAATGATGAAAATGAATTAAGGAACTTAAAGTAACTTGATGGTCAAGAGTGATTAGGCAGGAAGTAAGCCACACTTATTTCCCATGATCCCTTTGTTTTGAATACTGTTGTAACACAATCCAAATGTCCGCTGATGTCGATGCCCCACAACTTTGATCCAGATGCCAGCTCAGACAAGGAAAAGAAAGACATTCATTGATCTATTTGTCTACGGATGGATGCATCAGAATGGAACAGAGCAAGGAGCTTGTAGCCCGCCCACCGTATTTTGTAGAAAAACATTATTTTTGCTAAAAGCTACAGTGTCAAATTCAGTGATGACAACTCTGTTTTCTGTCACGGCACAAACATAAGAGTCTGTCCTAATAAATCTGAAAAAAGTGAAACACTGTTTAAACAGGTGAATGTTACAGTACGTCATATTTACAGGAATTATTCACAGCCATGATGGGACAGTAGCTGCTTAGAGATCAAGACTCAAACCTGGACTTAAATTCATCTTTAAAGACCTTTGCCCTTCAGTTTAACTTATTATTTTCTACAAATTTTCAGATTTCTGTTTAGCCAAACAGTCTTTGGTCACTGCACCAGCTGAAATAAAATCCCACACTCACTCTGTGTGATTTTTTTCCTTCTCCACACAGGTACTGTAACGAACACCTGCCCTGCCCACCGCACGTCTACTGGTCAGCTTGGTCGGCATGGGATCGCTGCAATGTCCCTTGTGGGGGAGGCATCCAGTCACGACGCAGAACCTGTGAGAATGGCGACGATTGTCCGGGCTGTGGTCAGGTATGTCATGCATGAAGCTGCCTCCTCCATCATCTATCTTTCTCTCCGGCTATTCAATACCGAGGAACTCCTCTGAAAGCGCCTGGCGTGATGATCACTCACTGGTGATGAAATTGGAACATCTAACGTGACCAACTCCCCTGGCTATATTTATGCACGGGCTTCAGAGTTATTACCAAGACCTATTTAATGCCCCACACACACTTACAGGCACGTGGAGAAGTCATCAGTCTGCGTTGAAAAGCCTTATTCTATGCAATAAAGCACAGATGATGCAAGCGAGTGTTGGAATACAAGGCTTGATGATAGAGCGCCGTGACACTTGTGTTATTTCTGCTGCTATTTTCATACACACATTTGCTCCCTCATCCACAGTCTGGGTAAGACTGAGAGAGAATGATTACGATAGCTTCTCACGTCCCTCTTGGAATTGGATTAAAGAATATGGGTCAGGGCCTTGTGGATGTAGGGGATCCTTGAAGTGTATTTTTGTCTGAATGTGGATCTTCTTTGGAATTCTGAAAGGAGATTTTTGTTTTTGAAGGCAGTAAGCTGAAATATAATCATTGATGGTGTAAAAATATACATTTCTTTTAAATGGAGAAGTTATTTAGTTCCTTCTCATTTATAGAGGTGATGCTGAATGATATTTCACTCATCAGCCACTTTATTAGGTACATCTTGCTATTACCGGGTTGGACCCTCCACTCCCCTTTGTCTTAATTCTTGTTGACATTGATTTAACAAAGTACTGGAATCATTCTTCAGGGATTTTTTCTCCATACTGACATGACAGCATCACACAGTTGCTGCAGATTTATTGGCTGTACATCTGTGATGCCGATCTCCTGTTCCACCACATCCTAAAGGTGTTCTATTGGGTTGAGACCTGGTGACTGGAGGTCAGTGGACTCCAGTGAACTCATTGTCATGTTCAGGAAACCAGTCTGAGATGATTCCAGATGTATGACACAACGCCTTATCCTGCTGGAAGTAGCATCAGAAGATGGTACACTGTGTTCATAAAGGGATGGAGATGGTCAGCAATAACACTCAGGTAGGCTTTAGTGTTGTAACCATGATCAGTTGGTACTAAGGGGCCCTAAAGTGTGCCAAGAACATATCCCCCACACTATTACACCACCAGCAGCATCTTGAACCGTTGATACAAAGCAGGATGGATGAGCAAATGAGAAGACAGACAGTTTATAATGGAGCAGGTTACCATCAACATCCAGTGCACAAGAAATGGGAGTGGTGATATGCTGCATTTCTCAGCAGTCTTTGACTCACATACTTGAAGCATTAGCCGCTTCTTCGCTGCATCACTCTGGCATCTTTCCTCGTTCTTTTATAGCAACTTTGTTCAAAAAAAGGATATGAATGCTGGCAAGAAAAGAGGGAATCCCGTCGTCTTTTCTCTGCCGCTCCCAAAAAGGAAATCCCCTCTCGGTCTGTCGACACATTTGATGTATCTTCAGCGTGAAGAGGCGCCTGTGCTCAGTTAGCTGGAGCCATTAGAGATGGTTTTTATTTAGTGACAGAGAAGGTCATATGGCACGTTCTGGAGCCAGGTCATCAGGAAAGGTCAGATAAAAGGGTCTCATGTTAACTCAACACTCCTGCTGTCCATTTTATTAAAAGGTTCTTTATTTTTTTCATCCTGAACTTTAACTCTCTATTCCTTTCTTCTCTGTTTTGTTTTCTCATATATTCCTTCTCTTGGAACATGGTGATATGCACTTAATTGGGTCTGTCTGAGCCAGCAGAGCTGTAATTGTGTGCAGACTTCACAAGCACCTCTTTGCCAGAGAGGACTTTTATTTGGACAGCTTGGTTAACTCGCTTCATAGCTGCACATTTGCGCTGATCAGTGAAACATTTGCTGCCTTTCATGTAAGAGTCTGATGAGGTGCTAAACGGAGCAGCTGTTGATGTACTGTAATCGCTTTATAGCATTTAAACAGGTGAAGAATTAGGAACGGCAAGCACAACTAAAACAAATATTATATTAACATTGTACAAAAATCATTTATAATCAAGGGATTATGAACAAAAAGCCCAAATGTGTTCAATGAAGCCACCAAAAAGAGAATAAGATTAATTTGTATTTTCCAGTCATACGATGGCCCTGAACTAAAAATCACACCAATACATCACTCAACAATAAAACGTATTAAAGGTGACAACAATTCAGAAAGGAAAAGAATACATATTTAGAAATCAAAACAACATTTCAGATACCAAAGCACAATTTGAAAAAAAAGAAACAAAAAGAAAATGAAACATTTAGGAAAACAAGAGTAATTTCCACAAATTGAAATTAAATGAAAAAGCAAAAAGAAACACAATAAGAAACTGGAAAAGGCAGGCAGTTCAATGTCTGCATACTTATAAAAGTTTCTGTTTCACTTTTTAACATTTCATTTTGATTTCTGGATATTACTTTTGTTTACTGAAGATTTTAATTTTTTTTAAAAATCGTCTTTCAATTTCTGGAATTTTGTTTTGATTTCTAAAATGTTTTGTGTTTTTTTTATTATTTGCTTTGCATTTGTGATTGTCGTGATCTTCACTATGTTTGTGTGTTGAGTGAGTTGTTGTTCCATTTGCACTTCAGGGCCACCGTACATTTGCCTTATTTTCTTGGATCTGACTTGTCCATATAGTCTCCTCCTCACACACACACAATGCAGATAATCATCACAGCTAATTTTTTTTGACAAGATATCCTACTGAGATCTGAAAACAGAAAGACAGTGAACGTCTGAGACAACAGTGTGATTGGTTTATTTGTGCATCCTTGTTTACCTTCATAGATTGATACCATCTCAGCCACCTGTGGTCAACTCCAAGCACTAATGAACGGAAATGAGGCGGCATCTGCTCTGCGTTTAAAAAAAAACAAAGACATCAAGCAGAGAAAGACACAAAGTAACTTTTCTTAACTTTTTTTCTGAAGCTTTTCTGTAAAGTTAGCAGAAGAGAAACTCCTCTGTATCACGACGGATGCGCTCTCAGCGTGCTGTAAATCAGCTGCTTATACCTTCTCCGCAGGGAGCTCACATCACCGCCATCTATGGAGCAGCTGAAGAGAAGTCTGCAGGGATTACTGTCTTTCAAAATAAAGGTGTCACCCCTCAATTTGGAGCTAGGCCTCCATAAAAACAAAATGCTGCTACATGCCTAATTAAAAAGAGAAAATCTCCTAACAGATTCATTTGCATGAAACCGACCTCAAAGGAGAAGTATAATGCCTTCATTTTCCAAGGTGATGCAATTTTCCTAAATCTCAATGAAATGCCTGCCATACACTTTGGTCAAAATACCAAAAGATTACAGTATTATGGCTCTCTGCTACAGCTTGCCTTCACAGCTCTGTTCAGAGCAGCAGGGGGTAGAGTGGGCTAAAGCCTTACTCTAAAATACGTGTGTGTAAAATACTAACCAGGCAATTTGATTCTCTTAATTTTCCCTCTTCTGCAGTTTGACCTCAGACCTATGCCCTGTTTTTGGCTAAATCTTTCAAGGATTCACACATTGAATTGCAGGATTTTTTTAAGTCCAAGCAGAGACTTTATACATGTTCTTGTTTATGTCTTTATTGAGAAAGGTCAAGAACCTTTTCTGACAAACTTTGCAATAATATACAAGATGCACTTGCCAGCAAAAAAAGAAAAAAAAACACTAAAAAAACTGAAGTTTGAAACAAAAAAACAAAAATAAAAATTGCATAATTAAAAAGTAAAATAATTTTAACTTCTGTATTTTAACAATCGTTGTATATAAATTGTACCACCTCTCAGAAAAATGTTATTTTTATGTTACAACATGCTTTGGACTTTTGTACCACTGATTTTTTGGCCTATAGAGTCCCTTTTGTAACAATATCTCACATTTCTGTCCCACCATTTAGAAATATATCATCATATTGACAAAATAATTATTAGCCACAGCTGACTCAGTGACAGTAAAACACTGGACATCTTAACCCCTCCCCTCTCGTGCTCCAAAAAGGAAGAACACTAAGTCTATGGGATTTTGACCAGAAGGTCAAAATCCCATAGACTTCTATTGATAAATAAACAGTTATTACTCAGCCATTTTATTTGTCAGAATACCCATTCTTGCTCTGATACCTTCTTCTTAACATCTTCCTTCTAATCCTATTTTTTAAAGATTTTTTACAACAAATTCTTAAAGTTAAAAACAGGCCAATCAGATGCCTCAATAAAAGGATGTGGTGCACACTGGCCCCCACTCAGTATGTTCCAAACATTTGACTGGCAGATTCTCCCAAGCCCACTTTCAATGGAAAGCTCACTCCTGGTTGGCGACGGTAGCAGCCATAGAAACATTGATTCAGACTGGATCAGACCAATCGCTGCTCCAAATGGTGGCGTTCATATCGCAGATAAATGGGGATTAAATTGGCCTAATTTCACTTAAGCCGGAAGTTAGACATTTTCTCTGGGTGACGTCACACATGCTCAGTCCAGTTCTCTTATACGTCAATGGTCTGATGCTATATCTACAAAGTTTTATGCTTCTTCTTATCACATCTTCACCATCTGTTTGAGGTACCTTTTCTTTAAAACATGATATTTGAATCAAACAAGTCCCTGATGTCCAAGCAGTTCAACCTTGTACTTCACTTCAGTGCTTGGCCTTATCTTTTATAGTCTGGTGACTGCGAAGCTTCGGCATTTGAAGATTAAGATTGGTTAGACCACTTTAAATGATGTATTCAGGTTACCTCAAGGTTGGCTCAAATATTTCCTTTTTCGAACTCAGAAGCAGTGGGTTGTTACTGATTTCTTTGTATTCTGGACAGAAAATTAGTCTTGAAACAGGAATTGAAAAGACGAGAAGCAAATAGTTGACCTCGAATACTGCCCCTGAAAAAGCCCTTCATCAAAAACGACTTTGTAGGCTTTAACATCGAAGAAATAGGGAAGAAAATTTTTATCAAATTACCTGATGGGAGACAAACAAAGAGGAATATTTGAATTGAATATTTTAATCTAAGGCATGGTCACTTGCAATGAAAGGATTAATTCACTTAAACCTGAAGGTTACACAAGTGGTAGATTTAAAGCCTTCCTACAAAAATATAGTATTACTCCTATTTTTTTGTGATTTTATAACCTCTGTTTTCTTAGTTTTACTCTACAAAACTTATATTTACAGGTCTTAGTCAGATTCTTCATCAAAAGTCCGACTTTAATATTGCAGTGTTTTTGCTAGTCAAGACCACTTCTCAGCTCCAACCTTGCACACTTTTAGAAAAGCGTTGAGTCTAATGTGTTTCATGTGAAATGTGTGTTTCTACATTGGTGCAGTTTCATCAAAATTTCATGTAAACTAGGAGTTTGAGCAATGTTGTCTGCATTTCTATGGTAAAACTTTTTTGTGTTTGTGTTAAAAAGTTGAGTTCCTATGCTGCTTTTCTCACAAGGTTGCTTAATTTTTAATAGGGAAAGGGATTTAGCATGCCATACCATGCCTTAGCGACCTGTGTAAGATAAAAGTTTGTGGGCCTGAAGGATTTCTGGTTGGCGGAAGTGAAGGGATGACACATAAGGAACTATGAATGTAAATTTGAACAGAAGGTAACGGATTCTAAACCAAAATCAATTCGATATTTTTGAAAATAATCTTTACAAAACAAAGATTTGTGATTTAACTCAGAGATTTTTGAGGATAACTTTTAGTCTGAACAAACAACTTTCAATGAAGAAAGACTTTTAAATCAGGGGGTTCTGTTTCCAATTAAGTGGAAAAAAACATATACGTTGTTGTTTGTGTAAAATCACAACTTTATTCACTAGATACGTTCTTGAAGGACAGACAGAGACGTGTTTCAGAAGATGAGAAGGACTGATCTAGTTTTCTTCTGCAAAGATTCAGCAGGTAAAACCAGATATTGAAATTTACTGCTGAATCCTTAAAAAGACACAAATAGTTTGTCCTATTGTGAAAGCATTCCTAGTGGGGTTTTTTTTTTAATTATGATTGTGCTGTCTTTAGCCAAAATCAGAAAATACTGTTCCATTTTCTTGGACATAGTTTTTGCAGAGCGTGCCCAGTGTACCTTTGGTCACACATACGATCTTTTTTCAACTGCATTTTTTCACTGATTCACAGTGATTTGGTTAAAGACATACTCCGAAGTGCTATTTTAAACTTAATTTTCTTTCTAAATGTCCACCATCATAAAAAAAAGTTACAGGAATATCTTAAAAGCACCAAAACTCTTATTTTTAATAGGATTGAGTCCTTAAGCTTCTCAAATGTTTCAAATAGAAGATTTTTCTTCTTAGAAAAAATAGATTAAACTAAATGTTATCTAAGCCATGGATGCTTTAAAGTGTTCTCAAACGTTCACGCCTCATAGCCATCCAGGTGTGTTAGATGAAACCTTTATGTATCTTAAGATAGATGCATCTTAAGAACATCACTGCAAATGGCATACCAGTATCCTCTTTAATTTTTAGTTCTATTAGATGAAAGAAGCCTTGCTCCTGGGTTTATATGTTCCTCTCCACTGTGGTGCTTCCTTCTGTGTACAGTAAGGTACATCAAATATCGCTTATATCCAAGGATCAAAAGAAACCATTCTGCTCAGCTGAACCGTCGTCTCTGAGTTGAATAAGTCAGATTTAGGCCACGCAGAGCTGACGATCCATGAGCAGCTTAATGAAACTGAGTGTTCTTCTATTTACCTGTGAGGAGTTCAGTGGTGCCACGAGGACGTGGAAAGAAAGTAAAAGACTTGATATTTGTGCTGGCAGTCTGAAGTGGGAGAAGCCACTTGTGTATTTTTGTCTTGTTTAGCATTAGTCACTGCGTGTGCACCAGTGTGAAACCTGCTCTTGGCCAGCAACGGGCTTCATCAGGAAGCGGGACCGGTGCAGAGGTGTAGAGAGACAGAAAAACCGGCGTTTGACAAAGCGTGTTTGGTCCGGTGCTGATAATAGAACTGATCTGTCACTGAGACCAGAGGAAATCCCGCCCTCCATCTTTAAGGGTTTGACCATCATAGATAAAAGGGGTGTAACGATTCATTTTAACAACAATTCAATTCATATAGTAATCTGTGGTTGGTGGTTTATGTTATAATAAAATAATCCTACCGGGCCTTAATCCAAATGGTATTTTCCAATAATCAATTTTTCTTAGATTAAAATGATTTTATAAGGTGTAGTCTGATTTAATTTGATTACCTACTTCTCTCAGGCAGATCAATCTGGTTGGATCTTAGAAATAGAAGTTGATTCATCGATTAACCTTTACACCTCTAATAGATGAAGATGGAGGTTCCTGGATCTCACACATCTTCACCACCGAATTTCAGACTGCTGGAGTGTAAATAAAAGTTTTCTTCGTTGTTTGCTTGCATGTTTTCATCCCTTCTAGTCTAATAAGGGGTATAATAGGTGTAATGATGGTTGGGCCCAGGAGCTGCAGCTCCTTATTATTTACCTCTCTAAGCTGGTCAGCCACCACAGAGGCCCTTTCTGTCCAAACAGTCACACATATAGAGGTAAATACATTTGATTTATTTCCTTTTCTGCTTCCCATTCATACATTATTCTCTGTAAAAATGGAGATAGCCTGAGGGAACAGACTTTTTTGTGCTTGTTGTTCCTACTCTTTTTTTCATTCTAACTTGTATTTTCCACGGTTTATGACACCCAAACAAATAAGCAAAAAGTTTTGTGGATTGAAGACAGAATGAGACCAGCGCTGCCTGAATCCATAACTCAGCCATGCGTGAATATATTATAATTATATTATCATGCTCACAGAAGAGCAGGTGGCAGCCTAAAGTCCAACATTTTCACTCATTCTGAAGTTCTTGCATACAAACAAACAGTTCTGCCACCACTCATACTTTGGCCATACAAGCTGCTTGTTTGTTTGTTTGTTTTTTTTTTGTGAGGCAGCAAAGATGATATCAAGCGTCCTCGAAGCTTTCCAGAGCTCCAGCCAGAAATCCATTACAGAGCCGCCGGTGTCTGAGCAGCTGCCCGTTAAAGGTGCTTCACTGCCGTCAAATGGCTGCTTTCCATTTTCCCATAGCACACATGGAGGGGTGCAAGTGCGAGTCAGAATCAGCTAACTAATTGAAGCCAGTTTTGTTTTCCACCTGTCACAGTCAACTGCTTTCCACAGTGTTTTTGCTTCTGCCTAATTACTCTGAAATTCAGATGTGAATGAGGCTGAGCAGAGTTTAAAAAAAGGAAAGAAATCGAGTTTTTGATGCCATTATATTTTCAAATTCTGTGCTTGGCACTTTTAGACCACAGAGCATTCTTGCAATAACTACTGAACAACAAGCTACAAGGATTAGCATCAAATGAATGCTTGGTATGACCTGCTCACTGCGCTGCCATATGAAGCCAGTTATGTGTTTATGGCTTTGCTCTGGTTTTATTCTCCCTCCTCCTGCTGCATTTTCAATGCACTGTTATGAACACTAAAGCACAAAATATTATGCTCTTTATTGTTAGGCTAATATAACACTGACAGGTTTCACAGACAATAAAGCTTCTGGCCCCCTTTAACATTACAATCTGAATTAATACTGACAACGTTAGGAGTCTATAACTTTTACCGTCTTATAAGGTAGTATGGAGGTGGAGGTAATGATGAAGATCACCATCAGACCTACATTCTGGCATTATGAATTCTGCTTGATGCAAAGATTGCTTCAAAATATAAATTTAAGAGAATATGTCCAGAGTTAGGGACTAAAAGACACTTATCTGTAACAATTAAAACAAAATTGGGAATTGGTGCTAAGGTTTATTTGCTAAAAACACAGCTTTAAAAACAACCTTTGTATTCATTCATGAAGGTAATAAACAGTATATTGCTTGTTGTTTTTGGCTTAAATGCATGCATTAAAAGTGGTGAGATCACAAGTAACAGTGTTTTAGTTGAAAAAAGGGTAACAAATATAACCTTGGTTGTCTTGTTTTTTGGTTTTTTTTTTTTACACAATCCTATTGACAAATGTAGATGGAAACAAGGAAAAAATTGACACATATTCCTGTCAATCCAGATTCACCTTTTTGAGTTGCATGTTTCTTTTTTTTTTTTTGTATATATAAAAATTGAAATATCACTTCAAACCTGTTTTTCCTGTTCGTTTTTATATGGTTCTCATATCAATGGTGGGGTCTCTGCCATTCAAACATTGTACTTTCTGGGTTGGTTTAATCCCCAAATCCAGCCCCATAATACTGAGTGTAAAGCAGGGAGTTGAGCACTGCGTTGAATCTTTTGTATGACTCGACCATGGATTTGAATTCACCACCTTCCAGTTTAAGGGCAGACTTTCTTCCACAAGGCCACTGAGCAGGTCAAGATAGACACAATTGGAACTTTTATTAGCCTACCTAACAAAGCACTGTGATCAAGTGTACTGGAATAATCAATTATTGTACGACAGTTTTAAGATTTGGAATTTTGGGAAGCAAGGTGTTTTTTTTAAAGAAAGAAAAACAAGCTATAGCTCAATTATGGTCCTTACTTTACTCATGTACAAATTATAAAATATTTTTTGATTGGAGTAAAACTGTCAATGAAGTGAAATATTCTTTAATGGACAGGAATGGATATTTATCTGAGAGGAAAAAACTGAGGAATAAATAAAAGGAAATCTAGGTCAATAAAAAATGTTTAAATGTCTCAAAAGCGCAACAGAACTTCAGAACAGAACAGAACGTATATTTAAAACAAAAGTTAATTTATATTATATATTTTATTTAAAAAAAAAATATATATATATATGTGTGTGTGTGTGTGTGTGTTTGTGTGTGTGTGTATATATTAGTTCCACCAATCGATTAAAAAAATATTATAAATAAAATTGTATACATTTTTACGACAATGTGCTGCTTTTGAACAAAAAAAAGGTTAGAGAAAAAATGTTTACTTCATTTTTATCGTCTGAAATGTTTTAATTTGTAAAGTGTTAACTCAGATATTTCAGAAATATATTCTTTGTGCACAGAACACATCAACAGTAAGATAAGCAGAACTCAAAAGAACTATAAAAACCTTTTTGTCTGCAGTGTTACTCCAAGAAAACAAAGATGCTGTTATACATTCAAGAAACAAACATTGTGTTTCAGCGCTTTAAATGGTCTGGGTGAATACTAAAATCTGATTGGCTGCTGGGTGTTGATACGCTCCTTAAAAAGAAGTTCCAGCCACATCGCCTTAAAATTCTCTATCACTGCACAGGCTTCTTTAAAACAAACTTTTTGCTTGATCTTCTGGACAAAAAGAGGCGAATTTTCTCTTTGAAACTGATGCTTTACTGAACCTATCGTTACGATCAGCACATTTATCGCTTTCTTTTGTTGCTACAGTCACAATTCGCCGGCCCAACATCCGTTCTCGTGTTACTGTGATGACAGGCCGCACCATGTATGAAACATTCCCCTTTTTGTAAAAGACAAAAAAATAAAAGCATCCAAACACCAAGAATAAAGTAGTAAAAATGGATTTTTTTTTTTTTTTTATTTTGTAAGTGATCATGGTATAAGTAGAAAAATGCCTGACGCGAAGTGGAAGACCATCGTTTCTGACATGTAATTAATCTGTGTTAAAAAAAAAAAAATGCTTTTTTTAAATTTTATTAATCATGTTATATTGAACCAACCTATTTTATATTCAACTGTAAATTTTACAACTGTGTGAAAAATTTCCCAATAATTCATCCACAGTTGGGTATTTACTCTTTAAACGTGATGCTTTTATTATTTAAGCTATTAATCTTAAATCACAATATTAAACTGCTTGATTCCGGAGGTTTTTTTTCTTCTTTAAAGAACTAAAGAAACTTGACAAAAACAAGTAATCTTTTTAATCACCTCAAGATTGGTCTAATTTATCCTGGGAACTAATGTTGAGATTCAGCTCCTAAGTCAAGGATCTACAGCTTTGATTGGGTTTTTATATGAGGTCATTCGTTTTAGGAGTTAAGGCCTCCGGTTAGAATGAAACGTAAAACCCGGACATGCAAATAAAGGCGGTATCGTAGTTGGTTTATGTCAATGAGATGTTTTTATTACAGAGCATTACACAGTAAATGCTTATCACCTTGTAAGCTGTGCATGTTTGAGCCAAAGTTGATGTGAATTCCTTCAGAGACCATGAATGAGGTTTAGCTTTAAACCCAGTAATTATCTCCTCAGCCTTCTGCATCAATGCTAATCCTCAGAGAGTGGAGGGAGAAACGCTTACCAGACAAGCCTCATTAAATATTTACTGTATTTGGCCACCATCAACAACTTGCACAACAAACACCCCCAGATCATTTGCCCTTTTTTTGCCTGATTCCTGCCATGTGTTGCTTCTTTGACGCTGTTGGCGATAACAAGAACCTAAAAGTGTTTTGTTGTTTTTTCTTTTCTTTTCATTATTGACTGATAATCACAGACTGTGCTGGTCTGTGATGCCAGACAATGTTAAATATTAATGTTTTGGGATGATTACTGCTCTAGATGGAGGGAGAGCCAGGAAGCAGGAAGGAGGTGACACCCCCTCATTCATCAAGGGGGGCTTAAACAGAATCTAAATCCTCTCAGTGTTTTTAACCTTGGAAGCCCAGGTAGAAGCCGAGGAGACAGAAATCAGGTAGAAGAAACCGTTGCAGATGGAAAAAGCAGCCAAATGTGAGGTCAGCTATGGAGTGTTAAAGCAGGGCAAACAAATCATAATGATAGATGCAAAGTAGGGGATAAAAAAAAGGGGAAATCATGGCGAAAATTAGTGCATAATGTATATGGCAGCTCTCCTCAGCTGACCTGTCACACTATCCCATGTGACAGGCTGATGAATGTGCCGAGGGGAACTTTTATCTTTTTTTGTCAAGGTCTGGCAGGCGCTCAAATTCTATGCAGCATTAAAAAAACAAGCGGCAAAGAAAGTGTCTGCCATCTCTCTTTAAGGGGTGTCATTTACTGTAGACGAGTCTGGCTTTTTTAAATCTTGCATTGAAGGTGTTAGACTTCCATTTACTCACTTATTATGATCCTTTATCATATAATCCATAGAAGAAGTGGGATATTGGCTGAGCGAATCTGAGTTAATATATATACTAGCTTAACTCCAGAATAGGCTTCACGACTTAAAATAGCAGAGCCTCAGAGCTGTTACTCATTTTTACTGCCAGGCTTCCAGATCTACTTGAAGCTGGTAGGAAAAGTAGTCACATGCTGCCTCTTTCTTTTAAATGTTGCCTTTTTTCTCTCAATAAATGCATTTGCAGCTAAGTAACCAGGTTTCTGAAGCAAACCTGCTTACAGGCATACATGGGCAAAATCCTCTTTATCAAGGGTACATCGGTATGACAAGCAACTAAGGCCACATACACACCAGACATGTGCTGTGCGTTCAAGAATGCACTAAATGCACATTTTTGAACACGATTTTGACCTATGGTGTTCATACTGGACTGTTGCTACCCGATACAGTTGGAAGAGACTTGATGCGAGATGTCGAAGTGGAGCAAGTCTTGACTTCGAATCAGCAAATTGAGCCTTAAAATCATAGTCCATGATTAGTCAAAGTTAGACTGGTTTAACTTTTAACAAGCGTTCAGTGTTTGTGCGAATGCGAGAGTTTTGAACGTCGAATCCTGAAATGCTTCATGCATGTTTTACATAGACTTTCCGTTGGAAGCGATCGCTTGAACACGTGTTTCTGAGCCTGCTTTGAATGGGTCTTTACATTTAACTTTCAAAAAAACAGAAGCAGCTTGATGAAAGGAGGGTTTCGTTCTTGTGGAATGGTGGAGGTTACTGCTGGACTAGCACCAGTGGATTTCTGCTGGTTCCTTACTGCCTTATTTCCACTGAACAGAATAGAAGTTGAATGGAACGGGCCAGTTAATTCTGGCGAGCTTTTCCACTCATTTAAAGCCCCTCTTCCACTAAGCACTTTTTTTCCACGCCGCATGCATCGTGTAGACTTCTTGCATGCTTGTGTCATTGCTAGCTTGTAGACATCATTACGTTCGAGTCGTCATCACTTCCTGCCGATCATCAGGTGGCAGCTCCGCCCAAACCATCCCATGCCGGTCTTCTATGGACCTAACACTGAAATGGGTCCGAAAGAGGTAGGGTCTGTTTGATCAGTCCATTTTGCAGTGGAAACGCTCAGAATATTGTTCCGGTCCCGTAAACAAACAGTGGGTTCTGCTCAGTGGAAACAAGGCATAAGTGAACTGGAAAATCTGGCTCCTTCACAAAAAGTAATATAAGTGTACAAGCTTAATTCTTGCCTTTTTTCATGCAAACTCAGCTAATTCATTGACATCTTTGGGTTCTCTGTGTCGATTTGGATCAGAGTATAAGAGATGTTTTGAGTGTCAAGAACCATTGTCAGCCTGCAGCAATGTGCAACAGTGAAAACTTAGGAATGCAAGATTTGAAACAAATTTCATGAGTTTCTGCTGAGATTTTTATAAACCATCACTATGTTTTGGGCTCAGAATTACATTAGAAATCCTAGTCATGCTGGTTCAGGCATCATACTGATGTGACTTTCTGATCCTTTGATTCAAATGTATGAAAATGTGTTTTTTATAAAATAAAACCTGAAGTTATTCCTTGATTTATGTCGTCTTGTAGGAGTATCAGTCTTGCAACACTCTGCCATGCCCCGATGTCAAAAAAACAACACCATGGACACCCTGGACACCTGTCAATATATCAGACAACGGCGGCCACTATGAGCAACGCTTCCGCTACACGTGCAAAGCCCGGATCCCAGACTCGAGCATGCTGGAAGTAGGTCGACAGAGGATAGAGATGCGCTACTGCTCCAGCGATGGATCCACTGGCTGTTCCACAGATGGTGAGTGCACAGTTGTCATCTTAAACTTTCTGCTCTCCGTGTCCTGAAAAAGTAGCCAAACTTCTCCTGACTTTACAGTCTGATCTCTCTAGATTCTATTAGCAGATTACATTTTTCAGTCTTTAATGAACTTC
The DNA here is from genome assembly GCA_014656515.1 of Oryzias celebensis. NCBI lineage: Eukaryota > Metazoa > Chordata > Actinopteri > Beloniformes > Adrianichthyidae > Oryzias > Oryzias celebensis. The sequence goes on from BNCR01000012.1 coordinate 35,285,691, forward strand.
CAATCCGTAAAGCCGATTGGAGAAACAAAACTAATTCTCATGCTCAAGTTCACATCGACTAATTTTTTTTTTCTCCTGCTTGCTTGAGGGGAAGCAGAACTGTTGCAGTCGGCAATGCCTCATGAGAATCCAATGCTGTAAATGTTTGTACAAGCAGTTTGCTAATTGACAAGTTGTTTATGTTGTTAGAGGAAGTATTAGAGAGGAGACGGGCCCACAGCAAAGAGGTTTTAGATGTAAATGCTGCAGGAAAAGACTGTTTTTTTTTCCTCTGGTTCACTGAAGGAGAAGCGTTTGTCTGGGTGGTCTCGTTTACTACCCCACTTACACGCCACATGCAGCGCAAATGGTTTAACTTCATTCTTAATGTACACTATCGGTGTAATTTTCCTTTGAACTTCATCTTTTTATTTTTTAATTACTAAACGCAGTCTCTGCTGCCACTGGTACAAGATGTTCTTTGAAGCCACAGCTCTTTAAATGTTCCTGAAGGGTTTCAAATGAGCGCAGACAAGCGGAGGGGAGACCTGACTGCTGACTGAAAGCCTGAAGAGGAGTGACAGCTGCACATTTAAGACATTAGAGAGCAAAGTCTGGGGCTTTAATAGGGTTGTCTTGACTCTGATTAGTGCAAAAAAAAAAGTAGCAGCACAACGTGTTTCATTAGAAGTTGTCACTGGGAGCCTGACATCAAATTAGCTTCAGTGTTAATTACAGCTAAAAAGCAAAAAACGGTGAGTTCAGCAGTCACTTTTAGCAGGGTGTTAGTCTGCGTTATAGGATGTAAGCAGCCTGTATGCTCCAGCAGGAAGATGTTGACATACTGAGAGCTGCTCTGCAAGCGTGATAGACACTTAAAAATACAGATTTTGTTATAACTGCAGTCAGTATGAAAAGCATTGCTAACTCTCTCTGTAAAAGACAAAATGATTAGCTGCTGCACGTCACTTTTTGACCCTGATTTTGAAGGAAAATAATGATTTAAGTATTAACAAAGGCAAGCTTCATTATACAGTTAATATCAAAATTATACACCAGCAGTATTTCATGGAAAAATCCCCATTAAATAGAATTAAATTTAACTTTTACATTTTTTTTTCATTTCTTTCAATTTTCTTCTACCTACTTTTTTTCCTGTTAATCAAAAGTCGAGGACCTTCAGAGTTAGAGATGAAACTGTTTCCTTAAACTCGTTTTCCTTCAGATACACTGCATCACGTCTGAGTGATAGAAAACTCTGGGTGTGCAAGGCCTCCGTGTGCAGCTTGCTGCCGTCCCATGTTGATTGTTCATTTCCAGACTTCAATATGACTCAGGTCTCAGAGGAGATTGAAGTCATAACTGTCGAAAAAGAGGATGGACTTCACTGATCCGCTTGGTCATTTCAACCATTATCAAACCCGCCATCCATCTGGAAGGCATTGGTGTGTGTCTGTGTTGTGTGTAAGGTGGCGGTTGATGTGTGTTTGCCATTTTTGGCTGTGTGACCTGTTTGTGTGCGCACACGTGTGGGTCTAGTAGAGTCTCTGAAAAATGCTGTCCTCCTAATGTCGATATTTCAGGCATGCTCAGAGTGTGTGGTCTCTGGAGACAGCAGTTAACCTTTCATAAAGCAAAAGGCTATCATAAGATAATTACCCCCGCCTTGGAGGGTTTGTTCTGAGGTCCACAGATGGGGCAAAAGGGCACTGACATCTTCCTAGAGTGATGAGCATCCAGAGGGATTCATATGTCTTTTATAGAGATTTATGATGTTTCATCAGGCATCTGGCGACTCGGAATTGATTAGTGCACTGTGTACTCTGAAGCAGGTAAACAGATATGAGTTATTTTATAAGCATTTAGTTAATCTGTACTGAATAAAATGACTGTTCTTAAAAAATAAAATGTGCTTTTAAAAAAAAAAGTTTGAAAAACAGCAACAAAAAATGTAAACATTAAAAGTGTTATGAACTTGTTTCGGTAATGACATCTTCTTTACCTTTTGGCTGCTTCTTTTAGGGTCGCTACAACAAATTATTTCCCTTCGTCTAATCCCCTATCCTCTTAACTCACACCAACCATCATCATATCATCCTTCACTACACCCATAAACCTCTTCCCTGGTGTTCCTCTTGGCGTTATTCCTGGTATGTCCAAGCTCAACATCCTTGCCTCATCTCAACATGTCTAAACCATCTCAATCTGCTTCCCTGCATGTATCTCCAAAACATCTAACATGAGCTGTTCCTCTAATGGATTCATTCCTGATCCCATCCAACCTCGTCACTCCCAAAGAGAACCTCATCTTCATCTCTGCTACTTCCTGTAGCTACTTCCAGCATGACTGCTCTCTGCACAGTCGTCTACATCTTTCTTTTCATGATTGCTGACTCTCTTGTCATGCATAACACTGGAAACCTTCCTCTGTGTCATCTTTCCAGATGACACACAAAATACCTTCCTCCCAGTCTGCCTGATCTGCTGTAGTTGTCTAGTCATCAAGAAGAAGCTCCTGATGTCCCAAAACCTCTTTCCGTAAAAGTCGCATGCACTCTTCTTTTTTCAGCTTCCTGACTTGGTCTTCGGTTCTGCCTTTGTCCTTTTCATTTTCTTCACCATCAGTCATCCTATAAACCACCATTCAATGTTCTTTGGCTACACTCTACCAAGCCAGGACTTTGCAGTCACAAATCTCTTTTAGATTACTAAGTCTGCACAAGATGTAATCAACTTCTACTTCCACTCTTTTAAGTGAGCTTATTCTCCCCTTTCTCTGGAGAAATGTCTTCACCACTGACATTTTTATCCCTTCAGCAAAGTTCATCATCAATTGTCCTTTTGCATTCCTGTCTTGAACACCAAACTTACATTCAACATTGCCCATTACATCTTCCTCTCATCACCCCATCCCTTCTTTGTGATCGATCCTCACCTATTCCTCTTTCCATCCACACTGCAATAAAACAGCTCGAACCTGCTCCTAATCAATCAGCAATGCTTCCTTTTCATCAGGAACACGTATAAAATCCAGTTTGCCTATATATCATATATCATATCAGTCAACTCTCGAGTTTTCCCTGTGAAAAATCCCAACATTCAAAGCTCCAATTCTAAGTCCTCCATACCCACCTTTTCCTTTTTCTCTGGCTGTCTACAAACACACATTCTCCCTTTGTTTCTCTGACCAATGGTAGTCCAAATTCATCTGCACCCCAGAAGTGAACGGCAACGGTGGTGGTCGTTAACCCAACCACTCTGATGTGACAGTTCGGTTCATGATTCACACTGTTGATTTGGTTCTAGTTTTACATCAGATGCCCTTCCTGACACTACTGTCATTTTTTTCAGACTTCAAAATGAAAAACTCAAGCACTAGATAGTGCCCCCTTGTGGTTGCTTTTTCCTGTGGTGGCATAATGTTTAAAATGATGTGTGGAGATTAATTTCAAAGACTTAAAGCAGCTAATGTCTCAGGAATACCTTGTTATGTATTAGCAGTGATGTTGAACGATGTCTTTTGTGTTATTTCCTGAATTGTTGTATCATTCTGAATAGAGTGTAAATTAATTTAGGTGTTTTTTTAGTACAGACTACATTGACATTAGACTATATAGTGCAGATACCCAACTTGAATGAAAACTAGGGCTGTCAACGTTAACATGTGACGTTAACGCATGAGATTAATTTAAAAAAAATAGTTTGTTAATATATAATGCTGATTAATTACACCCCGCAAAGCTGGATAATCTGCCGATTAATCTGATTAACATTTTTGATCGATTGACAGCATTAAAGAATACATTCCGGTTAGGACATGTTGACACATTTTAAATTGGTCTAAAAACTGTTTCAGCTGGTAAAAAGCTGAGGCCAATTCAAAGAAGAAAGTTTCACTGCTGCCTTCAACATGAAAACCTGCTTTCAGCTTTTCATGATTTAGGCTATTATGTCACGTTGTACTTTTTGCAATAGAATTTTAGTTCCACGACAAATGATATTTCATTCAGAATATATCTTTTTTAATGTTTTATTATTAATATTTTAATGCAACTACCATAGGGGACCCACCTTTCCTTGCACTCTGCCCTTCAGCTACATGTCTTTAAATGCAAATCAGCAGCCAGATTCTTGTCCCATTTTACTTTAAATAGCACGTGTAGACTTTGCTGTTGTGATTCATAAGTCCTAAGAAAAAAATGTGTGTGGACAAATTTAATCTTCAGTAATTTGCCCTAATCCAGGTAAATTCTTTTTATCAGTTTTGAAAAATTTTGAGCAAATTCTTAGAAACACATTAATGAATGGAAACCCAAAATTAAAATCAATGTTATCACTAAAATGAATCTATCCTAGTATTTTTTTACTTGGATAAGAAACACAAATAAGTGAATAAAAATGTACAAATATGATCTCAGAAAATATAACTTACATCATAAATCATAAGTAGATTTTTCACAAGAATTTCAATAAAAGTATGACATACAGCTTCAGTAAAAGTTCAAGAAAAAAGGCAAAACATGAGAAAGTCTGTGGGGGAATGCAGGTGTAAATGTTTACACTGACATGTTGCATGTGCAAAGCCACAAAAATGTTTTGCATTGCAATTAGTCAGATGATGATGAATAAATTATTGAAATCCATTTGCATCCAACATTGTTTCATGTAGAATCCACTGCAATGAAAATATTGTTTTTGTGTTTTGATGTTCATGTATCATTTTTCCTAGGATTTAGACATTTATTAGGAAAACTAAGCTTAAAATTGCATTTCTTTTTTTCTGTCTTCAAAGATTTGTCTTTGAGTCAGGAGCAGACGAAAACTGTCGTCAGAAAAAGCTTGTATCAGTGGCGCAGGTGCTACAGTCTGCGGGCTAAGCTCCCTGCTCAGCCCCAATCTGATGCATCCACTTGAATAGATCCATTAACGTCTTCGTTTTAGTCGTCCGAGCAAACATCTGACTCAAAACTGTTAGCTTGGGCTGTACGCTAGCAGGAGAGAGTGTAAACAAATGGATGATGAGAAACGAGGGCTGCCTAACTCTTCACCAATGGTACCGCCCACAAACTCCAGCCACAGTTACTGTGTCCTAGAAATTGACACGGGTTTTTGATTTTGGTTAAAAACAACATAACCATAATTGAAATCACTGAGAATGTTTTTAAAATAGATAAAAAAGATTATCGGAGGGGGTCTTTTAGTTCTTCTTTTTTCAGTTTTGGGATTGCAGTTTGTGCTGCAAGCGCACGAACTTGCTTTACAGAGTCGTAAGTCGGTACTCTGGTTTTTTGCAAACCTTTTATCGCCCAAGATAACGCTTTCATTATGTCAAATACTACAAGAGTCAGAATCCTTAGATTGAGTAATAGCTGCAGTTGTGCTAAGCTTTCCTCACACCACAGACGACCATGTCATTTGTGTGTTTGCTCATTTGAAGTTGATCCACAGATTTAAAGGCTATTTCCCCCCCGCTGTCTCATTGATGTTGCCTCCCAGTTACGAGATGAAGCTCCCATCTCTGCCACGATGACCAACATCATTTTTGTCTCTCCCTTGCTCAGACAAAATGTCACCATGTTCGAGCATTATACCAATGAGATGCATGTGACATTTAGACGATTACATTCAGAGGCACAACAGATGTTATTGATTCCCACACGGGAGACACATGTGCCATGCAGATAAGGGGGAATCAATAATTGAGCTTTATTCTCCACACCTTCCTGCCAGCCTGCCTTTGTGTCGCCTCGTCTCTCACATTAAGTTCCCAATCTGTCTTTATTACAAGAGATAAATTATCAATATGTGATTTAGCCAAGCATTTACAATGAGCTTTTATACAACACACTCATTCGTTTCATATCAGTGATTATGGCTTAATAATAGTGATGAGTTAATTGCTTAAGATCTCTAATGATTTAAAGACCTCTCTTGTCATTTACGCCTACCGATTAGTCTTTTATCTGCTCTGGAGGGTTTTTCTTTTCCATCTTATCACATTTCTGAAGCTCTTGGAAAAAGAAAAAAAATCTCATTAATTGATTACTCGCATAATTTGCAGCATAAACATGTTTGTAAACCGTCCTTGAGGAATTCAAACCAATTTATAAAATATTTTCATTCGACACGGATTTTTTTTCCTTCAAATGAAAAGTATATATTTTTGTTCAATCTCTTGATGAACAACAAAACTAAGCAAAAAGTAGCATCAATCCATATTTCATCAGTGAATTTTGAGGTTCAGAAATGTTCAAACTTTTAGCAAAGATGGTTTTAAAGCTATTTTTGTTTTATTTGGGTTTTTTTTGCAAGATAGTGATAACGTTCTAGAAGCAGTGGTGTTTTAGAAAGCAAAAAGATGGCTGCGTTAATGCACACAGACACACACTAAGTATGCATACATACCGTTGCTCTGCACACGCACATATTTTCGTGCAGATCCATACGGACAACTATACTGTGCATACTGCACATACGAGTCGCCTCACATGTATATTTGAATACCTACACACGCACACAAATACATGCATATTTCATGGTAGTTCTGCACCCATACAAAAGTCCGTGTTTGGGCTTAGGTGATCAGGCAGGTGTGTTCAGGTGAGTGTGTTTACCAGAATGTGTAGTGATGTTACTGAATCTAAAAGACAGAAGGGCTCTTTCCAAATTTCCTCCCTACTCCCTAAAAAACAATATTGTGCAGGACTATCTAGTGCCCTGGATTTTAAAAGCAGTTTGGAGACGATCACTACTAGCTTCAGTTTTTCTTGAAGGAAAGAGCTCATCAATACAAATATTTTTCCAAAACTATTTACTGTATGAATCCATTGTGTTCTGAAGATGAAAACTTTATTGACTTGAAAAACAAAAACTTTTAAGAACATTTTTTACACATGACAAATTGTTCAAACGGACAGAGGTCACAAACGGCATACCCTATTTTTTTCTCATATCTTGTGTGGATACAATATACAATCTCGTTAGCACAAGAAAACAAGAATCGTTATATTTTTGTGATAACTAGACAACGAAGAATATACTGTAGCGCCCCTCTCTCCCTCGTCCTCACTGAGACATCGTTGTTGACCTTTCGGCTTATCCTTTCAGCGGTCGCCACAGTGGTGGTTTGGCAGGGAGTTTAACACAGGATGCCCTTCCTGGCATACCTGTTCCAAGCTGAAGACCAGCACAGGAAAACCCAGACCTACAGTAAGTCGTCTTGTGGCCTTACAGATATGCTATAGTGTAAAGGGCTTTGTCCAAGGAACCACACTGGCTCAAGCTCATTGTGCACCCTGGCAATCAAACCCGAATCAGTCCCGCTCTTGACCAACTGAGCTATCCAGCTGCATACCTCTCTTGCACTGAGACTAAATCTGTTAAAAGAGATTGTGCTGATGTCGTCGGTCAAAAACAACGTTCAAATCAGTCTTTTGAAGAGAAGGTTGGCGTGATCCTGTGGTTGTCAATTTGTTAATGTGAAAAGGGACCAGAAGGGACCAGACCATCTACATGGTTACAGAATGATGCACGAGAAGTGCTGGATGGAAGAACTGGGGTCTTAGTCTTGTATCGTAAGAAAAAAACATGTCTTCTCATGATAACAAGAAAGGAAAGTAGATGTTGTTATCATGACAAAACGGGCAAAAAAAAAGTAGGATAGGTCACTTTTGGCTTCAGTACAAACACATTGCTTGTGGTCTATATTTGCCAGTCAAGTGGTGGAGACTGGTTTTTCACAGGCAGTTCATGGAAGTTTCTAGAGGACTAGATTTTGAAACTGTAGATTCGGGCAACCATACAAACAGGTGAGCGCGCCATATAGTGCACTAAGTAGTAAGTAGTGAAGGAATTTGGACACAACCTATGTAAACTTGACCCTTCATGCAGAAGACAGGACAAGAGAGACCACCACATGAGCCCCCAATGCCAGAGAGTAACTGCACTAAAAGGAGGTAGATGCCCCTGACTGGAAGAAAGAATGGCAAGCCAGGACTTGCCTGGTCAACAAGGCGACAGTAGAAAGTGCCTCTGTACACAAAAAGAGGGGGGGCCCAATTCCTGTCCTCTGAGGACAGTAACACCTTTTCAGCTCGGATGTAATATGATCCCAGGGATCAGCCTCACTGCGTTGACAGGGGGCCGCTGGGGCTATATATCCAATGCAATGTGGGTGATGTGATGGAATGAGGCAGCGAAGCTGCGGGAGGATACCAGTGCCAAGTAGTCCAGTCCCCAAGGTGTGCCTTCTCCACATGTCCTGATGAAATGCCATATAACAAGGGAGGACAGTTAACCCTCAGAAGCTTAAATAAGACCAAACTCAACAGGAACAAAATAAGAAACATAAACAGAATTAGAAAGATTAGTAACAGCGACACCATGAAAGAGAAATATTGACAGTTTTACACTTTACTCCCACCACTGTTCTCTGGGGGGGAAGTCTCATGTCTTGCATTAAACAATGGCCATATCTCGCTGCTTCTGCAGACCTGTTTACATTTCGTGCTGAGGTCGCACAAATGTGATAGTAAAGCTGTCCACAGCACAAGACCAGCAAAGTCGGCGATTATTGCATTTGGTTCAAAGCAAATATGCGCTGTCACACTCACTTTTCCTGTTCTTTTTCTTTGCTTTTGATTTAGCCTAACTTTTAAGACTGAAACAAAAACACTGCACTCTAAAATCTTTTAATATCCACCATGAATCACCACTGATAAGATGTTTTCAGCTAAAATGTGGCGTGTCCCTGAGGTTTATTGTTTGCATCTGACAAAGACGGCGACAAACACAAGGCAGCAGAAGAGAGCATAGAAAGATGAAAGGGATTTTTGTAGAAGGTTGTGATTTTGTAATTTTTCTGGCTCGTGTCATTGAGTGATGGCTTCATTTTTTTTTTCTTTTTCCGTGGGAGAAACAGCCTGATCTGGTATGAAGGCCAGGTCTGTCTCATGGACGAGGGATTTATTTTTTTTTTGTGCTGGCGTCATGAGCCGACACTGAACAGACACATGACAGTGTTGAGGGACGATTGATGGATGGAGACTATTCCTCTGTCCTTATTGTCTTCCCTCCTCTTCGCTCTTACCTTCCACAATCAGCACTCCTTTTCTCCTGCTGTTGAGTCAACATGCTAATGCACAGTTTATTGAATTTATTCAACGCAAGCTCTGAATCCATTCCCCATAGTCTTTGTTTCTGTAAGAAATCGATGCAAAATGAGAAACGCATGAATACATTTCAAATGGTTTTCTAATATTTTTATTTATTCTAATTGAGTCTGAGGATCATTAAACCATTAATGTTGAGGTGTAGGAGGCAGACAGTGCAATTCAAGACTGTTGGGGGGAAAAAAACATCCCCAGAGGAAGTGAAAATAGATTTGAACTGTAGTTTTATTTTGAAACAATCTCCAAAATAGGTCAATTTACTGCCTGTATCTGTTGCCTGTTACTTAATGACACCGAGTCATTTGTGACTTTTAACTGCAACATAATGGCCTCTAAGGGTGGTTCTTAAAAAGTTGTAGGTGCCATCTGTCACACTTGGCTTATGCCAAAAACCCATTTCTTTTTCCAGATCTGTGTGGAATGGCGCACACAACCTTTATGCTAATGACTAGACGCCAGATTTGCAAAGGAAGACACCACCGATTTTACTTTTACTTTCACACATGCCTTCAGTGGAGGCTAATGCATGAAAATACATGATTGCACCACTCTGCTTTTCTTTTTAAAGTCTCACTCCAGACTTTTCCTTTGTGTTCTCTTTCCTAGTGATCTTTTAAAAATGATTATGCAGTTTTTAGCCATTATCAAAAAGCCATTTTTTAAGACATATTTTCTGCAGAGCAGCAGGAGCTCATTAGAAATTTGCATCTGTGTCGTGTGCAGGACTGTAAGTTATCTCCACTAATTTCCCATCAGCCCTTGGTAACACTCTCTCCTGCTAACTTGTTGCACAAGCCCAAGCTAACATTAGCGTAGCAAAAAAACAAAAGACGAGCAATATTAGTACTATCCAGCCACACAGCTTTGAGCCAGCAGCTCAGGTGAGAAAATTAAGATGTTATTGGATCTATTTATCTGCGAGTGGATTCTTTAGAATTGTAGCTGCAGCCCATGGTTGCTGCTGCATCGCAAACCAATTTATACAAATAAATACTCAGAAACAGCTTTAATTGAAATTATTTTATACATGTCCTCCATCGTGAGAAAAATGCTACAAGAACATGTTAAAAGAACCAAAAACATGATTTCTATTGGACTGGGTCTGTAAGTCATAGCGACTTGCTGATAAAGATGTGTTTTCAACAACTATAACTCAGACATGTTTTTTTTTTTTGTACTTTCATATTGTCTTTGACACTTTTTCTCACTTTGCTGGTTTTTCTTGACACTACAAGCTGCTCACCTTACAGACAACATCTGTGGTGTCACACCAAGATTACCTGCTTGCTGGAGGTTTTCCTAACACCGCTACATTTAATATTTTTTTAAATGAGTGTATATCTTTTGTATAGGTAACAGTGAATAAACTCTGGAAGCTAAACTGTGATAGTTGGTACTAGGTTATAGTACGTCCTTGTTTTAATTTTATAAATGGAATAAATATGGAGTTTTTCTTCCTTTTTTTTAGACTTGGCCTTTTCTGCTTCAAACAATTACATGAAAAAAGGCAACGTCATGCTGCAGCCATGGCAAATAGTTAAATCAGGTAAAATGCCATAAAAACAAGAAATGAAAATGAAATGCTGGCTTTACAGAACCCTTTCATACGTCAATAACAGTTGGGAGTTAAAGATTTGGGTCCAGTTGGAGTAAGTGGTAACATTTTCTGCTTTATTTTGAAATTTGTCATGTTATTTTTGAAAAAAGCAGTTTGCAAAAAGTTGAAAGTTGAAAGATTAAAAGCATTTCATTGTTTTTTATGATTATCATTATCAATGCTTTATTTAGCCAAGTAAAAACCTATTGCAAAAGTGACCTGGCCAAAAGGTCCACAGCACATGTCACAAAGCATGATAATATAAAATAAAACAAAAAGATTGGAAATGAAAAATGAATAGAACAAGAAAAAGAATTTATTCAAAATTGTTTAACAGCATGTTTCCATATGTGTGTATAGACGTCTGTGTAAGAAGTGAAGAGTTTAAAAGAAAATTGAAGTAAAAGATTAAAAAAATAATATTAATAATAATTCTTTTGCACAAAAAAAAATTCCAAAAGATTTAAGACATCAGTGACTTAAAAAAGCAATGTTTCACAAAATATACAAAAGATTTTGATTAGAGAATAAGTCTTAACAAAAAATGTGAAAAAATTAGATTTTTCTTTTCTTTTTTGGGGTCTTCCGAGTTCATTATTGAATTGAAGCACTAATTCTGTGAACCCCCTACACCCCACAGTAAATTAGTTATCCAGCATAATGAGGCAAAGAGGTTACATTAGAGCAAACCTTATGTGTCAACTTACCAAAGAAACTGTATATGCTTTCAGTAGCAAATGCATGCAATTATAATCTTATTATGTTTTATGTGCTCTTCATGTTTGTAATCAAGCTTGTTTTTCCCTCTTGGCATTTTAGCTAATAGGATCACAGATTAGAAAATTGATCACCTTAATTGTAATTTTCTCTGATTTTCCATTCGAGGCGGAAAAGATTCTGACATCCATGTCTTGGAAAAACCAAGCATCAGGTAGCAATGAAAGCAAATCATTGCTTGGCAATTTTCAAAGTTTCAGACACATTTTCAGTTCAGCGTGGTACAAAGTCAGCCTTCGGTGACCTGCACATGAAAGGTAATTTATCAGAAAAACGATTTCATTGTCTGTTCAGTGTTTTGTTTCCGTGGCACCTCTGGGCACCAGAACCACTGTCAGCATGCATTCAAGAGCGAAAACGCCCATAAAGAGAACAGAAACGTTGCCGTGCAGTGATGACCTGTCCTGCTGGAAAATCAAAGCCTCCAGATCTAAGTAAATACACAAGGACAGAGCGGAAAAAATTATATTGAAACCTCGCTTTTAGCTCTAAAATGTCCATGTTGGATATAGGCAGTGCTGAGAACTAAATGAGAATTGAAGGTAATGATGTAAAAGTGCATCCATTAGCTAAAGTTTGACCTTCTAGAAACGTTAAACCAGTCAAACACTACAGAGTAATTAAGCAGCTGTGGGTGTAGTAACTCTGTCAGAAAAAAGAAAACAAGGAAAACTACACTGCAGACAACTTTTAACTCAATCTGCCATGGGAGCATCTCAGACCAATGTTAGATTGTCAAGAAATCACTATGTGAATGTAAACAATCATTTCAGTGTGCGACAGAAATCAACAAACACAGCGAGAAGCATCTGCCCATCCTCGACCAAACTTTGCTTTTCTTTACACTGGGAGGGCAAGCAAACGTAAGAATAAATTGAAATGTGGGGCAACGCTGGAAGACACGTACTTACCTCAGCATGGGCCACCATTCTGGCTTGATGAAACATGACAGCACGTCTTTCATGCTGAACGTGGTTATTTTCCCACCCTCTGTTTCCCACCTCCATCCGTCTTTATGTAAACTGACCTTGCAGGTGTCGGTTCATCTCCATGTCCTGCGCGTGGGACTCCTTGTTGTGTCCTCATCAGTGCACACCAATTACAGAACACCCTTCTATCTTTTTGGATGTGCATCCATATTTTTTAAAACATACAATAGCGCGCAAATATCGTTCATTTTATTTTTTGTTTTGCTTCTTGGACTTGTTTTGAAGTCTGGCTTCTCTGTGGGGGGGACACCATCGCCTTCGACCCCAGTTTTTGCTGAAGCACACTTATCAAGAGAGTGGAAAATTATATCTCTTTAGCCGTGTGTGGCTTGTGATTGGATCAATAGATCCAGTCACTACCCGTTTGAGGGAGAGGGAGCCATGCTGTGTGTTTTGGCAGTGGGAGGCCAGGCAGCACCTGTGAGATGGCTGGAACAGTATGCAACATACATCTAACATGCAAAAGTTAATGCTTGTGTAAGCAAAAGGAGCAGAGTGCAGAATATGTATTGTTGGAGGCAGCTTAATTAAAGGTCCACGTTTGGGCACGCTTCTTTGTTTTTTGCTTGCATTTGCACATAAGTGTGTGTGTTGGGATTTGTGTGCAAGATGGGAAGCTTGATTAAATTAGTACTTCATAGCCTTTAGAGTAGTGGTCTGGGCTCTTAAGCCCCAGAGGTCTAGATAAGGAGTACAGGTCACAGTGGCAGTCAGGACTGTCCGTGCCACTGCCTGCTCCGAATCAATAAAGAGTGAGGGCCCCTGTGTCCTCAACGAGCTTGTCAGTGCTACCGCCAGCTTGATGGCGGGGTGAACCGGCCTGTGCATTGCCAAGGTCGGCCACAGTTATGAAGAGCCGGATTTTCACTGTGTAAACATGCCATCCTTTCCCTGAGAATACAAAGCAGCCGTGCAGCGATAACTGTCAGTAAAAAGAACATTCTGACAAAACAGAGAGGCAGAGTTGGAGGACAGACAGGGGAAGGGAGACAAAAGACAGGAAAAGATGAATAATGACAAACATAGAAAGGGACATGGTCCAAAGAGATACAGTGGCGGACAAAAAAAAGGGAGGATTAGCGTGAGAATTAAACAAAAAGATTGCTGTACCGTGGATGAATGACTAAACCAAAGATCCAGATGCTTTTTTTGTCTGTTTATAGAGTGTATATTTCCTTTTAAAAACAGGCCCCAGTTCATTTAAGTTCATTGAATGAGTAAATTACTGGAAAAGTGTTTTTGGATCAAATTTAATATCAAAAAAGGTGCTTATCATTTATTCTAACAGATGGGTTCACTCTTTTTATTCAGACTAACAGAGGGTTTCTCTACTCTGTTGTCTCTTAACACAAGGCACATTTATGAGGCTGATTAATGCATGCAGTAATTAGCATTTAATAGAAATTACATTTTCAGATTTCATTAGGAATCCATCGCTTGACTCATTTCAGATGATGAAACACACATTACTCACCTGATGTTGTTTGGTGAGGGGCCCGTGTTGACAGGACACGCACAGCTTCCATCTCCAGAAAGAGACAAAATGAGCGGAGAAGTGATAAATGACAGATTACCTTTGTGTGGCTGCTTTCCGACAACAAGGAAAGTTCCTCAAATAGAGATAAAGAGGTGAAAAAATGTGTAGAGCTGCCAGTTAGAAAATAAATTCTTCCAGTTTATAAAAAAAAAAAAAAACTTTGTTTGTCTGGTTGATGAGAATTGTGTAAAAAGTGGAATTATTTGACTTTATGCCATCAAATTTTATGATACCAAATAAAGTGGAAAAATGTGACTTTAAACTGTAGTAGAACTGTCTGTGAAAGCAAAACACAAGATTTAAATAGATAAAAATAGAATTCATTGGGTGTGAAAGATTTTATAATAAGATATTCACCTGCTGCTGCAACATACACATTTCCCAAGCTGGGATCAATAAAGTATCTTTATCGTATCTTATTTTATCTATAAGTAAAAATGATGACTTAAAAAATAAAACTGTATAGTACCAGCACAGTCTCTTAACTGCTAGATAAGAATAACAGATGAAGATTCCTGCGTCAATGCTGCTGTCAATGCATAGTATTCGTATGGCTCATTAAACAGAAACAAAGTCAAAAGGTTCATTAGTGTGCAGGAGCAGTAAAAACAATAGTGTAGATACATCACATATAGCAGCTGCTATACCTGTTCTCAGCGCAACATCTTTAGTCTTATGATCCTATTGAAGGAAGTCCCTAGAGTACGACAGGAAGTGGACCAAAACATGGAAACCGTGGACTCTTGGGGCTCGCTTAAAGCTGAAATATGTATGTTCTCTCAACAATACTGCTGTTGCATTATTAAGACAAATGCATAAAAAATGATTTTGCCTGTTCCAAAAGGCTACAGCAAACCTCTGTAAACTGAATCAGGCAAGAAATGATGGCATTTTAAGACGTCCTTGAGTGTGTATACACCATGAAGGCAAAAGGATTCAGTTACTCTGGATGGATGTCCAGCCATTTTCTAAACCCATTTTGTCTCTTTCGGGGTCACAGAGCCTAACCTGGCCACTCATGGGCGAAGGTAAGGTACACCGTGGACAGGTCACCATTCTGTCACAGGGCAGATTCAGTTACGGAGACTTCTACATTTGCTTACAGCTTTTCCAAAAACCTAAATACATTTTGAGTTTTTTAAGAAAACAACCTCTTTTGAAATATATTACTTCGGATCAAGGGGATTCTGCTGCTTTTTCTAATGTATAATTGTTTTAAAGCACTTTGTGTTACTGTTGTATCAAAAGTGCTTTTTAAATAAACTTAGTTTTGATTCGATTGTTAAAATTAAAACAAACTATGTAAATCAAAAATAGCTTTAGGATCCCTAGAAAGTTATTTCAGAGTTCCACCTGGAACCAGGAGAAGATGTTCCCAGATAAGGCAGATGATTTGAGGAAAACTGTGGATAAGCACATCAAAAGCTGTTGTTCATTGGAAGGGGGTGACCAGACTAATGAGGCCAGCTTGCACTGTTCTGAGAAGCTTGTTAACAGGATAACACTTGCTAATTAGCTCCTCAAACAGACTATAGTAGAGGTATGAAAATGCCGCAGGTTTTGCAGGGTTTTTTTTGGTTCTGTGAAAACCCAACGGTTTTTGATGAGAAAAGGTCTCCAGTACTAAACTGTTTGGTGACTTCTTCTGTCCAAAATGATAGCCAGAAGAGTTTCACTTGTTTTTTTTCTGGAAGAGTTTCTCTAATTTTTCTCTTCTGTGAGGATGCTTTTTGTGCAACTTATACATTTAAAGGTAAATTGGTAATTCAACCATTCCTATGAGATGTATTTGTATCTATTTCAATGCAGCTATTTTATTGTCATTACTGCTTCTTTGCTAAATTATTGTAAACTAGCTGAAAGGTACTTGTGCTTTTTCCACACAAGTGGAGAGTAGGCTTTTATCGAGAGCTTTTTATTGATTCTGAGCCCCCCTATTTGTCTTCAAAACAAATGCGCACTGTGCTGCCAGGACCGGAGGACAGTTATCATCTATTTTCCCAGGGAAAACATTGTGTATCTTGAAGCTTAACAATGAGAAACGCTGGCTCTACAAGAGAAGTTTCATACTGTGTGAGCGTTTCACCTCATTGTTAGTGTTACTCTGTTGGGAAACAGGTGAAGTGCTTCGTCTGGGGAGGATCTCAGGCCACACGGTGAACGGTGGCTGGACGGCGTGGAGCTCCTGGTCCCAGTGTAGCAGAGACTGCAGCCGGGGCATCCGGAGCAGAAAGAGGACCTGCAGTAACCCAGAGCCCCGGTATGGGGGTCAGACCTGCCTCGGACCAGCACAAGAGTATCAAGAATGTAACATCACCCCTTGTCCTGGTAAGAAATACAAAGGTATATTTACCAGCTGCTGAAAAAGAAAGAATGACTGAAAAAGAAGACATACAGAGATAAAAACACTTTAGGCGGAACAGAGGCACTGAATCATTTTCACTTACCCTAATAAATACACACAAGATCATATTTAAGCTACATTTTCCTATTCTTCTCGATCAATGGCTGCTGAATCACAGTGACAAATGACTTGCCAAATTGTTAGAACCTACAAAAGAAATGTGTTGCAGATAAGAGGTGTGGCAAAGACCCCAATTTAGACCAAGAATCAAAGAGACAATCCCTGTGGCGCTCTGGTATGTAATTACATTGCTGGGTAATTGTGCTGCCAGCTATGGGAGGCCTTACTCTTACTGTGAAAAGCCCTGAGACAATGCATTTTCAACACTTGTGGAGTGGAAGATAGCGAGAGGAAGCTTTCTAATTAAAAGAAAACTGCGTCAGACGGAGGAAGTAAGTTGTCTAAATGGAAATGCAACACTTAGTTTGGCTCCAAGCCCGTCGTGCATCCAACACTGTTGCTGAAAAAGCGAGCAGGGCGTCATCTCGAGTCAGTGTTAATCAAACTTTACAGAAAGGCTGTGTTGTTTTACTAAAAGATTTCTCTTTGAACTCCAAGAACATGTCTTTTTATGTGTATAAGCTTCTAATGATTATTTGGCCCAAGTCCCCAAAAACAATGTTTTCTAGGACATAGTTTCTACAGAGCGGCAGTGGTTGATTACAAATTTACCTCTAAATTGTGGGCATGATATAGAGCATACTAGCATCTCCTTCCCTTCCCTGATGCTGAGAGCCTGCTGGCTAGATTTCCTTCAACGATGTTTACTGCTCTCTTTAGAGAACAGCACAAGCAAAAAGATGAAAACATTAGTCTCCTGTTTGAAAAGTAGACACCTCACAGGTCCTCAACTGGCACCTTCATTGAATAGTACCTGCAAAATGCCAGGAAATCTACAGTTAGACTGTCGAGTTTTACATGAAAGTTCTCTTTTTCTGGCCATTTTGAGCGTTCAATCGACCCCACAAATGTGATGCGCCAGATACTCGACCTATTCAAAGAAATGTCAGTTTAATAGCTTCTCTAACCAGCCAAACTGTTTTTAGCTGTGCTAAAGAGTTTTCTAATTATCTGTTAGCCTTCTGACACAATGAGCAAACACACTATACCATTACAACACTGGAGTGATAGTCAATGGAAATGGCCTCTAGTCACCTATGGAGATAATGCGCCAAAAGAAATTTGCAACTAGAATAGTAATTTTTTAATCATTTACCCTATATTATCAATGAATAGTGTACTTCTGATAAGTTAAAAGTCAATTTCATTGAAAAAAATAGTGCTTCTCTTTCAAAACTAGAAAAATTTCTGAGTGACCCCAAACTTTTGAAAAGTAGTGTTTGTATTTTATCATCAGAAAAATACCATAAGGGCATTTTAAGACACCAAAAACACATTTTTCACTGGCGTGGGTCTTTAAGAAGCCTGGTAGTCAAAGCATGACCCACTCAAAGCACAAGTAGTTTGAGCATCTCTGTCTGAGAAAGTTAGTTATCATCAGGTCCACAGGAAAATAAGAGTGTCAGATTGGCCTCATTTGCATGGATGGGAGTGCGTCCCTTAAAGAAAATAACCCATAAAGTCTGATTTTTTTTTCCTCTGCTACATGACAATGCTAAAACATGTTCTACGCCCTCCCTTGGATGCTGATTATAATAACTCTTACACCATGTTGATCAACAACTCAACACTTCTGTCCCTCAAAGGAACTGGCTTAACTCATGCTTACGGTGAATACAGAGCACACTCAATTAGCACCCCTCAGAAACTGAGATATTATTTTGAGACGGGCGGACTGCACTGGCAGCCCCAACGTGATCCCCTGACTTTAATGCAGTGCTTTCTAAATTTCTGCTGGGGAGAAACGAGGCAGGAAAAGGTGTTTTGCCTTTTATCTATGTGGCGTGGAAACAAATGAATCCATGTTTTTATTGTGTCTGCTTCGAAGATGAGACGATTGTTCACAGAAGCCCAGGAATCGACTTTAATGTCACCCTGTGATAGAGAAATTACACCGAGATGACAAAAAGCATCAGCAACTTCAATTACCTGTTTAGTGCTGCCAGCCATCCTCGGGTCTTTTAAGGGAGAATTTCACTACAATGAAGTCAGGCTTTAAACAGATGAGGGGTAAAAGGCTATTTACTCTTGCGTAAGTGTGAAAGTGCCCTATTTTTTTTCTCCTGTGTTTCTAGTGCTGTCATAAATGCAGCTTTTCTGTTATTTAAATATACAAACAAAGAGAGGAATAATCGAATTTGATAATCAGGTGTAGAAAGGGCCGTGCATTTGCTGAAATAAACACATGCACACGCATTTCAATAAATTGAAAGCATCTCGGATTTCTTCCCGTGATGCTGGTAATAGATTGGAAAGAATTCAGGTCACTTGATATCCAGAGGAAATTGTCTGCTGAAATGACCTGAAAACCAAATCCAAAAAAATGACAGTTTTTAGGACCTGCTCCCTTAAAAATATAAAATTCAAATGAAGCGACTGTCCTACTGTCCTATTTTTGTGTTAAAGGAAAACATTTCATGCAAAAACATCAAGAAGATTTTTTTATTTTTGTGTAAATCAACTGTTTTTTAGTGGATGGCAGTTGGTCGTGCTGGTCTTCATGGTCCAAGTGCTCGGTGACGTGTGGAGGGGGGCACTACATGAGGACCCGGACCTGCAGCAACCCCCCACCTGCTAACGGAGGGGACATTTGCCTGGGTCTGCACACTGAGGAGGCACTCTGTAACACACAAGCCTGTCCAGGTACCGACAAACACCGGACTCACACAAATTGGAGTGACAATAACCGATCCATCTCGTGTTCATTTCATGGTTTCTTTAAACTTCCCATACATCATAAAATGTACAAAGTCAGCTAAAGTGTTGCACGCATACACACAAACACACAGACAAGCTGTGAGATGTGCTGTCATGGCTGTTTCCAGAGAGTTGGTCCAGGTGGTCGGAGTGGTCCCACTGCGACTCCAGCGGCGCCCAGCTGCGCTTGCGTCACTGCGATGTCCTTTTCCCGACTGGAAACCAGTGTTCAGGAAACAGCAGTGAGACCAGGCCCTGCTCGCCTGACTCCAACTTTATACCAGGTGCACACGCATTCACATAAAACACAAGCGTTCACTGGCCTTATTGATGTGTCGCTCAGCCAAGCGGAACTTAGCGCACACGGATAAGCGAGCCCACACCTTCTGCGCCACCCACCCACCACCATATGTCTACAGTGTTAATTCAGTTCATTTCCAAGAATGGTGTGAGAGAAATACATTAGTTTTCCTTCTGAAAGAATGGCCCCATGAATGAGGTCAGCTTTAGAAGCAAGCAGGAACTTTTGGAGATGTTTTAGATTAGTTTTAGTGTCAGAACTCCCAAGAGCAGAAAAACACTACATGGGCACAAACCATTAAAGTGCAAACAATAAATTCAATGTTATTAAACTACTGACAAATTTTATATTGATTCCACAAGTTCTGCTGACTTCTCAAAAAATGCTATTATCACCTAATTTAATGTCTGCACATTTTTAAAGTATTTTTTCAATCTTCTTTGGCATTTTGGTTGTCATGACATTCTAGTCTTTTTTAAGGCAACAGTGTGATTGCATAAGACACCCAAACTGATAAAATAAGATAAATGTTATTGATTTCCTACAGAGAGCTAGTACTCACTATGCCTGCCAAGTTTCAAAAGGCACCCACGCTGTGTTTTTCTCACAAGTTCTCAATCTGCCTGAACAGATTTACAACAGATCAAATGAAGCATTAAAGGCACTCTGGTTTTTTTTTTTTTTTTTTTAAAAAAGGCAGTTTGCAAAAGGTTAAGCTGACTTTCTCCAACAACAAAGTCAACGGCAGAGATGGCCCTTTTGAAGAAATAAAAAAAAGGATTTTAGGTGGTTTTTTTTTGCTTGTTTGTTTGTTTGGTTCTTTTTGCAAGAACAATTAGGTTTTTAAGAATTTTTTTTTTTTTGCTGTGTTCACTTATTTTACATTTTTTCAACTGTTTTTGTAAAAAAATATTTTAAAGTCTCGTTTCCACTGAGCGGTCCGGTTCGGTACGGTCCAGTAAGGAGTGGTCTGGGATGGTCCAGTTAAGTCTGGTGAGCGTTAAGCTTCTCTTCCATTGAGCGGTTTATTTTTCATGGCTCATGCATGGTGTAGAACACTAGCGTGTTTGCGTCACTGTGGTGCTACGACTAGAAAAGCGACAACAACGGGGTCATCCAGCATCTTGTCTTTCTATTTCTATACAGTGTTCCCACCTTACTTGTGGTTAGGGACCGGAGACTTCCACCAATGTGGAGGATTGTCCCTGTCTCAACCCCTCGACCTGGCATCAGCTGACTTCAAAGCAGCTCATGCCATTGGAGGGGGGTAGCTGACGGACGCTTCCAAAGGGGGGCTCCGCTGTGCAGAGATAAACCTCAGGACCGCATTACCTCCTTCCAAGCATCTTGAGTCGTCAGAGTTTTTGTGATGAACCGGAAGAGTCACTTGTGTGAAAAAGAAAAAAAACAGAAAATACATGAAACCGCAAATAAAGAAACGCAAATATGCGGGGGAACTCTGTACCTCTGGTCCGGCGTGTATAACAGGAATTAATGTTGTCGGAAAAACAATACAGGTGGCTTAGAGGAATATCGCCGTAAAAAGGAAAAAACCTTACCTTATGAGCACTAGCTTAAGAGCGCTATATTTCTATAAGTTGTCATCGTTTTCTAGTCATCATCTGCCAATCAACAGGTGGCTTTAGCGGCTCCGCCCCAACCATTCCATTTCCCTTTTCTATGGACCTACAACCCTCTAGAGGCCCTCTGCAGGTACGGATCTGTCCTGTTTAATGGGTTCATTATACAATGGACGCTAAAAATAGCGGACCCCTCAGTGGAAACAAGGCTTAAGTCATTTTTGTAAGAAGACCTCGATTAATGAGAACCTTCACCGACATATCAATATTTTTACTTCTGGTAATCAACCAATCCAATTTGATAGTTTGGGGATTTACTGCTCATTTTATAGCCTGTCATGCTTGTAGCCTGTCATATTTGGTGGTATTCTTCATGTTTGATCCCGATAGCCTTCATTGCTATTTCAGATGCAAGGCCACACTCCTCTGAGTTTAGAAAAACATGACCTGGAAGCTGAAAAGAAGAACAGGATGTGATGATTTCATAGATTTAGTCAGGATGAAGGTGGAAGGGTGGAAGTTTAGCAAATCCTCGTGAATATACTCACCATCCCACTCACACCATTAGTGTTGACAGATGCCCAGACAGACTGCTCCTTATTGACAGATTGTAATGCAAGACACAGAAAAGTATTGATCTCTGCATCACTGCTCAACACAGATCACTAAAACTCCTCCTTTTAACAAAGGACAATTGCTCTTCACATTGTTTGACCGGAAACTCTTTAGGCACCATAAAGGACTATTTTTTTTGATGCGCTCCAATAGCACTCATTTATCATAAAGTCAACTTCAGCTGGGTTTATACCGTGGTATGCAGAAAAACAGATCATTAAAACATCTTTTTTTAACTCTCCTGTAATTACTAATTAAAAATCTTTCCCATAAAATGGATCCCCATTTACCTTTTTAACTTGCCATCCATTTCTTTTAATGGGAAAGCTAGTCTATTAAGTTTCATTTTGTAATGTCTTATATTTCATTTCCTCTGAATGGGAACCAGTGCTTTTTATAAACCACTCCAGGTGTCACGGCCGTGATTAGCTTATGAAGTTTTATGATTATGTGTTTTGCAGTGAGAAACAGCTTTCATCTTCATACTCACCTCGAAGAGCGCAATTCGTCACACCGACGGAGACATGTGCTGGTTTTGGCTCTAATAATGATGCCTTTTGGTGTTTCTGCTTCTTTGTCAGAAGTCTCAATTGCCCGCTCCAGTCAGGAGGAGAGGCGCTGTGGAGGTAATTTCTGTCTGTGTGTGGGGCTGAAACAAATGGGAGTGGGGTATCTTGCTTAAACATTTTCAGAATAATGGTTAACAAGATAATCAAACACACAATGTGCACTATAACTGTAATGTGATGATCAAACTGCTTAAACTGCATTTTTGGGGAAATAATAACAGGTTTATTCAACATAAACCTCATTTAGTTGAAAAAAGTGTTTTACTCTTTCACTATTTCTTTAAAAAGGATGCTTTATATTACAATAATACTTGAAATAAACTGTTTTATGTTACGAAACTTATAGATTATCCTTTTTAATCTTACATGCACTGGTCTGTCTAAAAATCTGGGTCTTGGTTTACTTGCAAGTGAATCTTTTGTCAATAATCCTGGAGGTTCCGTTCATTCTCTAAAGTGCAAAAAAAAAGCAAACCAGCTATTACCAGCCCAGTCAGATGGGTTTTCTCTGACCTGAAGGTGCTTTAAATTACAAATCCATTGCTGCTTTCCTCTAAATGGTCCACTTTCAGCAGCATGTGTTAAAGTCCAGCTGTTCCAGTGTGGACCAAATAAGCTAACCCTGTGTTTTTCTGAAAATAAAAAAAATGTGTTCATTTGCAAGTGAACTCCAATGCAGATTACCCCAGTGTGAATACAAGTGAACTAAGCAGTAAGCTGAAATGAAGTAAACTTGTATGCAAACATGCTACAACAGATCCCAGCACAGTTCTGACTCATTAAAAGGTGTAAATATGTTTAGTCGGCAAAAAAAGTGTGATACAGATGTGATAGATCATGGTCTCCAACTGCTTAACCTTTCTCTGCCCACAGACGAGTTTATTGTCAGACAATATTTTCACTGACCAGCCTGAATGAGGCAACAGTGGGCACCTGATTATTTTTTGAGGGTAAAGTTAATCTTCATCCTCTGTAAAATATGCCGCTGGTTTAAATTTCATTTGTTCACAAGTAGGAACCATTAAAAAGGTGATCGAGATTTTTCCTTAACCTATAACTGCCAAAGTGAAAGCTAAATAATTGAACGCCAACTTAAAACCATCTAAACCACTAAACTGGTATTTTCAAAACATAATAATAAACGGGAATCCACCATTTGAGCAATTTTATTAGCAGCTTCCTCAAAATTAGACAGCTGTTTACCAACATAAAGCTTTCTTTAGAATAAGATTATAAATAAAATGGGCATATCTTATTTGTCTGTGGCCCTGTACCAACTTTACCACTGGTGCGTGACCCGGGAGTTGGAGACTGCTGTGATAAAAGACCTGTTGAACTTGTTACATTTCTTCTTTGTTTGCTTTTCTCTGGACATCATCACATCCAAAATCACATTAGAAAAGAAAAACAAACCAAACGAAAATGGGGATTATTTTTTGGGCTTTCCTCACCTGTTAACACCAAGCCCTCGTGACTATCCTGCTATGAAAAACACCCAAAGTGCATGACCTGTCACCATCATCCTGCTAACGTGTCCCCTGTTCTCTGTTCCAGATTTCAACCTGTTCCACATGATTGCTGTTGGTCTAAGCAGCTCCATTCTTGGCTGCCTGGTTACCCTGCTAGTCTACTCCTACTGCCAGCGCTACCAGCAGCAGTCCCACGACGCCACCGTCATCCATCCCATCTCAGCTGCGCCACTCAACACCAGCATCACCAATCACATCAACAAACTGGATAAATATGACACTGTGGAAGCCATCAAGGTCTGTAGGCAGATGTGCTCTGGTCTTGTTGTTTCACAGATAGATGTCCCAGTATGGAAGCAAAGTCTCCTCTGTGACATTTTTTTGGCTAAATTAAATGATGTTATGGTATTTCCGTGAGTCAGTGAGCAAGGGTCTGCCTCCTCCCCCTTCAGTGTCAGCTGAGATTAAATACATGTCTTACTGCATGACTCTTACTGTCAAACCACCTCCTGTCACATGTCACACTGTAGTCATGTAACAAATAGGCAGTCATGCGTTGGTCCTCCCTTCGCATGCTCCTTTGTTCTGTGCGTTGGTGTGTGACTTTGCCTCGTGGTAATGGCCACACTCTGCTTTCTCATAACATACTAATGCAATTACTTAATGATGCATAGGTAGATAATCAGCAAAGGCCCTCTGTGTCTGCACATTTCTCTGCCCTGACCAGTTCTTTGTATCTGTATTGCATTCTAAAGCAGACAGTCTGAAGTACCAGAGTCAGTGGAGAGGATCCAGCTACTCTCATGGTGCAAATAGCCTCTTATCCGCTGTTACATCAGGCTTCAGAGCCAGGCTGGGCCGGTGATTAGTGCTTGTTCTCAGAAACTCCATTCTACAGCTTCTACGGCTGTTTTTGAGGATTCCCTTTGCTCTGTGTTAAAGAAGCTTTTACCACTTTCACGCTCTTACTTAGAAAAGGGGCTTGAAGACAGAATATGATACCATAATTTACACCCAGAAGAAGAAAAAAGGGGTCAGAGTACATATTACCTTTTCAAGGGTCTCTCTATTTAATTTGCAAAGACAACTGTAGGCCAGAAGAGCTACATACATAAGAGCTTTCTGAATCTTTGCATGAAAAACAGCATTTTCCGGACTGTTTAAGAACTAAAACCTTTGGACAATTTAGTTATAAAACACTACAAAAACAGACCCCTTCTAAATAAGTCAAAAATTCTTACCATATGGGCAGATTTTCTTTGAATAGGTTGAAACAAATCTGCCCCTGGGGTAAGAAAAATGGTCTCACCAAGAATTCTTCTTTTTAGAAAAAAAATCTAGTCACTAAGACATGTTTTTTTTTTTTTTCAAACTAAGATTATTTTGCTATTGAAAAACTTTTTTATAAGAGTAGTTTTTTGCAAGACAGAAAATAAGACCATTTTTCTTTCATCAAGGGTCTTCATACTTTCTTAAAATTCAGTTTTTGCAATATCTAAAGTTCTAAACTTACAATTTTACAATCAGAACAAGTCAAACTTTATACAACGGCAGAGCGACCGAGTGCAGACACACATACCCACCACCCCGCACACCCACTCCCATGTTTGTATTCTTGTATGACAGTATCCGTACTGGACCTTTTGTAAATAAGTTTCAGAAACTATGTTGCAATAAACATATAGATCGTGTATCCTAATGATATTAGATCCCTTTCTTTTTTGGCTTTTTTTTTGGATTCGGTTACAACAGCTGGCCTAGTTGTTCTTTTTTAACGTTCCTTAAAGCTCCAGACAACCAGAAGGTTCTCTTTTGCTCTTAAGGACACTGGGAAGCATCTTTAGTCTGTTTTTGAGCTCCTGCTGGTGGAGTCAGAGGAATCTGAAGAAATATCAAGGTCATCCCTCAACATGCAGTAACTAGGTTTTCCTAAAAGATTGATATGTATTGAAAGGATTTTAAAACAACAAAATTAAAATTATGAAAGTCTCCTGTTCTTTTTTCCAAAAAAAATGTTTTGATGGAGCTATAAAGTTATATGTTTATTTCACTTTACGCTTAAGGATGGTTTCTTGAAAGAAAAGTCAGTTTTAGAAAACAAAGTGACTTAATTCATGATATTTATAATCTTTTCCAACATGACTGTCACCTTCACTGTCAGTGGTTTTGGACAGGATAAACTAAGTGAACACACACAAACTGTTAACACAGTTATGCAAATATTTCATAAAGCGTTTTTCAAGAGTGAACAGACTCTTTGGCTTCCAGCAGAACTATCTAAAAAGCAGCGCCTTCACAGGTGTGAAGCCTCTGTCTTCCATGCAATTAGATTCAGGAGCATGCAGCAATAATTTAGTTAGTGCCATTGCAGGTAGAGGTGGATGTGAATGCAGACAGTCACTGCAAAAACTCAGGAGTTGCATGAATAATGAGAAACACTTTTTTTTTTACAAGTAACTTCTACCTCCAGCTTCTAATCACAGAGGCTTAACATCCCACAGTTACAGAGATTTTTCCTTATTGTGTACAAAGTTTTTTAATTTATCTCTTGTTAAGGTGTAGAGGAACAAATAATATGCATATTGCCTCTATACTAGCTGGTTGGTCACATATTTGAGGCTTCATTTACCTATATAGTCATTAAAAAGTCCTAGCATTTCCTTGAGGATGACTCTCGCCCATTCCTCTCGTCCCTGCAGCCAGATGTGTCGGTACTCTTGCCCTTGGACGACCCCGCCATGCACCAGCCTCTCTCTTCTAACATGGGGGTGTCCATGCGTGGACTGGAGATTTTCTACTAACCACTGACCTCTGCAACTGCTCGCCTTCAGACCTTTACCCCAACAACTCTTTTATACCCTACTTCGACTACTTCCTCTTCCCCAACGTGCCCTTCCACTTCCTGTGTGTGGCAGGTTGGAGCACGATTCTCTTTCCGCTCAGACCCTTCATCCTCCCATCATGACTGCCTCCCTTTCCCATTCTGGCTTGTGAGAAGGCAGCGTATCTCTTTTTGTTCTCTTTTAAGAAGTGCTTGCATTTGCATGTTATTTTCCTCACGTCTCTTCTCTTTGCTTTTTATTTATTTCACCGCAGGTTTGATTTGATGGGTGAAGATGAATAGCTCATTGTGATGTTGGTTTAAAAACCTCCTCTGCTGCCTCTCTGTCACCAAAACAACTCAAAGAAAGGAGACATGGTAGATGATGCTAACAGCCACGATTCCACACCTGCTAAAAAGTAGAAACGGGGCCGCCTGCAGAGATACATAACTGTCTGTGGGACACCAGGAGAGCTGATTACATCCCCCTTAAATCACATAATGGGAACACAGCAAAATATGCTTTTTTTTTGCCCAGCTCACTTGTTTTCTATCAGTCAGAAACATCCATCAACTGCAAATGCAGTATCATCAAGTGTTCAATTATTCTTTCCCAAGGGGCTCCCATCACGCTTTCTACTACAACAGACTGCATACTAACACATCTATTTGCCAAACTGCTGATGTTGTATTGAGCCGCACATCAGCAGCTCATTCCCTGTTTTTCCGCGTCATGCAGGGCACAAAAGACGCCTCCATGACTCTTGCTTATTGTTTAACAGAGAAGTGGCTCTCTTTTTGATCGATTTTTATGGCTTTGATTGTCCTGGAGGACCAACAATCTGAGGGCCATAAAAACTGCTGATGCTGGTTATTAGAGATGACAGAAGTGGACATTCGGATGTGCATCAAAATAATCTAGCCCCGTGGTTGCTTATCACTTTTCCAGCCTGTTTGCAAATGCTTTGACCTTGCTCTGTGAAATGTATGTTTCATAGGGCTGAGTGGCCTCCCATTGATTTGTGTTGCTCTTTCTTTGTTACCCGTTTTTTTTCCACCCCGCTTTTGTGGTTGTGGATGGATTTACTTTTACTTTGCCATCTGGGCTGAGTAATCACTTGATCCATGTGGCATAAACAAGTCTATTCTGACTCATCTTCCTTTCTTTTTCTCATCACTTTTGTTTCAATTAATCTTTTTTTTCTTTCTTTTTTTGCAGGCCTTCAACAAAAACAATCTGATTCTGGAGGAAAGAAACAAGTACTTCAATCCACAACTCACTGGGAAGACGTATACTAATGCATACTTCACCGACCTCAACACCTACGATGATTATTAACTTTAGACTTTTATG
The DNA here is from genome assembly GCA_014656515.1 of Oryzias celebensis. Classification (NCBI taxonomy): domain Eukaryota; kingdom Metazoa; phylum Chordata; class Actinopteri; order Beloniformes; family Adrianichthyidae; genus Oryzias; species Oryzias celebensis. The sequence goes on from BNCR01000012.1 coordinate 35,313,670, forward strand.
CCACATTTAAGACTCCTCCCCTGTGACTGTCATTTTTTGTGCTTTGTAATGAGATTCCTGACACCATGCGTGGGATTGTCCCACTGAGACTTCATGGCAGCTGGTTTGTACTGAAAACCTAGACACACGATGCTGCCAGCAGGGGGAAATGCCTACTTTCTCTCAGGTGCCTTGGGGTACACTTGGAAAGCTCATAAAGAAGGGACCTATTCTGCATTGTCTCTGGATTAAGGAAAAACTGGATCTTCCCAATGAGGACACAAAAAATGATGGAACCGGATCTTTGCTGGAAGATGCTGTGGAAAATCCCTTTCAACTTTCCTGTGATACTCCCGAAACAGACCTGCATTTCTAACGGAGGGAAATAAACACAAATGGCACTGCATGACTTCATCCGACGTGTTTGCTCTGCTGTTTGTCTCATTTTTTTGCATGATGGACCACATCCCATGGTTCAAGGTGCATTTTCCCATGGTCTTGGGTAAAAGGACTTGTTTTGGAAATTCTTGGAGCAAATGTTTTTGATGATGCTTGTCAGATTCTACCGTTCACTGAACAATCTCTAAAACAGATGAACTTCCATCAACTGTTCTGTAGTCAGGATGTAGATATTTGAAATTTGTGATCTAGTTGGGTTTTTTTTTTTTTTTTTTGCTTTCCTTTAGTCTTTGTTTCTCTTGTAGTTAGCAGTTTGACCAGTTAATGTTTCTTTTATATATATATATATATATATATATATATATATATATATATATATATATATATATATATATATATATAAACATTTTTTTTTCATTTTGCTTTGAAATTGTACATCTATTTGTTGTACAGCAGGCTAGATTTGACGCTTACGTCTGTAGATTTTCTAAATAGCTTTTATTCAGTGTCGCAAGTGTTTTAAAAAACATATTTTTTTCTTTTGAAAAGAATAAAAAGGTACGTGCATTATAGCAAGTGATTGGGAGTATGCTTAGCATACTGGATCATTGTAAGTCGCCGTCATCGTACTGTTTATGTATTTTTTGTAAAAAAAAAAACAAAAAAAAAAAACATTTTCTTGTTGTTCATCATTCTTTTGGCTTCAGATTTGGACGTGTATCTGTAAGCAGGTTGTTAACAGCATTAACTGTACAGGTGGGGCAAAAACTCTTTTATCTGGACCCCCAACTCATGTACCGTAAAATGATCAGATAATCCGTTTGGCAACAATTAGGTTACCAATTTGTTCAGTTAAAACTTTTTTCTTTTTTTTCTTGTTTACTTGTGTTATTGTGCAGAAATTAAAATGTTAGTCCTACAAGACTTGTTCACTGTGAGTTCTCTAAAGTTAGATGTGAAATCTCTCTTTTCTAAATGCTCCTTTCTCTAATGAAAGAACAAAACATGAGGTTAATTTTTGTGAAAATAGACGTCAGGAATTCACCGTCTAGTGTAATTCACCCTGACGATATATAAGGCTTGGATTTTCCTAAAGCAAAAAGCTGTGAAACCAGATCACAGCAAACAGAAGAGGGCACAAAATCCTTTCCTAATCACCCAACACCAGAGAAAATGGCTATTTAGACCATTTTTAGCAGAGCCTGATGGGGGGAGAACCAAAGGGTTGAGTATGTGCAAAGTGGCATAGGTGTTAGGCTGCTGTTTAAAACCTGAACTCTAATCATATGATAGGAAGTAATACAGCACATCAGGCTGTTCTTCATCAACCTTTACCCTGATTTCCCATATGTGTGTTAATCAACCTCTGTTTGGCCTGTTAGACTTCAGGGAATAAATCCCTTCATTTTGCTTTACCAGAATGAACTTGTGCAGCAACAGACACCAAGGTAATAGTGCGCCAGAGCTGCAAGTGTGTGTTGCAGGTTAGAAAAGTTGTGAAAGTGACTCTAAATGTGCACATTTCCCTCCCAGCGTCCGCAGAAGGTCTTCGCACAGGAACGCTGTGTAAAACAAGTCGTCCCCCAATGACCTCGCTCTGCTTTGAGCGATGAAAACTGTGAATATATTTCCTGCAGGCACGCAAGCACACATCCGCAGCCAGCTGCGTAGTGCTCAAGTGTTTCCCTCGCTTTCATCTTTCTGTGAGGTTGCCAGCAACATGAAGTATGCAGCTCATAGTCAGTCGGACACATGTGACATTCTCCTTTGACAGCAGGGATGGAGGATAAATGACTTTCCCAAACTGGCATTTGTGTGCTGCTAAAGTTCACAGCTAAAGGTCACAAGAGCAGGGCACGAGCATGTCGGCAAAACTGGCAGTGTGAGTACTTGCATGTGCACTTGGGAGCATGAGAGTCATGAGATGGACCACGATCTGGTATTAAGCAGGTGGATATTTTTCACTTAACGCATTTGGTCCTGAAATTATAATGACTTTGGTGATTTTCTGGCGGTGACACAAGTTGGTTCCTTTTGATCGTGTTTTTACTGTCACCTCAAAAATAAACTTTTATCACATTTCTGTTGTAGTCAAGTAAACAAAACAATTTGCTTGTGGAAAAACCTTACAAAATAAAAAAAAATAAGTTCTCTCGGCTGCATGCCATCTTTTGAATGGACAAGTTATTGTCTTATATTGTATTGGAACTCTTGCTATCTTCCATTCTTTTTTTTAGGTTTTAAACAGCCACAGTGATGCATGTTTGATTTTGAGATTCATGCCACCAGAAGAAGAACTTTCAAAATTGAATTACTTTAAGATAAAAGTGCAGTGGACTTGAGTTGAGAAGATTTGGAAAATGTTCACAAAGTTTGATTAAGTTTGTTTTCCCAATGCATTTTGATAGAGATGTAAAAGACAGATACGTATTTAGGGTGTGAATTTGGAAAACTTCCCCTGCACTGTTCAGTACCGAGGTATTTATCTCTGAGTCACACTGGTTGAATTTTTGGCAAAAGATGTCCTGGATCGATTTTAGGTCAATCAATCGGATCGAATCAGATTGTTCAAAAGGAACCAAGTATTTACCATTTAAAATGACACATTGTTTTAACCACAAAGAACAAAACAGTCTAAGACACAAAATGCCAGATTTTCTTAAATGTTTGAATCTGTTATGTCAAAAACATTTTGTTTTTGTTGTTTAAAAAATTACCCTTAAAAAAAAGGTATTTCTCTGTCTAGAAGCATTTCCATTTATAGTCTGAAATGCCAAATTAATAATATATATATTATCTTACTTTTCTAAGAAGTTTATTGACCTTAAAATTACAAAATTTCAGGGAATGAAAATAACAGTAACAAACAGTGACATGTATTGAGATTGGGCTCATTCTTGCAAGTGAAAAAAAAATGAAAGAAAAACTGGATACAAATTTAGAATGGGGGTGTGAGAATAAGGCAAAGGCATTTGGATTCATGTGCAACGGGTTTATTAGCAGGAGCAAACAGACGTAGGCAAGGCAGAACGAAGCTAAAAACCAGGCTGGAGTCAAAATACACAGAGAGAGCTAGGACAGATAGGCAAGGGTCAGGATAAACGGAGAGACAGCAGAAGAAACACTCAGACTGTATCTGAAACTTTCTTGCTTAGGAGACGCATGGGTAAGGAGCCCTCTGTGTCAATAGGCGCTTTGAGTGATCCCCTTCCAATCCACCAGATACTGAAGCTGACCTCCCAGGAGCCAGAATTCTAGGATCTCCTTGACAAGATAGGCATTGTCATCGGCCATTGGCGTGCTGACGTCAGGGGGCTCTGTTCTTAGCCCCTCATTGAGGGGCTATAGCTGCTATAGCAAATGGGTTGGGCTTAAACCAGTTTGGGGTGATGGATCCAACAATAAACCATACAGAATATAACCCTGATCTTTTGCGAGTAAATATTAAGTGTATAAATCCATAAGGAATATTATAGGATCAATGAGGACCTCTGTCCTTAGGCATCTTCTGGTGTCTTTTTGATATTCTTCCAGAATGATCTTATTTTGGGGCAATCCCAAAAGATGTGTGTGGTCACCAAACATGCCACAGTTTCTCCAGCATCTGCAAGTAATGGTGCTTTTAGACATTCAGATCCTTTCCAAAAAATAGGATACTATGGATAAGTGCATTAATTTCCATGATTCCTTTAAATTAAATTTAACTTTCATAGAATATAGATTCAGAACCCAATATTTTAATTGTTTTTTTTATTATTATTTTTACATAAATTGGGTTTCCAGTTTAAAAAACTCTCAAAACATTAAACTGCTGTGGAGAAACCACCATTTGATTTGTAGTTTTTGCAAAAAGATAAAAGCAAGATTATGATCATATCAAACCAATCAAAATAAAGTATTTTCAAAATAATATGTCCATCTTTATTAGTGTGGAGAAGGGCCAGGTCCAACTGGAAGAGGAAATCTACATCTCCATGCAGATCCTCATACTTTCAATTTTTGTATCTTTTAATCTGTGATTTGCACTTTTTTTTACTTCTTCTATTGCTTTTTCTAAATTTCACTTATGTAACGTTCTCTAGGTCTATTCTCTCTTTGGTTTGCTGATTTGTCCATGTGCAATAACCTTGTTGCTTCACCATACAAAGGTTCACTTGACAGTGAACAGAGACGCTGGTTTTCAAGTAGACCAAAGTTTGAAAAGTGTTGTTCCTAAGGAAACTAGACCAAATAGCACTGTGTGACAGTATTTTCTTTCACCGCATAATTCCAAGACGATTTGTTGCTCTTTTTAGATCATTGTTTGTTACCTTATGTCCAAAGAACTTACCAGTTTAACACCAAATCAAAGAACTACTGATTCAGCAACGCATATGCTTTGATGAGTACCGATAAGCGTATTAAAAATAATACAGATATAAATATAACCAATTATTTACACCTCACATACACAGGTTTTTACAGTGTTAAATATTCCATTGCTTAATTTTACAAGGATTTGTTTACATTTGGATATAAATACAATTTTTTAGTTAATCTGAACTGAATGAGAAATGTCTCTTATAATGAACATCTTGGTTTTCTAAATAAAGTGGTTTTATCAAACCCATCAACTGGAAACATAATAAATGGTACATTTCGTAACAATTCAAACATCATTTGAAGCACTAAGCCTCATATTTTCCAAAGGATGTACGTTTCTTTGGCAGAAACTCGAATAATTAACGGCTTGCACACACAGGTCTCTGAGTGGCAAACAAAGTGAGTAAGTGAGATTGTTCCTGTCAGGAAAGGAACTAGGGTTGGGCACTGATTGTGTTTTATTCGGTTCCAGTGCCAAAGCAGTTCTTTTGCTTCAGTTTCGGTTTCGGTTCCTATTCTGTGCCGATTTTGGTACTTCATTAATACAAATAGTGCCTGCCTCTTCCCAAATCCAAAGCAAAACAGCAACAAACAGGCATAGACTCCACAGAGTGCCTGAAGCTTTTTTCTTTTTAGCAAAAGCTTCTTTCTTTTTTTTATTCTTTTAAGTCAGGGCACCATGCCCGTTTACAAACACATGAAAGGAAAAAATGTGTATATACTTTCATTCCACATGGGCAAGTTTTGCATTTTACGTCACCGATTCCAATCAGGAGGATGCTATATTGCTCACCCAGAGTAGAATGGCTGCTGCTGTCACAATCTCCATCAGCTGATATTTCAGGCCCAGGATCCTCCTCATGAGGTTCTACTAGGCCCAAATGTTCATGCTAGCCCCAGAGGACGTGCAGACCGTACAGTTTTCAGCATTTAATGCAATCCCATGCATTGTCAAGTGCCACCTAAGACTTTAGGTGTTACCTCTGGTGTTACCTCTGCAGCATACTTGTTCCAAGTCGCTGAATTTTCTGCTTTTGTTGTGAAATGCAGCCAGACCTTTTCGCACTTCAACATCAGCATTTTGGAAGCACGTGCCCTGGTGTGCTCGTCAGTCACCGGTCTTATATGAGCCCGCCCACTATCCCAGGAACGGCAAAAGGATTGGCTAGAACTTCAAAGTACTGAACAGAGTAGAAGTGATTGTCATGTATTGACTAAGACAAATAGACCTCCAGTGAAACTAAGCAACAAAATGAGGAACCAAATGCAGCAACTTCTGTTGGTTTCTGTAGAACCGCGTAAGTCGTAACAGCTCCTACTTAGAGCCGAATTTCAGTGCCCAACTCTAAAGGTAACAGAGCGTGAACATCTCATTGAACCTCTTGTTCCTCCAGAGGCCTTTTTTTCCAGAGTTTTTCTGATATACAGTGATTCACATGAAACACTGTGCTTCAGCCCCTCCCTGAGCGAATAGGCCAACCTGTTAGCAGCGCTAAGTAGACGGAGTCAACAAGTGAACATCGCACTGGTCAGTCAAAACTGATACGTTTCTGCAAAGATAATCAGAAGTTGCTGAGATTTATTCTGGCTAAGACCCTGTGCCATCAGCGGGAAAAAATATGTAAAGGCTTTCAGTGAGAAAAGCCAGTGATGAATGCAGGTTGTACTCTAGTGTTTGTAAGGGCTTAGGGGAATGATGATAGTAGATGTTGACTGAACAGCCTGCAGCAAAACTGCAACCTACAGAACAAATAACGAGCTGCCACAAAGTGATGTATTTTTTGCAGTAGGAAAATAACAGTGATTACCAAATACCTGTCATGAAGTACTATGTGCTCCTTTTCTGAGGTTACTTTTACTGTAAGAGTTTTTACAGCATCATTGAAGTCCACTTTTCATTAAAATTACTGTGTATGTCTAACTGTTTCATGCCAAGGTACGTTTTTCACTGTGGTTGTCATTTTTTGGCTGTAAATTGACTTGCATTGACATTAAATGCTTTCTCTTAAGTGCTTTTTAACTCTCTTGTCATGTGTAGTTTTGATGCAACTGATGTTTTTTTCATTTCAAATTAACAGCTCTTACACTTTTAAATATGCTCAACTCTGTGATTCATTATTTTTTTATTTAAAGATTCAGTGAGAGAAAACTGCTCTCATGCGATGATCTGTTATTAGTTTGCATTTCGTAATGTCTTGTGGCTTCCAGACAGGAAGAGGCTCGACTTCCATCAGCGCTCCTTCTCAGCCAGATATATGTAGGCTGATGGGAAGCTGGCACACCACTGCCTCTTTCCTCATGCTAGACTGAGAGGTGAATGTCACCCGAGACTTGGGTGCCAGCTGAGAGGTGCCACCATAAATCCCACCCCGAGACATCTGGAATCCCAGGTGCCTGTCGGGCAGATTCAGGTCTCGGCTCCAGGAAAACAAGAATCCTCACGGATGCCAAAAAGCATTGCGAAACCCGGCCAAGCCCTCCGGTGCTTATCGGCTTCACCACAACCCTTTATGGGCCTATTCACCTCATTCAAAGCTGTTATTTAGGTAATGAGCCAAGATGGAAGATACTGCTGTGCTCCAATTATCCACTACGTCTCCTTGCTCTTTCCTTGCCAGCTTTCCCACAAGTCCTGATTCTCTTCAGAGAGACCAGCTGCTCTGGCACAACTCTGCTTCCTCTGGAAGGGGGACCTTTCAGGACAGAGAGGCTCTGTCAGCACTAGATTCACTCACAGGATCTATTGATGACTGCCATGGAGCTGAGCTGAGCTCTGGACGGTCTTATCAACGGTGCAGAGGTGTCTTTTTTGAGGTTTGTGCCATAAGTGTCCAATGGAGCACCTCGAAGTTGGAGCAAACACTTTTTGAAAAATCCTTTAGAGTGTAATCGTTCAGGTATAAAACTAATGCAAGTACAACGAAAATGATCTGCCATAAAGTTATGTTTATAACTTTGTTTCCATTTCCATAAAAGGCCAAACAAAAAAGAAAACTATTTCACTTGACATTTTACTGTTTGCTAAAAGTCTTTTTTTCCTAAACCCACACAGTTATAATTAAACTCTACTATGAAAAACACCAGAAAATTATTATTTTGTGTGAATGATGAAACCACAATCCACTTGCAGAAAAATCAGAATTGTCACCAAAAACATTAAGTGTCTTTAAAAAAACTGAAACATCCAAGTTCATTGTTTAGAACTCAATTATGGGAAGAATGGAAAAGAGGAAAATTCTCATTCAATGATAAACGTTTTGTTTTAGCAGCTAAAGCTGCATAGTTGGATTCTCATTCTTAGTCAAGAACTCAATAATTTAAATTACTGCAACTCTAAATGCTTTAAAACGCTTGAAAAAAAATCAAAATGAAGTTATAGATTTGGTTAAGCAATGTTAAGACCTTAAAGCAGCTCAGTAGAGGTTGAATTGAAAAAAGATAAATAGTAAATTGTGTATGTTGGCTCAACGAAAGAAAAGTCTGAATGACTTTGATTATCAGTTTGTTAATCACTGATGCTCTCAAATTGAACAATTTTAATATCATGCTTTCATAAGTCAGTTTGTTACAGTCCCCACCATAGTCACACAAGCTTGTCACTTTCTGTTTAGGTTTTAATTTATTTCCATATAATAAACCATTTCCACAATGAGGTGACAAGATGAAGGTCTACACCTACACTGTATGTCTTCACCAGATAGCGAGAAAAGATAATTAGCAATTATCTTCCTCTACATTTTCCAAACATGTTTTTTTTTTTCAATTACTTATGGTACAAAATGCAGTCTGGAGGTATGGACTTAGAAACTTTAAACAAGAAAATCAAACATGAAATTAATTAACATGAAACCAACGTTTCCATTTCTGAACACCTTCCATTGACCGCTAAAGAGCTTGAGTGATACGGAGGCCTGTGGTGTTGGGGTCAAATATGCCCAGTAGGGTCTTCCATTGGAGTTAGTGGAGATATGCTTATACCCCTCCCACATCTCAGCTCTCAAGTACTGAGGTTCACCTCAGTGAAGAAGAGGCCTGTGTATCTGCAGCTCCGGATCAGGAATGGGTCTGTGGCTGTGGTTTGGACTTTTGAACCGAACAGCAGTAGCAACATAACTGCTCCTATTGATGCCTATTGATGTGAATCATCTTTGGAATGCAAGGAGTACCACTCTTTGGGATGGTATTCTGGGCATGTAGGACAAAGAGAAAGCCTCAGGGAAGACCCAAAACATGCTGGGACTGCTGTGTTTCTTGGAAGTTCTTTGGAATTGGGATGGATAGATAGATGGATGGATGGAGGGACATCCAAGGAAAGGTTTCCTTCACTTAACTTACTCTAACTCCATGAGGAGTCTTTCAATCAAAAAGATTTGTTTTTGCTGGAGCTGAAATCAGATTTTGTCATATTTTGCAGCAAGTTTATTATTTTTTAAATCTTTTTTGTGTGTTTTTTGCCTTTGAAAATTATCGGAGAAAGTCTGTGAAAGAACTCAACAGATAAACGGGAGGCGATGGCAGAGATGAATGCATTCAGGAGAAGCTAAAGACATGCAGTCGCTGTCTTATCCTGTGATTTAGAATTGTTTTCATATTTTTACATTATAAAGTACTTTCTCTTATTACCATATTCCAAAATGAACAATAGAACACCATGCATTCCCCTAAGGCATGGTTTGTCTCTATGATTAATGAAAGCACCATACTTAGCCAGTGAAGCACTTAAGGGATTCATGCTCATACAAAAATTGATTACCTTTAACAAGAAAATAATGGGGAATAGAGAGTACCTGTTTTACCTCACAATCCCTGCTGGAAAGCAATCATTGGTTCTGTAAAACTCTGGTGATAATCTCACGTATAAGTGCAAATAAAGTACTGTAAAAACACTTCAAATGACAACTGAATGCTGCCATCAAGACACAGTAAGATTACAGAAAAGCAAGTCCCCTTTGTGGTCGCAGTAAAATTACAACTCTTGAATCTCAAATAGTCACCCAAAGCATGATGTGAATGAGAATGACTGGTTATAATGTGTGACGTATTTATTCAAACATCTGGTTAAATATTCAACTTGCCTTCTTTTTTCAGATGAGAATTAGAAGCGACTTTGCTGTTGTGCATTAAAGCAGCTCCTTATTTTTACTCTCTCATTAGATTTATCCTCTCTGCTAATGGGCCTTGTGATGAGGTATTGATCTGCATCAAATAAGTATTAAAAGGACTGCAAACAAAACCCTGAAATTTGAAAATAATGTTCAAAGTGCTGTTGGAGGCTTTTCAGTGAGCCTGCTTGAAAAAAAAAAAATTTGCATGCAACGTTTGTAATTGACAATTTGCTCGGGTCTCCAGCTGCTGTTTTCTGCTCTTGAATACCACAAGTTTCACCTCTGAAAATTTGAAGCCATTTTTCACAACAAAGACTTCACGCAGCAGTGAAATAAAACTCTGCGGGCATCTTGTTCTTTTCTGCCGAATGAGAATTTTGACTAAAAAAGGAGTGGAAAAAAACCCAAATGGCATTAAAACCTGAGGCTTAATCCCTACATGTTTTTGAACACAGAAAATTGATGCAAATCAAAATTCCAAATATTGTCCCTAAAAGAATGGAACCCAACCTGAGCTCATTTAAATCAATTAATTCAATTTATTTTTTTTTATAACGCAACAGTTTAAAACTGAGTTTGATAGAAAGCAAACAAATGTAATCAGCAAGCTTTAGTAATTATGACTGTTGCATTCAAATTCAGCCCAGAAAAGTCTAATAAGGCGAGATTATCTTAATGGTATACAATTTACCTGCATATCTGACCAATGGATTACATCAAATGTTTTTTGGTGTTTTTCTGGTAGCAAGCAAGCAAACAGCAACCATGGAGAGAAAAACTCCCTCTAGATCGAAGATTGTGCTAGAAACCTTCAATAGAACCAAATTATGATGATGACCACCCGCCATGAGAGGAGGGGAAAGAGGCAGATAAATTGGAAAAATACTGGAGCTTTTGTTGTAAGACAGAGAGGCAAGGAAGTAACTGCAGCAACGAGAAAACAGTAGGCAGATGGAGGAACACAAAACATCTGTTGTTAAGACAAAAGAAACAGGATTGTCAATGCAGCAGACAGAAGCAAGGAAGCAGAAAATCATTGAAAACCTGTTATAGGACAAAAAAGATGTGTCAGTACCTCCAACAAGAGAACACGTTTAAAAATTGACAAACATGAAACATATGTTGCTGAACAGAAAAGATAAACTGTTGCTGTGGTGGGACAGCAAAAACCAGACAAGGATCCAATAACTGGAACCTCTGCTTTGAGACAAAACAAGATTTGTTACAAGAAACCAGGATGCAGATGGACAAAATCAAAATCTGTAATATCTTTAAATGCAAAAAAGTTGTTAGACACTGTAACAAAAAAAGAGCAGACATAAACAGACAAAAAAACTGGGACATCTGTTAGAGAATAAAGCCTTAGTCATAACTGCCCGTCCAGGTAGATACAAGCTGTCTGTGGGCAAAAAAAAAGAACTTGTAATTGGGAGGTGACAGTTTTATTTTTACACGAAGCACAATGGCTGCTGAGGTTTTACGAAAAAGTTCATATTTTACAGCGATTGGATGATTTTTCTATAAAAAGAACTGTGTCCGCCCAGACACATTTCAAGGTTGTGCGATGGCAGTCCAGTGACAGCTGGGGGGACCGGTGGCAGCTGGATTGCCGGCCAGCAGCAGCTCTGAATGGCACCGGACGGTGGCTGTCCATATCTGGTGCCACAAGCTGCCCGGTAGAATGGGGACATATAAAGAGCGGACCATTCTTTACTTCTGAACGTCGCCTGGCTCCCACCGCCTACGTTCATGACCACGTCAATGACTTTCAAAAAAAACAAGAGAGCATGAAATCCTGAACATTTCTGCCAATGCCTCCCTATGGGTGGTGGTTGTATTTGTGACCATAGCACAAATGTGGCATGAGGGAGCCCACAGGAAATATCACGGTCGTAGACCACTCAGTGAGCCCATAAAGCATAAATGTGCATGCACATTTTTTCATGCTGCAGCGAAAGGTTGTAGCACATACTTATACAACATGTAAGCATGTAAACAAGTAGGAACAAAGTAGAGAAGACACAGGCATGTTTTACAGATTTTTTATTTTTTAAACTCCCCAAATCCTGTGCATTGCATTATGATAGTAGTTTGTCTGAACATCCTACAGGCACTTACACAGCACTCAGTTGCGCACAGTCAGTCAGGAGTCAGTTTGCACACCTCACTAACACTGAGCGTGGCATCAGGGAACCGCATGTCAAAAGTGTGTGTCACTTATTCTTACAAATATTTAAATATAGACTTACCACACTCACAGCAATGGTACGTTACATTTTCATGACGTGCTTTGAGGTGTTCGAACGAGTCTCGAGGGAACCGAAAAGAACGGAAAGCCTCAATCATTAAGGAATGCAGCAATGAAATATGCATTAAATGAAAAAAGAGGAACCTATGTATAGCTTTTTAAGCAAGTATTTGTTTTAACAACCTTTTCAAATGTAAACGAACTAGTTGTTCATTATCTGAATTTTCCCATGTCAGATTATTAAAGTGATTATCTAAATGTCATTATTTGAGGTTATTTTTCAGATAAATGGCAACGCCTCTGTTTATTTAATAATTAACTTTGGTATATCCTCATTAATAGAGAAGTAATGAAGATTGAATCACCTCAGATCTGATTAGGACACTTATAAGGAGTCTAGTTTTTCTGATTATGTGAACACTAATATAAGTCAACTTCTCACATAGCTCAACCATCTCAGATTGTGGTTCAATGGAACAACATGCACTGCAAAAACTGAATCGTTAGAAAAAGCCGTCTTTCAAAAAACATTTTCTGTCTCTGCAAAAAAAGAACATCTTATCACAAAAGTTTTTCAATTGCAAAAAACCAAAAAACATGTATTAATTACAATATATATATTTTTTAAGAATAATTTTTGATAGTATCTTCTTTTTTTTCCTTTGCTTATTTAAACGTTTGGGGCTTCCGCGTTTAAATCTCCTACGTTCATGTGTTGCTACGCAAGCTTTTAAGTCCATTTTTGGCCATAGAACACAAGATGAAAGTTAAACCAGTTGAACTCTGACCTTTCAGGGACATGGATTTGGTGGTGATATGTTGTCCTCTTTATTTACAGAAGTGTCAACCATTTGAAAAGTGATCATGAAGGAGAAATTGATTGTTCCAGTTTGTGCCCTGCCGGAATTATATGACACAGAGTTTTTTAAATATCAGAATAGAGATGTGAAAGAAAAAACCTCGAGCAATATTTTTGAGATTTGCACTGCTTGGACATTTTGCACCAACACTCTTCCAACTATGAGTACATGTGCAAATACCAGGTAGTGACCATCCAGTGTGAACACTGTATGCTAAAAGTGCATTCAAGAACCCAAATGAAGTCAAATGTTTGATTCCAGAGGTTATAAAAATGTCAGTTTGGTGATCAGTGGTCAATGGTTTGTTTGTAGTCATACATGAACTGAAAAAACAAACGTTGAAGTCACACATTATGACCAAGAAGAGTCACAGTATTGCCGCAACCAAAAGAGTGAACATCTTTCTCTCATCTGCCTTTTCACGTCATATTTCTCCCAGAAACAGCTGCTGTTTAACCTCGGAGCACCTTGAAAATAAAGCAATGGTATCATATAGAAAGTGCCTAACTCTGTAAAACCCTTTCGTCTGCTCTTTTATACTGACTATTAGACCCAATGATGAGGTTTTTCATTTCCGGGAGAAAGGATCAGATAAATTAAGAGACGGAGTGAGTGATGACAGTAATTAGGACGGAGCTGTCCTTTTTTACCCTCTGCTCCTCCACCTTCTGCAGACCTTTAAGGACTTTCTTCTCTTCTCAGGCCAGGTCTGAATGGATGATTCATGAGATCTATCAAAAAATTGGATTATTAATAAGACTTCAGCTGGACCGGTCTGGAAGATAGTCTTTTAAACTCATTAAATTATTTGACCATGCAGTGATGTTTATCCTACTTCAGAGGATTAGATCACATGGAGGAAGTTTCAATGTCCCAAATCTGACTTTGTTTTCTTTTGCATCTGCAGAGATTACAGATTTTCTCCTTTTTTTTGGTCCTTCTTGATGTATTTTCTTTAACTCTGCTTTTTTGTCACACGCTTTACCTCCTGCTTGCTAAGATTTGCAGAGCAGTAGAACCTGATCCTCCCCAAAACAAATTGAGATGTAAAGCTCTTGCAGCGCTCAGCAGTTGGGCTGTCCAGCCGCTCAGAGAAGCCATGTTGTGCTGACGATGGACTTAGAAGCTCACCTCGGTGAACACACAATAGTCCTGTACTCCCAAACTCTACCGCTCATCAAAAAAAATGCAAGTTCTCTAAATATTCTGCAGTGTTTTTAATTTTTTTATGTATTTATCACCAAAAAAACAAATAAAAAGGTTGCCTCCATTTTTTTCTCCTATGCGGGTAAAAGAGCGGCAGGATGAACGCCTCTCTGAACCAGTGGAGGACATCAAACTTCAAAGGACTAGTGTTGAATCAATACCCCCCACAAACACACCAACACCCTCCCACTCACCTTTTCTCGTGATTAGATTGACTGCAATTCTTCTGTGCCCAGCAGTTCTAGAAAGCCTTTATGAAGGAGAATTGCCTTTTTACTGAGATGAGGTTTGTCTCTGGTTGCTGCTGGCACCAGTTTAAAGCCACAGGGTACTCAGCTACCAGACACCGATAAATGCCTCTTTGCATCTATAGTTGGTCACTAACAGGAAATCTCCTGTCTGATATTGACTTTAATCTCTTTTTTTACACACGACAGGCATGTTTGCCCCCAGAAACCAAGTTTGGAAATTAGTTTATCATGAAAAGCAGTTTCTAATACGGAATGACGCTGCATTATCGCATGCTGCTGTGACACTGAATTGTCCTACAAGTTCATCCTGTGTGACTTTAATGGGCATCAATGTGAGTAATGTCCACAACACTGCATGCTTGTGTTTTTTTTCTTACCCTTGGCTTTTTCCCTTGAGATTTATATCAATTTGTCCTCATTTCTACCTCATCCTGTTGTAGGGGCAGTAAGCCCAGATACAGACAGAGGAAGGAAATGTATGGTCTCACAGCATGTGTGTTTGTCTATTTATTTATCCCTTTTTTTACCAGACTAAATGAGAACTATAGGGGAAAAGAAAAGAGAAATAGTGTTTAGGATGGCAGGTGGAAGAACGAAGTTGGGGTTTCAGAGAGAACGTCGGGCCTGTAACGAAATGCCAACTAAAAGAGGACGGATCAGAGGACCGAGCACGAGCCAATCTGAGCCCCTATTAAAGAGCACAGAAGACGGATGGGTCTGCTCTTCTTTAGAGAGAAGAAACAAGCATGCACAAACACACTCTCACAGTATCGAAGCCTCAAGGACACTGTCATACACAAACAAATACTATGCACTGCAAACAAAGAAACAGACAAGAGATTGATGAAGGTTATGCAGAGGAATTTGTTGGGGAGGGTTGGCTCTGCTGTCTGAAAAAAAAACACACAAGTCTCATTACACAGCAAATGAATGATTTACCTCCAAGATATTCACAGTTTTAACTGCAAACGTCTACAATCAACCAAGGGTCATGCTAAATAACAGTTGCCAAATCATCAGCCAGAAACCAGCATCACTAAACCATGAGAACAAATAGAAAATGTACAACTAAAATCAAAGTTTTGGCACAAGCACATCTAAGAGCTTGAAATGTTTCTGTGGCAATCATCTGAGTGTGTTTTGTCTTTTATGTCTCCAAATCTTGACAAATAATTCCCTCCCACTGTTTTCTGACGGCTGCAAAGTGTATCTTTATGAGCCATGACTAAAACTCTTCTCATTATTAATGTTTCTGGTCAACGGTTTCCATCAGAAGGAGAGCAAGGCACCGTGGAACAGAAGCAGCTGAATGAGCGAGATTTATGGAGCAACCCTGGTGGTGTTGGGCCCGTATGAAGCAGCACGACAGCAATAAAGTCCTTTACAATGGCTGAGCATCAGGCAGCTCTCTCTGTGTAATACATTACTAATATCACCCCTGCTGTGCGGGAAAGAGGTGCGGGAGATTTCAGCTTATTCAGTCACCATTCAAGTGCACTTGTGCAAACTGCATTTTAATGGATGCATGGAAAGCCAAGCACCAGTTCAAATCAGAAAAGTTTAACTTTTAGAATTATCAAACCATATTTCTTGGTTGTAAAAACCTTGTTGCTGTTCAGCTGCAAAGATTTGGGCAAATATTTGCACGACAGTTTAATATGATGTGCATCTATTGTCAGCGTCTTGTGGTTATTTTTTGATCTTGACTCCTAATTAGCTGAATGAAATTAAATGGAGTCATTCTATAGTTCAAGGCTTCAGCAGAAGGAATCATCTTTAAGATACTGTTAAAGTGAGTTTCTATGTTTTTTATTGCTCCAGCTTTTGCTTGTGAGAAATGCTGTAGTTTAATCCAATTAAGGGTACTGTATTAATCCCAGAGAAGAGATTAAAAGCTGTCGGAAACCTATTTTTAACATTCTTCAAAGTCAATGTAGGGGTTATGGCTATGAAGTTTGGGTGAAAAGCCGGAGAGTTGCAGGCAAAACTGCTTTTTTTTTGGATCAGTGCAAAAATTTTCTTTTAAAAACTGATAACTGTGTAGAATGTTGTGTTTTTTCATTGTTTGAACATATCAAAACCTTAAACATATTCAAAAGATTTGGTTATTTGAGCCATTACCTTATTTTATTCCACATTGAAGTCAGTCTTTTTTGGGGGGATTTGCAGTCATTGCCAACTTGATATGAAAACAGCTTGCTTGCTTGCTTATTTCCCATCATCCCTGTGTTTACACTCTCTCTCCCTTTAGCATACAGTACAGCCCCCCCCACAACCCCAACATAACACTATGGGTGCAATAACAACGGCGAGCAATATTGGAGCTATCCAGCCATACAGTTTTGAGCCAGCTTGGATAAGTAAAACAAAGACATTCATGGATCTATGCGTCTACAAGTGGATGCATCAGAATGGAGTGGAGCAGGGAACTTGTGGTTTGCTCCCATTTTCAAAGAGAATGTATTTTTCTGCTCATGATTAACAATGATGTGAAAAAAGAAATACTAAGAAATGCAATTTTAGCCTTAATTTTCTTCATATGTGTCCTCCATCAAAAACGTGTTAAAAATATCTAAACCAAAGATTTCATGGGATTGAGTCTTTAAGTTGTAAAGTAGTAATTTAGAAAGCAGAGCATGTCCTTTTCATGGATTAGCTACCACAAGTTAATCTGTACAAGATCTTGACAAAAAATGAAGGCATTTGTGCATAAGAATAGAGGCTCTGATTTAACAGAAGCTCATTGAATAATGCCACAGTGAATGAGAGCTATAATCAAGGTAAAATTCCTGTGAAGATTCACAGTGAGTCATCAATTAAGTCTGGCCTTGAAGACTTTTCTGAGTAACTTCTATTTTCTACTTTCTTCTTTAGTCCAGTTGCCCCAAAGAACAGAATTCATGCCAAAGATGAGATAAAATATTTCAACATGTGACTTTTTTTGAACAAGCAAACTTTGATCTGCAGTTATTCATATAAACATAGTAGATCAGTTGAGGTGTGGCCTGCGAGTTCTGCAATGGGCAGATAGTAGATCTATCTAACTGATAGTAGATCAGTTGGAAGGCAGAAAAGTCATCTCAGGTGGCTCTTTCAAGCACAAAACTATTATTAACTCAATTAGAAGTCCAACCAGAAGTGATGAAATCTGCCAGTATAGGTTATGTTTTCAGCTGGCGAAATATCGGGCTCCTAAAATTATAAGTGTGCCTTTGTCTGCGGCTGTAATCCAAGACCATCTGTTTGAAAAATTACTAACATCATTAGGAGCAACCCTGTCCCTGTTATCATTAAGGGCATTACCTGTCATACAGGAGCAGGAAGCTGCTCTGCTCTCCCCACTGCTGGAACTAAAGGGCGGTGAGGGGGGGGCAAGGTGTGAAATGCTCGGTTAAGTCTAAATGCTGGAAAACATGTTTTATTGAGGCTGCAGGCTGGAAAGTTGCCAACAAATTTCTCAATGAATCAGCTGTGTAGGTAGAGCTGACATGAGGCCCGTAACTCAAGGTGAGGAATTTTGACATGAAACGCAGGGATAAACAAAGGCTGACAGGAGGCGGAGAGGGAGGGGAGTGGGGATGGGGGTGCCCATGATAGTGTTGCAAATCTGAAGCAAATCAGCTGCATCCTTTGTTTGTCAAAGCAACTCTAATGAGCAACTCATCACACAAGCAGTTTTTGTTCTTCCATCTGTGATGAGAGCAGATTGGGAAGTCAAACCAGAGACAGCAATGAACTCAAATGGAGAAAGATGTGAAATGTGTGAGCAAAGCTTTGTAACCCTTATTTCTCCCCTTCTCTGTGGGGGTTTGGGTCCTGCTTCAATTAATTAAACCGTGAGAGGCAAACCTGATCTGATTTGGCCTCGGTAATCAGCTTTTGTGTTCAAATAGGATTTGGATGAAGGCCAGAGGACACGCACCTCCTGTTTGTTGATATTGTCCTTAGGGATATTATCATACCTGTCCTCCCAAGTAACACCCGGAGGGTTGTCAACACCAGCGCTGAACACAAAGTTATGGAGAACACTGAGAATCGGATTTGTCCTCAGGCAAGTTATATGGCTCCTGGGTTTGGCAGCACTGGATAGCGGAGGAACAGTACGACGTCTAAGGAGAGAGCTGTCTGTAAACAAAACCTGATCCATTATTCATGCCTGTTTCAAAAAGTTACCCACCAGTGCCCGATGCTGTGATACGGAATGACACTTCACATCTGTTTGCTAATGAATCAGAGCTGCAGTGGTTGCGCTCTTGTAGAGCAGAGAAGAAACTGCATCGCCTTTAGGCCTGGCCTCTGCCACCACAAAAAGACAACAAGCAGCTGCAAAGCACTGGGAGAGCACTTAGATTAATCCATTAAAAGGATGAGACACAGCACGAGTGAGGAAATAAACACACCACAGAGAGAAAAATGGCGTACATGAAGGAATTAAAAGCAAATTGAAAGAGACATGGGGGGGGGGTGGAGATAAAGTAAACAAAAGGGAAAGAATCCGAGGAAGGAGTTAAAACCAAATCAGCAATAAATCAGTTAAGTTACTATGATATAAAGTTGCAAAAGCAAACCTTCTGAATATTTCTTGAGGATGCAAGGACACAGATGAGCTGTTTGTGCCGAAGCCGAGCTGACACCAGAAAGTATGAAATAACTCAACCTTGG
Source organism: Oryzias celebensis (assembly GCA_014656515.1). Lineage (NCBI taxonomy): Eukaryota > Metazoa > Chordata > Actinopteri > Beloniformes > Adrianichthyidae > Oryzias > Oryzias celebensis. Next base: position 35,332,742 of record BNCR01000012.1, read on the forward strand.
TGAGCTGTGCAGTGAAATAACAAGAGATTTTCTCTCAGTCTATGCACACCTTCTCATAAATTATCTTGACCTGAGGTTAATTTGGTAGTTCAGTGCCCCCTAGAGGTTACTACTGCGTCCCTGCAGTCTAATAACCCAAGCTTAGCAGCTGCATTTTTGCAACCACCATAATTAGTTTGCTCATTTATAGGACAAGCAGTACATAGAAGTGGCACAAAAACGTATGAGTAACAATAAGCTGAAGAGGAATAACTTTTTTAACTTACATTTATAGAATATTTAGAGCCAAATGTTAAACATTCAAAGGAATTCTTTATTTGTAAAACCATCTCAGTTAAAAAGATCCTGCAGACTATTCATTTTTATTTATTTACTCAATGTTGCATTCTGATTGATGAAGCAGAAGGACAAACGGCCGTAATGGGGAAGGAGAATTTTTTGTTATTCTTCTCCTTAAAGAGTAACTAAAAGAAAGTGTTATTTTTCACATGTTCTTACAGCATGTCATGTATTGAAACAATTAAGCTTAAAACTGCATTTCTGAGTATTTATTTAGTCAAATTGTTGTGAATATGGAGTAGATTCAAAAAGCTTGTAGTCGAGGTGTAGAAGCTACAGTCAGCGGATCACATCGCTGCTTAGCTATATTCTGATGCATCCACTTTGTAGACAACTGCATCCCTGGATGTCCTCATTTTCCTCGTCTGAGCTGGCATCTGGCTCAAAACTGTAGAGCTCCAGTAGTGGCGTTTTTGTTAAAAAATGTTTGGTTTGGGTTGCGAGGGGCTGGTGAGGGGAGAAATTGATGGATGACAGGAAGTGAGGGCGGGCCTACTCTATGCCAACAGCCCCGCCCACAACTCAGAGCTGAATTTCTGATGAACTGCTGCTGCTCTGCAGAAACTGTGTCAAAAAAACAACACAGGTTTTTGGATTTGGGCTAAAACTGTCATAATCATAATTAAAAGACCACTATGAATGCTTATAAAATAGATCCAAAGGTAATCTAATTAAGGAATGAGGTCTGAAAATGATGCCACAAATAAAATCAGAGTCCTAATATAAAACAGCAGCAGCACATGTAAGAAGAAGATTTGAATCTTTGCCCTTTCAGGATTTGTTTGATTGCTGCATTAAAGCGCTAAATGCTAGGCTTTGAAAAGGCTCCTGACATTTACCGCTAGTAGGAAATGACAACATGGTAATCTGCTATTGAACGTAAAGGATGAAGAATATTCTGGTTTCATTATCCCTTGTGGTTTACATTTGATGATTCCAGACAGAAGATAAATAAAGAAGCAGAAGAAGAAAAAAAAAAAGAACACAAAACAATTCAGAAATGAAAAGGTGACCACAACACCTAAAGAGTTCAGGGTGCACGTTAACAAACGAGCCAGCGCTCCATTATGAGTGACCGCTCATCCAAGTGTACTTTGCCTCCTAAAAGTGCTATGGAAAACATACGCCCACAACTCTCACAACACAAAACAAAGAGAGAGTGCAAGTAGCGTGAGCACCTAATTTATCAAACCCCAGTTGGCCACCGGTGGGTGGGCATCACTGTCAAAAGGCCAATTAACAAGAAGCCCATTGTGAGCACCAAGGAGCAGCTCAGGAGAGGCTTACCATTAGCAGAGATTCATCATTAGGAAATAATGGGACCAGAACAGGAAGCTCGGCCTCATCTGCGAATAATGTCAGACATGAAGGCTGTTTTCAGCATAGTAAGAGGATGAGGATGGGGTGTCTCCTCCATATTCCTCTGAAATTTTAAAGCTCAACTTCTTGTAATGTTTTTTTTCAGTTTAGGGAGTCTGAGCTTCGATATTTTCTCCACAAACATCTCAATGGCGAAAAGACAGCTTTAGCTATCAGCCAGCGCCTTCGCTTGATCTCAGCCTGAAGCTACATTTGAGGCATATCCACCATTGCTGCACACTTTCAGCTTAACTTGTCAATACCCAAGAAAAATCTCTGCGCTCAGACGTACAAGGAGAAGCGAGACAGTTTCCTGCTGTAAGCGATCAATACAGCACGAAAATATCTGAAAACAGATGGGTTCGGGTGTTCAGGAAGACAGGGATTTCTTTGGGTTTTGGGAGTCTGCGAGGTTTGTATAAATGTTTCTTGTGAATTGTTTTCGCTTTCCTGGAAACTTCCTTCCTCCACTGGCAGAAGTTTGTGGTGTTGAATGTGCACTTTTTCAAAACTGTCTGTAGAAAGTTGTAAAGTTTTTGTGAAGAACCTTAAAAAAATCTGAATCCCAACAGAGGACGCTCATTTTTAAGAAAATTCATAGTAATTCTGGCTTATTTTGGCTTATTCTTAATTTATTTATTTTAATAAATGGTGCGCACCAGAAACCAGTATATTTTTATTATTTTGATGTCCCTTTAAGTCACTTGCAGAGTAAATTTAAGAAGACTGGAGTTTTTTTGACATGATTAAGAAACAAAAAGTGAAGAAAATTCAAAAGAAACATCTTTAAATGTCACAAAAAATAAATAAAAACCAAAAAAGAAAAACTAAAAATCCTAAACAATGAATGACAAAACCAGGAGTACAACTGTGCATGTAATGACAAAAATGCATTTCATAAGGAGAACACGTGTAATAATCAATCCAAAAACCAAAACTTTGGATATCAATTTGTTCAAATGTATAAACTAAATAACTATGTTTCAGACTTTTTTTCCCAAAAAATCCCCAAAAAAGACAACTTTAATTACAAATTTCAAATCCAATCAAACTTCTTAAAAACTTTTCCTGACAAAAATGATGCAACATACACTAAATTAATGTAAAAAAAAAAAGGAGTTATTCAAAATAAACAAAATGATTCTTGTGGGTAAAAGTCTGTAAATGTCTGTCACACTGCAAAGCAATAATGCAAGGGCAATAGGATATTGTCCTTCACTCTGTTCTGTCTACTCTGCTCTAACCTTGATCAGTTCACTGTCTTTTATTTGAAAACCAGCTTTTCGATTAGTCCTTAGATGCGGGTCTGCGTTTGCTACCATGTATGTGTTCTTGTGAATGGCGCTTCGCTGGAATCCAGGTTGTAGGTTTTGCTCCCTGGAGACACAGGCTGATTAAGAGGCTTTGTAGTGTTTAATGGCTCTGTGGTCCTTCTGTTCTCCACCAGCCACTCAAACAGCGACCACAGTCACCTTATTCTCCTCTATGGAGACCCACTCATGACTGTCTGCTGCAGCCCCTATATTCCTCTTTGGATCCACATTAACCACAGGTTTTCACTTTTCTTCATTGCTGTCTCTCCTTCTTTTTGAGGGTGTTTTTTCCCTGCTTCTCTGCAGTGAAACTGATTGAGTGTCTTTAACTCAGAGAACGTGATAAGGTATGTGCGGCCCAGGAAGAGATTTTTGTTGAAAAAGACATCTTTTTCTTTTTCAAAAAGATAGACAATATCCAGACAGGCAAATGCTTGAGGTTCCAAGTCAGAGTGAGGTCCTGAGGAGTCAAACCAACTTAGATGTATGGGAATATGTCAGGATGTTGCCGAAGCTTTATGAGCCTGATGGGTGTTGGAAACGTTGACTGTATATAGAGAACTGGACTGAGAGACTCCTACCCCCAAAGATTCCAAACAGGTAGCACCCACTGGCTCCAACAAGTCAAAATCTCATAGACTTCTATTGAGAAAAAAAAAAACAGCTATGTCATTCATTCTATATGTCCGAATAATCACTCTTGCTCTGCCTTTTTTTGTTACATCTTCCTGCTAAAACATTTTTTTTCTTTATTGCAAGTTATTCAAGTGATAAACTGACCAATCTGATGCCTCAACGAAAGTATGTGGTGCTCGCGGCCCCCACAGTGAACATTCCAAATAGCGATAAAGCTGAGGAACACTTTACTACTCTGAGCATTCAGCACACATCCTTACTGTCCATTTTTCAAAAACTTCTCAAAAGCTACTTTTACTGCCAGGCTTTTGACTAAAATGAGATTCTGCTGATTTACTGTTTACTGTTTGGCACTTATTTAGGCATTTTTTCACCATCAGTTGTTTTAACCATTTGTTTTTTCTAATGTTTTCAGCTTCAAATGTAGAGCGCCTTGTTTTATGCTGGTCATTTTAAGGAGCCATGTAAATACACTTGAGTTGAGTTGAATTTCTTTGACAGATTTTTTTGTTTGACAGATTCACTTTCAAGAGTTGGAGGTGTGAACTTCCAACAAGCTCACTTTTGATTGGCAGGCGTGGCTGCCACAGAAATGTTGACTCAGACTGACTTGAACCAATAACTGCTTGCTTACATCATCTGGCTCCAGATGAAGAGATTAAAGAAATAATTTCGTTGGAGTTGGATGTAAGTCATTTTCTCTGGGCCACACTCACTCATATACAGTCAATGGATGGAACACATCCGGTAATGGTGGAGTCAAAAATCTTTTGATCACTGGTTTCCTTTTGTCCTACAGAGTACATAGGCCAGTTGTTTTGTGTTTTTTCTGTCTTTTCTTGTTCATTTAGAAGAAATCTTGTCTCTTTAGTCACCTGCTTGAACACTTCTACAGTGTAAAACATCAAAAGTCTTTGATGTATTCTGTTGGTATTCTGAAGAAGAAAAATTCTGTTTATGCTCATACTTGAGCTCTAGTTATGTCAAAATCACAGATTTACAACGAGCCTCTAGTGGTCATTTGAGAAAAGTAAGCATAGCATTAGTTACTTCTGGTAAGAAACACACACACTTTTACTATTTAGAAACATCAGTCTTTACAGGCTCCTTCTAAATGTTTTCTTTGGGCCTCTGAGTTGCCAGCAGGACCCCCGCAGGTCAATCATGGGGAAAGATTTTCAGGACCACCTTCCTCCTGCAAAGTGATCTCTTTAAAATGGTGTGTCCTTCAAACACTTCAGAGGAATACAATTTCAAGATGTTTTGCTTCTGAAGAATACAATTTTAAGTGCGTAAGCCGTGAAATAACAGCAAACAAAATCCTCAAACTTCAGTAACTTGTTCCTGCAGTATCTTCTATTGTTCTGCTCGTAGGCTACTTTAATTGAAAGAAGCCGTGTGACTTTTCACAGTAAATGGCGTCAATGCAGCAACGTTTCAAATGAAGTGCTGCAGTGTTGAAGAGGAGGGAATTAGAATCTCTCCCTTCCTCACACACTTCTAATCTATGGGCAGCTCATTAATGTTTGTTTGTCTTTCCAGCCTTTAAGCCTGTCTGGGATGTGCTAACCGCATTGGACAAGAAGGAAAGACTTTACCTTATCTATTGTTTCACAGATTTGACACACAAAGAAAAAATCTCAATCAGGGGAAGCTAAAAGTTATATCAATGTTAACACAAGTAATTGGTTTGCTTGTGTGGGAAGTTGTGGGTGAAAGTTTGTTCTTTGGTGTCTGACTATAATGCTGCCTTCGCACTGGGCATGTGAACGTAGGTTCTTAGCTCATGTTTTTCACATGGACGGGCAGAGAGGGCTTTCTTCTTTGTTTTCTTTTGCTGCTGTTTACTTGCGCATGTCTGCCATGAATGTGAGAGTTTAGAGCACGCACACCCAAAACAGGCATGCATGCTCGTTTATAGACTTATCTTATTAAAGATGGTGGTCGCTTGAAAGCGTGTTGCTGAGGGGGAACGTAGCTTAAGGTGTTTCATCTTTACTCCTGATTTTGTTTCCTTTTTAGGACTTAATCAGCAGCAGAATCTGCATTTTGACCTTAAATTGATTGGAATAAAGCCATCAAACAAAGTAAATTAATCATCTGAGAAATGTAGAGAGTAAATCTTTTTGTGCTTCAAATAAAATCAGTAAATGTTTATGTTTACCTGCAGGAAACAGACGTTGTGTTTGCATCCAGAAAAATAAAGACGGTGAGAAGGTGCATCCATACATGTGTTACATGGAAAACGATGTCACTCATTACAAAAAAAAAAAGCTTGATGAGGTCCTTCCTGATGCCTCCTTGTGATATCCTGCTTTTGAATTTTTAATAAAAGTATTAAATATTTAAAATATGAAAGAGTCTGAGTTGACAAAGCAATTAGATATTGGCTGACCTTTTCAGTGAGTTTAGTCATCTCTATCATTCACTCCATGCTCATTTCATGCTGCAATGGAGGGGGGGGCATTGCTATAAGTGCTACAGCTCTCTTCAAATCAATCAGAGCCCGAGGAGGCCGGGGGAAAAAGTGATCACATGCAAGGCAAACTTGTGCCATAAAGTGATTTTATAAGGGATGAGGGGGGAAAAATTGAAACCCCGAGGAGGAAAAAGAAGCAGTTGGGTAATTTTGATCAAACATTTTAGTTGGAAAATGTTCGTGAGTTCGTGAGAGGTTGTGCCGAAAGTATTTGAGTTTTGAAAAAGCTCCAAGACTGAGGATGAAGGACAGAGTTCTGACTCATCTTAGAAATTAATTTCACAGAAAAATCTTGAAGATAGAAAAAAAAAAGTTACTTAAAGTTAACAAATAATTGTAAAAATGCTCTTTTTTTACCTCATAATTGACAAGTGCACACATTTCATAACTGATAGGCTTTGTCAATGTTTTTATGTTAAACATGCTGTTTTATTGTACTGTTCCTTGTAAAATAAAAGCCTTTTTGAGGCTTTGTTTCCCCATTCTGAGATACAATACATAACTTTTTGGGAATTTCATTTTGAATTATGATTTATCCTTTAAGTTGAAAGTTGTAAGATAAATTATAATATGTATTCCACAAAATCAACTTTGATTTATTTACTTTTAAACCCCTAGAACTACATGGTCAACCCAATACTGGAACGCATTTTGGAAAATATATATTTTTAAAAACATTGATTGTTCATTCAACGCAATAAGCAACTGGATTTTTTAATCAGTTTTTTTTCTTGGATGGAGTTGTTAAAGGGTTAAAGAAAGGAAAGTTTTTTGTATAATTCAGAAGATGAATATAACAAATATCTTACAAAGTCTTGTGGAGCTCGCTAATATCTTTAAAAACAAAGAAAAAAGAGAAGTAGAGACCAGGTCAAATGTTTCATAAAGGCAGGTTTTTGTCTTCTCTTTCTGTTTAGGATTATTTAACCACTTTAGCTTAAAATCCTACTTGAAACTTTTTTTTAATTTGAAAAAATATTTCTGTATCTATATACCCACCATAGAGTCATTTGACTCACAATATACAACATATTTACACAAAACTACTACATTTTTAGAAACCGTGGCTTGTCACAATGAAACCTACATGGAAATCACTCTATGTTTTAGCTTTGCTTGGCTCAGACTTGATTACTTTTAATGCAACATAACATAGACAAGAGTCTTTGTAGCTGAAATGAGGTAAACAAGGTTGCAGCCAAGGCCTCTGAGAGGTTTTCTAAACATTGACTGATTTGTATACAGCCAAGAGAAGCAATTAGATTGGCAGCTCTCCAGGTTTTTGTTCAGTAGCAATTACAAGGAAGTCTCATCCTCTCTTCCACCTTTTACACAAGTAAAAGTAGAGGTAAAACTCCTGTGTTGGCTGCAGGTGGTTGAACTGGAGCTTGTTTCCAAAGGGGAACTGCAACGTTCAACCTGAGCTTCACTGAGATTGACGAGTAAAGGGAGAAGGCTGCAGACTGCTTGGGATTTTTTCACTAGTTGGCAAAGGTTTGTTGCAAAGGTTAAACTGACAACACAGTAAATACAAACAAGTTACGTTTGTTCAGCTCCTAAACTAATTTACCACCAGCTAATTCACATGTCAACAGGCCTAGAGAAGTTCTCAGAAGAAGAAGGAAAACATAGCTGTCCACTCTGATTCCTACTGCAATTGTGAATCCTTTAAGTCCAGTTATTAATAAACAAAATGTTGTTTTAGCAGTGCAGGCAATTTGGCTGATGATTATGTCTGGATTTAGCTAGCCCAAATATGGGGTGCAGGCAGAATGTCAGGGGGGGACAAGCCCGGGTGGGCTGAGAGTTTGATCAAACGTTTTAGTTTTAGGAGAGTATCTCTCCAAGCCCCAAAAATGCTAAAACACACTAGATCTGCATATCTGGCTTCCAGGGTTGAAAACACTCGCATTCCTGTGCAAGTTTGTAAGACCGTTACCGAGCTCTATGTACAAAACGTGCAATCGTAGAGTTAAATCAGCCCAAACTTTGACCAGTCATGGAGCTGGATTGGTAGTGACGTATAGATACTGTAGCAGCAGCCATTTGAAAAATGATCATGAAGCAAACATTAATGCAGTTTGTGCCCAGTCTGAATAATAGGACACCAAGTCTTTCATATAAATCAAAATGTTCTTTTATGTCTATTTGTCTGTCTGTCCATCCTTACATCTTTTTTATTTTATTTTATTTCATTTGTCTGTTGTCTTGTTGTATTTTATGTAACTTTGGGGATAATGTTTGTTTCTTTATTTTGGATTTTGGGGGGTTTTGTGGGCCATCACGTTTGAGGGGGAGTCACGGCACTTAGGGGGTGCATTGGCCCACTCTTGCCCATCCTTGCTGATGATTTCAAGAAACACCTTTCCTTGCTCACTGTAAGAAAAGAACTAGCTTGACTGACCAGAGGCTTTACCAGAGTTTACTGCTGGATCAGTGACTTGATCCTAACCAGCAGTCGGAAACACTTAATGGAATTATGATCGACGTCCTCAAACCAGAACAAAAGTTGAAGAGCAGCAGCTTTTATGTCATTCATATGTGACATAACAACATTAAAACACTTTGGTTTTTACATCAAGGCTGTAAAGTGTGGAGATGAACACAAAAACTTTTCATTGGTCACGCACACACACACACACACACACACACACACGCACACACACACACAAAGAGCATGTGAAAATTAAAAGGCCACTGACACTGGTGGCTAATTAGTGACTTGACTCATTAGTCACTCAGTCTTCATCTCTGGATTCAGCTTTTATCCCCCTCAGGACCACACCAAGGTTGTGTCTCCATGACAACACAACTGTCACATAAGCTGCTCATATGTTCCATTCACCACAGCAGTGTATATGAACGTGGGTTGGTCCAATTTTCCTAAATTTTCCCAATTTGCAAAGCAATGAACAAAATGTTGGTTGACTGATTTGGGGAACACCTTTTAAAGTGCCGGATGATGACTTAAATATATATTTTTTTGTCAAGAGAGTAGGCATTACCAGTTGAATTCATTGATTCCTGCATCAACTATCTTCCCTAATTTAATCGGCATTTGGGATCCATCCTGTCCCATCTGCCCTGCAGCATTTCCTCCTACCTTCCCAGGTCACTGTATTACCCACGTCCTTCCGCTCACATGTTCCTCCTGTCTTCTTTACATCTCCAGTGCATAAGCTAGGATCAGTCCACTTTTACTTTCCTCCTGACACGGTGTCAGCAGTGACATCCTAGTCCTTCCTATAATTGACCTCCTTCATGTTATGGAGTTCTTTTTCCTCTGTGTTTCAGCCCATCACAGACATCTTCCTGCCTATAACTACCTGTCCGCTTGGCTAATTCCTTACTTGTTCCAGATTGCATTGCTTTTCAAAAAAGTAATATCTCTAAAATAGAGTCTGTGCCATGCTTTTGAGATCAGTACTTACTTGACCCAGAGCTAGAAATTAATGTTTGGTAGTAGAATGCACTCCATACAATGACACATCCCTTTAAGTCAAACATTGCACTCATATGGGTCTCATTAACTGAAGATACTTCCATTTTTAGCCCCCAAATGCAACCCAGCACTACGGTTTAGTTTGGAAAAAAAAAAACACAACAAAGTTCCATTAAGGAATGTAATAACACTGTGAAGATAAGGACAGGTTCTGCGGCACAAACTCATCCGGCCCAATTAACCTGGAAATGACCCAAACCAATTGCAAGTATTAGTCAGACTACTGCCATTTGTGCCATTTCTGGAACATTTATGCTATTCTAGCATGTGGACGGAATGCCTATTACATTTCTACACCTGTACACCCCCTGCCGCTGCATGCTGCAGCCCATCATCCCCTCTTGTCAGCCCCCTGAAGCCCACAAATTTCTGAAGCAGCACTGTGACTTCATCTGTGTTTAACTCAAGGGGACAGTGAAAAGATTTTGACCCGGGGAGTTCGAATTGCTGCCACTGTGAAGGTGATGACTTCATAGAAACCATAACACTTCTTGTACGTCTGGGGATGAGTGTTGATTGTCGTATAAATACAACCAAATTTTATACATTTTTTGGGTTAACAACACCACATCGCCTGACATGATGTTGCATTTTAGCCAATGCAAGATGATTCTGGTTAACTGTTGTTTGGTTTTCAGGTTGATTGCTCCAAGCTTTAGAGGCTATTGAAGGAGGCTCATACTACCTAGCAGTGAGACTTTATGCTGGCTGTCAATTATTTGTCAACTCTTTTCTTTTATCCTCACCCTTGATCATGAGCCACAGGGCCGTGAACCCACGGATAAGGTCACGCTCCACATGGAGAAGAGGCAGCAGAGATGGACTGAACCTATGGCGAGAATTCCATCCCAACCTCTGTTTTGTGAGCTGTTAACAGTCGTGTCCAGCTGGGAGGAGGCTCTGTCGCAGACCAAGAGAGATTATATCTCTCTGTGAAAAAGCTGGGTGTCCTTCCACAGGAGCTGTCTGGCATCCTTCCTGAGACTGCTGCCCCAAAATCCCAAAAGTGAAACCCAGATGATAAAAGATTGACAAAAAAAAAGATTTGTTTGTCAACAGTGATTTGGATCTTCTATTGTAACTCTTCAACCGTTTACACCAGGGGTGTCACATTCATGTCCTCAAGGGCCGGCCTCCTGCTGGTTTTACAGAACCCTGCCTTATTTGCTGCTGATTACCTGGATCAGGTGCGTTTAGCAAACCAGGAGCTTCAACTGCAGGTTGGTTGGAAAATGTGTAGAACACTGGCCCCCTGGTTTACGCAATGAAAGACCCACTCCAAAGAATAGTTTGTTTATGGAGTTTTTAACATGTTTTTGTAGCATTTATGGCGTGATGGAAGACATTTAAGAATTTAGGATTAAAAATGCATTTCTGAATATTTCTTTATGAAAATATGTCTTAAAAAACGACACAGGCTTTTTAATTGTGGCTAAAAACTGTATAATGATGATTAAAAGAACCTTTGATACAATTTTACTGTAGATTATTAAAAACATAATTGAAGAGCGGATTCAGTTGTGGAGAAAAGCAGCTTTATACAGTTATGCAACACTTAACGTTAGTGATGTGTCAATGCAAGGTCGATGTGAAAAGACGCTTTCCTCTGCGTCAGAATCAGCGGATTCATGTTGATCGTGTGAACAGTCGAAGAGTTTCAGTTTGTCAAAGAGGTATTTTGGTGTCGCTGGCAACTTTTCCTGTGCTAGAGGGTTAGTAGTGGTCTCATTGTTTCAGGTTAAGAACAGCTCTTTTTGTTTTGGAAAACACAATAAGTTGATCTAAATGCTTTTTTTGTAATAGTTTTTGTAGGGGTCGCCGGGGTGCAGAGGTGGGGTGTTCAACCTCTGATCAGAAGATTGCAGATTTGGTTCCCGCCGTCCCCTTTATGTACTGAAGTGTCCTTGGGCAAGACACAGAATCCCACATTGCCTCTGGTGGTTAAAGGTTGCCAGTGTGGTGTTTGTGTGTGTGAAGGGGAGTGACACTGGGTCTTCTAAGATGGAAGTAAAAGCTCTAGATAAGTATATGCCATTCACCGTTTCCATAACAGCTTGAAATCAAGTTTGGTTTTTAATAAGATCAGCTTGTAAAACATAAAAAATACAAGACCAGATTAAAAACTTTCTTTCTTTATTTGTTTTTCAAATACACAAAACCTCTCATCCAACACAGCTAAAAACTTAAATGAAAAATGATTATTTTTGACCCATTGCAAAAAGTGATGCAATATGGTGTTAGAGTATATAAGATTAAGATTGAGTATGAATGAACTATATTAAAATAACATGATATGACCTCTCTAACTTTAAACCATCCAACTGGAAAGTCCCAGAGTAATTTTAATGTGTCTGGTCACACTGGATACTCTAAGGACTGTTATAATTTCTGATATTTTGCCCTCTTCCCTCCCTCATGACCAAAATACACCTGAAATTTAAATTAGAGCTCTAAATAGGCCATTCAGATGGTCCAGCCTTCAGGTACTGGAGTCTTACCGTATTTTATTTGGATTTAGCTGTGTCTGTCCTCTCGTCTCATCTTCCTCAACTCTTGATGGAATATATAATTAGCATCTCCTGCTCTGCATGCTGTACGGAATGGGAGCAAAAATCACACCGAGATAGATTATCTTTCAAGCTTCATCTGTGCCCAAGGTAACTGTTAAAGTCACAGAGCTGTGAGATGTGCCAAATTATCCCTCTAACTTTGTAGTCAAAGTTTATACTAACCCATTACTTCTGGGGCTCAGCTCTCTGTCATTACTCAAGCAACTTGTTGCACATTTTATTTTGAAATATTTAAATTTAGGCTCATTTTGGTATTGCAAGCTTCCCCTTTGCAAGATAAATAAAACTAAAATAGCAAAGATGGAGGAGAGGAGGAGCAAAGGAGGCAGACCAAATGTCCAGGTGTATGCAAATCAGGTCTTGAAAGGAGATGTACTACTGGCTGGTCATATGCAGATTTTAATGGAGCAATTTTCACCTCAACTTTTCTCCAAGCAGATTCTTAATGTGTACTTTCAAGAGTCATTTGACGAATTCAATGAGGGTTTTATAAAACTGGTTCAAAAAGTTATCTGCTTATGCGGCCATTCCTGTGAACTTCTTCTATTTTACTTTGAAGGATTTATTTTTGTGACATACTGAACTTATCTTTAAAAAAATTTAAAAAGGGGTGACATGAACCTATCAAAAAAACAAGTCAGGATGCAAAAGTAGTACGGTGTGATTATGGAAAAGTGAGATCTCATTATGTGGGCTCCTCCAAGCAGAAAAAGATAAAAAAAAATAATCTCCAATTAATAATGAAAAAAGAAGAATAAAGACCTTGATGAATCCTTTTTTTTTTGTCCTCGTATTTGACTGTTTTTAGGTGCACTATTTTATATTTCACACTATCACTCCCAGAGGGTGGGACATTTCATAAATCTCTAGGATCATTATGCAAATATTTGTGCAGAACTGCTGTAACTTCTCAGGTACAGCGTCATTAAATCAGAATAATGAAACCCAATTAAATCAAAACACCTCGAAATTTCAACCTCCACTTCTTATTGTAAATCACATCATTAAACGGCTTTCCCTCTTTACGTCCTAAAAATTAAAGTTCATTGCTGGATGAGACAGATTTGTCGCATCTCAAGGTAGTGTATTTTTTTTTTTGACTTTAGTCTTTCTGTCCATCCTCCTCTGAGGTTTGCAGAGTCTCCACTGCTTTTAAATGTCTCATTCAGAGGCGTGTTTTTTCTCAGGGTGAAGTTCATGAGCTTGCATGAAACCTCCAGATATCTGTCAGAGACAGTGATTTATCACAGGACCTCTGCCACACTGCAGATAAACAGCAAAATTTAAGATCCAGCAGGTGTTTGAAGGGTGTGTTTGTGTGTGAGGGGGTGTAATTTATGGGTGTGCTCAGACCAACACGTATGCTTAAGTGTGGCGTTTGGCCCTCAGGGGAAATACACTGCAAGCACATACAGCAGATGACGTTTGATTATTGTGATTACTTTTTTTTTCACTATTTCGGGGGACGGTACAAAATCTTGGCAACCCTCTCAAGTTATTAGTTTTGATATTCTGCACAGAGAGGAGGCACAGGAACACGACTGGAGCAATGACCTTGGATCCCGGTCCTCAAAGCCCACAGCTGCTTCTTATTCATGCCATCCAATCATTCTGATTTACACCTGGAAACCCAGGTGATCTTAATTAGCTGTAATTAACGAGCAGGCGGTAGAGGAAACTTGAGGAGTGGCAGGTGAAGAACCGGGATATGGAAACCAGATTGGACAAAATAAGAACTGCAATGAAATGAGCCAGCAGCAGCATCACATGACGAGATATTAAGCTGAAGTTGGAGCGAAAAAAAACATTCATGGTGAAAGAGAATTCAAATTTGACATAAAACTCTCATCAAAAACTACATTTGCTGTCTGGTTATCTTTATTATTCTGCTCCCCAAACACGGGTGGTTTTCCACAACCCGTTTTCATTTCTGTGTAATGAAATGATGAAATAAGACGTAAAAAGTCTGATTTTAATTTAACAGCCAATACATTGTGAGTGAAATCTAATTGGAATTGTGTTTTGTCTTTCATTATAATGAGAAAATGTAAATTACTATGGTCAGTGGGTGTGTGATTAACTATTTTTCTCTCACAAATTATTGTTTGCTTCCAAAATATTAGTCCTTGCAGTTCAAAATCTTTTCATAATTACTACATAAGACCACCCTTACAGCCTACAGGGATAACTTGGAACAGGTACGATTTATGCTTGAAAAATTAAAGAATGTTTCTCTACTGAACTTCAAATAAATTGCCGCCATTTAGTTGGTTGTTTTTGCATGTCGACTCCTTTGTGTGGCCGTCACCACATCCTTTCAAGAGAGGATTGAGGACGATGTCTGTTGACAGGCTCACCTTGTTTGGCAAAGCCATTATTTCCTGCACTGACGTGTCTTTGAATGCACATGATTTCCCAAACTCAACATCTTTTCTGACGTTAGCTTGATGTTCAAAACATTATAATTACCTTTAGATGCAGATTCTGGAATGCTGCTAGTCTTACAGTGAGAATTGTTTACTTTGTTTCTTTTGTTTGATCTGAATTATATTTTCTTGGTTTGTTCCTTAAAGCATTTAGATGTACTACAAGTCTCTTTAGTCTCTGCTAAAAGTGTGGCAGTATACTTGAAGTTTACTTTTTAAATACTATCTAAATGTAAATTGTTCCAATTTAGTCTGAAGAAGTATTCAGTTAGTAAACTTCCTACACTACATGTACATAGTTTATAGTGGACATGCTATACCTAAACTTTTACTCAAATGTACTTAAGATGAACTTCAAGTATACTACTTTGTGCTAAGGATCTGATTCTTCTTCTTCTTTTTTTCCCTGACATGAAAGCTTTTTATGTGTCTGCTAAGGACCTCATCAAACACAGAGCCGAGTCAAATCTGATCAGGAAGTTTACAGACTGAAAAACAGATGCAAAAAGTCAGACGACAACTTGGTCTTTAAATTGTTCCTTGTTCTGTTTACTTTCTATATTTTTTTCCTCTTATGTTATGGATTTCTTTAAAGTGGGCAGCTTGAATGTTCATGGTGCCAGAGAGCCCTCAAAGAGCCTCTTCAGGAGACCCACAGTGATCCCAGTCTGGATGTGGACTGGAACAGAGTGTGGGATGGTGAAGTCTTTTTGAGCCATCACACCTCAACTAGTGGAGGGGTTGGTTTCTTATTCTCCAGGAGGTTTGCTTCCTTTCCTATGGAGGTAGAACATTTTATTGCAGAAAGGGTTTTTCTGGTCAGAGCTGTGTGAGAGCATTTTTCTGTTCTTTCAGTGAACGGATATGATCCAACTGCTGGTGCTGAGAGGAAGAGTATTTGTGAGTTTTAAACTAGATAGCTGTAGTTTGGATGATTGTTTATTCTTGGGGGGATTTTAATAGTACAGAGGACCAGTTCTTAGACCATCTTAGACTATGCAGCGCCTCATCTGGCCTCACAGCATGCGTTGAGGCAGCTGGTCCGCTTTCATGGCTGGTGGATGTTTGGAGAAGGATGTATGCAGACTGCCGACAATACACTCCGTCCCGCATTTATGAGAGCAGGTCGTCTCTCGCCCGTCTTGATCGTTTTTATTGTTTTAAGCACCTTTTTAATATTATTAAATCCTGTAAAATCTTTCTGCCATTTTTCTCTTGTGGTTTGTATGTTCTATGTGAAAGATCTTATACAGAGATGTGGATATTGGCATTTTTATTCTTTCTTAACCTTTGATGCTGGTTTTAAGGATGTTTTATGTCCTGTCGAATTTATTTTTGATAGAAGTCACAAAACAAGTCTACTACAAAGCAACTATTGCATTGCTCTGAAAATAACTACTGCATGTGCAGCTGCTTGCTAATTTTTGGTGCTTTCACAAAGGTCTTTGGGTCTGAGAGGGGCCCTATTTTCTTTACCTCTTAAGCTAAAGTTGTTTATTTTAATTTTTAAACCTTCAAAAGAAAGAATGTAGTTGCTCCCAATCATCTGTTGCAGTAATTTGAAGCAAATGCAAACTAAAAAGTGTAAAAGTTAAACAGTTTTTATGTCAAAGACATGAAGGAACAATTGCAGAAAATGTCAAGTGCAAGAAAAAATATTTTAAAAAGTATGGCTGCAAACAAAAGTCAGTGTTTGCTGCAAGGACATAACAGAAAAAGAGGATTTGTATCCAGAGAATCCAAATGAATTCAACCATACATAACAAGAAAAACAAGGGCTCAATTGGATTTACGGTAAAGTCACTAAAGCTTTCAGTGCACAATGCCAATTTCAGGTTAATGAAGGTCAAATGTGCATGTGCTCTCAAACTTTGTCAAGCTATTTGGTAATGAGAGACATTTTTTCTGGATGAAAATATAATTTATGCAAAGGAAATTCCTTTATTTATTTTCTAAAGAATGGCCCCTCAGCCAGGCAAGCAGAAGTTTTTAGTCAAGCAAAATTAGAGTAAAAAAATAATCAAATATATTGTAAGATTCATGGCCTAACAAGCTCAAGCTGTCGTGAATGTTAAAGTTGGTCCGGGCTTGAGCTAGTTTTATTGAAGGTATATACATATCTTTAGCACAACAGAAGAAAAACTTCCTGATTTTGCCTCAAAGGTGAAAATGCTATAAATCTACCAACTATTTCTAACTGTTGCAGTCTGTGGGTGCTTTACAATAATGCTACATTTCAGGCATAATCATCAATCATGATAGTTCTATGGTGTTCCTACATCATGAACAGTCATTCTAGGTCTAAGCGACAGGAACTGGTGTAAATCTCAAATTGGATGGTTGCTTTCTCGTCCTAAAAGCAAACACTCTTTTATCCTTTTAGCATTTTAAAAACATACTGTTCATTTGCAGAATGATCAGCACGTCCACGTGTCACGCATTGGAGCTGTTCATGCTGCTATTTAAAACAGCTCTGATGTTGCTGAGGCTCCAATATCTGACTGTCTTTCAACATAAAACTTAACAGCCCGGCTGCTTTTTAACCTAAGACATGTTGAACCCAACCAACAAAGCCCTCTGTGATAATCAGTAAAGCGATGGAAGGATCAATTACCAGTTACTAAGCAACAGCCATGGCTGTGTATTGTTGAATCATTAAGGTTCCTGAAAAGGGATGCATTTAAACTGTTTTTAATCCCTGGTGCTGAATAAAACTCCACTTTAATGTTTCTCTGGGAAAACAAGATCTTTAACTGAATATGTGCCTGTGTGATTGCTTCATTCTTTGATGTAATGAATTTTGTATGCTCAAGAGAGGAAAATAACACTTAAGACCACCTTAAAAAAGTACAAACAACACTGAAGAGAAATGAGGGGTTGTTTAGTGTTGCTTGGGATTTGGAGTCTGTCTGATGTTTTCAGTGCACAGAAGTGATTAAAAAAATGATCGCCTGTTTACAATGCATCTTAATTGTATTCATTAGATCAGTGATCCTCATCAAGGCAACATTGTAAAAAGTTAAGTTTCATTTTTTTCTCACAGTTTATGGTTAAGTTATTTGCCTTTTTGTTTAAAAATAATGGAAAAACATTCTGCTGGGATGCTTTTTAGGAAATGTGGCTTGATGCTTTTTTTTTCTTACATTTCAAATCTGAATGTGACAGAACCACGAGGGGGCAAACCCGAGCATTCGTGCGCCTGCCCCAAGTCGGAGTAAATGTAACATAAAGCCAAATCAATCATGAACATCCCAAACAGAACTTTCTTTCAGGTGTGGCCCGGGTTCAAAACAACCAAGTTGGGCTACTGTTGGGGAAGAAGAAGAGGAGGAAGATACTTTTGTGGGCAAAGAGAAAAGGAAAGGCAGTGGTGAAGGACTTAAAGTAGGAATCATGAATGTTTGGACTTTGACAGGAAAAACTGGCCAAAATGATGGAAAAGAAGAAAAGTGGAGGGAGTAAGGTTTATAAATTGGGAGCAGGTTTTTTTTGTCATGATGTGGACAGAAAGAGTAACAGAGTTGGAATGACCCAGAAGAAATGGTTTTCAGAAAAATGGAGGTGAACAGTATCAGATAAGATGATGAGTCTAAAGCAGGAAGTTGAAGGTGTGATGTTAAATATTGTTAGTGGTCATGCCCCACAGGTATAGATGGGAGCCAGAGGTGAAAAAGAAATCTGAAAAGAGATGGATGAAGTGATCCAGGGTATCCCCAGAAAGAAAAGGTTAGCAAAGGTAAAGTGGGTCACAGAAGACAGGGAAATGAAGTACTAGATGAAGGTGGAGGTAACAACGGTCATACAAAGGCTGAATGAGCTTGGGTAACAGCTTGGACATAAAAGAGGGAGAGGTGGATCTGTACAGGTTGGCAAAGTAGAAAAACAGAGCTGAGGAGGAAGTTTATTAGATTAGGGTAATTAAGGAACAGAGATGGAAATGCAATGACAGATGTCACAAGTTTGATGGAAAGATGGAGGGACATGCATGAGAACGGTGATGCTGCATTCGCACCGGCGTGGCAACCACGTGTGGCCCGTTTAGTTTCATAAACACGCATCCAGCTGGTGGTGTTCACACCAGACCAGCACCGGATAAGCTGCGAGCGGCAGGGAAGGGGCTTTCTCTTCTTTTGTTTTTAATAAGATACGCTATAGGAGCTGGAATTACCACGACTGCTGGAAACAGACTTGCCCTCCAATGGATCCTCGTTAAAGGATTTAAAGTGTACTCATTCCAATTACAGGGCCTCGAGAGAGTCCTGTATTGTTATTTTTGTCACCACCTCCCCAAGTCAGGAGTGTGTAATTTGCGCCTGCTGCTTTTCTTGAATGTAGTAGCCATTTCTCAGGCTCCTTCTCTGTTATACTGTTTACTAGCGCTTCAACAGCTCTGTTCGGATGTATAAACGACTTGGTGTCATGTAATTCCGGCCGGGCAGAAAAAGGCAATTATTAATGTCTCCTTCGGGATCATGTTTACAACGTTGGCACTTCTGTGTTATGAAAATTATGCTACCCTCATGTCACTACCAAAACCGAGTCCCTGATTGGTCACAGTTCAGCGTTGTTGCGATTTAGCGTCAAGAAGTTCAACCGGTTAAACTTCCAGGGCGCTATCAATGAACGCGCGTTTAGTCTGTAGGGCCGGCGACCAGACTCAAAAACTTGCATAGAAACCTGTAGTGAGATCAGGTGGAGAAACATCTAGAGGTGAAGGTTTGCACTGGAAGGGAGAGGAATGGTCAGCTGCAGCATGACATAGTATCTGTAAATGAGATGGACTCAAGTGGAACGGTGAGGTTACAGGAAGCAGAGGTGAAGGTGGAGGACTTTAGGTACTTTAAGTACTTAGAGTCAACAGTCTAGAACAACAAGAGTGTGGAAAATGGAAATGGAGTGTGTTTAAATAATGCTTTTCGACCTTGCTTTAAGGCTCTTCACACCGACACACACACATTCACACACTGATGGTGGTGGGAAAGAGGTGAAGAGGAGTGTGCAAGCAGGTGAAGGAAGGTGTTAGGTATGATGTGTGACAAAAGAGACTCAGCAAGAATGAAAACAAAGGTGTAGAAGACTGTGGTGAGAGCAGCTATGCTGTTGATTTACAGACTTTGAGAAGGAGACAGGAAACAGAGCTGGAGGTAGCTTAGATGAAGATGACAAGGTTCTCTTTCGGAGATGAGGAAGGATAGGATCAGGGATTAATCCATCACAGGAACAGCTCATAGATGTTTTGGAGATGAAATGCTTTCAGCGGAGGGACAGTGATGATGTTGATAAAAAGATGGTGAGTCTGTAGATACCAGAGAAGAGACCAACAGGAAGAGCAATGTAGAGGTTCACAAATGTAGTAAAATAAGACATAAAGGTGGTTGGTGTGATGGAGGAGGATACTAGAGATGTGGTTAGATGAAAATGAATGGTTTGCTTTGGCAATCTCTTGAGGGTTTAGCTGACAATCAGAGAAGACAGTCTGCTTTAGTAAAAATTAGGGCTGTCAACATTAACGCGTTAACGCACGCAATTAAATTTAAAAAATGAATGCGTTAATATCAATTAACGCAAATTAATCACACGTCAGAAGCGACCGTCTTTTGCTTGCGCTGAGTGGTTCAGGCTTCCACTGCGTGCATCCATTTCTGACAAAAACATACACTTTGTCGGGCACTATCCCGCTAATGACATGGTCACTTACAAAAGAAATAAACATTCAATCAATTTTTAGTACTTTACTCTTGTTATGTTTTTGGTTTAGACTGCTTTCTCACAAAAAAGCAGACTATTTGAGTGGTGCAGCCCATTTTCGCGGTAGCACGACACTGGGGCTGCAGCTGCAAAGGAAAGCGCCAGATATCATCACGATAGGTTCAATGAAGCATCAGTTTAGAGGGAAAGTTCACCTCTTGCTGCTTGCTTTTGTCCAGGAGATGAACCAAAAAGGTTGTTTTAAAGAAGCCTGTGCATTTGGGCTATGTGACCGGAACTTCTTTTTAATATGTGCCTCAACACCCAGCAGCCAATCAGATTTCAGTATACACCTGGACCATTTAAAGTGCAGAAACACAATGTTTGTTTCTTACGACTTTATATCAGCATCTTTGTTTTCCTGGAGTAATACTGCAGACATTAAAGTCTTTACAGTTATTTAGAGTTTTGCTCATCTTAATGTTGGTGTGCTTTGTGCACACAAATTACATTTCTGGGATAGCTGAGGTAACACTTTACAAATTAAAACATTTCAGACAGTAAAAATGAAGGAAAAATGTTCTCTCTGGCCTTTTATTTTGTTGTTGTTCAAAAGCCGCATATTGTCGTGTAAAATGTAACTACTAAAACATTATGATTAATCGTGATTACTCACAATCCAAAAGTGGGATTAATCTGATTTTTTTTTTACTCGATTGACCGCACTAGTAAAAATACAACAAAACAAGACAATTTTCCTTTATTACACACTTTTGACCAGAATTGACAGAACAAAAAGGATAAAATGCTCTCAGTCACATCCTCCAGTCATTTTTTCATACCTCCTGCTTTGTCATATTTTGCTCCAGTCCACTAAAACCTGTTTGATAGATCTGCTTCAGTATTGGAAAAGTCAGATTGTAAATGTTTACATTTTTTTCAATCATACTTCCCTCTCACTGTTTCTTTATTTCAGATGTTCTACTGTAAAGATATGCAACCTTCATTCTTGAAGTTCCTTCTTAATGTGAGGATATATATATACTTGCATTATTCTTGCATATATTTTCAGTTTGTTCTGTATGTGTAAAAAATGCTATTAATGATTTTAGTTGGGGGTTATCTTTTTCATGGATCAATCTTAAATAATTGTACTACTTTTTCAAGAAAAGAGGAACTCATTTAAATTAGTTGCCCACCTATAAATTGTTTTATATTTCTTCTTTATTATCATTATGTCACCTTTTTGTTATTATTCCTGATACGTTTTATTAAAGGCAACATTTTCCAATATTTTTGTTGTATTGTTTTTTTCACAATATAATTTATGTTTTGTAAATTTTTTAAAGGCAACTAAAATAGATTAACACATTAGAAAAAATATTTACATTCAAATAAAATTAGTTTTTTTTTAACTAAAAATAACTACTTTTACTAGAAAATTTTGAAATCTTTTCTATCAAACAGAAAATCTTGCTGCTACATGTGGTTTGCACTAAACTATGCAGAAAAACACATGCATGTGTGGATCACACGGTTTCTTCTTTTCAAATGTGGTCTTTTGCTTGAAACATCCCATCATTTGGGCATTTTATGCAGTTGATTTGTAACAAAGCTCTTTGGTACAAACTGACTTTGTGTGTAACTGTACGAAGATGTGAGAGTCCACTCTAAAACAGGTCAGATTAAGTCACTCAGACTGCAACATCCCACTCAAACAGAAGGCACAGTGATAAAGGGGCAGAGAGGTCTCAGCTTGCACACTCATCATGTATAATTACAATTTTCCTTTTTTTTTTATTCCTAATTGAACAATTGGCCTCTCTTTACAAAGTCATTTCACTTCTCTCTGACTCCATTTGTTCATCTTTTTCACTGTGTGGGGCAGAAAGTACAGCCGCACATTATCTGCCACAGATGACCCCCCCACCCCTCACCAGACTGCTCCCGGCTGCCTATCAACCACCAGATGAGATTAGGACAGTAACTGCTGCCACGGTGCAGTTTCAGCAGAGGACACGGTAGTACAAAACACTTCAGCAGGAACCTGAAATGTAGACAGTTAAGGAGTTATAATAAAGTGGTCAGAAAGAAATGACATTTTGTATGAATCTACGAAAAAATGATTGCTTTGTTGTCTTACCAACCCAAACAGAAAACCTATCATTTTGTTCTACGCTCTAGTAAAATGGAACATTAGATATCCATCAGAGTGAAATGTAGTGTTGTTGTGACAATAACTGGAGGAAGATTTTTTTTTACTCAACTTTTATTTTCAGTTCAAATTCAAACTAGATATTTAGCATTATCTATGATAATGCAAGAATGAACCTTGTAACCTGAATGTGACAGCTGAAAACGCTGGAGCTGATGGCTTACTAAAATATTAGCTAAAGGCCATTAGGCTAAAAAAAACCATATTGCATGTTTTCCAACATACTATGCTCTGGCATGTTCTAAATGTCTAGAACCAGGTAATCAGTCATGAGTGGGGCTTGGAAATCTGGAAATTGTGCAGACACTGCAGCCCTCGAGGCCTGGAGTCGCCTATCTCTGGCTTTTAGTTGAGTATCAAACAAGGAGAAACTGGATCCCATTTTTAGAACTTTTGGAATGACTCAGCCTGGATATGAACTCACAACCTTCCAGTTTCAGGCTGAACTCTTATGAGGTAAGATATCTGTCAATAAGAAATGTATTCATAAAGACAAACTCGTATTCATGAATACAAATTTGTGCACAAATGTATATTTTGTGCACAACTTTACGTAGTTATCCTGTTAACAAACTGTCAAAAATATGTCACAGACATATACACAGAGTCCTGGAACATTGATTGTTTTCAACTGCGCATACATGTTGTTTCATTAAGTTTTCTTTTTTCTATTAAGTCCTTTTAAACTCCTAAAAAAGGGCTTGCTATAGTTGAATTTGCTGCGTTTATAACTCGTCGTAGGATCAGATTGAAACTTTTTTAAAATGCTTGACGTGTTCTTGTGTAAAAATTAATTAGGAGCCCTGTCCTTTTCATGTGCCTGAAAAACAAAAACTTCTTGGGCAGGTTTGGCACAGTTTGTCTTTCCTTTGTTTGTCCATTCTCCATCAATCCCTGACGCATCTCTGTTTTTGCTGAACAGCCTCATCTCAGCACTTAACCTCCAATTTGCATAAGTCATTACTGTTGTCGGGACTAAGGAGGCTATAAATTTTGCTAAGTGTTCATCTGTCGCAGGAAGTTTTAAACCACTTTTTCCCCCTTTACATTTCTTGACAAATGGGAGACAGAAACTGCACCCAATGCTGAAACCCCATTAGTACACCTGATGAGCTAAGCACTTTTATGCGTACCTGGCTGCCGTGGAAAATCATTGGTCACATGTGAGCATCTCTGATAACCTATTTAAAAGTGACTCTTGTGTTTTCATGCTCTTTTTGTTTCTTGAATCCACACTGGAGACATTTTTTTTAAACCCACTGGGATGCTTGCAGAAGACTTTCTCCTCCTGCCAGCATCAATTACAGCAAACGTTTGCTCCAACAAATAGGAAGCAGGGATTTCTCCTCTGCGCCATCAATAAACAGAACGTGAGGAAAAACAGAAAAACTCAATAGCTGCAGCCCTTTTAGGAAAACAGGCTTTCCTTCAGCACTTTTGACAGATGCTGAGGTTAAAGCCATTGTGCTCAGCTGGGACGCTGGAGAGCAGACTCGTCTGTCTAGGTGTGTGTGTGTGTGTGTGTCGGGGGTGCCATCGAGGCCACATCAGAGAACCGAACTGACATTCCCAGGTCAATGGAAGCAGACAGGAAACAGCTGAGACGGGGCGCAGGAGTCCCTTCTTGGCGATAAAGAACAGTTGAGAAGGAGCTGACAGGATTCCAGGATTCCTCCTGCCTGAGCTCATTTATTTTGAGCTGACACACATAACGAAGCCACCAAAAATTTTGTCATGAGGGACAAAATTTGGTTTAGCTCGTGTTGGAGCTGTAGTCCTCTTCCGTCAGCTGATTATCCACATTGAATCGGGCATATTACCCCTAATTAGGGCAGCATCTCCACAGAGCTGAAGGAGTGTGGGAGGTTCAAGTTGCTCCCTTCATACACCAAGGAGCCAATTGTTTACCACGGCTCTTCTAATTCTCCGAGCTCATTGGCATAAAGGGCATTTTCCAACTTGCACTCCCTCCACTTTCATAATAACAGTCATTATCTCCAGCACACATCTTTCTGCTTCATTTAAGCAGTTCTTAACAGGGGACATCTATCACTAAGGTGCTGCTTTTCTGAGGTCGTACTGACCTCCAGCGACTCTGATTTATTCCTGACCATGTCCACAACTCTTGCCTCTCACTGAGGGACAAAGCTGCCACACTTTTTAATTATGAAGACTTCATTTAAAACTTAATTAGTCGCAGGTAGTCTCTGGACAGGACATCACAAGTGAGCGGCAGGTTCTCAGTCTTCTTTGTGGTCGTTTTTTTTTTTTTTTTTTTTTTTTAAAGGACATGAGGGCATTTCAATAAGGCAGGTAAATAAAATGTCTACGTCATGCATGTTTGCTTTGTTATAAATGATGATCATCACAGTTGGGGCACTTTGATTATTCAAGGGTTTGTTTTTTTTCCCCATCTTTCTCTAATAAAAATGAAAAAGAAGAGATGTTGTTCTCTGCTGCTGTGAAGAGTAGCGATGAAGGTCAGGAGGAGCAGACAGCTGCATCTGGACAAATACAGGACAGCTCCACCATCCAAATAAACAAAAAAAAACACACACACTCGACCAATTATTCACCATTAGGAACCGTCTCCCGCTAAAGTGCAGCTTTTGTTTTTTTGTCTCAAAAACACTGTGAATGTGGCCATCTGCAGCAGCAGCAATTGTAAGCGTGTTTTTCCTTTCCCTTCCATTAAAGAGGATAAAAAAAGGACTGCTGTTGGAAGATTTTATTCTGAGATGGCTCTCTCTGGGGAACGATGCTGCACATTGCAAAAAGCTTTCAATTAGCCATGTGTCTTCATCTTCTGACCAAGGTCACCTTGAAAAATCAGATCATCTCCACATACAAAAAAAACAAAATCACTTTTGAATCAAGTACATTTGCTCCAGTGTAATCCTGAAGGGTCTTTTTCCTCATAGAAACAGCAAAAACATTGCTTACTGGAAAACAGCTTTTTAGTTACATCACAAAAAGAACAAAATGGACTTGTTCTGCTGCATCTGTTTGGAGACCAACTTGTTCCGGTTCATCTTTAACATTAAAACTTTAAAATCAGTACAGTTTTAAAAGTTCTTTCTGTAACCCAAACATAAAAAGTAGGATTTTCCATCCTTGTTCGCTCATACTGACCAAAAATTATAAAAAAAATTTATGTTTTAAGCTTTTTTATAAGTTCAATAAAATTATGAAATGTTTAAAAGTAGATTAAAGACATAAAACTGATGATTTTCCTCTTAAAAACAACATAACTATAAAAAATGTGTTTCAATGTTTCTATAACAGTGGAAGCGCTGCCGCTCCCTCCATCAAGGCCAACACCTGTGAAAGGCTTTTTCTCAGAAAGGACAAACGGAGGACTTCTGTCGACACTAAAAGCCTTTTCACGCTGCAGGAACAGTCTCCAGCCCTTCTGTCCCAACCAAGGTCAGCTCTGTTCAAACAGCAATGGCAAAGCAGGAGCAGCAAGCCCCATATCGAAGGGTCAGCGTGGGTCATTTCATCTCTGTAACACGTTTTTTTTGTTCCCTTTCTTTTTGGTCAATATAAGAACCCAGGAGATGACTAAAGTGTCCTCATCTTGTCATTTATCAGGCCCAGATATCCTGAAGGTACCGTTTCTTCTCTCGTAGCTCTGCCAGTTTCTTCATGGCCTCCAGCTGATCCACGTGCAGCTCCGTTTTAATGATCTCCATTAGGGTCTCATTCACATCTTTAGCCATGTTCTTAGCATCCCTGTAGAGTTAAAAATGCAGATATATCAGGCCAAAAACGGCTAAGATTAGGTTAATAATAATCTATGTGTATATTGTGGCAAACCAACACTATTTCTAAAAGCTGTGCAGCCAGCCCTGGTGTGTGAGAAATACACCAACTTGGGGTGTTTTGAAAATTCACAAAATGTGAGAACAGTTTAAGAGTGAGAAAAACAATAGAAAGTGATAAGTGTTGACAGTATTTGGTGTTATAAATACACAAGGGTGTTAGCTGCTGTCTTTGTACAGACACAGATGTAGCAAAAAAGCTTGGAAATGTGGACGAGGGGAACTGCCGCCAAAGTAACCAGCAGATTAGATTAGAAACTGCAAAAAAAATGCATAAAATACAACTGACAATAAAAAGAAAAAGTAAAATTGTTTTAGAAAAGATTAAGATGTACATTTGTTCGGTTTAGGTGGGCTTTAACTACTGAAACGACCTGAGCAAATGCACAGTCTGAAAGGAAACGCACAGAGGTGTGAGTGTGATTATACGGAACTACATGCATGTTAGATTTCCTGACAATTCTCGTGTTTTAACTGATGAGTCACATTCAAACTACATGAGTTACTAATTCAATTATAAACAAAGTTTTATTATCTACTATTGTAATATATACAACCCAAACCCTTTTAGTCATAAAAAAATGTTTTAATTGAAAATTAAGAAAATAAATCCTCACATAACTAAACATTTGCACTACTATTGTAGAAAAAGAAACAATTTGAATAAAATAAGCAAGTGTAGAAAAGAGTGCATTTTTAAAACTAAATAAAGTTGCTCAGTTGCTGTGCGTGCACTAGCAGAGGGTCATTCAGAGCACGACCAAGGCAAACAGGGTGGATTCTGGGATATGCAAAAAAAATCCGAAAAGGCCAGGAAAGACTCAATTAATGAAAGTAATAAAACCGGCATCATTCTTACCCGCAGACATAGAAACAACCGCTCTGTTTGAGCAGGATGTCGGCGACTTGTTGCTTGTAAAGCAGCAGATTGTGTTGGACATATCTAGGATTTGCTACTGACGCAACGGCCTCCTCGCCATCTCTGGAGAAACACAGTTTGAGGTGGCTCAGGGTGCCGCTGGCTACAAAGCCCTCCAGTTCTTCTCTGGGAAAAGAGATTTAAACACACGTTCAAGATCCAACTCGCAGAGAGAACCAAACCTATTTCTGCTTTAGGATGAATAGGATTTTTTAGTAATCAACATTTTCGTGGTCCAGCTCGGTTTTTTCTGACTGTTTTCACCCAGATTTCTCTTAAAATACTTAACCTCGTCTCATCTTACAAAAGCAGGACACTGCAGAGCAAAAAGTCTGGTCCAAAATGTGTCAGATGGCTGATTGCCTGTTGAAGGTGAGGCTTTTATGAATGCTCCCATCACTGTTATGACTCTTTTTCTAATCAATGTTCCCAGCCTTCCAGCTGGGTGTAACCTTCCTCCCTGCAAGTTTTCCGTTTGCCAACTACTTTTTTTTTTTTTCTTTTTCATGCCTCATCATTTTACAGGGCCTGGGGTGCTGTTGAAAGGGAGGGAAGGAGACTTTGTTGGTGGAGGAGTGAGGTTTACTGTGGCTCAGAGTATCTTGTTTAAACTTAAGCAGTCTGGATGATCACAGAGCACACACAGACACAGCCAAATAGGAACATAACAAGCCGCGGCTCCGAGATCACGGGTGAAGGTCTCGCCTCGGGGAGTGTGTTTTGCACTAACCCCTCAACTAAAGTAAGGCTTTTTTTTCTAAAGAACACAAAGATGCTGTGCTGGGAATGCTAACAGGAGAGAGGACTCTCGTTACCTTTGTTCTTTTAGAAAGATTGTTTACAATATTTACGAGTCAATTTTATTGCACAAGACAAAAAAAAAAAAAGATTGTTTTTTAACTTTTTGACCAAGATAAATAAAGGATTGCACAGTCTGTTTGAACAGTAAAAAACAAAAGAGGGGATTAGCAAATAAAAACTCATTGGGAGGACAGAAACTGGCAGATGAAAAAAGACCAGATGACTTCTTAGGGACACATAACAGGGGGGTGGGGGGGGGTGGGGGTGGGGTTGAGGGCATTGAGATGCCAGCATTTCCTGGACACAAGCAGAGCCTGTGGCCGAACCTGGACCCAAATACGGGCCTTCTGATCAGGATTCACAAGAGAGCGAAAAAGCAGGTGAAATAGGGGAAGCAAAGAAGAAGAAAGAGGTTTAAACAGGAACACTCCTTTTATATGGAAGGCAGACACAAAAAAGACAAAAAAAACTTGGAGCAGATTTTTGCAGTTAAAACTGCACTTACTTTAAGAGAAATCCCACAGAGATTTATGCAGGCGGCCAATTCAACTACTGGCATGTTGTTCTCATTCTGCTAACCTATTTAAATCGAGTACAACTCTTCATGGGTGGCTCATAAAACCCAGACTAATCACTTTGGTCAACTCTGAGGGGGTATTCATCAGAGACACCCTTACTGTGAACAAACACTACCCACCACCTGGCTGCGAGATAGTATTTAAGGAAAGGATAGAAGAAACAGAGGGGAACAAACAACATCCTCTGTGATCTATTCTTGTGTGATTAAGGATGCTAATCCATTCACACGGTTTAATCCTGCAGGAGAACTCAACTGCTGCAGCGCCGTGCAGCACATGCTTGCAGCTAATACGAGCTGACCAATTAGCATGAAACCAGAAGAGGATAAAGCCAAAAACAAACTAATCAGAGCAAAAAAAAAAATGTCTGTGCAGTCGGATATCAGTTTATAGCAATTAAAAATGAAATGAATCAAACTTTATTTCAATGTGAAAAAATGACAAACTTCTGAAGCTGTGCAGAAAGTTGTTGACAGAGGTGCCAAATGTAGAGGTGTGAAAATAGGCACAAATGAATAAAACAAAACAAAAATAATGCAGTCAATAACTTAACAAATGCCAACATCTGGTAAAAAAAATGCAAAAACTGATAAGGTGAGCTATGAGCAGAAGAAAGAGGTTTTAAACTGAGACTGAGATTGAAACTTGAAGTTTTCAAAATAAAACAGGAAGTCAAGTTTTATTTTGTAACAAAAACAAAAAAATGAACTTTCTGTAATTTTTTGTTTATCGATTTGTAAATGCCCAAGGTGAATGGGACAGAAAATGGCAACACAAACTTCCTGCTTGAGACAGGTCTGAAAAAGAAAAGACTCAGGTCAGTTCCTGCGTTTTTTGGGCGAAATGGACCCATTAAGCCAGACCGAACCTACCATTTTTGGACCTCCATAGGTTGTAGATCCATAGAAAAATGTAATGGACCGGTTGACTTGACTCACATGTGAACTGAGTGCCATCCCAATTCTAACCCCTTTTTTCCACTGAGCGGTCCAGACTGGACTGGTGCTCTCCTGGCCGGTTTAGAATGGTTCAGGCAATTCAAGCGAGCAAGGCTACTGATGTTGGTGGAGAAGTTCTGGTTCTCAGTCTTTGCTCTAATTCATCTCAAAGGTGTTCTATTGGGTTCAGGTCAGGACTCAATAGTGCAGTCCAGTCAAGTTCCTCCACACCAGACTCTGTCATCTATTTCTTTGTGGACCTTGCTTTGTGTACTGGTGCACAGTCATGTTGGAAGAGGAACAGGCCGCTCCAAACTGTTCCCACAAGGTTGGGAGCATGGAATTGTTCAAAATGTTTTGGTGTCCTGAAGCATAAAGAGTTCCTTTCACTGGAACTAAGAAGCAAAACCCGAGTCCTGAAAAACAACCCCACACCATAATTCCTCCTCCACCAAATGTCACACTCTGCACAATGCAGTCTGAAATGTACCGTTCCCCTGGCAACTTCCAAACCCAGATTCATCCATCAGATTGCCAGATGGAAAAGCGTGATTCATCACTACAGAGAATGTGTCTCCACTGCTCTAGAGTCCAGTGGTGGCCTTTTTTGACGACAGTTGCTATGACGATGTTTTCAGAAAAGTCCGTCTTAAGAAAGCAATAAATCTGCAACTAAATCAACTTCTCTTCCTTCTTCTATTGTTAACAGCAAAACAGCAAGTAATTCAAACAAAAATAAAATGCATCTTCTGCCTACGACCTGAACCGAACTACAGAAGAAGTTAGCTTTTGGTAGCGCAAGCTTTGACCATCCAATCAGAGGCGATTATGTAATTTGCCTTCATGAAGCTACAGAGACTAACTCAAATTCTGATTGGTTGAATCAATACATTTATTCAACAGGGTTTTTTATGGAAAGTCGTCTGCAAAACCGGAACCCATGCAGCTTACCTGAACAGGTAGTCTCCATTTCTGTGGCGACAACCAAAGAACAGCCAGGTTTCCCCGAACACCACCTCTGGGTTCCTCTTCCTCTCCTCCTCTCTGAAAGTCAAATAATGGCTGTTAGCAGTCAATCAATGCAAAGAGGCAACCAGAGCAGATGGAGGAGAGGGAGTCCTTCCTCGCAACAGAGGTTAAAGAAGAGAAGCGACATTATTAAGCTCCGTCTGCGGTGACAGCGGCCCACTGACTGCCACCATCGCTTAAAGTGTGGAAACAAGCAGACGCAAGGACATATGTGTTATTAAATTCTGCCCTAACGGAGCAGATCACTATAAACAGTTTAAATTAAAGTTTGGAGTGCGACTCAAACAGTGCACACATAAAAAAAAGAAAGCAAAAACTGCTCCCTAACAGCAAAGTGATTTTTCTTGTGTCTTCCGAGTTTGGCTAACTTCCCAGAATCCTCAATGCAGACCTCACAATGACCTAAAAGTTTCTCTGACAACGTGGTTATCTGAGCCTCACACCTGCTGGAAAGGTGACAGCTGACTCCCAGATAACAACAGTTGACCCTCAACCTTTCTCAAAGCCATCAGTCAGTGGATGGTCCAAAGGAGCCGGCATAATCTGTAACCCTGTGGAGGAGGTTAAGTGAACGGACACAAAGAGGAGCCAAGTCCTTTGTATAGTGCTGCAGAACTGTTCATGTAAACATTCTGGTTCTTCTCAACCCATTTGGTAAGACCACAAATTATTCAGCACTTTTTAAAAGTATGTAGAAAACTTTTATATTTTTGAGTCTCACATTGTTTCGTCCACTGACTTCTAAGTTTTACGTGATCTCAGGCACCTTCAGCAAAAACGCCACAGTTCACACTGAAACAAGTAACCATAACAACATGTTTTCCAAACCGCGGTGTGGACAGGGTTTAGACTTTAGCGGCAAATAAACAAGATTGCCTGCGCACACAAACAGCTATTAGGATTCAGGTAACAAGCCTGCGTTCTCAAAGCTTGATAAAGCGGGCAAGGACGAGATGAAATAAATCTTTGATATTAGAACGTGAAGAGAAGCATCCATCAAGCAAACATCAAAATCAAAGTCAGGGAAGGAAAAATAGAAGCAAATGTACTTAGTTTACAAAAAAGGGAAAAAAAATTACACATTTTCTGGGCAAATTCCCCAGTGCTGAAACTGTTGAAAAGACTTTGAATCTACCCACAAAAGAGTCCGACTACTTTATTTTGTTTATAGTAATTTGTGAGCAAATTGTCCACCAAACATTTCCATTAATTGCTGTTTCTCACTTCCTTAAGTAGAATATTTGGGATATTTTTGTTTTTTTATCATTATAAACAGATTATCTTCAGGTCACCTTGGCTTCAGGATATGTTTATACATCTTATGATAAATATTAAAATCACGGATTAGAAGATTTATTGCACTTTTCAAAAATAATGAACAGATTAGATCAATTGTTAGTTGCAGCTCCGAGCGAATTAACCCGAAGCGCACAAGTCAGGACCAGAACAAAGCTTCTATGAATGTAAAGTTAAATTAGCTAATAAAATGCTTTTGTCTGAACTTTGTATTCACGCGTGAGGGTCTGTAACAGCTCAGCTAACTCGCTCTGAAGCATCAGATCCCATCCATTAGCAGCCTGGACCAAATTCTTCTGATCTGCAAACAGCCTCAAGTAAACTCATTTTAGTGGGCTCGTCTCTCTCCTCTTGCCGCCTGCCCTGAAGGGATCAATACCAATATGAAAAACCTGGGTTCCATTCTGAGTAGACCACACCGGCGCCTTTCCCTGAATACTAATCACATCACATACCCAACGCCATAACAGCCTGCAATACAGTCCCAGAAGGACAGGCAGGATCTACGCAGCACTCCACTTGGGCTCGGAAGCAGGAGAGGCAGCTTTTCAGCCCCATTTACACGATCAGCAGGAGGCTGCCGCTAGAAGGGAAACTGAAGTCAGAACTTGGTAAACATTACTACAGTTTCATAGTTTATTTTACCTCTGTTTTTTAATGGTCCATTAGATTTTCACTGAGTTTTTATTCAGTTTGTTGTAAATCGAAAAGAACAAATAATATTACATCCATAATATAACAGCAACAAAACCAGCTGCTGGAACTTTCTGCTGCCTTCCCTTTCCTGTGCTTCTGTGTTTGACAGGCAGGGCTTTACTATCACCAGAGAAACAGATGCCTGCTGCTTTAAACATGATCAGTAGCAACTTATTTTAATCGTAGTAATGTGAAAGATTATTTAAATTAAATAAAAAGTATGTCCTGAACCAGTCCTGGACTGAAAGGACCAGATTTTTTTTAGCAATTTGTATTTCTGACTGCACGTTTCAGTGAAAATTTCAAACCCACCACATACTAAAACACTTCCACACATATAGCATCCGGTGAAAAGGAATTTTAGGCAAAGCGAACAACCCCCTCCCACAAAAAATTATGACATCATAACAGCCGAAAGCCTTGTAAAAATGAATGGTGCCAAAATCTCCACTAGGAATCCAAAAACAAAAAATCGAAAACACGTAACGAAGCCAAAAAACAACCGTTTCTGAAATATCCAAAAGAAGTTTTTAAATGAATATGAGGTGGGCCACATGACCTACGACTTAGCATGAGCTCCAAATGTTAATTCCTCCAAGGGATTTCTGTTCTTTTGCCCCTAACTCCTCCAGCATCCTTGAGAAGTTACTCATGGAAAAAATGCTGGTTTTATATTGTTTTATATGGTTTTGATTTTAAACAGTGGCGTTTCTCTAATGCTTGCATATTTTTTACCGAAATATTTAGACAATTTAATACACAAACTCTTAACTCAAGCTGAATGATTCAATATAACACAAATATAAGGAATGTGGGCATGGATAAGAAAAACCTTTGTGTCAAGAAAATCTGAAAATCCCCTTTCGTCAAATTCGTTAGAAATTACATGGACCTGTTAGTCACCCCCAGGCAACCAAAAAAATGAAACAGTTGCTATGAAGATTAAACCAACAGAAAAGTCGCCATTTTTAAAAAAGTTTTTTCTTCACCCCCATTAATTTGTCA
This sequence comes from Oryzias celebensis, assembly GCA_014656515.1. NCBI lineage: Eukaryota > Metazoa > Chordata > Actinopteri > Beloniformes > Adrianichthyidae > Oryzias > Oryzias celebensis. Next base: position 35,366,355 of record BNCR01000012.1, read on the forward strand.
CATGCAGCTCTGACCAGGGAAGCTAGGAGGAGGCTGAGGGGTGTGTGGCAACAGCTCAGACAGTGAGAGCGGGTCAAAAGGGGGCGGAGTCAGGTAGTGACTGAGGGTCATCCAACACTGCTTGTGGGTTTAACCATAACTATTACTAAACCTTTAGTTATTTTTTTTACATTTTTGAGATAAGCTGCATTTTCTCACACTAAACCAGTTATATTTTTGGAAGGGTTAGGGTCTTCTCAATAGAAATGAATGTCTTGGCCATGAATGAACCGACATCTGTTTAGATCTAAACGACTTGTAAAATACAACCTCTTAAAATCTGGACTTTGGAGTACTTTGGTCTATTTACAAACACTGGATCTTGTGTGGCCTCATTTCATTGCATATCTAATATAATTTTTTGTGAAAATAATAGTCACCAATATAAAGGTCTGGAAGTGCAGAATACGTGTTTGGATTTTCATGGATTTTACCTACATGACACTAAGTTTCCTCAGAAACCACATTTTCCACTTGGCACACCCACGTTACATCACATGACAGGCCGTTACGGCTGAGTTCCAACCAACTTTTATTGTATGTGCTCTTGCTATTATCCAGACTGGCATCTGTGAACTGAAGCACCACAGCGCTGAGGTTACCAGTTAGAAGAACCAGCATTTTGGTCAATAAAACATCAAGAAATCATGTCTTCTTTGAGCTGCTGGGGAAATCTGAGCTAACCAGACAGTTAAAATACAATAACTGTAAACTGCCACGGTTCACAGTTGAACAGAGAGACAGAAAGTCAAAGTCTATAAAATCACAAACAACCCCAATCAATAGAAAATAACTTGAGGGCTTAATAAAACCTTCTGGCATCACCAAATGAGCCCCTGACCTTTAGAAACTCCTCTTCCATGTGTTGGCAGTGCTTTAAACTTCTTCACTTTACTTTTTAGAACAACCATCCATTAATAGTAGAAGCCAAAATAAAGGGAGAATAAAGTAGATCATAATGTCTGGATGATGGATTCAACTCAGGACGTCGAGACAGATCCAACGCTCCGCCGACAAAGCGGTGATTGTAATCTGCTGTGTCAGCTGGAACGGCTTTGTTTGAAATCTTAGTTAGATTCTGCACACAGTGACAAGTTCATATAATCCTGCAGCATGCAGGAGTGAGAGGGAGAGGGGACAGCTGAGCTGATGGATCGATTCACATGAGTTTAGACTGTAACCTAAAGAGCTTCTTGAAATAAAGAATTTAAAAAGTGGCTCGATAGCGGAAATTATAAAAATAAACGCTGCCGTTAGGAGGAGGTATTTGATGAGGGGCTTTGTATTGTTTTATGAAACGCAGCTCTCCACGATCAATTGAAGTCTGGGCATTTTGCTTTAATAAAACATGTATTTTTTTGTCTAACATTTCAGAAAAAGCAATATCTGGGTTCTCTGAAGGAAACAAGCCCGGTTGGTTTTTTATCACCGCTGTGAGGCAGAATACTAGGCCTCTGGCTGAACCGTCATGAAGAGAGGTTACAAGTGAGGCGCGCAGCTCAATATCACAACACGTGCTTTCTTAAATGCCGCTCCATCTCTGTGACACAAGCGCAGCCTCATCACATACGACAACTGATTTTTTCCAGTCCTTCCTGCTGCAGACATTTCAACGCCGCCGCCCCTTCAGAGCAACCATCTGCTGACGGCGCCCTCCGCAACTCAGCAGACGTCTCAGGGATTTGGAGACAATTGGAGTTGACTAGGGCACAACCTCATTTATACAAACCACCCAAGACTTAAAAACGTCAGGCAGGATTCAAAAAAAAAAAAAAAAAACGTCTGCTCAACCAAAAGTCTTTGTGAACGGTTAAATGCACCGACATCAGTCACTTTAAATCAACCTGACAGGTCATCTGTATGCAATCTTGATGAGTCCATCAGCTCAGAAAATTAAGCAAAGTATCAAGGCTGTGAGTGACAGCACTCCCTGACTTCAAGAGATTGTTTAACTAGCTGGACTGAACGACTACATCCTTCGCTGACGGTCAGTATCCTCACACCAGCTCATCTGCAATTAAAAACAATCGTTTCCTTCTATGGTTGAGCCTTCACCTGCTCGACTTTTTACTAAAAAATCAATAACATCCCCCGTAGTGCTGTGAATCCTGCCTCTTTACCGCAGAAGTCGTAAACACGCTCTGATCTATTCCTGGCGAGAAGCGGAGACCATCAGAAATAATCCAGGATGTGGACTTTCATCGGCTTTGACTGGCGCCCCGTTGAACAGGCTCGGCAAATTTGTCAAAAAACACGCGAGACGACACACACTTGACATGGCGTCAGCGTCGTGAATATTCATGACAGGGTGCACAGTTTTTATCGTGATAATGTGTGTCACACGACGGACCGCTCGGCGTGCAACCCCGCTGCTTGACATGAGCATTTGGGTGACCCGCAGCAGCTGCTTACTTTGAAATAAGCGGTCCTGGCGCCAGATCAAGAGCATTATAGTGCTGCCCTTGCCAAAGATGATTTCAAAGTAGAACTGCTCAAAAATACATCATTCAAAGATTTAGAGTGGAAAATACTTGAGATTAGCGTGAATATTTATGGAGTGCATTTGAAATAAATAGCTAAATATTTTAAACACTTGAAGGATATCTTCCAAACTAGTTTAATTGTATTTATTCAAAACAGATAAAAGTGTAAAATGTAAATATCTGGGCACACTGAGGAGATTTTTGAGATCTTTCTCACAGAAGCTGCATGTTTTTCTTCATTGTAAAAAACTAAGTCACTGCGAGATTTCCAGCTTAGAAAATTAGCCCCAAGAATCAGCTGCCAGGCTCTCCTCTAAACAGCAGCTGGTTCCCTGAAATTCTAAAAAAAACACCTGATGGACATGAAGCAGGAGACAACAATTTGAGGAAAACAAAAGAAAAATGTTTCCAAGTAAGGCCCAAACAGATGTTTCCAGAGTTTGCAGATAAGTACGTGAATTTCCAAAGAGAGAACTCTCACAAGATGACTATAAAAACCAAGAAAATGCTCTGCCTGCCTGCTAACAAAGATTAAACAAGACTTTCCAAAATAGGATATTGCTTAGTTTTACTTTTTAAAAAAAGCTTTATTGTATACCCTTGCCACAAAAAGTATAAAAAGTTTGCAAGTTAACATTTAAATCAGATTAGGCTTCTTTGAAAAAGAGATACACGTATTTTCTTAGAGTTATAAAGGTCCAAAATTGCAGCTGTTAAGCATGGGGTGGGGACAGGGATCATGCTTTGAGAATAAACAAAAATGAAATACTTTTTATTTTTAAAAAAATAAAAAAAGGGTCCAATGCTCACCTTTGCTGAAGAAAGCCGATGAAAGGAGCAACTCCGGTGCCGGGGCCAACCATGATAAAAGGCACTGACGGCTCAGAGGGAGGTCGGAAGGAGCAACTGGGCCTCAAACTCACATGGATCTGGGATTGGAGGTCATTAGAAATCAATTAAAATAATGACTTTATTTCACACCACAATGAGAAGCATGCGTGGGCCTGCTATTCAATTAAAGGGTCTTAAAAAAAATACTAATCTGGAAAATGTGAGCGCTACAGAATCCATGGGGTCTGGGGGAGAGGAGATGCTGCAGCATCATCGTTTTTTTGTTTTTTTAATTACCTACACTCAAGTGGCTCAAAGCTCTCTTTTCCTTTCAACATATTTTCCTGAAGAAGCTTTCGTTGGCCAAATAAACAAAGCTGCATTTTCAAAAATGTTTTCTGTTTTGTCTTCTGATGCAAATTCTGGATGTTTCATTTTTGAGGATAAAACATTGGACATTTAGCAGAAGCGGTGACTGCAGATGTCCATCATCTACTTTCACCATTCTTTCCTCAAGTCTGCTTATTACCTTAGGCGGAGCCCGGCTGCTGGAGGATTCAGTCTTCACGGGGAAAACTAGACCGGGATTGATTAGGTCAAACAGCCAGCCAGTGCACAGACCTCGCCTCCCCGCAGGCCTTCCAAAACACGCTGGGAGCTCCACCACGCTGAAGACAAAATGCAGCTTTCCAGGGTGTTTGAGGCAGGAGCTGTGGAGAAGCAGAGAGTTTGAGATGGAAAAAGGGAGACACATATGTGCGCATTAACTAATTAATTTGCACTTTGGAGATGTTTAATCTGAAAAAGAAAAAAACTTCAAATGAAGCTTTTGAATATTTTTGATACTGAAAGCATATTTGAAACAACATAACATTTGCACAACCTGACAGGATTCCCGAATGTCTTAAAATTTTGAACATCATCTCTTTTGTGTACTCTTTAAAGTCCTCTCATGAAGCTGCTTCAGTATTTGAGATCAATCCAGCTTCAGATCACGCTGTATGCTGGTCCTAGGGCTGCTGGAGCCAACCCAGCTACTGTTGGCTAAAGGCAGGGCACAATCTGAACAGATCACCAGGCCACAGAATCACACTCTCACATGCTCACCTAGGAGCAATTTGGACAAACCAATTCACATACAGAGCATGTGCTCAGAGAAAGTGCATGCATGCAAGAGGAGAACATGCAAACTCCACACAGAAAGGTCCCAGTTGGGAGTCAAACCAGGCCCTTCTCTGTGAGGTGAGAGCGCCAACTTCTGCACCAACGTGCAGCAATTATGCTTTAGTCACTACTGCCTATACAGGTGGATATGGGCTGTCTGCAAATGAAAAATAGGTAAACCTGTAAAGGCCACAAAGGCTCGCACAAAATTTTAAGATCGTAGACAGCCCGCTGAGCCAGTAGAGCGAAAATGTTCATGCTGCAGGTGACAGATCTTTGTGAACAATTATACAACACACAAGGGTAAGTGAGGAGGGAAGAAGGTGTTTGTAGTCTTACTGTTAGAAATACTGAAATGAGGCAGAGCCCAGTTTGTTTGGGCATCCTGCAGGAGTCCTACACCCTGCAGCACCCGTACGGGACAACCTTCGAACTGTTGCATGTGACTAAGCCACGATTAGACAGATGTAGCAGAATATTCCCTTTATCCTGCTGCTTTCTAGTGCTACTGCTGTTCCTCTTTCATGGACTCTTAATTGCAACAAGTGGTTCAGATTAATCTGCCTGCTTGGAGCAACAAAAGCTTCCTACAAACCAAAGAAAAGAACTTTTCCTTGAGCATCACATTCATTTAAAATGAAGGGAAGTATTAGTTGAAGTTCAATTTTGTTTTTTGTTTTTTTTATATACATCAGCGGTGCAGACTTTTCCTTTGGCAACAACAGGAATGTCTCCTTAAGATTAAAGTTTGTGCCTCCCTTCAATAATGCTGCCTTTCCCTCTTATCTGTTCCCATCTTCAGTGCTGGCTTAAGTACTCTCATTCTCCCCTATCCTTCACTTTCCAGTTCCTGTTGGCCACTGGGGACCTCTATTGACCACAGCATCAATAATGCAGGTCACTAATGTCTCTGCACAATCTGATAAACTACAGCCACCCTCTCTCTCGCCCGCTCTCCGTCTCGCACACACACTCACAGAGGCAGCTAAGTGAGTACTAATGAGAGAAACTGAGAAGTTCTGACATGAGGTTAGATGCTGCTGTTCCACATGAGCTTTAAAGCAAAGCTAATGGGCAGTAACTTTAAAGAAAGAGCAAATCAATGACTAGCTAAGTGATGCTGAAACAAGGAACACACAGCATGTTTAAGCGCCGCTCGCTGACGAATATCCAATCTTTGACGAGCATTTGTTTGTTGATTTTCCTGAGCTCTTTGGGAAATAATGCAAACTGGTCCCTTTAGTTTTTTCATGAATTTACTCATTAAAGGGCCATTTTAAAAAAAACTGTGTTTTTGGTGTTTTGAGGAATTTTTCTCATGATGGAGGACATTTATGAAGAAAACTAAGCTTAAAACTTTATTTCTGAGAATGTCGTTCTTGAAATTGTTGTGAATCAGGAGCAGACAAAAAATGCGGTTGGAAAAAGCTTGTAGCAGTGATGTAAGCTCCCCACTATGATTATTTTTATTAATTTATGTATTTTGGGAATACAGTTCTACCCACAACTCAGAATTTCTGCTGAGTTCCTGCCGCTCTGCAGAAACGATGTTCTAGAAAGCAGGTTTTTGGATTTTCCCTAAAACCGGCATCACCATAATTAGGTTTGTGCAATGTGTTGACACACAAATACAAACAAACATGGATCAAATTTTGCAGATTTAGTTTTCTTACTTTGTCCTAAAAGTTTCTAAATATCAAAACCAGGATGCAAACACCAGACTAATTACTGCAGCTTCCTTTAGATGTTATCGACTAATTATTTCAAATCCTCTTAAATGTCAGACAATTTCAATGCTCGATCATCCAAAGAGTTGAAGTTAGGAAAGTAGTTAAACTCCAGAGTGAATGCCACAGCATTTCTGAACTGCTTACAAAAGAAAAGGCATGTTTTAATCAAGCAAGTCTCTTAAAGTTGGACGATAGGATTTTTGGGGCTAAAACAGTCCAGTTCTGTCACAGCTGGTGATTCCTAAACAATGACATGCTAGCTTCACTTTGTCTGTCATCTTACCTGGCCGCAGAATACGGTCTGATCTGCAGTTTTGGCAAATGTTCTGAAAGACAAGCAAAAATGTCAATCACTCCGTTGTCTTGCTGGGATCTTGTTACGCCCATCACAGCGAGAAGCAAGATTAAAAAAAAAAAAAGTGAAAGTCATCTTGGTCTGCGGAGACGTCTTGCCTAACCCCCACCCCTCCCGCAGGCTGCAGTCTCGTTTCTGGGACACACTTCTATATTTATGAAATTACAAACTCAGGGTTATGGAGTCCCAGGTGTCCAGATGTGGAGCCAGTTGGACGCAGACTGCTGATGCAAACCTTATTTCAATGTCTGCCATGAAGGTGCCCTCTTTTAGCTAATATGTTAAGTATGTGACAGTGTGTCAGAAATTCAGGAAAAAGTAGAGAAACTTTTCCCCCCTGTAGCAACAGGACTGTTTTCTCTGCAAATGACACTCAGTTGATGCCTCTGAAGAAGGAAATCCAAGCTCTACACTTGTTTTGATGAAGTCAAACAAAGTAAAGCTGCAGACTGTGCTCCAGCTGAGTCTGTAGAAAAACACTTTTTATTACTTTGCCCTCAGAGGTAAACAGAAGGACTAAATCTGCTGTCTGTTAGAGAGACGGCTCTGCCATTCTCAATCCAGATCCTCCCAAAACTGTCTTTGAGTTTCTACTGCTCCCTTTAGGGGGCGCCACAGCAAATCATCCTCATCCACCAAACCTCATCCTCTGCGTCTTCCTAGTTCACACCAACCACACCATGTCATAAACCTCCTATTTGGTCTTCTTTTCTGGTATCTCTAATCTAACCATGCTTCTACCAACATAATTTATGTCCCTCCTCTGAACAACATGAGTTGTCCTCAGATGTACTCATTCAGCATCTTTAGCTCTGCCTCTTCCATTGTCTCCAAATTAACAACATGGCTGCTCTCACCACAATCTTCTACACCTCTCCTTTCATTCTTGCTGACTCTTTAGTCACATATCACACCTGTTACCTTCCTCCACCCATTCCAACCTGCTTGTGCACTCCTCTTCACCTCTTTCCCACACTCTCTATTGACCCTAGAAATTTAAAGTCCTCCATCTTCTCCACCTCTGGTCCCTGTAACCTCATCATCCACTTGAATCCCTCTTTTTTTTTTTTACATACTCCATCGTGCTGCAGCCGACCTTCATTCCTCTACTTTCCAGAGTAATATTACACCAACGAGTACTAAAGCTGAGGAAAAACGTAATTGGGTAGAAAAAATTAACAGGGGAATTAAGCTGAAATTTTGACTCTTTGAATTGCAATAACCTCTGTTTAAGCTCTTTTATTAGAAATCTGCCACAGACTCAAACTCTTACTTATTTAATCTCTAAGCCTCATCAGCTAACATGGTTTTCTTATCATTTCTATGCTGATGATACAGAGTCAGGTTGTGACCTTAGGTTAAGATTGCAAAGTATGTCACAATCAAAGAACTTTTTCATCCAAATCTGTCACTGCTCTGATATGGAGATTAATAAAATGTCTTACTTTACCTTGAAAGAGCCAGGAACCACAGAAATTACTTAAGGGAACAAATGGCGTGACCCCTTAATCCTCCATTCGAAGTTTAACATCTCAGACCAAAATGAAAGTAAATGAAACCAAATTATTTTGTTAGTTTTTTTTTATTTATTTTTTTTTATTATCATCCACTGGACGTCCACATGTGCTTTTAACTCTGTCAATGTCCTTAAAATGATTCTAATTTTTGGTTTTGATGAAATAGAAATTCTGGATGTATGGGGTGGAGAAGTGGGTGGGGCTTCCATTCTAATGCCTATTTTGTCTATTTTAACTTAATGAACGGTTGGAACTAAACTTGGCTTTTTTTGGATGAGTTACGGTCAAATCAACCCCAAAAATAACAAAATAAAGTGTTAATTTAAAACTAATAGTAGATTAAAGCTACAATTTACACATATAGACACATAATAAGGTTAAATAGTTTTGAATTATTTTGTTTCTCTTGCTATGATTCACCAACAGCTCTGTTCTGTAGGTTGTGGAAAGTTTACAAACTAAATTATTTTTACATTTTCTAGGAATGACTCATTATAAAGCAAAAGTTCTGAAGTTTGCATGTCATGATGTAAAAATATTGGTGCCATGCAAGGTCATCCAATCTCTTCAGTATCTGATTTGATCTATATGGTTAAACTGAAAATCCAACTCAAAAATAACGATTTCAGAAATAATTAGAGCCAAAACAGCTTTTTTCTTTTTGTAGCAGAAGATGAAAATCTTTCTGAATAAATGATGGCGCACACGCCATTCTTTCCATCTGTGAAAGCACACACCTCTCCATCAGAGGGTGTATCATGTGCGTTAACACAATATTGTGCACCTGCGCGGTGCTCGGATTGCTACCTTTCTATCACAGAGAGACAGCTCACGTCCGAAGCTGAGAGCAATCAATCAATCATCTCACATCACTGCACCATGATGATACTGCTGGTAGATACAAAGGACGTATCACTTTTAAAACCTTTGAGCAAAACCCCTTTTTCTGGAAGCAAGTGAATGCAGTTCACGTTTTAAATTATGCATTTTGAAAACAGAAAAAGTCTCAGAATCTCTACTCTGTTTTCATAAATAATTATTTCTGTGGGTATCATCGATCACGTCCCCAACAATATAATCTTTTTAATCTCAAAAAGTCTCATTGTGCTTCCATTTATATGCAGAGGTACAACTTTCGTAGAAAGGAATTGAAACGGCTATATAAACCTATGAATCGTTTTGGAGGCTATGCATGCAATAAGATTATTGTTGTATTTCAAGCATGGAGAAAATGTCCTTTAGTAGTAACAAAACTTTAATTTGAAGAGACTTTCTGGTTCCATTTAACCCTATGGCTTTCCAATAAAAAATATATTTTTGGCATTTAAACTTAGATTTGATTACATTAATCTGGACTTTCCACCTTTTCTTTAAATGAAAAAAGTGCAAACTTCTGATGTTTTATTTTTTTAATGTTAGATTTATTTTGCTGTACTAATCAATGCCTGTCTGAAAGTGCACATCTATAGTATTTGTGCATTAGCGTCTCTAATCGGTATTTTTGCATTAGTGTCCACCACTGCACTGCTGATGGTAAGCGTTAGGTGGAGGGTCAGGGTTAGGGCGTAGTTGTCCAACGAATGCTTTTAAATTGTAAGGATGTTTCACAGCTGCGATAATAACAGTGTAAACATGACAGATGTACGGCGAGATGCTAGCAATGTAACGCGCATTTTATTCAAAAGTTATTTAAATTTTTTGAAAACAACAGAACACAGTCGTGGGATTCTTTTTACCTCCCGGAAGATTTGACCTTTGTGATGTGAAAAAAAACAGATCCCATATCAGCGTCTTAGTTAATTTATGCCAACATTTAATTCCAAAATGTCAGATGTGAACCTCAATCTGCAAACACCTCTCTTTTTCAGAGAAGGTAATGAACCAAGACCAGCACAAAAAATTGCAGTGGTGGCACACTGAGTCAGGATTGACCATTAACCTGTGATCCAAACTGACCCTGCACATTTGTGTCCTCAGGAAGCCCTGCGGCTTGACAGAAACCAACAAACAGCTGTTGCCCTGAAGGGCTTCAAACGCTACATTTTTCACTAGCGCACAACTGTCCGGATTTCTGCATCTGTTCACAAGTTGAAGGGGAAAAAAAAAAAAAAGGTGCTTAGGTTGGCAAGTAGGCTTAAAATAACTGACATTGGGGTAGGCCAAGAGCTGTGACACAGCTGTTTTAGAGGACAACCCGACCTGCACGTGAATCTGTAGCCAACTAATTTCACTGTCGGGTAGGTTTCAGTCAAAGCTTATTAGCATCTAGACCGAATGACCAGCCAGATATCTCCATAAGCTGGAAGAAAATGTTTGTCTTGTGCCAATGGTAAGCTCCAAGGGTCAAAGTAAAGGAAACACAAAAAAAAAAAACATTTCAATCATAATTAAACTTGATCAAGAAAAATGTTGACAAAAACTGAGACAGTAAAAGTTTTTGAAGCTCCAAAGAGTCAAAAACCAGATGTGGACATCAGTTTTTGATCTTTTTAGGGAACTTTCAACATGTTCCCCTCAGTAGAATGAGGATGTCAGGTCTAGATTCAGCCACAGAACTGTGCTCAAAAAGTTTGCTTTACTGAGGCTACAGTGACTCCTTCTGGACACACAGGCAATCACTATAAGGCCACAAAGTCAGTAGGAAGTCTTGACGTAACTTGAAATGTGTTAAGTGAAATCAAACCCCTTATATTCAAGTTAATTCACACGTTTTGTGCAGGAGCCGCCTAAACCGCATCTAGCATCCGTCAGGGAAATGTACCTTTCCCCAGGCAACACAGAAACATTTCATCAGATTTGCATGTAATGTTGCAGAAAATGCAATAAATACTTGTGTTTTATAATTCTAAATAAATCATGCCTTCAAAAACCATTTTAAATCGTTTTTTTTATGTAAAATTTCTATATCTAAGAGAATATAAACAAGTCTGACCTATCAGGAGGCTGAGAGGAGGGGAGCAGGACGAGAAGGCTGTGAGAAGCTCCACAACACTGAGGCTGGCATCTCGCACATACAGGTTGTAGTCGGCAGCGCCTTGTTTACTGCAAAGCTCCTGCAGTCTCCTCTTCTGCACACTGTCCGCAACATGCTCCACCAACGCTCGCAGAAATGCCTGACAGGGACAAAGAAATCAGACGTGAAATGAAAACTGTTCTACCCTAGTTTTCTTTTTATTACTTTCACAAGCCCTGCAAACTGATCTCAATGGCATCCTTACAGAAATACAAAACTTTTTTCCATTTTTTTCCCAAAAGTGAAGCAGCCAACCTTGAGGTCATCTTACTTATCGAATACAGATGGAACAGCAAATGTAATGTGACTTCTGTAAGGTTGTAAAGAGTTCTGACATTATGAAACCAACTGGTGATGTTTCAAAAGTTTTAGATTATATAGATGAGGATGTCCAGGGTCCAGGTCTGTCCCTTCAGTAGGGACAGGCTCTGGCAACCCCATGACCCATGGATGGATGGATGGATGGATGGATGGATGGATGGATGGATGGATGGATGGATGGATGGATGGATGGATGGATGGATGGATGGATGGTTTTACAGATCCCAACTCAGTAAAATAAAACAACAGATTTCAGATATGTCAAATCTTTAAGGTGATCCGTTTATTACAGTATTTTGGCTGTAGGATAAGACTCAAAAATTGCAGTGCATGTAAAGATACAGTGTTAAATTATCATTGTTTTTGCAAGTTTTCTTCATCCCATGCAGGCCTATATTTTGATCCTGGGAATACTGACTTGAAAGTCTCTATAAGGATGTCGATTTTCCTACAAAACTTTCATTTTTTTAAATATGTTTTAATGATTACTTCTCTTCGTAATCTTCTTAACATTGTACTAAATTACATCTGAGTGCTCCAGCATATGTAGTGATCAATGAAAAAGGTGCACTTGTTTATGGATAAATAGCTAACTCCGGTCGTTTTTTTTTTTTTTTCTAAAGCATCGCTGCAGTTTACTCTTTGATTATTACCTGTTTGTTTATTTCCTCGTGGGCAGTGATTTAAATTTAAGATTAAAGCGATCACAGCGAAATATTCAAATGAGCCCGCTTCAGTTTCAGCACGATTCAACTTCAGCATGCAGCTATGAATCAAACCGACACGGTAATCAGAACATCTAAATATTTGTCATGCCGAAGTGGTCGGAATAATAACAGTGATTCATAATATAATGTGCATATTTGTATGCAGGGGCTGGAGGCAGATGGTCATAACTTGCTCTGGAAGAATTATTATCTCCATCTTCCAGAGCGTCCTGTGAAACCATAACCTTCACCTGTAGTTGAAGGGAGTGAATGAATTTGAATTTTTACTGTCAAAAAGGAAAAAAAAACATATTTTGTCACAGTCTGGAGATGAACTGAATAACATATTTCTGCATTTGCCTCAGTGGACATAAGAGAAAGAAGATTACATCCATTTTTACACAACATTCTGATGCAGACTTTGGAAATGTTGCTTGTTCAGTTGAAGGCCAGAATGTTTTCCTTTTTTAAGTTTAAATAAACTTTTTTTACGCCTTGAAATCTATTGAGAAGAATTCATGAGAATTTGAGCACTGCTCGGCGCTTGTTTGTCTTTGAGCTTGTTCCTTCACATTTTGTAGAAATGAAGGAACAAGTATTCTATTGCAAAATCTGACTGAAAGGATCATTTTAATTTTGGCACAATCTGCAATAGTTTTCTCAATGTCTTCAATTTTTTTATAAATAACTCCAATATTGAATAACAGAATTCCCCAGTAATCTGGGGTTTCACTATTGTTGTTGGTTATTTGTTAAGTTTATTTTTAGTGTTATTTATTATCAATCTGCTGCTTTAATGGAGCTATGGCGACAAGGTGATTTCCTTTTTGTAAGATCAGTAAAGTTTTATTCTATTCTATGACCGTATATTTGGTAATTCAATCCTTTTTCTTCGATTGATTGTTGTCCAATAAGTCCCTCTCCCTTCTTTATTTAACAGAAATGATCATCAAAATGTGAAAAAAAATCTGGAATGATCAGCGTTCTTTTCAAATCTTGCTTAAATCAAACCCTAAAAACAGAACTCTTGTCTACTGTATGTTTCACAAACAAACTCAAACTCAAGGGACTGAGACTAAATCTTTGTGTAGCTTAAAAAAAAAGAATCGACCTGTTAGTGAAGCTAATGTAAAAGAAAAAAATCTTTAATTATTTAGAGAGCATGAAGGTTGGACTCTGGATTAATGCAAAGAACGATTATAATGACGTCTGATGACTGGGTATATCTGATGGGTGTATGTAAGAAAAAAAAGGGCCATATTTTTTTGTTTTGTTTCACAAAGCAAATAAAAGTAGGACAGGTCAAGTTACATTTTGCAAATACATTTAAAAAATGACCAAAATGTGAGGTTTGGATCAACAGTACCTTCTTAGGAACACTTCTGATCTCCAGACACCAGGTGAACAGGAAGAGGAGGGAAACATTTTGAGGTATGTGTGGCGGCACCTGAGCTCCTTCAGAGAGAAAAAGACATCTGTTTGCAAAATCGTTTTGCTTTAAAACACCAGTTTTAAATGAAAAGAGGATAGCAATGCCTTTTTTCTTTGTGTCTTTTCTCAGAGCGACATGGACGTGATGGTTCCTTTTTTCTTTAAGGCCCAGTCTGCAAAGCATGTAGTCCACCTCTTCAGCTCTATTTGGGCAGAGCACATCCAGAGAATCCCCTGGCTGGTAGGTCAATGTTGGGCAAGTCTGAAGGGAAAAAAAGGGGGTTAAATGAAGAAAATATTCTTTAAATGTATTTAAAATGTACTTTATTTTATGAAACTTACAGAAATGTCTAGCTCTAGAAGGAGGGCTGTCTTAACAGAGTCTCCTCTACTCAGAAGAACGGCCTTAGATATGGGAACCTCATGAAAAGTCTCTTTGTTTAGAGGTCCAACACTCTGAAATAAAACGTTAAACATAAGACGAATTAGGAACCAAGCAAAGCATAAACTTGTTGGGGGTTGTAGCATTCCTTTACCTGTTCCGGGGCATCCACCTCCTCCAACGTAACATCTAAGAAGGGAGGGGGCAGAGCGGGAACGTTAAGAGAGGACTCTGAAAGCGGTGGCACAGAGTTTGTCAGGGGAGATGAAGAGGAAATTTGGGGCATTCCCTCATCCTTTGTCTGCGTAGCATCATTCTGGGATATAAACTCTGTCCTTCCTGATGAAGGCACATTATGAAAGTTGGTTTTAACGGTCTCCCGGCTCTGTTGATCAGTGATGCTTAGCAGGTTTAGCTGCACATCTGGTTTGGTGAAATCCAGACATTGTTTTGGTGAATCTTTCACATTCTCTTCAGACTGAGTATTCCTCTCAGAAGCCATTTTTAATGCAGCCTCTTTGACGGCATTCCAAAGTCCTTCAAGCCACGGCTCCACAACCAGTTCCAACCTAAAGGTAAACAATGAAGGCAAAGCTTTACAACAACGACAATAGTAAAATAAACATTTAAAAAGTTAATTACTGGAGTTTTAAAGGGGCCATACCATGAAAAAACAACTTTTGGAGCTTTTAAGTGTATTATACTGTTCATTCCTCAATACAAACAGCCTCAAAGCGGTGTTTTGATCCGTTGACGCATTTCTGAGTAATCCTCTAAAAACCTGTGCTCTCTGCAGCAGCCCCTCCCCTTACCCACGAAAGTGAGCTGGTTCTCACAAGCTCATAGATCATAGATTAAAATCATCCCCTTTCAGGAAGAGTCTGCGCTGCCAGCACCACCCCCAGGCTAACACACGCACTTTCTTTGCAGAGCTAGCGGTGATCTGTAAAATGTTTTCATTTTATATGCCCAATATGCACATCCATCTTTGCATTAAGTTCAGATGTTTGTTTACATGTGAGGACACGCACTGGCATGCTGAGATGGCACTAGGATGACGTCGTGAAATGGGCGGCACCGACAAGGGGCGAAAGGCCTCAGAGATCAAGTCATTTTACTTCCGGGTATGAAAAGACACAGAAATGACTAATATTTCATAAATAATTTGTTTTTTTGTGTTCCTTTAGAGATATATGATCTTCTATATGGATGTAGTTTACTCTGAAAGACTTACGAAAAGCATGATATGGCCACTTTAAAACCATAGAGGTTCACTTTGGCTGGAATTACTGAGACATTTCAGTTTCACTCTGACCTAAACACCTGAGAACCACTAAAGACACTACCAAAGCAGTTTTGCTTGTCCTCTAATCATCATGTCAAGATAATCCCATACGTCCCCTCGCTACAGCCATGTTTTAAGCCCAACCAAGGCTTGCTTGATCAGTCTTCATCACAACTCACAAGAGCTTTCACATTTGTCAAAAAAGTAGATTCTCTAGTGAAGAATAAACAGCCAATAGTGAAAGTGAATTAGGTATTTTGCAAGCATTCGAACATGCGTGTTTTTCCCTGCAGAACCTACCCAACACCATCATCTGCAAATCCAGCTGGATAGAACTGCCTGGCTCCAAGCACCTGTAGACTACGCTCAATTGTCTTCCCACAATTGCAGAAATTTGCGTAATTTGTGTCTCCTAAAGCTGATACAGAAAAAAAAACAGATTAAGATTTGGCAGCAACCTTTAATAAGTTAAATTAAAGTATACTAAAATTGACTTGGAAAGTTTGGGATTATTATCTTGAATAGTCTAAAACTGAATAATTTAATTAGAATGTACCTAAAAGTGTATAAGAAAGATGTCTATAGTGGTCAGGGAATTGAGTTTTCTTGATTCTCTTGACAAATTGGAGAGCATTGTCAGGTGGTTCCCCATCACCAGTGGTAGAGACAACAAAGACTACAGGAGCGATCTCTTTCTCCAAATTGTACTGGAATAGATTAGATCCATGAGGAGACAAACACACAATCATCAATAGGAAGCTGTTTATTAAACTTGTATTAAATTAAAATAATTTTACAAGTCAGAAGTTGTGCAGTCTTGAGATGTTATGTGTGTTATGACTGATGGTACCTTCTCGTCTTGGTTTAAGCAGCTCAGATCAGCAACCAGCCCATGGTCCTCAGCCTCTTCAGCAATCCCCTCTGCAATGGACTGGGCTTGGCCCTTCTGAGACCCGTACAGGACCACAAACCGAGGTTTTGTCTCACAAGGCATGCTGCAAAACATACAAAAATATTGTTTTTGTGAGTTTAAACTATTAAAAGAAATTTACCCCAAACAGACTGATTCGTATTTGTGTTGTTATGACAATAGCATAAGTCTCAGTAAATTACGACAGAAATATTATATTATGTGAACTTCTAAAAAATAACTACAGATACTGAAACATATTTCCCACCCTTATTAATATTTTTTCACATCAAAAAGGTAAATAACAGTGACAAATAAAACAATACTAATCTGTTACTTAAATCACAGAGAAACATTACTGCTAAAGTTACAATTTAATGTGGATTACCGTGGAACTGAAAGTCGTGCTTACCAATATGCACCAGCTGTAGAAAAGAAGCAGGCAGGATGCAATGAAAGAGCCCTTACTTTTGTCACTTCCCTTCACAAAACAGTAGAAGTGCCCGGATGTTGCGTGACGCATGACGTAGCCAGAAGAAATCATAACGCCGCACGTGAAACACTTAAACTCCTTCTGTCACTTACACGTTCATCTTAATCTAAACTTTATTGAGATAGCAACTTTAAATCGCGCTGCAGTGGTAAAATAGCAATAAAAACAACCAATAATCCGTTTCTCGCTCATAAAATTACATGGAGGAACCTTATTAACCTTACCCTAAGTAACAAACATATATAATTACTTTGAAAAAACATTTCTACGTCCGCCACGTAAACTTTTCAGACATATTTACCTTCATGTACAGCTCATTTAATTCTCTTGATCCACTCCTTTGCCAGCCACGCCACTGTAAATTAGTTCTCGCGAGATCTCGAAAAAAACTACGTGATCGGCTCGAACCAAGTTGGAGATTATGTTTTTAAATCAAGCCCTTAAATTATTCCTTTTGGGCAAGTTTATATGTGCATAGTGTATTGATACATTTGTATAAGAAATACATTTGTTGCGTTCGTACGAAGTGACATTTGAACGTTACGAATGGGTTTTTTAAAAGCATTTGGTTCCGCCCTCCCCGTCCGTGGAGCCTTCCAGAAGTAACCGGCAGACTCGTGCTCAGCCACGCTCCAGCAAAAAAACATAGGCTAAACAAAAATTACAGTAGTTGAACTTGCGTAGAGTATTTTCTGTCTAAGTCAAGATGTCCACACTAGGGACACTGGCGTTTGATGAGTATGGGAGGCCGTTTATCATCATTAAAGACCAGGACAAGAAGACTCGGCTATCGGGCATTGACGCATTGAAGGTACAATGGGCTAGCTAGTGAAGTATAAATGTAGCAATGACCTGCAACTTTTACATTTATGTTGTAATACTTAAGGCGGACACGTAAAGAGGCAAAACGCACTTTACTTATTATTTTGAGTCATTTTGTCTATTTTTTTGAAATGGTTTTCGGGATACTAGCATCTGAGTAGTTTAACGGATTAGCCGAAAATGCTAACGCGGGCCCATGTGCTTAGCTAGTGGGATGTAGCTGCTCCCAAAAATGGTCAGAAGTGATTCAGATCATTTACATATTTGAAGTGCATATTGTAATGTCTTAAAATGAGTTGTTAGGGGAAAGTTAAAAGTAAAAGTCCACGTTTATATTTATATTTTTTACGTTTTGCAGTCTCACATTATGGCAGCCAAGGCGGTCGCTGGAACGCTCAGGACATCTCTGGGTCCTAATGGTATGTCTGAAACAATGTCATATCGAAAAGCAGCAAACACAGATTGTTATGGACCCTTCCTTCATTTTCCATTTTTGCTTGCAGGTCTTGACAAGATGATGGTTGACAGAGATGGGGAAGTAACTGTCACCAACGATGGAGCCACAATCCTCAGTATGATGGATGTTGACCACCAGATTGCCAAACTTATGGTAGAGCTGTCCAAGTCTCAAGATGACGAGATCGGTGATGGAACTACTGGAGTAGTGGGTATGTGAGTTGTCAAAAGTTGTTTGATTACATTTTTTAGTCATACTTGTAATGATTTGATCCCAAACCTTGAAAGGCTGCAGTCCACTTTGTTTCATAATAAAAATATATATATATACATTTTAAATGCTTTGACTTTAAGATTTATGTTTTAACACTCGGAGTGGTGTATTGAATGACTGCATTTTTTTAATATTATTGAAACATTTTATCATCATATACTTGTTGGTTTATTTTATTTTATTTGTTTTGACTTTTTCTTAGTGCTGGCTGGAGCTTTACTGGAGCAGGCTGAGCAGATGCTGGATCGTGGGATCCATCCCATCAGGATCTCGGATGGTTATGACCAGGCTGCACGCATTGCCATAGAGCAGCTGGACAAAATTGCAGAAACCTTCCCCTGTGATCCAAACAACCTGGAACCACTCATTCAAACTGCAATGACAACATTGGGATCCAAAGTGTGAGTGATAATAATAATAATTATTATTATTGTTTTTGCCTTTAATTATGGTCCTAGTTTTTAAACAAAAAACTAAGCACAATGACTGACTTGTGTGTTCTAGCATCAACCGGTGTCACAGACAGATGGCAGAGATTGCTGTAAATGCCATCCTCACCGTGGCTGACATGCAGAGGAAGGATGTTGACTTTGAACTCATTAAGGTGGAAGGCAAAGTGGGAGGGAAGCTGGAGGACACACAGCTCATCAAAGGAGTTATTGTTGACAAGGAGTTCAGCCACCCCCAGATGCCCAAGGTAGAGAAGATTTGTCAGGGGTTTTTTTGAGTAACAGCAGCACTTAAACAGATGAAATTCAGAATTAATTGTACTAATTAAATTAATTCATTTCATATCCTTATGACTTACGAGAAAAGAAAAGAATTAGAGATCTGTTTAAGGAGACATTTTTTTCTAGGTACAATAATTGTTGCTGAAGTACACCTAGTTACGAGCATTTTTTTCCCCTGAAATGTTTTCTTTTGTCACTTAGGAACTGAAAGATGTTAAAATTGCCATCCTAACCTGCCCCTTTGAGCCACCTAAACCCAAGACTAAGCATAAGCTGGATGTGACCTCTGTGGAGGACTACAAAGCCCTGCAGAAATATGAAAAAGAGAAGTTTGAGGAAATGATCCAGCAGGTCAGTAACCAAAGAATCTACTGTGGCTTCTTGTTTACTATCAATGTACCAACAACATTATATATATATATATATATATATATATATATATATATATATATATATATATATATATATATATAGAAGCAGCAAAAAATGTAATGTTTCGGGTTCTTGTCCAAATGCAAAACATAACAATCTTATGTTTAGGTCAAAAGCAACGGTGCCAACTTGGCCATCTGTCAGTGGGGCTTTGACGACGAGGCAAACCACCTTCTGCTGCAGAATGAGCTGCCTGCTGTACGCTGGGTTGGAGGACCTGAGATTGAGGTGAGATGCCTAAAAGTTCAACATTTGTTAGCCACCTCTAAATTTTACTTTAATCTTAATTTTTATCATTTAGTTGTCATTCTTGCAAAAGACTTTCGCTTGTATCAATAAAGTTGTGACAAACTGGAGAATAAACAGCAACATTGAGACATTTGTACCCAAAACTACAACTATAAACCAGTGAGTGTTCAGTGTTAACCTGCTTTGATGTAAAGAAATTCAGCTTATAATTAAGAGCCTTTAAATATCAAAAATATGTCGGTCAAGTGGGGTAAAAACCAAACTTTATTGCGTCTTTAAGAGGATGGTCCTTTCGTTTATGAAGAAAAGCTACAAAAATAGCAAAAACATTCCTTCAAAATGTAGTCAAAAAGTAAATTGGAATTATATTTTGCTTGAAAAAGATTGAATATGGTAGGTTAAATGGTTCAGTTTGTTCAGACACAAAACCAAGATAAATTTAACATCAATTGGATCATATCTTTGCCAGGTATAAAATCAAACACATCTACTTCACGCTCAGTGTTTGCTACTTCCTCAGTTTTATCATAAACAACTCTGTTGTAGATTAAACTAGTTCATCTTTTGCATTTTGAGGAAAAAGTTGTTGCTCTACAATGTTTTTCAGTCCTGAAACCTTTAATATAAAGTTTGGTATTGATGTTTCAACCCAAAGGTTGTGAAGAAAACTCACCTGCCCTGAAATGTGCTCTTGCAGTTGATAGCCATCGCCACAGGGGGTCGCATTGTGCCGAGGTTCTGTGAGCTGACGCCTGAGAAGCTTGGCACAGCTGGCCTGGTGAAAGAGATCTCCTTCGGCACGACCAAGGATCACATGTTGGTTATTCAGGAGTGCAAAAACACGAGGGCTGTAACCATTTTCATTCGTGGGGGCAACAAGATGGTTAGTCAGCTTGATCACGCATACACTTTTATGTGGGTGCTAGGGATATTTGTTAATTCTAATCTCTTTCCCATCAGATCATTGAGGAGGCCAAGCGCGCTCTCCATGATGCCTTGTGTGTAATTCGCAATTTAGTCAGAGACAACCGTGTAGTTTATGGGGGTGGAGCCTCAGAGATTTCATGTGCTCTGGCTGTAAATCAAGCTGCAGATAAGGTGAGACTCTTAAGCTGACATTTTAGACCCGTTAACCTATTTTCTCTTCAAATGTCAAGAGTTTTATATATATATATTTAAAATGTTCTGTTTCAGTGCCCATCATTGGAGCAGTATGCTATGCGGTCGTTTGCCGACGCTTTAGAAGTCATCCCAATGGCTTTGGCTGAAAACAGCGGACTGAACCCCATCCAGACCATGACAGAGGTCAGAGCCAGACAAGTCAAAGAAAACAACCCCTTCCTTGGCATTGACTGTTTACACAAAAACACCAATGGTAAGAGCAGTTTGTGGTCCAAAATGGTACCAAAATTCTTTGAACACGTAATAAGAATCTTTATTTCTGCTTTTTCCTAAAGACATGAAGCAGCAACACGTGATCGAGACCCTGATCGGCAAAAAGCAGCAGATCTCTCTGGCTACTCAGGTGGTCAGGATGATCCTGAAGATCGATGACATCCGAAACCCTGGAGAGAGTGAGGATTAAAGTCCTGGAGCCCAGGATGACTCGACAGTTAATGTTCTGAGTCACCCATGAGGGCTTTGGCACTTCCTCGAGCTCCGTGTCTAAACCACACCGCATATTCGTATTTATCATTTGATACTTGTTCCAGGTGTTGTAGTATCAAAGTCAACCTTAAAATGTTGATCTGATGAAGTCTTCAACTGTGCTTTAAACAGAATAAACTCATTGTCTAAAGTCTGCAAAATGTCATTTTTCAGGTTTTCCCAATATAAGCCAAAAACAAAACTTTCTTAATTTTTTTTTAGACATTCAGATTTTAATTCTTTACAAAACATATATTCTTTAAAAAATGATTAAATGGAAAGCGTTTTAATTTAAACAGTATTGTAGCCACTTTATCTAAACATTTCAGTTCTGTCAACTATTCAAATGCATTATGGTTTTTAGGACAATAAAGAAAACTTCATTTGTTTTTGAGCAATTTTTACAACATTTTCTCAAGTCAATGCTTGTATTTCATTGTTTTCAAGACTTTGTTCAGCAATACTTGTTGAGCCAGTTCAACATGTCTTTCCTTGCCTCTTGGATGTACGGTTTGTCCGTCGGGTTGATGTCTTCTCTCTTGCGGTGGACAAAACCGTGAGTTTGACCAGGAAATATTTTCACCTGATAGTCAACAGAGCACTTTTCCTTCAGCTTTGTCTCCAGAGAGTTCACCTTCACAGAAAAGTAGAACAGTTATGTCATTAAGCGGAAAAGTTAGGCTGAAGTGTCGCCCGTTGAAGCACACACCTGGTCGAGAGGGATAACCTGATCCACCTCTGCAAAGATGAACAGAGTCGGGCTCTTGAGTGCGTACCTGTCCTCTCTTTCTCGAACTATTCCTATATAGGAGAAAAAACAAAGTGCCGTCATGTGATTAATTTTTTACATGTATTTAATTGATTTATTTTAATCTAACCTAAAAATTCCTGTGAAAAGTCTAATTTTTAGGCATTTTATTTAAATTTGTGACATTTTAGCACAGTAAAAGATCCAAATACAATTTTAAAAAGTTTTTTTTTTTATCGTAACATGCATGCCCAGCTGTACATTTATCATATGCTATTGTTTTCAATATCAATTAAAAAAACAGCAAGTCCTGAGTCTTCTAATTTAACAAATTAAAAAAAACAGAGCTAGGTCTGTTCAGGCGCAGTTGCCTTTAAAATGAGAATGTGCAGCATCGCATATCAAATAGTCGGCTGGGTGTAGGACTGGCGTGCAGGAAATCAGGGTTCGATTTCCATACGGCACAATGAGCTTCATCAAGACCCTTCACGTTGCTGCCAAACTATATAGCCACATGGGGGTCCCAATCTGTGTCTCCCTGTGCTGGTCCCCAGCCCCGATAACATAGTGTCAGAAAAAGTATGCATGAAACTCTCTGCCAAGCCACCTGAGCGTCGCTGTGGCGACCCCTGACAGGATGTGCTGAAAGGTGAACAATAGAAACTTTGAAATCTGCATCTGTGGGGATGGCATACCGTAAACTGAAACTCCAGCTTTCACCTCTGGATACTGTAAAGCTATGTAATGAGTGGCAACCCCACCCCAGCAAAAGCCTACTGTCCCAATGCGTTTGGCCCCACACTGCTCCTTCAGGAACTTCAGCACTGCATCCACCTCCCTAAGAAGAAGATGAATTGGTCACAATCTGACAGAGATAAACGCAGAATTACAAGGCAAATATTTGAGCAGGTGACAGATGAATTACTTGTTTATAGTGGTTGGTTTTTTGTCCTGAAGCCACTCCTGAAATTTGGACCAGTCACCAGATGGGCTCCAAGCTTCCTTCCCAACAAAGAAGTCCGGACACACAGCTCTGCTCAGAGAACAACAGAGCTTTCCATACCAACTCCAGGAACTTTTGATCTCAAGCAAATAGCAGACTGTACGCACATGTATCCGTTGGCAGCCAGCATGTCCGCCATGTATCTAGTGTTTGGAAGCTGCCACCCGAAGATGTCGTGAATGACAATGACAGCCTTGTCAGAGGGACTGGTAGGTTTCACTAAATATGCTTTGATGTGCTCTATCTGGACCTCCTGGCCCAGTCCTCCATACTCAATCTTATCGCCTATATCACAGGGGCATGGGTTGCTTTCATTTGCCATCTAAAAAAAAAAAAAAAAACCACAAAAACAAACTGAATCAAGCGTTAAATTGAAATTTTAAGACAAGTTACATCTAATGAATGAAAGTATTTTATTGTGCTTCAATACATCCCAATATCCTGTAAAAGAGAAAAAAAACATTGAAAATTATTCAAATGTTTCCAGTAAATACTTTTTAAAAAAGTGATTCTTTTTATTTTAATCTGCATTTGAAAGTTGCTGATGATTACAAGCCATCCCTTTGGATGTTATCCCGTTTTTCACGAATACATCCAGCCTGGGATATGTGTTTGTATAACTTGCATGTATGAAAAATGGTTGAACTCTTTATCAGAGAAACCCTACTGTGTCCTCGGGTTAATGACTATTAATTCCTATTTTAGTCAAGCAAATGTTTTACAACATTTGTGTAATTCTTATCTCAAACCTTTCTAGTCTTAAAGGTTACATGTGATTATCAGGACATATAGAATAATAAAGCAAATGCTGTACAGAGGCTGTTCACAAATCTCTTGCGAAACTCAAATGACACAGCATTTTACAAAAGCCAGAAGTTTCAACTTATTTCAGGGAATTTAATAAATACCTAAATTAAGAATAAAACTATTTTTTCATTTAAAATGCTTAAGGTCAAATCTCTTTTTTTTCCCCCAGAGTTTTCTTGAAGAACCAGAAAATCTCCACCAAGGTTCAAGTTTAAATAAACTCAACAATTGAAGTCATTTGTCTTTCTTTTGTTTAAGTGGGACAGATGACAAATATCCAAACCGCCATGAGATTTCTTTCAACGTTTTTAAACAAAGCTTACTTTTATCTATGAAATTTGAACCTTAACTGCCATGACTGACACCCTTTGACAAACTGATGAACAAATACAGTTGAAGGTGCAGATTTATTGACAATTTAGCATCCTGGTTCCTTTATTTAAAACTTAATTTTCATTACATTGAATTCACATGTACTCCTAATATCTTCTGTGCCTTTTTTTATATTTTCATTCTTGTTCTTTTCACCTATCATCACTCTTTTGGAAATTAAGTTATATTTCTTTGCAAAAAAAAAAAAGAGTTTAAAACAGGTTTGGTGAATTTAAAATCTGGGTAAAATCTCAGACCAACTGGTTTGTTAACTACCGGTATGCACAAATAAACAAACTTTCAATAAATATTTGATTAAAAAACTAGGACATTTGAAAGAAGTCCATAAAAACTATATTTTTCATTTAAATGGGTTCTTTGGTTTCTGATTTTCTGGATTGATTGATCTATGACATTTCTTCAGACTTGTCACAGAAACGAACAACTTGATTTAAAACATGAGCCTTGTTTGCAAGAATAAATACATACAACTGTTTATGAAAAATCTATGAACCTTAGCCTACATAATTACTCTGTTTCTGAACATATCAAAAAAGATATTAACTTTTGGGGTAAATTTAAAATCTTTCAATCTTTTCTTCAAATGTAACTTATTTACGTAAAAGAAAATGCTTTCAATATAAATACTAAATTGCTTAATGCATACAATACAGAAATGACTAAAATCATATTTCAAATTATAACTCCATGCATGCCTTGGGTAATACAACGAAAATGTTTCTTGCAGGAAAATACCTTTTTAGATTACGGTGTGCTACTCAAATGGAAAAGACAACTTTCCAGTGGTCAGAGATACATACCGTATTTTTTTAGGATCTTCTCGAAAGCTTGAATGAGAAAAAAAACTTTTCCGTAGATCGAACTCTGGCGTAAGTCTGCCAGACCCACTAGTTGCATAACACATAAAAAAGGCATATCACGTGACATTCAAGAACACAGAAATTCTACCAAACCTTCAAAATAAAAGCAAATTAACTATAGTTGTCGGTGGGCTTAATCAGGGTCATAGAATACAATTGTGAAAACAAAAGATATAATTCTATCGTGTATTTTCAATAGAGCGAGGTAATTTGCTATTACCAGTATCAGTTTTTGTTTTGTTGAAAAGTTAAAATCCATTTGACTGTCATGTCGATTTCTAATGTCGTGGGTTACTTTTATTTTGAAATTTAAAAAAAGACATCTTGGTTCTTCTCTACATATTATTTAACTTCACTTATAGTTCTTTGTAGTCATCTCAAAAGGCACCGCTGGGATTCGAACCCAGGATCTCCTGTTTACTAGACAGGCGCTTTAACCAACTAAGCCACGGCGCCACTGGGTGCTGCCTGCCACAACAATTTGCTAAAAAAATACAATAATAATCAGGATTGAGGATGTGGGGGCTTGAATCCAGCACCACTCAGAGTGAGTTCTGTGTAAATTTGTGGCCCCTTTCAAACAGGGAAAATATTGTGTCTGCTTCTTAATAATCCTTAAAAGTTATATACATATGTTTAAAATGATATGAATAAGCATAAGTCATTTATTAAAAATAAACCATTAAACTAAATTATACTATTATAATTCATGTCTTGTTAGTTGATACATTCATAATGTGAGAAGTGGCTGACATGCTTCCATAGATCACACCTCAAACAGAACTCTGAGAATAAAGTCAGAAATATCGGAATTGAGTCAGAATAACTATAAAAGTCAGAACTCTGAGAATAAAGTTTAATTTATGAGAATAAAGTCAGAACTCCTTTAAAACGTCAAATCTTTAATTCCACTCTCGTTATGTGTTTTCTGGCCAGCATATATACAATAAAAAGTGCCATGTTGTGCACAGAAACTGAGATTTGGGTGGGAAAATGATCCTAAAAACTAAAAACATCAAGCATGTTTGCAAATTATTATATTCACACACACACACAAAAACATCAATAAGCGAAATTCCTAAACAAGCATTCAACTCGTTTTTCCAGAATGATGTTTTTATTAAACTACGTGACTCGAGTTGTGGAAGTTTCTCTGCCATAAAAGCTGTCAAGTACTGAGGTCTGCCAGTCCTGTTTGCGCATGCGCGTGTCACTACAGCGAGCTGCTAGCCATTTGTCGTCAGAATTTCGTTTTGGCAAAACGGAAAATGTTAAGAGCTCTGTAGTGTACAGTTTTAAATAAACTACTTTGATGAAGTACATACGACGTGTTCTCATGCCAGTATAACCTAGGCTATAACGACGCGACCAAGACGGTGTTTTGGAAATCTGTGGGAAACCATTTTATGATTGTTAATGCATCCGACCCATATTTATACAGTCTTCTAGCTAGCAAAACAGAGCTAGCAAGGGTAGTGTGTGTCGTGGATGGGTTTACTGACAAAGGTTTCCTAAGAGAAAGACGGTGGTTGGTGTTCATCGGATAACATGGATACAGCAGAAGAAGGTAGGCCCAGCCTTGTTCTCTCAGCAATATTCAAAGCTTCGCTAGGACTTCTCTCTGAATCCAGCCTGTTGTTCAGCTGGCCTGCTAACGTTATCTTCGCCCAAAGCCACAACCAGTAAAGTATAATCCGTAAGAAAAGGGGTAATCTGTTAAGCGCTATCTTTATCTAACTGTGTCTCATTTAAATGGCTGACCTATTTAGAACTTAAAAACTAAGTTTTGTGCAGAAACAACCCAGATGTTGCCTAGGATGTCACCTGTTCCATAATATGTACCCTAGAGATTAGTCATTTTAAAGAGGGACAGTCTATAGTTTCATACAAACTGTGGCTATAGCTTAAATTTTCACCTTTTATGTCTTTGTTTTCTATACGATTATTTTTAATATTGTCATAACAACAACATAGTTTTTTATGAACGTTTTATTGCGATTTAATTTTATTTTAAGTATGGGTTCTGTTAATTTTAAGCTTTCAAAAATAAAGAGCTTTCTAAGACACCAGTATGAAATAAAGGTTATATCTGTAAATAGATTACATTAAAAACACTACATTTAGCAAATATATAAATCACATCACAAAATAAGAACTTCCTGAAGTGAATGTTTTCTCAACTATTTAAAGTCCCATTCCAATCACATTTTGATCTTTTGTAAAAGCTTTCCCAGTGGTCTTTTAATTAGAATAATGCCGTTTTAACCAAAATCCAAAAACCTGTGTCGTTTTTTAGGACAGTTTCTCCAGAGCGGTAGTAGTTCATTCAAAGTTCAGCTCTGAGTTATGAGCGGGACTGTTTGCGCAGAAGTAAGCCTCTGCTGATATCCCATCATCCCTTCGTTTACACGCTCCCGCTAGCAGCCTCTTGCCAACACTGCAACACAAGTACACTCAAATCAAACCGTTGTTGTTGTTTTGTTTTTGTTTGGTTGTTTACGAAGTGGTCAGTAGTAGTCTTATGTGTAGCTGGTGAACTCGGAGAACTGTTGAGTGTTAGAAATACTTAAAGATCTGGAACCTTTTAGGATAGATGTGGTTTGACAATAGTTGAGCATTTTTTTAAAGCTTTAAAATCATTTTTTTACTGGTATTACTTTTAACAAACTACTGTTTTAAGCTTACCCACTTAAGTTTCAATCAGATGTTTTCATTTGCAAAGAAATCTTTCAAAAACTGATTTAATCTTAACGACTTTCTTTTTCATACAGGCCAAACTGTCATTTATGCCTTACAAAATTTCCTTTAATTTGTTTTCTTTTTGTAATGTCATGATTGTCTTATTACTAAGACTTAAAGAATCCTTGCAAATGCAGGTGCTCATTTGTCATTTGTTTGTGAAATTAGCAGATATCTGCCGTGTGTGCCGCTCTGAAGGGACCCAAGACAAACCCCTGTACCACCCCTGTGTCTGTACCGGCAGTATCAAATTTATCCACCAGGAATGGTAAGTGTTCTGCTGTGGTTTAGCAAATGACTTTTTATTATGACCCTTTCTATGTATTGTTCTTCTTAAAAGATCTCTTGCAAAGAGTTTTTATTTCTAATCAAAAGGATTTTGAAAGTGTGCAAATGGTTTATTGAACAGAAATTTTTTACGATATTTCAGAATAATTATTAAATCGTTACACTAAAACTAAAACAATTGTTTCTTGTGCATTTCTGATTAGCTTCAAGGTTAAAGTCCATCTCCATCTATATTTTTTTCTATTGCAAAGTTGTTCCCAGTGGTCTTTTATTTAGGACAAATTTGTTAAGACACAATTGTTAGAAACTTTTCGTTTAACTTCACTTTTAATAGCTTTATGATATTTTTTCATCAAGTATTATGAAGAAATGTTTTACTATTCTTAACATATAAACAGAAATGTATCACGTTAAAACTCTTAAACCCCTTTGTCCCCATTTGCAGCACCCATCAATCTGCTGTGTACATCTTCTGTCAGAGTAGCAGAGAAGGGTTTGCTGTTTTGATCAGGAAACATTTATCTGTAAACACATTACAGTGCTCTCAAACTTCTATATTCTATAATAGCAGTAAGCTAGTAAACTGGAGTATCGACCTTCAAAATAAATTATAGAAAAATGGTGTTTGAGGTGTAGCTAATGCTGCACTGTGATCAATATTTTCTGCCACCTCCATCTGCCTTTTAGGTTTCAGATGGCACACAATTTTTCTTTTTGGTTTGTTGCAAAACAACAGACTGTTGTGAGGAAAACATTGAACGTTAACTTTTTTTGTGGTTGTTGTGACACCTGTCTAATTGGTGACAGGAGGTCTTTTACCTTAAATGGGACCCTTTTCTTTAGGTGCCAACATTGAAAAAGTGTTTGTGTTGTTAAAGCTCAAACAACAAAAACCGTCAAACAGAATCAGATGCAAATCCCATTTTAACACTACTTCAGCTACGTGTTCCAACAACATCAAAATAATAAAAGACTTTTCATCATTTTTAAAAATTTACATTAAAGTTACCATTGATTTAAAAAAAAATGCTGTGAAGGTACCTTTAGATAGTTTTTCTTATATTATTATCCAAAAAACACTGAAATAATATTTCAAAGGATTTTAGTAGCGAGTTGAAGAGTTGAATCTCCTGTCTTGATGAGAAAAGCTAATTTTCAACTGAGGAGTTCCTCCCTGTGATAGAGTGTTAATGTTTGCTTAAGACTCAAGTTGAAGGAAGCTGACTTGTACACACTGATTATTTCTGCTCCGCTAACTTGCATCACTATTCTGTTAAAAAGTTGGGTAATATAAATACTCACGAAGACGCTTGACATTCTATGAGTCTAGAAGGCTTCTGTGATACATTAAATCTAGGCGTTCCTGACTTTAAACACTTTTGGAGGAGCCCTAGTTTGTGTTTGGAAAAACTAATTTCACACTAGTTTGTGTCTGTCTGGTTGAAATCAGCTCATTTCAAAATGCTCTATTGATACTATTTATCATGTGAGTACTGATGAGAATTATTTTTTGTTAGATCAGATAGAGGCGTCTTTCATGTATTGGGTTTTTAGAATAGCTTTGGTGCAGATTGATACTGCAGATATCAAACTTTATACATTTTGACCCTGAAGCTATGTAGTCGAACTAATGCAACAAAATACAGCAATTGTTCTTCGAGGCAAAGTTTGTTTTAAACATATATTAAAAATAACAAATCAGTTGTATTATGAGGAAAAGCCTAACTTCGTGGCCTAAAGGTAGTGTCTGTCCTGAGTTGAGGAGTCTGAGACTGAAAGGGTTCAGCTCAATGTTGCATCAATTGTGGAGACAAATTGTGATGTGAGATGCGTGAAAACCAAAATAGCTTAACTTTTGACAGACTTAGTAAGGTAAACTGGTTTTTTAGAAGCAACAATTCCCTTTTGCCTGTGTATAATAAAAACTATTAATATTATCAGGAAAGTGGTCCAGGTACATTAGCTTAATAGTCATTTAAAATTTTAAAAATAAGTTTAAAATAATTTTTTTCAGCTTGTCTTAATTTTGCTATATATAGCAGTTACTTGGGAAAATGCCATTTTTTAAAGCATGTCAACTCAGATTATGCATTGAATCCCCAGGATAACAGTGCTGGACTCCTTTAATTAAATCACAATTTTAAATTTGATTTGAAAAATTTAGAGATACACCAAATGACAGAATTTAGGATTATAGGTATGATCGTACACATCTATAGAGTTGTTCTAACTTAGACATGTCTTTTGTTTTCTTTCCTTTATTCACCAACAGAATAGTTGTAATGAGTTTGTGTGAGAAGTTAACTGCTAGCATGAAAACTGTGTGTAGCATTTTGTTGAAGTCTTTTTTTTTTTAGTTTTTACCTTTCTAATTGCTTTTTGACAGTTTGGTCCAATGGCTGAAGCACAGCAGGAAAGAATACTGCGAATTATGCAAGCACAGATTTGCTTTTACGCCAAGTAAGTCTAATTTAAATACTGTTTTGCTTGTTTTCTTATTTCACAGCGTAGAGTAATGTGCTATTTGTACTTTTTTGAGTATTTTCCTAATGACACCAATTGCTTTCTTTTCTTGTTGCTACCTAGATTTTGTACAAATAAACTGATATTGTTGGCATCAAATGATCTTCCTCTGATCTTCTTCATCTGTCCTCTTCAGTCTACTCTCCAGATATGCCCTCCCGTCTGCCCATTCAGGACATTTGTGCTGGCCTGCTGACCAGTGTGGGCACAGCCATTCGCTACTGGTTCCATTACACGCTGGTTGCCTTCGCCTGGCTCGGGGTGGTTCCCCTCACTGCATGTAAATATAAAATACCCTAAAAATATCTCCCAAATATTCATTTGCATTGCAGATGTCCTTTTGAACAAAATAATCTAGCTGAATTACAAATAAGATATGATGCGAAACATTTAGTACTAAAAAACAAAATCAAAATGAGTGCAAACAAGTTCTTGTTTAGTTTGCTGTTAAAAAGAAAAAAAGGCCAATTTTTAAATTAGGAAAACATAAAATAAAATTGCATTTTGATTATCCATACCACACTGTGTTTTTTTGCATTCACTAATTCATGTTAGACAAGTTTCTGTTGATTTTGTGCAACAGGAGTCTCTTGGAAGAGTTCTCCCTCCTGTTTGCATGTCGTTTTTCAGTCGCGGCAGTTTTCAGCATTTGTCAGTTTACCAGTGCAGAAAGCTAAAGCTCGTATGTGTGAAAAATCACTCACCCCTGCAGAGCCACTCATGCGAGTCCAATGACACCTGCGGTTTCCATAGAAACCCATCCAAAGTCATTTATTTGATGCAGGCAGACGCATAAAGAGAGGCTGCAGCTCAGTGACACCACTGATCAGTTTCTACATTTTTCACCAGCTTTATGATTATTTTACCCCTGGCGTGCCAGCTGCCTTTCTCTGTCTTTTGCTTCACAGCAAACTTGTCATTGTTGGTACATATTGTATGTTAGCGTAAAAACAGCTGTGGGTTGCTTACACATCTCCCTTACTTCATATTCAATTCTTTCTTAAAGAAAATATGTATGTTTAAGTAATAATTAATATCTTCCCTGCTCTACTTTTCTTATCCTGACATGATACTTGTAAAATCCACAGAACATCCAAATCAATATCAAGTCATTTTGATTCATACAAACATTTAGAACGTTATCATACTTAATGCTCATGAAAAAAAGCACATGTAAAGACTTCTGCTTCAATATTTGAAAGTTTGTTGGTTTTAATGTGCTTAGAGATTGTTTGTCTTACAGGTCGCATCTATAAGTGTCTGTTTACCGGCTCTGTGAGCTCTCTTCTGACACTGCCTTTGGATATGTTGTCTACGTGAGTGCAAACACAGAAGTTGAGCAACTCTCGGCGGGTGTTCGTGTTCGTTTGACATTATGCTTGTTGTGTGACTACAGAGAAAACCTCCTTGCAGACTGTCTACAGGGCTGCTTTGTTGTCACCTGCACGCTGTGTGCATTCATCAGTCTAGTGTGGCTCAGAGAGCAGATCGTCCACGGCGGTGCCCCTCAGTGGTTAGAACAGCACCAGCCACCACCTCCGAATCAAGCCAGACAAGCTAACGAGGTTAGACTATTAACTATCTAACATTGTTTTTCTTAAAACACTCCAACTGTTGGGTTTTACAGTAAAAGAGTTGTCAGATGTTTCAGGTCTTGATGCAGTTGTGATCTAACTGTGCATGTTCCCTCTGTCATAGCCACAAGCTGCAGGCCAGGGAGTTGCAGAAGAGCCCCCTGTGGCCCAACCAGCCCCAGCTGAGGCCCCAGCCCAAAATGAAGCTGAGCCTGAGCCTCCGGATGCCCCCCCAGATCAGGCAGATGACCCTGACTTGGAGGAGGAAGGAGCGGCTGCTGAAGATGCAGATCCTAACAATGGAGCGCAAGGTTGACACAGCATTCATTCATCTTAACCTTTCTAGCATTACAGGTGTAGCTGTGATAATCTGTCAAAATGCTGCAAGTGACAGTTATTCTACTTTGTGGAAAAAAGCTTAAAAATAGCAAACAAACAGGAAAGTACAAGTGCTTAATTGTCACCGTGTGCTTCTGTTGTCCATCTGCTGCAGATGACATGAACTGGAATGCCTTGGAGTGGGACAGGGCAGCAGAGGAGCTCACCTGGGAAAGGGTAACTTGTTGTGACATTATTCAAGTTTACACGTTTTTAGGCAACAAACTATAAAATGTGACGCATTTCATTTGAATTCTCAGATGCTTGGACTGGATGGGTCCCTGGTATTTCTAGTAAGTTTAAATGTTTTTACATGTTTTGAATTTTTTAATCAAATGCAGTTATAGTTCAAACACTGGAGTCGTGTCTTCATTCTGTAGGAGCACGTCTTCTGGGTCGTGTCTCTCAACACACTCTTCATCTTGGTTTTTGGTGAGTTGACTTATCACAAGCCTTTCCAGTATTTTGGATTATGTTATTTATTTTTAATGCTACTTAAACATGTGTTTTAAACAGTTTGTTGTGGTTTGAACCC
This sequence comes from Oryzias celebensis, assembly GCA_014656515.1. NCBI lineage: Eukaryota > Metazoa > Chordata > Actinopteri > Beloniformes > Adrianichthyidae > Oryzias > Oryzias celebensis. The sequence goes on from BNCR01000012.1 coordinate 35,399,475, forward strand.
TCCAGTTGTAGGTAAAGCTTTTTCTTTTCCTTTCAGCGTTTTGTCCATACCACATCGGGCATTTCTCTGTTGTTGGTCTCGGCTTTGAGGAATATGTAAGACATTTTGTAAATCATTTCAACAACTTCATAGATCGTCATTTGTTTACCTTCTGGCAACCTTTTTTTATTTGTTTAAGGTTCAAGCTTCTCACTTTGAAGGATTAATCACCACCATTGTAGGATACATACTGCTGGCAATAACGCTCATCTTGTGCCATGTATCCTTTTGGACTTATGCCCTCACATACATGCCTTTTTTATTATTAAAGAGAGAATTTCTGTTTTTAAAAAAAGGCCAGACTTGAGTTGTTAAAAAATAAAGACATTTTAAATATAAACTGATTTTAGTTTTAACAATGACCGCTTTGTTTAGGGGTTTTCTTTTGAAAGGCATCTTAGTCTGTAGTAGATCTGGTCCTTAACATCCATTTCAGGGACTGGCAGCTCTGGTCAGGTTCCAGCGTTCCCGCCGCCTCCTTGGAGTCTGTTACATTGTCGTGAAGGTATTATTGTAGACTGAAACAATGTTGAAATACAAAGATAAGATTTAAACTTTATTTACTGGTTTGTAAACTGTAAAGGAGTAAATGGAATAATCTCAAAAATCCACATGGCTGCTCTAAGTAAGCTGTACATATTATAGAATTTTTAAAAATATTTAAAGTACATTTTTATTTCTAATTCTTACTTATAAATTCCTTTAAACACATTCAAAGCATCATGTTTTTGCAGTGCATTGAATAACAAGAAAGGAAATTCTGATTCTTATTATTACCTGGCATAATGTACTCATCTGTTAGATAAAGTGTTTTAATTACAAATTGGCTGTAGAAAGTATAAGACTGAAGAATGGAGGCTACTGGTAAAAAAAGCCAAATTAGGTGCTAACTCTACCAGTAATTGTAGAGTTTTGTTAACATCTAGTATTACTGTAGCTGCTAACTCCAGTTGGATGTTACTGCTGAACAATGACTAAATGAAAATCCAGTAAAATAGGAAAGTTGAAGGCTACTTCTAAAATTTGGCCATGTAGTAATATTTGTGAAAATTAAATTAAATGCTAAATTGGCAGGAAGTCAGAAAAGGAAAAAGTGAAAATGCTGAATGACAAAAAAAAAACCAACTAAATCAGCTGCAGTACCTGCTCACATAAATGAAAATGAGCTAAATTTCATCTGAATTAACGATAGGTCAGCATAGATTATTAAATAGTTTTAGGATGTACGGTAATCAATTTTTAAACCTCTTATTCAAATATTATTCTTATTCAATATGTTTTTATGAAAGTTGTTTGTTTCTATTTCAGGTGTCTTTGCTGGTTGTTGTGGAGATCGGTGTTTTTCCTCTGATCTGCGGCTGGTGGCTGGACATCTGCTCTTTGGTAACATTTCTTAAGTCTTTTCAGTTATGGTTACATTTATTTGGATATATTTACCCAATTTAACTTCACGTTGCTGTCAATACAGACTCATGAAGCATCGTGTTAAATGCATTCAACTCTCTTGTGTTTTCTGCTTTAATTTGGTTGTGTTGGTTCTATGCTCGTCTGTGTCAGTGTGAGGTTTCAGCAAACCAATTGTTTTCACACCTTGAACTGACCTCTGTTGGTAACCGTCTGCAGAGGTTCTGACAACTCATGATTGTGTAAAGCATTGATGTTTTTCACATTTTTGTACTCATTAAAAACTCAAAGCTATAGACCTTGCTTCAGTGCATGACAGAGTGTGGTCTGTGCTGCATCACAGTCGCTCCTTATTTCTGATTCTACCCTGTAGGTAATTCATCTGTTAATCATGCTAGCACAGGTGCAGGAGCAGACTGTCTCACACTTGCAGCCACACGTTGAGATCCGATCCAAAACTCCTGCCTTTTCGGTGCTACCTGACAGTTACAGTGCTGCAGAAGCAAGAACACATTGTTTTCATTTTGTTTGCTGTAACATTTATGTCAACCATTAAACGGAAATTTCAACTTCTGTTTTTTTATATTGCATTGAAAATAAAGGTTTTAAGCATCAAATACACAGCAATTAGAAAAGCTGTAGACTCGTGTGTCATTTAAAAAGACATTTATTTGGTTTCTGGAGCATTCCTCGGGAACCTAAACCAGCTGCTTCATCCTTCACGGTGCTACACAGTTATAACAGAGCACTGGGTTCGTCTGTGTGTTTTGTCAATAAGTTGAATTTAAGCTTCTTTTTCTATTTTCAATTTTACTCTTCAAAATGAAATGTTATTTGTTGATTATACTCCTCCTTCAGGAAATGTTTGACGCCACTCTGAAAGACAGAGAAATGAGTTTCAAATCAGCACCCGGCACCACCATGTTTCTGCACTGGCTCGTGGGGATGGTTTACGTCTTCTACTTTGCATCTTTCATCCTCCTTCTAAGAGAGGTACAGTGAAATTTCAAAAAAATATTATTTTTTTCGATTTTAGGCAAGCATGGCTTTTTATGTTTAAATAAAAGAAAAAATGTGCTGTTCTACAAACCATTTCTAACGCTACCATCAGGTGCTGAGACCTGGAGTGCTGTGGTTTTTGAGAAATCTCAACGACCCTGATTTTAACCCGGTGCAGGAGATGATTCATTTGCCCATCTACAGACACCTGCGGCGGTTTATCCTCTCTGTGGTTGTTTTTGGCTCAATTGTTCTGCTGATGCTGTGGCTCCCTATTAAACTGATAAAAGTGATGCTGCCCAACTTCCTCCCATACAACGTAATGCTCTACAGGTAACGAAGCTATTGAGCAATTTCCACTTGTTCCTAGTTAGATGATTTTAAGGAAATTACGGTAATGTTTTGTTTAAGAATAATTGGTAAAAAAAAAAAAAAAAGTTAATCTGACCCTGACTGTTCGTTCTTTTCTTTCTGTTTAGTGATGCTCCGGTCAGTGAGTTGTCTTTGGAGCTGCTGTTACTTCAGGTGGTACTTCCTGCACTGCTGGAGCAGGGACACACTCGTCAGTGGCTCAAAGGCCTTGTCAGAGCCTGGACAGTCAGTGCTGGTTATTTACTGTAAGTCCAGACAGAAACCTTAAAGACCCAATCCAATGAAAATGGTGTTTTTGGTGTTTTTGACATATTCTTGTGGCATTTTTCTGATCAACTTCACATATGAAGAATTATGAAAGAAATTGTATTTCTTTAGTCAAATTGCTGCAGGAACAGATAAATGACATTTAAAATAAAGTCTGTCTGTTAAATAGAAAATACTAGGGGTGGGCCACTAGCTTCCTGCTCTGCTCCATTCTTGTTTGTTTGTTGCACCTGTAATGTTAGGTTGGGGTTGTAAGAGGCTATAAGCTAGCGGGACAGCATGTAAACAGAGAGCTCTCAGCTCTCTGTAAGGGGGGGTGGCCTTCCTCTGATCCAGTGGTCCTGCACAACTCACAGGCAAAGTTTTACAGCACTCCTCTCGCTCCACAGAAACTGTATGGGAAAACAACCTTTTTTTTTTTTATTTTAGCTAAAAATGGAACAAGTATAATTAAAAGACCACTGGGAAAGCTTTTAAAATAGCTGAGAAGATTATCAGTGTGGGCATAAAGTAAAAATATCACACTGACTTCCTGGTATTTTGCTTTTCCATATTCGTGTTTACTATAAATGAATGACAGACTGCTCCTCTTTTTCTGCAGAGACCTTCATTCCTACCTTCTTGGTGAGCAGGAAGACAATGAAACCAACCAGCCTGTGAATAACAACAACAACAACAATCCTCCCCATGGTCAACCAAACAACAATAACAACCCCGCCCCTGCAGTTGGGGAGGGGTTGCATGCAGCCCATCAGGCCATCCTCCAGCAGGGAGGCCCAGTGGGCTTCCAGCCTTACCACCGACCAGTTCGCTTCCCTTTTAGGGTGAGGCTACATTGGCTTTAAACACAAAACACTGTTATTGTTGAGTCTTACAACAGGGGTGGGGGGAACTCCAGGCCTCAAGGGCCGGACAGGCTGCGTGCTTTTCCCTACTCACAGCTGATTATCTTGATCAGGTGTGTCCAGGTAATTTAGAACATGCCAAAGCAGGGACTGTGGCCGTCATTCCCCACCCCTACTGTAAACTAAAAACATTTTTATCAAACATTCCTGTTTTCCAGACTAGAATGTTGTTTGCAATAGTGATTTGACTTGTAAAAAGGTCTCATTTGTATCTTTTATGAAAACAGTTTTTTGTTTTCCTCAGATTGTGCTGCTCATCGCATTCATGTGCATCACTCTGCTAATGGCCAGTCTGGTGTGTTTAACCCTCCCGGGTGAGCTGCAGCTAATCTTATTCATTTTCTACCCTATGCACTATAATAAAGCAGCACGTGTTTCACTGAGATGCATGCCCTCTTTCATGTGTTTCAACCTTTTATGACAGTATCTTTCTAAAACAGCTAAAGCAAAGTGCTTTTTGTTGTGTTTCAGTCTTCACAGGTCGTTGGCTGATGTCCTTCTGGATGGGAAATTCTAAGATCCATGAGCTGTACACAGCAGCATGCGGTCTGTATGTGTGCTGGCTTTCCATTCGTGGAGCCACTGTTCTACTGGCCTGGATGCCACAGGGGCGCACAGTGATTATGCGCAAAGTCCAGGAGTGGACGCTGATGGTTGGTATCAGTGAGCAAACGGAAGCAAACTCTTCTCATAGCATTTGAACATGGTCATCTGCAATAAACGTATTCGTTGATGATCAGAGTTTTAATGCTAAGGTAAAAATTTAAATGTAAAAAATAAGGGATATTTTGATGTTTATGTCCACTGTACATCCAGATTCTGAAGACCCTTGTTGTGGCTCTGTTGGTTGCCGGAGTCATTCCACTGTTACTTGGCCTGCTGTTTGAGCTGGTGATCGTGGCTCCCCTCAGAGTACCTCTGGACCAAACACCTTTGTTTTATCCCTGGCAGGTATGATCATGCGCATCTGTGCTTTTATTCTGTCACCCACCAAGGCCTTGGAAAGTATCTAAAATGCTATGATCTAACCTGCAGGACTGGGCTCTTGGAGTGCTTCACGCCAAAATCATCGCTGCCATCACTCTCATGGGTCCTCAGTGGTGGTTGAAGACTGTTATTGAGCAGGTAGTTCAGCACAATGGGATCCGGCTCCCTGCTTTGTTATTTTTTTTTCTGTTTTCCTTAAGGAGTCCCGAAAGTCCCAGATTTCTCAAATTAGAATTTGTGGCCCATTTTCCAGGTTTATGCAAATGGCATTCGCAACATCGATCTCCACTTCATCATCCGAAAACTGGCGACTCCCGTCATCTCAGTGCTGCTGTTGGCCCTGTGTGTGCCGTATGTGATTGCTGCTGGGGTGGTGCCCGCTGTAGGTCAGTGTCCAAATGCATGCAGCTGATTATTAGGTTCACTTTATAAAAGTTTTGGGGGGTTCTATGTAATGTCAATGAATAAATCTTCGGTATTCTACAAAATTTGGTCACAACATTGTTTGAAGTGAGCTCTGGCACCATTTCCAAACGGAAGTTTTATATAACAGGGGCTGTGGTGGACTCCAGAAATGGTCTTCTACAGGTTTCTATCAAAGCGCCTGTGCAAACTCTCTTTTTTAAGTACAATAAATAGTATCCTTATAGGGGGAACTTGTTTGGGAGTGTGTTCTTTGGGCAAAAATTCAGTAAAAAATTATGAAAAAGAGAGCCGTGCTTCATTTGTAATCTACTTTAACGAAGCATACACAGCACCATCCTTTCAAAACATCTTACAAATTAATCTCACTATACTTTGCAACCTTAAAAACCTCCAGAACTTGGGAGAAGAGCGAACAAAAAGCCCTGCCAGCATTGGTGTTCACATTTAACACTTGTGGGTTTCATTTCTAATCATCCAAACATAGGTTAAAAGTAGTACAAGCCCTTTGTCCTTGGCAAATTTCTTAACTGGCAACACATTGCACAAATGATTGTTCCTCACAAGAGTGGCAGCATTCCAGAGGGTAACTTTTCCAACTTACTAAACATAGTTACAGCAAAGAAATGATTTAACGATCTCTGATTTCTTTAATGTTTGTGTTGTTTTATGTATGTATTGTTACTTTTTTGTTCATAAAAAATCAAATAAATAGTAAAAAGTACTGCAGAGCACATAAATACTGTAAGTATTTATTGCAGGAGTTACCCCTGAGATGGAGATCCTCATGCAGAGAAGAATCTATCCATTCCTGTTGATGGTGGTGTCACTGGTTGGCATCCTCTCCTTCCAGATTAGACAGTTCAAGCGTCTTTATGAACACATCAAGAATGACAAGTATACATCTTCAACTTGTACACTCTGGTGGAGAGTTGACATGTGTTTGAATGTTGTGATTTTCCTGTCATTACAGGTATCTGGTTGGTCAACGGCTCGTCAACTATGAGCGGAAATCTGGCAGAGCACCATCGGCCCCACCCTCCAACCCTGTTCCAGAATAAACCTTTTTGTGTCCCCCCCACCAGTTTCTACCTTTTTTTTTTAGTTGCGTCTTCCCTGTCTTTTGATTTGAAGTCAGACGGTAATCACTTTTCATTCTCTCATGGATCACGTTGGACGATCAGTGTCTTTCTATACCCAACAAATCTGGAATGATCGTGTGTGTTATGGTCCTGATCATAAGACCAGAGTATATTTTTTAAGGAGTGTGAGCAGGAAGGTTAAACTGTTTCATTTGAAGCCCAGTATTTTGTCTGTTATTCATGCCTTTGCATTGGAAAGTGCTGCCTGATAATTGTACATGTGTAAATACTTTGAACACAAACTTTGACTTAAAAACAGACATGGAATAATGCAATGACCATTGTACATTTTAAAAATGGATGTATAATTTATTAAATCACAATGACTGTTTCATCCATGCGCTTCCAACTGTTCAAGTGAGCATTGTTTATATAGGGATCCAATATGGTCCGTATAATGCATAAACTGGGATTAGATTATCTGTAATCTGGACAAATGATTTTATACTTGTAATTATTTTGATTTAAAAAATAGTTAATTTACGTTTGGCTACTCCATTCAGGGGTCGCAACAGCAAAGCATTTAGCGAATAGCATTCCTAACCATTGACTGATTGCCTAAAGTAAGCCGTTTTCTATGGGTATCGTTACACTCATTTGGTCCAGTTCTCATATATAGTCAATGGTCCTGATCCAACCCTTTTTATCCAGACTTGGGACATGCAGATGCAAAGAGTGGTCCCATGTGGTAGCAGTAGCATAAAGCCCTGTATTTTCCCTGCTTTTCTTTTGAGATCAAGTGGCCCAAGTCTGGATAAAATATAAAATACACTTCCTCTGTGAAATCTGCTTCACTGTGGCAATCCCTGACAGGATATGCCGAAAGATGAACAACAACTCGTGGGTTGTTAAAGGCATTATGGTATCAGTACTGAACGTCTGGTGGAGTGATGGGAGCATCCTTTGGGATGAGCGGGGAGGAAAGGACAATTCCAAACTTTTCTGCCAGGACTGCAGGGATCTCCTCATCCTTCAGCTCGACGGTTGTGGTTTCCAACTTTCCATCCGTGGCCTCTGATGGGAACGTGATGGTTATCAGTCTGCGGCCGATGTAAGTGAGCCTCCCCAATGGCTTTAAAAGCGTACAGAAGGACTTGCAGAAGAAGATGGAGCTGGGAGAGCTTTGGTGGTACTGACACATCTCTGTGAAGTCCTCCAGATGCCGAGGGGTAAGCGTGAACTTGTAGATTTCTGTCCATTCTCCATCTTCACCTCGGTTGTCCTCCTTCTGCCACTCTAGGAAGTACATCTCCAGGCTCCTCCTGATGCGATAAACTCGGTGACCTTCCTCCTGTGGACCATGAGTGTCCAAAGACAGTGGAGCCCTGAAACCTGGAGCTCCAAACCCCACGTCACACAGCCACCGACGCCCATCCACGGTCACCTGGAGAATCAGGTGATCGAACGGGGATCCGTACGTCTGCGTGAGGGCATTCCTCACCTGCCCTGACATCATGGTGACGTGGAAGCCCAGGTGCGTCAGAAGCCAGAAGAACAGACTGTTGTTCTCGTAGCAAAATCCGCCTCGATGTTTGTTCACGATCTTGTCGTAAATGAGCTGCAGGTCGAGGCGGACTTCTCCGCCGCTGTGGACCGTCAGGTCCTCGAACGGGACCGACAGCAGATGGCAGGTATGTACGGACCGCAGCAGCTCCAAACTGGGCCGAACCGCAGAACCAGCGAACCCAATGCGAGACAAGTACTTCTCCACCTCCATGGTCCTGAATCGTCTTTGGAAACTCGAACTTTGACTTTTTAAAATGAATTTATTTACTTTCCTTTTCCTCTCTCTGAATCGTGTCGCCAACTTTTTATTTGTACTTCCTGCATTGAAGTTCAAAGTTCAAATAATGTTGCGTCATGCAAAAGGTTTTCAGAACTCAAATACATGTCTTCTAAATGTCATTATTGTACAACATGCCAGCAAATGTTTCAATGCATTTTATCAGAGATCCTCTATTTTGGGGTTTAGATTGAAGTGCAACAGTCTTTCATGATCTGCAAAACAATATTGTTGTTGTTGTTTTGAGTAAATCCTACCTGTAAGATGTTATTTTTTAATATTTAAATGTAAAGTGTTTTGTGTGTTATTAATGACTGCTGAAACTACAGTTTTGAAGTTACAAATTATGGTTAAATTAAATTAAGTTAAATTGTAGAGCTGTTAAATTGTTCTGCACAACTACCACATCATTTTATTTAATCTTTTTTTTTTAATTGGGGGGTGTAACAATTAATCAATTAACTGATTGATAAATCAACTTATATTCCCACGATCCAAATAGATCGATCTGCCTGAGGCAATTTGTTAATCGAATCAACTTATAGACCTACCATTAAAAAAAAACATTTCAAATCTAAATGAATTGATAATAGATATTCAAAAATTCAATTTCTATTAAAGCATGGTAGTTTTTTTCTTTATTTAACATCAAAATGTCTATCAACGGCAGCAAAAAATGACCAGCCATCATTACAGTCCAAACACGTTGAATTTAGCAAAGTATGTGACTATGTAGGGTTGTGGGAATGTTCTAATAATGATCTGTATGTATTATTTTGATGTGGAAAACAACAGTGGGATGAACTTAAGGAAACTAAAATGTGAATGGATTTGACATTAATTCTTGTTTACTTGTTTGTTTGTATACATACTTAATTTACACTTGATTATCTTGCAAGAAATAAAAGGAATCTGGCAAACTTTATCAGCACTGCTGAGTTCATATTTATCTCTGAGTCACACTGGCTATTTTTTTTGCTAAGTTGTCCTGGATCGATTTTAGGTACGTGAATTGAATCGAATCAGATTGTTCAAAATGAAACAAAATTGACTTTGTATTGTATTGCTAATGACAAATTTTGATATTGATTTGTTTTCAAATAAAATGTTACGCCCCTATCTATAGACAGACTTTCTACAAAGCCACCATCTTTTTATTTACTTTCATATTTTTTAAAAAGATGTATAAAGAATATTGAGTTTCTTGAACTGACTTTCAGACGTTAGTCCATTTTATGAAACATGCCTGTTTCTATGTATACATTGCAATAATACCGTATTTGTTCATTGTACATTCATTTAAATTATTTTTTCTTTGAGCAGTTTTGTTGTTGGATGACTTAATTTTGTTTTGGAAAAGTTTTAAAGTTGAAGATATTTTTACATCCAGTTGAATAAACTGAAATAAACTTAAGTTTTAATTGTAATTGTGGGTAACCTAAACATAAAACAAAATAAGTATTATTTTAGTTCACTTAATTAAATTTAAAAAGTAAGTTGTGCTTAGATAAAATTGTATATAAAATTGTACAAACGTACCAAACATTCTAAACATGAAAACGTTTTTTGAACAATGTTATTATTTTATTAATTTGAAAATTTTAGTATATAGTTCAGAATTAGTATAGCCCTATTTATCCCAAATCAAAAAACAAAGTTTTTATTCAAATATCAAGTAACATTTAAAGCTGCAAGTGAATAAAATGTATAAAGGTTAAACTGCCCACAGAGGTTTTATAACAATTTTTTGTGAAAAACTTTTTTTTAATTGTTAAAACAGCTCAAGTATAGATATAACGTTTATTATTTACTTTATTTATTTACTTGCACATAACTTTTGTTGAAAATAATTTAAAACATTTAATTTATGATTTTATTTCTCACATTGAGGTAAAAGTATTGAAATTGGGCCATGTTATTTAAACATGCCGTTGTTGTTTAAACATGTAATTGTAGAGTTAGGTCAGCTAATTCTTCTTTAAAAGTTCTTGTAGATTGTATGTCCGTCTTGAGAGAGGATTCCTTCTTCACGTAGGCATCCTTGAGGTATCTTGCACCCTAAGGGCAGAGATTCTAGTTTATCTTAGTCTGTTTAGTTCAGTTTATCAACCAGTTATTGTTTATATTTTTATGACTGACTATGTTCTTTGCATAAACACATGGCTGACGCCCATTGAGATGGCTGTGGTTGTGATATTAAGCTTTATAAATCAAATTGAATTGAAATTCTGATTATTTCTCATCACACTGCTTTAGCTGGGTTAAAAAGAACAACAGTTTTTCATTTGGTGCCCCAGTTTTTTTGAAAGCCACCCCTCTCTGGCCCCGCATGTAAACATTACTTGGAGACGCCCCTGGACGACAGATGTTTTATATTGTAAAAACGCCACTCAGCAGACGTCACGTGTAGCCACGCCCTGTTCCCCCAGCAGAGGGAGAAAGATGGCGCCCACGCACGTACTGAGATGCTGTCAACGGGGTTTAGCATGGATTCCCGTGGTTTTTATCGCCCTTGTGGTCTGCTGGTCCTATTACGCGTACGTGGTGGAGCTTTGTATATGTAAGTAGCGTGCTAGTATCTGCTGTTGCCGCTTTGAACGCGTCTGAACGCCGGTGTTTTGACTGGACCGCCCAACAGCTGCCGCTGTTGCCATCAGGAAGTGAATGAGATGAGCGCAGTATCATTAAAGAACGAACCAGTCCAGTTACAGATAATTACGTTCGCCTCGTCTTATCTAACTTCCTTGGGAAATGTGATTGTTGTTAGAGGAGGAAAACTTTTCCTGCCGCTTCTGTCTTTGTGTTTTGGGGCTGAATTGAGTCTGAAAACCGCCAGCTAAACGGAATTTGAAGGACTGACCGCAAACACGCTTCGCTTCTAACTAGACTGGGATAGCTAGTAATTAGCTTACCATTAGTTACTGCGTTTGAATGCGCTCTGGCTCTTTCATTTTAACCTTTAAAAGAGAGAAATTACTTTCCTGTTTTTAATTAAAAATGACCCCCTATATTTATTCTTTAAGATTCAAATTAAACTTTATAAAGTTCTTCAACACTGTTCCTGCTGAAGAACAAACCAAAATGCTTTAAATAATAAAATAAAGATTAGTAAAATAAATAAATAAAAGTGGTTAAAAAAAACCGTAATAGTAATAATAAAGTAAATAAAAACCCAACACGCCACTTTCCACAATACTTTCCACAAAATAATCAGCCAATAAAATAAAATTAAAACATGTGGACATGTAAGAACTACTTAAAAACTGAATCCTTAAAAAGATAAATCTTGAATTTAATGTGACCCCCCCCCCTCCCTCCCTTTTTCAATGAAAAATTATTTGTACTTTATTTTTTACCTGGACCTCCCCACCCCCCTTTTTTGTCTTTTCTTTTTTTGTACTTTTGCTTTTTTCTTGAAAAATGTAGAGTATTTGTACTAGTGTTTTACCAGAAAATGGCAAAATTCTTCTTTTTTTATGTTCTGTGCACCTATTTTCTTTAATTTCGGTAAGTTAGCTTTTAACAATAGTATAATATTTTTTCTTTGCATTGGCTTAGTTCTTAAATTTCAAGTATTGGTACCTTTACTGTTTTACTTGGGAGAAAAAAAAACTACAGACTGTGTATAATTTTTTTTCTGAATTGAAAATTGTAGGTATTTTTGCATACACACACATATATTAAGTTATATATAAGTTTGGACACCCCGGGTAAAATGTTATTATATTGTTCATAAAGAACTCGAGGAAAGATGGAAACACTTCCTTACAGTAGGTGAGGCAGGGAAGCAAGCTGCAATTTAGCTTTTCTCTGATTACTAGCTAGCCTGGCAACAAGCCTGTTCAAAGAGGAATGTTTCAAGCCTAACTTTGAATGTAGAAACTGTGCCGGCCTCTCTTATACGAGCTGGGAGCTTATGGTCATTCTGGTCAGGTTTAATGGATAAAGACAACTGTGTATCATCTGCATAACAGTGAAAATTAATTCTGTTTCCTGATTATGTTTCCTAAGGGCAGTATGTAAAGCATAAACAGGATGAGTCCTAGAACTGAGCCCTGTGGGACTCAGCAGCTAACTCGAGTGCAATGAGAGGACTGTCTGTTTACATTAACAAACTGGTACCTATTAGATAAATAGGATTCAAACCCCTGGAGGGGAGATCCTCTAATCCCTGTGTCATGCTCTAGTCTCTGGAGTAAGAAGTTGTGGTCTATAGTGTCAAAGGCTGTGCTGGGGTCTTAGCTTTCAATAAAGATATGCTTTTGTGTATGCTTCTGCAAAATACTCTTTCCCTCTAATAAAATCTTTTATTTCTCCTTGTTTTTGCAGTCACAATTCCCAGTATAGCAGAAAAGAGTAAGTACTCCAAGAAAAAAACTTCAAAATGTTCCTTTAAAATGTGATGTTGCTCTGGAGCTTCTTCTTGGCATCATCTAGCTGAAGACTTTTGGAACGAGTCCTGTAGATTTGTTTTAAAGGGGTGCCATACAAACAGCTTTCTGTCAAAGTGCTGAGGCCCGCTCTCCTGAAGTCCTCTTCAATCAGCATTAGTCCCCTTCATTTTGCACATATGCTTTTCCTCCATGCAGCTCTGCTGGCAGACGTCAGTGTCAGAGTGAATCAAATGCTTTGTGTTCTCTTCCTTACTCCTGGTTTTCCCTCCTTCAGTTTTCTACTTGATTTTCTTCCACCTCTCCTTCATCATGTTTGTGTGGTCCTACTGGAAAACAATCTTCACCAAACCTGCCAACCCCTCCAAAGAGGTACCAAAATCCAGTTTGCTGACACCCAAGTTTCAAAAAGCATCCATTAAAAATGTGTAATGTCATTTCCACTTCAGTTTTGCCTTCCGAAGGCAGAAAAGGAGTGCTACGAGAAGGAGGCGAGGCCAGAGTCTCAGCTGGAGATTCTGTGGAGAGTGGCATCTAACCTGCCTCTGTACACGCGCACCGGCACCGGAGGTACGTCTGCATGGCAAACACATTCAAGATAACAAGTGTAGTGTTCCTCTCAGTCATGACAAAGCACTGTGTTGATGCAGGGATTCGTTACTGTGACCGCTGTCAAGTCATCAAACCGGACCGCTGTCATCACTGCTCTGCGTGTGACACGTAAGTCGCAGCGCTGCATCCAAAGTTTTCTATCATGCTGAGATGTAAAAACATGTTTCTTCTTCTTTGTACATGGCAGGTGTGTGCTGAAGATGGACCACCACTGCCCGTGGTATGGGAGATTTATTTTTATTGATAATTTTATACAGTCGACCCTCGTTTAGCAGTTGGGTTCTAAAATTAACCCTCGATAAACTCTCAAAGTTCAAACCTTCGTAGAAAAAGAAGTCCAGTTTTGTAGAATTAAAACAAGACTCTGATTACAGTTAAAGATTAATGTAAATTTGGTAAGCTTCACTGTATATTGGAACTGGACCGACCCATAGAAAACGGTTAACTTCCAGCTCCAACCAAATAAAGGAATTATTATTTTAATGATGTGAACGCTGTCATGCTGGGACCAGACATCAGCAAGCAGTGATTGGACCAAGTTGATCTAAGTCAATGTTTCATTCTCACCAATCAGAAGTGAGCTTGTTGGAAGTGTTTTCTCAGTGGAAACAGACAGATTCAATAGATCTTGGCTTCTTGGAGTCGGCAGCTATGACCTGTATGGAACACAAAAGGGGCGGGGTCACAAAGTCCATTTCGCATATATGGTCAGTGAGCTGAATGCATTCAATACAGGAAACACGGCATGGAGGAGATTGATTGACAGTGGTCTATCAGGATGCAGGACACAATACGCTGTTAAAATTGGGGGAAAAAAACGCTTGCAAAATTGCACCTAAACAATTAAATGAAAGGTTAACCGGGTTACCGCGAGGGACCACTGTATAATTCCATATCATGTCAGCTATTTCTTTAAAATGCCATGCTTATGAATTTATAATCTGTTATGTTGATTGGGAAAAATAATTTATATTTTTTTCTTCACAAAAACATCTGCTTTCTTGAAATACGTTGAATATTTGTCAAATTTCTCCTTTGATCCTTTAAACATTTGAAGCTTTTAAATTCCAAAAGCATTAGGTTCACTACTAAAGCCTAATCGGATATAAACAGTGACATTGTTTTTCTGTCTGCAGGGTGAACAACTGTGTTGGCTTCTCCAACTACAAGTTCTTCATCCTGTTCCTGGCTTACTCGCTGGTGTACTGTCTGTTCATCGCAGCCACGGTTCTGCAGTATTTCATCAAGTTCTGGACTGTGAGTGAACGTCCGCTCTCAGCCTCACTGTTGGCGGGTTTGCAGTCGGCTGCGTGTGGTACTGTTCTCTGTTTGCCCTGTCCTCTCTAACTCTTCACCTCCTGACCCCTCTGTTTCTCCTCCACGATTGCATACTGGATCATTGTTCTCTGATCCTTCTCTTCTCGATCACTTGCACCATTCATGCACTGGTACACACCTCCTCTTATGTCTCCTCCTTTGTTCTCTTCATTCTTGACACTTTGCTTCTTCCTGAATTTTTTCTTCTTTGTTTCCTTATTCCTAACTCCTCCCCCTTGCCTTACCGCCTGTTTTTCTCCTGGTGTGGTTAACAAGTCTCGTTTCTGTTTGTACTAAAGCTTTGCCGGAGGAAATCGGCAGAAAACTGTCCAAAGGTAACCCACCCTCCTCCCAAGCCTTTTATACCATCACGATGTGCATGCAGTGACTCGGTTCACTCCTTTGCTCCTCTTCTCCTCCTCTCTTTGCTTCCCCCGTTGCTGTAATGTTCTCTCAAACGAGTTTGCTGTTGACGGCTGTCCTCTCCTCCTATCTCCTCTCCAGAATGAGCTGCAGGACACTCAAGCCAAATTCCATGTCTTGTTTCTTTTTTTTGTGGCGGCCATGTTCTGCATCAGCATTTTGTCCCTCTTCAGCTACCACCTGTGGCTTGTAGGCAAGAACAGATCCACCATAGGTAAACAGGCTTTTACCCTCATTTAAGGAGGATGTAAAACATGCTGCTTTGTTACAATTGAATAACTTTGAATTTTGTGGCATCTTGCAGAGGCGTTCAGAGCTCCAGTTTTTAGATCGGGCTCTGATAAAAATGGCTTCTCCTTGGGTTTCCGGAAGAACATCGCTCAGGTCTTTGGAGACCAGAAAAAGTACTGGCTGCTGCCCATCTTTACCAGGTGATGACATGATAGAAGAAGAAGACTTTTCAGGTCTGACTTCTAGTGGAGTGACCTCATATCTGCTTTCTCTTCCCTGCAGTCAGGGAGATGGTCTGACCTTCCCCACCAGACTAGTCAACGCCGACGCAGAGCAGGCCCCTGTGACGCTGCACCAAGAGGTCAACAAAAGGTGATTTCTTCACTGTGATGTGAAAAAGTGTTCCCCTCATCCCGAATTGTTATGTAAACACCTAAAAGTTTTAGGTTATCAGCCAAACTGAGATTTTAAACCAAAAAACCCACCAAATGGAGTTTTTAGATGACAGTGTCTTTCAATATTCTTCTGGACTCTGTAATCCAGCCTGTAATTAGGATTCAGGTCAGGTCTTGGAGACAGACGTAGAGCTGCTGCCGTGCTCTCCTGTCATAAAGTCAAAGATGAGGACTTTCTCCTCCTGGAGTTTATCTCAGCTAAGTCTTCCAGATTCAGAAGCAGCAAAACTACCCCTGACCATCACACTACCACCACTGTGTTTTACTGATTGTTTGGTTCTTTTTTTACACCAGTATCATTTGGTATCGTTGCCACGTCGTCAATTTTTCCCGGACCGATACTATTCAGCCTTACTGCTATTTGTTTTTCCTCACTGCTTTTTCTGCTCCAGTGCGAAGGACAGGGGCCGCTCACACTCCCTTACTCAGACACTTTCCTCCGCTGACAATGACATCAAATGCACGCTGATAGCAGAGCGACTGCAAGCAAAAAGATCCAAAGAGTGTCTGTATTTTTCCAAAGTAGATGCAGACTGTGCGCTGTCTTAAATGTAATAAAAATGTGACTTTAAGGACGATAACACCAGTAACCTGTCCAAACACAGCGCTAAAACACACCATATTCTAATAGAGAGGTGCGCAGCATTTCACCCTCCACTATTGTTTCAACAGGATTGTATGCTAGCTGTAAACACGTGGAGCATGTGACTTAAGTGTTGTTTCTTCAAGATAACTGCAGAAAATTTTAATAAAAAGGAGGGAGGAAATGAACTAATATTGTGTGGAGTAATAATACATTATCCAACAACGTAAAATTAATTAAAATACACAACGTTGTGCATTTGTATTTCTTTAAAGTGAGAAGTTTATTTGATATACTCTGCATTTTAGCTCTTAATTGCGCTGCTTAAATTATTACCTTTAAGTGTTTTCATTTAAATGGGACAATGACACGTTAGTGTCTATTGATCATTTTATTTTACTGCCAAGAAGGACGTTAATTAATCTATAGTGTTTTAAACTGTTCTAAAATAAAAGGTTTTCATCCACATGGTTTATTTGTCTTCTCCCTCCTTGTTTTCACACAGAAAAGTATAGATAAGAATATAGATGAGGTACTAGATCGATAAGCAGCATCGATAAGGAGTAGTATCTATAAAATCATAATGTTACTCATCCCTAGTTGTGGATCATAAAATTATTCTGACCAACCTGAGATGAGCTTTTGGGGTTTTTTGTTTTTGTATAGCTGTGGTTTTCTTTTTGCCTTAAATGAATCTGAAGCAATTGAAATATTGAATTTAAAGAGGGGCGCCTGGCCTGCAGTTCTTTGGATGTTGATGTGGGTTCTTCTGTGACCTCAATAGTCATCCCCAGGTTTTTTGGGGTAAATTTGGACAGCCATTCTTGATGAGAGGGTGTTCACCGCTGAGTCATGTTTTCTCCATTACTGGAAAATGGCCTCACTAGAATCTCAAAACCTTCAGAAATGGGTTTTTTATAAATTTTTTTTACATGGATTGACCCCAATAATTATCTTCTATTTGTTCCTAAGCAGATGTCTGGCTGTTGAGGGTCTTTTCACTTATTCCAGTTGCCAGGCAGATCTGTTTTAGTCATTTCTTGTTTTGGAGGTGCGTTTAATGGAACAAAGATGCGATTAAACTTCAGTTACTTTGTTTTGAGCACAGTGACATGAAGATTTTTTTTTTTCATTTTCTAAAAATATCTACATTTTAAACCAGAATTTTGTGTTTGTTTTAAATGATTTCCATCTGAAACATTTAACCCTTTAGCACAGGAGCTTTAGCTTAAGTGTTTACATTCTCTCGACTACTGTAACTCTTTAGCCGTTTACACAATTAACCTCTTATACCACATTTTTGGTTATATTGCCAGTGTAGTAGTTAATTCTGCTTCACTGGGGCTCTGTTTGTCGAGGGTTGGCTCAAATATTCGCTCGAGTTTTAAGAGGTTAACGGAAATCCAATAGATTCTGTAGCAGAGAAAAAAAGCTTTGAGCATAAGCAACGTCTTGCATAAACACTTCCTTGCTACAATCAAGATAACTCGTTGCTTTCTTGTTGTTATACAAAATTTTGCGTTAGTAATCTGTTGCAAATCGATGCAAAGTCAATATGAAAAAACGCTTTTCTCTGTGTCAGAATCAGCTGATTCACGTTGATTGAGTCGAAGAGTTGCAGTTTGTCAAAGACCGTGTGTTATTTATGTGTCACTGGCGACATCTCCAGTTTTCAAAGGGTTAAAGTTGACCAACAAAAAAGAAATTGCTGCATATTTGAGAGAACGCAGCGTGCCCCCTTCTGAAGCTGTGCTGTTGTGTGCTCTGCAGCACGGCTGATGTCCCCACCGGTCCGTTCAGTGACTCTCAGAACCACCTGCTGAGTGACGAGCAGCGAGGCAACAACATGGAAGACTTCCTGGCTGATGGCGCTCTGGAATCAAGCGATCACGTGTCGTTTGGCCTCACAGCAGAAACCTGTACAATCTCCATGGACAGCGAGTCCTAACCAGGTAAACCCTTAAACAAATCCTTGAACGCACAACTGTGAAAGATTTACCCTCAGTATTTTTCTGTGTCCATCTGCAACAGGAGCCACTCCTCACCCATTTAATACGATGCCTTAAGCAACCCAGCAGTGAAGTTCATCTCCATGGCAACGCTTTGGTAGAGCACCTGCATCTCACTCACAGGAAATGTGGACCTAAAGTCCACCGGCTCGTGGCAACTTACTCATTTTTATTATTTTCCTTAACCCAACAAGCACATCCCATGCTAAACTATATAAGGAAATGTGATGCAGGACACAAACAGGCCCGCTAGTTCAATATTTGCTGTTTCTTGCACGAAGTGACGAGGAGGGGTATCTTTTAGTCCTCGAGGTTGTGCCAACCCCTCCCCCCTCTGTGCTCGCCAGGACTGTTTTTTTTTTTTTGTTTTTTTTGTTTTTTTTTTTTTTTAACAGACGACAAGCTGCAATACATGTGTGTGTGTTGGGTTTACTTTAAAGTCCTCAGAAAGGCAGAATCACTTTAGCCATGAGACCGTTCAGTGTGTCTTACCTTTAACTAATGGTCTGCTTGCACCTCATAAAATGGGGAAGTGTGGCGCCCACCGAGTCAAGGACCGTCTGTCATAAGCAGGATTTTGTGAAGGGGGCGTGTGGATATCAGAGCACAAGATGGCACATTTGCACTTTGTTGTTTTTCAGTGTCCATCAAAAAAGAATGTGCTGCTTTTTAAAATAATGTTTTTTCCAAAAAAATGTTATGGCTGATTTTACTGAATATTCTTCATATCACCGCTTAAAATACTTTATAAATCAGTTGTTTACTATACAAATAGCAGATTTTTATTCATGTGGCTAAGAAAGTACTGTTTAACTTCAAAAACATGTTTTACCTGGAAGCTTTTTTTTTATTGCCAAGTGCTCGAGCTTTTACCAAGACACCAACACTAAGCCAAAAAAAAAAGGGCTTGAAAGTCAAGGGGTCAGACATCTGGACCTGAAGTGTGTACAGCCTCCTAGCTTTGTTACAAAGAAATAAAGTAAACCTCGTCGGTCAGTGTCATCATAACCAAATTGTGTTCAGCCGTTGCTGTGGTGCAATAATTTACAGAAGAAGTGAGTTATTGTTTTGGGTTAATGATGTATGTGTAGTACCTGTGCTGACCACTAGGTGGAAGGAGACACCAACTTCAAGCTCAATCGTTTTTTTTTTACTTTATTTTTTATTCTCTAGCCATCTGATATTGGTTTTCACATGAGCATCACAGTCGTGTAATTTTTCGTTTTGAACCAACGGTAAGCGCTGATCATCTGTAAAGAGTGGCCTCTCCATTCTCTGTCTGTATAACTGGAGCCAGGTCCGTTAGTGACTTGTTGAAAAGAGCCTTAGCTCATGGTGAACCGTCTCGTATCGATGTCAAAAGTCTAGAATGTGAATCGGTGTCAGCCAAAATCTTTCAAAGGGGATATCTGTCTTTTATTTTTTATCACAGAAACACTTTTCTTCAGGAATGAAACCAACCTTTCTCATTTTCCAAAGACTGAAAGCCAGTTTGGGGCGAAAAGCATCCGATCTTACCAGACTCCGGGGTTGTACATGTTTACAGCTGTTTTCTATTGTGTAACATGAATTGTGTAAGTCAGAGAATCCAAGTGCACAGTCAGGTCTTTAAAATAGTTAGAATTGGGGGTTTAAAAATGAAAATAAAAGGTATTTTGAAAAGGTTCTTTATACTTGTTAACTTTCCTCAAGTGTTTTTAATTATGTTTTACAAAGCATCAGCATTTTGTTACTGTATTATTACACTGTGCTTAATTTTTCAATTATTCAAGTATAGACTGAGGAGTTTTCTTCACCTCACATGAAAGTGTTTTAATTTGAAAGGTCAAGTTCTTGTACCATGTAAGGACTTTGGCCTGTGCCTAAAAGCACTGGACCTGTGGCTTTTGTTTGACGGTTGTTCTCTGGGCCACACATGTCTTGTAATGCTTCAGTGACCGTGCTTTTGTAACACTGTTGTCTTGAGGGAAACGATTCTGTGTCAAGTGAGGAGATTTGTGTGAGTATACACAGAACTGTGAAAAAGCTCACGTCGTACCTCTATTTTTGATTCTAAAAATGCATTGATTTTTTTAATCATCATCAATCATTTTCAGGAGTATATTTTTTTTGGTCTGAATAGTTTCAAATTCTTTACAGGGGCTACTTTTTTATTTAAAAATTCTCAGATTTTTTTTTTTTTTTTTTTTTTTTTTTTTTTGCTGATCTATATCTGGCTTCGAACCCTTTTCTTAATGCACCTTTTGGCTTAATTTATTATCGTCCCGCAAACATGAGTTAATAATTTAGCTGAACATATTGGAAGTCTTAAAACCAAATCCAAATAAATTAAGCTCCGATACATTCAAAGGAAATCAAAAACGAATGAGGGAGGAAACCCTTTTTCACAGTTCTGTCCAGAACTCGCTCCAAAGCATGGCACTATAAAGTGGTGTAAAAGCATCTGCTATCACGGGGGCTGTTTATCCCTCAACCACCTGAACATGAAGAGCGATGTCTTGTCTTCTGTTAGCTTTCCTCTGGTCTACATAAACCTAACAAGCCATAAAAACTCCTGTGAAAACAGAAGGATTAAAAAATCTCAGTCGATCTTTACTTTTTTCTTTAGGTTGACCTGTTTGTTGCTAATTTGGGTTCTCTTTTTTTTTTTTTAAGTGTCTTATTTTACAACCTTTATTTTGTATATATTGATTAATATAGGAAACTCAGCATATATTTTTCTTGTCTTATTAATTTTAATGTTGATACTTGGTGAATGAAGTACATGTCTGTACACAGTTAACGTAAAAATAACAATAAATGTTTTTTTTTAACTACCTGTTTAATTTGAATTTTGTGGTTCCTTCCTTTGTGCCTACATTTCCCAGCATGCTTATCTGGAGCTGCAGCTTAAAAATATAATGCCAAAAAAACTGCTAATAAACTGACAAATTTAACAGCTCCACCTGCTGACACAATCCTTGAACCGTTGTCTTACTTCTAGACACTATTGGAAAATATTGTAATTCTTTAATTTTTACATCTTCATCTGCTTTATTTTGTTGTTTTCCTGTGTCATTATTAAAAAATATATTTTTGCAAAGTACATTTCCAATTAATAATTAGATTGTTTTGTTTTTTTTTTAAAGTCAGGGTCAGATCTGGATTTTCTAACGTTTTTTACATGAAAAAAATGCAAACAAATTTTACAGAACTTTAACTGATCCCATGACAGGGAAATGGCTTTGTTGCCATTGATCAAAACCATCAGATAAAAACATAACACTAAAATATAATAAACAATATTAATAACGCTAAAATGCAACAAATAAACCTAATGACTAAACCACAATAACACTACTATACACTAAAACAAAATACTACTAACACAAAAATACAATAAGTAAGACATGATAGTTTTTTATTGCTTGTATTGATAGATCAGATCATGACAGATTTAAATATTTATTTCAAATTTGCAAAATGCAGACTGTGAGGTTGATAATGTTTCGGGGAATTTAAAAAATCTAACTGTAAACTGGTGTTGAAATAACATTTCTATCTCAGACGGATCTGAGCTGCAGGCAAACAGCTCAGGCACATGTTGAGACAGACTGATGGAAACTTCAGACTGGATTTATTAATAACCCTTTCCTGAGGACAAATTGTACAACACACATCTGTAGAAATAAAAAAAAAAAACATCTTACCACATTGTTCATTTATAGACAATGTCTTTAAACTCCAAAAATTCTTCAAAGAACGTGAGAATTCAGGGGGAAAAAAGTACCTTTTGTCTTTGTCAAAGCTATTCATTCCATACTTTATTTTTTATACTCTGAAGCATTCATAAAAAAGGTTTTTCAGCTTTCACAGTTTTCTGTGAATCTCTGATATCTTTCCCATCTTTCATGTGTAAAAGCTGGGAAGGGGAAAAGAGCTGCCTTCTCATCTATCAAAGGTGAGCTTGTTCTGTGAGCTTTTTGGTGTTTCCGTGCAGATGTGACATCTGTCTGACTCACTTTCCCACAAACCAACTGTTGTTCTGCAAAAACCTCCATAAGCTGGAAAGATGAGACAGATGGATACAATTTGTTTTTTTTTTTTAAGAAAATGTGTTCACAAGTTGCAACATAGCTATGAATTCTCATCACAGGAGACATGGGGTAATGCATTCATCTGTGTGCATGCAGTTTATATAAAACAAAAAAGTGCGAAGTGAAACCTCTTGAAACACTGCTCAGGTTTGGAGATCTGTACCATCCAAAATGACAGATGTTTAAAAAATGACTCAGTGAAAGGCTGTATTTGCTTGTGGATTAGATAAATTCTAGCAGGGACAGTGCCATGATGCAGACTGAATGGACGCCTGTGCGAATCCTTGTCCTGTCAGCCGTCAGGAACAGTAAACATCACTCTCTTTCCTCCTCTGTCAACGGCCGCTGTGAACTTACATTCAGGAGTCCAGTTGTTCATCGACCTGCGCTATCTGCGTGACACCCAGGCCCTTGACTTTTCAGACCGTCTGTAATCGTTTCCCACTTTAGCCCGGTTTGATTTTACAAATGGAAAAAGGAGCCTGAAGTGGAAGAAACATTGACTAAAAACACAAGGAAGTGAGAATAAACAGACAAATAATTTAGCCTATAATGGAATTCGTATGCTTACAATGTATAGAAAGTGGAAACAACAAACAGACATTTGTTAATTATGGAATTAGCATGAAATTCAATCAAATTCTAGACGTCTTTGCTGGTTTTATAAGAGAAACAATTAAAAACTAAAATGAAAATCATCTCATTCAAATAATCCACTTATACTGCTTAGAGTTGTATAACATCTGGGCACCATGTGGAGGAAATACGGGATTTTAGAGGGTTGACCATCCAAAGAGACAATTAAAATCTGGCATCTTTATGGTAGAATAGAATTTAACTTTATGATCCCACAAAAGGGAAACTATCTTATTACCATATCTCTTTTGAAAACAACAGAGAAAAATCACAAAATCAAAAAATTGGTTCTGAGGAATTTATTATTTATTTTGACTTAAATTGTATAAACAAAACATAAAAAAACACTTGACAAACATGGTTATGTTCCAACCTTACCATAAATAAACTTTTATACAAATATTTAATAATAAACAATTAGCAAAAGTAGAACCGAATGAGTTAGATCTTCTGTTTTCCATTCATTTGTTTACTCATTAATCCATTGTGATACATTTTTCCATCAAGTTATTCTTTTAATCCTTCTTTAAACAACCTCAAACTTAAGAATTTAGCTTTTCTTTTCCTCCTTGTTAACCTCAACCTCCATATGAAGGGAGGCGGTGAGTTTTTCTATTGCATAACCTTGTTTTCATTTATTTTTCCGTTCTTCTATTGTTGGATATTTTTCCAGTTTATTGTAACAGTTTTTCTTGCAATTAGTACTGAAATAGAAACATGTCATTGTACCCTCCTGAAATAAGTATCACACCAAGCAGAGATAGATGCACACTGAGGGAATTTCCTATTTGTTCTATTTCTTCTTTAATTTTGACCCAGTAATCTGGAATAATTAGGGGAGTCCTAAAATACGTGTCTTCTATTTTTTCACATTTTCTCCGTTTAGGGCATTTAAAAATGGCCATAAAAAAGGACCTGACGGAATTTGTAAACATGAGCTTAGTTGCCAAAGAAAAAGCCACTCCACGATTCCAGTAAACTCACCACCAGACGCAAAGCCATCTCAGGATCTGTTGCCTCTAGTTTACTGCCCATACTTTCCCTGCCACACCTGATGCTGGTCACAGGAGGAGAGGACACTGAAATGAGGACGATGGCGTGGTCAATATGACTTCATGTAAGGAATAGGGAAGTGAGAGCGTTGCTGGAATGTGCATGCTAGCCTTATTTAGTGCAGTGGTTATGAATATATATCACAAATTGGTGATTTCAGAGTGAATTTTCATGGTGAAAGAGACATTTTAATCAACTGATTGTTTTTACTCACTGAAAGAAAATCCTCTCTCCTGTAGGAGTCTGTGCCTTCACCAGGGAAGTCTCATGTGGACCAAAAGTCAAGTTTCCAGTATCAACAATTTTATTCTTTTTGTGTTTTTTTTGTTCTCAAATTCCTAATTTTCCTGTAATTTTCTAGCATGTTTTTAGGATCTTTTTATGTTTTTAATTTTCCATTTTGTTACACATACCACAGTTTTTCTTAACTTTTTATAGGGTTTTCAGCACAGAGATGAGAGGCTTCTTGTAGTTGATGAGCGCATATCAGGAGGACTTTTGGTCCACTCTTCTTTAAATTTGAGATTTTGTGGCTGTCGTTTGGCGTTCCCTGTCCAGCCGAGAGATATACTCACACCAGTGTGTCCTGGGTCTACCCCGTGGGACAATCCCAGAACACCTCCCCAAGTCAAAAGTACAAATATCTTAAGATGGATATAAAATGTAAAATTTGTGTTAGAACTAATGGGAACATGAATAGTACAGTGCTCTGCTGGATTCCATGTTACTCAAACTTCAGCCATAACTGTTGAGACTCACTCTAAACTCCACATGGAGTCTTTTTTTTTAAAGCACTTGGAAGGGTTATATATTAAACTGTGATTCTAAACAGGGACATAACACTCCATATGTGCAGCCAGTGGGCTGTGAATTTTGGCAAGACCACAGAGGCTTGTCATGTGATCTTTTCTTTTTTTTCCTTAAAAGTATAATTTTACATCAATTTTTTTCCTGACCTTTCATCTGAACTTCTATGTGAATTGTGAATCTTGTTGGACCTGTAACATTTTCTCAAACTCATTCCAAAAAAAAAAAAATTCAAGTTTTCTCTGAGAGGACAAGTTAGATCAGAAAAAGTACAAATCAGGTGTGCCTGCATGATTCAAAATGAGCCAAGCTGTTCAGACAGATGCACTATTTTGCAACAAGATAGAAGCAGTTCAAGTTTATTTTTTAGGAAAGAAAAGAAAAAGGTGGTTGTGTGTGCTTGTGTATGTGTCATACTTCCTGTGTGTGTGTGAAGGCTGCAATTTTGTTTTCTTTGAAGGCCTTCACGTCTTCATTCATCACTTCATGCCTGCAGCTCAAGGATAAAGACATGCAATCTAAAAGCTCCTTTCTTCCAGCTTGTGTCACCCAAAGTTTGCCTGAACAAACAAGATTTCCTGAATCTAAAGTGTTCTGACTATTTGATGGTACCTGTTGCATTAAGAAAAACAAACCAGAACAAACGAGTCCTAAAATGTATTCAAAAGACAACAAAAGAGAATGCAAAAAAAAGCCTCACATGATGATGCCCCTCTGAACAGTTGCTACGGGAGCCAAAGGACGGCAAGTGAAATGTCAGCGTTGTTTCTCCAGGGAAACAAAGATGGTTAAAAACACAGGAAATCTGACCGGATCCTTGTTGTTTTAGCTGTAATTGTAAATCAGAAGAAAAAAAATGACTGCTTTTCGTTGAGTAAATTAAGCTTAGCAGGAAACGGGAGAAAAAATGCCCTTTGGGCACAACTTCCAAAAAACGTGAGCCTCCTGTTCAATGAACCTTATGGGAATGTGATGATTAACCACAACAGGAGTCAGCAGAGAGCATCAAACTAAAAAAAAAAACAAACGGCAACATCCCTCAAAAATGTCATTCTAACAGCAGCTATAGTTAAATGTTAACAAAGTTTACTTTTTCTCTCTGTCTTTTTTTTAGTGTATTTTGTTCCTAATATGACATGACGAGGGAAAATCCTTCCCCGTGCCCCCTTCTTTCCCCACACTCCGAGTCATCAGTGCGTGAGGAGGCGGGTCCAGCTTCTTCCAAGTGTTTCGGGGTGCCAACGAGGGAGATTCCTCTTTTGGAGAGGACTGACTTTTACGCACGGAGGACTTCGAGTCCGTCACTTCTGAAAACCCTCACCCAGCATGGATAACGGATCCTTCCGAGGCATTGACCCGGACTGCACCGGCCAACCTCCTCTGGCCATCGACATCATCCGGGGTGAGTCTGGGGGGGCACTGAAAGGTATCGCGCCAGGAGCGATCAAAAGGCGCTTTACGCACAGTAACTTTTCACTTCTGGAATTATGTTTAGGAGTTTTGGGCGCTGTAATGAGCATTTGTTTGGAACATCAGTGAAATGGAAAGTTCCTGCAGTTTGTCTGAGTTTATGTAACATTAAAAAAAAAAAACCTCTTCCACACAGACTCATGAAACAAGTCTATGAAAACATATAACGGCATGTTTAAAAGGTAAATGAATTTGTCATCAATGTTATTCTGATTTATTGACAGTCATCACAGATCTGAAGCAATCAATTTAGTGAATTTTATTGCACTATTTGAAAGTTGGCATTTGTGAAGCATGGAGGGAAGCTTGAAATCAACAATCAGACTGAGCTCAGACTTATGTTTTGTATCAAAATATTTTTAAATATCCTAAAATTTAGGGTTTATTTTGAAGGTGTGACTCATTTTTAGATTCAGATGGCTTTATCTTTTTCTTTCATTTCTCTGCACCGACAAGCCTGATGGCAATGATTCAAGATTGGCCCCTGAGGGGATGAGCTGGTTCAGCTGTGCTGCAGCAGAGACATGCTGATGGCATCCCGTTACAAAAGCACTTAAAGTTAATAAGTTTAAACAAAATTGATAAGTATGGCAAGTGTACAATAAACTATGAAAGTATATATCAGACTAAAGTGGAACATTTTAAGTTTATGTAATATATAGATAAATAAGTAAACCTCAACTGCCTCAACTTTCATATATTTTTTCCTTGTCCCTTTTTCTTTTAGTATACGTAAAATAAATCATTTATTACTTAAAAGTTATTCTTAAATAAAAAGCAAAACATGGATTTTTGTGGATATTTGTGTCAAGTCATTGACACTTCTACTTCTAAGGTTAGGATAGGTCATTTAGTATTTCTTCTTTTATTTATTTATTTTCTTTTAACGAAAGTCAACTTATAAATCAATTAGCTTTTTCTGAATGAGAAAATAATCAATTTTATATTTGTTTATTGATTCATAGAGTTGATTTTTTAAAACGTTATTAATTGTATTGTTTTTTTTTAAAGTTATTGGCATTCCCCTCACATTTTAGGAAAGTTTAATGGATACGTTTCATGCTAAAGTAAATTCTGGATCAATTACTTGAGAATGTGAACCAGAGAAACAATTTTTATGTTTTTTTTTTTTTTTAACCAAAAAGACAAAAACAAAACATGTTTGTTTTATTCCAACGAACTATTAATGAGCTGTAATGCCAGGGAGTAAATTATGCAGTTCGTAGGCGGGCAACATATTGAAGCCATTTACTGCTTTTCCTTCCATTCTTTGTTCAATGTTGGGACACATTTTCCTTCCTGTGAATCACCTGTCGTCATGCAGGTCTTTAGGTGGAAACTTTTACCTTCAATTATGGAAACTCCAAACCCAAAATACTTTTAAGGGGAGAAAAAGAAACCCAGTGAGGGGAGACAGTCAAGGTGGGGTCTGGAATGATTGAACAGAACACGCCCTGTGCATTCAGGAAATTTCGGGGAATTTCAATAAGGTTTCAAGCTCTTTGTTCTATAGTTTAAACTGAATCTGTGTTATTTTTTTCGCGTGAGTTCATGATGTGAAATTTAGTGCAATTCATTGAATAAACCCTAACGATTCTCATATTTAGAAAGAATGAATACATTTCCAAACGGCGCAAAGAATGAAAAACAGAAATGTTTTCTGACCTTTTGCTGCTTCTAGTCATTCTTGTGCTTTCTGGTTGCTATTCATTCTGTTTGAAACAATAGTAATATTTTTAAAAAGCTACATGATTGGATTAACTTCAGCTGAATAGAACAAAGGCTTTTTTCTACTTTCACTTTCTGGGGAACCACATCTGGATTCCACTCTGAAGTTCTTCTTTGATTTCAGAGCTGGATGTTTTTGGCACCATCTTGTACAGCAGCCTCACTTTCATGGCAGCCGTTTCCATGCTGGTCTTCTTAGAAGAATGTATATACATCTATAAAAAAGTGCCTGCTAATAAGAAGAGTGTGATCATCTGGGTGAACGGAGCAGCACCGGTGAGGGCAGAACCCAAAAAGTTCCAGGGAACCGATGATTTAGGGATTTAAAAATGGCCATCTTTTTTGTGTTTTCAGATCATCTGCTCTATGTCGTGTCTGGGGATGTGGATCCCCAGATCCACCATGTATACAGATATGACCTCAGCTTGGTGGGTGTCTCCTTTCCTGTCATTTTTCTGTCTGTTTTCACTTTTAAAAGAGCTCTGTGGGTCAGACAATCGCATGTCTTTTCGAAGGTTTGATGGAAAACAGCTGGATGGTTGTGTAACACGTACGGATCCACTTTCTTCACATTGATGCTCAGCTTTTGGGGATTTCCTGCTCGCTCCGTCTCCGCAGTTATTTTGCCATTGTGGTATTCAAGTTCCTGATAATGATGCTGGAGGAGATCGGAGGTGACCAGGCCTTCCTGCGGAGGAGGGAAAAACACACGCTGAGGATCAGTACTGGGCCTTGCTGCTGCTGCTGCCCCTGCCTCCCACACGTGGCCATCACACCGTAATTTTCCCACAGACACACCATCTGCATTAATCAGAACCAGCATGTCTTTCTTTGTTTTGGCACTTGAGAGCTAAAACTGTAATCAAGACCTATTTCTAAGGAAAACCATGGACAAAACTAAAAGAAAAACTACAAAAGTTGATTGTTTGATGAGTTCAGGAACCAAAAGATTGAAACAGGCCTGAATAAAAAGGATCAAATCCCTAATTTAATATTTTTTTGCACAAACTGTTGACTCCATCACTGCATTAAAGTGATTTCGAGACAGTCTTAATGAAGACATCTGGGACGCAAATCAGAGGAGATGTCCCATTTTAACATAGTCAGAGTTTAACATTTTTATCCAGGTCTGTTTCCTTTGTTTTTTATGACTGAGTTCTAAAAAAAACAAATTATGATAAAATTCATAATAAAACAAGATAAAAACAACAACAAAATCCTAATCATTTAAATTCAAAATGTTATTAGCTCAATCACATTTTATTTTTGATAATTTTGTAGTTTTTGTGGGGGGTTCTGTCCACATGAACAGCTGAAATCGTTTCAAACAAAAGTTTAAAATGAGAAAAAAAGTTTGGAACAAAACTGTAGAAAACTAAACCAACAAAAGTTGTTCTGGGCTGGAAACATTTGCATAAAATTGCTTTAAAATATTAAAACTAACTTAAATGAGTATTATTAGGAAAGAAATTTGACTGAATATAATTTTAAAGTAAACAATGTGCAGATAAGTGTTATCAACAGGAATGCCTGCTCATTTTAAGACTCTTCTGACTCTATTCTGCTGCTATGCGAATTGTCACTTTTATGAAGCTCAGATGCTGCTCAATACCTTTCAGGAAAAGTCGAATCAATTCTGAACACTTTGCGCTTTTTGTTTTTTCCCTGTTGAAAGTGAGAGCGTGTGCTTGAAGTATTGGACCACAGCTGGAGGCATGGCTTCTTAGTTAAACCTCTGGTCATTCAACTCTGCCGGGACAGTGCGACATGAAGGAACAATTCAATCATTTCTCATTTTAGCTAAATAAAAAGTCATTGCACTGTCAATATTTGTCATGACGGATCCGACAGTCAGGCTCTGTGTTTGTTCCTTGTGTTTTACATTTGTGATTGAAGTTTTAAACTATCTTTCAAATGACCTTGTGTCAAGAGCCTTCAAATTACAGTGCATACTCTGCATGCTGGGTTTATAAGGCAAGTAGATGCTTTTACTAAGCTGTTTACTTAGAAACACACCTCACAAAGAATCATTTTTCAAATTTTAATACCGATAAAAACCATCCAGTTCAGACTTGCTCCTTATTGCATAAACTGTTCAAACTGTTCTAAAGAAAGTCGTATTGTCAGCTTTGTTTGACTCCACAGTTACATTCAGATCTTGACATGTCTGGAAGCTTATAAAGTTCTCCTCAGGGTCCTGAGCTTTTCAAAACATCCTGGAATCTACATCCAGGTTCAGCACAACAGGAAATGCAACAATGGAGCTGTGCCCATTGGTGAATGCATTTAGTAACTGTTTAGTGCAATTAAAACTGGAGATGAATTGTGTTTTTTTTTTTTTTTTTTTTTTTCTGGTTCACTTCCAGACGAACTCTCTTCCTCCTTAAACTTGGCTCCTTCCAGTTTGCCCTCCTGAAGGTTGTCTTCACCCTTCTCTCCATTGTCCTCCACACCAACGGAAACTTTGTCCTGACGGATGTGAGTTGTAGACACAGAAAACAAAACGTTTAACTCAACGTTTAAGTCAACTTTTCACTAATATATGAATCGTAAAATGCGTTTATTCTTCCATCAATATACCTAGTATTGTTTACATCCAATTATTGTTATCTAGAATAAGCACAAGAGCAGCTGTCCTTATTTACAGGTCTTTTTCCAAAGATTTTTACCTCATTTTTAATGCATTGAAGAGTTTCTTTAATGGGATTTTAGTTATGATTATTTTACCAACATTTTTCATGTTGGATTTTTCTTTTTTAGAATAAAAAAGATTACTACCATTTTTTTTTTACATTTGGAATAATGGATTTGGCTGCATTTTTATTAAAGGATGCCCAAACGTTTCCTTTAACTTTCTCTGTCCACGTTGTTCTCTGTTATGTTTTTGTTTTAAAATGTACGTTTATTTTTCTTATTTTTTGCTTTTGTTGTGTATTTTTTATCTGTTGCATTTTGGTAAAACATTTCCTTGTTGTGGGAGGATTAAAGTCACTGTCTACCTCATCTCTTTAACTCACCTGATTGTCTCCATATCTTGTCAACTAATCTTCTTATATCTAGTCTCTTTATCTTCTCTCATCTTCCCTTCTCCTCTCATAATCTTCCTACATTTCCTCTCATCTGATCTTATTTGATTCCAAACATGTCTTCTCTAATTTTATTCAGTTTTCTTGTATCTCATATGACCTTTTCTATCTTAACGTGTCATCTCATCTCATATTATTCAATCTCAACATGTCTCATGTTATTTTCTTTGATTCTAGCTTCAAATAATCTCCAGTCTTGACATAACTAATCACTTTCTTTTAAAATTCTAAACTTGTTCATTCCTATCAAACGTTATTGCATCCTAATGTATTTCCTCTTATTTTCTTTGACCTGAACACACCTCATTTTATATTCTCCAGTTTTGTCATATCTCATCTTATTTTCTTCCATATAAACATATCTCATCTGTTATTTAATCTTGAGATATCTCCTCCACACTTTTTAAAATCATAGCACCACAAATATTCTCCAGTTTTGACAAAAATCTAATCTCATTTTTTTTATCTAAACACATTTAATCTAATCAAATATTATTGAATCATGACATATATATCTGAACATGTCTTATGTTCTACTCTCCAATATTGATATATAAAATCATTTTTTTTAGATCTAGTATGTTTAATTTTATTAAATATTAGTCAATCTTGATATAATTTATCTCCTTTAAGAAAAACATATCTCTTCCCGTATTTTCCTGTTTGAAAAGCTCTTCAATTTTTTTTTCCATCTGAATATGTCTCATCTCATCACATATTAAATCTTGAGATACACTATATTACCAAAAGCATTCGCTCACCCATCCATATGATCAGAATACGGTGTTCTAATCACTTAACCTGGCCACAGATGTATAAAGTCAATCACTCAGGCATGCCGACTGTTTTCACAAACACTTGTGAAAGAATGGGCGGCTCTCAGGAGCTCAGGGAATTCCAGGGTTATAGGATGCCACCTGTGCATCAAACCCATTCCTGACATTTCCTCACTCCAAAATATTCCACAGTCAACTATCAGCTCTGTCATAACAAAATGGAAGAGTTTAGGAACAGCAACTCAGCTACAGAGTGGTAGGTGATGTAAACTAATGGAGAGGTCAGTGGATGTTGACGCGCACAGTGCAAAGAGGTCACTGATTTTCAGTACAGTCAATTGCTACAGAGCTCCAAACTTCTTGTGACTTTCAGATTAGCCCGAGTACAGTACGCAGAGAACTTCATGGAATGAGTAGCTGCATCCAAACCACACATCACAGGTGTAATGCAAAGCGTTGGATGCAATGGTGAAAAGCACGCCGCCACTGGACTCTAGAGCAGTGGAGACACATTCTCTGTAGTGATGAATCACGCTTTTCCATCTGGCAATCTGATGGATGAATCTGGATTTGGAAGTTGCCAGGAGAACGCTACATTTCAGACTGGTTTGTGCAGAGTGTGAACATTGGTGGAGGAGGAATTATGGTGTGGGATTGTTTTCAGGACTCTGGTTTAGCCCCTTAGTTTCAGTAAAAGGACCCTGAATGCTACAGAAACAAAACATTCAATTCCAGGCTCCCAACCTTGTAGGCACAGTTTTAGCGGCCTCTTCCTCTTCTAACATGACTGTGCACCAGTACAAAGCAAGGTCCACAAAAACATGGATGATAGAGTCTGGTGTGGATGAACTTGACTGGCCTGCACAGAGTCCTGACCTGAACCAAATAGAACACCTTTAGGATGAATTAGAGTGGAGACAGAGAGCCAGGACTTCTCCACCAACATCAGTGTGTGACCTCACCAATGAGCTTTTGGAAGAATGGACAAAAATTCCTATAAACACTCCTCAACCTTGTTGGCCAGCTTTTCCAGAAGAGCTGAAGCTGTACTAGCTGCAAAAGATGGACCAGCAGCACATTGAATTCTATGGGTTAGGAATGGGATGACACTTCATTTCATATGTGAGTCAAGGCAGGTGAGCCAATACTTTTGTTAATGTAGTATATTTCCTCTCATCTTTTTTCATCTGAACTTATTTATTTCTCCTGTTAGGACAGCTCATCTCGGTTATTTTTTCAATCTAAATATGTCACATCTGATCAAATGTCATTCAGCTTTTACATCTTTCCTCATTTATTTGACCCGAACATGTATCATCTCATATTCTCACATTTTCACGTATCTAATCTTGTTTTTTTTTTTTTTGTTATATTTATCTAAGATGTTCAATGTTAGCAAATATTCTTCAGTCTTGAAATATTTCCTTTGATCTTCTTTAATCTAAACATATCTCATCCTATATTCTACTTTGACATTTTATCTAATTTCTTTTTTAATATGAACAAGTCTAATCTCTTCACATTAACACATCTTATTTCATCTGATCTTGTATCCAACTATATCCCAGTTTATCTTGTTTCTTTTTAAAGTCATTCTATCTTCAGTCTTCACATTTACCACTTCTTTCATTTCATCTCCTTGTACCCAAATCAGGAAAAAGAGAATTAGATTTTCATTTATTCCACTTAGGGTTGCAGCTAAACACAAGTAGTTATTTAGTTTCTTTTAATCACATCCACTGATTCTCGTGGTGTCTT
Source organism: Oryzias celebensis (assembly GCA_014656515.1). Lineage (NCBI taxonomy): Eukaryota > Metazoa > Chordata > Actinopteri > Beloniformes > Adrianichthyidae > Oryzias > Oryzias celebensis. The sequence continues at coordinate 35,433,207 of BNCR01000012.1, forward strand.
TCTGTTTCCCTAATCCTGATATTTTTCAGATGAGCATCACTGGAACCGTTATGTGGATTAACCCATTTGTGGGCGTCTTGACCATCATTGCTTTGTGGCCTGTAGCCATTATATTTATGCACCTAAGGACCACTCTGCAGACAGTTAAGATTGTCCCCAAATACGCCATGTACCAGGTACACAGCGGCTCTGCAAAAAATAACATTGAACACTTAAATTACCGCACTTGTTCCTTTTTTAACAGTGCGTGTTTGTGTTTTAGCTGATCCTGATCCTGACCCAGCTGCAGTCAGCGATCATCAACGTGTTGGCGTTAAATGGAGTCATCGCCTGCTCCCCGCCATTTTCCTCTATAGCCAGGGGATACAGTGAGTCCACAGTAACAAACAATCCGTCATCTCTGTTTATCTGTGGGGATCAGCCAAGTCGTCCCATGCGGTTGGAGAAATGTGTCCAGCAATGATGACTGCTCCTTTCGTCTTCTCGGATTTGCCTCCGTCTCACTTCCTGCTGTCTGTTTCCTGCAGTGCTCAGCCAGCAGCTGCTCATCCTGGAGATGTTCATCATCACTCTGGTTACACGGATGCTGTACCGAAGGCAGTACGACCCTTTGCCCAGAGAAGATCTAGATGACAACGAAAACACAAGGATGGTGGTGATAGCGGACTCTGCGTGAAAACGTTACGAAGAGCGAAAGCCTCTGTCTGCTTAAATTTAAGTAAATGTACACATTTATTGTGTCCAAAGTTACATGTAGAGACGATACTCAGGTCGTTTTCTGTCCTTGACCAAAAATGTAATGTTGCTAAAAAAAAAAAATCACACAGCTGATACACTCAGATCTGTTTCCATGTGTGTTTTTTCCCCCTTTTTTTTAAATTTTCAGCTCCTTTCAACATTTTCTGCTCATCTAAACCTTAAGGTGTTGATTTTTTTTTCTTCTTTAGGATAGAAACAGTCCAGATTTTTCCTAACATGTGCACATCCATTCCAAAAAAAAAAAAGGAAAAAGGATGAGCCAAAACACTTTTTTTCCCCATGCAACAAACAAACTGTAAGTTCATATTCAATCATTTATGGCAGGATGAAAGCAACTCGACGCAGGAAGGAAAAAACTCTGCTGATTACATACAGACATAATGAACTGATTTATGTCAAGACTGAAGCTCAACAGGATCTAGCAATTTATGGCCGCTGCTCTTATTAAGTTTGTGTGTTTTAAAGGATGTAATAAGGTTTTAGTCTGTCACAGATAAATCATGTTTTGAAATGCTCTTTGCATTTAAAAAGAACAGCCCAGTGAGCAATAAAAGGAAATGCCAAAATGAAGTTTCACTCAGTTATGCAGTTTTTAAAATGTTCAGGAATCTTGCAACTTACGTTTTTTTACATTTCTGTTTTGTTTTTTCCAAATATCTTATTCCGTTGGGCACCTTTAAGTCATAATGTGCATTTTGAATACACATGGTTTGAGTTTTGTTGGCTTTTGCTGTGTTTAACCTCAAACACATGTTACCCGTAATGCCTCATTCTCTCTGTGTATATTCTCTCTGAGTTTTTCTGTTCTCAATGAACAGATGCCTGTGGATTTGCCATTTTGTGTGTTCTCAATTTGAATTTCAGTTTCTTGATGATTGATGCTGTTTCTCTCCTTCAAATCGTTGTGGAATTTGGATTGAATCTATAGGATTTGCTGTCAATTTTGTGCCTGACTTTGCCTTCTCTTTGCCTTTCTGACATTTTAGATCCAATTTTAGCTAATTTTTTAAATGCTTGTATCTTGCTGACTTATGTGTAGAATATGATTGTTTTTTTATCGTCTTGTTTGGTTATTTTCACAAACAAAAACTTGTTTAAATTGAGAGGAAAAATTACAGTAAAATGTTAGTCAAAGAAAAATTTGTTTGCGATTAAAATCAACACAATTTCATTCTGAGAAAAAACACTTCTCTCTGCGTTAATGACTATTTTTGTTTCATTTTCTAGTTTTTCAGCAAAATATCTTTTCTAAGACCGAAAACTAAATTGAGTAAACACACATCTGAACATATTTCTGCACTGCAGTACCTGCCTGACAGTTTCTGCCTTTTGTTTCAGATGACCTATTAGATTAAGCCTTTTTTACTTTAAAACAATATCAACTGTTAAGATTTTTGTTAATCATAGAGACACGAATTTAGAAAAGAAAAGAACAAAAAGTTTTGTTTATAGGTTTGTCTTTTGTTTGTTTGTTTACTGGGGCCTTTTAACTCCTAGAAAATATTTATGTTTATTATTCAAGACAGAAACTCTAGATTTAGATCTTAAGATCATAAAACTTGCTTTCACACTATTACGGAATATAAAATGTTTGTGCTTTTTTTTTTTTTAATATTGGTGCTTACAGAGCCAGAATCTGAGGATGTGACCTTTGATGTCAAATACCTTTTCAAATAAAATCTAAGACATTTAGTTCATTAGCTGATTTAAAAAAAAAGTATTATTACAGCGGATAGTTAAATAGTGATGCTTTTTTTTTAATGATGCCTTACATATTTGTTTACCTCCGAAACTATTTTTCCATTAAAAAACAAGAGGACAAATATTTTATCTTGTAGCTATGACTGTGAACACACTTATAAATCTTGGCTCCACTCATAAGAAATCAGGTATAAAATGATCTAACTTTTTGTTCAGTTAGATAAGGCCTCTGTACTTAAAATATATATTAAAAGTCAAAGCTAATCTGTTAAGCCACAATGTCACCACTAGATGGCAGTAGAGATAAGTAAGCACATCGACGAAGATGAAGGACAATGGAAACGTTTACCAATTTTTCTTTTTTTTTTTTTTTTTAACAACAGCACTTTCTAAAATGGCAGCACTCGACACAACCATCACTCCTAATTGAGCTTTAGGTACCGTTTCAAAGGTTTAAAGTAAAGTTTGATGGGATCATCTACGCAGACAACAATACATAAACAAGGAAATGTAAATGATGGTGACTGACACGCCTCCAGCCAATTGGAGTGCTGCTTTCAGCCACTTCCCAGCTCTAAGCCAATCACAACAGTCTAGGAACAAGCCCCCGCCTTTGCGGTTGGGTCGACTTTTCTTCTTGAAGTACGTGCTGCCCGAAACATCTTCAACAGACCGGATGCGCGTCAGGCAAACCTTCAAAATAAATTTTAAAAAGAAAATATTTTTGGTACTATGCAAGGATGTTCTTAAATAGTCAAGAAACTTGATTTTAGATGTTAAAATTATGCTGGCTATTAGGATTTTTTCAAAGAGAAAACGCAAGAATTTGCTTGACTTGTAGCTTGGAAGCAAGAAGCAAAATATGTTGTTGCCTGCTTCATGATATGTAAACAAAAATATATTTTTTTAAAAATACAAATAATAAATTGTAAATGTGCATGAAATATATTTATAAATGAATAATTATTAATTGATTAAAATATTTTGGATAGTTTATCCTTGGGAAATCCAGATTTATTCTCTAATTTACTTAATTTCAAAAGAAAAGAAAAAAAATAATTTATATTTATTTAACCATTGACTGTACATGATAAATGGATTTGACTTAAACTCGTGTTGTCAAATCAGAATTTATTTTATTTGGAAAAGAAATAGAAACGTTAAGACAATTTGACATTTTCTCATTTGCTTTGTTTCTTTAAAATATGCAATGGTATGTCTGAAAATGATTTTTGATGGAAATGATATTTTTTTTATATTTGCAAATATTTCAACAACATATGAATAGATTTTCTTAAATAACTCCTAACAGTTTTAATTTGAAAAGCCACAAAGGAAATGTTCTCCGTTCTATCGTTTGAGTTAACATCGAGGTGCTGATCTGAACATCCACAAATGTAGAGCCAGGAAGCTGAATTGGAAGCTGTTCTTGTCCGGTCTCGTAACCGTATGGACCTTACCGCTTCGCGTCTTTCCGAACCTGCGTCGGAGGATGAGAATGTGGACACAGAGAGAAGAGGACTGCCGCTGTCACCGGCGGTGAGATGGTCTCATTTGTCCTGAGGCAGCCTCTGACGTCACACCCAGACATCACAGTTAAACTTTCAAAATGAGGCTCTTTCTGTCCCTGCTGAAAAAGGCCAACCCGAAAATCGAGTTTTACTCCCGGTTTTCACCGTCGCCGCTCTCCATTAAGCAGTTCTTGGATTTCGGTGAGTACAGCTGACATCCCATTAAAAAAAATCCAACATTTTCTGTTAAGAATCGCCTTTTTATGACCTCATTCCACTGTTTACTGGTTGATTTTAAAGTGTCATGCTTGGCTTGTGTCCTATTATTAATAATAGTAAAGATGTGAAATATCATATTTTGTAAAGATCTCACTTCCATGGGGCAAAGCTGCACCATCCAAGCTGTTGTGTCTGTATTCTTTCATTTCATTTCACCTGTTTATTAAGTGAACATGTGTGTGGGCACACCTGAGCAGTCCCAGGTGACAACAACACAACACTGCTTACTCATCCTCACACCTTTCTTTTGCCAAGAAATCTTAGCACATTTCTTAAATTAGCTTTATGGTTTTTATAATTAATCGGGACAAATTAAAAGAAGACTATCAAGCTGAAGGATGGCGTTATAACCAATAAGATGGCAGCTGTTAACCGGTCTTCTGCGCTGCATTCGGGGATTTCTTAATCCGTGATTATGTAATTTGTCCTCACAGCTGGGGATGGGATGTAAGCAACAGGAAAGACACTTGTTGAGGTTGGGATGACGCATTGCCATGTTTAAACTAAAAAAAAGTGTTGTTACAGGTTCTTTATTTTATTTTGTTTGTGAAAATGGGTTTTAAACATTGAGATGGTTCAGCCTGTCAGGAAGTACTCGCTGTCTCCAAGACGCCAAAATCCCCAAAACTTCTATTGAGAAATAAACAGCTAAATCATTGTATTTTATTTATTTTTTTCCTTTTTTAACACGCCCTTGCTAATCTGATTTGTTTAGTTGAAGTTATTCAAGTTATAAACTGATCATTTAGATGCCTCAATAAAAGTATCTGGTCTCACATTGAACCTTCAAAACATTTGATTGACAGATTCTTCCGAGCCCACTGCAAGTATTAAGCTACGTTCACACCGCCCTTGGCAGTGTGTAAATGGCATTTTGAGTTTTGGCGTTAAAACCTCTTCACGTGTGTTAATGCTAAGCTACATAAGCTTCTACGACCGTGTTTTGAATAAATGCCGGGCCGACTATTGGAAGATGTACAGTAGGCCTATGCGCTAGTAAAAAGTAGAAAAAGAAGAAGAAGAAGCCCCTCCCTGCTTGTCCAGTGTGAACACCATATGCTGAAAGCGCGTTCAAGCGTTCAAGGGCTGTAAAACATCACAACATTTCTTTTTGACATTTTTGACCTGTGGGTCACTTTATTATCTGATTGGAGTTATCAGTTGCATGGAAATCCTGAGATGACATGATAGAGTTTAGAAATGGTAAAATTGTTAGTGATAATTAACAAACAGTTGTGTACACAATACATATAATAATACTATTGTTTAAAATTACGGCTTCCCAAGGTTTTTAAGTCTTTGGTTTTTAATGGTTGGTTTTGGTCAGCCAGCAAATTGGTTGATGGATTTGCGTGTCCCAAGTTAGCCAAATTATGAAAAGGTTTTCATGATGGTATACATAACAACAAAAACACAAACTAGCCAGCCCTTTGACTTCAAGATTGAAGCTTTTTTTAAAAATAAAAGCAATTGCAGTTGGATGCGGTTTCTCGAATGACAACTTGATGAAAATTAGGCCAAAAAAAACAAAAAGTTGCCATGACATATTCAGTAAGGCGGTTTTAGAGAACCAACAATACGGATGAGGATATATGTGCTTTTAAAAATGGAGCCTTGATCTCAAATGTAAGAAATTGATCATGAAGGTTATAAGGACAGACGAAACAAACCGGAGTTAAACGTTTTTGGGTTTTTTTTGTGAAGCAATAGTGCAAGTATTTGCAACAAGCTACCTAGTGGTCACTTGAAAAACTGATCTGGGTTCCCTTTTAGACAAAATAGGAATCCATTCAAAACTTAAAGTGTAACATACTGTAGACTTATCGTATCATTTATGGTGCAGAGTCATCTGTTTTTCTAGAGTTTTAACTTGAGAAATGTTTGCTTTTCCAACATTTTATGTCAAAGATAACTCATTTAGTGGTGAAACAGAAGTCACAATAAACTTCCGTAAAGATATTCAAAAAATGTGTTAATTGTTTTTTTTCAGGAAGAGATAATGCATGTGAAAAGACCTCCTACATGTTTCTGCGGAAGGAGCTGCCGGTGCGACTGGCCAACACCATGAGAGAGGTTAACCTGCTGCCCGATAAACTGCTGAGCCAGCCCTCCATCAGACTGGTCCAGAAATGGTAAGGAGTTTTCTTTGTTTGACTGCCTTAATTCAGCTCAGTTCAATTTTATTTATATAGTCCACTTTCACAACCATAGCCGTCTCAATGGGCTTCACAGGTATTTATGCCAGGAACATAAAATGTTGCATTATTAACCCTAACCCTTAAGATAAGGTTTATAAAGACTTTGCTGAGGGTTGACCTTTGGTTGTTGCTTTCTTTGTTAGGTACATGCAGAGCTTTGTGGAGCTGCTGGACTATGAGAACAGAAAGCCAGAAGATCCTCACACTCTGAATGAGTGAGTGCAATCTTGTTCCGCAGTAAAAAAAAAAAAAAAAACAATTGAGTGTAATGTTGCAGCAGCAAGCTCAGGCTTGTTAAAACAAACCACACAGGTAACGCTCTGTTTTATTACCTCAACAAATGTCTGTCATGCACAGCCAACAAACACAGACATGAATTTAAAGGAGAGTTTCTGCTTTAACACGTTGCCACGTTGTTGTGTTTCCTGGCACTGAGGCAGATTCATGTTAGGACTTTGTAGTCAGCATGATTTGGCATTTTTAAAAAAGTCCTAAAGAATCGGAAATAACTGAAGGTTTTTGGAGTGTAAAAAAAAAAAAATATACTACATATGCAAGTATGGATAAACCACCATAAAAGATAAAGCAAAATAAACACATCTGAAAGAGTAAAGTCATGAAATTATGAGAAAAAACGTCATAATTTTACATGAATAAAGTTGTAAAATAACAAAAAAATTCAAATGTGAAATAAAGTCATAAAATTATGAGAAAAAGTCAAAATTTTATGAGAATAAAGTAGTGGAATTTTGAGAATTTTTATAAATGAAAATATATGTAAAATTTGAAAGGGTAAAGTAAAATGTATTGAGAATAAAGTTGTACAATTATGAGAAAGTCCACATTTAATGAGAATAAAATCACAAAATCATGAGGAAAAAAATAAAATAAACATTTAAAATTATGAGAAAAAACTCAACATTTTACAATTAAGTTATACAACTATTGAGAAAAAAAATCAGTAAATTTGTAAAATTTGTAAAAAAAAACAAAGTGGTAAATGCATGATTTCAAAAGTTGTAATGTTATAAGAAAAAGGTCATGCTTTTTTAAATTAAAATGCCACATTTAGCTAACATAAAATGTATTATGAAGAACACTCAAGCTTTAACGTTTTAATTTATGCTGCAGACAGTTCAGAGAAATCAACTGTTAAAAAAGCTCGCTGAATACGCTTTAGGTTTTTTGTAAACTTATTATTTTCATGAAATTTTAACTTTAGCTTCAAAAACTATTTCTTCATAAAATGATAGCTTCTTAAATCATAAATTTTCAATTTTATTTACGTAGAATTTTGAATCTTTTCCTAAAAATTGGACAACTTTATTTGACTTTATTCAACAAAATTTTGACTTTTTTTTTTTTTTACATTATTCTCGTAATTTTATGACTTTATACTCAGATGTATTTATTTATTTTCTTGTATGATAATACTCCATTGGGTGCAAATTATGTAAATTTTTCATTTTAAAAAAGGGATATTTCTTTGTGCTGTCTTAGCTTCCTTGAGCTCCTGATCGAGATCCGGAACCGCCACAACGATGTGGTTCCCACCATGGCTCAGGGAGTCATAGAATACAAGGAGAAGTTTGGCTTCGACCCCTTTGTCAGCAGCAACGTCCAGTACTTTCTCGACCGCTTTTACACCAACCGCATTTCTTTCCGCATGCTGATCAACCAGCACAGTGAGTCTCATGGAGGCACTCCTGCTTCTCCGTTTGGATCCCCACCCCAGAACTTTTGCGTCTGTGTTTTTACCCAGCACTCCTGTTTGGTAACGACACCAACCCGGCCCATCCGAAGCACATCGGCAGCATCGATCCAACCTGCAATGTAGCCGACGTTGTGAAGGGTGAGTTTTGTTAACTAACAGCACAACTGCAGCTTCTCTTTTATTTCTGTGGAAAAATTCTTTGATTTCTTTTTCCAACAGTGTTTGTGTTCCTGGATGCATTTTGTGCTTATGCTGTATAAAGCAGTAAATCACATAAGGTCCTAATTATGTTTTTGTTTTGTTTATTGTGTTTCTAGTGTTTATAAAATATTTACTGGAAAAGCTGAAGCTAAATATCTGGTGTAGTAATTCAGTGGGCCTCTTTATAAAATGTTTTCCAGATGTGCATGGAGCAACGAAAAGCTCTGAATGGAGACGTTATCCACCATGATGATCAAAAACTCCTTTGTCAGCAAAACTCTGCTTTTTCCAACTCAAACAATAATTTATTTAAGTGATAAAGTTGAAGCTTTGAACATACTCTTCCACTTTCTAAGGAACATTTCCAGAATGCTATAATAAATTATGACTAACTTGGATATTAATTCAAATGTCCACAATGAAGCATTAAATCTTTAACCAACTTCTTTTCAGTACATTTTCTATATTTTTAAAGAGGTAAAAAGCTCTTATTTGTAAATGTATCATATTTTTGTGTTTAGTTTATGCTCATAAATTTTCAGCTTCCAAATAAACGTGTCTTTGACCATGCTACTTTGAAGTTTTTTTCATATTTTTTAGAGTTATAAGCTACTTAAATAAAATAATGGTCTGAAAGATCAGGGATCCGATGTAATAACTTAAGGACTCCAGAATTTGTTTTCTTCCTACTGTCAAACTGCTTCTAAGTTCAGAACGGTTTTTCCATCCCAGCTTCTATTCAAATGTTCAGTGTGGTTCTGGGAAATTGGAGATGAATTGTTTCCTTAGTTGGACCTCAAAGCCTACAGGCGTTCTCACAGCAGGAATCAGAAGCTGCACTGTGAATGACCTCCGAAAGAACAGGAGATATTTTAGTAAACAGTGTCAGAAACCCAAACATAAGCACTGGACCTAGTCACATTTCTGTGTTATTGGTAACATTTTCCCATTTCCATCAGATGCCTACGACACTGCCAAGATGCTGTGTGAGAAGTACTACTTAGCAGCTCCAGAGCTCAAGATCGAGGAGTTTAACAGTAAGTGTGGCTATGGGCACAAATCCAGACATTTTCCCCAGTAATATGCCTCTCAGTTGTAAAGATGAAACTCAAATGTTTGTTATCTTCCAGTGAAGGCTCCTAATAAGCCCATCCAGGTGGTGTATGTGCCCTCTCACCTTTTCCACATGCTGTTTGAGCTCTTTAAGGTGAGCAGTTAATCCATCCACAGCAGATTGTGCAAAGACCCACACTGATCATCTTTTTAAGCGATTTTGAAAGCGTTCCTAGTGATCTTTTATTTATGATTTAGCTGTTTTTGGGACATAGTTTCAGCAGAAAATCAGCAGTTCATAAGAAATTCACCTCTGAGTTTGCAATGGGCAACCCCGCCCCCCTTTTCCCTCTCCTCATTGCTGAGAGCTCTCTGTTCACACTCTATTCCGCTAGCTTACGACCACTCACACCCAATCTAACTTTACCGGTGCAACAAAAATGGCGAACAACATCGATGCTCTCCAGTTGTACAGTTTTAGCCAGATACCAGCTCAGACAAGGCAAACGAAGACGCACATGGATCTATTTGTCTACAAGTGGATGCATCAGAATGAAGCAGAGCTTGTGACCCGCCCGGCGTATTTTCTGCGTCACAAATATGATCTTTTTCAAACTGCATTTCTTCGTCTGCTCATGCTCCACAACGAGTTAAATAAAGAAATTCTCAGAAATGCAATTTGGAGCTTAATTTTCTTTATACGATGGAGCTGTCCTCCATTATGAGAATTAGTCACAAGAACATATTAAAAACACCATTTTCCTTGAAGTGGGTCTTTAAGAATGAACTCTGGGGTTGTTCTGCAGAATTCGATGAGGGCGACAGTGGAACTTCATGAGAACAGTTTGGAGGGTTTACCTCCTGTAAAGACCAGAGTCACTTTGGGCAAAGAGGATCTCTCAATAAAGGTAAATAGACAATATACATTTACAACAGGATGTTTGAGGGTTTAGTGATTTACTTTTCTTTATTTTTTTTCAATGTCTTCCTTAAGATCAGCGATAAAGGAGGAGGAGTTCCTCTGAGAAAAATTGACCGCCTGTTTAACTACATGTACTCCACTGCCCCGACACCGAGCCTCGAGCCGGGAGCTGTACCACTGGTACACAACGGCACAATTGAATCAGCCTTCACACAAAACCCACCTTAGCTTAGCAGATTAACAGATAAGAAAACATGCTTCTTTTTTTCTTCCTTTGTGTTGCAGGCTGGTTTTGGCTATGGCCTACCCATCTCTAGACTCTATGCTCGGTACTTTCAGGGTGATCTGAAGCTCTACTCCATGGAGGGAGTTGGCACAGATGCCGTCATCTATCTGAAGGTAACACGAGTCAGTGAAGTGCTGTCCTGTTTGAGCTTTGAAAGTGATACTCGGCCTCTTCTGAGTTCTATCAAGTAGGAGAAAATAGTTGAAAACAATAAAACGGTGAGAAGCAACTTACATTTACTTTTATACAACTGTAAAACATCTGAAAAAGTCCTTTTTAATGAATGAATGTGAGTGAATACATGTTTAGAGAGGGAATCTGAGTCTAAGCTTAAAATAAAGAGCTTTAAAACAATTTTTACTCCTGAGAAGTAAAATTTCCAACACTTTTTAGAGTTTTCTTAAAATGAATTTAGCTGATGTTTTTTCTTAAATAATAAACTTGTACTTTTAACATTTATTCGTTTACAGTAAAATTCAAACTAATCCTGTAGGATTTATCTAATCAAACTCTTTCCTTGTCGTGACAATTTTATGCAATCACTGTACTTTTGGAAAATTCAATATTTATCATAGATTAAATACCATGCATTCAAAAGTTGTTTATTATCAAGGAATAACTAGTTAATCATTAGCAACCTTCCAGTTTCGTATTTTGATAGTAAGCAAACAGAAATTAAGTAAAGAATGAAAAGGTAAAAAAGTTCATAAAGGAAATAACACAGCTTTTTAAAAACTAGTGAATGTACAGTTTGGCTTCTCTGTAAGTTATGAACACTCACCCCCCCTTTCCAGGTCAGTAAAGACCTGGAATCCCTCACTGGGGATTTGAACATCCCCAGTGAGGCTCCTCAATCCCTCCTGAATTTCAGACAGAATCCGTCTTTGTTGTAAGATAAAATAAAAACAAGCTAAAGTGCAACTGTCACAAAAAAAAAAAATCTGTTTTCTTTTGTACAAATGCTAATATAAATGTTGCACTAGTGTGATTTTGTGTCGCATCTAGTCCCAGTAGCATAAACAACCACTTCAGAATTTCATATTATTATTTGAGATGGCTATTAGTCAGTAGTTGCGTTTTCATGGAAAATAGTTGGATTAAAAGTCTGCTCAGAATAAAAAAAAAAAGTCATGTAAACACGTCATTCGGAATACTCTTACCCCATCACACGTATTCAGATCAGGATTTCTTTCTGATTGAGATGGGTGGGTAATGCTGATGGCTAATCAGATTGTGGTGCATGTACAGTAAACACTGATTCTGCTGCGAGCAACCTGCCAGACTCCAGAGAATTGTGTCTCCGAGCAGAGGAACGGCTTCAGGACGGTGTGTGTGCTCCGGAGGGGGCTTTGGAATGCAGAAAGTCCTGTGAAACCATGCAAACAATCGTGTAAACTCATGCAATGCCAGACTGCTTCTACTCTTGATTGGAGGGGGGACTAAAGTAATAGAGCTTGGAATAAATAAATGATCATCCTGCTGTCCCTCCCTTTTCAACATATGCCTACATTTACACTGCTCAGTTTGTGACCATAAAATCATGTCCAGAAAAAATAAAAGCCGTCAGAAGACCTTCTTGATCCATGTTAACCACAACCATGTTTGTTTACAACACAACTCTGCTACTATTGTTCAATGGCCATTTCTGGTATTTTTGATAGTTCTGGGCATGTCAAAAAGATTTATTCCAAGTGAACGAGTGACCAATGTAAATGTTTGTTATTTAGATAAAATTTTTTCAGGTCCCATGTACACAGTTCAATTCTAATTTGATCTATGATCAGATTAAATACATTTTGTAAACACAGCTAGTGACTTCTGTAGGTAGCTTTACCAGTTGGCTTATGTAAGCTATCTTTACCAGCTAAACTCAACATTTTTAATGTTTTTCTCTAAATTAAAAGAGTTAATTAAAAGAGTTTTAATGTGCACTAGACGCGAAAGCTTAGGTTTAGTCATTGACTGTAAATAGAGAACTGGACTGAGTGACCGCTCCCCCTTGCTTTCCAAACAGGAAGTACACGCTGGCTCCAAGAACCCAAACTTCTAATCGAATCGACTTCTATTGAGAAATAAACAGCAATTACTCTGTTATTTTATTTGTCACATCGAACATTTGAAATGTTTAATTCTTTTTAAGTGGTAAGCGTGTGGACTTACAACAAGCTCACTTCTGATTGGAGCGTGGTTGCCATAGAAATGATGACTCAGACTGAGTCAGACCATCACGCACCATCAGTGTGCAAATGTGTTTGTGAATGGGTGAATGGGACCGTGACTGTAAAGCGCTTTGGGCCTTCAGTGAAGGTAGAAAAGCGTTATATAAATATACGCCATTGACCAATCACAGCTTATTGAAGATTTCTGGTTCCAACACGGTGACGTCACAGACGCCACAAAAAAATGGCGACTGAATTGACTTTATTTAATTGATGCCAGTAGTAAGCCCTTTTCTTATGAGTGAGGTCACACTCACTCAGTGCAGTTCTCTCATACAGTCAAGGGTTTCAGCAGACCTTTACGGTTGCAGCAATAGCTAAATCGCTCTACTTTTTTTTTTTTAATTGTTTACAAGGATATTGCTTGCTACAGAATAAATGAACCAGAAGATCAAACAAATCACAAAACAGGTTCAAGATAACACACTTAGAGAAAACTTCCAATCAGACTCTTTGTTTATAACAAGCTCTCACACCAGGAAGCCATTTATCTTCAAAGCTGACTGGCTTTAAGCCCCTGCTAGCACTTATCTATGCTCTTGCACACTCACCGTCATTTCTGTGATTCATTTTTGGAAAATAGGAGCACAGTGAAATAAATCTCCCTTTACTGAACAGATTTGATTGGTTTTGGTCTCTGAATTCCTTAAGAACTTAACCTTTTTTTTTGTTCACTGTGGAACCCTAAAGTCCAGATAGAAAGTCCAATACTAGTCAATACAGTGATTAAGATAAAAGATGAGCTTTTAGTTTCAGCAGTTTGTTCCATTGTGAAGCTGCTTGAACTAGCAGCAAATCTAGCAACACAAAGGAAGATACATTTTGATCATCATTTGTTTGCTTATTTTTTTCTGAGCTCGTTGTTTCCTGTTTTATTTACCTTCTTTGCAACCAGTCTGTCAACGTTTGTATAAATGTTTTTATATTTTTAATTTTAGGCTCTGTCTAGTGAATCCTTTGAGCGGTTGCCGGTCTTCAATAAATCAGCATGGAGGCATTACAAGACCAGCCCTGAGGCGGATGACTGGAGCAACCCCAGCAAAGAGCCACGTGACGCCAGCAAGTCCAAATACAAAGCCAACAGATAATAACTCTGCTGCTGTAGCCCTCTGCGTGGAGTAGGAACGCTGAAGTGTTGCCCTCGGGTTTGCACATGGTTGAGGATCAGTCTTGCTTTTACATTCCACGGTTAAAGGGTCTGTTTGTGTGGAAGGGCAACTTTGACCTTAACTTTTACCCAATGGCAGACACCTGAATCAGCATAGATTTTTGTCGTTATGGCTCAAATGTAAGCCTTCGTATGACTGTAGATCCCCCTGCGTGTAACTCCAGTAACGTGTGATCGGTTGTTTTAGGGGATTAGGACACATTTAGATGCTGTCCTCCTGCAAAATTCACTGCATCGCTGTAACCTCTCCCCCCCGTCATGTGCAGTTATGCTGCACTCAGCTTTGCTGAGTCAGTCGTTGCTGTGACTGAATAAGCCAAACACTGCTGAGTGTCTTTCTCACCATTGGTAAGGGCCAGTATTCTGTTTCTTCCTCTCCATCTGCAGGAAAGAGTCAGGCAGGCGGGTTGAGTTTCAGTTCAAAAGTGAACAACAGGAGGGTTCATTATTTTCTCCTTTGGGGAAACCGTTTCCTTTGAGTGCAGTTAGCATGGAAAAGTTTTTGTTTGTTTGTTTCACTTCTTCAGGTAAAATAAAAATAAAAATTTATAGTTGGAGGGGAAAGGGCACCTTTCAAAATGAAAGGCAAAGTAATCCATGCATCACTTTATTACTTTAAATGAAGTAGAAGTCAGGGATTTCAATTTTTTGTTTGTCAAGGAAAGAACTACTTCTAGAAACTTAATAAATATTTGATGTTTTTTTTAAATGTTTTGAAGGCCCTTTAGAGTTTAAAGGGAAGTCATAAAATATAAACTAGATTTTTAACATTTTCACCTTCAGCTTTCCCACTAAAGTTAACCAACTGCAGGTAATGGTTCTGCTGAATCCGTGTTTTAACCGAGCCACCTTTAAAGGAAGAGTGGAGCCTCTGTCAGGTTCTCTCATTCCAGCACTGTCTGCCAATTGTTTTTAAAAGAAATAGACCTATTGTGTCCATCACTGGACACATTTTACTCTACAGAACATGCCTGTCATGCTGAGAAAAACCACACGCTCTTGCTTAACATGCATTTTTGGGTTCATCAGCCATGTGCTTGAATTGTAGTGTGACTAACTCTTTCTCTCAGTTTTTGTGGATAAGATTGAACAAAGTTAACATTTTTCAAAAATGCACTTATGTATTGTATTGTATTTTTTTTTTGCAGGTAAAAAATCTATAAAAAGAAAAATACAACCAGAAAACAATACCCAATAGTTTTTTTTGTGTTGATTTTTTTTGTTTGTTTTTTGTAGGTCTTTAGAATTCATCTTACTTTATATGTACAACAAGAATGTCTCATGTAAAGTTACATTTGACAAGTATGACCAGAAGAGTACCATGTTTAAAAAGAGAAAAAACAAATTCCCTGATGGGTCCCAATAAGCATCACTGTCAACTCTAATGGGTCTTTGTCAGCATCTTTCAATATAAGTTCATTAACTCTTCAATACTTTCTTTCTTGAGATTGTAATTATAAATCATAAAAAACTAAATAGAAGGTAAAATCCCAACTTTTTGGGGGAAATGTTCCAAACATGGGTTGATTAAAAGCCTATGATGGGAAGTTTTGACTGATTTTTGTTTTTCTCATCTTCAGCTTGCGTGTAGGCTAATTTCAAGCATCTGTGTCAGAGTTTATCCCTGTCGATGCTTTTGAAACCCGCCGGTCTGATCAAGTGACAAATGTTTGGCCATAGAGTAGCAGTTGTATTTGTGAGACCATAAAAATCCAATCTTATAAAAAGGAAAAAAAAAAAGAAAAACAGAAAAACTTTTCAACTCGGATGATAAGCTTTACCATCAAAGACTGCCTTTGGAGAATATTACATGTAAGACGTCATGTGTTGAGTGTATAAACAGTGTGGTGTGACCCACTGTATTTTTCCTCCTGCTGTATATCGAGCTTAAATTATGTGTGTGCATGAACCTTCTAATAGAAGAGGCAGCCATGCATTGATATGCAAAACCCACCAAAAAAATGGGGCAGATCCCTCCTACAATGGAGCATGAGATCCGTTACTGTAACACTGTCCCAGCTGACAATAAAGAAAACTCTGTGTGAGCCACCTGTCTTGCTTTTTATACACATTTATTCATTAAAAAAAGATGTATTCTCAGAGTTCTCACATTTAGTGCTGACTTTTATGTAGTACATACAGGACAAATTCATTTAATTGCAAAATCTATGTTGTCAAAGTAAAATAGAGGTCTAAAGTTGAGCGAATGCAATTTTTAATGCATGTCAAACCTTTTCAACAACAAGCTTGAGTATTTTTTTAATTCAAGTATGAATAGAGCTTTCTGTGTTTTTGTTAACAGTACACGTAAGAGTCAGAATTCATCTGCGCAAATTTGCAAAATGAGATGAAAAGCAGCAGGTTTTATTGGTTGCTGCAGGGGATAACATCTGACATTTGACCCTGGATAAAGATAGCTTTTACTGTCCAGTTCTATCTCTTACATTCAAGAACACAAAATGATTTGCTTTTGGTTTACTACCACTCTCTATTCTGAAGGAAAAGCATTTAGACTACAGTTGTATTCTGTTATAGGGTGTTTTTTTCTTGTCACACATATAGAATTTAGTAATATAAGTACATATATAAGTACATTATATTTAAAGCTCTGCATGCATTTTTTTCCGTAGTGAGAATTATAAAAATACACGGTGAGCTTTTAATTGTCCCTTTTGGTTCTTGGATTTTACTCTAAAGAATTATTTTAAACCAGTGATTTTTACACAGACTTGAGTGAGTAATGAAGTAACAATTTTATCAAAAGAGTAGGTGACTTTCTTTTTCTTACTAAAAAATGCAGACAAAGCTTTTCTGTAAGTTCCTACCTGTTCACGTAAAGTCTTGAAATGAATTGACACATAAAGAATAAAAGAAAAGAATGCAGTGATGTACTCAGCAGGACTTTTGAGAGTCTCGGTCAGTGCTGGACAGTCCAAAGCAAACCCCTCTGAAAAATATTGCTCAGGATTCATAGTTTCTGAGGTTCATGCGTCAAATGTCCTCTTCCTCCCCAGTTCCTCTTCCTCTGCTTGGTCTGCTTGTCCAGACATCAGAGACATTGATGGCTTTGTACCCAGCAGCTCAAAAATGACATTTCCTCAATCGTCAGCCTTGCAAAAAGACGAGCTCTTTTTTTTATTAAAGATGAGCTGTTACAGTTTGCAGCAAGTATTGGTGTGTTTATTTGTTTATTTGTTTTTTTTTTTTTGCTGTTGTTGTTGTTGTGAGGAATATCCAGGCAGTGTGCTGTGAGTGAAAATGTGTGTCTGGATGCATTTGGGAAGCCGGTCTAATTCTCATCCTCATCGCCTTCACTCATACTGCTCATGGAAGCGGACGCTCCTTTTGGGGATGTGGGGGGCGAAGGTCGTGCATTGTGCCAGCGAGCTGGGGGGGACGGAGGTGAGGGGGATCGCAGGGGGGACAGTTCACGGGGAGGACTGTTGCAGGGAGACTCTCTTGGGGACAGAGCGTAGGACAGCATGCGGCCGCTGCGTTCCTGGAGCACTTGTTTCTGCATGACAACAACAAAATTCCAATTAAACATCCATAGGACTACATTTTTTTAAAACATTCATCGTATTTTTTTAGTACAAGTTGCGATTTTTTTGCAGTTTGACTGGGGGTACAACTTCAGAAATATAAATATAGACTGCAAGGCAAAAGAAAAAGAACTACTTGGACTTTGTCCAAATTCCCTCCTACTACTAAACCATACTACTATACTATACTATACTATACAACTATTTAAAAAAAGATATAGTACGAGACTTTCTAGTGCCCTTAAAGCAATTCGGACACCATTCTCACGATTTTTTTTTAAAACAGCAAATAGGTCACAGATTTCTTGAAGTAAAAACCTGATAAATTCGAAAACTTTTTGAAGACTATGAATTCTTAAAATTTAAACCTGTATGATTTATAAAATACACATTAAATGTCCTAAATGTTTTATTTCACATAAAAATTATTCAAATGCATTGTGCATCGTGGTCTGTCTTCACATCGATGCACACAGGGTTTTTGCTGAGACTTCTGGGAAATTTTGGAGTAGTAGATTCAGACAGCACTACAAAATGGTCAATCCACGATGTAATGCCCTACGTAGTGAGTAGTGAAGGAATTTGGACAAAATCTCAATTTTATGCAGGGCTGGGTGGAATTGTTCCAAAGCAATAGAGGAGAAAAAAATAATTGGAATTAGTGATATAAAGGGACATTAAGAGTTTAGGAAACTTGTTAGCTTTTTCTTTATGCTGTAATTATCTGAATAATTGTTCATATGTTGCGCTCTAGCTTCATTCCATGTTTCATGAAGCTAAATACGCATCAGTGTTCTATAGTTTGAAGCGTGCATGTATTCAGTTTGTTATTGTCATCTATTCTGTATTATGATTTGCCTTTTGAGAGGGAATGTCCATTCTTCTTTCTGTATTTTGTCGAATAAATTTAGCCTAAAATTGCTTCTCATCCTCCAGTGCAGATATTTAGATTTTTTCTCCTTTATTATGCATTTTTTGGTTGCTCAGACTTATACTTCCAAGCGCCTGATGGTGTGAAGAATAGGGATAATAAATAAATTGTGGTCTTTCGATGAGGTTTACTTACCCATGTCCCATCAGGTCCAAAAAGTTCTAAGAAGTTCCCAATGAATTCTCTAGATTTCTCCTCCCATTTCTGAATCAGGTCGTGACTCTTTTCCTCCACACGGCAAACAAAATGTTTGCTCTTTTCTTCAACTGTGCGAACTTTTTCCTTCATGCGGTCTACTTGGTTCTGTAGCCGGTACTTCTTCTCCTAAGGGTTTGAAATAGTAAAGAAATATACTTTATATAGATGTTAAGTCTAGGCAGACAGTTTTTGTAAATCAGAGCACACTCCATGTCACAGAAATGGTAGCAGTTCTTTGAAATTGCTTTGAGTTGCATTAATACAATTTTTTGGCTTTTAGTTCTGACATTAGAAATTATCTATTGTTCTTACTTGGTCAATTTAAACTTCAATTTTCACTGATCTTTTACTACAAAATGCAGTATCCATTCATACATTATCAAACTTATTTTACTACAGCACACTTTTCTATAATTAAATAAAAGTTTTACTAGTGTTCACTTAATCAATAGCTTGGGAAAACTGGTTTTCATAACTAAACAGAATTCATTTAAAACAAGAAATAGATTAAAAAACAACAATTTCAGGGATGAATTGAATGAAATCCTGAAACTGAACATTTTAATTAAATGAATTTAATATCTCAAAATAATGCAGACCTAGTTATTGATCTGATTGTGGCCTTACGTTGATGTAGCTGACATTAAGCTCCTTTGCTGTGTAACCACGTTGAAGATTGCGACGGGCATAGACGTCATAGTCTCGAACAATTCTAGTGATTATGTCTGAAGTTGAGATTCCCTCTGTTCTTTGTGTGGGCACAAACATCCCTGGTAGAAAGAACACAGACTCAATAACTGTCAGTGAAATGTGTTATCTCATCTTCTTCAGGCGGCGAGTACAAACCTGCCTCCTTGATGTGTTTATAGACGTCTTCACTTCCTGCTGAGGAATATGGGATGTCATCATGAGCCACAAAATCAATCTGTGAAAATAAACACAATATATTCCATCCTACTGAGCTGACAGGAAAAGTGGAGATAAGAACAACTTTAATAGCATGAAATAATTATTTGAACTGCTGTCAGTGAGACAAGCCCAGAGTTTTCCATATATGTAGAAGTGTACCCCATTTATGTATTGACAGGAGTCCTATCAAAAAAGTGATCAATCAATTTGCTCTTTAGAAACCTTAATGGATGGGTGGACATGCAGAATGCTATTAATGGCATCATGTTTTGGGCTTCATGGTAATGGTTAGCACTCTCAGGCCCTGGTTCGAATCCCAGCTGGGACCTTTTAGCTTGCACGTTTTCCCTGTACATATGTGGGTTTTCTTCGCTTCATAGGTTGATTGGTGATTCTAAATTGCCCCTAGATGAGGGTGTGAGTCTGTGGGCCCCACAACAGACTGGCAACTTGTTCAGGAAGTACTTTGCCTTCACCCAACAGGAGCTGGGTTGGCTCCTGTGACCCTGAAAGGGATTCAACGGGTTCAGGCGTCTCACTGATTAAGGTTTGCGGTCTCACTTTCAGAACTTTCTTTTTCTGCTTGAGTTGTAGCTGTCACACTCTGTCATGACTGGAGCAACTTTTCCACGAATCAAGCAGAAAAACCACTACTTGACTAACAGGTTGAAACCTTTTCTTTCAGATGAGTTTTTTTAGGGATGTTAAACTGTTTGTCTTTCCAGCAGGTTTTTTGAAGGTTGGAGTTTCAGTGATAGATTTTTTTTAGGAACAATGACTCCACCTTGTGTCAAAACTAGAGAATTCAGCAATCAAGCAATCAATCAGCACGCTTAGATTATGTGATCATCCTCACACAGGTACACACACATACCTTGTGTTTATCCAGAAACTTGGGTGTAAGAGTCCAGGGTGCATCTCTCAAAACTTCATCGACATAGCGGCAGTGTCTCAGCGCTTCGTACCGTTCCTGCTCCGTCATGACCGTGAAGCCTTTGTATTTGTGAGTCAGCTCATCGCTGCAAACTATTGACAGAGCAGAGGACAGAAACTTCACAAAAAAACACAAACACGGTGGATTAGATAACTCCCTGTGCAGTCTTAAGACCGTTTGGTCTGTCTTGCCTCCGACTAGCAGGTAGGTGTTGGGAAAAAGGTTCTTGGCCTGCATGAGAGCACGAGCGTGTCCAGAGTGGAACAGGTCAAAGATGCCATCTGCATAGACTCTGACAGGCCGGTCAACTAAAAGACAAACAGCAGTGTGATGCTTCATTCAGGTGCTGTTCATTTAGACTTGGGTGGCTTCCACAGACAGACACAAAGTGCATAAATTATTATTACTCCAAAAAAGAAAAGAGCAAAGGCAAAATACAGAGTCGAAGCCAATACTAACAACTTCTTCATCCGTATGATGAAGATGGAACGTCTCCATCAAAAAATGTTAGGTATGTTTCAAATATATCACGTGCCTGATAACATATGAACTAAGAAGTAATTCATACTATAGACATTATGAACTCTATCACAAAGCCAATACTGTCAATTGAAATGGCTCAAATAAGTGTCTGCGAGGTAAGTTACTATTTTTTCATCTAGTCAAAGGAAAGTAAGTGGTAGCATGCATCTCCACAAAAAAATTAATCAGTTTAGGTATTTTAGAGTATTTTATAGCCTGTTGGATGCATTGGATCATTAAATAAATCTTGATAATATCATTTTATTTTTAGGAACCCTCCAATGAAAACTGTATTTTTGGTGTTTTTAACTTATTCTTGTAGCATTTTCTTATGGACAGAAATGAGAAAATTACACTTACAATTTCTGAGTTTTTCTTTATTTAAATTGTTGTGAATCAGGAGCAGACAAAAAAGCCATTAAAAAAAAGCTTGCAGGTGTGATGCAGAAGCAACAATGCGACCACAAGCTTCCTGCTCAACTCCATTCCAGTGCATCAACTTGTGGATGACTGCATCCATATACATCTTCCTTTTCCTCATCTGCGCTGACATCTGGCTCAAAACTGTACGACTGGATAGCTGCAATTTTGCTCGCCAATTTTGTTGCACCGATAATGTTAGGGTAGGACTGTAAGAGGCTGTAAGCTAACGGGAGAGAGTGTAAACAGATGACTGATGGGAAGTGGGGGCAGGCTTACTCAACTCCAACATTCCCGCCCACAACTCAGAGGTGAATTTCTAATGAACTCCTGCTATTCTGCAGAAAATGTCATAGAAAACGACACCGATTTTTTTTTATTTTGGCCTGAAACAGCAGAATTAAAAGATCACTGTGAATGCTTTTAAAATAGCTCTAACGATGATCAGAATGGGATTTTTACAGTATTGATAATTTAAGGGTAAAAAACACTTTTTAGGTTCTCTGCAGGTGTGATACGGTCTGTTTTGTGGTTGTCCAGGTCTCTTTGCTGCTCATACAGAATCATGAAACTGCTCCAGATCTGGATGAATCTTCCCCATTTGGTGATCCCATCCAATTTTTTTCACTTCATTTCCATTTTGAGTAACCTTGTTTTCTTAGGTAGGGCATTCCCTGGGGAATTGAATTTTTGGAAAATTTGGGAATACAATATCAACTATGCTTCAATGCTTTTTTCAGTGGATGGGTCTTAAGCTTTTTTTGTGCATTTTTGTTTTAAATTTGAATAAATAATGCTTGTCCTTCCAACAAGAGTACCTGTGTGTGAGGTGTCACATCGACACCACAAAAATAATCTTTTGTGTGCAGCACAACAAGTATTTATTCCTCAAAAATACATCACCATAATACTAATTAAAAGTAGAAGTGCATGTGAATGAAATGTTGTCAAATGTTGTCTTTGCAAACAGGTTTAGAGGTAGAAAGAATAGTACTTTAAAAAGTAAACCAAAGCATGCAGGATGAGAGCTGGAATTCAAACAACATAGACCAAAATCCAAGAACAGGAGAGGCTCTGTGGGAGTTGAAGGAGGCGTACCTGGGGTGCCTCTGCGAGCCTGTTCGATGGTGAGCTTTTCGTGAGGTGCTTGACAGTCGCAGCTTGTCTCCCTGGCAAAAATGGCAGGCTCGATGAGAGTCTGAGACAGAGCAAGTGGGTCATAAATAGGATCTGTGAGAGAGCACACGCTCACAACATGCAAAATAGATAAGCACCCTCTCTGCTAAAGCTCTGTGCTTCTTCAGATGCTCTCATGCAGCCTTCCTGGCTCTGCGCTCACAGTTGCATTGAGCTCCATTAAGCTATTGACCACAGCTGATGCTCTCTCTGCTTTTAGACAACACAGCGAGATGGACAGAGCTGCATTCAGGCTCATTGATCATCAGGAGTAAGGTGACGTTCACTTCTCCTACACAAACTGTATAATTATGTAGAGGTGTCAGAGATTAGAAAAAGCTGTGGTTGACTTCTGAGATGGGACCAAATACATTAAAACCAATGAAAAAAAATATAAGACCAATAAAAAAACACCATTCTGATCAAACTGCATCAAGGCCTAAGTGTTACAATGCGATTCTGCCTAAAAAACCGCCAGTATCTTCCATCTGTTGACTGCTGGGCGTATTCATGGAGATTCAGTCACACCATAGCAAGAGAACCAGTGCAGCGCAGGAAGCCGTGGGTGTGTGATAGAGGAGGACGCAAACACGGAAACAGATTGATTGTCCGTGACGTCAGTGCAACTTCCAGGAACAACCTGCAGGAGGAGGGATTCAACATCTCTTTCCAGTTTTCAAAGCCCCTCCATTTTTATTCCTGTACGCCGAATCAAGCAGCATCACAGGTATCCATACACCTGTGGGTGTACTGGAGTTTCATGCAGCCAGAAGTACAATGCAACATCAATATTCTAAGTATTTTGGTTACTTACTTTCAGTACTTCCTTTTTTCTGAAACTGATTCTAGTTTGTTTAATTTTTAAACTCTGCAACTTTGAGCATCTTTCTAATTGTTCAAAAGAGCTTACAGTGCTTTTTTTTCAGTAATCATGGAGGATTTTGAGGAAAAATATCCATGGGATTTTTTTTGGAAGGAACTTTTACTGAGCATTAATTCTGATTAACAAAAGTCTGCAAGCAGAGAGACCTGCGAAAGATGCACCAATGAGGCTCAAGAAAAAGTATGACACAAATGCTTTATTGTCAATCTGAAAACTATATTTCACAATAAAATCTTCTCATGTCAATTATATAAAGCTGAGACAGTTGGACAACACATTGTCCACTGGGTAGTGAAAACTGGTTTGACCTTCTGCCCAGGTGTTGCAGCAAGATTGCACAAATATTTAAAAGCGTTGCACAAAAAAGGGTGACATGTCCTTAAAGCAAAAGGAGAAAATGCAAAGGTGAGGAAATAGTTCTTAAAATGGCTTATTTTAAGAAGGAAATATGAGAATATTTAACAAAAGCAAAGATGGTCTTGTGTACACCGACGCTTTAAGGAAGCAATCACATCTCCTCTACTTCATTTGGAGCGGTTCGAATCCAGCAATTTGGCAAAAAGCAGATACTATGGCTAAACTTGGAGATCAGGATGGGAACACACTCTTTAAAGCTGGCTCTGGCACCAGTAATGAACATCTGGCATAAGAAGGATTTAATCCAGAAAGACGAACGGTGGGTTTGAGGTAGCAAAGAAGGTAGGCAGGAAAATGTAGAATTTCTTACAAAAGAGAGGCCAGTCTGAAATGAAACACAGATAAAATGAAGATGAACTTAAAAGAGGAATGAAAACAAAATTAAAAGCACAAATGTCCTCTTTGTTCCAGTGTTTTGAAAACCAGATGATAATCCTTTTAGTAAACCTGTTTTCCTTAAGGCAGCAAACAAAATCATTGTTTACTCAGCAGTCTGTGAATGCCAGCAGCAGCAGCTGCACAGGATCGGTTTCATAACCGGGGGATAACACAAGATGCTCCGTCTCCTCCCCAGTCTTTGTCACATAAAGGCCTCCCTCCTCCACACTCATGCACGCACACACCCACACACGCACACACACACGAACAAAAACAAAGCCAGCCACAGATGCCCTACCGTTCGGGGATGAGGACAGGTGTGTTCAAGTTCCTCCATTATTCCTCGGACTCATGGGATGCAGCTGAGATCTCTCTGATATGTGACTCAGCATCAGTGAGATGATGCCTCTCTCCTCCTCACTCTGTCTCCTCTGTTGGCCCCACCCACTCGATGTCCTTTACTCACCCTCTCGACTCCTCCCTGTGACGACTTGATGCAAAAACAAGGCCAATGTGAGGGGGCTCACTCCATCTATTTTTAAAAAATATTTATTGTTGCAAAAAAAAAAAAAAAAAGCTGTGACATCAAAATTTTTACATTTTCTTACTTGAATCAATTGAATGTGGCTTTATACTTGATTTAAAAAAAACACAAACTTTGTATGTATCCAATTTTTTTGAATAGAAACTATTACTTTAAATGGATTTTTAAAAATAAATTCTCAAAATTCTTAGGTGTATGTACGCCACAATCAAAATAGACGATCTTTGTGTGGTGGCAACCCATCGGAAGAGCATTGGAAGGGGTGGGGCTGTGAAGAGCTTTCTCCATGGCAACGCAGATGAAAGCGCTCCAAAGAACTGACCAATCAGAGAAAAGCCAGAGCTCTGGCATACAAACAATAACACTTGTCCAACTAATTTGGGGAAAAAAGTATAACGAAAAATTCTTAGCATGATGAACTTGCCCTTTGAAATGTTTTGGAACATTTGTCAGCAGATTTTGGGCTTCATGTTAACATTACTGGATTCTTCTGATTTAATACAACAGAGTCATTTTTTTAATCAGAATTTAGAATAAATTATAAGCTCTAATTTAGAATGACATTGAATTATACATAAAATATGGATAAAATAATTATGATATACTCGTATTATTTAAATATTCTATGCTGAATATGTATGCAGACCTAACATTAAATCCTCTTTGAAAGAGTCTCACAGATTTTCAGGGAGAGAAGATACATTGGAAGTAGATTAATTCTTTCCAACTTTAAACTTTTAAGAAAAAATCTTATTTATAAATATAGCAAAGCAAGATGGAAGAAGAAGATTCCATATTTTTAGATTCAGACTTTTGTAGCACTATAAAAAGTATGTGCAAGAAAAGAAATAAGATGCGAAAGACATTCTGTCTCTTCTATGGAATGTTTAAATATACTTTAACCAAAGACTGCTTTGGCAAAATCCATTTCAGATTTTAAAAAACAGGATTGTGAAGACAGGCATGGTTATTAACTCCAAATCTGACAATAGTTCAGCTAAAGTATTTGAGTTAAAGGATGATTTAGATGAAATACATTCTCTTCTGAATGATCTTTCAAAACAGATTCACAGAATCTGTAAAAATCTGACAGTTGTTTCAACACAGGCAGCTTCAGGAGGTGAAAATGAGGAAGTCATTGCATGGTTTTGGACTTGAGCTTTTGTTCCAAAAGTTGAATCAGAGGTTGCTGCAGAGTTCAATAAAAATAATTTTAAAAATGCGTTTGGATGCTAAACCAAAGAAAGATTAAAAATTTGATTTCAAAAAAAGCAAAAAAACATTTCTCTGCATACATAAAAGCATTATAGTTCTTTTTTTTCAGGTTTGGGGTTTACTGGAAAAAACTAATTTTCCTAATATCTAAAATAAAAAATACTCTTAATGCATTACTGTTAAAAACTGTATTTTGACAAATAATGACTAATGACAAATATAGGGAAAAAAGTAGGGGAAAAACCCACAAAAAATGAAATACTGGGAGTTCATTTATAACTTACTACCATAATCAAAAGTGGAAAGTGTTCTTGCATATATGCATGTTTCTTGCAAATGTTACTAAATCTTATCACCTTAGATTACTCAGATAACTCATCACCTGAGATTACTCCCAAAAGTATTTGGTGTTTTCCAGGAGCAAACAATATCAGTACCAGCAGGGAAAATCCTGCCATAAGCCTTAGACATCATATAAATTCATTTAATCAAATCGACTATTGTTTTATGTTAATATCAAAGAAAGCACTGCTGTTTGCCTGAAAACCAAAACGTAAATATATATATACACATATTAATTTTTGTTTTTTACATTGAGCAACACTGTCACATGGCGGACAGATGTCTACGGAAGCCTTGATGTCGCTATACTGACGTCACTTCCTGCGTATGACTTTCCCCGGGAATATCGTTTGGCGCGACGGTATTGTTGTTATTACCCTGCCATAGGCCCACATCGCAAAGCTATTGGTGAGCAGTCGGAAAAGACAGAAACTATAAGTCATGTCTCCAGTGTCAAACACAGATAAAGACGTGGACGCTACGGGCAGCGGTGAGTTTGTGTTTTAATGACTAATTTGCTAGTTTGTACGAGGAAGGCGAAGCACGCGCTAACAGTTTAGCTAGCTCACGTTTAAAACTTTCTAGCAAGCTTTTTGCCCCTAGTACCTATATCTGATTAACATGTGTTCATTTTTATGTATTAAGTGTTCATAAGAACTAAAATGGATGAAAGTTTTGTAGAGAAGAGATGTCAGAGTGGTTTGTGTCTGTGCTCAGGTGATGGCGGTGATGCCTGCAGCCTGGCCAAATCTCGCTCCAGACGAGAGAAGAGGGAGAAGGTTGGCAGGAAGTCAGCTTTGGAGCAGCTCAAGAAAGCCAAGATGGGGGAGAAGATCAAATATGAGGTCAAGTGGGAAAGATTCTTCTTTTGTCTGGTTCTCTGTCACCTATCTGTTGTTTTCATTCATTCTTATTATTATTTATTTTATTTAATCAAGAAACATACCAAACTTTTTTCTTTCATTTAAAGAAAAGCTTTAAAAATCAAGCACATCCCATATGAGCTGTCGCCATAAGGAGGACACAAGAAGTCACAGTTTCTGAACAGCTTTTGTCCTGCTGCCACAGCGTTAAATCTCTTAAAGTCCCACTGCAATCATCTTTTGATCTATTGTAAAAAGGTTCCTCCTCTCAGTTGTAGGTGGGAACTTATGGGGAAAGTGGGAAGTATAAGCCTGCCCTCTTCTCCCATCATCCTTTTGTTCACACTCTCCCGTTAGCTTACAGTCCCTCACAATCCCAACCTAACATTACTGGTGCAGCAAAAATGGTAAGCAATACTGGAGCAATTAGAAAATCCAGCACCCTGGAAATTCCCCATAAGTCTTAGTGTAAAGCTAGTGTGCATTGATGCTCATACATAGATCATAATGCATTGCTTACAAAACAATTTTTTTATTCTAAAACAATTTATTTAAATTTATTTTTTAAAATAAATGATCCAATATTTGTATCATCAGATCACAATGAAATAATGAAACGTACTTGTAAAGTGTTCATTTTTGCTTCAGCAAATGGTTGATGTCATATTTGCCGTTTAAAAACAAAAATGTAGTGAACATGTCCAATTTGCCTTAACCTGACACCTGTTGATTTAATTATTTCTTTATTTTTCTAGGTAGAGGAGTTTACTCGTGTGTACGAGGAGGTGGATGAGGACCAGTATTCCAAGTTAGTACAAGAAAGGCAGGAGGACGACTGGATTATCGACGATGGTAATGCTCAGAGTTATTCTTCATTAGGAAAATTACATAAAAAAAAAAATCCAGAAGGCATCTCTTCTTTCAGATGGTACAGGATATGTGGAGGACGGACGAGAAATCTTCGATGATGATTTGGATGATGACGTGGTGGACAAGCAGCGTAAGAAACAGTTGGAGGGAGTTACAGTTTTGAGAGTGGGAACTCAAATGTATGATTTGTGGAAACACGTTTAGTTTGTTTTTGTTTTTTTCAGAAAAGGGCACCACCAAAGGAGCAGAGTCCAAGAAAACCGTGAAGAAAGCTGCAGTAACCAAACCCAACACCATAAAGAACCTTTTCATGAATAGTACTGTGAAAAAGCCTGCAGAGGTTTGTAGTTTATTCTTTTGGAATGCTAATAATTAAACATTTTTTGTAAATTTCTTTAATTTGCCTCTTTAAAGGACCCATTTTGGGTTATTTTAGTTTCTGAAGAACACCAACTGGATTTAGAGTCTTTGCTTGTGCAGTTGTGTCATGTTTTTGTGTCTTGCAGAAGGATATTGATTTATCCAAAGATGACCTGTTAGGAGATATCCTGCAGGATCTGCACTCTGAGGTCAGCAATATAAAAACATAAAAAAAAACGTTTTAATGTAATCTTTGCCTGTCTTCATCTCTTCTGGTGTGTGATCTTATATTCCAGAAACCAGCTACTCTGACTCCTCCCCCAGTGATCACTCTGAAGAAAAAGAAGCTTTTGGGATCACCCATGAACCCCTTCTCCATCAGATCTCAGATCCCTAAGGTAGCTTCGTGCCTCCAGACTGTTCATGTCTTTAGCTGTTAGCCTAACCTCATTCCTGTTGTTTTAGGAGTCTCCTACGACGGCGTTAAAGGCTAAAATTGTCCGTCCTCCACCTTCAGAGCTCAGACCCCCAGCCTGCTCGTCTCTCTATGTGGAAAAAAGCAGCAAAAAGGTGGAAAAGCCGAAAGAAGAAGAAGAAGGTGTGGAAGACTCCCGCTCTTTGGCATTTGTTGTGTTTAATCGTAATTGAAAATTGAGCCAAAACTGTATGGTCATTGTTCTTCTCAGAGAACGACTCACTGGCGTTAGATGAGGTGGATTTTGATGAACCAATGGAGGTGGCGTCTAAGCAGGAGGAGCCTGAGCTCAAAGAAGAGGCTGAAGCTGAAGTACAACCCTCTGTTGCTCTAATTAAAGTTGACCCAAAGAGGGAGCCCCTGGGTCCAGGTCCCCTGTATGTTCATGCCATTTTCTTTGATTTCCACATAACATTTCTTCAGTAGTGTTCCTAAAGTCCCATCTGATCAGCCTTTGATTTATTATTTATTATTAAGTGTTTTCAGTAGTCTTTAAATTGTGATTATGCCGTTTGTAGCCAACATAAAATCCTTATAAAACCTGTTGTTTTCTGGGACATAGTTTCTGCAGTAGCAGCTGCAGGTTAGGTGAGCAGATCTTCTGCTTAATTTCCGAAAAGCAAGAACTCAGTGCTTCCTTTGCTTTTAATCAAGTATTCAAATCAGTACACAGTTTTTT
The DNA here is from genome assembly GCA_014656515.1 of Oryzias celebensis. Classification (NCBI taxonomy): domain Eukaryota; kingdom Metazoa; phylum Chordata; class Actinopteri; order Beloniformes; family Adrianichthyidae; genus Oryzias; species Oryzias celebensis. Next base: position 35,462,876 of record BNCR01000012.1, read on the forward strand.
TTTTTTGTTGCAGCCCATCCAGAGTTGGAGGTCATTGGGGTCAAGAGGAGGAGACCGGAGCAAGTGAAGCCCCTGCAGAGGTACAGGTGGACTCTAGCCAGCTGCCGTTGGTGGAGGGGGAAGACGGAGAGTCGGCCTTTCGCTTTTATTGGTTGGACGCCTTTGAAGACCCTTACAACCAACCAGGTAAGTCCTGCTCAGAACTGCAGTGGATCAAAAAACGCATGTCTAAAAAGCAGCTGAGGTTCGTCTAGCCTTTGCTGATCTCTGGTTCTCCACGTGGCTCAGGTGTGGTCTACCTGTTTGGCAAAGTTTGGATTGAGTCTGCGAAGTCTCATGTGAGCTGCTGTGTCACCGTCAAGAACATTGAGCGGACCATTTACCTTCTACCTCGTGAATACGTGAGTGTCACTATGTTTGCTTAAATCCAGGATCAGGAAAAGTTGTTTTGTTGAAAGCTCGTTGACAGGAAAAAAAAATACCAATGAAAAATAAACGAATGAAATCAATGTAATAAATCATAAAAACTAGAATATAAGACAACTATTTTTGTAGCAGCCTGGGAGACACAACCTGTGGATCAACTTTAAAGACAGCAGGCTGCACCGTCAAACATCCTTAACATTAATGCTCCACACTCAAAAACGGCTACCCAGATTAGGCTTTGAAAAGGTCCTGGCGATTAATTTAAAGAAGTACAAATAGAGAATGACTTGGCTCTTTCAACAAAAAAAAATTCCCAGAAATGGGCAAGTAGGTGGGACAAAAGTAGCCAAACATTTCTTACAATGCACTTACCGAGCAGAATACGTGTTTGAGTTAATATTGTTTTTAAAAATAGTATTTATGATCTTTACCTCTCAAAAACTGAACTGAATCATAGAGACTAAAACCTGACTATTTATTTCTATTTGTGGTGTCACATTTAAGTAGATGTTTTGGTAGAAGAAGCCACCTAGTGGTTATTTGGAGAACTGACAGAGCTCAGGCTGTTTTTGTTTGTACGTGTGCTTCAGTCAGGAAGTCAAAGTGTTTCCCCCAATGTTTGTCATGTATATTGTATGGAGATGTACAGCCTAAAAAAAGCCACATTTTGAAATGTGGAGAAAGAAATCTAATTTCTTCTGTTCATAAAAGTAAAAGCTAACAGAAATGTCCAGTTCTGAGGTAAGTTTCTGTTTGGCTCTTTAATTGAGACTGAGCTTAAATATCCAAATGTGTTGGTAAACTCCTAAATGTTTGAAGAATTCTCTGCTCTGTGACTTATTGAATCTTCTCAACAGAAAACCAACCCCAAAACTGGCGAGATGTCTGGCGAGCCTGTAGAAATGATGGACGTTTACCAAGAATTCAGCGAGCTCTCTGAGAAATTTAAGGTCATGAAGTTCAAATCTAAGGTTGGTATTTGCCCTTTTTTGTAAACCTGATTACATAAATTCCTTTTTTTAATGTTTTATTTTTGCCCTATTTGATTTGGATTTTCTTTCATCCATTTTTTAAAATTGTCCCCCTGCAGAAAGTGGAGAAAAACTACGCTTTTGAAATTCCCGATGTGCCCAATCAGTGTGAATACCTGCAGATTCAATACTCTGTGAGCAAACGCACCCTTGCAACGTTCTACGCCGTCTTTTAGAGCCAGAAAAGTTTGGATTCATGTTTTTATGTGTTTTGTTTATTGAAGGCTGAGTTTCCCGCTCTGCCCCCTGACCTGAAGGGGGCAACCTTCTCCCACATTTTTGGAACAAACACCTCCAGTCTGGAGCATTTCCTCCTCAGTAGGAAAATTAAAGGCCCCTGTTGGTTGGATATCAAAACGCCGCGTAAGAAAGACATTTACAGAATTTTTTTAGAAGATAAAAATCCTATTTCAAAAGCGTAACTTCCCTCTGGATCTTAGTTATATTTCACGTGAAGTTAAAGCAGCTAAAAGTGCTTGTGTAAGCGCCGGGCGTTTTGGAGTTCTGACATGTCGACCCTGTCTGTGGTAGAGATGATGAACCAGCCGGTCAGCTGGTGTAAGGTGGAGGCTCTGGCTCTGAGGAGTGACATGATCTCTTTGGTGAAGGACCTGCCACCTCCGCCGCTCACGGTCATGTCCATCAGCCTCAAGACTGTGCAGAACCCAAAAACGCACCACAACGAGGTCAGAATGCAAGCAAGAACCCTTTCAGGGGTGCCAATTATGGCTTTGTCTCCCCCATTCTAGTGCCAGTTGTTTGCTAAAAAAAGTTAGACACAAGTTTGTAGGTTTGGAGCGAAGCCGTAGGGGAACGTAAACGTCGCTCAGGGATTTTTCTCTGCAGATTGTGTCTCTCGCTGCACTCCTTCACTATGGCTTCCACATGGACAAAGCCCCTCCTCAGCCTCCGTATCAGAATTATTTCTGTGGTGAGTTGTCAGTGCTTGATTTCCTCACTCTAAATCTAAGAAGGAAATCTGTAAAAATAACCTGCAGTGTCGAAAAAATGAACACAGTTTTGTCAGAATACGTGGAGAACTGGCCGTGTTGTTTTTTTTTTTTTTTCCTGCCCACAGTGATCAGCAAACCAGCTGACTGCATCTTCCCTTATGACTTCAAAGAGGCTCTGAGGAAGAAGGTGGGTCATTTTTTAAAATAAAAGTTTATATTTGTAAGCATTTTATTTTGAAATTCTTAAGACGTATCGAAACCACATTCAACAACAGCTTTTAAGTAAAATAATTTTGAAAAAAGTGATAGAAATGAATGTTTTTGTTATTTTTGTAAAACTAAATGAAAAGAGTTTAAATGTTTTTGGTTGTTTTCTATTATTCCTTTATAAGAAGTTGCTGTGACTTGTCCTTTCTGACAGAACGGGAAGGTGGAGATCGCTTCGACAGAGCGGACTCTGCTCGGCTTCTTTTTGGCCAAAATGCACAAGATCGACCCAGACGTGCTGGTGGTGAGCCTCAACTCGTTTTTCAGATTGAGCAAACTCCATTAGATCCTCTCGGATGATGGCATCTCCTTCTTTCACTGCTTTTACCCCTTTTCTTTATGCTGCCAGGAATAAGATGTATTTGTTGTGTGCATGTAGGGTCACGACATCTTTGGTTTTGATCTGGAAGTTCTCCTGCAGAGGATCAATGTGTGCAAAGTTCCCCACTGGTCTAAAATTGGGCGTCTCAGAAGAGCCAACATGCCCAAATTAGGGGTAAAAGATGAGAATCCTAGAAAAATCTTCCTGTTTGCATGAAAACACATTGTTTTAACATTCTCTTTTGCAGGGCCGGGGTCTTTTCGCAGAAAAGAATGCAACCTGCGGCCGTTTGGTGTGTGATGTGGAGATTTCTGCCAAAGAGCTGATTCGCTGCAAAAGTTACCACCTGACTGAGCTGGCCGCTCAGGTGCTGAAGGTGGAGAGAGTCACCGTCCCCCAGGAGGAGGTCAAGAATCTGTACAGGTGAGCCTGTTTGACCAGCACCTCATAAATGTGACAGATTTGAAGTAATTCCAACAGTCTGACATGGCAGAAATAACAAGCGTACCCCTAAACCTGTGTGACAGCGACTCTCCTCACCTGCTGTACCTCTTGGAGTTGACATGGACCGATGCCAAGCTGATCCTCCAGATCATGTGCGAACTCAATGTGCTTCCACTCGCCCTGCAGATCACCAACATCGCCGGAAATGTCCTGGTAACTCCAATAATTCCCTCTTTGCTTAAAGACTCTTGTTTTTGCTTGTTTTATCGTGTTCTTGTGGCATTTTTGTGATGCCGGAGGACATGTATTAAGATAATTCTCAAAAAGGCATTTCTGAGGTTTTTTTTTTTTTTTAGATTGATAGGAACCAGGAGCAAATGAAAAAAAAATGCAGTTTGAAAAAGAGCATATTTATGACTTCAATAATATGCTGGGCGGGCCACAATCACGCTTCTCAGCAACACGTTAACAGTCCCACCCACAACTCAGAGGCAAATTTCTAATAAACTGCTGCCACTCTCTAGAAACTATGTCCTAGAAACCAGCAGTTTTTTAAAATTTTGGCAAAAAACAGTATAATCATTTACACGGCCACTGGGAACTCTTCTAAAATAGATTTAAAAAAAGATGGAAACTCTTTTATAGAGTTCTTGCCTCCCTTCATGACTTCTGCCTCTTCTCTGCAGTCTCGCACATTGATGGGCGGCCGCTCTGAGAGGAACGAGTACCTGCTGCTTCACGCTTTCCACGACAAGAACTACATCGTACCCGACAAACCGTCCTTTAAAAAAGCCCAGCTGGAGACGGCAAGAAAACTTAAGAAAACTTAAGAAAACTCCAAAATCAATTTCCTTTTTACTGTTACTGATTAAAGGCAATCATTTGTTTTTCCCATTTTCTTTAGGTTGAAGGAGAGGAGGATGTGGACGCAGGGAAAGGAAAAAGGAAGAAGAAGGCAGCGTATTCTGGAGGTCTGGTTCTGGACCCCAAAGTGGGTGAGTGCGTTTCTGGAATCTTTCTGTATGTTTTCTAAATAGTTATCCGATGTTCTCTGACTCTGTCCCTTTCCCTCGTGCAGGTTTCTATGATAAGTTTGTGCTGCTTCTCGACTTCAACAGCTTATATCCCTCCATCATCCAGGAGTTCAACATTTGCTTCACCACCGTCCAGAGGGAGGCTCAGAACTCACACAGGAAAAGCGAGGTTTGTCTTCATGGCTCCAAAATGAGTGCTGTGACCTCTGTGTGGGGTCAAATCAGGGTCATCTTAAAGTGAATGACAAAATTGTACAGTAGGAGAAAAAAAACCCCTCAAAACTACACACTGTAAACTTAAAATAAATATAAAAATTTAAAGCAAATGTATTAAAAATTATTATTACAAAAACTATAAACCTAAAACTTGTCCCAATATACTATACTATACTATATTCTATAGACGTAAAAAGTGAGAGAGGTCTGTAATTTCCATCATAGATGTACCTCAACTATGAGAGACGATATGAGAAAAGAAATCTAGAAAATCCCATTGTCTGATTTAAAAAAAAAAAAAAATTTTTTTTTAAAGAATGTATTTGTAATTTGTGGAAAATAACACAACTTCATTACAAATGCCCCTACAAATGGAGTGGTAGGGCGAAGGGAACATTTTAGATTGTGCCTAAGTATTTGGTCAATAACAAAAGTTCAACTCAGTATTTTCTTATTAGTTGGCAATAACAGCAGTCAACCGTTTTGTATATGTCTTCACAAGGTTTTTACAAACTGTTGCTGGTATTTTGGCCCGTTTCTCCATGCTGATCTCCTCTATAGCAGTGATGCTTTGGGGCCGTTGCTGTGCAACACAACTTTCAACTCCCTCCAAAGATTTTCTGTGGGGTAGAGATCTGGAGACTAGCTAGGCCACTCCAGGATCTTCAAATGCTTCTTACGAAGCCACTCTTGTTGTCAGTGTAACTGGGATTGTCATGCTGAAAGATCCAGCCACGTATCACCTTCAATACCCTTGATAATGGAAGGAGGTTTTCACTCAAAATCTGATGATACGTGACCCCATTTATTCTTTCTTTTACACGGATCAGTCTATCTGGTCCCTTTGCTGAAAAACAGCCCCAAAGCATGATGTTTCCACCTCCGTGCTTTATGGTAGGCATGGTGTTGTTTGGATGCAACTCTGCATTCTTTCTCCTCCAAACACGACGAGTAGAGTTCTTACCAAAAATAAATAGCCTGCTTCAGAAAGCTTGTTCTCAGTCTCAGGTGAATGACCCGTGAATGACTCAGAGGAAAACATTGAAAGATTCTAATATGGCCTTATATGAGTCCTAACCTAATTCCTATGGAGCATCTTTGGAAGGAGCTGAAACATGCCGTCTAGAAAAGGCTCCCTTTAAACTCAAGACAACTGGAGCAGTTTGCTAATGAGGAGCGGGCAAAAATATCTATCAACAGGTGCAGAAGTCTCATTGACAGTTACTGGAACTATTTTATTGCAGCGATTGCCTCAAAAGATTGTGCAGCAAAATATTAAGTTAAGGGTACCATAATTTTGGTCCAGGCCTATTCCATGATTTTGTTTTTCTAAATAATTCTGTTGAAGAATAGTTGAAAAGCAATATCTGACTTACAAACTGGTTCAATTTTATGAAATTATAATGTTATTAGTCAGATTCAAATTATTTCTGTGACCATTGTGAGCTTTTTTATTTTCCTCCTTCGTAATTTTTTTTATGTCCACGGTAACAGGATGAATCAGAAGAAATTCCAGAGATTCCAGATCCTGGCCTTGAAATGGGAATTCTCCCTAAAGAAATCAGGAAGCTGGTTGAACGACGTAAACAGGTCAAACAGCTGATGAAGCAGCAGGACATCAACCCGGATCTTTACATGCAGGTATCCGGCCTTTATGACAGCAGCACATTCATACACCCTGTTTGTGTTCTTCTTCAAAACTTGCAAAATGACTTTTACTGCTTTGAATGTGATGTGAAACGCTCCACAAAATCCTTTAGGAGAGATTTCTTTGTGTTTTTGTGCCTCAGTATGACATCCGTCAGAAGGCCCTGAAGCTAACGGCTAACAGCATGTATGGCTGCCTGGGATTCAGCTTCAGCCGCTTCTACGCAAAGCCTCTAGCTGCTCTGGTGACGCACAAAGGCAGAGAGGTGAGCTGAGCATCCATGTGTCGACTGAAGGGTAGCTTACGGTTTATAGCAGAACAGCCTGTTTTCCTGCAAGTAAAACTGAACGTTCTGTTTCAAGAAGTTTATTTTCAATCTGGTTAGCTTTCGCACAGCAGGAATTTGGTTTGGGACCGTCGACTGTATATAAGCTCACACCTGATTGGTGAACTGACTCTGACCAATCACTGTTTACTGACATTGTCTGGCTCCAACATGGTGGCGCCTGTACCGCAAAAAATGGCGACTGAATTGACTTCATTTTGTTGGAGCCAGAAGTTAGCCGTTTTCTATGCTGCACTCACTGGGTCCAGTTCCCCCTAGACAGTCAATGTTTGGAAGAAGATGGTTCAAGATTTGATGTAGAGGAAAACTGGCTCCACCTCCGGCATCATAGCCTCAGTGGGTGGATCGTATTTGAGCTCTGACTTTTTCTTTTGGCATGAAAGAAAAATTAAATCTTCTGAGATTGAGTAGCTAGAATCACATTGGTCTAAAAGATCAATAACTGAGCATTGACTGCAACATCTGCAATAACGGATACTGGAGTATCTTTGGTCTGTAAAAATAATTTAAAACGAACAGCATCTCAACAAAAGTATTTTCGCATCTAAAGTGAAGAACATTTAATTCTGAAACCACTTTCTCATGTTGGTTTACTTTCAACCATTCATTTTCCAAACCTCTTGGGATTGCTGGAGCCTATCCCAGCTACTGTTGATGAAAGCGGGGTACACCTTGGAAAGTCTTCCAGTCTTTCACAGAGCCACACTAACTGACATTCACACCTAGGGACAATTTAGAGCCATAAATTAGCTTAAAAAACCCATGCATGTCCATGGAGAATGTTCAAAGTGCACAGAGAATGCTGGGTCCCAGCTGGGATTTGAACCAGAGCCTTCTTGCTGTGAGGCGAGAGCACTAACCACTATACACAGTGCATACCCTGGTTTACTTTTTAATTGCTTAATGATCTGTGTAATCTTGCAGGGACTAAACTGTGTTTTTGATGTTTACGTTTATTGAAAATCCTTTAATTGTCCACTAGAGGGCAGTGTTGGATCATATTCCAGATGTTGCTAATGATTCATACTCTCTGTTATTAGATATTGGGTTTGTTTTTGACGGGTTTCCGTGTCCCCCTCTGACCGCTTGCCTTTTTCTGTTCTAAATACACAAACTCCTGCTCGTTAATGCTGTCAGATTTAGGCGTGTCTGTTAGCGTTCCTCATCTTGCAGCCTCTCGTCAGTAGTTTGTCGCGTTTGCATGACACACAGATTCAACCACGTAAAATCTGATTGTGTCAGAAGCCATGGGCGTGCACTCTAATAAAGTGCTGCAAAGCAGCATGTGTACTGCATGACATAAAGAGCTAAAGCTGGTGTTGTAACGGAACACCACACACACACACATACAGACACACACACTCCCTCCATGCCAGTGATAGTACTCATGTTGATTTAATGAGCTCTAACAGTACAGGTCCTCAGCAGAGACATCAGGGTTTGCCTCAGGGGAGTCCTTCATTAAGCTCCTCTTACACATTCATTGTGGTTCCTAATAGAGGGCAGAGCTGTAACGGACTGCGTGTTTTGTTATTTTTGTCTGCGCATTCATGCCTCCGGTCGTTCTCAGTCATATGTGGCTTTGTGAAGGTGGAGGATTCGTCTCACTGGTTTGAGTTTCTTAGCCTCCAAACTTGTACCTTTGTCTTAGTTTTTTCATCCTTTCAAGAATATTTACCTTCAAACCCCTGCTCGCTGTAATTCAATAAGCACTCGGAAAGAAGATGGCAGCTCTGTAATTATCTGAAAAAGAGACATTTCTCATCAAAAGGTTACGGTTGAGCTTGTTTTGACTGCATTAATCCACACAACAAATAGAACGATCCCTTCATGTCCAGGTTTCTCAAACACTTAAGGTTCAATTATCCCATTATTTACAGCATTGTTGTCTTAGGAGGAAAAGAAATGCTTGTGTTTATAGTTTTTTTATAGTTTGTTGTTGTCAGGTCAAACTTTGAGTGCTCGGATCCTTCTTTACTCATCTTTTTATATCTGATTTTATCTTTAGATTTGAGAATTGGAAGTTATGATGGAGTATTAGGGCCAAAAAGAAATAAATTATACATTTATGAAAATATAGTTAAAGAAAAATAGAACTTTTTTCTTCTCATTCTGTGATTTTTATTCTTATAATCTTTTGTTATTTTTTATACATACATCATTCTCTCAAATAGTAAATTATATTTTTTTCCTCACAGTTTTAAAACTTTATGCTACTACATTTTTACTTATTTTCTGATAACTTTAGTTTTGTATTATTGCTACATTTTATTATAATTTTACATCTTCTATTGAAGTTATGACTTTTTGTGACTTCTCTTGATATTACGACATTTTAAAAATAATTTTATGGCTTTATTCTTTAGAAATTAAGACTTTTTTTCCTCTTAAATTTGCAACTTTATTGTCAATTTTCTTTTCTTATTACGACTTTTTCTTCTTTTTAATCATAATTTTACAATATATTTATCGTTCATTTTTTAATTATTATTTTTTTATGGTGGTCCTAAGAATCCATTGAAGAAAGTAAAAGTTCAGCTGAACGTAAAGCTGAAATCGCCATGGTGATGCATCATTTACTCCTACCAACACTGTCAAACCTGCCCTGCAGTGATGGAAACCGCTGTTGAAGTTTCAAGTTTACAGAAGTAAAGCTCAGTCGAGATGTTGGCGGAGATTCTTCTTTGTACACCCATTTAAATAATTCAATGAATAAATTGATTTAAATCAAATCAAACCAAATAAAAGTTGCATTTTATTTTGAAATCAAGATTTGAAGCTGCTCAAGGCCCGGGCTTCTTCTGTTGATGTTGGTCCATTGTGTTCCATGATGGCTGAGGCCAGATCAATCACGTACCAGCAAGGTCTGCATCTCTCCACGCTTCCTTTTGCTGTGGTGATTTCATTTTCGAACCCCCTGCCCACACCACCGAAACTTCAAACTCCTGCATTATGTGTTCGTGATTGGCCAACCAAACTCAGCTGACAGAAACACACTGTGGGTATTGTGAAAAGGAAGAGACACCAGACCCAACAAAGCAGAAGAGCCGAAGGCTGCAATCAGAGCAACCCGAGCCTCCATGACACCTCTGCTGTGCTGTTGACGGATCGCCTTCATTTCACAACGCATTGCTGCAACAAGTCCTACGAGCTCCAACTAAGTACTGAGTGTCAGACGTGTGTAGAGGCTTTTGTTGTCCAGTCTATTCTATGTTGATGCTCTTTTCTTAAATTTGCTCTTAAAGCTACGTTCAGATTTTACTCTAAACCAGCAGTTTTCAAACTTTTTTAACAAACGTTTAAAAAAAAAAAAGAACAACCTTTAAGATGCAGTGGATAAAAACAACAAAATAAAAGGATACAAACGGAATAAACTGATGTGTTTTTAAACTAAAAAGGAAAAACCTTTTTTCAGTTACATGTCAGTTACATTAGAGAGCTGGTGGCAGCATGTCATGCTGGGCAGGTTGGAAACGTGAGAATTACCTGTTGCAGTAGGTTTTATTTCAAGCATATTGTTAAACGGTAACAGATGTATCAAAACCCTCTCTGGTATCATTAATCATTTACTCAGTGATGCAGTTCTTTTCAGTTATGCTGTGGTCACAAATACAACTGCCATCGTCGGATGAAGAGGCATTGGCAGAATCTACAGGATTTCATGCTGCCGCCCGACCTAATTAATTAATTTATTTTTTTGGAGCATGGTCACAATATAGACGGTGGGAGTCAACCTCGAAATGCGTCACTGCAGTGCGGCCTCTGATCGATGTAAACTTTTAGAGAAAAATCATCTGGTTGTCGTAAAACTTTTTCTTAAAACTGCGTGTTGGCATTTTAGGATTTGTGACCGTAGTCTAAAGGGGGAAAAGGCAAGTCTTCATTTGACAGAACTAAAGAAAAATAACATATTTCGTGCAAGTTTCCTTTTACTGTCTATTAAATGTACCTTTCTTTTTCTTTAAAGTTACACTTCAGCTTCTTTTCTCTAAAGAAGTTAACTTCTGTCTCCTCACTGGCCCTTTTTGGCACAAAGACACTTAAGACATTTGTTTTAACTTTATTTTGCTATCCTTGGGGTTTTTAACTTTGTTGTAATGTATTATGTTTTCAGAGCCGTCAACAGTGAGTTACAGAAAGATGTTGGATAGTTTTTCAAAATAAAACTCCTGTCAGAATCAGATGATTTTGTGATTGGAGTGTGACATCAAAACATTTTCACAATATTCCCAAAAACTTTTTGTAGAAATGCAGATTTTTGTCTTTATTTTTCATCAGGTCTTAATAATATTCAAATCCAAAACCTGTTTGAATTCTTCCCTCTGAATAACTGAAGCAGATCATCTTTAAGGGTCTTTTTATTGATTAGGATGTGTCTATATCAGGGATAGGCAACTCCAGGCCTTGAAGGCTGCATTCCTGCATGTCTTAAACACCATTCTCTGGCATGCTTTCATTGGCTGGACACACTTGAACCAGGTAATCAGCCATGAGTAGGACTTGTATATGTGGAAATCATGCAGACGCTGTGGCCCTCGAAGCCTGGAGTTGCCTATCCCTGGTCTGTATGATCACTAGCGCTGAAACTGTCCTAATCGTCTTCCTCCTTTTAGCTGACGTTGCTCCATTGGCTTTCACCTGACTGCATTTGAGTTTCCCGAGACATGGGGTGATATCACCAAGTTACTCTGTATGTAGGCAGGACTCAGCAAATTGGATTGTGTTGCAGCACCCGAAAGGTCACTGGTTGGATTGGAAGCTGCCGTTGGCAAAATAATCAGCTCTGTGATTTAGCGCGACAACCACCTTCATCTAATCTTTGCGGTCTGTTTTCTTTGCATCTCCGATGAAGGACGCGACTATTTATACTGCAGGTCATTTTCAGGGAGGAAGACGAGTCCGGGGGCTTCCGTTGCTCTTACGACACCAAAGGTTTTAATGCAACACAACAAAAAGACCCCAAAACTCAGTAAAATATCTCTATTTTTCTCTCCTTTCAGAAAACTGAGAACGTTAAGTCCTAAAACCGGTGTCCCGTACTTTGATGGTGAGCGTGCACACTGGTCAGGCTTTGCAGCAACACAACAGAGATGTTGCCTAAATGTGCATCAAGCTCTAAAGTTATTAGAAGCTAAGTAGTTCTCAGTAGTTTCCATCGGCAGAGAGCCAGAAAGGCCAGCTGGCATTTATAGCTGCGTTTCCAGTGTATTTGTGGCTATTGCCATTTGCACCCCTGCCCCCATTTTAATCATCACATTTGCACTCTACTTTCATCTCATAATTTAGGAGGCTTTTTATTTTTGTAATTGTAACATGTATACTGATCACCACTCTGTCCGCAGTGTAAATCCGCCCCCCTCATCTGTTGGGATGGGGGGTGTCTGCTGTGAATGTGCATGTGTTCTCTGTATTTATTGATCGGCCTCGCTCTCATCTTTCCGTCACTCTCAGTTTAAATAGAGGACTAAGCCTCATGGGACAGTGCAGGTCAGATTTTAAGTTGGCGGGGGGGGGTTACGGTGGTTTCTTGGCAGACTTTTAGCTGCATCTCTGATTCGATTTGCTAACTTTAGAGGATGAAAGGCTCCTTATTCAGTGCTCCTTCTGGTTCCTGATTCTCATCCGCCGACGCTGGCACGTGCACGCGCTCCCATACGGGTGCCACGGGCCGAACTCTGCCCTTTGTCGGGGGACCATTTGTTGTGGCCCTACTCTGTCCTGGTATGTGTGGGTATTAAGAGGGGGATGATGGGTATTAAGAGGAAGGTGAAGGTTTAGGATTACACAGCCGAGCGTCCGCCACAGATTGATGTCCTGCTCAGCCCCTTAGTTATTTTGGGTCCTTTTGTACGGTCGCCACCGAACAGTTGGATGAAGGAGCACATGCGTGAAATGTGTTTTTGATGGGCTGATTAATGGATTTGATTCAACCGACAGACATCTATTGTCCGCCGGCTGCTGGCTGATAGATTTATGTAACCGCCGGATCATTTTCTCTGACAGTTAACTAAGATTAATTGCCCTAAAAACTTGCTGTATCTCAGGGTTAAGGTCAGGAATCCGTTCTCTTGACTTTCCTGATTTACTTCTTGTTTTGTGCTTTAGCAGTGACTTTTACATCAGCTCTTCAAAGCTCTGTGCCAGTGTGTTTATGTCCCCCTAAACGGGTGATGCTAAGAACACAGGCGGGTGGAAGCTGCTGATTGTTGCGGACTGCAGATCGGTTTGACCTTTGTCCCCATCGCCAGCAAATCTGACGACCATTAGCAGGTGTATGTGTGTGTGTCTCAGGATGAAGGATGACTCCCGAAAGCCATTCTAATGTAATTGAGTCTCTGTCCTTGTGTTTAAAAACAGCTCGACAGAGGCTTGGAGTTGGCATCCAAAGAGAAGGAGGAAGAAGGATCGACGCTTGCATGTGTGATAAACTCAGAGGTGCAGAGGGGTCATAGTTTGGTTTAGGTTAAAATCCTGTATGTGCATGAAGTGTAATGAAGTCTAAGAAAACATTGTTGCCCCACTGGTGACCCTAATTCCATGTCATCTGTCCTTGCCTGAGAAATGACAAACCATTTCACCCGGCTACTGATAGTAGGAGTAATTTTTATATTTCCCTGAATTAGAAGTCAGAATATAAACCTAAGGTGTGTGTTTGTGTGTGTCAGGAAATGAAGCCTGGTTGTGTAGTTCTCCTAAATAGCTGGCTTTACTCCTGAAAGGACGGGACTTAACAAATAGTCACATGGGAGTGGCGCTGCTATTTTAGCCGCATTTGCTTGACGGCGACACAGAAAGAGTTCAGAATCTAAACGGCAACACTAGTAACACCTACTAATGAGAGCATGTGAGACCGAGCTAATGGCAGGGATTACAATTAATAACAGATTGATCTGACATCTGGTCGCCATGTAGGAATCACTGACAGAGTTGTTAATGAGTGGATAATTTGTAAATGGTTTTAACCCAGTTGGACAGAGAACACTTTGTAATGTATATTTAGCCTAACTGCTTTTGAGGCTTGTGAAGCAATTTTATGGGAAAAGTGCTCACAGTATAGACGAAAAGGGATTTTATGAATGAATCGCTGGCTGGACTTGCCTCGTTGTGAGATAAAGACGTGAACAATATCCGGCAATACTACTACTAGTACTTGCATAGCTTTTACTAAGGAGTCCCTCACTATATCGTGGTTCACCTTTTGCACTTTCACTGTTTTGCAGAAAGTTTAGTGAGAAGTTCACAGCCTTAAAACATCAATAATCCTACTTTGTGGATTTTTTTAGGTTAATTTTAGAACGCAGCCCCCATGAGAAATGAGCGAACACTGTACGTTCATCTTTTTGAGCATTTTAGTGGCTTCAGCCCTTCAATAAAAACTAACCAAAAACATTTGTTTTCTTTTACAATGACTTCATTGAATCTAGAGCAGAGCTATTAAAATAGCCAGTTAACACTTCTGTTGCAACCATAGTAGTTGGGTAAAACACGAGAAACGATTGGACGTAGGATTGGTCAAACAGTTGGGTTTTAGTGCTGACAAAAGACTAAGCCGTTGGTGGGAAAAGCGACACCACCGAGCCGCTCTGAATGTGACAGGCTAGAAAAAGTCAACATTAATGGACAGAGCTTATGTACAGGCGCACGGGAGGACATGCGAAAGCATGACACATTTTTCTCAAGTGAAAAATCGAATTTGGTGTGCAAGCTGTGATGGCAGACTGTGGGAAGTTCAGTGTTTACAGTGAAAAGTCAAATGACTTTTAGGAAACTGGAGGGTGATGTGTTAAAAGGGGCTTTGTTAAATCATCAAATCCTTAAATTGATTTCACTTTTCCAACTTAATCTGCTCTGAAAAACTTGATTAGTTTTTCTTTTCATGCAACAGCTCTTCCCACTTTGACAAAATGTATTTCTCATTGACTTGTTGAGCTGTGAGTCTAGACTGAGGACGTGTCAGCTGGAAGTTGAAATGGTATTATCCAAAGCTTGTAAATCAAGGAACATCAGCAGAAGCAATTTAAAACAAAAAAACATACATGTACAGACTGGATATGGGTGCAGTTTTGCATACAGATGCAAATGCCGTTCTTTTGCAGATATTTATTTTTAAACCTACTATGTTTAGAGAAACAAGAGCATAATTTGAACAAAAACTTGTGGAAAAATTCCACTTTTGTGACAGAAAACTCTGATCTTAGTCCAAATCTGCTTAGTCACTTAAAAAAAGTTGAACTGAGATGAGGATTCCATTTTCTAAACATGTCTACCTCATTTGCTCACATTTCTCGCCATTTCTTCAATCGATGTCGACGCATTTCAAGGAGTCGCTCAACTACTGTCTGTTCTAATTAACATTTTTAAACACCAACGATAGGAGAAGAAAACCAGTAAAATAAAACAGAGGTTTTATGCTTACAAGTTTAAACTGGTATTAATAAATTAAATGAATAATTGGTTGGAGGAAATGGGAGTTTGGCTGGACGTATTGAGAAAATAATGCTTACTTTTTAGATACTTAGTAGAACAAAATAAAAAAAAATGATTCTAGTGTCAGGAAATCTGAGTGCCTGTGATGCTTTTTCAGTTGTTTGAACCAGTATGAGTGGCATGCTTGGTGGTGACTTGTGCAATCATCAGGGGAAAGACTTACACACAGACGCTTTTTTCACCCCCCAGAGAAAAATATGTTTGCATTGGTCGGTATAGTGAGCATATGTTGGTATGTGTTTAAACATGAGCCCACACACACATGGTCATTCCTGTGTCATGGTCAAACGACTTGTCTTTCACACATTTCATTCTTTAAAGCTGTCCGTCCAGCTGGAACTGACAGCATATGGAAAACCTTTCTAAAGATGTCCTCACATCAATTACATCAACGCATTCTCACCTCGTGTCGCCTCCCCCCCTCGCCGAGTTTTGCTTTCTCCATCCAATTTCTTCATCCCTTCATTTTTCGCATCTGCTTCTCCTTTTTTTATCATCTGCTGTTAGATCTCTATAGCTTTTCTCCCAGGTCTCTGGACCTATTTATATAGTTTAGAAATTATAATAATTTCACTAATAAACTAAACTCTTCTGTTATTTATTCTGGTATTTTTAGTAGTTGTTACCATTTATTTGTTTTGAAGGTTAAAATATGGAAACTTTGAAAGAAAAAAATAGCCTTTTTTATTGTTTTTGTTTGAACATTTTCCTGAAATATTGAATTATTGGTACAAGTGATGCATGTTTTTATGATATTTGCATCAGGCAGCAGTGGATGCACTTTGTTTTTTTCCAGACAGAAGAATAACTGTGCAGGTTTGTTTGTTTCACTTCACAGAAAGCAGCTGTTCAAAAAAGAATGTAGTTCAAATTGGCGCAGAGCTGCTAACTAAAGCTTTTAACCCTGACTGCCTAAAGGTCTGCTGAATAACTGAGTTCACATGTGATGAGTTTGTCTTCATTATAGCGCTGGCAAACGTCCACGTGGTAATCAGCTGTGCTTTGTTTTAAGTCTTTCTTTTTTAATTTTCTTTGGCTGCTTCTGTTTTTTCTTGACAGATTTCACAATGAAGTAGTTAAATTGTGTGTTCAGCAATCATGTTTATGAAGTAAATAAATGAGCGACGCAACTGTGGTCATTGTAACCCAAAGGGTTTTGCAGGGTTTGTGTATTTTTACCCAAAGATCTGAGATCTGATGCAGAGAAATTCATAGTTTAGTGTTTCTGACGCATCAAAATTCTCTCCTTCTATTTTCTGTGTGTCTGTTCATTGAAACAATTGTTGGAGTTCCATCTCTGAGCGCAGAACCCAATAAAAACCACATCGAATATCAGAGCTTAAGATGTAACCCAATCAGAAGAGGGCTAGAAGCAGAAACGGCTGGTTTACAACATGTGCTGATATTTGTTTACATAAATCTTTAAAACCAACACAAGAATATCCCACCAATGTTAAGATGGATTTATCCCCAAACATTCTAGAATGGGAACAATTTGGATCCGATTGGGTGAAATCCTCTTATTAAGCTTCAGTTTAAATCCCATAGATTTGATGTGGTTCTAATGTTTATGTTTGCTATCATTTTAGGGTTATAATCCTCTTCCTTTAGAAATGGGAGAAGGTGTGATGATGCCTCTGTAAATTTATAGTTGCACAGGTCAGCCAAACCTCAGGTGACAATTTTGGCCCCTCCCCTCCCAATTTTTGTAAATCTTTTCTTTAAGTTCTCCTTGTGTGTTAAATGGAAAACTCAACACAATCTTGTTTTTGTGAACGGATTGTTTGTCGTATTCTGTCAGCGTCTTTGACTTTCTCCTCCCTCCAAGATTTCTTCTACATGAAAGGCCGGTGTGTCGGGCCAAGATTTGGGAGTGTCATACACAGCGTGACCTTGGCTGCAGCCTCTAATGGAGAAGCCCCTCCTTGCTGTACAGTGCTATGCAGCTGGGAGTGGAGGCTGGGGCCCGCCTCTTCCTCGCGCTCTGAAATAGCCACGTCCTTGTCCGCACACAGTGCTGGTCAGGGTGTGTATATATGCAGCCGTGCTTGATTGAGGAGCAGATTGCTGGTGACAGGTCACACCACGTTCTGTCTCCCTCACCCCCCCGCCCCCCTCAGATTAGTTAGCCACGGCCCCCACTCTCTTCCTCACCTGTTGGGATCCCTCTGCTGCCCCCTGAATTTCTCTCATAGAGCGGACAAACTGCATTCGGTGTCGTCCTCTTTCTCTAAGCTGGAGATAAAGGCCATCATGGCGGGTGTGTTGCCTGGCACGGAGTGTGTGTGGGTTGAAAAGACGACTGTCACAGCACACTCATAATTGCCCTCTTAGCTAATAATCCTCCATTTAAAAGCAAGTCACCTGCTCCCGCACATATTCACATGAACGTGTGTGCACACATGCACACTGGTTTAATAACATACAGCTGAAGCTGTATATTTACAAATTGTTTTTATCCAAGTGATTTGTTTGTTTATTCGACTCGTAAATGTTCTTCATTCTGCAGTGCTTTTATTTGCTCACATTATTGACACTTGTCTGTCTTTTCGTCAGATTCTGATGCACACCAAAGACATGGTTCAGAAGGTAAGTTCATTACTAGGTTCTGTTCCACTTATCGAACAGAATCAGGTCTCTGTCGCTGGTTGAAGGACTGCTTTACAAAAAAAAAAAGATTAAGCCGTTTTCACTCATCTGTATGGCATAGATAGATGTGAATTCAGTTAAAGAAACAGAGATTTAAGATGTGCTTACAAACATTCCAGAAGAATTTTGACTTTTTGGGAAAATTATAGATAATTTAACTCCTTGCAACAGTGACTAAATCATTAAAACAAAGCATTTTTATACAAGTCAGCTTAGATACTTTCTTTCATTCACCGCTTGATTGAGTTCAGTAGCATTTTTTATACAAAATTTGTAACTCAAAGTGGTTTCCAGGAGGTCTAAAGTCCTGCCTGGGAAAATAAATGTGTGCAAACCCAATAGAGCGCCTTCAAAATAAAATGACTAACATATAAATTAGTTTAAAACAAATCTACAAAAACACTCCAAATCGATTACAGCTTAAAACTGTCTAGTGCTTTCCACGG
Organism: Oryzias celebensis; assembly: GCA_014656515.1. Classification (NCBI taxonomy): domain Eukaryota; kingdom Metazoa; phylum Chordata; class Actinopteri; order Beloniformes; family Adrianichthyidae; genus Oryzias; species Oryzias celebensis. Next base: position 35,481,145 of record BNCR01000012.1, read on the forward strand.
GTTGCGCTTTTTTGTCTGTTATTTCCACAAAAACCTTTGTAGGGAAAGTCATGGTTCAGACAATTTTTGTGATTTATCATCTTGGGAGTGGTGTTTGCCAATAAATCTTTAACCATTCAGTGTATGGACTTGTTTTTTCAAACATTTCAAGATAATTAAATTCAGATCAACTGTAAATGTTTACCTTAAGTTGAGGCGAATCTTGATATTTTATCCTAAAGAAACCCAACTTTTTCTTAGCTGCTAGCAGCAAATGTTAATTTGTTTAGCATTTTTAGAGCTTTATTAACTTCTTAAGAGGTTATTCTAAAAAAAAATGTAGAAAGTTTGCAGTGTAGTTTTGAAAATTTTAGGGAAATACCAAAGTATGTCAAAAGATTGTCAAAATTCCACATTAAATTGGAATTACTTTAGAAAACGAGTCATTAATCATCCCTACCTTCTCGTTAAAGGTCCCAGCACTCGCCTGCATTATTTTTTAATGCAGAAAACTTCTCACAGTTGTTAAGAGAGTTCCTAAATCTAATAAAGTAAAAGCAGAATCATGTAAAGGTTTTTAAATACCCATTACACATCTTATATAGTTGAACTTTTTTGTTTTGCTGTATGACTCAGATGAACCTGGAAGTCATTTATGGAGATACTGACTCCATCATGATAAACACCAACAGCAAGTCCCTAGAAGAAGTCTTCAAACTTGGAAATAAGGTTTGTATTTACACAGTGATGTAGGAAAGCTCTGGTGTATTTACGTTTGCGAACAAACCAGTCGGTTCTTTTGTTTCCAGGTGAAGGCAGAAGTGAACAAGCTGTACAAACTCCTAGAGATCGACATCGACGGAGTGTTCAAGTCACTTCTGCTGCTAAAGAAGAAGAAATATGCAGCGCTGGTGGTGGAGCAACATGGGGATGGACGCTACAGCGTGAAGCAAGAACTCAAAGGCTTGGACATTGTCCGCAGAGATTGGTGCGACCTGGCCAAGGAATGTGGCAAGTAAGTTAGAAGATACTAGTCCTCCAAATGATCATTAATCAGGGGATTTATAATTGTCTTCTTTTTCCTCCATGATCTTCCGCTAGTTATGTGATCGGTCAGATTTTGTCCGACCAGAGCCGTGACATTATTGTGGAGAACATTCAGAAGCACCTGGTGGAAGTGGGAGAAAGGGTCGCCAATGGAGACATACCCCTCAATCTGTATGAAATACACAAGGTGAGTTTGCTGCTACAGTCTTGATGATTTGTTGCTGCTCTCCTGCTCATTGCTGCTTTTCTTCAGGCCTTGACGAAGGATCCTCAAGACTACCCGGACAAGAAAAGCCTTCCTCATGTCCACGTGGCTCTGTGGATCAACTCTCAGGGCGGGCGAAGAGTTAAAGCTGGAGATACCATCTCTTACCTCATCTGCAAGGTTTGAACACTAAGTTTTATAGACAAAACTCTGTAATTGTGCTGGTTAGATCAACTTTTTTCTCTTGTTGTATTTTTGGAAGAAAAAAACATGCCTTTAGCTTTTATTTAAGGACAATTTTTTGTTTTAAAATGTGTAACTTTTTCAAATATTTAACAGTTTATACAAATTGTCTTTTAATTTAAATAAAAGTGAATATTTATTTTTTTTGGTAAAAGTTAGCTTTTCACTAAAAAAAACATGAAACTCTTTAATGTGGACTCAGATTTAAAAAAATGTGTACACTAACAATCACAGACTTAAGTTTTCTAAACTTTTTTCCTAGATTTTCCCACAACACTTTACAGATTTCTTTTTAGGAGTTTCATTGGGTTCTATGTAAAGAAAATTTGACATTTCTTTGTCTAACATTTTTACAGTTTCTGGAGTTGGCTTGAATTAACGGATTTAATTTTTTTTGGCTGTTTTTAACTTTATTTTAGCTCACAGCCATTAATTTGGAAGTATTTGTAAATATTTATTTCTCCTAAAACATTTTTGAAAACCTTTTCCTCCTTTATTTTTTCCTTCTGTACTGTGTTTTTATCGCTCGCTGACTGCAGCTAAAATCAAACTTGTGAAACGGCTTTTCCTCTGTAGGATGGCTCCACGCTAGCAGCCAGTCAGAGGGCTTACGCTCTGGAGCAGCTGCAGAAGCAGGAGGGTCTCAGTGTGGACACACAGTACTACCTGGCCCAGCAGATCCACCCGGTGGTGTCCCGCATCTGTGAGCCCATCGAGGGCATCGACGGCGTGCTCATAGCAACATGGCTTGGTAAGATCGCTTATGACTTACAAAAGGACCACTTTAGCCTGCGCACATTTGAGAAAACTGTTTACTATTTACTGACTTTGCTTTGTCTCGTTAGCCTTCTTCATTACTTTAATAACACATAATAATTTTAAATTTATAATAATTTATAATTTATTTATAATAATTTTAATTTTAAAGCCACTAACTGGTAAAATATTTGCAGGTATGACTTTCATCCAGGCTAGAGTGAAATCATGGAAAAGAAAGATGAATTATTTTATTATTTTGAAGTTGACTGGGAGTAAGTTAGCCCAACTCTGTGAAACGCTGAATCTGCTTCAGGTCTGGACCCGAGTCACTTCCGATCCCAGCAGCAGCATCAGAGAGAGGAGGAGGCGGACGCCATGCTGGGAGCTCCTGTCCAGCTGACCGACGAGGAGCGCTACAGAGACTGTGAGAGGTTTACCTTCACCTGCCCTTCATGTGGCACCGACAACATCTATGACAACGTCTTTGAAGGAGCTGTAAGTACACGGGCGTGCCCACATGTGGAGCGTTTTGGGTCCAATGGGGAAAATAGGCCAATATTCCTACTTTTGACTTGACTTGTTTATATTTTTGGGAGTTTTTTTTACATTTTCTAGCCCTGCTAAACTACGGGCATCTGATTTGCGTGCAAGAAAGCGCTAAACGTGTTCTTGGTGTTCACACTGGACGAGCAGAGAAAGGATTCTTCTTATTTGTTTACATGTCCTCCACCTACAGTTGAAAGAGACTTGTTGAAAATGTCTCAAATCTCATGAATCTTGCTCCAGGCTTTTTCTTTCTTTTGAAATATAAAAGACTTGGTGTCATATACATCCAGCTGGGCACAAACCTGAATTATTAATTTCTCCTCCATGATCTTCCTTTTCAAGTGATTAGCACTTCAGTGAATTAAATGGGACGTCATCCACACGTCACTACCAAATCCGAGTCTCTGATTGGTCAAAGTGCGACCTGGTTCAACTTGTAGTGGCCTCAGTTGAAGTCGTAGAGACGTGCTTAGCTACATGTGAATGGGAGAGTTTTAAACGCACCTATGCGCACGTTCACATAGACTTTTGATTGAAAATTGCCTCTTGAACGCACTTTGCCCAGGACGGTGTGAACGAAGCTGCGGTCTTCCTTGATGTAGTCGGTCTACTTTGCTTGGGTGATGGGATGTTGCCGATTTTTCTGCTTTGCTGCAAAAAACCCCAAAATATCTGTTTGAAAAGATAAACTTCCTGAACTGTCTGAACTCTTTTGACACATCCTCTTGGAGCGTGCTCACACTGAAGTACCGCAGTAGACATTTGGATTTGGTTGGCTTTCAGACCTCACTTTTGAGAGTTGACCAAATCACCAGAGCAAGTTCTTGTAGTTACAACAGCTCCTCAACTGGAGCAGTAATTCCAATAAATGAGCTAAAAAAAGAAAAACACAGAATGCAGCTATTACTTTGAGATTAGGGAAAGGTAAGCATCTCCTCTTTCTATGTATCTTACCAGATTATGTTCTGAAATTCTCATAAGTTTGGTTTTTTTTCTGTTTTTTCCAACATCAAATACAACATCCCTTTTTCCTGCCCATAGTTTTCTAAGATGTCCACCTGCATTAGAGTCAAAACCAGAGTTTGCTAGTTGGGGTCACGCCAAAGTTCAAATTTATTTCCCCACCTTTCAAAATAAAAGTCCAACGAAATCAAACAGCAACTTTAAACAAGTGTTTTCCCACTGCATCCCAAAGTCACTGGATCCTCCCTTGCAGGAGGTCAAAGGTCGAGCATTGCAGTTTAATTTGCCACCTGTCTCCATCAAAGAGTTCCCGCAGTTTTTGAAGCGAATGCGATGGTTTCCAGTGACCTCATCCTTTAGACAGGCGATATCTAATCTGTTGAGCCCAATGGCAATAAAACCATGTTTCGCTCCTTCAAATGGAGGAAAATGTTAAATAAAAGTTGTGATAATTTTTTAAACGGTTGTGTTTTTATTAGCAATTTAGTTTAATTTAATTTACTAAAGTGTGAGAACAGGAGAAAATAGTTTCCATGGGCGTTGCAGTAAAACTTCCTGTGAGGGATCCATGCCTCTCTTATCCTCCATATTGTGTCTCTGTCTGTATTTTTAGACAGCTGCCTGGCTCCAAAGTGGACTCTGTTTTCATTGGCATAGTTTGGACACCACAGCTTGAAAAGCCTTTCCTTAACCCGGCCGCTCCACACACACACACCTCGCTCCTTCCATTTGTCAGGCCAAGGTCGTGTACTGGAGTGTTATCAGCCTCTAATGAGGAGCCGGGCACGCAGCTTTTTCTCATCTGGAAGACACCAGTAAAACTGACAACCCTCTGTCCTCGACAGGGAGGAGAGGGGTGCATTAAATAAAAAAAGGAGTATTACACTTCATAAAGGAGGATGTGATTATTTTTTAATTTGAAGAGTTGGAGACCAGAAAGAAAAGAGTAAAAAAAACAGCAAGAAAAGAAACACTCTGTTCTTGAGGCTGGTATGCAATGCTCACACGCTGAAACTGATAAGACAGTAAGTTAATTAAGGTGGCCAACATAGTCTAACAGCTCAGAGCGAAGGGGAGGACAGATGGGCCTTGACTCTGCCACTGACACGGAGCCGTAGATTGTAGGAGGAGGCGCTGATAGATGACGGAGGACAGGCAGGGGAGTCAAGTTGTTTGGCGGAGTCAACCGGCGAATGGGGAGGAGTTGAAAAGAGCGCTAGGTATCCTAAATGGACAGTTAAAACATGTAGTGAAAGCTGTAGATTATCAAAGCAGCACAAGGATGAAAACAGGGTGGTTAGACACTATAAACCTATTAAAAATGTGATTTTAGATAATTGTGCTTTCTCCTATGTTACAAGTACAGAAATACTTTAAGCCTGAGTCACAAGTGTGGATACGGGCTCTCTGCCCGTTGTGCAAGGAGCCCATTGCAGCTATTCAAGTGAAAAATGCACACTTATTGCAGGCAGCCTGATTGTTGCACCAAATTTACACAGCAATACATCTCTATTGCATTGCGTGGGGTGTCCGTCAATTAGTTTACATTGTTTCTGCGTTGTCTTTGGTCCGCACCCCTCTCCTCTGACTTCTAGAAAAGTGGTTATGAGAAAAAAAATATTTGAGTTACTTTGACAATCAGGCCCTCCTGCCTCACGGGTCCTGGTATGAGGCATGCTTTGTGTCTTATGTGATGTACGTTTATTTTTGTCAGCCACGGTGAAAACGACGATGTTATTCTCGGTGTTGTTGCGTTATCGCATGGGCATCTCGACTTAAATATAAAATGAAATTTTGTACATTTTAAGTACAACAGAAGTTATTTTGAATTCCCATTTTTAAGACTTGTGTAAAGGAGGGATGGATGACAGACACAGACATGATGGAGGCGATGTAAACATTCCAGTTGATTATAAAACGTTCTTTATTTTGTTTATTTATTTTTGTGTCAACTCAACGGAGAAGCAACGCAGCAGAGACACACCGCAGATGGACCAGTATAAATCAGGCTTTAGAAATTATAGAACTAGACAATCAGCGTAGTTTGTGTGAGCGTTCTATGGGCACTAACGTAAAAGTAAAAGTGCTGCACACCCCATTCCTGCAGTAATTGTTCATGGTCTGGAAGGAGCCAATATGCGCATCTTACTGTTGAATAACGTAAGGACATTGTATGACAGATCACCCTATATTAAACGTGCTAGCAACTTATATTATCCTTAAAAATACTTGACAAAACGTTTGCCACATGCACGACAATCGAGGGGTTCGTACGAACCTCAAGGGAAATGACACACTTGCACTTTAAGATGTAGTCACTCCTGTCTATGACCCTTTATGGACGCGTACAACCCAAAAACCTGCAATCCCCCGTACAAATGCATGTGACTAAACATTAGATTTCTCTTTTTTAAAATTCATTTTGTTAAAATAAATTTAAAAAGCAAGAGGAAGTTTAATCTAATAGAGCTTGTTTGGTGTGGGGGGAGTTTTCATAGCAAGATAAAGTCTGGATTGAAACTAGTGAGATAAAGAGCAAGAAGGGTGTCTGGAGTTAGAAGCTGCTTTTGTCCACAGCAGACTGAGAAAACCAGAGCAGGAAAATAAACAGAGTGGACCGAAATGGGCAGAGTGAATGTGTTCAGCCGAATGAGCTGAAAGACTCAAACTGTCAAAAAAAATCTCTGGTAATTTTCTCTCCAAAAAGGGAATGATGCAAGCAAACAAAGTCCCCCCACCGCGTGCGTCTGGGTGGGGGGGTGTCACGTGCATACTTTCATGTCGCTGGCTTCTCTGCAAAAACCTTTTTTAGCTGCTGTCAGCGCGACAGGTAAATGGAGTTCAGGTTGCAAGGGGCAAGTGTTTAAAGCCGTCACATTTATTGTAATTGTTATGTACTGCGGCTGCCTTTTTCATTGCATTAGCCATAAGCCTTGCTTTCAAGTGGACAGTTCAGGGGGTCACTCTGACCTGTTTTCTTTAGGCTACAATAATGTTAAATTTTGCTGGGCCCCGGGGGGCTTTCAGCTCTAACACCTTTCGTGTCTGACATGCTCTTTGTGTTGGTTTAAAGTTAATGGCCAAGTTTCTCTGTTATTGGACTTGACTGCTTTCCCGATTACAGGGTTAAAAATTGACTGCCATGATTTTCTGTATGCATACGGTATATTTATTGGCAGTAGACAATTATAACAAAGAGGTTGACCCCTCACTGTTTACCAGTGCTGGGTAAATTGCTTAAAAAAAAGTAATTGATTACGTTGCTTTCGTTAGTTGATGAAAATTGTATTTACTTTACTCGTTGCATATATGAAAAAGTAACTACTCGTTACTTTCCTTTTTTCTACTTGTACAAATTCTCAAGGGAAAAACAAACAAGACCCCCTTGTCTCTCATTTAACTTCATTTTTAAAACAGTGATTTTATGCTAAGTATTTACATGGTTCAAGACATAACCTGATTTCATAATAATTCAGACAAGAGGGAAAAATGACACAAAAATAAGTGGAAAATACTGTTATGTATGTATATATATATATATATGTATATATATATATATATATATATATATATATATATATATATATATATATATATATATATATATATATATATATATATATATATGCAGTTAGATTCATATCTATCAAATCTGAAACCAAGCCAGTTTTTTGAAAACACAAAGAACTATTAAATGCCACTGTGTTTGTTGACTTCAGATATTCCATTAGAGTTGTCTCAGCAGTTTGCTCCTCCATTTCAATTGCAAAAAAGAAAAGTCATTCTGGAGGGGGCGCAGGGCTCGAACTGACTCTTCTGGTTTGACGTCCTAAAAGAACTGGTTCTTTCGGCTCCCAAGTGAGTCTTCAACTTGTTTTGTTACTTGAATTCATTCATTATCAGCAACAACATAAAATTATGCACAAAATAATTAATTAAAATTTGTTTTATTTATGAATGTTTGCTATATGGATCTGCTTTTACTTGTAAAAAGTAACCGTTAAAATGAGGGCTGTCAATGCTAATGCATTAACCCACACGATTACTTTAAAAACAAATCAAGCGTTATTACTCATTAACGCAGATTAATTACATATCAGAAGCTGCTGTCTTCCGCTTCGCACCGGGCATTATTCCACTTATACCATGATCACTTACAAAATAAATAAATATTAAAACCATTTTTAGAATATAAATTTTGGAGTTTACATTGCTTTTTTTCACAGAAAGTGGACTATTTCGTACGTGGTGTGGTCCATTGTCACAATAACATAAGAATGCGTCTCTGGGCCAGCAGACTGCAACTGCAGCGGCAGAGAAAATACATGTGATATATGTGCTGATCGTTACAATAGGTTCAGTAAAGCATCAGTTCAGAGACAAAGTTCAAGATGAAGCAAAAAAGTCTGTTTCAAAGAAGCCTGTGCAGTGATATAGAACATTTGGGCTATGTGCCCAGAACTGCTTTTTAAAGTGTGCATCAACACCCAGCAGCCAATCAGAAGGGAGTATTCACCCGGACCATTTAAAGTGCAGAAACACAATGTTTGTTTCTTATGGCCGTATATCAGTATCTTTGTTTTCTTGGAGTAATACTGCAGACACAAAAGTATTTAAAGTTCCAGTGTTTTGTGCACACAAATTACATTTCTGGGATATTTGAGTAACCGCGTATAAAATTAAACATTTCAGACGATAAAAATGAAGGAAAAACGTCATCTCTGGCTATTTTTTTGGTTCAAAAGCTGCATATTATCGTATAAAATGTGGCTAGTAAAACTTGAATAATCGTGATTAATCACAATCCAAAAGTGTGATTAATCTTATTTTTTAATCGATTGACAGCACTAAGTAAAATACAGAAAACAACAATTTACAATTCAACTTTTTTATTTTATACATTTTCAGCTTTTTTGATGAAATAATAAATCATTTTCCAGCAGACCCAAAATTCTTCCTGCATAAAAAGTGAAATGATTCCAGAATTTGCTTCACTCATTCTTCAATGTTTACGTTCTGCAATGTGGACATATCTGTACCGTTCTCCCAACTCCGCGTCATTTCATTCAAATGTCAAATCCTACTAAACTTAAGTAATTAGGTAACAAGAGTTTCTATAGTCCAGTAATTATAGTTTATTACTAAAATTTGAACTGTATTTTGTTTTGATTTGCCATTACTGAAAAAAGTTATTAAATTACAGTAATTTGTTACTTTGTAAGACGTTTTCCTAACACTGTCCATGTACTGGCCTTTTCAAGAAAAACAATCAGCAAAACGACTGACTCAGGGATGTTCATTCATTCATTTTCCAAACCGCTTTATCCCTTTTGGGGTCACGGGGATGCCGGAGCCTATCCCGGTTGCTAATGGGCGAAGGCAGGGGACACTCCTGGACTCATTGCAAGTCTGTCACAGGGGATGACTCAGGGATGTGTGTTATCAAATTATCTGTTTTAGCTTTGAAAAACCGATAATAAAGTAATTTATTTTGTAGTTTTAGGCTCCTTTTTGAGCTATTTGTTGGTATTTTAACTGCAGATTATGTCTCTGGATCCCATCTTTTCAGTTACCTGACAGTCATAACACCCTCATTCAACCACATTTCAAGCTTTTTATTAAATTGTAATCATGAACAACTACTGTGTCTACAAAGTCAAAATGTGTTTTGAAACTACACATATTGGACCTTTTTGTGTCTCAAGCCGAGTGGTCAGATGGGGAACTTCTTAGACTGTGGTTTTTTTTTTTTTTTTTTTAAAGCTGCTTCAAACAGGAAGTCATGGGTTTTCTCCTTTGATATAACCTGCATTCCCTTTTATGTTTTGCAGAGTAATAAGGTGGAGCCCAGCTTGATGCGGTGCTGTCATATTCCCTGTCAGAGTCGCCCCATTGACTACCCAGTCCACATCAGCAACAAACTCCTACTGGACATCCGGCGCCACATTAAGAAATACTACTCTGTGAGTACTTCTGCACTGTCATTCATCCTAAAGTCTCACTCATAGCTTTAAATTAAAGCTAATTTTTTCATTTTTTTGTTTTTGTTGTACGAATCTGAAACTTTTTGAGGACAAATAGTCTATAGTTTCCTCAATGGAATATTTTTTTCGTTGGTTTGGTTTATCTTACGCCGACCCTCACAGAGAGAAGTTTCTACAGGAAAACCAAAATGCGAGCAGATTGGTAAGGTGAAATAACCTTAAAAAAAATTCACACTTTTTTAGTTTGGTGTGTTTTTGTTTTTTGTTTTTTTTTTTTTTACCGCATTTGCTGCGTGGTCAAAAACCCTTGGCCCGTTTGAGTTTTGCGGTAGGGGCAGCTAACATACAGCCGGCGGAAAGAAATAATGGGAAAACCCTGACACTAGGTCCCTCATTATGTTTATGGATATTAAGAGAATAATATATGCTATTACTTTCAAAATAATGCATAAAAACAAACATTTACAATAATTACAAATGCGTTTTTCTATTTTTTTTGTAAAAAGTAGAAATATATGCTTACAAATTATTGCAGCACAGAACAGTGAAGCATTGCAGAAGAGTAACAGACCCGTGAAGTTAATTCTAAGATCACTATCGGGGTTTGGAAAGCTAAAATATTCAATTTATTGAATCATTGAAGGATCCAGAGGGAATTTCTTGTCAGAACTTTTGCCTCATTTAGTACTTTAGTACTGAAGGAAAGTTTCAAAGCTAAAAATGCTTGACACACAAAGGATTCGTGAACTCATAAATAAATCATAATCATGTTTTACATGACAAAATACGAGACTATTTTAAGAGGAGGAGTCCAATCTTTCCCTGAAGAGTTAGTATGGGGGTGAAATGCAGAGAGGTTTAAGGCTGTCAGATGAACTAAAGATGAAGAACATCTCAGCAGGCCTGTGTGCTGACATTTTCAGCCACACAGCCCACTGTGCACGTAAAGGGAAGACTTCAGGAAGAGTAGTGGTTCTATGATCTGTGATCGTCGTCAAATAATATGTTTTTACTTCACATCAAAAGCAGAACGATAGTTTTGGATGACGAGTCGAAGCATCATCATTACCACAAAAAACGTGTTTTTCTGTTGTTATATCTTGGTCACAGATTCTTAAAATTTTAAAGTGCATTAAAATCCCTGCTTAACTTCCAGTATCCCGTTCTTGAGTGAGTGGAATGTGGTGGGTGTACAAATGTGTGTGTGGTGCTAACTATCCCACAGTGCTGAACAGAAATCAATTAGTGCTGTGAATGTGAGGGGAGCGAGACCCCCTCAGCCTCTTTGTGGTGATGTGTGAAACAGCTGCTACCACTGAATACTTACACGTCACACAGCAACAACACACTCGCGCACAGACACACACCACTGCGGGCTGAGCAGCAGTGGATACAGCACACACAGCGGGGCAATGAAGAGGGGTAATATTGTGTAATTAAAGATTCCTTTCAGACCGAGGGAGAGTTCAAATAGAGCTGTTTGTCTGGGCAGATAGACTGAAAGCTCTATGTGTGTGCTTGTGTAAGTGTGTGTGCGCTGCAGTCTTGAGTTGAGACCACAGAGACATTAATCATTAGTGAAATTACCTTCTACCCCCCCACTCTCATCCCCACCACTATCCATAAACCAGCACCCTGAGAAATGGCAAACACTTGTTCACAGCTCAGCTTAACCTCAACACACACACACACACACACACACACACACACATCCATCCTTCTCCTCTCATCTTTGCTAAAATGGGAAATACTCTTGTTTCCCGAACCACCCAATTCTACCTTTGCTTTTCCTATTTTTTAACCCTTTCCATCCAACTACCGTTGCCATGGCATTTAACAAATTATTGCAATTACCCTCGTCAGGCGGGTCGCCCCTGGAAACGGGCTGAGGGGCAAGACAAGAAAAGGGGAGGGAGGGAGAGAGGGAGAGGGTGAATGAAGAGCAGAGAAGGTGATAATCCTATTTTGAACAAAAGGTCAAATTGTTGAATGGTGAAGCTTTGATTAAGCAGAGGAGGTACAAAGTGGAACCATTTGAGCTCTTTTCAATGCGTTTGTGTCTGTGTGAGAGCCGGTCTGTTTGTGAAGCAAACCCATTTGTTGGTCCGTTCTTCTCCCGGCTGGAAGTGTTGACCGATAAAGCAGGAAAAAAAGAAAAAATCAGGCGGCCTGTCGATTGAGGGTGTGCAGTTTCGATGGTGGATTCCTCTGGAGCCACATGAGAGTCCGTACGTCAGTGTTGGCAAAAATCATTTTGACATGTTAATGTTTTCACTCCTCTGACTGCCTTCATTTCTAAAGTTTATAGCAAGTAAGTTTTAAAAAAAAAATGTAAAAATGTTTTGGTTTAACAAATAAAAATTAACGAATTCAGCTACAGTCGTCTCTCGTTGAGAGTTGGGTTCTAAAATTAACCTGTGATTGGTGAAATCCATGAAGTAATCAACTTTACTTGTTACAATTATTACAGATGTTTTAAGGCTGTAAAACCCCTCACTGTACACTTTCTACACTTTTCTCTGACAGAAATGAGCATTTTCACACTTTTCTCTCTTGTTTAAACTCTTAAAGTTCAAACTTTTGTCAAAAATATGTCCAGAATTACCATTTAGGTAATAGCTTTAGTTCAATTTTGGCTTTCTGTACAGGAGACACGGCATGGAGGTGATTAACTGAAAGTAGCCAGTCAGGACATAGAACACAGAGCGCTGTAAAAGGTACAAGCTGTGAACCCTGTTAAAACAAGGGAACATTATAATAAAAAATATAAGTTAATCTATGTAATGAGCAAAAATAAATAGTTCAAGCATTCAATTGAATTTAAATGCACACAAAAAAATGGAAAGAGTATTGTTGAGAGTTTAGTCTAGAAGAATAGATTTTTCAAGTTCACCAAGTTTCAGTTTACCAAAATGAATAGGAAAGTTTGAAAAATGTTTGTCATTTGATAATATTGAAAAGACATAAGGGTGTATTCAGACTGGACGCATTTGGTTTGCTTAAATTGAAGCAGAGTTTGTTTCCCCTGACAATCCACAAACAAAAATTCAGTCTGAATTAAAGCTGTCAATCGATTGAAAACATTTTTCAGCTTAATCACACTTTTGGAATCACAGAAATGTAATTTGTGTGCACAACACACATCAAAAGTGGGATAGTAAAAGAAGTGGAACTCTAAAGAACTCTAATGACTTTTATGTCTGCAGTATTACTCCAAGGAAACAAAGAAGCTGATATACATTCATGAGAAACAAACATTGTGTTTCTGCACTTTAAATGGTCCGGGTGAATACTCCATTCTGATTGGCTGCTGGGTGTTGATGCACACTTTAAAAAGCAGTTCCAGCCACACAGCCCAAATGCTCTATATTACTGTGCAGGCTTCTTTAAAACAAACTTTTTGCTTCATATTCTGGACAAAAACATGCAGTTCTCTCTGAACTGATGCTTTACTGAACCTATCGTGATGATCAGCATATATGTCGCTTTCCTCTGCCGCTCCAGTTGGAATCTGCCAGCCCAGTAACAAATTCTCGTGTTACTGTGCTTGCACCATGTATGAAATAGTCAGTTTTATATGAGAAAATAACAAGAATAAAGTACTAAAACTTAATTAAATATTTATTTATTTTTTAGGTGACCATGGGATAAGTGGAATAATGCTCAACGTGAAGTGGAGGACTGTCGCTTCTGACGTGTAATTGATCTGTGTTAATAAATAATAACGTTGAGTTCGTTAATGCGTTAACGTTGACAGCCCTAGTCTGAATACAGCTAAGTGGACCCTGTTCATTTCCAATCAGGCTGAGCTCTGGTTTGTTTTGAGTTTCCTCAGTCTGAGTAGGCTTTGCGCTCGGAGCGGAATGGCCTCTGTAGCTGGGCATTATCATGTGTAAACAGACTAGGATCGTAGTAACCGATGAGCCGCCGACAAATGTAAAACAACGATGAGACACAGGGACTCATTGAAATTTGGTTGAAATAATGGATACCGTCATAGCCGTTTCCTCAGCAACCGCCTTGTAGCATGCCTCCACCTAAGTAGCAAGTAAAAGGTGTCCTACCTGACATTGATGCAGATGTTCATAATCGATCAGCGAAATATAAAGTTTGAGTTATTATTGAATTATTCCGACAAGGACTGTACCTTGTATTTGCTGGCCAATGACTTAAGAGATCTTAAGTCAGGTGCTTTTTTTTCCTGAGCTAACAAAAATATTCTAGATGTCTGAGAGAAGTGTATAAAGTGTGAAGTGAGGGATTTTACAGCCTTCAAACACCTGCAAACTTCACAATTGCGGGTTACGATAACATCCCAGTTAACAAATGACTACTAAAACTACTTTTTAACCGTTGAAAACAATAGGCATAATTACTTAAATTAAAAATATAGGTATTTGAAATGCAAAAAAAAAAATCAACTCATCTTTTTTTTTTTTGCTTTTCTCTTTGCCAAACTTGAAAAAGGCTTCTCCTTCCTGTCACATCATTAAAACCCTAGAAGTAATATTTTCATTTTTTAAAAATTGCATTTATTTCCCTACAGAGGAATCAAACAAACATTCAGAACACAAACCAAACAATGTAACAGAGGGAGAGGACTGGAGGCAAATGGTGGGGAAAGTGAGCAGACAAAGAGAAGGAGAGGGAGGGTCTGTTTCTCGGTGGGCCTAGTCATGGCCTGGTCTCGCCTCTGTTTGGTTAAATTATGTAGAACTCCTTTGACGTCTGCATTTAGTGTGTCAGGTATCCGCTGCTATAATTATGCAATTATGATCCTTTATTCTCCCACGTCCGACTGTACACCCCCACCTCCTCCCTCTGTCACTCTGGCAAAATGCCTCAATTAAATGTCTTTTTTCCCCCGTCACCCTGCCTCACTCCTGATGTGCGTCTTGTTTTTAATCTTTTGTGTACCTCACAGGGCTAATGCATTTAATCTCAACTTGGTTTTTACTTTTTTTTGTGCCTATGGGTTTGGGGGTCAGCAAAGCTGAGCAGAATGGATTTGTGGGTAGTTTTTGTTGCTCTGCACACCCTCGATCTGTAAACAGTGATCATTATAACCCATTATGACCTTTTTTTTAAAGAAATGATTGCTTTTCCTGGTGAAGAGATGCAAGCATTAAATCTTGGTCTAAATGTTCATATTTGAATTGATCTTCATGTACAAGATTTAGTATGGATTTCTTAAACTATCTTTTAGCTTCATTAATCACCATTTTCAGTGTTTCTGCACTGAGAAAACATCTTTTTTGTTTTCAAGAAACAATTTTAAAAATTGCTCCAGCTCTGTTTTGGCTCAGATAGGAAGAAAATATGTAAATTGTTTCAATTTGTGACCTTGGAAAAATAGACATGAAATGATACTCAATAAATCAAGTTAAAATATGTGAATTTTATTGAAATACATTTAAAAAAAAATGACAGTGATTCAGGGTTTGTCATACTTATTTTCAAAGTCAGAAAGGCTGGGGCCAAGCCTTCAAAATAAGAGCTCAGTTTTTGTAAATATGAAGTTTTCCCTTGAAAAGAAATCCTAATCTGTAGAATATTTCAATGGATCAGTTTAATCTCTGGGATCCTTTGCTGAGGATTTTGTTAAAGATGCATGTACATATCCAAAGTGAAAGTGCCGTGTTCTCATTTGTGTTTGTATCATAGAGTAATGTCCCATGATGCTCATCTTCACACGAGCAAAAATGTGTGAAGGTAGTTATCCCCTCGAACTGGGATTTGTGGGTAAACGCTGTGAACTCTGGGACTTTTTAATTGATTTGGGACATATGAGTCTGTTTGCTTTTCATTTAAAAGAGATTGGCTCGGATTCTGTGTTTGTGCGTGTGTGGTCTTTTACGTGTTAACTCCTGCCACCATCCAGAAGACCTTTTAGCCGGTCCTGTAAATCGCAGTTTTTCTGACTTTCAGATGGGTTTTTTGGGTAATTTGGGAGGGTTGGGCTGGGATATACTCTGCAAGAATAACGTTTTTTTGTCCTTGCAGAATTCTTTCAGACCTGATAACACGAAAAGTCAAGCAAGATCCTGATAAGCCTCTCTTATTGCTGTGCACATTGTAATTGATAATCATCATAACAAGAGTACAAAATTATTGCAGAAGTTTATTGATTGGAATGAGGAGGAAAAGCTCAAGATTAATGAAGCAAGAGAAGATGATTTGTTGTCACAGAAATAAATGAGAGTAGGTCTGGGTGTCCCTGCCAAAACACTACATAGAGAAATGTGTTTGATTGATTAGTTCACACTTTGATGAAACTCTGTTCACATGAAAATAAATTGAACAGAGTTGGAACTTTTATTTATAGAATTACGATGTTTTACACCAAAAATTAAAGCTTTTATGGTATTTTAGAAGATGCAACAATTTACTTTAAAGGGTTCATCAAAGTGTATTGAATTTTTTAGGGATTTTACTAAACTCAGCATTAAATAAAGTAATGTAATAATAATAACTGTAGTCTGTAGGATCACACTGTTCATGTAAATATTCAATAGTCATTTAACATAATTTTTGGTTTGACAAAGTAGCCAAAACTTAAAAAACATTAAAAGCTGGTACAGTTTTCCTAATATGTCCAAACAACCGAAAGAAAATTAGAATAAAGATTTGAATCCATCATTTATGGTTTTATATAGATGAACAGTCTTATTAAAAAGTATTTGAAAAAGGTATTCTTAAAAGATATTAAAAGTATTTATATTTGTTCAAGTTTCAAGCACACTAGACAATGTTGAATGAATAAATGACTGAAACTTTTTTTATTATAGACTATACAACTCCGTTTAGGTGCCAAAAGTGCTTTGCAATAAAAAAAAAAATCAGATTAAATAAATATTTAAAAGTTTAGTAAATTAATATCACAATTCTAAACAAAAGAATAAAACTATAAAAAGAAGTAAAATAGATGAAAATCTGAAATAAAAAAACTTGTACTCAAGTTGTCTCTTTAATATTCTGCCACATTTTGGCAAAGTAATACAACAAACACTGAATCCTTTTTGGCTTGTAAATTGCAGTTAGTGAAATATTGAGCTGAACTAACATCAGCACTTTATTGAATTTAGTTACAAGGCCCTGGAAGTTTCTACCTAACCTAAAGAGTTAACCCAACAAAAGAAAATGCTACACAAATATTGATGCGATTGGTAAATTTTTGTTGAATTCTGCCTCATCGTTGTAATTGTGCAGCTTCTCCACGGAGATGCTCAAACATCCCGGTAAAGTTTTATTTCACTCTTCGTCTTATCTATCTTCTGGTGTTCAGTCTGTGTTTACAGCGTCCCTTGTTTTGGTTGATTCTGCTTGGAAAAGATGCTGAAATTTGCTGCAACAAAGATGAGCTTCATCCCCACTTCAGATGGAAGAAAAGACAACAAAATTTCATTTCTGACTCCTGCTGCTCACAACTGATTAAGAAAGTAGACAAAGACGGACATAAAATCAATCAGAGAAATGCCACATGCCTATATATGTGTGTGTGTGGGTTCGGGGGGGGGGGTCGGTGGATGGAAAGACAGGTGCAGTGGTTTAGAGGGGGTTTATTTTGAGTGAATGGAAGGAAAGGAAGCAAAGATGGATGCAGCAGAGAAGCAAAGGCGTTAAAGGCGGCGAGTCTTATGCTCTGTCATTAGTTGGGTATTAACCCCCTCCTCTTTAAACCCCCCACCCCATCAGTAATGACAGGGCATAAGAAGCAAGGGGGGGTCTGAAAGGGGAGATGGAGAGGGTTCGAACACAGCACCTGCCCAGGGTCAGCGCCTCACAGCGGGAGGTCCTTACTGCTGCGGTTTTGGCTGTCCGCTGCTCTGCCTGTGTAACAGAGCAGCATCTTGACACGCAGCAGCTGAGGCTGCTTTGAAAGAGCAACATGTAAACCGCTGCTTTTATATTTTACAAACTCTTTTCCATCTCTGAGAGGTTTTCTCTTAAGATTGGGGAGAATTGGAGCAACAAAATAAAAGCGAGCCATTTTTCCCCAAGTTTCCTCATTACCGCAAACACTCGTTGAAGTTTTCTCACTTAGCCCGACTTTTTAAAAACGTCTTTATCGACGACATAAATGGCAGCACGAACAGGTTTTTCTAAATAAGTAATCACAAGGCAGTTGTAAGGCTGCTGTAAAATTATTTCTGTGATGCCACCTGTTTCTGGCTTCCTGATTTAGGGTATTTCTTCACAAACACTAACAATTTGTTTTGGCTAAAAAAAAAAAAAAAAGAAAGAAGAATTAAAGTCTTTAAAAAAAACCTTTATAAACCAGCAAATACAAATTCATATGTTGAGAATATTTCTTCAGTACATTTAAGCATTTTTTTCTACTTTTCATTCCCCCCCAATTTTTATTTCACAAAATTAGTTATTTTTTGTGCGTTCATTTTTTCTTTAAATGTTTGTTTTTGTAAACAAGAATTCTCTGTCTGACGTATAGGGCTGGTTGGTGTGTGAGGACCAAGCCTGCCAGAACAGGACCAGGCGTTTGCCCATCGCCTTCTCCCGCCATGGCCCCATCTGCCCTGCCTGCAGCCGAGCCACACTTAGGCCTGAGGTAACACACACACACACACACACACACACACACACACACACTGTGCACATGTCTGCAGGCTTTAAATAATGCATCATAAAAAAAGCAAAACCCTAGCATCTTTGGGTATTTTCCAGTTGATGGTGCTATGGAGCTACAGTCATTCTTTTTTGTTCTGCTTGCCTCCTTATCAGTATCACATTGCACCAGATGAACAAATAATCTCTCAGAGTGCTAATTTTGTCTGTTTTTTGCACATTTGGAAAGCTCTGAGAATCTAAAGCTTTGTTTTTTGATTGGTTTGTCCACTGAACCACCTAGGAAATGCTTTTTTTTTTCAGTTTGAGCATTAAATCAACTTTTTATCCACTCCTTCTTTGCTCTGCCTTGCTTCCTTGTGCAATTTTTTTAAAATCTCACACTTTACACCCCGCCTCCCCGGCTGCTTTGCTCCATCTGGCTCTGTGGAGACAGGTTGTAAACCAGAAGGCCAATTTCTGCTGTCACTGTAGCCACTTAGGAGGGCATTGCTGTGCCTGAGGCTGTGGCACTTTAGGCTGCAGGCTGAGGACAACATTTTGTTTTCTGCACTCGCTTATGCCCCCTTTTTCTATCCAAAAAACCTGCTCCCTCTTTTTATCTTACCACACATTTTACTCCATAAACTTTTTATGTACTTCCTTGAAGAACCAACAACAAATCTGTGTGCTTTTAGTTCGTGCAATGCCTCCTTAAGAAAAGAAAAAACAGGTTTACGGGGCTTACAAAAAGTTCCTAAACTCATCAAAAAACAGAAAGTTTTAAAGGTTTTTTTAGCATGTTGATAACACGTACTTTGTACTATTACGTATTTATTAGGATTTTATCATGTTTCTACCTACTGCAGTGCTCAAAAAATGCAATAATCAGTGTCTTAAGATGGAATTTTCATCCATTTTCAATGGAGAAAAAAAATCATAAAAAGACCCCAACAGATTACAAATATTAATTGTTTTCTTTAACATCAAAATTGTTAAATTCCCAATCGTCTTTTCTAATGCAGCAGCATTTCACAGCATTATTTTCAAAATTCTGACATTTATGTTGTATCTTCCAAATTTTATTGGTTTAATAAATTAATTGAAATACAGATGAAAGTGTGAGAATACTAAAAAAAAACAAACAGAGTGATAGAAAACACCAGAACTGAAGGAGTCTGTGCAAGTAGCCAAACATGTAAAAATTCTTAAGAAAACTTTAGCCTCCAAATATATTTACTTCCAGGTAAAAACTCCTTTTAATAAACAAATGGTTGAATGGATTCTGTGAGGTTAAGCAGACGATTTCTGCTGTTTGCTCTTTCTTTGGGAACCTCTCGGGGATGCAGTGATTCATCAGATTCTTCAAAGTTGAGTTTTTGACCTCTTCACACTGTATGTCACTAATTGGCAACTTACCATTTGACCCAAATTAAGGAAGAGTCTCCTTGAACAGGAAAAACACGGAAGAATATCTCTTTATATAAAATTTGATATAAATTCAGACATAAGCCAGTTATTAATTTACACCTTAAACTTTTGAGTTGAAATTTTAAGCTCTCCAGTGAAAATACCATTTCCCTAAATGAACAAAGCTGTTCTTCTTAATATATGAAACGTTAACTCAAGTTATTGTCTTTTTTCTTTTTGCTGTTATTGGTTTATGTTTTCTGTCAAATATAATTAGACATGTTTATTTCAGTGTTTTTTACATGAAAATAAATGACCCAGCAGGTTTATATCAATTGTGTTTTTATTAAAGCAAAATCCAGGCTTTGGTAAACTAGAAATAAAAGCAACTGAAAAAAATAAAACTCTGTTCTAGTTTTTTATGTATATAGTTTATGTAAACTTCAAATAAATAACTCAAAATGACAAAAATTCAGCAGAAAATTACAAGTCAAGTTTTGATGGTTTCAATTTTTGAAGAAATAATTCAGTTTAGAATACATCACTCTAGGCGTCACTCTTTCTAAATATTTGCTGCCATCCCTTTGTGCAGGAAGTTACTTATTTAACTAACAGATGGATTTCTTTACTGAATCTTGTAGCCTTTTTGGTAAAAGTCTATATTTTTAATCAAAATGGTGGCATTTTTTAAGTTTTAGAAATCTCTTTTTTGATTATTTGTGGCCCAATAGAGCAGTTTTATCCTTAGTGGTTATACTGGTCACTAACTCCTTTGTTTTTGTTTGTTTGACCTCAGAGTTGTTGTGTTTTTTTATTAATATTTTAATCTTGTATCTGTTTGTAAAAATCCACTTTTCATTCCTTTTTCCTTTGAGAGCAGAACCCTTTGAACTCTTTGAACATTTATTTTGTCTAGGAGCTGCAGAGGTTTAAAATATTCATAATTTAAGAAGAAAGAGGATTTATATTTGGAATTTTTCAAATCCAGACTTTTCTTCAAATGCAAAGTTTTCCCCAGCAAATCACTAAAATCCAACTTAACGAGCTCTGTTCACAGAAAAAGTTTTCCTGGTGTCTCCATAGTTTTATCCGGAAAAAGTGCTTACGTGTACCGTTAAAAAGGTTAATGAATTTATTTGAGCATTTTCATCATTGTTTTTAAAGAGCAAAGTTGCAGGATTGCATTTAAGTTTGGTTTTTCAATTTAAATCATTTTCATTTTGAAAATGATTTTGGATTGTTGTGTTTGTCCTCCTCTGCCTTCTCCTCCTCCTCTTCCTCTTCCTCTTCCTCCTGACTGTGCTGGTTTCTGAGGAGGACTCCCCAGTCTGTCTGCAGCTGCTCTGAGCATCACATTTGTAAACCTGTCTCCCTGTTTGTGCATTTACCATGGCTTTGGAGTCTGTCTCCTCTTCTTCCTCCATCCATCTCCCTCCCCTCCCTCTCTGCCTCTTTTTCTCTCTCCCTGGACACAGATTCAGAGCGTGATCTGATCTCCATGTAATGGGAGAGTAATAGGCACTCTGCCTTGATTGGTTGGTAATTTGGGGGAGTTATGCACAGGTGCAATTTGTAATATTTTCAGTAAATTAAATTTCTTTCTCTTCCTCTCTTCCTCGCTCTTCATCTCCCCTCCCTCCCCAGCGCTCAAATCAAATGGGCTATTTTTTTTTTTTTCCTCTTCTCACCCTCGTCTCCAATGTGTCCTGACTTTGCTTCTCTTTCCACTTTTTATTCCCCCACTTTCTTTTCTTTTCATTTACTTTCCCTCCCTCTTTAGCTCCTACTCGCATTCTGTCTTCTCTTGGCTGGCTCTTTCTCTCCTCCCCTCTCCCTCCCTCTCCGTCCTTCTCTTTTTCTCTCCTCGTTTTATTGATGTACGCTCAGGCGCCCATTAGAGCTCCCTTTTTCCCTCTAGTGGAAATTGCAGCATGTTAATTTTCACACAAATTACGGCAATAGCAGGTATCTCTATTTGATACATTATAGCGGGAGCAATCAGAGATAATTGAGTGCCTTTCAGAGGGAGACTGCTGCATTCACTGCCGGCTCAAAGCTGCCCCATTATCGCCTAATCGCTCTTTAAACACTGAATTTTGCTGAACAAAAATTCTTGTCATAATTTTGCTTAAGTGTATTTGGAAATCACAGTCCTTTGAGCGAGGATAATTGAAATCAAATCCCTTTCACTGGAGCTGACATTTCTACATTTCCCCCCAATTGAAATTAATTTCAAAAATTGAGCATGAATATCTTCAAATAGCAGGCAATTATGCCTTTCAATGGGGAGAAATTACCGGTGCTGAATCATTGGAGGCTTGCGGGCGAGAGCACCACTTAAATGCCTTTGTTTCCCGCCGTGTTTGCCTAGTAAAGATTTACATATATTGACTCATTATGGTGTCTTGTGAAGCTGATCGGCGTGACTACCACAACCGGCAATAACGCTCATCGCAACTAAAAAAGCTCAAGAGTTTCAGAGCCTGGTGGCCTCGCAGCTGAGGGGAAAAATGTATGTTTGTTTCTGAGGGCCTCCCTCCCCGCCTAACAGCTCCCCACACACTCTCTTCTCTGCAGCTGCAGTCGGGCTTTGGAGACGGTGGGTCTTTTTGCAGAACGCGTTTTTTTGCGGATATAGGAGGTCTCGTTTGAGGGGATAGTCAGAATTTTTCGTCCTAAATATTGAGCCAGTTCACCAGATCTGCAGCCTTATCGCTGGAGTTCAGGGGCGCGGGAGTCTCTGTGGGGGTCACGTGGGGTTTTTTTTTTTTGTCGCCTGAAAGGTGGCGACAGGTGTTTTTTTTTTTTTTTTAGGACTCTGAAAAGACTTGAGTGGTTGTTTTATTGTGTGAGCTTTTTTTTTATACTGCCTCTCTGTGATTTAGATCAATTTGTTTGATTTATCCCCTTTTTCTCATTTTTTTATTGCCTTCCTCCATTATTCCATACATCCATTCTTCGCCCTCCAGAACGCATTTGCTACAAGAGGGCAGAATATGTATATGTGTGTCGGAGGGTGGGGGGTTAGTTTGAAGTCTTGGATGAGGGAGGCAAAGGAGCAAAGGGGTACGGGGTGGGGGGCCGGGGGGTCCGACACTCCCGGGAGAGAGGCAATTTCACAGCTGGTTTGCTCCTTAGGCAGTCAGGCTGAAAATGCTGCAGATTTGTGCAGCAAATTGAAATGGTGTCAGTGGAGGAACAAAGCGCCGAGCTGAATGACGAGGAAGGTGTGTGTGTAAGGGGAGGGAGGGGGGCTCTAAATTCAATAACAATCTTGTTACAATTTAGCCACACCTTTCTGACACCTGTCAGTCAATCGGCGAGCCATGAAAGTCCCGCCCACAATCAGAGGTACATTGTTTAGATGTTAATGCGTGTGCGCTCAGCGTGTTGTGTTGTTTTTTTTTTTTTTAAGTTTTCCAGGGGACTGGCAAGCTCTTTTGCACCGACTGAGCTCGCTCAACCTTGGCAACCGTAACCGAGGCTCCATTATGGGATGTGCATGGTTTGGTTGTTGACTAGGCAGTGCATCAACGGTCAACAGCTGTGCGTGCCATGGGGGCAGCCATAGAAGGCCATTAAAAGCGCACACACTCCCTCACACACATCCCGTGGTTTACATTTAGCAGCATTAGATACTCTCACCACTTGATTATGCCACAGCAGTAAAAACTGAAATTACAATTACGAGCATTGCCGATTGGCAGGTATAATAGGCACACACGGGCTCGCTTCACGCGCTGGAATTGTCAGGGAATTCTTCCTGGTGGTAATAATAAAGCACTCAGCGCACACCTGATGGCAGTGTGGGGTCGCGGCTTAGCGTGCCCTCTGCAGTGTAGCAGGAAAATGACGAGCCAATAACTGCAATTAAACATGCAGTATAATGGCTAATCAAATTGACAGCCTCGGCTGTTCACATGCCTCTCTCACAATGGCTTATCACAACAAACTATTATGAGGGAGGGAATATCAGGTCTGATCCCCCCTCTCCTTCCCTCTTCACTGTCTCTTACTCTTCCTCGTCTTTTGTCTCTCTTCCTCCCACCGCTCATCTGCTCCATCTCTTTGCCTTCTCCCTCGCTGTCAGGTTCTCATGTTGCTCCACTTAATTGCAGCGGAGATTAACAAAGCAAGCAAATTTGTTTTCTTGCTTTTCTTTGTCACACAGAGGAAAGGAGATGTTATTGGGGAGGTGGGCCCCGTTACGCTGGCGCTCGGTCTGGTTTTCTGTTTTTGGTGTTGTTTTGCCCTGTCACGCTCTGGTTTCAACAGGCTGCAATAATGTTAATTAATCAGGTAATGAAACAGAGGAGCGGCCTCATTAACAATGAGAGAAAAGTGCAGTGTGCAAAAGTATTCAATACTTTGTTGAACTTCCTTTTGCTGGGGGGTTTGTCTCTACCAGCTTTAAACATCTAGAGACTGAAATCTTTGCCCGTTCTTGCTTGCAAAACATTTCAAGCTGATTATATGGAGAGCGTTTGTGAACAGCAGTTTTCAGATCTTGCCACAGGTTCTGGATTGGATTTAGGTCTGGACTTTGACTGGGTCATTCCAACACATGAAAACGTTTCATTTGAAGTCATTCCATTGTAGCTTTGGCTTTATGTTTAGGGTGGTTGTTCTGTTAGAAGGTTAATCTTTGCTCCAGTCTCAAGTGTTGTTCAGACTTCAACAGGTTTTCCTCCAATATTGCTCTGGATTTGGCTCCATCCATCTTCCCATCAACTCTAACCAGATTCCCTGTTCCTGCTGAAGAGAAGCAGGCCCAGAGCATGATGCTGCCACCACCATGTTCAGTGGGTATGGTGTGTTCAGTGATGTGTGCAGTGATTTCTGCCACACATAGAGCTTTGCATTTAGGCCAAAAAGTTCCATTTTGGTCTCATGTGACCAGAGCTCCTTCTTCCACATGTTTGCAGGTCACTCACATGGTTTATGGCAAACTGCAAACAGGACTTCTTGTGGTTTTCTTTTAACAATGGTTTGTTCTTGCCACTCTTCCATAAAGTCCAGATTTGTGAAGGGCACGACTGATGGTTGTCCTATGGACAGATTCCTCCACCTGAGCTGTAGATCTCTGCAGTTCATCCAGAGTCACCATGGACCTCCTGGCTGCATTCTGATCATTTAGTGGCCTGTTAGTTTAGGTGAACGATCATGTCTAGGTAGGTTTGAAGTTGTGTCATACTCTTTCCATTTGCGGATGATGGACTGAACAGTGGTTCGTGGGATGTTCAAAGCTTGGGAAATCTTTTTCTAGCCTAATCCTGGTTTAAATTTCTCTACAACTTCATCCCTGACCTGTCTGGTGTGTTCCTTACTCTTCATGATGATGTTTTCTCCACAATTTTTCTTGACAAACATAGAGACTGTCACAAAATACCTCTTTGTGTACTGAGATTAAAAAACACACAAGTGGACTCTATTTAGCCATTATTTTAACATTTGATCAGTCACCAATCATCAACCAACTCTGAGGGCAGTTGGATGCATTCAGAGTAAAGGACGTTGAATACTTTTGCACACTGCACTTTTCAGTTTTTTATTTGTAAAATAAAATGTAACTCTTGTATAATTTTTTTCCACTTCACAAGTGTGCGCGACCAATAAAATATATTTATGTTTGTGGTCATAATGTCATAAAATGTGGAGAAGTTCAAGGAGTATGAATACTTTTTGCAAGTCACTGTATCTTAAAGGGAGCGCTTGTGTGTGTTCTATGGCCACCTTAAGGTTGCATTTATACTGAATGCAATTTAGGCATTAGGGGTGTCCAGTTTCAACGTTAAGTCAATGTAAAGATGCAATCGGAGGTCCTGTGGTACAATTTGAGCTTCGAGTTTGGTGTGTTGGTCTGGCAGCAGCACGTTTTGGGCGTTGCAGCACATCGAGAGTTTAAAAATTTGGAAAAGAAAACTCATCGCATCAACCAGTCAAGGATTTTTTAGGATATTTATTTAGGATATTTCTCTTTTTTTTCTATTGGGACAACAATCAAAAATGTCCTCCTAATTTTGTTCTTGTTCTTATCTTTCCCCTCGGAAATGCACATGCACAGGGTGTGCATGTGATACGCAAGTGCCCGTAGGATGGCCACACAAACTATGCTCTTATTGCCAAATTTCCTCATTTCCAACAGTGGAGCTGTAAGGACGAAGCCCAGTTATCACTTGACCAGCACTAGTCAGCCCCAAATGACAACTGCGTCAAATAACTGTCGTCATAAATAATTGTCAACCCCCCCTGCACCATTTGACAAAATGAAAAATCTGTACGACATGCCTGCGGCTCACCTACTTCAACCTTGCTTACCCTTATGTGCTGTATAAGTTATTGTCACATCATGTCTACAGTCAGCAATCTTAAAATTTCATGCAGATCATCAGTGTGCTTCATACAGGCTTGCCCATTTTTTTTCGCCACCTTCCACCTGGGCATTTGTGGCTAAAAGAGAGAGCCAATAAAATATCAACAAACAGATTGGAACCGATCCTATTTAACCCTTCTGGTTCAGCAGATGTTTCTTTCAATGGACTTGTCGATTTGGGGACTTTTGAAGTTGTGAAATGTTTGAGCTGCGTGCTGCAGGTACATACACAAACATTTCAAAGTTGAGTGACACATTAAGAAAACTTTAAGGCTGTCTCATGCATTTGGGCTTCACTGGTTTCTCAGAGAAGATGGACAAATTGGTGCAGAGTTGATGCCATTTTAGAACACAACAGCCACAGTGATGTGCACCCACAGTTGGTCTCTGATTGAAGAATAGGAGGGTTAACTTCAGCCTTACCCGCTGTGTCAACATGCCCTCGGGCAAGGCAGAAAACCCCACACTGCTGCTGGTGGCTGAAGTTAGTGACAGTGTAATGCTGTGTTCACACCGATCACGATTGTTGTTCACCTTTTGCCCATCCCATCAAGTGTCATCACAGCAAACCAGCTTTTACTTATTGGCATAGGGGGTTTTTGCAAAAAGTTTTACCCCAGTTGCCCTGCCTGACTCAACCCTGCATTTTATCTGGGCTGGTGACCTGTACAGGGAGACGCAGACTTGGGCCTCCTTGTGGTGACATAGTTGGGCAGTCTCATGAAGAGTCTAAAGATCCACTCTAGGTTAAGCTCATTGTGCGCCCTGGGAGGCAAACCCCAGTTTCCTGCATGCCAGTCCTACACCCAGCCAACGTAGCCATCTAGCCGCTAACCAAACACACTAGTTAGCAGCTGAGGTCACAGCAAACAGAATTCACATGTCAGATTATTCACATCAGCTGCCTCTCTTTTGACGTGTGTCAAATTCTGTGCTCTACTCTTGTTAAAAAACTGTTCAGAAACTAGACGCTACAGATGTGTGGGAGGAGCTTCAATTCCAAAGTTTTTATCCTCATCACAACATTGGAGCATTGAATCTGTGTCATTTACAACACGTCTTCATGTCTGGGGTCATGACAGCATTCAGAGACTCTCAGTACGGTGAGCTTAACCATCTACTGCAGGAGATGGTCTGAAGATTGACCGCTTTCAGCAGAACTGCCATCTCTCTGTGACCCAGTTTGACTTATCCTGCCCCGCAATAGTCAGAGGAGTAAAAAAAAAAATAGAGGATTTTATCATTATTATCTCAAGGCAAATAAGAAAAATATCTTTAAGTTCAGGAGAACGATGAGATTCTTCTTCATGTTAGTTTTGGAGTCCCCCCCGCTGAGCGCGTCACGGGCTAAAGCTGAGACCCTGATTGGTTTTACCCAATGTGTCTCTGTTGCTAGATATTTAAACTCTCAATGTGGCGCCCAAAACAAGCTGCTGCTGTCAGGGTTCCTGACCCTCAAATCGCACAGCAGGGACCTGTGCTTGAGTCTGTACACTGACTTAACATTGAAACAGAATGCCCCTGATGCATGAATCACCATATAAGCCATTTACACCATTTTTGATTCATTGTTTTAAATAATAAACTAGTTGTCTGTTTTTTAAGGTTCAAGGTTATGCAAACATCTAGTTTGTGATTAGAAAAGTCAACATGTAACCTTGTCAAATGTATTTTTTTTTCTTTTACCAAAGTGCAGAAGTTCCTGTGATCTTGTTTGCTGTGAACTTGTGCTTTTTACTAATGTGTTCGTGTTGTGTTTTTGCAGTACTCCGAGAAGGCCCTGTACAACCAGCTCTGCTTCTACAGATTCATCTTTGACTGGGAGCACGCCCTTTTCAAAATTCTGACTAAGGAGGAGAAAAGTAAGCTAATACAAAACGGTTCTCTCACAAACTGAAGCCATTAGTTTGTTTTTTTTGTTTGCTGTTTGGAAACAAGCTTAGCTTTCACCAACTTCAGTTAATATTCTGCTCTGTTGCCTTTTGAACTGAAATCAAGTTAACCGAGCCGATCAGGAATTCCTAAATTTTAATTTTCTAACAAACACACGTGCAACACAGCATTAGCAATCAACGCCTGAACATAAACCATTTATCCAGGCTGCACTTAAAATATGCACCACTGATGTGACACACACACAAGTGCTGGTACATGGGCATTGGTTGTGGGGAGGGGAGTTAAGGACATTCACCTCCTCGAGTCGACAGCCCTAATTTAGGAGACGGATTCAATCACACACACATAAAGAATGCAAAACGCTCCAATCACTGGAAGAAAGGAGGAGAGAGCCCTCCATCGCTTTCCCTCTACCCTCACTGTCCATCTCTAGCGCTCTCCCTCATGCGCTCCCTCTCTCTTTCTCCCTCGCTCCCTCTCTCCTGGACAGGCACTCGTTTGGTTGTGTTGATTGAAAACAGGTTTTAGATTTGGGGAAATGATAGGGGGAGTAATGGGCGCGCTGACGAAAGGATAGCCCTTCTCCTGTAATGGGACATGGAGCGTATATTTCCCCCCTTGGACTCAAATAGACGCTACTCAAGCGATCTGGGTGCACTCAGTAGGCGTCAGGCGCAAAGGCCTCTTTACCCACAGTCCTCCCTGATTGATGTCACTTGATTAGAAAGGGCCGCCGGGCCGAGTGATTTATTTATTTGATTAAATATTTATGTATGGATGTTATTTATGTATGTATGCCTGAGTTTTGCCAGTGGGTGAGCTCAGAGCGAAGTGAGGCGGCGAAAGGGTGAGACAGCTGACTTAAATATAACATGTAATCAACAGATGACCACTCAGAAAATGGAGGGAGCTGAAATAGAGGGATTGGGCCATTTTAGAGGGGGGGGGGACTAACATGATTATAGCCTCCATTTTTGCTTTCTTTTATTTCTGTCTTAGCACAGATGCAAGAAATCATCGCCAATCAATTCTTGACTCTCCTCCTTTCTTTCTGATCGCGTGTGTTGTGGAGCGCTGTTGATTCGTGCGTGGGCACTTTCTTTTTCTTCGAGCCTTGTTTTGTGTCTGGCTGAACAATACACGCCACATATGTGTCCATTGATAAAGTTATGAGTGTGTGTTGCCATACCTGCAGAACCGACGCTGATGTAGTGAAATTTAACAGCTTAACGGGTCATTTCTAAAGCAGGTGGGCAAAAAATACATTTAAATAAAGATTCTTGGTGCTAGCCCACACATTTACCGTGTGAATCTCAAAATATTTTTTTTTTGGTAATGATTTAATGTAAAATTTGGTTTATTTCTAGAGGGTCAGCAAAGGTTTCCTCAAGTTGTTGCAAAAACAGCAACAAAACAAGGAAGATTAATTTCCAATTCATTCATCCTCCCAAAAAGTAATGATTTCTATCATCTAATTTAGTTCTGATCCTTTTTGATAAGCCAGATTTTCCTTGCATCCATTGTCAGAACCGGCTTTTGGAGTCGCGGGGTTGTTAGAGCTTGTCTCAGTTAATGTTAGGCGAAAGTAGCGTACAACTTAGACAGGTCACCCATCTGATGCAGGGCCACACAATCACACAGACATATATGCACACATATTCACACCTAGGACAATTTTAGCATCTCAGAATAGCCTATTAAGCACTATGTAAGGAAGCCGGAGAGCTTGGAGAACACTCAAGCAAGAAGAGTGTTCAAACTCCTTACAGTAAGATCCCAGCCGGGATTCAACTTTCTTGCAATGAGGTGAGGGTGCTAACCACTACACCACCATGCACCCTGAAAAATTTTCAAACTTAATTTAATAACAGCTTAAATAAGT
This sequence comes from Oryzias celebensis, assembly GCA_014656515.1. Classification (NCBI taxonomy): domain Eukaryota; kingdom Metazoa; phylum Chordata; class Actinopteri; order Beloniformes; family Adrianichthyidae; genus Oryzias; species Oryzias celebensis. Next base: position 35,510,994 of record BNCR01000012.1, read on the forward strand.
GAGCAGTGTGAAGAGAAGAACTGCATCAGAACTGGACCTCGTGAGGGACACCACCTGCTTTGGTCAGCTGTTGGACAAGAAAGACAAACACAAAAACATAGTTAGATATGTTAAGATAGATAAGCTAAGGTAGATCAGCATGTAGAATATCACTATAAAAACATGCGTCGGAATTTGCAGAATATTACGGTATTAGGATTAGTGCATGCATGTATGGCTGTAATGCAGATTTTAAAGGGTAATGTTGCCTGTGATCCATCAAAACGTTTTGCATAATTTTAGGGATGTAGCAAGTCAAGTCTAAAAAATGATCAGCCAACATTTCAATCCAATACATGGAAACACTGAATTTTCCAAAGACGTGACCCTACAGTGTGGTATGATTTTCTAATAATCTTCCCTTTGTTCCATTTTGGATCATTTTGATGTAGAAAAACAACAATGGACTGAACTTCATGAAACTAAAATGCGAGTGGTTTTGCCATTAATTCTTGTTTATACACATATATAATTTACACTTGATAATCTTGAAAGAACTACAAGGAGTCTGGAAAACTTCTGACTTACTCACAATGGTTGAAATTTTTTTCATGGATGTTCCTGGATCAGTTTTAGGTTAGTGAATCGGATCGTTCAAAATGAACAAATATGGATTATGAATCAGATTGTTGTTAAACTGAATCATTACGTGAGAATGGATCTGACTGTAAATAAAAATGTTTTATCTATGGCTTTGTATTTTAGTTGATTTTTGTACGAAAGAACTTGATAAATGCAGGAAATTCACCTCCTTTCTCATTTTCTTCGTTTCCTCTAATAATTTTATCTTTGAACATCTTCATCTTTACCTTGAACAATCTTAGCTGCATTGTTCTTTATTCCATTACTTTTTCAATTACAAATTATTTTCTTACGAAACCAGCTTACTTTCAGCCCTGATTCTATGTTTCATTGCGTCAACAACAAACATTTAACACAATTTGTAAACAATCCGCCATGTTTTGTGAGGTAGGAGAAAAATAGTGAGGTAACTGACATTTCATGTTGTGTGTTTTTTTTTGCTGCACACTGCCACCTACTACATGTTACTGCATGATTTTTAAAGTGAAATGTTATCGTCAGCATAGGCCTTCATTCTTACTACTCACAACGTCCAGCTCTGTGATGGTTAAACACTCGGAATTAAGACTCTTGCACTAGTGACACGCTGTTGGTATGTGGTTGCTAACATATTAACACACAGGTATGTAGTAAAAACAGTCTTACAGATGCTCCCAAAGCACATTTGTTGTTGTTCACCTTTCAGCACATCCCATCAGGGGTCGCCACAGTGAATCAGCTTGCTCTGATTTGTACAGGTGGTTTGGCACAGAGTTTTACGCCGGATGCCCTTCGTGACACAACCCTGTATTTTATCCGGCTGGGGACTGGCACATGGAAAGGTTGACTTGGACCCCGTTCTGCCTACATACTTAGGCTGAAGCTTGAAGGGTCTTGCCCAAGGACCCACACTGGATTAAGCTCATTGCATCCCTGGCAGGCGATCCCTGCTTTCCCGCGTACCAATCACACACCCAGCCGCAAGTCACAGAGAATGCAAAGTAAAAGTGAATTCTGATGCAGAGTTAAAGAATCTACCTAAATGCAAAAATATATAAATTACGTGCATGCATGTAGTCATGCTGCTGTAAAACATGGCTTGAGGGTGTCATTCCACTGTTCTGGGGGAAGTAATATCCCATATTACTCTATTACACACCCATGGGCCACATAGCTCAGAGTACAGGGAGGATTTGCACGATTCTGCGCAACCTTACTCTGTCTGGGCATGGGCTCATCTCTCTGGATGCATACTGATGTTCCAGAGCTGTTTGTGCATCAGCACAACTTCATATTGTATGCAGCTGCATTGTACAAAAACACTGGTGAGCTGGCGCTGCTGCCAAACCCGATTAAAGCGAGTCAAATTGCGGCCACGTCTTTATCCTTCCGCATTGGGGATATTTTTCTTTCTGCAGTCTATATTGTCTGAGTGCATATTTGATGCGGCACTGAGCAAACATAATAAATGACATTAGGGGAAAATTGCACACAGCATATGCAAGGAAACATAGGAGCTCTGACTCAATGCAGATTATAATTTAGATGTTTGTACTCAGCGGAGCTTTGGTATGTTTATGTATATGCACATTTGTGAGTGTGCGCTCGTCTTATCTACATGTACATTGCGTTTATGTGCCTGATTGCTACGACTGAGTAAAACATGGAGGTAATTTCATCCTCGGCGGGAGATCTCTAATAGATTGCACACACAGACGCAGAGCCACACTCGGTGAGAAAGTTCTAAGAAAACATGCTGTCCTTTTCTTAGCTGGGAACATCCCATATCAATGACTTTCAAATTATTTTATGTCGCTTTCTCTTCTCGTCTCCCGTGCTCTCCTCCTTATCCCCCCACCTTCCCTCCAGGTCTCAGTCTTGAGTGTGGGCAGTATGATTACGTGTGTGAGCAATAATGTAATTTCGCAGCATTGATAAAATACAAATTGTTCTCGAGCCACGCTTTCCTAATGATCCATTTGCCATCAGCTTCCCTGCCGCCTCTCATCGCAGCGCGTTTCTGTCCTCTCCTGCCCTCCCACTCCTCTTCCTGCTTTTCTCCTTCCTTCTCCCTCTCTCCCTTCTCCTGCGCTCCCCTCCTTTTCTCCGGCGATACAAAGCGGGGTGGCAAAATCCGCGGGTGCGATTGTCAAATCAATTATTCATTCTGTGCAATTACACTCACACAAAGAAGTTTCCCCGTGCTCCGAGTAGTGATTAAATTAACTGCTATTCCAGCTGCCCATCGCCACCAGCCTAATAGAATATTCATGGAGGCGGCCGACGGAATGGCCGATCTCCATTAACTTCATCATGCTCACTTAATTACAGGCTTGTTATTGTATTTACACCTAGTTAGAGCGTGCAGAGCCCTGATCTACTCGTGCCCAGCTCCACCAGCGTGTGCACAAGTGTGTGACAACACTTAGTTAGTGAACAGATAACCTCTGATACACTGGCGGTGAAAGTGTGTGTGTGTCGGACTCGCTGCTTGCCCGTGTGTGTGACGGAACGAAGGATGGCAAACTCCAGACAAAGATCCAATCACGCAGCCCGCCTTCTATCAACTTGTCATTGTCCATCTTTCAGCGGAGTCGCTCCCTTTCACTCCGGCCTCCCCTCTCCGCTCCCCTCTGACTCGCTCTTTAGGGGGAGGCTATTTATTTGAACTACACTCCCCACTGCGCTCCGACTTGCAGCAAGATCTTTCTGTCCCTCTTTTTTCTTTTTTTTTTTTTTTTTTGTTCATCTCCGTGACTCTTAAATCATTCTTTTATCTGTTCGCCGCACGGTGATTGAGTTGGAAAAGAAGGAAAAAAAAGAAGAATGAAGAAGGGGAAGAGGAGAAGAGAAGAAGAATTATTTTCTTCTCCCTTTCAGAAATGATGACATGATTGCTTTCGCTTGATCATTCATCATCCCCCTCTTTCTATTCCCCCAGATAAATAGTCTCTCCCTCTTTCTCCCTCCGTTCCTGTCCCTGCAGAAATGAGGATTATCTGGTAATAGTTGCTGCTGACGTGAAAGTCAACCACTCCATCGTCTGTGTGATTCTCCGTGAGCACATTCGTCTGTTTGCCCTGTGAATATTTCTTAGTGGCCGTCTTAACGCCTGTTTTTAAGTGTATAACTACCTTTTTATTGGTGTGGGGGGAGACTGATGGGGCTGGTGGCCACACTGCTGTGGTTTTTGAGTATTTATTTCACTTTTATTTCATTTAGCAGCCACTGGCAGGTGAATGAGTAACAACCCCGACAGGACAGCGCTGAACGCATTCATATGATCCACCCTAATGTACTGTAGATGTTCACTAAATCAAGTTGGAGAAGAGAACAGATTCCCACTGATTTTTTTTAACTCCAAAACTAAACACATGTATGGTGTAGTTCAGGGGCCTGCAACCTGAGGCTCCAGAGCCACTTTCACCCCTTCGTTGTGGCTCTTTGGCTTAGAAGGAAAATGCTAACAGTCTGAATAAATCATTGGTTTGTCGTATTTTTTTTTCATTAGTTACGTTTTGTGATTTTTGTTTATGTCAGATTACTGAGTGAAATGATGCTAAAAGGTTTAGTTGACATTGAGTGCTTTTTTTAATTTACAATTTTTGTTTTGGGTTTTTAGATTTGTTTAAATCTGATTTTAAGGAGAAAAATGATGAAGTGATATTCATAGAAAAATGTCATTTTGACTTTCTTGCTTTTTTAATTCAAGTAAATCTGCTGCAGCAGAAGAGGCTAATTTGACACTGAGTGTATTTTATTTCGAAGAGAACTTGAATGCCCTGCTAGTAAATAAAATAAGTTTTTATACATATAAAAATACAACTTTTTTATAATTCAGTTATTCTAAATATGTAAAAAGCTATTTTTTTTAATTAATTGCTGTAATACATCTAGTGTCTTTTCTAAATGGTGAAGTAGGACTTGGCAGCTCTCTCTTGGTCAGAAACAAACTGGACCAAATGGCTCTTTTAGCATTAAAGGTTACAGTGTTGAGTTGGGCAGATTAAACTCCATTCCCACTACAGGTTTTATTAGCACATAACGTGTAAATCGATGACTTTTACTAAAACACCAAAAAGTCATCAGTTTAGACAACTTTATGTTTGCAGTTTTTTCATTCTATGAATTATAGAAAAAAAAAATCAAGTTGCATAATCTCTAGAAAATGGAGATTAAGGTCAAATCACTTAAATCAACACTTTAGTCAAAAAAAACTACAGTTCAACTCAGCAAAACACTGGTAAAATATGAACACTATGCTGTTGAGAAGCCTGTGCTATTTTAAGTAGTTAGGAATTGTCTGTGTGCAGTCTGCATCATCTGCACGGATAACCGCTGGTCATATCGTCTTGCAAAGTTTTACACAACTCCGAAGAAGACATCATTGGTGGCAAAGTGCTGACACAGTCAAAAATACATTTTTTTTGTGGGTCATCGGCTTTGACACTGGTCTCTGACATCTCCTGTTTTATGAAACTTAATGGAATTTTACTTTGGAGATTCTAGCAGGGCTCCCTGAGCGGAGCAACATTTTAAAGTCGTCTTATCGTATTTGCCCCGCTGATTTTTGAAGCAGACATTTTCAGACCACTGTGGACCCACTCCTCTCAACTTTACATCCAGTAGAGTTGTGCTTCTTTTATTTAAAAAAAACATGTTACTGATTGGGTTTTATAGATGATAATGTCTTGTACTCAGATCTGTGTTGTGCATTTCTGCACTGTGGTTTTCAAAAAGCGAAGCGACAGAGGTACAGTGTGGCTCACTGACCACCACATTGGTGCTCCTCAGCAAATTCTGTTTTTTTTTCACTTCTGTTACTTTTTAAAGTCCCTGTCCGGTCATTTTCTTTTAATTTAGTGCAAAAGCATTCCTAGTTTTCTTTTTAAAATGATTATGCCATTTTTAGCCAACAGTTTTAAATCTGTGTCGTTTTCTGGAACATTTGCCTCTTGAGTTGTGGGTGGTACTGTTGGCTTAGAGCAACACCGCCCCCCGTTCCCGACAGTAACTTGTGGTCCACCCAGTTTACGTACTTTCTATGTAACAAAGAAGCTATTTTTCAAACAGCCTTTCTTTTGTCTGCTCCTGAATCACAACGATTTGAATGAAGAAATACCTAGAAATGGACTTGTGAGATTAATGTTCTTAATTTATGTCATCCATAAGCAAAAACAATACCACAAGAACGTGTCAAAAACACAATTTTCAAAACATTTCTAGGATGAGACAAAAACAAACTGGGAGGACAATACAGTTGGACAGTTTTCCCTTAAAATCGTGTCTTGGATATCCTCTAACAAGCCTGTGTGCCCAGATGGGATTCAAACCTTACGTTAAAGATGCATACATTGGGGTTTGTCAGTCTGCAACAAGAAAAGTGGGTTTTCTTTTCAAAAACGAGCCAAAAATCAAAATTACTTTTGTAAGGTATTTTTTCTTATAAGCACAGATTTTTCTTTTTTCGTTTTACTCCAAAATAAAGCTGCTAAAGGGCAATATATTCTCATGGGCAGGAATCTATTCGCACATCTCAGTCTATATACTAACAGGTAAAAATTGTAAACCACTTTAGAGGTCATTTTACTCAGATTCATCCTTCTGAATGTAAAGAAACTCATTAACACGCAGCAGGAATGTAAAAATCGGTTTATCTGTGAAAATTTTCGGCTTCAAAACATGAACTTTCTGTGTAACAGAAGGGGATTGTCAGAAAACAGGCTCGGCTGCTGGAGCTTTCTGTGCTCTTCTGTGGGAAAGCGGGCTCTTACTTGGTTTCGTGGTGCTTAATCTACACTTGACGCTCAGGAGAATATCGAAGGCATTTGCTTGTACTTGCCATCCAGTCTTCTCTCCAGCCCTATTACAGCACCCCTGAAGAGATAACAGGGACAAAGTATTGACTTCATGCTCTCATTGGGCTTTTGTATCGATCTCGTGATTCTGTGAGGGTGTGCGTACCATCGACCCATCAGTTCAGGTCTATGTGATCGTCCTCTCAGCGCCTCAGAGTGATATCATTACTGACTTGACAGCATTGGATCTGTTATGGTTGCTCTTCAGTGGTTTATTAGGGCTAAAACAAAGCTTGGAGCCCGGTCCCTCTTCCAGTGAGAGTGGTAGGGTTGGAGATGAGACCAAAGTGCCAGATCTTGATGGGTTTTATTTTGGATTTTCTTTGTTTTTTCAGAGAACGTGAGCCAGATGAACATGCAGAGGGAAGTGTATCGGAAGCTGAAGGAGGTGCCAGAAAAGGCCTTGGCAGCCAGCGGATACTCAGAGGTCAACCTGGCCAAACTTTTCCAAGCGTTCTCCTCCCTCAAGTAAAAGCTAGTCCCCACACAGAGTCTGCTGCATATGTTTTTAGTTTATATATACATGAACAGCTAAATTGGTTGGAGGTTTTATCCTCATTGGGCTCGTTATTGGCTGTAAAATGCCCATCACTCCCTCCCCGAGTCCAGTTTCCTCACATACGCCGGCACACACACTCATAGCTTGACCCCATCACCCTTACTCTGTATGGTAAGGGGAGTAGCAATCATACCTAAATGACAGTCTATTGTATGTGCAGAGGCTAGCTGTGCCCAGATATATATGTGTGTGTGCGTGTGTGTGTATGAGGGAGAGGGTGTAAAAATGACTTGTCCTCAGAGCAGCCGTGTACTCCAAAAGCAGCTAATTAGCCAATGATAGTGACCCCGGCCACTGAGACCGCTGGATGCCTGCAGCGGTCGGACACTTGTTCTGATTACCACCATTCATCCTGCGCGCGAGTGTAACGAGTGTGTGTCAGATCAGCAGAAGAAGGGAAAGAGCGAGGAGGGCGCAGGGAGTGGCGGGGTGAGGAAGGCCACACGCGCTGCCGCTTTGCTCTTTTGTCCCGGTATCGAACAGCTGATCCACTTCCCCTTCCCTGCCTCTGTTTAACCGTCTCAGTCTTTCTTTTTCTGTCGTCCCTCCACACAAACTGTATTTTTTTGTCTTAAAATGATCTTATTTCAGATGTTTTGATGTTGATGCTAATCATTTTGATACAGAAATTTGAATAAAGAATGAGATGTTTTGTCTGTTTGGAAGAATCTTTTATTTAATCATGTACAATGAAACAAAAGGATTTTATTTGAAAACTCTTTAGAGAAACGATGCCTTGTGTGAAATCTCTTGATCCAAGCTCCTTTAAATTCACTAAAAGAAGTTAGAAAAATGCTAAAACCCTTCACATGTTTTTTATTTCTTCTAGTAGTGTCACTTTCTGCTTAAAAAAAGTGACTCTACTCACAGTTGAAAGAACAAAAAGGAAAATCTTTAACATGTTGGTCTCATCTATGGCCCCAAACACAATGGGCAGTGTGTTGGGAACACTTCCATTCTCACTACTTAAATTCCAGTAAATGTCCAGCTTTGACTTATTTATATTTTGAATCCACTTTGCTGAAGATTTTTTTCAACTAAATTTACTAACAATATGCAAAGAATCTCTCAATTGAAAGTCCAAAAGGTTTTGCAAAGCAAGCCCACATCATTGTCCCTCCACCGCCTTGCCCAACACTTCGTATAAGGTTTTTGCTCCATTATGATGCGACTGTTTTTCACAAAGCATGGCACCAACCTTCCTGCTCTGGACTAATAATACGTTGGCTTACAGGTGTTTGTTTAGCCTCAACTTTACAGATTTCTTTTAGCGACTATTTTCAGCAAACTAGTTTATTTGTACTTTCTCCTTCTTTGGACAGATGAGTGGAGCCTGTACTGATTTTTTTTTTTTTTTTTTTTTTTAAAGATTAAGCTTCAGACTTTTGAGGAATCACTTCAGAACTTTTTTGATGAGCAACATCTTCTATTGTGGCTCTGATAAAAGTATTGTATCGACTTAAATTTCATTGTGGCTAGATGGAATTAATCAAGTGTTTGGTCAAATGACCAGATGATCTCATCCTAAATCTAGCATTTTTATTTTACTGTTTTTTTAATGATTCATCTGATATATTGAGCTCATTTATGAGAAATGACCGAAATATACTTTTTATTGTTTTTAAAACATAAATTTATATCATGAGACTATGAACTCGACCAACAAATATGTATTTTTCTATGGATTTAAAAAAATCAAGTGATTGCAAAAACTGAAACTTTTTGTTCAATTAAAATATAATAGTTTTTCCAAATTTTTAAGACGTGTCGATTTTTTTTTTCATAAATTAAGTCATTTTATTTGAATTTTTTTATTTATTTATTACTTATTTGAAGTTCATTTTGTAGCAGTAAATGAAATCTATGAACATGTAAACTCTAAGCAAATATTTACGTTAAAATTGTACTTTAAAAATATGAAGCCAGTCAAAAAATAGTAAGATTATTTTAGTTTAGATAAACCAACTTTCAGATCTAAATTAAGAACTATTGTACATTTTAGGTGAAAAAAATGTTACTTCATTTTAGTTTTCATTATTTTAGTAAGTTGTGTGTTCAGAAAGGGTTGATTCTTATTTCAATTTACTATTATGAATTTCGAATCTAATAAATCTAATAAAAACAATTGAAAATAAATATTGTTGGTAAAATTTAAGTCCTCTTTAGGGGGAAAGTTCTTCAAATTTCATATAAATCTGCTTCTCTGACGTTACTCTGAAGAATCTAACTCAAAAGAGCAAGGTGCTTTATAATGGAAACAACCAGAGCAGCCTGTTGGATAATTGTCTTGCGCAGTGTTATGGCTCCAGACCTCCAAATATTTGCAGCATTTCTTGTACAGAAGAACCTGCTGCTGCTTCGAGTGTTGGAGCTTTTTTTCCCCCCGGAAATCTCCTTTGTTGTTAATACAGTTTTTTAACTCCATCCTCCCGCGTGCATTTCCATAAACACTGCACGCCTCACAAATCACTTCAGACCTGTGTGACTTGCCAACCTTAAGTGGGCTGAACACTTAAATCACGATTCCTTGCGTAATGGAGAAAGCCGCGCTGTGTGCGGCAAAGCGTTTGCGGCTCCCTAACTTTACATATTTATTAAATCATATCAGCCCCACTTCTTCTTGTCCTTCTTCCCCCACACTTTCTACTTTTTATTGATTTAGTTTGTTCCCCCTTTGCTTTAATCAAGCTCACATGCTATTCCCACTTCCACACGGATGGGGCCCCCCAGTTTGGAGGTCCCTGCATTAATTCAACCCTCCTAAGCTAATAAGGTCGAACAAGTCTTTTTGTATTGTCGCCCTAAGCTTTATTGCCTGTCGTTTTGACCAGCGATGAACAAGGTAGGCTTTGATGAGGGAATTAGTCGCCTATTCTGCGGCTGTTATTCATTGCGCCGCGGAGCGCGCAAAGCGCCAGAGAGGGTGTCAAAAGGAGAGCCGGTCCCATTGCAAAGTGTCTCCCTTGTTGGAGCTGAAAGGGCGGTTATGAGACGATAAACCGCTTAATACACTGAGCTAATTGGATGAGAGCAAGAGAGACGGGGAATTAAGGGGCAATCCGAGAGGGGGAGCGCGGAGCCGTGGCCCCCGCTATTCAGGGGGCTTTTCATCGGAGCCGGTTCTAACCCGGCGGAGAGGTGCGGTGGGGGGGTGGAGGTGTTCATCAAAGCGCCTTTTAGAGCCCCCTCTCCTGAGTGGGGACTGATCCGGTGGAAGCTGTGGAGTGATTGGGTCTATTCTCTGAGGGAGAAACGAGGAATCTAAATCAGGGGCCAAATCAAGTCCAGAGAGGTGGAGATGGGAGGAGGGAGGGTGACTTTAGGTAAGGGGGCGGGTGTTTTCTAGATACCTGGATTTACCTGTGAGAGGTGAGAAGTATTCATTCATGCGCTAAGCAGCCTCTTCAACAACAGCCAACAAGTGTGACTTCACGAGTTCCATTTCCATTCAATCTTCTCGCCTTTTTACGCACCAAAGAAAACTGAAGCCTCACTCCCAGTAGGTCATCCGCCTCCCGGCATCCCCCTTAGATTAGGAACAAATTGGTTTGCCATTCATTAGTTATACTCACAATCAGACTTAAAGTCCCAGGACAATCTCAGCAAACCACTACTAAGCCATACATGGAGGGAAAGCAAAAAAAAACGCGCTTGAGTGAATTTTAAAGGAAAATATCTAATTTTAAAACATATTTTCGGTTTGGAAAATTCAAGAAAATAAAACCATTCTTGTGATTGATTAACATCTGCAAAATTCAAAAGAAATGAGTTGTTTTCCACACAAAAAAAGGTGGGGGACTTCATTAATCCGCGGGGTAATTTCACGCGTTTTGGCCGGGCACTATGGACGGGTCAAACGGAGGAGAATACGCATTGATTGCTGTAATCGTCCCGCGTCAGATCCAGTCGAGGGGAGGGGGGATTTAAGAGGAATTAACTCTGTGAGGGGGTGTGCGTAAAAGCCGTTTGATGAAGTGGTTTGTTACTTCATTAATAACAAAAGCGCGCTCTCCTCCATCGACGCGGCATTACAGATGTTAAGACTAATTTAGCGCCTTTAGGGAAAGGAAGTTTTGTGACACCCCCACAGACACATACACACATAAAGTGGGCGATCTAATTGAAAAGCCCTCGCCTTTTGTGGTGAGTTTCACATGTTGGGGGGGATTAAGCTCATGTATATATGGTTAGTATTTTGTCAACTGCGCTGAAGAGGATGGAGGCACGCAGCGCGCAGGATTAAACACCGCATAGATTTGCGCACATTCCTCCTCTTTGTGTTATTGTTGGCCTGCAGGCATTCTGAACACCTGTCGCAGAAGTTTTGCACTTATTTACTGCAAATCCCCCTATCTTTATCATCATTAAGTCAGCCTTTAATCATTCCTACACTGTAATGGTCTAGTTTTTTATTATTTCTTCCCTTCTCCAAATGAAGTATCAATAAAAGAACTCATTTTAGCAATGCGATTTATTCAAATTACTAAACCAGGAAACTTACAATCACTTAGGAAACAAACAAACAAACAAAAAAAGGGGATTTCAGTCATTTTCTCTGAGGAAAAGCCTTGACATAAATAATAATCTAAGAACCTAATAATTCATAAACACAGGCGGAATCTACAAGGCGACAAAAAACATTACAGCGAGTGCAAATTATCAAAACACAGTCTTCTAAAATATGCAAGACCCTGTTTTGAAAATCATCCTTTTTGCCATATTTTTTAAACACATTATGTACAGTTTTCTTTCACTCAGTCGGGTCAGTACATCTCCAGTCTCAATGCTCAGTGGAAATGCCACTGCTGTGATAATCACAGAGGGGAAAATAAACAACTAGAAATTTAAGAAATATTGCACTGATGTGGAAAACCTTAAATGTATAACCCACTATATATATTTCTATAGGCTGCTTTGTGTGACTTGGAAAAGAGTCAGACTTGTAGTGAAGGCTATGTATGGAAGGTCAGTATTCCTTTGGTTCGGGGCGGAGTTCAGACCGGCTCAGCCCACATCAATGCATACAGATGTAGCATGGGTTAACGTTCTCTCCACATCTGAAGTTAGCGCACATATTTATTTTATTTTATTTTTTTATTTTTTCTCCATACGATCCGCTGCGGTTCTTCAGCGCTTTGTGTTTGTGTGTGCCGAAAATCTGCTTCAGAAAAACCAACAATAAAAAAAACGGAGTCAATGCAGGGATTCCACTCTGCTAGTTCATTTGTAGTTCAAATCTTGATGAAGAACATGAGTTCCTTGAAGTTCAGTGCATCTTTGGGTGACTTTTCATTTGCTGTGTGTGAACTGTCTAAGCGTAGGGAGTCCAGGACAGTGCAGGGGAAGTTTTTGGAGAGACCCTAATGCAGGGATAGGCAACTCCAGGCCTATCCCTGCATTAAAGAACAAAAAGGAGGGCCGCATTCCTGCATGTTTTCCAACATACCTTGCTCGGGCGTGTTCTAATTGGCTGGACACACCTGAACTAGGTAATCAGTCCTGAGCAGGGCTTGGATATCTGGAAATCATGCAGATGCTGTGGCCCTCGAGGCCCGGAGTTACCTATCCCTGCCCTAATGCTTTACTGCTTATTGAAAAACTTCTAAAATGCTCGATTTCGTGTTTTTTAAAGAACTTCTTCCCTTCCCACCAACCAAAAAAGTATTAATCAGGCACACACAAACACTTTTCTTTCTTTAAACCAGTGCTCTTCTGGATTTGGTCGTGCTATAATGTTGGGGAGACGTGAGGTAACAGAGATGACTGGAAAAGGGCACATCAGGATGCCAGCCTCCAGAGGCATGAGTGAGTTTTTTGTTGGGTGGGTGAGGGAATGCGGGACAAAAGCCCGGGACAGGGAGGCCTAGAGCTGGTGTTGAGTGTTCAGCACACCTCCTTCCCTGCGGCTCCGGCGGGCAGGATGTTAAGCTGGGTGAGCTGGGCGGAGTGTTCCTTGGCCTTTAGGCGAAGCGCGGCGATACTGGAGGCCCGGCGGTCTGCTGCTGCTGAAGTGGTGGAGGAGGACGAGGAAGGGTCAGGGAGGACCGAGCTGGCATGGGAGGGGTTCTCTACTGGGGGTGCAGGCTGACGGAGAAGCGCTGCAGCAGTGGAAGCACTGGTTAAAGGACCCATGCTAGAAAAGAGCCTGGGAGGATCACATATAAATTTGGTCAGATCAAATCCTTATGTTTGTCAATATTTTGCCTAAATATGTATTTTTAGTCACTGTTTCTATTTTATTCCCAATTTCAATGACGCCAAATGGGACATTTATCCAATATGTGTCTTTAAATCATTGTTTAATGTATAAAATGCAAAGAAACCATAAATATTCTGCTTTATTTGAGCTTATCTTTATGAATCATTTTGTAAGGCAGTTGACTCATTTCAAATGTGAAATACTCTTAAGCCAAAAGTAGAATGCAGTGTGTTTATTCATATTTTCTATGTGAGAAGTTAATTGTCTCACACAGAGAGCGTGGCATCTCTCCCCCTCACAGCCCAATCACAGCTTGATTTGCACCATGACACATTTGGTTAATTTATTTATTCATTTAACACGAGTGATTACACACCAGCCAGAATGGTCAACCGTGTAACACATTCATAATCAGACGCTGAACGGCGTCAGCGACTGAACATATGTCCCATTGGATTTACAAGCTGTGACGAGCAGATTTCTGCTCAATTGCCGTGGTTTGTTCCAGACGACGGGGATGAAAGTGAAGGTTTCAGTCAGGGGGGGTGTGTGCTGCTGGCTCTGAGATGGGCAGTTTCACATGTAAATGAGCATAAAAAGCAGACATTACATCTACAGGAGGTCTGAGCGTCTCACCTGCCAAAAGTGGGTCCGATAAAGGCGGGGTGGCGGAACATGGCAGCTGTGCCCAGGAAAGTACCCAAGCCTAGTGGGGTGGCCAAGGGTGGGGCAGAACCGTTGTGGGGCGGAGGTGCGAGGCTAGGGAACGCTGCCGCTGCAGCTGCAGCAGCTGTCCAGGCAGATTCCAAGGCTGGATGGGGATGAGGAGGGAAAGGTCCTCCTTCCAGGTAGTGACTGAGGGGATGGCCTGCTGACAGGGGGCCTGGGAAGGGCAGGCCTGGTGGGTGGGCCTGCACCCCGGCCTTCTCACGCTTCCTCCACTTGGCCCTGCGGTTCTGGAACCACACCTGTGGATGGAAGGCACCAATCAGTTTACTGCTTTTTGTGGTTTTGCTCCTCCTCCATCAGGATTGGCTGACAAGTTCAGGTGCATGGCGGAAAGTCAGCAGTAATTACATGAAAGGTAAACCCTGCCACTCACAGGCCCTTAAATCTACTTTCTGTCTAATTAAACCTCCTCCCTTGTGATGGGCTTTCAGGGTGTGTGTGGGGGGGAGATAATTAAGAGCAGTGTTAACAAAGGAACCAGAAAATTACCGCTGAACTGGCTCCAATGGCAATTAATGCGCTTTAAATTAAATTCTTACGAGGCGCGAACTTCCATCACAGAGGGTATTTAACTTTCCCACGCATCCACTGTTGCCCAGCCCGCTGCGCCATGAGCACGGGGCTCCCACAATGCGCAAAATGTCAACATGTGGAAAGGGATTGGGACCCGCCCGCGCTCACACACACGCGCATTATTCCCAGAGGGCTGTTTAGCATTACACAGCCTCTGGGGAATTTATGAGTTTTTATCACCTCCTGATGGCGCCCGTTAAGTGATTTGTTCACCTATAACACCCCCCGTCTTCTGAAGGGACATCTGTTGTTCCACGGAGGGCCACCGTGTTTGAACTGTCGCTCTGGTTATGAGGCCGCGCTTTCGGCATGCAAGCCACGCTTTCAGAGCAAAAAAAAAAAAAAAAAAAAACGCGCACGGATGGAGAGAAGGAGGGTGGGGGCGCAAACACCTTTAATGGTCGCTCCCAAGTGCAAAGCATCGGATCAATGCAGGTCTATTGCAATCACATAATGGGAAATCAAATAGCATTATCCCCTCCCCTTCTCCTCTCCCGCCCCCACCGCCCGCTCTGATGGGAATCCAAACAGCATCTCAGTCCAGGACCGCAGTGTTTGCTCCCCGCACTAAGTGAGCCTTTTATGAATCACCGGCGTCCGCTTAATTGCCACTAAAACGTTCCCCGTTCGCGTTTAATAACATTGAATAACAGGAAAGACGCTCCGCGCACAGCGACTGAGGCCATTTAACACATTTTACTGTAATAAACTTTTGCCTCCAATCGCTCCATAATCCTCAATCAGTGACGCATATCAGCGGTTATTGTAAACCTGGGCACTTAGAGGACTGATAAAACCCTTTTTCCTATTGTTTCCTCCTCCTCCTCCTCCTCCTCTTTCCTTCACGCACGCTCACCTGGACGCGGGCCTCTGTGAGATCCAGACGCATTGCGAGCTCCTCTCTGCGAAGAATGGAAAAGACAGAAGAGAATCAAGGTTACAGGCCACCATTTGGAAGCACGCAGAATTGCTGTTTTGTCCCCTCCTGTTGTTAACTGTCAACAATAGACGAGCAAAATTGGCTTTATTTTATTTTATTTTATTTTTCTTCTCCATCCGAGCCGGCATGAACTGCAGAGCCAGAACCATATTCTATTTTCCCTGTCACGGATGGAAGAAATGGGCCTAGTGATTGTTAGATTTTTTTTCCTTCTATTTCATAGCCAGGACCTGTCACTGTAACAACATAATGGTTGGAATAATGACATCTAAACTAGCCTTCCACAAAGCGGTTGACGCTCCCCGGAGCTGCAGTCTGCAAGAGGCGGCTGAAGCCCAAATTAGGCAGAAAAAAATAGTTATTCAAACAAAAAATATGAATAATTCAATCTGCAGAAAGATCCCACAATTCTTGTCTTTGAAAATATATATATTTTCACACATTTTGAAAACGAAAAAAAAAGCCCAAAAAGGAGCAAAAAACGGACTTAAATCAATTTAGTTTCATTAGTTTCGCCTCTCAAATATAAATAAGGCTTTAGATCTGGGGTTCAGGTGAGGCCTGGACTTTAAGTCCAGATAATTGTTCCTCCAAAGAGCCCGCTGTCACAGAAGCAGCGTTCAGCCTTTTTTTTTTCTTTTTTATTTACGCATGGCGCGTAAATAGAAAAGGACAGGAATTAGAACAAATAAAAGAAAAACAAATGTGCGGGCCACAGAAATATCTTACAATTAAAAGCATTAGATTATTTCCTACATAAATATTAATTGTTAACCGTATTATTTTATGTATTCATTTTTTTTTCATAAAGTATTTGATAGGTTTTAAGTGCAGTGGAAACCTATTTTACAACATATTAATTATTTATTCTCACCTCATGCAGAATGAAATATATATTTATATATATATTTTAAATAAAACGCATAAAATGTTGATATTTTAATGCCTTATTATAATTATAGAAGTACACTTTGTTGCGGGTTTTCTTTTCCTTCACCTTGTGAAGACATCGGGGTAGTGCGTTTTCTGGAAAGCCCTCTCCAGTTCCTCCAGCTGGTAACTGGTGAAGGTAGTCCTGTATCTTCTCTGTTTCCGTTTCAGCATCCCCTCCTCTGAGTCACTGCCCGCCGATAGACACACGCTGTCCTCCCCGTCCCTCACGTCCCCATCCCCGGCAGTCAAGCCCTCCCTCTCCTCGTCCTTCGGGGACAGCGCGCCCGCGTCCCCGCAGCTCTCCTCCTCTTTCCCCGCGTCGTCCTCGAACTTCAAGGGGCCGAGCTCCACCAGTCCCAGGCTGCCGTCCTCCGAGACCTCCCCGGGGCTCTGGTCGCCCTCTCCCCGGCTCAGAGAGGCGTTCTCGCGGTAGGACTTGCTGCGGCTGATGCTCACCTGCGGCGCTTGGCTGATTTTCAGGCTCTCGCTGGCCTGCTCCAGCAGCAGTCTCTCCCTGTCCAGTTTCTCCGCGTGGTCGTGCAGGTACTTCCCTCCTGGTCCGTAGAGCCGACGCAGCTTGGGAGGCAGGTGCAAGTCGGCGCTCAGAGAGATGGGCTCTTTCGTCGGCCCTGGAAAATGCCAGTAAAACGACGCATTCAGCGACATTTCTACAGAGCTGTGCGCATTTTTACGCATAAAAAAGGGACAATTATTTTGACATTTTAAAATGTGTGACCAAATGTATCTGCAAAAACCATGAATGTGTGATCAAATGTATCTGGTAAAAACAATAAAAACAAACGAGCATGCTGCAGGGACATATTCTTACTAAAAATCTGTGCGTAATAATCCCTGCAGGTGACAGAAGTTGCTCACCTTCAGACGCCTTGCCGAGCTCCCCTCTGCACGGCAGCGCCGTCAAAGTTTGCCCTCCGATCAGCCGGACCTTACAGGGACTCCGGCGGCCCAGAATGCTGTCTATGCAATACGAGGAGAGCAGCGTGGGAGACTTGCTGCTCTTCCTCTCCCCACGCTCGTGGATATCGTCCTCGAACTGACCGCTCATGTCTGCGTTTCCTCTTCCCTGCTCTGGGGCTCCCCTCTCTTCTTCCTCAGTCTTGTCAGTTCGCTGTGCCCGCTCCTCTTCCTCCGTTCTCCTCTGTCAAACTCTCAGATTGTAATGACACGCGGCGGTTTGGCCGCCTCGCGCTGCTCTCCGCGCGCCTGATTGGCTCGTGTGTGTTTGCGGGTAGAGAAACAGCGCGCGGCAGCTTTATATATTTTACGATTAAAGTTAATTTGAGAGAAAGGCAACAAAACCCGACATGGATTACGTCTTATTTTCCTCTCGCCGGAGCGAACTCAAACCTGCAACAGATTCAATTTCATCCAAACACAACCCAAAGCCTCAAACACACAAGCATAGAAACATTTTTTACTCTGCTTGAAGAGCATGTGTGTTGACTAATGAGGACATTGACTGCCTTTTTCATATGAAAATTACATTTTCTAAAATAACTTTTTCAAATAAAGCAACCACTTGTCTAAAAATTAAAAAAAATATATTACAATTCTCCCATTTACTCCTGACTATTCAGTGTATTTTTGAGTAATGTATTTTTTATATGTGCTCAACTGATTACAATGAACCGTTCTGAGAGTATTCCACCCAACTGACCAAGCAGGCGCCGCAGTGGCCTGGTGGTGCAGTGTCTCCAGACTCAGGCCTGGTCAGGTCATTTGGACTCAATGGCTTAGGCTTGGATTGGTGGCTGAGTGCAGCTTACTGCTGCCACTAGGGGTGCACAATTCAATTTGATGATTCGATTCACATCAGAGATTATTGGATCATTTTGAACGATCCGATTCACTGACCTAAAATAGATTCAGGACATTTTTTTGCCAAAATTTCAACCAGTACACGTGATTCAGAGATAACTACCTGGTACTGCTCAGTGCAGGGGAAGTTTTCCAGATTCCTTCTTGCAGAATAATAAAGGATAAATTAAATATGTGTACAAACAAGCAAACAAGAATTAATGACAAATACATTCACATTTTCATAAGGTTCAGTCTACGATTTTTAACATTAAAATGAAACAAATGGAAAATTATTAGAACCTTTTACCTCACTATGACCACATCTTTGCAAAATTCAGTTTTTCCACACATTGGACTGTAATAATGGCTGATCTTTTTTTGCTGCATCACATGTGTGTTGTCCGCTGTTAGAGTAGAATAAACCTACCATGCCTCCATCCAAATGGTATTTTCCAGTATCCATTATTGATTGATTTCGTTTAAAAAAAAAATCAGTCTGGTTCAATAAATCCATTCATCAATAAATTGTTTAATCGTTAAACCCCCAGTTGCCACTGTTTTGAAGGAAAGTAGTGGAACTTTAACCCCTTTACACCTGCTTCCAGTATGAAGAAAAAAAAAAACAATGTTTTTGCAAAGATGCTAAACTAAGGTAATGTTGGAGCTAAAGTGGTTTGATGAATATTTGCATCAATATGTGTCAATGGGTTAACTTTAAATGGGGAAATACCAGAGAAGTAATCTCTATTTAATCAGTACAAGTGGGTGTAAAAGGGCAGACACAGGAACAACTGTCATCGACAAAACAAACACAAGTTAGGAACTGTATATTCCTGAGGAAACAAGTATCATCATACACTAGGTAAACACTTTTTTATTTTTGGTTTTATGTGTGCAATTGAGTCACTAAAATACACACCCTATTAAGTTTTTTTTCTCCCAAAGACTTAAAACAATTTAAGAAGAAATGCCTATTTTTATTGACTGTTCTTATAAATACACACAAATTTCAGTCATTCTTTAGGTTTTTGATCATTATTACCAACACTTTTTTGTAATCTTTAAAACCAACAGGTTTAGTGTTTAATTACTCATTTGATGGACACTTTCAGAAAACTAGAAATAAAAAAGTGGCCTGAAACCCGTTTATTAAGATAACTATCTATCTATCTATCTATCTATCTATCTATCTATCTATCTATCTATCTATCTATCTATCTATCTATCTATCTATCTATCTATCTATCTATCTATCTATCTATCTATCTATCTATCTATCTATCTATCTATCTATCTATCTATCTATCTATCTATCTATCCATCCATCCATCCATCCATCCATCCATCCATCCATCCATCCATCCATCCATCCATCCATCCATCCATCCATCCATCCCCCTCTCTGCAGGAGTTACAGGAGTTATGGATTGACTTCACACACGCACAAAAAAAGGTTGAGGGTGGCAGCGGCGGCGGTGATGAGACACCGGGGGAGTCCACCGTGACGGGGGGTTGGGGGTGCGGGTGGAGGTTAGAGATGGATCTAGAATGTAATTTTAAATGAAAGTCTATTTAACCCGCTGTGAATGGCACGACCCCTATCCTCGCCTCAGAGCCCATCAGTGTTAAAAGGATCATTTTCAGAATTCAATCCAAAAACTTCAGCAAGCTGCAATTTACACTCTCCTCTCTCCTCTGCTGCGCGTCCGCGCGCACAGACCTGCCCGGTTACAGCTATACCACAAGGAGGAGGGAAAAGACTACATTTGTAACAGAACAGAATTTGCCTTTGTATTTCTTTTATCATTTCAAGCATGATTTGGGCTGAAATTAGAGTTTGAAGCATCGCTACAAACTTAAGTTCATTTTCACCTTCCACAAATAGACCTTTGACCTTCAGCATGGAACAGTTGGGATCGCTCTGGGCGTCCTGCACAGCACAACTTCTTTATTTTTATGGCGTCACAAACTTTCCAGCTTGTTTATTTGCACGCAAATCAATGTAATGAGCGTAATAACAATGTAAAATGTTATGCTGTTTTTTCCCCCCTCAGCGTGGTCACAAACAGACGCGCGTAATACAGACGGGTATTTAGAGACGCTCTGTAATTTGGGGGCCACAATTTGATTCATTTATCCGCACACTGTTATTAACCCCGTGGAAAAAGAGATGTCAGCCGCCATTTCAGCCAGCAGGACATCCGCGCTTTGTTTAAATGCACTAATTGCGCGCATACATTAGAAGGAGGGGGGACGGAACAGCCTGAGCGTAATTTCCACATTTTTAAACTTCAGTCTGTTTGACGTGCAGGTGAAGGGATGACGGGGAAAGGCCGCACTGCCTCCACCACCTCCATATTTTCACAACACCATAACTTAATAATATTCAGGGAAAACATTAGGTTGTGAGTTTGTGTTATCTTACAGCTTCTTCCTGTTTTATGTGTTTAGGTTGGAATTTGGGCCAAAAGAAGAGGTGATTGTGAGCGAAACCTACATAAAGTTCTAGTTGGAGGCGTGAATCTCATTCAACTGGCGCCATCTCCTGGATACAAGAACAAACTTCTTAAAACCTTTCATTTTGATCAGACACAACCACTATTTTAATGCTCTTTTGCATCATCTGTCTACATCAATGTTGGAATCGACTCAAATCGCATTTCCATCCTCTTTTAATCGGATTTCGGCTGGTCTAGTGGGAGTTTTTCCATGCGCAACACGCCTAATTACTGGTCTCCAACTGGCCTTACAGTGGCGGCGACTCATCTCCCATCCATCCTTGCATTGACATAATTGGACACTTGCTCTGCTTGAGAGGCCACGCAGGAAAAGAGAAGAGAAAAAAAAGAAGGAGAAGGAGGCAGAGAGTGTCGGGAGGGGAGGGAGGCTTTTAAGGCGCCCGTAAGCAAAGTTAATTAGCGGTTATTAACAGCCCGCATAATGAGCACGAGAGAGAGTCAATTTAATGACTTTGTTAGCGCGGGTTCAGAGCGACAGGCGATGATCGAAACAACAAAGGCGAGAGCGCACGCAGCCATCATGCGTAATTTCCAGCGGTAATGCGGTCTGATCAGAAACAAAGGGTTCTAATTTCGTTCAACTGACTCGATAATTTGTCCTTATGTAAGGAAAATAATTAATGACTTAATGCTTCAACAGAAGTAGCTTTCTTGGAGGGGGGATTTCGGAGGCCTCGTTTTCTTGGAGGTGGAAGCCTAAGGAAATCAATTTCCAGGGGCTGTAATTATTTGCACCATACATTTGGGACGCGCGTTTTTGCTTCCAATGGTGTGCAGACAAGTCCAGCAGAGGAGGAGTCCATTTTTTTTCTCTCTTGAATGTAAATCGTGTTCATTTGGAACAGAAAGAATCACTTTTGTGTTGCAAAAATGACTTGGGACCTGTGCGTAAAAGCGCACGGCTTTCTCACCAAACGAAGCAAATGATGCCAGCTCTATTATTGATTTGGAGGATAGCGGTGGGCCCCTCTTGGATTCATGGCAGGTGGATAGGTCACCCACACGAGAGCAACAATTTCACAGCCCCCGGTGTCTCTTCTGATTACTGCTCGGATCACAGGAATCAAGAGCCCGACAGCAAGGTCCGGCTTCCGCTCCTGAGCTGAAGAGGTCATCATCATCATAGCCTCCATCATCTCCAGCATCATCTCCATCCCCGCCAGCTGACCAACCCGGCTGCTGATGTGTGTTTTCACAGCCGCGTTGCCCTTTTATTGATTGCGTGCCTTAATTTTAATTCGATTGCGCGAGTGTCAAGAAATTCCACAAGAATCATCCTAGTAATGAGATAATCAAAGTAATATATGCAGATCAGTTATGTTGCCAGCTTATCAAAACCAGAGTGCCCCCCCTTGAGTCTGAAGAAGTCCATTTATTCAGTTAGTGGCAATACTTTGCGCAAATGGCGCGATGCAAATGACAGTTGATTAGACTAAATTAAGAAGCTCGTTTCTCCCTGACCTTGTCTGAGTTTTATGTAAATTCCTTTTTTTCCCCTATCTTTAATGTGATAAAATACTTGGTGGCTTTTGTAAACCTGAGCAGTATCTTTGTGCTGGTATGGAAACAATGGCCACCTTCATCTCCAAGCCTTTCAGTGGCTCTGATGATTGTCTTTTCCATCTGTGTGTCTGTCACTCATGACCTCTGTGCAGCTCCCACAGTGTTACAGAGTGAGCAGTTATAACTTCCTTGCTGTGGGGGAGTGCGTCTTGAAGATAGACTAGGTGACTCTGAGTGTGTCTTCATGCGTGTGCCTGTGTGTGTTCACACAATTATGTGTGTACCATAACACATTGTCTAAGGGGACACGGTGAGTGGAGTTGGGACTTCCTCTCTGTGGGGTGTGTGGGGCCTGTGGATGGCAAAGGAATAAATCCAATATAGATTGCAGGGCTGCGCTGCCTCCTGCTGGGGACCCTCAGACTTGCAGGCTGGGATCGAAGTGCTTTTCTCCACCTAAATTGGCCCAAGAGGCCGCAGACACAGCCCAGCTGCACCTCCGGCACTTGGGGTGCCTACGACCTAATGATGGTGCAGGGATGGACACACACCAAAGCTCCCATGTAATCATTCCCAGAGTGATATAACATCAGTCACACTTTGAAAAGCCTACCGAAATAAACACACCTCCTTGTTGTCTGATCCCGAACACCCTCATTCATTGTCCGCTGACCATTCACAGTGAGTTTCCCTCTTCACATCTTTGGCCAACCCTCAAGACAACCTCTCTCAGCTAAAGCTTTAGAGGAGGCATCCTCGCTGCTTGTTCACGCACTCCAGAGGGAGGGGTGACTCCTATAACTGGCACCACACCAAATGTCTGGACTGATATGCACTCATGCTCTTTGGATCCCCTACAAGGAAAACACCACCAGGTCCCCAATGCCATTACGCTTCCTGCCAAACAAGCAGGCGCTGTCATTTTGTTTCTGACCAGGGAGCTAATTCTATTTGCCATGAGGTGTTTGGTGTGTTGCTGTGCTCAGGCCTGACTGTGCAACACAGGATTCTGCGGCCAAACATTTGTTACTTTTAAGTTCTTCTTTAAGTGTTTGAGCTGCAGCTTGCTAAGCCTACTACTTCAATGCAATATTTACAGATCTTCAAAACATCTAATCGACTTTTTTAACATTTTCTTCGGCCTGCTCTCTCTTTTCACTGATTTCCTGACTATGCAATAAAAAATGAGAGTGATTTCCAGCATTGTTTTTCATGCTTCTCACTTACATTTTTCATTTGTGCATTTGCGTGCTGCACTGTTGCCTCATCCTATGTTACTGTCACAGATGAGTCCTCAGAAATCCCTGTTGCTCGGAATTAATTCCACATAAAGAGAGAGCGCTCAACAACCCAGAATGCAATGCTGGAACATGCAGAACCACAAACACACAACAAAATCCTTTTGACATCAATAATTGGTAAATCCTCTGATTAACTTGTAAGAATTGTCCTTCGAGTGCTTAAGTAATTGTGTTTGTGTGTGTCCTTTTCTTTCTTTTTTTTTTTTTTTTTATTGCTTGCACCCCCCCTCTTTTTAAAGCACATCTTTATAACCAAGCAATTCCAAAGCAATTTTCTCTGTGGGAGGAGAGTGTAATTTTCTATTCTGTGACACTGTGATGTGTAAGAAACTGGGAGCTGGCACTAAAAGGTGTCTGTGGTGTGTGTCTTGGTGTGGGTGTGAGCAGCTTTAATGGCCGGCGCGGGGTGGGTGGTGGTGGTGGTGAGCGGGTGCATGTCAGGAAGGCCATCATTTAAAGACTCCCAAATCGTGCCCTCCTCGTTAGAGCTATCGTCCTGGAAACACGAGGCTGTGAACCACGAGAGTGCCACACGCTGCAACAGTCTTTTATCTTCATATTAAACCATTTGCATAACATTACGGCATTAGATAAGATTCAGGAGATACTCAACCTACTTGCAAAGACAGCGAGAGAGTCACCGCGAGAGGGTATACTACATGTCCTTGCAAATCTAATCAGCGTTAAATTGAGCTGTCAAATTCAACTGCCTGTGTATGAGTGTGCGCGTGGCTGACTCATCTTGGAATTATTTAGCCTTAAACTGCAACTTAGTGTGTAAGATAACTGGAATCGCAATTAACAGAAATTAAGGAAGCTCTTGTAATGCAAGAAATGACCAGGTATTTTTTGAGTTTCTTCATAAAATGTTTTCTCTAACTTAAGATAAAGTTATTCCAGAAACTCTGCACCAAAGGTTGTTTAAAGCTAAGTGTAAATCCAATCTCTGAAGAACAGTTTGGTCTTTTGTCAGTAAATCCATCTATTCCGTGGAAAATTGAGTTATCTCTGTCTTTAGAGGAGTATATCTGGCAGCTGCTGTTCCGTCTGACGGCTCAATAGTGTAGATCACAGCTTCCCAACTCTAGTCTCTGAAATCTACCATCCTGTCTGTTATCCTGCTCTCCCTGTGGCCGATTACCTGGATCAGGGGAGTTCAGTCAGTCAGAATTTAGGGACCAGTTGGGTCAGCTAATCAGCAGCAAACAGGGCAGGGAGAGCTCGAAAGCAGACAGGGTGGTGGATCCTGCAACCAGAGTTAGGGTTGAACAACCCTGGTTGCATTATGAGCCCCCAAAGCAGCAACCACCTTGAGATCCCTACAAGATGAAAAACACGACAAGTAAAGGTGTGACCCCGATGTAAACAGGTATAAAACCCCCCAAGGAGACATTGGTTGTGTCCAAGTTCATTCACTACTCACTACGTAGTGCACTATATAGTAGTTGTTAGGGAATTTGGACATATCCATCAACCTGTGACTTTACAGGAAATGCAGTCTTATGTCAACAGCCAAGTAAAAAGAGTCAATAAATTACAATTTATTTTTCTTTTAAAAAAAAAAAAATTTACAAATTAGAAATAAAACAGTTTTACAGGTTTCAATCTGATCAATTTAAAATTGGAACAGTGTTCATTCTCCTTGTTTTAAGGTATCAGGAAATGTAAGTAAATATTTGCACATCATGCTGGGAAGCAAAAACGAAGACATAACATGCATGTCACTATTGCATCACTTCCACATGAGTTGAGAGGATCAAATACAGCTTAACTCACTTATTTCCAGAAAATACTGATTCTTTAAAGCAACAGTCAGTTTTCAAGTTTGGATCATTTAGGTTTGTCAATGACAGGTAAAACAAAAAGACATTAGCCTTGATACCAGCAAAGCACAGAATCCGCTGATCAAAATTGACTTTGGTGATAAAAAACAACAATTCTCACAGAACATTCTGATCATGTTGATGCAAACTGCAAAAATGAATGACTTAATGAGACAACCTTTTCTGTCAAAGAAATTTTATTTATATAGCCCACTATAAGCCTCGGTTAGCATGCTAAATGCTAATCTATGTTTGAAAGAGAGTCTCATTTCTCTCCGAATCACGTGACAAAACTCAACCGTAGAACAAAGTTTTGTCTTAAAATATATTCTTATATGTGTAGAAGGCTATGAAGAATTTTTTATGTGATTTGGAGCACGCACAGTTGAAAAATGTAATATTGACGGATGGAGGAATTGAGGATGTCAAACTGTGTACAAGACTGCACGGTGGTACAGTGGTCAGCGCTCTTACCTCACAGCAAGAAGACCCTGGTTTGAATCCTGGCTGGACATTTCTGTGTGGAGTTGGCATGTTCTCCTCGTACATTTTCTCTGGGCACTCCACCTTCCCCCCCCCATATTAAAATAACATGATGTGTGTGAGTGTGTGGCCCTGCAACAGACGTGTACCCTGTCTTCGCCCAACAGTAGCTGGGTTGGTTCCAGCAACGCCATGACCCCAAAAGGCATTTGGCTGAAGATGGATGGATGCCATAAACAGGATTTACTTCTAATTTTACCACTACTAGAAACTCACACAGTCGGATTTGACAATATTGTCATCAAAGATCATCTTTGACATTTCTGGCTGTCTTCTGTTAAAGTTTAATTATTTAAAGTTTGAAATGTCACACTAAAGACAACAGAATGTTTTTCTGAGCTTCTGATAAACAGCTTTTAGGATTTAATTTTCTTTGTTTTTGTGTTTTAAACTAATGTAATGAATGAATTGTGAGAATCAGGTTAAAGTGTGCATATTTGCAAATGTGTGCACTTGCCTGCCATTATAAAACTTAATGATGCAATTACAGCAAAGAATGAGCCTGTAATCGTGGGTCTTGTTGAGGTAAAGAGGGTTTCTTTATGCATACGGGCTAGATACTGTTCCAGGTGAGTGTTTCATTTACTATCAAGCTATTGAATTCAGCGGGCATCTAATAACAAAGCATTTATGGCTCACTTATGCATGCATAGATGTAACTGTGAGTAGGCAACAACAGATCCACTCGGGAGTCTCCAGCTATTCCCTGCTCACTTAAAAGACGCAGGTACCATCCAGATTGGACCAAGATACTCTCGAATTCTATCAGCAGACTCCAGGATGAAATTAAAATCGCCCATTTTCTGTCTCCATACAAGGAGCGGATCAATTTCCGGAGATGGGGATGTGATATTTTCCTGCCATTGGGCTTTCTCGTTTTGGCACAGAACCCTGACTGGCTCCCAGCAGGAGGCCCGGGTCTAACTGCACGCCTCGGCGGAGAACAGTTACTTCTGCCGCTGCGAGTTTATTTGCGCCTCCCTATGAGAATTGCCATCATTTACCCTTCCCGAACATCTCCCAAAACAGTGAAGAGAAATAGGCAAGTGGGGGAAAGCAGGCCAAAACGACAGAGGCAAAATTGATTCTTTTTGATACGTGCTGCCAACATGGAGGTCATTAGATACACCTCGTTTGACCATCCATTTCAGAAGTGAATCCACTTTGCATGAGATAATGTGTGTTTTGGGCCTTTCAGAAGGTGTTGTTGATAATGTGTCCCCAACAACACACAAAGGTTTGAAGAAAAGTATTTTAAATGAATTATGTGGTCAAGCTATGAGACAATACTCAAATGTAAAAAGCAGAGGAAGTGAACACTGAGGAGTGATGGCACTTTTGCCCCACAGGACAACAAGCACAAACATAATTTCAAATTTTCCTTCTCTTCTTTGTTTTAATAGACATCAGCATTTGCTTGACAAAGTTGCTTGTGAGGTCACAATAAGAATGACTGTTTTTCCTGAGAAAACTGGGGTTGCAGCTGACTTATAATGACTATTACGAAGTTAAATTGTTAACTCTGCTGTGTGGTGTTTATTCATTTTTTATTTATTTTTTTGGTACACATTATTTAAAGAGAAACTGCAACATTTGGCACTTTAAGGCTGTTTCACACTGCTGCTACGTGCAAACATTGTCCACATATGTAATGTCTGTCTTTCATGATACATGTGTGATGCCGGTATACACAATTCATAAGTGTTTCTTACGTTTGTAATTCATTTTTCTCACAATGGAGGACATTTATAAAATAATTTGAGCTTAAAAATGCATTTCTGAGTAGTTCTTTGTTCAAACTGTGGTGTATCAGGAGCAGATAAGAAGCTGTTGTTTTAAAAAAGCTCTCAGTTGTAACGAGGGCACCTGAAATGTGTGGGCCAAAGTCTCCCTGCTCCGCTCCATATTTACGCATCCCCTTGAAGACAAAAAGATCCAATAAGTGTCTTTGTTTTACTCATTTGAGCTGGTATCTGGCTCAAAAATGTGCTGCTGGATAGCTCCAATACTACTTGCCATTTTTGTTGCACCTCTAATGTTAGCTTGGGGTTATGAGGGGCTGTAAGTTATGGGAGAAAGTGTATCCAAAGGGATGATGGTATATTAGTGAAGGCTTACTTTTGCGCCAACAGTCCCGCCCACAACTCAGAGGTGACTTTCTGATGAGCTTCTGCCGCTCTGCAGAAACTATCTCCTAAAAAACCGACACAGATTTTTTGAATTCCGCTAAAAACTGCAAAAATACCACTGGGAAGGATTTTACTTTAGAAAACACTATAGCTGGAGTGGGCTTTTATCCACAAAAAGGCAGTTTTTAATTGCAATTAGTAGCATACAAAAGTGTTTTAGATCTGTTTGTAAAATTACATATTTTACCCGTCAGTTCTATTCATCTGCTTGTTTTTTTCTTGCCAAAGCCTGACTCTCGCTTTGCACACATCCACCCCTTCCCTCAGCTGGACGCCTTCTGTTACGTCAGCGAGCCAGTCAAGGTCTAATTGAATCCATATTGAGAAAGAGGATAAATCCAGCCCTTTTTCCACAGTCGCTCACATTTCAACATGTGCACGTCCTGAATAGGGTTTTGGTCATAGGCAGTGAGGACTGAGAGTTAATGTATACCCACTGAGACGCTCAAAAGCTGCAGAAAAGTTTTAAAACAAACCACTATGGCTGGACTCAAGGTAAGGAAACTTAAAATTCAAACAAAACTTTGTTTTCCTTTATTTTCCTTAGTGCACGTGAAATAAAGCTTTAGAAAATGAGGTTTCCTGCATCTGGTAATGTGAAATTTTCACTAAAAGTGTGCAAAAGTAAACGTGTTTTTTTGTGCAAACAGCTCTCCAAAGGGAGGCGTTCCCTCCAGCCAATCAGAATGCAGCAGTCAGCAGCTGCCCAGATGTTGTCAGAAATGCCTCAACGATCTTAAAAACTAAAGTGAAATACTTCTCCAAACAAAAGAGCATTAAATCATATCTGGATGGCCCCTCATTTTACGAGCTGCAGTGTAATTTATTTTAAGAAACAGATTATTCATTCATGAAATTACACTATAACTATCTACTAAACTATATTTTTAGCTTTTTTAATTCACAATAATTTCTCAGCATGAATTAAATCCTTCATTTAAAACAGAAACGCACTGAATAAAGTTAAAGTACTTGCTCATGTAGAATCGGTCTGTTTTTTTGCTGCTTTTGTTGCATTGTAACAGTGACTCAGCATAATGTGTTCACATGCAGCTCAGACTCTTCTGGAAGTTTTCCTGACTCTTTCCGGAAGGCCTTCATTAAAAGTCACAACTTCATAAGTTACGCTTTATTATTTTTTTTACATGAAAAGGGATTTTAATACTATTAGTGCTTTATTTCTTTGCAGATATCTGCTCTAGTGCTAAATTAGGAAACAAGGATTGTAAGATTCATGGTGAAATTCAGCTTTAGTTGAGAACTTCATGCAAGTATTTAAGTGTACTACAAGTATACGTAGTCTATGCTAAAGCAGAGGCGGTAAACTTAAAGTTTGCTTTTTATATACTATCCGTATATTGTACATTTAAAATGTTCCAAAGTAGCCTGAAGAAGTATTCAGTTCGTATACGTCTTACACCACACATACATGGTTTATTGTACACTTGCAATACTTATACTTAAGTATACTTAAAAATAAACTTCAAGTATACCACAGTACTTTCTGCTAAGGTTTAGATCAAATTAGTGAAACATTTTAATCCCTTAACTTCCGTTTTGAGGTTCCTTTAGTGTTCATCCACAGATGACCTAAAGTATACATGTCACAGCATCATAATTACAATTTTAAACAGACATAAAGATCCTGTGGAGGGTGTTTTTGTAATTAGTGTGTTTTTGGAGCACAACAACAAATGAAATTGATTGTGTGCAACTGGGATATTTCGCACAACTGCAGTTGGTTTGATCATCGGTCTAATGTGAATCAATATGACAACAATTAACAAGAATACAAATTAATGACAAGCATTCAAATTTAATTATATAACCAGCATGAACATGTGGATTTTGCATCACAATGATGCTGCACAATAGATTTATGCTTTTGCTTGTTCGATTCATGTTTACCTCTTTCAGTACCTGAGTGGTTTTGGGAATGAATTCTCTTCTGAAGACCCGCGGTGTCCTGGATCTTTACCCGAAGGACAGGTAATTTGAATTATTCTTAATTTTAGATAGATAAAATAAATTCATAATAAAAACATGTAGTTTATTCCAATACTAATCAAATTAACATTTAAATTTTGCATTTTGTTTCCAGAACAATCCTCAGGTCTGCCCATATGGCCTTTATGCTGAGCAGCTCTCTGGCTCCGCCTTCACTTGCCCACGTCCGACCAATAAGAGGAGGTATCTCTGCATGAAAATAACTAAATAATATCAACAAAATGGTTTCTGGACTTTATTTAGCCAGGCTGGTTTTGTATTTGTAGCTGGTTGTACCGAATCCTTCCGTCTGTCAAACATAAACCGTTCACACCTGTGCCATGCGGAGATCTTACAGAGAACTGGGATGAAGTGGAGCCTGATCCAAACCAGGTATATGAAGATAAATTATTGCTGTAAAATCTGAGATCTAAATAGTTGCAAATCCCACTCCAATCATCTTTTGATCTATTTTAAAAAGTGTTGTTTTCTTGGACATAGTTTCCGCAGAGCAGCAGTAGTTCTTTAGAATTCACCTCTGAGTTGTAGGTGGGAGTTTTGGTGTAGGGCAACCCCGCCCCCCTTCCCTCCCTAACAGAGAGCTCTCTGTACACAATCTCGTTTGAATAAAGAAAATACACAGAATAGCAATTTAAGTTTAATTTTCTTATATATCCCATGTCCTCCATTATGACAGAAACGCCACAGGAGCATGTTCGAAACACCCAAACACAATTTTCATCAGAGTGGGTCTTTAATTGAACATAAAGAATACATTTGAAAGGAGTTGGATCTGACTAAGGTTTTAATTCTGACAGCTGCGATGGCTGCCATTCACCATCCTGAAGTCCACAGAGAAGAAAATGGATTTTGTGGCTGTAAGTGTTCCTTCTTCATCAAGCATCAATAAAGGGTGATCATATCCTTCACAGACTTTTATTTTTTTAGGGTCTTCACACTATCTGTGGTGCAGGAAATTCCAAATCTCGCAATGGTATTGGGATCCACGTGTTCACCTGCAACACCTCCATGGTTGACAAGTGAGTTTGTGTTAAATCAGTATTTTTTTTTCAGATATACGGAGGTCTAAAATGTGTTCTGAAACTCTTTTCTTGCTCCAGGTGCTTTAATAACTCGGACGGAGACTTTTTGATTGGTGAGAGAGAAGATGCTTTCACTGGGATCTATCAGGAGAATGATGTGATCTCCATCATCAGTACATCTTCCCCCTTAAATTTTCCTTTTCTCTTTTGTTTGTTTCTGAAGTCCCACAGCAGGGTGACATCTTGATCACCACTGAGTTTGGGAAGATGATGGTTGAGCCGAACGAGATCTGTGTCATCCAGGTGGGCTATTCCGTCTCCATCACCAAAAGCTGCCATGCTGTCGGCCCCCTCAATCTAGTTACCATATTTCCAAAGTTGTGGTTTGATACTTTTCGAAAGTGACCTTAAAAATAGATATTAGTGGAAAAAGGTTTCAAGCTGCAGACAGCGTGACCACCTGGACTGCGACTGCAGCATGTGTGCTCTTCCAAACACATTAGTCCATTAGTCCCCTCAGCGCTGATACGGTCCACATTTGCTGCATAACAGCTCTAAATTTTCTCTAACTGCCACTTTTCACATTTTGCTTTGCAGCAAGGGATGCGCTTCAGCGTGGATGTGTTTGGAGAAACCAGAGGGTACATTCTAGAAGTGTACGGAGCCCATTTCGAGCTCCCTGACCTGGGACCGATAGGTTTGTGTTTGCCTGATGTTTGTGTGCAGATGAAGAAAGATGAACACTCATTACAACAATTTGATGAATCCCTTTACCTCTGTGTCCTGCAACATGCTATTGTCGCCTGAATTGTTGACACTTATCTCCAAAAATGTGAGGGATTTTTAGCAATGCTAACAATAATGCTCAGACAAACGGTGGCGCTTTTCCCTCATCCTAGAGGGAATATTCAGCTGCAATTCAAATGCTGGCTCAAAGTCTTCAGTCGCCATATTTGACACTATATTATTTTTAAATAGATTCGTCAAGTTTTTTACAGTTTGCAGAGTTGAGAGAAAAAAATAGATTTCACTTTTAAACGTTTATTGGTCTAACAAACCCCAACAAATATTTAAAAATAATAAAATTGCAAGATTGTGCACTTTACTGACAAAAGCCAGTAAAAGCAGCTGTGTGTTAAAACAATAGACACATTTCTTCACTTCCTTTTTATGCAGCACTTTTCAAAACGAAGGGCTTCCTGAAGTTGTTCTAATGGAAATATACATCTTAAAGGTGGAAATAGAAAAACTCCAAAAAAACCAAAATCAAAAAAGATAAGTTCATCGATCAAAATGATCAATGAGTAAATTCATAGAAAATGCAAAAAAACTAGAGGGATTACACATTTGAATGCCATTTATGTGGGGTCAAATCCATTTTTTATGTATATTTTTAGGTAGATTCCACAGAAAAAGATGGTTTAAGTATTTTTTCACCAATTTGCTGGTGGTTTTACATGGGATGCCATTAAATTAGGCAGTGAAAATGCAGGTAGTGCAAGAAATGTAAAAACGTTGACAGGTAATCTGGTTTTACTCACAGAACGTAAAGAAAATGAAAACAAATCTGCAAATAATATAGTTTAGTCATGAGAAATAATTTAAAATAGTCATTAGGACCTAAAGGGTCCTGAGGGTGAAGACATCGGGTGATCCTGTGATGCAACTTTCCGACATACTTCAAAAGATGACTTATTGAGAAAAAATAAAACTATTAAGGATGATGACATACATTCACTTTGAGACCATAAATGCAAATTTTAGTGTAAAGCAGATCTGTGAACTACTCTCTTTTTTCATTTGTTGATGGAACACAAAAAATGAGATTTTGTTTTTCAAAAATGCTTGTTAGGTATTTTAATACTTCACAAAGGATAGAGTACAAAAATGCTACAAGAAATCTAACTCATTATT
Source organism: Oryzias celebensis (assembly GCA_014656515.1). Classification (NCBI taxonomy): domain Eukaryota; kingdom Metazoa; phylum Chordata; class Actinopteri; order Beloniformes; family Adrianichthyidae; genus Oryzias; species Oryzias celebensis. The sequence goes on from BNCR01000012.1 coordinate 35,544,027, forward strand.
TGTAAATTTGTAACAAACTTAATCCCAACGAATCCCATTACTCTTTTTATAGACAGGCTTTACAAGTTTTTTTACAAGCTTTACAGTTTCAGGAAAAATGTTATTCCCGGGAATGGTTTTTGAAGGGTTAAACCTGCCTCATTCAGTGACTTAAGCATTTTACGATGAAATCCTTATAATTGGCTGACACAAGTTTCATCCTTTTTTTAATGTTTTGCTTCATTACTAAATGTCTGAGAGACTTTTGCATTTGGATCTGTCCAGTAGGAAATAGTCTGTGATTTTGGACATAAAATTCATAATAAAATCCTCGACCCCCCACAATAAAAAATAGGAATCACGGGTTAAACGGTTGTCATCTCCAAGCCTTCGAACAGCTTTGCGTTTAACGGTTCACTGGAAATCACAGTGAAAAACAATGTGAGTGAACAAAGTTCAAGCTCCCATGTACAAATAGAAGTTAAATTAACCATTCAAAGAAAAACTAACAAGTTCCAAAAACCCAGCTACTCCCTGTGAGCCTGACATGGAGCGGAAACTTGTTTGAACTATTTGTATTTTTTAGTTCTTCCAAAAGATCATTGAGCTTTTAAAAAAAAAAACACAAGTGAAAAACAGCAACATTGATGCAAACATGTATAAGTTGTTTGCATTCATCACAGCTGACTTTGATCTTAGCAGCTCAGCATTAAACTCACTCTCTTCTTGAGTGACATCGTCCATGTGTTGTTTGTTTTACACAAGCATTTGTCATTTTTATGAAGCAAAAATAATTATTAAGCTGCTTTAAAGGGAAGTGATGGTCTCCCACAAGTATTCACAAATACTGACTGAAGGGCAAGTGATTCAAAGCAATTGAACCAGTCATTCAAGAAAGTAAGGATACTACTAATAATCAGACAGTTTTTGTTCATCTAATAAAGTATATTTAAGACTTAACCTGGAGCTTCTGGTGAGTGATTTGTTGCAGTAGCATACCTGAGGCCAATCAGTGTGGAGAGGAAATAGTATCATATAAGTAGTAACAAAGTTTATGACAAACAGTGTCCCACTCCAACTGTGGCTTTAGAATGGTCCAGCGGCACCTGCTCCCCCTGTGACAGGTGACCAGTGCTTGGGCAAGAGCCCCATGTCGGAGGCGCTGTCTGGGGTGGTGATGCAGAGAGGAAGCAATGAGTTCTGAAAATCTTTTTATTTTTAAAGGGATAAGTGTTTTAAAATGCTAATTTCGACTTGTTTTTGTTAATTAGCAGGTATATCTGTTTAGGAAAGTTAGAATATGTCAAGTTTCACCAGATATTATTTAATTCAATTCAATTGTATTTATTTCGCAGGGACAGAACACATTAAAATTGTTGCATGCAATGTGCCAGAATCAGCCCAGAGGCTATTTTTCATTTGTCGCGGACAAACGTTAAAATTGTCATCCTAAAAATCTAAAAATAAAGAAAAAAAGCAAAATTTAAAATATTCAAAATCCAGTTTCAAAACGGCGGATGAGACAACTCTGATGACGCAGCATTCTAGTAGCATTTAAACGCATCACTTACATACAATTCTTGGAGACGTGAAAAGAGTCTCACATCAGTCTTGTGCATAAATATGGTTTTGTGTGTGTATAAAAAGCAATTTGTGCGTGTAGTTAGTTTCAAGCTGTTGTAATTTAAAGTTGTGCATGTGTAAATTGTACTGTGTATTTTTGAATTTTGTAACTTTTGTACTTTTTCACAAAATGTTTTGTATAAGTCAAGAATGATGCACGCACATTCAAAGTTCTGCACAAATCAAGAGTTACGCATGCACAAATCCATGGGATTCTATTTTCTCTCCATAAATCAGTCTGTAGCACAGTTGATGTGTGATGGAAGTCCAGACTGCTCCAACAATGAACTCCAGAGCCTCACATCTTCACAGTATTCCTTAGATTAGTCAGTTGAGTTTACTGGTCGGTCAAACACAGGAATAGTTTGCCTAACCGAGAAATATTACTTTTGGTGGTGTGTACAGAGTCCTGCTGGAAAATGAAATCAGTAAACTCTGGTCAGTAGAGGGAAACACGGTGTGCTCTAGAGGTTTCTGTTTGGTATCTGGTCTCTTTTTGAACTGTATGATATCTATTTATTTATTTAACTTTCATTTAACCAGAAGGTCCCACTGAGATTAAAAAGAGCTCTTTTACAAGAGAGTCCTGGCCAAGAGGCAGCAAAAAAAACAATTATAACTTACAGTTAAAAGATAAAACATAAAGTAAAATAACAGTTCATTTAAAGCATTTACAAACAAAATAATCCTTCTCTCAACTTGGATTAAAAATCATTTAAAGGGAGGAGTTCTGTAAGTCTTGTAGCATGTTTCATGAGGAGGGGGCAGAGAAGGCAAAAGCCCTTTTTCCAAAGTCAGTGCGGGCAAATGGAACCGACAGCAAAAAATAATCATTCGAACGCAAACCATACGAGTCCATTGTTCTCGAGTGATAAAGTACATACAGGCAGATGTCCAAGAATGGCCTTGTAGTTGAAAGTGTACCAGTGAGTAAACCTCCTGGTGGACAAAGAAGGCCATCCCACCCGAGAGTACAGTTCACAGGGATGAGTCGACATCTTGCAGTTTGGAATAAACCTCAGAGCAGCGTGACACACAGAATTAATCCCAAACACACCTGATCCAGGTAACCATCAGTAGATACGTCAGGACTTCTGGAAAACCAGCAGAAGGCCAACCTCCTGCTGGTACCATAAAAACCAGTGGACAAATGATGTAGGTAGAATCCCTCCTCAAGCCAGCATGGATGAAGAAATCATTACATTAGATCTGAAGTGACCTCAGTTTTGTGCCATTTTTGTCTTCCCACAGATTTGGGACCTAGATTTCCAAACAAAATGTTACATTTCTTCTTTATATGAAAAGAGGACTTTGGACCACCGAGCAACAGTCCAGATATTTTTGTTTTCAGCCAAGGATAAATGTCTCTACAAACATGAGCCCATGTCCTAGGAACACATATCCCCTCAAAAAAAGTAAAAAAAAAAAATAAAAATAATTCTTAAGAAGAAGAAGGGTAGTATTTTAAAATCCTCCCAAGATTAGCATAATTTTCTGCCACATTTTTTCTTTCCATTATTGTGTTGTAGAACTCTATGAACAACCAGCATCTTTCATCCATCAGTCCATGTCCTCAACTCATTTTGTCCCTTTCGGGGTTGTGAGGACGCTGGAGCCTGTCCTGGCTACTGTTGGGCGAAGGTTGGGTACACCCTGGACAGATTGCCAGTCTGTCGCAGGACACAATCCCTCTCACCCAAATGCACACCTGGGGACAATTTAGAGCAGGTTGGCCTCCTGCTGGTTTTCCAGAAATCCTGCCTTATCTGCTGATGATTACCCGGATCAGGTGTGTTTAGCCAATAAGGAGCTTCAATGGCAGGTTGCTTGGGAAACATGTGGAACACCGGCCTTCAAGGCTTGGATTCTGACACCTGATTTAGAGTAACCAATAAAGCTATGAAGCAAGTCTTTGGACTGTGGGAGGAAACCGGAGAAAACCCACACATGCACATTTTGTGTCCCATACTCCCTTTGTACAGCTTCAGCCTGGACAACACTAGAGTCTGTAAACGTTGTTTGTTAGGCTATGAGTTCTGATGATCAAAATCTAAAGAAACAAACATTAAATACATAATAATGTTGTATTTTGCTCAACTGTATTTGTTCAATTCTTTTGTGTATGTTTTTCAGGAGCAAACGGTCTGGCCAATCCCAGAGATTTCCTGTGTCCAGTTGCTTGGTTTGAGGATCGCACAGTGCCCTCTGGTTACACAATCATCAACAAGTACCAAGGAAAACTGTTTGCCTGCCAACAGGTGGTTTTTGTCATGTTTGGTTTTTGTGTGTCACCAATAACCGTGTACACTGTCTAAAGGAGGCTCGCACGCCTCGCACGCTCGCCTTATTACCCTATTTGAGTTTGTGCATGCTCCAGCGAACACCATCGAACTGTCACAGGACTAACAGGAAACAGTCCAAGTGAAGCATGTGATCCATTAGCTGCTCCTGCCGACTGAACTGCCATCCCTGATGATTTAATATTGAGGCGTTCGCTTTTATCCTTTCAGCAGGTTTCCACCTCGACTCCCTTATGAGTCTTAATCACTCACAATTAGTTAAGGCATTCTGGAGCTGCAGACGGAGTTCCTGTGAAGCTTTGCTTTTGTCTGAAAAACCTTTTCCGAGTTAAGCATTAATTTCACCATATTTCACTCGGGGGGAATGATCCTCCCCCTCCTGAAATATCCTGTTGGGCACATAATTGGATCGACGCATAATGTCTGACAGGAGGTGTTTTTACTGAGACGAAGAGGAGGCAGGAGGAGAGGTCCATCAGGGGTGGGGAGAGTTGGTGGGGTGGTAACCGTGGAAACCATGTCAAACCACAGTATTATTATTCATAGCAAGAAGTACATCAAGGCATGATACTGTCTCTTTTTGAAGCAAAACAAACCTATTTTCTGTTATTTCGTCTTTATGATCTTTTTCCTGCCCCCACCCCTTCTCCTTAAACCATGAAAGTGAGGGGACACAGAAGCAAGATGGTGAACAGAGGCCTCATCTCAACAGAGATGCTGCTCCTATCTGGTCCTGCTGTTTTCTTCACCCGCAGAGTGCTGAAATTGCTCAAATTAACTTATTATTTGCTTGACTGGGCCAATATGTTCGTGTTCTGTGTGCACGTGTGTGTGCAAGTGCTCGCTCTGCTTTTCCTGCATCTTAATCAAATGTACTGTAGTTACTGCAGATGAGTCTCCAAGAAATTACCTGCTCTGGGTCTCCCGTGAGCCCTATGGTATAGCAAGTGCTGACAATAGAGAGTGTTAAGCCTTTTTTTTTCTTTTTTTTTGTTGGTATGTATTGGTTACATGTTTGAATCTACTTGAGCTATGTTTGTGTGTTTGCTAGGTCTGTGGAAACGTATGTGAGCGCGTGTGCAGGAGCGCCGGGGTCACCGTGAAGGCAGCTCGAGTTATAATGAACTATATTGATTTCAGAGCTGCTGTTGAATGTGTTTTTTTGCAGTGACATTATCAGAACAGAGAAACTATATAAAATTGCTGTGGTTTTAACAATCAAGATAAAGGAGGATCTGTGCAACCCCCCCCACCCCACATAAGTGCACCGCTGCGAGCGTCAAAATGCTCAAAGTTTGGGAAAGTTTGATTGTGAAGCCAATTACCCCATAATACCTGGAGCCTTGAATCACAAAGAACAGGGGAGAATGAAAGAGAAGAAAGATTTAAAGAAGCACACCCTCTCACAATTTTCATTATGACCATTTTTTCTCTCTTTATGTCAAGAAGTACTCTCTCTGGGAATTTAAGATTACAAAGACATTATTCATTGTTCCTTTTCCCCTGTGAAAAGCTCAATTTAAAGTCTTTTGTGTTTGTTGCTTGGGTAGACTTCTTTTATTTGTTTTGTGTTTTTGCACACAGGATTTCTCCCCGTTCAATGTGGTTGCTTGGCATGGCAACTACACACCATACAAGTACAACCTGAAGCACTTCATGGTCATCAACTGTGTGGCCTTTGACCATGCGGTATGTCACTAAACTTCTACTAATAAACTGTATCTCTACCCTTTAATCACTGTATCCTGTTCCTTTAGGATCCATCTATATTCACTGTGCTGACTGCCAAGTCCACTAAACCTGGGGTGGCCATTGCTGATTTTGTCATCTTCCCTCCACGATGGGGTGTGGCTGACCACACCTTCCGTCCACCTTACTACCACCGTGAGACCACACTCAACACAGAGATGTTCCTCCTTTTCCTGCAGGGAATGCTCCATGAATTTTTGAAAACTACATTGTTCAGACAGACAGCTGAATCTCAAAGCGCCAGTTTGAATGGTAATGTCAGGGAAAGAAGGCAGTTTGAGTCGATCATAAAGTGAACATGAAAGCGTTCGCATCCACCGCTGATTCCTTTCATTGTAGACGCTTTAACACCATCTTTTGTCCATTTCCATCTGAATACTCTAAGCTCATCTTTTGGATGTCACAAAATGAGTTGTGTTGCAGCTCCCCCTGCTTGTCATTTCAGGGAACTGCATGAGCGAATTCATGGGTCTGATCAAAGGTCACTATGAAGCCAAAGAGGAGGGTTTCCAGCCTGGAGGAGGCAGCCTCCACAGCATCATGACCCCACACGGCCCTGATGCTGACTGCTTCCAGAAGAACAGCACGACTGAGCTCAAACCTGAGAGGGTGGCTGAGGGAACCATGGTAAAATCACATACAAAAACAGATGGGGTGTTCTAAATGCAACCCAAGTTTATTTCACTTCTCCTTACGCCTCAGGCTTTCATGTTTGAGTCATCCTTCAGCATGGCTGTCACTAAGTGGGGTCTCGAAACATGTCAGAGACTGGACAAGACCTACTACCAGTGCTGGGAACCTCTGCGCAGCAACTTCAACCCCAACTGGAAGCCTAGCAAACAGTGAAGTGGTGCTTTGAAGGCATTTGAGAGGAAATAAAAACCGGAATTACTAAAAGCTCCTTGTCCAGAATTATTTATTTGTTCACATATGATCATAAAATTATGGCAAACAGTTACATTTTCTTGAATTTTAATTTTAAATAGATATTCTCTAACCAATAAAATCAATCATAAAAAAAAGTTCCTCCCACTTTGTGTAAGGTCTACTGATTTCCCTTATGGATCAATAAAGTTACATCATTTTGTAAATTTACCAAACTGAGCTCTATAGCTGTAGGTATTCATTCACAGCAAACCCCCCACCCTTATTTTTCCCCAAAAAATGAGCTCTACATGAATGGGTGACAATATATTTTTATTTAGTTATTTGTAATTACACACAAACATGATCTCATGATGACAAATTGAACTTGCGCACGAGGGTTCCAGCTTTTATCTGCTCCTCCTTTCTATCCTGTAAACCAAATGACAAACAGATGATTGGTTAGTACTGTTTCCATAGCAACAAAGTCATATCACCCTCACCCTATTCACCTTCCAAACTACTTTTTTTCCCCCAAATACACGCTTTGCGGGCGAGCATTTTGAGATATGGGAGCATTTTTCTTCCCCTCTTGGCAAAGGAAGAAGGCAAATATGATAGCCCAGCGGTGTGACAATTGCCGCAAATTCCCCCACGAGTTTAAATTGGCGGTGATTTGGAAGGTGAATCTCCATGACAATGGGGAGGAAAATGAAAGCAGGCAGCATGTCAAACGAAGAATTCAACCTTAATGTAAATGGATCAGTGTCAAAAACTTAAAAAAAAATATAGCCTGCCAACGTTGCACCTTAGAGAGAATAATGAGTCCCAACCTTTGACAAGTCTTTCAAATTCTAAAGTTCTGTTGTAAAAAAAAAAAAAAGTACATACCCTGAACTTTTCAGTGAAACATACTAGTTGAGATACCATCAAAGATGCAATTCTGTTAAACATTTGTTTTAATTTACTAAAATAAAGTCAATATAAAAGTAATGCAATACTATGTATGTTTATGCAGAGTTTGGAAACATGCTCCAACTTTTCAATGTTTGGACAAATTGATAAAAAACAATGTTAAACCCAAAATTCTTCTTTAGTTTTATATTCATCTGCAGCTCAAGAGGTAAACCAGTTTTCTTCTCATTGTTTACTTGGTATTTTGATTCTGGTTTTAACAGGGTTATATCTCAGAAGAAGCTTTAAATCCTTCAGATGCATAAACTGCTTTAAGCATGTGTACGAGTACAACTACATTCAATTTTTTGTCTGAAAATGATCAGGAAATAATGTGTAAACTAAGTTTTTGTGTGTGTTTTCAGAGGTGTTTTGAACTAGCTTAAATTAACCAGACTAGAAAATAAAACAAAAAAATAAATAAAGTTAAGGGGAAATAGATGCTTTTCTCTTGTAAGAGTGAACTATTATAACAATACACTATAGTACTATAACAGCTACATAATTCATCATCAAAAGAAATAAATTGTATAATTTCTCATACCCTGTCTGTTTTGAAGACGTAGTAGAAAAACAATAGAGGGAAAACTCCAAACATTGCTCCCAGCAGTGAAGTCTTCTTTGTAGCTCTGAAGTGTGGGTAAGGGTTGGCTCGCGCATACACCCATCGAGTCAGGGCAGGGTCGTCCTGAAAAGACACAAGGATGCAACATTTTAGAAAGTGCGTAGCTGCCTTTCACCAGACAACAGACCCAGAAAATTACCTGAAAACTAAACTTTACATTAATAACTGGCACTAGCTCCTTGCTTTCTGTTTTTCCTTGTCAACAAATGTGAAACATTCAATTTTCAATTTTAACAAATTATTGACTCTTTAAAACACTGTGAATCTCGTAGAGTCTACAAAAATAATCATATAAAAATACTAAAGTGAAGAGAAACATTCCAAAATTGTCATATGTCAAGAAAAATTGAAGGACACACATAATACAGAAAGGAAATCCCAGTTCAAATCAGGCCTTTTATCAGAGATTACAACAAAATAAAAGTAAAAGTAAAAAAAAAAAAAAACGAGTAATTTATTGGAATAAAAGTAGATCAGCAATCATACTGCAAAGACTGTGACAATGTTTTGACGAAACTGAAAATGTATGCCTTTAGATTCAATTCATAAAATACAATGAACACACAAAAAAGAAAGTTGTAATTGTAGTTATGATTTCCTTTTGTGTGTAGAGAAAACAAAACTAAAGTAGTTTTACCTCAGACGGCTAAAGCAGAAGCGTTGAAGGGGCCACTTAAGGTTTGATTGATAAAGTTACCTGTTGATTTAGTTTATCTTTGGTTGAGAACATTAAAAAATAAAAGAAACAACTTTAATATAATTGAATAAATAAAGGTTTTTAGCTTTCATCAATAGCTTTGCTTTTACATACTCCGCTTATTTTTAAAACTAGAAAGAAAGAAAGAAATAAAACAAAAAAAGCAGGACTAAGAATAAAAGAAAATTAGAAAAATTGGAATAAGAATAGATAATTCCCGACATAATTGGAAAATCAATACATACACACAATATGTATATGTTTGTGTAAACATAAAAAGAAGAAGAAAAGGGAAGAGAAAGAGATCAACAAAGAAATAAAGGACATCTTTTAAATCGTTGATTTGATGTTTTGACATATAAAGTTCATTCACAAAGGTTAAATCTTCATTATATAAATACACAATTAACCAAAATAAAAAATATCTATAAAAAACACGGTTTCCCCCCCTAAATTTTGCCCACCCATTGCATTAAAAGCAAGCCCAGACCACAATACAATATACATCTCATATAAAGCAGTGATTGCATTTTACCTTTGAAACAAAAGTGCATCTTGTCTTAAATAGTTTTACATCTGAAATTAAATAATTTTGAATATTAGAAATTACTGATAGCTTGCTAGCTGTCAGATGTTAAATTCCTTTAGCATAGCAACGAGAAGATCATTATACCCGACAGCCGCAATCATTAAAGTTAAAATACAGACAAAAACAGAGGCTCGTTTTCTAAACTCGTCTTTTTCATTTGTGTTTATGTGCTCTATTTTACCTCCACAGTGCTAATGTTAGCATGCTAGCAGGTTTCTTGGTCCTCTCCAGGGTGACTTTACTTACAATCAGCTCCTTCCGGTGCGGGTTGTTCAGCTGCAGCTGGTACTGCCTCTTCAGGTTCGCTCGTACCGCAGCCCTCGCTTCTTCGGCGCGCCGGTGCTCTGGTGACAAGTTGAAATATTCGTTTGGGTCCAATGTTTTTGGCAAAGTGGCCAAGGGCGCCGCTTTGTAATCCGCCATGATTGTTGGTGACGGAAAGACGGTGGCGGCTAATCTCGAAAGGTCTCGCGTTGGTTTGTTTGCGGTTACCGTGGCAACGTGAAGCTTTCTCAAGAACGCCAGGAAAATGAGCGCTGCAGATAAAAACATTGGAAAAGAACAGGAGAGTGTTGTGTCAGACGATGACTTGAGATGTGAAGATTCTCTTGATGATGAAAAGGCCTTCACAGAAGAGGAAGAGGAGCTGGAGGCGACTGCAAAACCCGTCCAGACGCAGACTGGCTCCTCTTCTGGAGACATTCAAGGCCCCTCCGACATGCAGACACCGCCACCCGTGGCTGATTTTTTGAGAAACTTTCTGTTCAAAGCAGGCATGTCAGAAACTCTTCACTGTTTTCAAACGGAGTGGTACGAGATGATACAGAAGGGGCTTGTGGATGAAGATCGGGCCGAACTGGTTCCGGACGTTTACTTCCAAAACCAGCGTTTGGAGAGCGAGCTGGAGATCGCCCGGATGGAGACGGAGATGTCCAGAGAGACAGCCTCTGCAGCCTCCGAGGCTCTGGAGAGGCTCCAGAGAGCCGTGGAGGTGGAAAGACGGCGGCAGAAACGCCTGATACAAGAGAACAAACGACTCACAGACGAGTCTAGAAAACTCCGGATGAAATGTGAAAAACAGCAACCCCCAGTGCAGCAGAGGATGACTGAAAAGTCCCGGGTGGGAGCAGAGAAAGACAGAAGTGTTTCGCAGCCACAAGCCCAGCAAAGGTCTTTCTCTGTAGAGTCAACATTCAACAAGACAAACCCGCGAAGTGCAGTCAGCAAAACTGCTCACATTTAAGCCTGTGCTTCTGTTTCTAACGCATTCAGGCTAGATTACAAATAAAATCATTGTAAGTATTAATACATCAAAATATAGAATGAATGTGGTCATTTTTGGAGCATTTTTTTGAGTGTTAATTATAAATGAATGTGTCAAAAGTTGCATCACTTAAGACACTTGCATCATGCAGCCACTAGAGGGGAGTCTCCAACAAGCTGTTCCTGTAGACTGAGGTTTTTTTTAAAAAATACATATACTCCAACGTAAAAGATTTTTTATCATGATATATTACATATATAAAGATAATTATGATTAAAATTGCATTTCTATGTATTTCCTCATTCAAATCATTTTGAATCAGCAGCAGATGAATAAATGCTGTCAGAAAAAGCTTGCAGCAGGAAAGTAGATGCTGCAGTTGAGGGCTACAAGCTCCCTGCTCCGCTCCATTCCGATGCATCCACTTGCAGACAAATAGATCCATGCACGTCTTGGTTTTCCTAGTCCCAGCTGGCATCTGGCTCAAAACTGTAGGACTGGATAGCTCCAATATTGTTTGCCTTTTTTGTTACTTTGAGGGTGTGAGGGGCTGTAAGCTAGCAGGAGAGAATTTCAGAGAAAAAGCCTGTTGTGTGTTTAGTTAGGATACACTTGAAATTAGGTAAAGGAAGTGTACATAAAAAAGATGGATTAGGTTAATGTTATGAACCTGCTGGAAGGGCCTTTTCATGTGGTACATATTCTAAATTTTTTAAAGTCATACTACTTTTCCACAGTCTCGTAAAGGCTATGTGCTTTTTCTGTGATATCATTCAACAATTTGTTATTTTCTTTTATAAAGAAAATGTCTTCATTTTTAACATCTTATTCTTAAATCTCAAGCATATAGGCCCACATGAGCTACAGAATATGAGACCAAATGATTTATTGTCCTTGCAGGACCTCCGGAGAGCCACCCGCTCTGCAGTCTTGAAACATCTATTTATGACTCTGAAATGAAATTCTGCGTGAGACTACTCTTGGGTTTAGAGAGAGTTTTAGCCATCAGATGAAATATTAAAATGTTTCTGCCATGGCTGACTCCTTGCAGCCTCATAGAGTTGAACTTTAACCACATGAAACAATTAATGTTTTGTCTTTTTCTATTCAGTCATGCACTCCCTGCCATTGCTAATAGTGTTCACACATTTATTTTCTACAATACCCTTATGCTTTATAATTTATCTGACTGGCATTTCTTCTTGGTGCACTGATTCCGCAAACTCTGACAGATAGCAGAGATTAGGATGTGGTTCAGAGTCAGAGGCAGCTTCAAGCTGAGACGAAATGAAAAGGATAATTTCCATGTGCACATGATTTAATCATGTCCTAAATCTAAAGCCCTTTATCTGCTGCTTTGGTCTTTTAAAGCAGTTTGGACTTGAAAGACTTGCTTTAAAAGACTGGATTTTTATCCAAATTTCATAAAAAGTATTCACTCAATTATATGATTACATAGCTAATATGTAAAGATAATGTTATAATACACTGTTTCAGGTGTCTAGTTAAACTTTCAAACTTTCAAACTTTATTTATCTGTACAGCGCCTTTCCTTCCTGTGAAAACCCAAGGCGCTTTACATAAAAATACATAAATAAAAATATAATAAGATAAAAATAATATTAAAAATGTAATAATAACACAAAAAAATACAATTACAATTATAATCACCCTTCCCTCCCCAGCTCCTCCCTCATCCACCCAGCCCCCACAATACATGACACCCCCCACAGGAAAACTGAACAAAGATTAAAAACTGCAGCTCTAAGGAAAAAGTCTGCCTCAGTACTGCTGTGGAGAAACGATATTACGGGGATCCGTTTATTCCAAGGTCCAGCCCAACCACAGTGGTCATCACCGAAGTGCCCTACCCAACACAGGGCAGACCAGAGCCCCCTCAACATGGAGGTACCCCAGCTGCCCTACAGCTCACTCATAGGCAGGAGGACCCCGGAACAGCGGATTCCCGTGGGGAAACACTGGAGTTCAAGAATAAATGAATAAAAAGTATTTTTTTAAAAAAGGATAATAATAAAATAAATAAATAAATAAATAAATAAAACACTTTAAAACACTTTAAAAATGATAACACATAAGTCCCTGGGAGAAGTATTCAGACGCCATGAAGGAGCTTCTGGCAACGGTCAAGTTTAGTCCTCCTCCTCCCTGCTCCAAAAAAATAGCATTTTCTCAGAAGTCTGCTTTCATTCCTGCAGTAGTTGTCACATCAGATGAAATTTGCACTATTTTAAATTCACAAGTTAATTTATGAAACCTGCTTTATTTGAAACAATTGTAGAACACAGAAAAAAACGAACAGCTAGTGAAAGAGACTGTCGCCCTCCTTGTGACCTTTATACATTCCTCACTCTATGCCTCATCCAAGCAAAGTCCTTCTTTTTTCTGTCTCTCATTCATTCATTTTCGAAACCCACTTTGCCCCTGGGTGGCCTAACCTGGCCACTTGTGGGCGAAGGCAGCCTACACCCTGGGCAGGTTGCCTGTTTGTTGCAGGGCCACAATCACACACTAATTTAAAGTGACCAATTCACCTATGAGGCATGTTTTTGGACGGTGGGAGGAAGCCGGAGTCCCCTGAGAAAACCCAGGCATGAGAACATACAGGCTCCACCCAGGGGGGTCCCACGATGGTGATGCTGCTTAGGATCCCCCAGCCAGGGCTTGAACAGGGGGCCCTCTTAAGAGCCTAAAGAGCACTATACACTGTGCTACCGTGCAGCACCTTAGTTTGCTTATATTCTTTGTTTTTATGAGCTTTTGAGCAAACTGTTTATTTTTGGTTTTATATTTTAGAAATTGTATATTTGTAACATTCACAGGTTTTGCAAAGACTCTTGACTCAAAAGTAAATGTTTATTTTCTCACAGGAAACATTTGTATTCCCCAATCTGATTGGTGGAAAAAGATCATTTTTGTTTATTGTCTAAGGTTAGATTAAATCAGGCAAACTTTTACAATTGTTTGTTCTACGATTGTATTTGTGTTGAATCACACTACAAAAATAAAATACCAAAAGAAAAAAAAAACATTACATTTTTGACAGGCCATTCCCTAAAACAGTAAAAAAAAATCACTATTGCCCATCTTTTAATTACATAACAAATACTAAACTCACGAAATGCTTTAAAAGTTATGACTATAAGATGTGAAAAAGAAATAATCCTGATCTTAAAGGTTGTGTGGGTGGTCAACCACAAAGACATGGGGTAGGATTCCTCTGTGCTCTGCTCTGGGGTTTGGATGGTCAGGTGGCAGAGTTTTGTTGTCACTCATCTTACTGAATCCCATATTAGTAACAATGGCAAGAAGAACAAAACTAAAATAAAAATAATAAAATTCCTTGTAGTTGTGGAACTGCATTGAGACGTGCCTCGATGATAACCTGCTTGTTGTTCTGCTATCCACTGGAGTTAGGGAATTTCCTCCTCTGATGGAAGTCCTCTGCTCCTGACCTCCAGTCATCTGCGAAGGCATGACCATGTATTCCCCTATGATGATGTGCCAGATGGCAGTGACCACCTGGGGGAGGAGGATGCAAACCATGGAGAGACCAACCTTGAAGCTACTGGCTATGGTTGTGAAGGAGTCTCTAGTGGCAAGATAACAACACATATTAGATACTATAATATTAGAAATGATTGTGCAACTTTAAAGCAGTAAGAAGAGGTGTTTAAAATTGCATGGACGTAAATGAAACATTGCTTTAAAAAATAAAACTACATATTTTCCTTGATAAAAATCACAAGACGCACCACCGAAGATGTAAAAATACAAAACTCTGTTGTGTGTTTCAACAATTTACAGTGTCTTGACTAGGAATCATATGAACGCAAAGAAATAGATAACTCAGGATTTTTCAAATTCTACAATTTCTGTGTAAAACCGGTTTGGACGAACACAAAGCTGATATCTGTTAATGGTAAATGTTTTTTAGGCCAATTAGGTGATATTGAATAATTTCCAGTTGAAAAACTTTGAAAACACAAATGGGATTTTTTCAAGCTAATTTTTAATATGTTCATTTGGAACTAGGACATTTAAATTCTTAAAACTCTTCATTTTGTTTGCTGTTTAGGAATATTTAATGTAAAAACTGTGACTTTTGTACTTATTGTAGTGGTACAAATATTACTTCATACAACAGAAGAATACAAGAAAAATAATTGCTTAAAAGATAATAATAATAAAAATAATTATCTTTATTTATGAATCACTTAATTTGTTCAAACAGACCCAATGTCCTGTGCAGTGACAGATTTTTTTAAAAAAAGCATAAAAAGAAATAAATAAATCTGACTAAAAGTGTTAAAAAATTACATTGTTTAAGCAAAACATAACACAGACATTTCGTAAAAGTGAATAAATGACACTGTGGTGGCTACAAAAAAGAACGGAAACCTCTTTACTGTGTATTAAATGGAGGCAATGATGTAGAATCTCTAACTTGAATTGGTAGATCGTTCCAGAATTGTTGAGTGTTGTTTTTGGTACTTTTTGAAGCTGCTGATCAACTGATCTATGAGGACAGGAGGAGACATATGGCTGCAGGAGCTCACAGAGGTAAAGAGCTGCCACGCCATGCAAGAATTAAAAACAAGTAAGAGAATCTTAAAATGAATTCTAAAATGAACAGGCCACCAGAAGCTAAAACAAAGGAGACGTGATCATATTTTCTTATATGAGACATGCAGTTGCATTTTGCACTAGCTTTCCAAAGTGCAGTGTGTGTGTGTGAGAACGTATTTGCCTCACAGTTTCTTAGGAAGTTCTTGACTTTGTAGCTGAGGCTGATTGTAATTCCTCTCCTGCCTTTTCAACTCCCTTGCTGTCCTTTCCCCTTCCCTTTCTACTGACAGCCCCATGCACATCAAAGCCCAGTGCGACCTTTGTGTCAAGCTAAAGAGATTGAAGAAAGGAAAAAAAAACATTCATTTTCATCGCCCTTGTCCTAGACTGAAACAAACCCACCCAACAGTCTGCATCCTGATGCCTTCTGCTGGTTTCTGCCCTGTAAACGGCGCTGTCTATTAATCCAAGGATCACCAGACAGACTGATTTAACAAGATTGCTTTTGCTATCAGCAAGACCAAATGGTGTTCTGCATTAATCATGTAGAATACAGTGTCCTGTTGAAATAACCCCCCCAGAACTTGAGAGGAAATGACCACATTGTTTTTGCCTTTTTGTTGGGCGGCCAAACTTTTCACAAATGTGGAAATTAGATGAGCTACACCACAAAACGACCGTTTGAGGCTGGAAAAAAATTAATAAACAACAAGGAAATAATACAAAAAAAGAACAAAAAATAGCTATTACTTTAAACTAACAGTTTATGAGAAAAATGTGCAAAACAATGGTTAGATTTTAAAGAAAACAATTCAAAAATAAAGAGTTTGAGCTAAAAGAATGCAAGAAAATGTGGTTATTATATAAAATAAACAATACTGTTTGTCGCAAAAGATTTTTGTGCTTGTAATTGTATTTTACAGTTGGAAATCTAATTGCAATCAATTACAGATCCGGTTTTTAAGCTTTATCGGTTTGATTGATAAGGAATCAGGGGCACGGTATCAAGGGTGAGTGTTCCGAGGTGGGTGGAGACCTCCTCTCAGTCATGTTGCTTTAAAGACCCACTCTGATCATCTATTTAAAAGTGTTCCCAGTGGTCATTTAAATAGGATTACACTGTTTTTAGGTTCAATCCAAAATCTGTGTCATTTTTTAGAACATAGTTTCTGCAGAGCGGCAGGAGTTCATCAGAAATTTGCCTCCGAGTTGTGGGCGGGACTTTTGGCATGAACTACGCCTGCCCCCATTTTCCATCATCCCTTTGTTAACACTCTCTCCCGCTAGCTTATAGGCCTTCACAACCCCAACCTAACATTACCAGTGCAACAAAAAAGGCGAGCAATATTGGAGGTATCCAGTTGGACAGTTTTGAGCCAGATGCCAGCACGTACGAGAAAAAATTACAAATTAAAATTTGGCCACATCCGTATCTGCGTCTGTCCATTTGTCTGAGTATTCTTCATCAAGGTTAGCGGGATGCGACAACGTTAGACCTCTGCTGACAGAAGTTGGAGGAAGCTTTAACCCAAAGTCTTTAAATGCCAGTTTGAGAGAGTTGATTTCAGGTCAGAAAGGATGTCACAACATTGAAAGAGACAGCCTGCGTCTGATCTGATGAGAAGAGACAATGAATGAAGAGAAGGGCTCAGATTCTCACCAAAAGGGAGTCTGAGATCAGATGTCAGCCGGAACAGAAAAGAGATGGAAAATCTTTTATATTAAACCACAAACTACAGTTTAAGGAACAAAAAAAAAATTAAATAATTTCATTTTTGCAGCTGTAACTTGATAACATAAGCTTGATTATTAAAAAAAAAGCTTGGATTTATTTAACATTGACTGTCTAACAATCTGTATTTTTGTATGAAAAATGTCTTCCAGTGGACCTCACATTACTCACAGGACCAAACTGGGTGTTTCTGAAAAAGCTTAGTATAGTTTTTCTTTTTTTTGGGAAAAACTGGTATCACAGATCTGATTTGTGACTGTTTTCCCACAAGGCCTGTTGTCTGGGATGAAGACGTTCCCTTTCTACGAGAAAATAGTAGTTATGCAGCGGTTTCTAAAGCTTGGGGAAATTGACGCTTAGCCACTAACTGCTTACAAAACTGACTGGGATTTTATGGGAAAGTCTGAGATATCGCTCTATTTGGGTCATTTCCAACCACAGACCTTTATATTGAAGGCTTCCAGATTACTTTGATGGTGGTGATTATCATCAGCTTTCATCTCGTAGGGATGACTTCAGCCAAAGTAGAGTGGAAACTCCATCACACACACTATAATACCACCCTAATGGCCAAAAAGCTGCCACAAACATTCCCTCTGCTTGCAACACTGACTCCAGTTCATTCTCGTGAAGAAGTTCTCTGATGCTGCTTTAAAAGAGTCTTTATCGAGTTTGGATATGTCCTTTAGAGTTTGGATATGCGTGCAGTGCACACAGATTTGCCACATTTCATCAGGAGGTTTCCATGATGCATTAGCTCAAGGATACAGTCTGTCAGTGACACCCTGCTGACAGCTGCCACGGATTTGTGTGTGTCACAGAAAAAGGATGGAGTCAGCTCAGGCTGTTTCTCCTGTTGCTTTCCAGCAGAAATGTCATGTGTTGTCTTTATTTTTTAGAGATCCCTTAACAAATTCAGGCCATTCGGCTGGCTAAATAACACCGGGGTCTCACGTTTGTTTGCTTTCTCCACCATCGAGCTGCTAAAGCATCTTTAGCACCAATTATGTGCTCAGGGGAAAATGCCAAATTTATAAATAGTGTTTTGTTGAGTGTCTACATGTTTGTGGCTGTAAAACCATAAAAATGAGACCCGGAGCGCTTCATGTCTACGGTGCGAGCTGACGGCTTTGATCCGTAAATGAGGAGAGGATGAGTCACTCTCTTCACTTATTGCTTCTTTTTCTCCAGCTCACCTTCCTTATCTGGCTGCCTCTAAGCTGGGATTTGCCACTATTTCCTTCAAGCCTTCTTATTTCCCTTTTTGCTTTTGAACATATGATACATCCCTTTTTCCTTCATCGTGACCTGATTTATCAAACGAAACCTTTTTTAGTGCAGGTTTTTACATCACTGACTCTGGACTGCTCTGCTTTTTTTTTTTTTTTTTTTTTTTTTGGCCAAAATGAATTAAAAATGACTCAAGATATTTAAAGTTTTGGCTCCTGGAGCAGATGGTCTGGACTTCCTTCTCCCTCACATGGAGACAGCTTGTCCTTGGCTGCACTAACAGAGAGAGATTAGAGTTTCCTGTGAGGTCCTGCTAGGTTTGCGCAGTAGATTTTCGGTCCTACCTGTAATGATTTCCATTTGCGAAAGCGCCAAACAAGGACATTTGAACTTAACAGATACTTCATTTGACCAGACTGTTGTTATTAAATCTTAGTCTAATAATGTGAGAAAGAGAAAAAAAAGAGTTTTGGGCAGGAAAGTAAAAGAAATGGGGCATGACAGACTTGATTATTAAAGTCTTTATTAGCTTTGGGCTCCATGTATTGGAACCCGATACAACAGCACAAGAAAAAGTTCTGCAAAAATACATCTTCAATCAATAAAAAGAAATATGTGATTAAATAGGATACAAAATAGCAGCTAAATAGACTATTATAAAGAACATGCAGGGATTTTTTTTTTTAGAAATTAGAACTGCTTAATCTAGAAGGGAGCTGTAATTATAGACTGATCTAGTTTAGCAATCTAAGGATGCACACACTATTACGCTGACAGCTTTTCTTGTGAATTTCAGATTTTCAGAACAGTCTTTAGTTTGCTCTCTTTTTTACACACTCCTTTCAGGTCTGTCGTTTTGTCCGTCAGTCTGGGGATCTCCCTGTAGGTAACAAAGATGCTCCATTATTTACAAATTCACCAAATTATTCCTTAGCAGTAAATCAACGCCTCACCAAGACGGAGAAAGCTCCTGTACGACCCGTCTTCCCCCTCTTGGGTGGATCCAGCTTCACCTGTCTCCTCACTCTGACCACCTGCAGGAGTGTTGACATACAGTGAGTGTTTTCCCTTTGCAGAACTGAAAAGTACCGAATGACTGCCTGCTTAACCAGACGGATCACTGAGGTGAGCATGTTAAACGGATCCAACAAAACACAGGGAGGTGGCTTTTTAATTCTTGATAGAACATTTTCCTCGGCCCAGCTGTTCGTCTGCTGCTTCCAGGTTGCCATGGAGACTCACCTGTAGGGGGGAGGATGTCTTGTTGTTGCTAAGGAGGGAGAAAGAGCCAGGGCGGGTTCTGCGCTTGCTCTTTTTCTTCGCAGCTTGAGTCAAGTGTCTCCTGGACCTATCAGCCTGAGGAATGCATTGAGACGGAGGTTCATGTAGACAAAAGTACACACAGGGTTTCAATCATCCATATTAAACTTTTAAACCAAAGATCCAAAGTCGTTATTTTAACCCCAAAATATGAACCTGTTTGGTTCATTTTGTGGACTGTTTTTCACTTCTGTCAGTCCTCACAGAAGGTCAACAATGTCAGAACTTCCCTGGATCTTAAAGTCCCACTCCAATCATCTTTTGATCTATTAGAAAAGCGTTCCCAGTGGTCTTTTAGGCATGATTATGCAAATTTCAATAAAAAAATAAAATAAACCTGTGTCATTTTCTAGGACAGTATCTGTGGATCAGCAGTAAATAAAAAAATAGCCTCTAAGCTGTGGTTGGGACTGTTGGCACAGAGTGAGCCCGTCTTCATTTCCCATCATCCCTTTGTTCACCGGGTCTCCCGCTATCTTACAGCCCCTCACAACCCAAAGCTAACATTACGGGTGTAACAAAAATGGTAGCAATATCGAGGCTATCCAACTGTACAGTTTTGAGCCAGATGCCAGGTCAGACGAGGAAAACGAAGACGTCTGCAAGGGGATGCATCAGAATGGAGAGGAGCAGGAAGCTCATGACCTGCCCATTGTAGTTTATACAAGTTATTTCAAACATGTTTCCTTTTCTCTGCTTCACTGCTTATTTGTTTGTCGGATTCAAAACAAATTGAATAAAAACAGTCTCAGAAATGTTATTTTAAGCTTAATTTTCTTTAAATAAGTCCTCCACCACGAGAAAAATGTTACAAAAACAAGAAAAAATCAACATAATCACAAATTTAGGTGGAGTGGGTCTTTAACTGCCAGCGCTTTCACTAATCCCTGCACCCCCCCCAATTTAGGTTTTGCTGACTGAGCATCAGGAGTGGTTTACCTGGATGAAAGTTTTTGGGAAACCTTTGACAGACACAGCTCCAGGCAGGCTTAAGTGACTCAGGTGGGTGGGACCCCGCCGCTCCAGCTGTCTCTTACGTCTGAACGAAACCTACAAGGATGAGAGAGTCAAAACCCACAACCACAACCAGACCAGCATGTTTCCCTGAAGGTTAGTGTGCCTCATGTTTTGTGTGCTGTGGGTGCTGAATGAGCTCCAGTCTGCTTTCCATCACTGGAACTTCAGCTTCGATACTGGAGGGAGAAAACAGCCAAATGAATATTGCTTTTGGCTCCATCATTTCCTGCACTAGTTTGCTCAGCTAAATCACTGTTATTGATCCACTCATTTTCAAAATAAATGAACTGTCACTTTGATAAACGATGGATTTTATTCTGCTACTTAGGACTTTAGACACATAACAACATACCCTGGAGGTTTTATTTGGATCAGTTATTTTCTTTTTACTTTACTGAGGAAAAGGATCAACTATCAAAGAAAAAAAAGGTTAACCTCAAAGATTAGAAGTCAGTTTTCAGGTGATAAAGTTAAATGATCAAGCTGGTGGTGCTGCGAGGGGAAAGGCACTGCACTTCATAAAGAACGTGGTCAGCACTTTGCTAAAGATTGTGCTTACAAGCTACAGCGCTGAAAGTCTTCGACTCTGAAGGCTGAACGACAGGTGTTAATGTCTGAAAAGAAAGCACAGGAGTCCAACTGGAAAGATTTATCAAATAAGTTATTCAAATTAATCAAAATTGTCAAATTCTGAATGTATGTTTCCTTATTCTTCATGTTCTATCAGGATCATTTTTCATATTTTTAAGTGGACAAATTGGGGAAGTGAAAATGTTAAAAGGATTTCTAGGAAGAGTAACGTGAGGAAGAAGGATTTTAAGCATTCAATTTTGTTTGCCGTTCTTTACGATTCATTTTTTGGATTGATTTTAATGGTTTTATTTCCTGCCTTATTGTGAAAATTTAAAAAAAAATCCCATTTGGTTTTCTATTTTACTCTCCATAGCATTTTACTTCAGTTCCACTTGTGGAATCCAAGTTTTTTATGTTTTCAAGCATGCTGACTTTTTGGACCAATTTATGATCAGTTTGGACCTTTTACATCTTATCATTTTTGCTTATTAAATAGTTTTTTAATCAGTGCAGTCATCTTTTTGTCTTTCTCTATGTTATGGCATATGAAAACTTTTAAAATTTAGATTTGAAATCGTGGTGAATACAATCTTTAAACATCAGGAGTTTAAATGTGAAATTGTAAATGTTAGACAGCAAAGGAGCAACCCACGGCACCTTTTTCTCAAACATTTCCTGTAAAAATGAATCCACTTCTCCTGAAACGTTTCCATTTGTTTGCTTTCCCTGCAAGTCTGACTGCGTAATATCATGTTTGGACTTCTTTTGCTGTAGCTTACAGTCACCGATGGAGCAAACTGATCTGAATCACACAGTGAATTCCAGCATCTGTGGACTTTCTGTCAGGAAAAAGTGAGTCATCACATTATCCATGAGCAGAAACCCTTCAATATCCCTGCTGAGTAACACGGTTCAAAGTGATGGTTTAGAACCACTCCAAGCTGCATAAGTGGTTCAAACCAGCACACACTGACCAACTTTCCACTCACAGATTTGTAACAATGGGTCACTTTCCTCCATAAGTAAGTGAACACATTTATGCACTCAATGAAACTGTTTTTCCTGTGGAAATTGTGCCGTAAAACCATAGATGACATGTTTCACGCAAAAATAAAAAATGGTTCCATTTCCACTTTACTTTATCAGGACGTTCTAAGAACTTCCCATCACTGCAAATCTGATGTATCTTGGAAAACCATGTGTTTTACCGCTGGAGGGGAAATATAATTTGCATGAAAGCATGAAAGCTGCAAACGTGACACATACCAGACCATCGGCGAAAGGTAATGCCCTCTGCTCACTCGGATCATCTTGCTGAGAGAAAAAGAAAGTTGGGATTGAAATAGCAGTTTAGTGCAAAAAACCCCACAAATATATATTTTGATTTGGCAAAGAAAATTGTTGCCTAAAGCCTCAGCTTCTTTAACAAACTCATAAATTAGGTCTTTAATTTTCACAAACTTAAGATGTTCATCCAGTCCTCTGGTTCCTGCAAGCGTGTGTTTTTGGCCTCTAAATTCAAGATTTAATGCTTTCCACATCAAATGACTTTGGCAGGAGCAGACAAGTGCAACTAAAACTTAACTAAATCAGCAAATATAGGCTGTGAGAAGATGCTGCTGCTGGTAATAGTTAGCTGCCACCACAACTGAAGCGTGTAATTGTGCGCGCTTTAATTACATAAGAACTGTCTGCAGCAGAAAAACTCATATGTGGTGCAAAACTCCATCAGATGGAGCTGGAGTTCCCAGCGCCTTTCTGCATCTAAGACAAACTCATTGTCTACATGATTACTTTGGACAGAACATGCAGACTGTCCACAGAAAAATGTTGACCACAGCTTTAAAGCGTAACAGCTGGTATCCACATGAAACGCCAAGAGAGAGGGATTTTGTTGAGAGGTATATTTTTGGTGGCACATCTGCAAACACCATTACAATAAGACTTTGTTAGTAGAGTCGGCACAGGTCAGGAACTGATGGTAAACGTCCCCAGCCATCCTTGAACAGAAGTCTCACCTCTGAGCAATGCTTTTCTTGATGTAGGAGTAACTACAGTCACTACAGCTATAACTGGTTTCCTTTGACCCAACAGCCGTTTAAACACTGACCACATACTGTCTCTACTCATTCAAATATGGGAAAGAACAAACTTAAGATTATTTATTCTTCTGAAATATTGATGGTTAACAATGAAATTCCTTTTAAAGTGAGTGATGATGAGAATTGCAGATTTCTTTTACTACAGCTTTCAATTTTACTATAGATATTCCACTTTTAATAACACTCCTTTGATACAAATTTTGCAGACAAGTCATCTTTACATAATCTGGACATTTTCTATATCAAATTTGACAGAGAGACCATTGTTCAGTGGACGCAAACAACATTTAAGTAGGCTCCCACATGATGCACTTACCTGCGTGGAATCTAAGGACTTCACATCACGACCAGCACATAATGAACACTTCTGTCCTTCCCTAACTATCACATCTATTCCAAGTGCGTCACGTACCTGTCTGTTTGTGGTCTGCCCGCTGACACAGAGCTCTCCTCGGCTTGCTCCTGAGCAGTCCAAGGCTTGTGACAGCAAGCTTGCCTGCAGGCACAGCACGCACACCCAGACGCTAAACCCCATGATCCAGGCAGGAACCAGACTGTTCCCAGCCTCCGTCAGCTCTCAGCTTTATATTCTCGGCCTCTCCTAATGGGGAACAGATGCAGGGAAACGGGAGGCCATGCCAGTTTCACGCAGACAAACAGCCCACCACAAGCATGTGCTCCACACCAGCCAGTGGCCTGTGGTCCTGCAGAAACATGTTAGACATCTTGCAGGATCGCCTTTTTGAAAGAAAAAAGAAATACGCCACTTCTCTACATACATCGACCCCAACCCAAAGAGGAAAAATAAACTCAAATTTCCACTTATGTCTGCAATGCAGCTGTTGAAGTTTAATAAAAACTCTACATAAAAAAGACTGTTTTTCTGCTTCCTGCTGAGATGTGAGCAAAAGCAGATTTTTGTAGTTACTGTAATTTTTATTCCAAACTATTTAGTGAGTTTTTGAAAACAACAATCACGCCTACTGTATGAGTAATCAGAGTTGGGGGTGTCTCATTGCAGAAATAATGTATTACAGTAACAAATCACTTTTTCTTACTTGTGCTCCGTCACTAAAGGCTTTTAAATTCATTTCGACTTAACTAGCAATTAAAATAATTTGTCATGCTCTGACAGGCATGTCCTGTCCTGTTTATTTCACAGCCATTATCTGTCTGTCTTGTTGTTGTAGCTCAACAAATGTAGTAATTGTAACCTGCTTTCATTAGGTAGCATTTGTTTTAGGCAAATACGTCACACTAGTCTTAAGTTCTCTATTTGACCTGTTTTTTTTTTATTTTTTCTCAGCAGAAAGCCTATTTTTAAAAACGTTTTATGGCCTTAACAGTCTAAAGTTGAGGGTTGTCCTTTTATTGTTTTTCGCTCTACCTTGACATTAACGAACCATTTCACCCCTTATCTATATGAAAAATGTTCTGGGGAACTAATTATTACTTCAAGGTAATTTAGAAGCTATGCAATGCTTAGACTTCCAAAATAATTGTATTGTAACTTAAGGGATTACTTTCCAATGTCATTAAAAAGTAATTTGTAATGTATTTCAATTAACTGTATAACACTGTTTTTGTACATAAACTGTCCCTGTGATCTTGATTGGGCAAAGGAATATGAGATGAAATTTTAAAAATATATTTTTTCCTTTTAATGGGATTTTATTCTGAAATAAAGCAGTGTTAAAGAAATTTAAAATGGAGGAATCCCACTGTTACTCATCTGCTCTTTCATTGCAAGTAGCAGCGATTATGTTAAAAAAAAAGTCAAAAGGTTGTGAGAACTTCATAAAAAAACATTCAGGTAAAGTACAAAGTATAACAAAAGCAACATGGTGAAAAAAAACAATACACTGTTGGTGTTGGGGTTTGTAGCCTTGCCAGCAATGAACTCAAAGTGGGAAAACGGTGGCAAAGGAAAAAAACTCCTTCTGTTGCCTCCTGACATACAGTAGATCTGTTTATAAGGAACAAAACATCAATCAGCTCACAACAACCAACATTATACCACTACTCTACATTAACATGATGATATAACAAATGCTCCTGACCCGGTGTGAGAAGCAATGTGTATGCCGTTAAAAGTTGTTTTAATGAACCAGCATTAATCTGACCACATTTTCAGGAGTTGTTTAATCACCGCTCCATGTTGGTTCTTTGTTTACATTACGTAAAGCCTGGCTACAGCGGCCATTTTGGTACAGTTGTTCTGCTCTGAGCTCGGAGCGTCTTCAGACTGAGGAAACTCAGAGCAAACCAGAGCTCAGTCTGACTAGAAACGAACCGAGACCCCCTTCGAAAGATGGGTCAGAGAGTGGCTCCTTGTCCTGGACCACGATCCGCCTGGGTATGTTCAGGCTGAAAATTTGTTCTGGATTATCGGGGGAGAATGAACTCTGGTTCACTTTAAGCAAACTGAGTATCTCCAGTCTGAATGCACCCTTTAGATTTCTAAAATTTGCAGGTTATTCTTTTCTGGCATGCAAATACCAACTAACCTAAAAAGTAAACGATTAAGAGTGCCCTGTAACTAAGGATAAAACTAAGAAGGATAGAATGCTTGTTTGTAGGAGCTATATACTTATTTTCTACACCATTATACAAATAAATTCTTTAAAAATCATATAAGTTCCTGTTTTTTAAATTCTCTCTCTCACAGTTGAATTATACCTATAATGAACATTGCAGGCCTTTCTTATGATTTTAGTGGGATAACTTGCAGAATCCGTGACTGAAAAATAACTGTATGATATTTTAAGCATAAAACAGCAAAAAGAAAGCATCTCCAGGTTAGAAAAGTTGTTCAAGAATAGAAACAGTCTCCAGACGGATTACAGAATGAAACAAATGAGTGGGAGCAGGGAAAGAATAAATCGAATAAAATGCAAACAAACCTCGACTTTTCTCCCACAATGCACCACTGAACAAATATGCAGACCAAATCATTTTAATTTTTGACCTAAAGAAAGAATAAACTGATTTCCTGTCTTTTTTGTGCATGTTATTCTTCCTGTAAATACGATGTTAAATCAGTGACTCAAAGACAGGAAATATTTGTCAAAAACCTCTTTTATATTCCTGGATGTGTAATGTGAACATCTTTGGGAGAGTACCGGCCAACCAGCTGCAAGCAAGCAGTGTGAGTTGATGGACAGGATGTTTAGTCTGAAGGCAAAGTTCAAGAAGAGCAAAAAATACCCGAAAGCAGAAAGTGTTGTTTAATCTGGCAGCCGAGCTTGCGAGCAGACAAACACAACTTTCTTCACTTGACAAAACATTCATTTCTGCTGGAATCCTCATTTATCCTCAACTTAAAATGTATTTAGTAAAATATGTCAGAATCTTATTACCAAGGTTACCAGACAAAAAAAGAAGAAGGGTTGTCTGTTTTTGTTAACCCTTTCATTAAGTGAGGATGTAAAAGCATAAAGTCTGAACCCTACTGGGAATTAACCTCATGAAATGTTGAGATTTGCCCTTTTCTTCATCCATAAAAGGAACAGTCATTTATTGGCAGCTGTGCTTTTAGCTCCTGTGTCTTGTGAATGTTTTTGAATTGGATGCTGTGGTCCTGAAGCCCCCATCTTCAGAGAAATCCCCTTTATTTCCTCCAAAGCCCTCATCTGTCATTGTGTTTTAGAAGTAAGAACAGATAAACTATACAACTATTTTTCATGTGTTTTTGTCAAGGCAGATTTAAAAACAAAGGAAATGTGGAAAAAGCAGTTTAAGCTGTACCAAACAACAGAAAAAACATCCTATAGCTGTTTAATTACAAAAAATATCTGCTGAAAAAAGCAGAACAATCTGAGATCATTCCAGGGTGGAAGGGGAAACAAAGAGGACCTGATTGATTTTTAAGAAAAAAGTCAACCAAGCCTCTGCTGCAGAAGACTCTGCTCTATTCTGCTGTTGCAGCAAACACTTTATCCTGTCGTTATTTTAAGGACAGGTCATCAAGTCAGGAATTGCAGGTCAAACAGATGGAACTTGCAGAGCACCCTCTGCTGGATCAGGAGGTAAATGAAACTATTTTACAGGCCATAAATCAAGTCATTACACCTTGTAGGCATCTCTCTTTGTCCAACACAAAAGATTGCGGCATCTCCATCCTTTAAATTATGCATCTGAGTTGCAGACAAGATGGTTTGTCTTAGTTTTAACACTAATGCATGCCCCACCCAGAAGCTATGGTTTTCCCCAAGTGAATTCCAAGGGTTGAGCCTGCTGTAAATGTGGTATTGTCAAAAATGCTTTCTATAAAGAATGAAAGGCTTTCTTTACTGCTCGGTATCAACTTGGTCTCACATCAATAGCTGTGAAGATCTGGGAGTTCACTTTGTTTCAATTCCATATCAGTCACACTTTATTGTTGAGAGTTTTTTTTTTATCTGCAGTTCAGGTTTGGTTTCTGCTTCGGCTTTCAAGTCCTAAATCTGTAAAAAAAACAGCAAAAATGACTGCTATAAGAAATCCTTCTTTGGTCACTGTAGTTTTAGATCACATTTTTACTAAACATATACATATATATACAAACATATAGATTTTCAAGCTACTGATCTAGAAAACACTCCAATAACTTCTTTCTACTGTGATGTTGCCATTTTAATTTTTCTTTAGGGCATATTTGTAGTAAGTTTGGATGGTATATCAATTTTCGAGAAATACGTTTATGGCTTTAGTCCCAAAACGATCCTGCTATCAATCTGCTCTGACTCTGTCTTGGTGTACATCAGAAGAGTGGATACGCCATTCAATTCAAGCCTATCCACAGTCTAAACTGTAGGTGACTATTAAAACTATATAAAGGTTTTTGTTAAAGTTGTCTCCATGAATCAATATATACTTGGCCACTAAGCACATTTGAAACTTAAAAACAAACAGAGAGGAGTGGTCATGAAACATACCGCATTTCACCATGTAAAGGAAACATTTTAAAGACCCACTCCAACAAACAACATTTTTGGTATTTTTAACATATTGTGGTATTTCTTAATGATAGAGGGCATATATAACGTGTATTAAGATCAATTTTGCATTTTTCTACCACAGTTCATCAACAGCATGTAAAACGGTTAAAGTCTTCCCTCTACAATCAGCTTGGCAGTTTCTTAAATACACAGTTACAATGACAATAAAAAATGTCACATTTTGCATGCATTTGTTTATAAAAAAATAATATGATACAACATATGTTCATTCATGAATGAATGAATGAAATGAATGATACAATATATGCTCCTTTTTAGGCAAAGTGAACCCATATTTGCCTACAAACCCAAATGTGTTCAAACACAATGGGTTAGATCCACTGTTAGTCTGTTGTGCAGCATACATTGAAATTAATTGAAGATGTGTGCATACAACTCTGTACCGTGAAGAGAATGAAAATAATTGCATAAAAATGG
The DNA here is from genome assembly GCA_014656515.1 of Oryzias celebensis. Classification (NCBI taxonomy): domain Eukaryota; kingdom Metazoa; phylum Chordata; class Actinopteri; order Beloniformes; family Adrianichthyidae; genus Oryzias; species Oryzias celebensis. The sequence goes on from BNCR01000012.1 coordinate 35,572,649, forward strand.
CAAAGTAAAGCTCATTGCTGGATCATGTGGTTGTAATCTGTGCTATGAAAAGGAGAGCTCATCTTCTTGTCCCACCTGTCTGTGCAAACACTGGTCTTATTGCAAATCAATACTCCTCTCCACCACACTGTCCTCCTCTTCCTCTGCAGCAGCTTTGGTAACAGCTATGGCAAGGTGCGAGGGTGGGAAAAACAGCGAGGCTTTCAGAGCTGTCATGTGGAAACATCACGGGGAGCCAAGGACGGGGCTGAGGGAAAAACAACACGGCTGTGATGCAATTTGTATTTGTCTTTGAGCAAAGACAAAACCCAGGCTGCCACCTTACATTTCTCTTCATCTCCATTTGACTGAGCTCAAGCTTTAATAAGTCATCAGAAAGCCAACATTATTTATCTTTAATTGAACATCTGTAGGCTTCATCTCATGCTCGCTTGATATGAAAGCATTAGTAATCGCAGGCAGCACAGTTTAATCCCACACGAGGTCCTTTTGATCCAGATTGTCATAACTTACATATTTTAACATCAAAGCTGCAGAGAAAAGAGGATTTTGCCTTTGGATAATCAATTTAACCAAAAATCATTGGCAAAACATCATATATACAAACAGTTTCCTCAATATTTTTTCTGTACAAATGGGAATAGGCATGCAGACCCAAAATGACAGAATGCCTTAAATTCTGTTTGTGTTTTAACTGGTTAAAAGGGCATTTTTTTAGGTGATGAGTAAAATATGGGACTACACTCTAAAGAGTTCAAAAGCTGTTTGTTTTCACTTTTAATGTTGGCTTTTGGAGTTAAATTTGGCTATCTTAGGAGGTCCAGCAGTAAAGGAAATAAATAAAATAAAGTCAATCCAAACATCTCCACCCACTACCATATTTCCATCCATACACTGTTGGAATTACTGCAGTTCATCAACCCCAGATCTCATCTTGTGTGGTCCTTTTCTTGGTTTTTCCCACAGACTATACGTAGTAGTTTCTTGTGCTTCACCGTTGATACCATTTTAGGCAAACGCGATGACCTTAAACCCCAATCTTTCTGACCGTGATGTTGTAGAGTTTAGGATTTAATTTGCACCTATGATAATCTAATGGGCGCACCCTCACTTGAGAGCATGTGTCCTGGATGATGAATCAACATAAAAAACATGTAAATCAACAATAACTTGAAATGCGTTGACCCCTTGATGCCTGCATTTATTTCCAGTAGTGACAAAAAGCACTTTTTGCTTTCAAGCAGATTCTAAATTAAGACAAGTTTGGAGAAGAAGTGGTTTGATACGTACTACTACATAATGCGTTATTAAGCTTTAAGGGGTTAAATTAAGTTCAAGTCTGTCATAAACCCTCTAATTTTCTACATCTTTACAGATGAATAGGTTTAGACTTACTTGGTTGTGTACAAATACGCCATATGTTGGATGAACTGATCTGGCGGCAAGAAGTCTGCTCGCCAAACCAACCTCAAACAAAAAGTGCAAGTCATCTTAACCTGTTAAGAACCATACCAAAAATAAAATAATATATATATTGTTCCCATTGTGCTTGGTGAGTGACATAATTAATCTGGTTGAGCATATTTTGTTAAAGGGTTCAATTAAAGTTAAAAGTTTCAATTCTGCCACACCATTTTTAAAGCCCTATCTGCCATTTAACATTAAAATTTAATAGGTTCTCTTAGAATTTTCCTTTTCTATCTATCATCTATGGAAAAAATACTGGGGACTTTGAGGAAATCAACTCAAGTGTGAACAAAATGAAAGAGTTCTTTATTCACGCTTCATTTTACTGATCTATTTAAGAAAACACATGTTCCAACTCAAATTGACCTCTTATATAACATCGTCCCTGATCATGGTTCACTCACTCTGGAGACTGAGACCAACATGATGAGTCAGACGTAGCACAGGTCATGCCCTCTCACTATCTCTCATTTATATTCCACCCTCTCTTTGTTCCGGTTGCCATGGCAGCAAGAAGTTGGATTCAAACAATGAGACTGAAGGCTAAAGCTGCTGAGGACAGGAGGGAGCTGACTGTATTTTTGTCTGGTTTAAGGAAGGTGTGGATAGACTCGGCCACACAAGCACTGCATCTATATTTTTCCTTCATTATAACCATTGTTTTCTCTGTGCATCATGGCCACAAGCAAAGTTGGGGAAATCTATTCAAATATTGTGAAAATGTGAAAGGAGCTGAAATTATTTTGTTCATTTTTCAAAGTGGATTAGAGTTTCATTAAGCTCAAGGTTCCTGACAATTTCTTCTGCATTTGTTATGAATCTGTCTTTGGATTTCAATATGTCATTTACTTAACTGCTGTCCTTATCATCCAGAGCAGCAATTGTTCCCAACATTATAGTTACCTGGACTGGAGGTTATTTGTCCATGCTGAGCATGTGTTAACAAGTGCTGCTAAAATGCTCCCAGAACTGAGTGGCTAGCAACAAAAATACTCCCAACAGCTGTTGCTGAACTTGGCCTGAGAATTTTATTGGCAAGCAAGCTGGGAAATGGAGTGGCTGGCAAATTTACTCCCTCTCATGCTGCTTTCTGAAATAAAAACAAAAAAGGAGGAGGGATAGCGAGCTTCTTTGCTGCAGTGTGACTAATATAGTCTGGAAGGAGACTGACCAGACAGTCAATATGTTGTGGTTTCAAAATATTACAAGGGAAATGAATTAGTCTGGGCTCACTTGTGCAAGAAAAGGATATTTAACATTAGGAGTGCGATGGCGTTCCCTACACGTTTCCAAAATTCTGATGTCTGCAAACCTAACTTTCCATATCCTGCCGTGTTCGCATGTTGTGTTTTTGTTACCTTGTTTCACAAAATGCTGATCAATCGTAATGAACATCTGCTCTGGATGCATTTTTAAGCACCTGAATTAACTGGCACCAGTGAGTGGCTAGACTTCACGGAGGCAGTTTTCCAGAAGAAAAGGTTTTTGTTTTCCACTATGAGGGTGGTTTTCCAAAGGTCCTGCAAATCTAGCTCATTACTCAACCCAGAAGACAATTAGCGCTCACTTATTAGCGGTAACAGGAGGAAATGGCTTCATGACTCCTTCCGTCACAGAAGCCTATCCACCCCTGTGGATCCCGAAAATACATTTAGCAAACGCCATGAAAATTGCAAATCCATTTATCTTTTTTGTTAAATGGGAAAAGCAGCATTATTTGCCTTGAAAGCATTTTTCTCAATTTTATTACACACAGTGTAAATCAGTACAGATAATGAGTGACTCAGAGTGTTTGTTTTCTTTATGTGATGCTTCGTTTCCAACACTAAAACGGCCACTTAAGGAGAATTTGTCATGCAGAGTACGTAGATGCTTCACCTCCACCCTTTTACTGGCGAACACGTGAACTTGGGTTTGAAAGGAGTAAGGTAAGCAGCTGCCAGCAGGGTGGATCGGACAGAAATGTACTTTTTTATTTAGCATTCGTATGGCAACAGCACAGAGTTCAACTCTAGCATTATAATTGGATTAAAAACAAGAGGTTTTATACAAAAATAAGTACTCTGACCCAGATGTATGCTACTTTTCACTAGAACCAATTAAATATTTTACCAATAGTTTACTAATGAGATACAAGTATCTGACTCACCCCACCAGGAACCAGCTGCACAACACTCAAGACTCTAGTATTTGTTTATAAGTAAGTGCTGCGCTTCTGTGTTGAGTTAATGATGGGAAGTAGAGGCTCTTGTGACACAGCAAGCACCCTCACACATCAACTCCATTCATTGTAGCGGATCCTTACACAACCAAAAGGAAAAATATAACATGGTTAACTCCCTGTTCCAGATATGAGCTTATATCCAAGAGCGCTGAGATAAAACACATCATAATTGTGTCTATTTTCAACAGGCAGATTGTGATGTTCTACACATGTAACGTGATGTCAGATCAAAGTGTTAACTGTGCTGCGGCAATACAATATATTTACATAGTTAATAAAAAAAACATGACACCCACCCATCTGATAGAAGTGTAGAATATGGAGAAAAGGGAAAGAGCAACAGAAATGTACCTCTGAGTTATGGGTGCGACTATAGTCTGGAGTGAGCCTTTCTTCATTTCCAATCATCCCCTTGTTTACACTCTGTCCTGCTGGCTTACAACCCCTCAGAACCTCATCCTAACATTACTAGGACAACAAAAATTGAGGGCAATATCGGAATTATCCAGGCGTATAAGTTTTAGCCAGATGCTAGCTCAGACGAGGAAAATGTAGACGTACTGTGCATGGATCTAGTTGTCTGCAAGCGGATGCGTCAGAATGGAGCTTAGCAGGGAGCTTGTGGTGTGCTGCTGTATATTTTACGTATCAACTACAGCATTTTCAAAAAGAATGTTTTGCCTGCTGCTGATTCACAAGGATTTGTTTAAAAATATACTGAGAAATAACATTTTAAACTTGATTTTCTACATACATGTCCTCATCATGTCCTCCTAAAATGACCAAAAACACGATTTTTTATTAGCGTCTGTAAATGTGTCAGGTGAAGAATATGACCTTGAGTGTTCTCTCTATTCCATCCCAGAACCCACTCCTTAAATCTGTCTCCAGTTTGTTTCAGCTGCATGCTGTCCTTTGTTCCTACCATTCAACTTTCCAGCTGTGATCCTCGGTGCAGCTTTCTGGGAAACACCATCTCCCTTGGCGTTGACCCTTGCTGCCTTCCTTTTTCAGGTTGCCAATGATGGTCTTGTATTCAACAGTTTTGCTTGACAATTCTTTGTATGATTTAAACATCGCAAGCAGAAAAAATACAGGTAATCAGGCGAAACAGAATGAATAAATGACTAAAATAGCACAAATAAGGATTATAATGAAAATAAAAGTTAAGAGAAAAATAAATATTGTTTTCTCAATTTTGGTTAACAGAAATGTCACTCTGCAGAAGGGAGCAGCCTCGTAACCTGATGTTTTATCATCACAGTGGAAGTTTGGTGTTTCTAAAAGTATGCTGTGTGCAGCCCAAATGTTATGCACTGACATCATGTCCATCTTTTATAGACTTATTGTGCTTTTATTACTAAATAAACAAAGCACACCTGCAAACAAGGAGGCAATAAGCTGCACAGCAGCTGTGACTGCAGACCTGAAGATGCAGCTGTTAATGCCGTGAAAGGTCACACCAAACAAAGCAAGCAAGTTACATTAGGACACTAGTGACCGCGTCTGCAGCATTATAGTAACATTCAGGCTGTCAGTGTTTAACATCAGCATTTACACAGACTGACCCATTGACTTAGATAAAGACAGAAAAGCAAACGATGTATTTAGAAAATACAAATTAAAAGTAGAAGCTTTTTTTCACAATTTTCCCAGATTGAATTTTAGATGATTTGTGTGGATCATCAGTATTATTTGGCCAAAAATATCAGATTTAAGTGTGATATGATGACAGCAGATGTTGACTCACAAAAGTTTTATTTTATCATCAAACTGAATATATATATAATGGTTAAGTGGATGGTCACACTTCTAAGATTCCTGATGGTTCAGGTATTCTTGATATTTGTCGTTACTTTTCAGTGCCTGCTTGAAGATCAGAACAGCTGCACACATTCTTGTCGTTCCAAAGGAAACATTTAAAAAATGGCCGCTGATTGGGATTAATCGACTATGACTGCTGTTTAAAATGCTTACATTTGGTTTTTCTTTGCAAAGGTCTTTAGAGGACAGATACATTCGATCTCTGTTGCTGTGAAATTATATTCGACGGGAGCAATGTCACACCAAACAGTAATCACACACCCGTCACCCCATTTTTCCTCCACACTTCAGCAATCACCATAGCCCAAAAGCCTTTTTAAGGGGGTCCATGCTGAGAAAATCTACTGGAGTGCATGCAAGAGCTCGCTTCACTGACCTGCTTGTATTTTTCCACAGCTGCAGCAGAAAATGACTGAACGTTTCACCTTTTGCCACTTGGGAGCTTAATGGGATTGTTAAAATTTACAAATCACACTGTAACGAGCTAAATCCCGCTGGCATAGATAACATTCACAACCCAAGCCATCAGTAAAAACAAACAATCAAAACGAAGGAGAATTTTATTTTTCCAATCAACTGCAGTTTATGTATTCACTAATGTCAAATCAGCAGCAAATCAATATTACTGGAGCAAGAAGCAACTAAAAGCCTTTTTATAGTATGTGAGCAACTGAAGTAGCAGAGATGTGACCAAAGGCCTGGCTAATATGAAACTCCATAACCCTCATCTCAGTGGATAAAACATTACTTACAAAACCAGAATTACAAATGGGGTCTCTAGTATTTCCATTTTCTTCTCTATCTAAATAACAATCATACTTACATAAAACTCAGCATCACACATAACACTTTGAATTACCAAGATCAGTTTATTCCATCTATTTTCTAAACTCAAATAATCTCTTTTGGGATCACTGAGCTGCTGGAGCCTATCCAGTCACGTCTGTTGAAGGACCAAACAAAGTCTAAAAACCACACACACATTCACACCCAAGGATAATGCTACGGTCACAAACTGCCACCCTGTGATGGGGAGACATTGGCAGAATCTTCGAGGTTTCATGCCACCCTCCGATTTTGGAAAATTATTGATGTGTTTATAATTGTAGTTGGTGTCACTCAGGGGGCCATCAGGCATCGGTAGCCAGATCCCCCACTGACAGCAGCTCTGACTGGACAATGTGTAAATGTCTGTTGATGGCGGCCATCCATATCAAGGGCCATCAGCTGCCAGCCGCCCGGTAGCCCAGGGTTATAAAGCAGGGCGTTCTGCACCACTGGTCATTTGCAACACTTTGAGCTCACATTATGATATTGTCAATTTACACATTTATTTTATTTTATATTTTTTGACAATATACCTCCCAAGAAAGCAAAATGTTCTGTATTCTTTGTATTCCTCTCAGCATTAATTCATCAATACACAGGTCTCTGAGTCGCTCTGGTACCATCATCGCCATGATGAATTTTATGCAGCATCAATACTGTGTCCCCATTTGGACCCATGGTGGCCAGGACAGCCAGATGAATGTCTGGTCATCGCTGAGCCTCTAACCCATGTAAACAGCTCTCACTAAGTGTCCCCTGCTGCTACCGTACAATTTCTAACAGTCAGACGGTGGCATTGGGGTTTCAGCACTAGAGGGTGTAATCTGAAATTGGCCGATCATCAGACAATTTGGGGGATTTTGGAGATCCTCCTATTAGTCAGTTATTGGATTGCTGCCTTCCTGCCACCCGCCTGTCCCTGGACTGCCATCACACGACCTCAAAATGTGCTGGTTGAGTGGGTGTGTGTGTGGGGTGGGGGTGGTTGTCACCCTGTGGTCACCCTGTGGCGTGTAAAAATGTGACTGCCACCTCCCGACAACAAATGCTGCCACACCTGCTGAATGTGCTGAAAAACTTTTAGGTTGCACGAGGTGGCATTTTGGGGAATGTGACTGTAGTCTAATTAGAGTCACCGGTTAACCACAGATACATATTCTTTGGACTGTGGAGAAAGTCCTAATGTCCTTAGAAAGCATACATGTAGAAGAAGAACATGCAAACTCCATAAAGAAAGGACCAATAGCTGGAATCTGAGCCAAAGCCTTCTAACTGTCAATTAATTTTCTCATCAATTTTTTGTAAATCAAGTTGGCTCATTTTTAAGGTTGCTTCTCTTATCTTTGCACCTTCCTCTTATTGGATTTTCTGTTTTTATTGTTTCCTTGTTTGACTATTGTTGTGTGAAGGTACAGTGTAAATAAACTCCATAAAGACATGCTTCGTAGTTTAATTCCAAGTTGTCCCGAGGAGTGAACGTGAGAATGTGTGTGATTGTGTGGCCCTGCGACAGACTGCCGACCTGTCCAAGCTGTACTCCACCTGTCCCCGAAAGTTGTTAGGATAGGCTCCAGCTGCTGCATGACCCCTTAAGGGATTTAATGTCATCCAGCCTCTCCTTTTGTTGGTGTATTATCTTGTTCTGTTGTTACGATCAAGGAGGCGTGCATGATTTTGATTGATGGTGACTGTGTTAATATTCTATAAATAAAATTGAGGCTGTCTTTTGATGTAAAAATACATCGAAGGTCCTGCAGATAAGTCTGTAAAACATGCCAATTGGTTTTATTTTTAATCACTAAATAGTAAGTCCTGTTGATTTATCAGCACATTGACACATGCACCATTGCACATCTATGTAAATATTTGATCAAGCTCAGTTACCTGATCTTAAAGCAACAAGATTTCAGGGTGGCCAAAGAGAGACACTCATCTAGTGTTGAAGTTTTCATCGTCCTGCATGAATAAAGCAGAAACTATATGCACTCTGAAATTTTTTTTATTTACAGTGAGCATTTTAACTGTGGAGGACATGGCCTCTGGAGCAGCACTAACCATTGTGCTCACACTGATGTAGGCTAGAGGTGTAACTTATGTGAGCAGAGGATGACTCATAGGGGTGGGGTCTGATACCTTGTGAAAAACACCAGGCTTGATCTACAACTACGGAAATGTGCATTCTTGGTCAGCAATTAAAAGGCTGGCTCAGCTGTTTTATTTTTTATTTTTTGTTGCAAAATTTGACATGCGTTTTTTTGCAGAATAAATAAGCACAAGTACAGTCAGATTTCTGCCTCAGCTTTGTCATGAATTTGTTGCATCATTAAATGATGCAACAAAAATGCAGCTTATTTGTGCTGCAGCATCGTTTCATTTTATTTATGCATCAGATTTAAGTAAAGCATTAAATTAGCACAGTGGTGAGGTCATGAACTCATTTGGTCCACATATTATGCTGGGATGTTTTCTCTGACTCTCTCAGAGGCTGATTAAAGCATCACTGGCTTTGTGAATGAAGCAAACACGGCGCCTCCTCCTCCTCCTTTTCCTCCTCCTCCTCCTCCTGCGGGAACAGCGGTGGAGCGCAGGATGTCCAGGTGCCAGCTCTGACAACCAGGATTTGACATCAAACCAGCAAAAACAAAAACAAAAAAACAGCGATTTTAGACCCTTTGCGATTGTGGTGTCACCATGAACACAGCAGGAGGAATAAAGGTTGGGAGTGGAACCACTCACCGCGCACACCGTGCGCCCTTCTCCTCCTTTCTCTAATCCAAACCTCGTGATCCATTCAGCGGCGCCTGCGTTCACTGCGTGCAGGAGAAACAATAAAGCAGCCGAGGGGGCAGAAGAGGGGAAAGTATTCGGGAGAGAGGCAGACAGGAAGTTTAGACGCTTGCAGAGACGCATCCCTCCGCGTCCTCCTCAGAATCTGGATGAAGAGGCTGTGACTGGCGGTAATTCTGCTTCCATCGCTCCTGTGTAAGTGCTTCTCCCTCCGTGATCCTCTAAAAAAAGACATACATTAGTAGGATTTTTTATTGCATATGAATGAAAACTAAAAGACTGTCTGACTCTTGCGTCACGGTTAAAACTGTCCCTGAAGGATGCTGCACAGATGTTATCACCCAGCTATAGTGGCAGTCTGATGCTGCAAACATGAGGTTTCTGAGCATGCAGGGAGGAAACAGCAGGTGCATCACATGTGCAGACTGAAACTAAAACCAGATTATTTTAAATAAATTGAAATGCTTTAAAGAATCAGCCCAGGGGCTTTGGGAAACAAACTTTAACCCCAAGGAATGCAAGCTGAAAATCCCTACTTTCTATTGCCTGAAAGCTTGTTTTTTCTTATTTGGTTTCTGTTGTTTACTGTCACCTGCTGGCTCTAAAACTGGATCAGATTCTTTGCCAGAACAAAAAATATATCATATTTTTATATCTGAACATAACCAGAAATGCCGCTTTTTCTTAATATTCATGTTATTCTCAGCACTTACTCACGTGCACAATTATGCAGGCAAATCCAGCCCATCATCTGTTTTCCTTTTAACACTTCAGGTGAAAATGTATGAGAGTGTGTGAAGAGTGCATCATCACAGATGGATGTCTCACCTTTTCAGCACACTCTCAAGCTCTGCACGGAGTGCTGTTTAGCCAGGCAGTGATTGATGCAACACAGCAGGTAGAGGTCAAAGAGCGATGACTGATCACATGCTGTTTGAAAAGCTCAGACCAAGATGAAAAGTTGTGCTGCCTCTCCTTCCTTTTCTGTTTTGCTTCACATGTGTGGTCTAAGTTTTTTGTGGAATTGAGGGGAGCAAAATGTACAGTACAACATAACTGACTTGTCTTTAGCTAGAAAAGTATGGATGTTAATAATATAATTAATAAATCGCTGAACATCAGCCAGGGGACTGAAAAAGTTCAAAATAATATCTATTTGCCCGTCTGTCTTTTGCAAGCATTTGATGGAAAGTACTTTAGGTGTGAACAATACAAAAGTTAAGCTTTTACTAAAACTTAAAAAAATTAAACCTGCCATACCTGTTACATTTATTTCAATCAAGACAAGTCTTTTATGATTAATTTATATTAATATGTCTGTCCAAGAAAAATGTAACAATTTTGAAATAAATGTAATTAGGTTAGATACTGCATTTTTAAACATTTTGTCACTATACATCAATACCGTCGAACATGCAGAAGTAATGTAAAATTATGTGCACCCTTTCCGCTTTCACAAAGGCTGGGAAGATGTGTGGAAACTAGCTGATTCTAGTCAGTAAAGTAAATGCTATCTGTAAAGTTAGGTTCACACTGAATGCGATTCGTACACCAAAAGTGTCCAGTTTTAAAGTCAAGTCAATGTATAGATGCAATATGAGGTCCTGCGGCGCAATTTGAGCGTGTGGCGTGATTTGGGCAGCGTGATGTGTTCAGTGACTGGATCAGCCAGTGGAGTACCAATCCAATATGGAGGATCGATCCGATCGTTCTCCTCCGGAACTAATATTCATCCATTTTTTTACCCTTTGAAAGCCAAGGGGTTGCCGGAGCCCGTCTCAGGTACTGTTGGGCAAAGGCGGAGTATGGACAGTTTGGTATTTTTCTAATGATGGAGGACATATATATATATATATATATATATATATAAAATGACAAAAATTGCTTTTCAGTATTTCTAAATTCAAATCATTGTGAATCAAGATGAAAAAAATTAATGTATGAAAACAAAAATAATTTAAATGTCAAATAAATACATTCCTAAATAGAAGGAATCCTAGCATAACAACCATGAGCTGTTGTTCCACAGGTTAGATGTGAAATGAATGAAGGCACGCTGTAAATTATGGTTCTGACTTTAGGAAGAAGAAACTGTTGTGCTTTCCTATTGGACAGTTGTGGACATTCCTAAAGGTACCTTTTAAGGCACATTTAGATGCACTTGACAACCTTGACAGTCCTTTTTTTCTGCTTTTGTTTGTGCTCTTCTAGCAAACCTGTGTTGTCATGCTGATAGATGATAGTCATATCCTTGGCAGCAAAACCACCTTGAACACCTGCTTCTTATGCTGTTTTCCAGTAGCAAGACAAACAGGCAAAGAGTCAAAGAAAAACCATCACACACAAAATGATTTTAGTCGCCTATTTCTTTATGTTTTCAGCGTCGTCAAACCACTTATCTTTTTTATCTCCGAGACATCTGAAAAGCTGTTTTTTTCTATCTTTAACATTAGATGTATTTTGCAAATACAAATGTTATTTGTTCACTGTTGCCGGATAAAAAGTCGATCCATTGTAGAGCATCTAAAACAAGCAGTTCATTTAACGCTCGGCTGCCTCTGCCCCTTTAGTGCTCCAGCAAGGCCCTGTCCTCAGCGTACCCATCTCACTTTCTCAGGTGGTAGACAGAACCAAATACTCTGCTCTGGGGTGTTTAAAGAGTTGTGTCGGTGTCACCAAAAGATTTGACTAAAAAGATGTTCACAGTGTCCTCTGGAGAAAATATTCTGTACTGTTTCTTTCTCAGTGAGACACAGTAGTTTGACCTTCTTTTTTCATCTAGTCTCTCCGTCCTGTTAAGATGAGTGTCAGTTTGAACGTGTTGCCTCTGTAATCTGACACTTTTACACCAATGCAGATTATTGTAGTGCCAATCAACACGTGACTCTACTGACCTACCTTGTGTTTAATCTTCTTTGACAAAAGCAATACTCCTGGAAGCTTCTGTTCCTCTGCAGGAAATGAGAGGATATAATATTTTAGATGGGGCTGCATGGTAACCCTGTGGTTTTTCAGATTTATTTATTAGAATAGACTGACTCGTGGTGGGATTTTAAACGCTACACTTAAAGATCCACTCCAATCATCTTTTGAACTCTTTTAAAGTGTTCCCAGTGGTCTTTTAAACAGGATTGTGCTGTTTTTTGCCAACATAATAAAAAAAAGAAATTTTCTAGGACATAGTTTCTGCAGAGTGGTCCACCCAGTGTATTTTCTACATGACAAATTGCAGTTCTTCCAACTGCATTTTTTTGCCAGCTCTGGATTTACAGTGATTTGAATAAAGAAATACTGAGAAATGCAATTTTGAGCTACATTTTCTTAATATACGTCTTTCATAATCAGAACAATCCCACAAGAACATCTTACAAACACCAAAACCACAATTTTTCTTGGAATTGGTCTTCAAGGATTTGTTTGCTTCAATGGTTTAATTTGTTTTTGTTTTTATAATTGAGATCTTTACACTACTGGAAAATGAGCACACAACATACCTCACTTTATTGTGAAGGAAAGAAAAAAATGGAAGTGGCCTCTCATCAATCACGTTACTGCAACAGCAAATGCATTTCAGAAACAGGGCTTTGAACAGGCGTCTTTGGGGAGTCAGCAATTTTTAACTGAAGGAGCTAAGTTTAATGCAAAGGTCGCTGCATTGCAACGCTGTACATTGCTACTTACGTCACCAAATAAAACTGACTCATATGATTTCTGCTTCATTATTGATTAACTGACATTGACATTTGGTTTAGCTACGACTGCTGTTTGGCTGTAATGGTCCAAGGAAATAAAGAGTTCAGTGAGCGAAGAGGATAGGGCAACACAACATGAGGAAGATGCTGCAGCGATTTGTGCAATGTCCCCCTATTTGATGTCATTTTAGAAGAGAACTCTTTAGAAAAATTGTAGCAAAAGATTTGTTTACTGAGGTGGAGTTTTGGTTTGGGATTTCTAAACCAAATTGACTGATGCTGGTGAATACATGTTAGTCTAGAGGAAGGACTGAAGAACAAACCCTCATTGTGTTCATATGTTCAGTGTAGGATCTTTTTTATTCAATTGGAATAAAAAACCCACATTCGTCTGTAATTCATACAAACTGATGGCTCATCTGTGCTGTTGTAGTGGGCGAGTAACACTGGTGACACTGCACTGTGAAGGAGGCCCAAATGTTTTTTTTCCAACTTTTCAGATTTTTTACAGCTAAATATTGGACTTGCTGTGTTCCGTCCTTTAAAGCTTAAATGTCGACACAAAGAGGCGATGCTCCATCACCATGCACCGTAAAAACAGACAGTTGTGTCTGAATAATTGCCTTGTGGCCATACAGTAATGAGCTGCTGTCATGACATATATATACCTCCCTACATTAGCTGCAAGGACTGATGACAAGACAGTTACAACTGTTGTGAGACACAGCTTAGAAGCTGTCAGTTAAACACACAAGCACAAGATGGACTAAGAGTCATTTCTTAACTCTTTTTATCTTTCCATTGCAAGATTTCTCAGATTTAGTAGATTACTTGTCAAAGTACCATGCACATTAGGGAGTTGCAGGACAGGAGATTTCATTTGACAACACAATTTGAGAACATGTTCCAAATAAAAAACAGATAGGTTAATGATAGAGCAGCTTAATAGCAGCAAATTAAAGAAAAACTGATTATATTGAATTTATGAAAATTACAAAAATGCAATTATTGAAATAGATTGTAGTCTGAGCATTGAGCTGGAAAAAAATACGTCTCAGGATGTTTTTTTCTGATTCAGAATTTTGTGTAAGCTGTTCTGTAATTAAATATTTTTTTTCCAGGCAATAAGACATTTGCATACACATAAAGTCAAGACCACTCATTGATATTTATTTTTTAAAATACAAAATGGGTTTTGACATTCAGTTGAAAGACTGCAAAAGGTTAGTGTTTGATCTTAAAGATCCACTCCAATGAAAAACGTGTTTTTAACATGTTCTTGTGCATGGCTTTCTCTCATGATGGAGGACACAAAAAGGAAATTAAGCTTGAAATAGTTTTTCTGAGGATTTCTTCGTTGAAATAGCTGTGAATCAGGAACAGACGAAAAAAAATTCCTTTTGAAAAAGCTTGTAGTTATGACGGAAAGCTTCAACAGCAATCAAGGCGCTCCCTGCTCTGCTTCATCCTGATGCATCCACTTGTAGATGACTAGATCCATGTACCGCATGTCTTCATTTTCCTTGTCTGATGGCATGTGGCTCATAACTTTGTTGCTGGATATCTCAAAAATTGCTCATTTTTGTAGTATTGGGTTGAAGGGCTGTGAAAAAGCAGAAAAGAGTGTAAACAAAGGGATGATGGGAAGTACTGGCAGGCTTACACTGCGCCAACAGTCCCACCCACTATTGTTGCTCTGCAAAAATTACACAAGTTTTTTAAAACCTGTGTAATTTTTTTGCCTAAAATGCTGGGAATGCTGTGAACACGGATCAATAGATGATTGAAATGGGTTTTTGAAGGTGAAGCTGGGGCTGATGGGTTGGAGCCACCCTGGCAAATTAGGGAGAAACAGAGAACAAATTGCAAAGTAGAAATGATTGGATGCATGCATCACTCAGGGCTCACTTTTGTTCACTAGAAGTCACTGAAGATATCAGGTAGGCCAAACAGTTATTACATGAAGGAGTCTGAACATTTCGGTGCCAAATACTGGAAGATACCGTTCTAAACCACCCTTTCATGAAAGTTCTGAGCTGAAAGAGCCAATGTCTTTCCACCTCCATCGGATTTTATACTTCCTTGTGTAAAACATTTTCTATTTGTGAAAGGGAGAATGTTTTCACTTATATGACGGTGCAGTTGGATTTTTTGATTAAATCTCTCACTGTTTTGCAGCTGTGATATTAGAGATCTTTTACATTGAAACAAGAGATCCGAGATTTTTTGGAAGGCGTCAGAACAGCCATCAGATTTTTGCTGCTATATATATAATTATGTATTTTAAACCAAAAGTTAATAAAACTTCTTTCACTTCTGGTGTTTTTTTTGCATTTTTGAAGGAGTGACATTCCATTTGATATTCATTTTTATCCCCTTTTTTAATTGTTGTTTTAGAGTTTGAAAGTAATAAAATGACTTATTTCTGTATAAATAGAAGAACTGACAAAAAATAGACTTTAAAACACGGGTTTTAAATAATTCCTACTGTTACCATGGTAAATAAGAAATCCATTAGATTAATTTTGAACCAATATCTAATTCATTGATATTCGTAATACATTTTGGCAATAACTAAATACCTATTTTCAATAATTAGTCCTTTGCTTTCTTACATTAAATAGAATGAGGAGTCTCTCAGACTTTAGAATTATTAATGCACTTTTTGTAAGATCAAAGATCACTATCTCGGTTTTAAGTTAATATATTTAGAAATCCAGTAACGTGCAGTCTGAGCTGCAAGCACTAATAGGCAGAGTGAAAGCGAGGCATGATGTTAATGAAACTCCTCGATCACCTGGCCTCCTGAGCCACCACTGCTCTCTCCTCGACCACTTTTCAGTATTTTTTTTTTGCCTTGACGTTATTAGACCTGCTTTTCTCCACTTGTCTTCTCTTTTCTCCCCTATCCCCTTCTTAATTTGTGGACAGATTTGTTTCCCTTCTCTTTTCTGTCATTTTTTTCCTTCATAAACTCAAATATCTGCCAGTTTAGATTAATTACCATAATAGGATAGGGGTATTTTATTTATTCTACATTTCTAGAAAAGAACCATGCACTTTCTGTAATAAGTTTAAAAACAACAAACAAAAAAAGGTTAAACATTGTATTTCACTGAAAAAGTTTGGACTCAAAATATATTTTGAAATACAATTTAAAATCTTATTTGAAATATTATTTGTTCCGTTTAAATATTTGCAAAAATTCATCATTTTATTGAATAAAAAACCTCTTATTATAAAAAAAAAAAAATCCGATTTTACAAGAAGGAAACTTGTTTTATATTGTCAATTTCAACATAGTTTTTTGATTAAAAACAAAACTTAACTTTTTACGTTGAAAATGAGCAGAACTGCAGAATTCAAACAAATGATGTAAACAATTACATTTTTAAACTTCTTGTTTTCCATTTCCAGTGTTTTCGGCCTCTGCCCCAAGAGCGGTGGTTCCTGCCCCCTCCCCGCTTTAACTAGCATCGTGGCCAAGCCAGAAACTATGGGTCGCAAGCTGGACCTGTCGGGCCTAACCGACGACGAGGCAGAGCATGTCCTGAAAGTGGTCCAGCGTGACATGAAGCTGAGAAAGAAGGAGGAGGAGAGGCTGAGGTGAGATGACATTTTCCAGCCTGTTATTTTCTCTTCTCTTGACACTTGGTGTGTGTCGATCATGGAAGGAAAGACCTGATGATGTGAGATGTCATTTACCAGGGAACAGAAATGACATAATGAACTAGTTCATAAACACTCAAGGGTTTGGATGTGTTGGAACTCTTTTTTTATAGAGACAAGAGCTGAAATTTCATCAAGGAAATGTAAAGTCCCACACGATCATCTTTTGATCTATTTTACTTTTATTTTCGATCATATTTTCGATCACCACTCTACAAGTGGATGCATCAGAATCCATAGAGGATCAATGAGCTTGAGGTCTGCCTACTGTATTTTCTGTCACAAATAAGCATTTTTAAACAGCATTTTTTCGCCTGCTCCTGATTCACAACAGTTTGAAAAAAGAAATACTCAGAAATTACATTTTAAGCTTTATGTTCTTAATATTTGTCTTTTATCATCAGAAGAATGCCACTAAAACATGTTAAAACATGTTAAAAACACCAAAAGCACTATTTTCATCAGTGTGGGTCTTTTTATGTGGAGATTAATGCTTGTAGCTGCTGGTCTAGTAGTTAATTATAACAACATACCCAGCAAACTGTCAGAAAGAAACCTTTAGCTGTTTCCACAATTGCAGTATCTTCATCAGATTGTCTCAGATTTGTCCTCACCCCCTTTCCTTTGCTTCCTCTCTTCATGCAGTTGCTATGGGGGGATTGGTGAAGTTGTGTCAGCCTTTTTAGGTTTCCCAATAAAATATCTGATGTTATGTTAGATTTTAAGTCAGCAGAAGGCCTGTTTGTGCATGCTGTATGCTAGATTTTGAACTCAAGGTTCTAACCCATACTTAGAAAATCATTGAACACATTTTAGGAGCAATGCTACAGTGGTGCATTGCTCCTGAGTGGATGCATTGAGTGATTACGCTGCTTCACTTGAAGCGCTAAGGATGTAAGCCGCGCTCTAAAGAGCAGAAGAAAGTTTCTTCTCAAGTGGAACCATAAGGTTCCACAGCATGAAAAACAGCTCATTCTTCTAGATTTGGTTTCAAAGCAGCACTTCTGTTTTTCCAAATTGCTTGGCTGTTAAAGATTCCCTTTACCAAACTGAGTTATCAGAGATAATTTATGCCTCTTATGCTGTTATATTGCAGCATAACTGATGAAGTGATTCATCTGACAAATTTATTCACACTTAATACCAGAATTTTCGTTAAAATTCCCAAAAAAAGACTTCAAGTAATTTGTCTTTTGTCTTAATGTGTCTTCCTCTGATTTTGTTTTGGAAGTTTCTACCTAAACCCTCAGTTATGATTTTATTCCATCATTTTCCTTATCCCTCTAGTGTAAAACATGTATGTTTTTTTTTTAGTTGTTAACATGTTAACATGTTTCTCTGACACTATTTTGTGTCTCTTCAATTTAGTAGAAATTCCAGCCTCTAAAGCTGATTCTTTATATATAATAACCAACCAAACAAAAAGTCAATAAGGTGAAACTCAAATATAGCATAAAAACTCTATGCAGTATAATATTTTAGATAAAATGTAAGTTGTATTGGTGAAAATGAATGTAGATGTACTTAACAGACATATAATGTAATGATGATAGTAGTAGTAAGAAACATTGAATGAAATTTATGCGTTCATTTTCTTTCCGATATGCTAATGTGTTTTTTATTTGCATTGTGTCCTTTTTTCTCAACATTAAAGATATTATCAGATTATCAGATTATTATAATTATCAGATTTTTCTCTTTTTCTTATGAAAGCAAAAATGATAATAATACATTTAAAATAACTATAGAAACAAAAAAATGTAATTTTAGTAAGTTTGTCAGTTTTTAAAAAATGTTTAAAAAATAGCAAAGAATGATGTTAGGTTTACATTTTTTGGTAACTAAGAGACATCACAACATCAAATATTCATCTATTTAACTGTTGACGAGAAATGTACGAACTGTGTTTAATTTCAAAATGAAGTTGAAACAAGACATCAGTGACAACAGATCATTGAAAGAAGCAGAGACCTCCCCCTTTGAGCCCTGTCTCCTCCACACAAACGTTCATTTATTTTACTCTACTTTTAAATAAAGTCTTCTTCTGCAAATGACGCTTGTGAAGCATTAATGGAAACGTTTAAGCCTAATTTTGCAGTTGAAAGGCCTAATTTACATTCAGCTTCTTTGCTTAAAAACGAGTCCTGTTAAAATACTGGCCTGACACTGCAGCTAAACTGAAACGCTGTAAATTGCCCATTAAAATGACACAGCTGGCTAATCCTAGTTTGGAACGTTCTGCTTTGGTTCATCTGAAGTTTAATGAATGCAGAAGCATCTATTTTATGTGGTCCATCACATTATAGTTTTTATGAGTATTTAAATAACTTGTTTAATTATGCTGCTTGTTTTTGAAATACACTAAAACATGAAGATCCTGCCCCGTATGCATGATACAATAATATAAGAGGACTTTATGATGCTTTCATGCTTTTTTTTTTTTTTTTGCTTTTACCCTCCAGTCTTAACAATTTGGAATATTTATACTGGAAAGATGAGCTTGCTGATTTTAAAGCTGATTCAGTGCCTCAGATTTACTCAGTCTTTTGGTTTCTGTTACACCTACCAAAGCTGTCAGACAGACTTTAGAAAAAAAGTCGATAAAAAGCGACAACAAACATTATACCTGACAGATCTTCCCTCTTTGCAATGTTCAAGCTCAGGGAGACCATAAGTTAAGAAATGATTGGAAATATGAAACTTGTTTGTTTTGCCGAACTGTGGCTGGGATAGGCTCCAGCAACCTCATGACCCAAAAAGGGATTAAGTAGGTATGGAAAACTGGTGGATGGATGGAAATTGTCTGATGCCACAAGTCATTTTCCAGGACTAGAAACTACTAATATCTTGAACCTTTCATGACCAGAGGGGGAATATTCTCCTCCTGTGACTCTTAACTGGATGTTAAAGGACTTCCCATCACCAATGTCGATGGCAGTGGTGCAGAGGTAGAGCGACCATCCTCTGATTGGATCGCAGGTTTGGTTCTCGCACTGCCTGTCTTGGGCAATACACTGAACCCCACATTTTTCTTGGTTGTTATAGACCATGAGTGTTTAAATTTGTGTGTTCATTGGTGAATAGGACGGTAACTGACTGTAAAGCACTTTGGACATTCGAAGAATGTAGTTAAGTGCTACATAAGTATATACCATTTACCACCAAACACTGACAGATACCTTACTTCCTGCTGATTACCTACATTTGTGGTGTTCAGCCAATGAAACCAAAAACCCTCCAGTCCAGCTAATCAGGAAGCTGTATGACAGGGATAGCTGGATAACAAGCAATAGGTCATCTTTTGTGAGCTGGTGTGGCACACTTGGAAAAATGGTCGGTCTAGTAATTTGAGTAGGTTGTGAATTTAATCCACAAACCATGAAGTTGCACTCAGGAAAGACACAAAACTATTAGTAACTCTTTACAGGACGGGAAAAGTCTAAATCCACCTTTGACGTTCTTTAAATGTTGTAGTCTGACTTTTGCTTCTGTGAATGAAGTCCTGCTTATTGCCGTCTTTCGTCTTACCGAAAGTGCTTCAGCTCTGATGCTTAAAAAAAAAATCAAGCTTTTGTTTGTAGACTACCTGCTCTGCCTCTGAAAGGTGAGAGTGTGCTTCAGCCTATTAGAGTAGGGGAGCTTTCAACTTCTGCACTCCATCGCCACAACTAGAGAGCCTTATTACGGGTATGTAGCAGCAGGAAGCTTATGGGAGCACAAGAGTGGGCTTAGTTAGCAAGACGCACAACCACTAACAAAAGGAGCCACACAAGCAGATCTGTGAGGGTATAGGCATCCATCCACACTGTTTGCAGCTGACTCTTGCAGGTAATTGTGTCTCATTTTTATGAAGGGTTCACTTTATAGTGATGATCCTGTAAAGGATTTTCAAAAAGCCACAGGTGGAACAAGGATATCCTTTCCAATTACTGAGGTTTCTGCGAGGATAAGTCGCAGTTATTTATAATGTTGTTTGGCAGGAGCTCTTAATCGGCAATTCTTCCCTTTAATTGTGCAGAATAATCCATGACTGAGTAATGCAGCTTTGCTTCTCCTGGCAATTTTACCTAAATGACAAAAGCTGTTTTAGTAATGAAAACTGTGAAGAAAAGTGGGGCTGAGCATTAATCACAGACATTTTGATCAAGAGGTCTTATGTTGGTTTGAGGCTTCAAGGAATAAAAAAATGAACCCATTTAAACCTCAAAAGATCCTGTGTTTTATTCACCCAAAGGCTTCAATTTCTTTGTTTTTTTTTCTTTTTGTGTGTGGTTTCTTTTAGCCTAGTCTGATGTGGCAGGCAGGCAGAGAGCCACAGGAGTCACACTGGGAGGCCGGGGCCCTTTTGAAATAAGGTGGCAGAAGATGTCACTGTGTCTGGAGCGGAATGCCCTCTACTTCCCTCTGTATTTATCCTCTGTCTAGAGACGACATTAAAACTGACGCACGTAGAGTTGGCATTGAGGATTCAAAAATGTATTATTTCTATCAAGGGTAAGAGACACTTAGCTTCTCTGTCGATAAAACTGCTCCTAATACATGGCAATCAATAATTGGATGTAAGTGGATTTCGGTGAGCAGTCAGAGGATATTGCCCTTTGTGGCTTTACAGTGCCTTCAGGGAGCACCACCATCTCCTGTATGAAAGGATCCCTGGATGAGGACAAAAGTAGCTCCTGACATGGACATGGTGGCCCTGAAGTCTTGTCATTTCAGAGAGTCTGCTTCGATAAAGGTCCACTCAAATGAAAATGAAGTTTTTAACAAGTTCTTGCAGCATTTTTCTTGTGTTGGAGGTAATATTTAAAGAAAATTACAATTAGAGTTGTGTTTCTGAGTATTTTCTTTATTATTTATCATGGTAAAAGCAGCATGAAGTACGTACAAACAATAATCGGCAGACTACAAGCTCCCTGCTCTCATTTTGATGCATCCACTTGCAGATAGAACCATATTTGTTTTGTTTTCTTTGTCTAAGCTGACATCTGGCTCCAAACTGTATGGTTGGAAAGCTCTGATACGAATCGCCAGTTTTGTTGCTCTGGTAATGTTAGGTTGTGAGGGGTTGTAAGCTAGCGGGAGAGCGAGTAAACAAAGGGTTAGTCTGCACCAACACAACTCAAAGGCAAATTTTTCTGGTGCTCTGCAAAAACCATATCCTAAAAAACGAAACAGTTTTTTAGATTTTGTCTAAAAACAACATAATTATAATTAAAAGTTCACTGAGAACACTTTAAAAATAGATTAACAGATGATTAAAGTGGGACTTTAAGAAGCATTTTTATTGAATGATCTCTTCTCAAATATAATAAATAGATTTTGCTCTAGTAGTTTTGAATCATCAATAAAGCCAAATTTCTGGACAAGTGAACTAATGACCCTGCTTGTCTGTTAAATAAAACTCCAGAAGTCATGTAACAAGTCTGGTGCGGCTTTGCAAAGGGTTAGAAAGGCTCCATTGTTTTAAACAGACGTGCATTATTCTTTTCTTCTCGGGCTCTAAGATGTTTGTTGGGTGCCGTGATTCAGTGTCGCTTCCAACATGTGACAGCATTAATCCTCACTTTCATTTTGGGAATGTGCTGATGGCAGAATGAACTTGATGGCTCATTGGCTTTTGGAAAAACCTACTTTTGGGTACGCTGGCAGGTGTTTACATCTCATTGCAGTTTCCCTACCTTCATATGGTCCTCCATATTTAACCAAGCAACTTTATGTGGGTGAACACGTCATCCCACTCTGGTTCTTGCAGTGAATGTTTGATATTGTTGTGCAACAGCCACAGAAGGTTCTAATTTCGCTCCAATTGTTTTGTTGTGGTGCTCTTGTTCTTTTGGCTGCGGTTTACCTTTGATGGGGGATTAGCTGGGTTACATTACTGGTGCGGGTAATTTGTCTGACGCACACTGATGTGTATTGTTTTGAAGGGGAGGTTGTGTGTGTGCATGTCAGCTTTGACGAGTGAGCTGGGGATGTTTCGCTTTTGCACTCGCGATTCTTGCTGGTGTACCAGCAAAATACGTGCGCCACAATCTGCCAGAGTGAATTCCCTTTTGTGATAAGACAAAGCTACATTTTAATCTTTTTTGTCCTTTTATTATTGCATCACTTTTCTTTTCTGTTTTTTTTTGTTATCTTTGCGTTTGCATGATTGATGTGATCTGATTTTTATTCTGGAGAGGATTTATCTGTCATTCATTGTCCCGTGAGAAGACACGGCGCTCCGATGGACCGAAAGCTGCATAGATCAGAAAACATTCATCTCGGCTCATCCTGCTTTCGTTCAGAAGATGTACGTGGCTCTGACATCACAAAGGTCAACATGAAGCTCTGCTCCTCTTATTGCTTTGAGCAGAAATTGTTCTTTAACTGGCTTCTGATCGTCAGCATTCAGCTTTAATTTGCGTCCTTGTGTTCCTGTCTGCCATTGACTCTGTGATTTCTAATTTGTTTTAATATGACTCTTGGTAGAAGATATTATAATAATTAAACTTAATTAGCAGACAGAAATATATCGCCCCCTGTGACCAGTGTGATTATACATGACTGTGTTTCAGCACACACTCTCAGGTCAGTTTATCAGAGGTACAGCATGTCATGTGTTTAATTGCATCCTGTTTACTTGACGTTTTGGAGGAATAAATTGCTAAATTAATTTTTAATCAGTTGCAATAAAGCAAAGCTGGAAAAATGAGTTTTTGCGCATGTGTGTGTTTGCATCCTCTCTTGAGCAAAGTGTTGAATTGTGGTTTACAGCATGTGATAGAAGAGGATTCAGATTTCCCCAGAGTGTAACAAATCAGCAGCTCGCATTCACAGGAGGTGCTGAGCCCGTGGGATTGGCTGATGAGATAGTGAAAAACGAATCCACCCCAGCAGCTCGGGCAGTGGTTGCTTTCATGGCTCACGCCTCTTTAGTGTTTTTGCTGACTGAGTGGATGGCTTTCTCTTCAATAACCTTGAATGTGTCTTTGAGAGAGCCTGCACGTGAGCGAGACCTTCATCTAAACTAATTTCTCTGGAGGAACATTCTGGATGTACCTGCAGGAAGACAGAGACTTTGCATTTCAGCAGTGTTTATATCCGGAGCTGACCAAATGTCAAGTGGTGTTTTCAGTCAGGGAAACTAGTTGGTTGTAGCAGCAGGGGAGGTGTTATCTTTGCCTTTGTTCCCGATCACTCCCTTTGCAACTGTCTCATCTATTCAGTCTCAGCGTCAGCCTCTCTGTCCTGCATCCTCCCTCAGTTCCTCGGTCTGTGCTCCTTTCTACCTCTATGGAAACTCATTAGCTGTGTTGTGTTGAGATGCAGGGGCTGGCTCCTTGAGCTGTTCTCTTTCCAGGAGAAGTGAGCGCTTCTTGGCAAGACAGCAGAGAACCGTCAGAATAATTGCCACACTTTCCTCGCCCCGGTCCGTCTCTTCAGTTCCCACAGGGTGAAAGACACAAGACTAATTATGTAAAAAGCCACTCTCTCCATCAGAGTGACTACAATACTGTAAACTGTGGTAATTGAACGGATTGGAGGCAATTTCAAAAGGTGCAAAGATCCAACCAATGAGCTCCAGCTCCAGCAAAGATCTGCCTGTTTACACCTCAGATTGATAGAAAGTGATGCATCCACTTATTACAGGGTGAGGTGAGGAGAAAAATTAAAACACATCATGAACAAGGTGCCTCCAGGCCACTGCCCTGGCCCATAGCTACTTCCTGTGCACTGATGAAGTAGCCAATGAAAGAAATGGGGGTTTGATGAAACTCACATTGCTCACTCTTGGCCTACAGGTTGAGTCAATGAGGTGCTGGAGAACCTGGCGGACTTGGGAGATGTGTTCCTTGAAAGTGGGGGAGTAAATAAGAATATCATCAATGTATCCTATGACGTGACGTTGTAACGTATCTCTGAAAATGTCTGTGATAAAGGCTTGGAACATGCAAGGGGCACTGTAGAGTCCAAAGGGCATGACAAGATACTCATAATGACCTATAGTGGTTGAGAACACAGTTTTCTAATCATCACCTTCACAGGTGTGTATCAGGTTTTTTATAATTTTATAACCCTTTATTGCCAATGGATCAAAATGTTTGCCCTCCCCTGGTCTAGGGTGTATTCCTCCTTTGCTCTTCAGTATCTGTGTTGGCTCCAGCATTTCCAAGTCTCAGGAATACAGGAATAGAGTGGCTTTAGAAAAATGGATAGATGTTGTTGTTTTGTTTTTGGGTTTTTGTTGATGCTCGTCCAATTTTTAAAATGGTACGAAACAGTTTCTTTTTTGATGAACTCAAAATGTTAAAAAAAATCACCTGATGGTGTAATATTCAGTAATGAACAGGATTTTTTTTGTTGATACAACACATTTAAAAACAGATTTTAAAATACTTATCCTAAATATAAAACAGCATGTCACCCTAGTCAGTGCAAGTGCAGGGCAGCAGTCTTCAGAGTCTGCCATTGTCTCTAACTGACTGGCCCCAGAGAGTGAAGACCTTCATGTATTTATATTTTTTGCACATAAAAAAACTAACGTTTTGGGGTTTTTTTCAACACAGAAAACTTAAACTTAGAAAAATTGCAACGGCAGATCCATAAAGTGAAACCATTTCTCTTAAAACCGTGTGCTGAGCAACTTTGTGTTTTTGTCCAGCTTTGCTTCAACAGGAAGCTGAGGTCTGCTCAGAATTCCACAGAAGACCTCTTGCTCAGCATCTGTTTCACATAAAAGATGTCCCAGCGGTCTGAATGTCTACACTGCTGTCTCATTGAACTCACACATTTTGAGATTTTTTTTTCCGATCCAACTTGTGGTTCTGGATGGATGTTTGACAATAAAAAAAAGGGTGGTGCAATGTAAGCATTTACTTGTCTTGATTCCACACCCACCTAAAGAGAAGCGAGCATGTGTCATCTTGTTTTCTTGCTCTCCCTCCTAGCATGTGTCTATAGAAATGATGACAGGTAGACAGCTCTCTAATAGGCCTCATCACTGACCCCTTCAGTATGTGAAGACCAGCTGTTTGGCGGGCACTGAAGGCCCCGTCACCAAAAGAAACTGACCTGAATTAATTTCTGTTCTTATACGAAAGAAATTAAGTAAGACACAAGGTAACTCACAGAAACACTCTCATGAGAAAGTTTACAATGTGAAAAAAGGAAAATGAGTTGTTAAGTTTTGGATGAGACTGTTGGCATTTTTTCATCCAATTGAAAATGTTTTTCTTGGAAGTTTGATCTGAAAGATTTGATTAACAGCTGCCATACTGTAGCTGAAGCCTAAAGCTACTGTACATTCACACCGCCCTCGGCACGGCGCTCTTAATGAAAAGTCTATGTAAACTTGCAGTTTGAGTTTCCGCGTTCAAAACGTTTGCGTTCACATGTTGCTTCAGGAGTTTTTATGACCATTTTCAGGCTCTGCGTACAAAACGCCCGGCCGTTGAACGAACGTTGAAAGCTAAACCAGATCAAACTTTGACCAGTCAGGGACTCGGATTTGGTAGTGACGTGTGTATTTGGTGTCCCTTTTAATTCACAGCAGTGCCAACCATTTGAAAAGTGATCAAGGAGATAAAATTATTCATGAAAGTAATGATTAATGATCAGAAAGTAATCATGGATGCAGTTGCTCTTGTCTACGACACTCAACGGGCCTGGACAGCCCAGCATCCCACAGCACCCGGATATCCCCCACCGTATGGGTGCATGTGATTATAAATATTTATAGTCAAGTCTTTGAACGCAGTGCAGTAAAAAAAAAGAAACACTGACTCTGCAATTCTTTCGCATCACTTTCTCACTTTCTAAAAGTTATGTTTTACGCAACATCTCTCATGCTGTTTCCTGGCAGCCAGTATGGTTTTCCTCCTGTTCCTACCTCTCACTTTTTCACATTTTTTCCTCTCATTAATCTTTTCTTTAAAATTTCTCTCAGACCCCTTCACTCAGGTTTGACTTGGCAGTTTATATCTGAGACTTATTCAAATGAAATCCAAATAAAACGGACGTATTCATAACTGCAGCTCTGTTAGGAGGAAAAAAAAACTATTTTCCAGTCCATCAATTATTCCCCGTGCTTCCATTAATAAAATGTCTGCATGTTGTGTCACCACCTGAGGATGGGACAGGCGGTGCGGTGCTGACAGACTGAGCAAACATGCCTCCGTTGCCTTGAAGAACCTGAGTAAAGCAAACAGACACACTTAGTCAACATTGCATTTGCAAAACTGGATTTAACAAGTTATTTTCTCTGAGGGCCCCATACTTATTCAAAGCAGCACATTTGGTTATTTCTTTGAAGTGTTCCACTGCAACAGAAATTCATCTTTTTTCTCAAGCAATTTACGTCTTTCCCATGATGCCTTTGGTCTCCTTTTCCCTCATGAAAGTGAATCAAACTAATTGAAGGAGGAGGACATGCAGGACTATCTCAGGTCTAATAGTAAAGATGCAAAAATGTCTTCTGATCATTAATCCTTGCAACTTATCTCTGCTTTAAAATATGTGCATCGGGGTTGGTGTTCTGCTGCTTTTTCAACACATACTCCATACTCCTTTGCTTTGCTTTATGGACCAATTTATGGTCCAATTAGCAAGTGACTCTTTTATGCCTTATGAGGCCTTTCAAAGTAAGCAGTACATCAGTTGAGGTTTGTTGGCAGCACAGGCCTTCAGATTGCATTGCATTTCATGACATCATCATGGACAGAGCAACTTAAAGTGTTGCTCTTGAAACACGAAACAACCTACCTGCTTATTTATGCTTATTTATGCAAAGATCTCTCCAAGTTTCAGCATCTTTGAACCTGTGGCTGACATGTTGGTTTGTGTGCAGACCCAAAACTTGAAGCTTATGAGAAAGCCAGCAGATTGTTTTTTTTTAATTTTGCATCATGTTAAAGATCTATAGGGCTTATCTGGGCTGCCATTGATTCTCATTTTCTCCTCTACTGGACCCAGTATAGACACGTATGTGTTTGTTTTTGAGGTTAGCTAGACTCCCTGTGAGGAAATGGGCAGGATCTGATCAATATCTTCTGCAGGACCGTTGCTCTGTTTAATCAGTCAACACCACACAGTGGTTGACACACACTCGCACACTGTGCTCAGGCTCATTTATCCCTTTACGACTCACTGCGTATCACTATAAAAAGCCACTGAAAAAAAAACAAAAAAAAAACAAACACTTTTCATTTGTTTCAGTTTATTTGATGTTGCTCAGAGCTGCTTCTGGAAACTTCCAGCTTATATGCTCAGTTGACTTTGAGGCTTATAATAAACTGCTTCTAGTATTAAAAGCCAATAATAAAAAGCCACATAAAGCTACTTAATTAAAGTAAAACCTCTCACGCAGATTATAGGCCACACTATAGCCACCTCTTCTAAAAACCTCACTATTATTAAAGTTAGGCGCTGTGGTTTTTATAAATTTCCTTTAGTTTGCAGCTTTTTAAACTCAATTGTGTTTTGAATTCAGAATTAAATAGAGACAGTCGGTACTGTAAGTGCCGTTGTGTGACTCGCAGATGCTATCCACCCTATCTGCCCCTTTTTGAAGCATCCTCAGTGGCTGCCACATGCCCCTCACTCTCCTTTTCTGCCCCTGTCGCCCTGGTCAAAGCTACATCTGACAAATTCATTAAAGAAGCTATTTTATTTCAAAATGCTGGCTTTTCTGCTGGTTTTATCTCCATGGCAACCATTTTATGTTTTGGTCGCCTGGGGGTGACGAACAGGTCTATCTAATTATCAGACAAAAACTTTGGATCTCCTTGACAACCGACATTTTTGTTAGGTGCTCATACATTCCAAATATGTTCATATTGTATGTAATATTGTTTAATTTAACTTGAGCCAATGATTCATGCATTTAATTTTGACAAAATTCAGGTAAAAAATGTGCGAGCAACAGGGAAATGTCACTAACTGTTCAAAAGCTTCTAATTCTAACATTTTTTTCCCAAAAAGTGTTTTCGAGGATTTAGCCATCCCATTTTAATTGAAAACTTCCTTTTGGATATTCCTGACTTCCTGAGCCCCATTTCAGGTTTTAGTCCCCCATTTTTTTGTCCCATTTATGTTACTGACGGGTTTGCCTGCTATGATGTCGTAATTTAAATTTTTTTTTTTTTCACTGGTGGTGTCGGGGTGTCGTTCACCAGACCCAAGAATTAATTTTTAGTGGTAACTATGTGTGTGCATATTGACATTTTTGCTCAGAGGTGCAGCTTTAAAAGCAGAAGTGCAAAAACACCATGGTCTTTGCAGTCCAGGACTGCTGCAGACAATAATTATGTTTTATGTGTTATGATTTTAAAATATTCCTCCTAATAGGTGCACATTTTAAGTGAGCATCCATTTTTGCGCTCATCCATTTGCATCTCATCAAACTGAAATTCTTTGATGTTTTGACCAGTCGCCCTGCCTGATTAGCTTCTGTGTTTGTTTACCCAAACGTGTGGGATCTTGTGTTTATGTGGGCAAACACATTAATTTTTACTGGGGGGCTGAAAAGTAAATACGCCCCTCATTTACTCCTTGTGACCTTTAACAATAATCAGAGGGCAGATTATCCAAATTATAGATGCCTGAAGTGTAAACGTTTGAAACGTCACAAAACACTGTCTAACCCTCTAATCAAAGCTTGCATTCCTGAAATCTTTTTAAATCAACTCACATGTTTGCAGCGTTTAGTGACATGTTATGAATCATCAAAGTGGGCTGCATGTTCGGAATTATAACATGTTTAACAAAACTAGCCAGTAATGATAGCTTGGAATCGACTTCACCCCACCTCTCATGTTTAAACACTTCCACAGTCTCAGTTTGAAAACTGAACTAGAATTTCACAAAAATGTTGAGAAAGTGCAAAAACTAGGATTTGGCAGAGAACTAAAGTGTATTTTGGGACTGCAAACTAAAAACAGACACAGGATAAATAAAAAAAAAAAAGAATTTATTCTAAAGATTTGTTAGTTATTTATTAATTTGTTGAGGCAGCCTGAAAGAAAGCTAAAAAGTATAAATAAGTAATAAGATAACCTAAGAAAGGGTTAGCTGTGTAGGTCAGATAGCAGCTTTGGCAGAGGAGGCAATAGCGGACAGATTCCACCTTTGGATTGTTGTTCAGAGGATGAACATACCAAGTGATAACAGATCCTCGCAAATGCACTAGTTAGAGACCAACTTCAATGAAAATCGTCTTTTTGGATGTTTTTTACGTGTTCTCGTAGCATTTTTCTGATTATGAACACATATA
Organism: Oryzias celebensis; assembly: GCA_014656515.1. NCBI lineage: Eukaryota > Metazoa > Chordata > Actinopteri > Beloniformes > Adrianichthyidae > Oryzias > Oryzias celebensis. Next base: position 35,602,392 of record BNCR01000012.1, read on the forward strand.
AGGAAAATCAAATTTAAAATTCAGTTTCTGAGTATTTTTTCATTTAAATAATTGTAAATCAGGAGCAGAGGAAAAAAGACTGTTGGAAAAGCTTGTAGGTGTGATGTAGGACATACATCAGTAAGCCACAAGCTCCCTGCTATACTCCATTCTGAAGAATTCTATTGTTGATAACTAGATCCATGTATGTCTTTCTTTGTTTGAGCTGGCATCTGGCTCAGAACTGTACGGCTGGATGGCTCCTATATAGATCACCATTTTGTTGCATGGTAATGTTAGGTTGGGGGTGTAAGGGGCTGAAAGCTAGCTGGAGAAACAGTAAACAAAGGGATGATGGGGAAAATGGGGGCCGTCTTACTCTTCGTCCCATTCACAACTCAGAGGCAAATTTCTAATGAACTCTTGCTGCTTTGCAGAAACTATGTCCTAGAAAACAACACAGATTTATTTGATTATAGCTCAAACATGGCATAATCATAATTAAAAGACCACTGTGAACAGTGAACACTTTGATAATAGATCAAAAGATGAACGACTTTTTAATATTTGTTACTAAAAAACTTTTCATTGATTTTGTTGTGTTTCTTTGATTTACTCTCTTTTCAACATCAACAGTGCCTATCACATTGGTGGATTAACCCCCAGGGGGCTAACTGTTGATCAGCACAGAGTCACATACAGGCCTCCATCTGCAGTTATAATTTTGGTCAAGAGAAGGAAGGCAATAACGGGGGGACATGTGGAATACATATCCAGACATATTTTATGTTGGCATTTGTGGGTAGTAGCAATAAAATACATGGTAAGAGTGACTTATATCTTGCTATATTTAGCAGAATCATCAGCTAAGATGTCAGTTAAAGCACCACCTGCTTTTCTCGTTTAATTTTTTGTAGGCTACAAAGGAGTTCAACAAATCTCTTTGGCTTTTTCTTTTTAAAAATGTGCCGTGTTAGGAATGTGACCTCTGTCTTGGGATTCAGCTGCCAGGCTGAGAAATCCCAAATGCCTGTAGAGTTTTGCCAGTGGTCTGCAAAATGCTGCCAGACACAACCACAAGCTGGATTGTGAAAAAGAAACAGCAAGAAATAAACCCTCTAAAGAGGTTCTGATCTTAAGGGAGACAAAAGAACAAATGTGGAGCATGCTTGCTCTTTTTTCAAATTTCCTTAGAACTGGAAGTTGAAAGGAAACAACAGCTGTAGTAATGTGCTGAATTTTACTGTTCGTTTCAAAGAGCTTTGCTCCCATTTGTTGACCTGTAGGGAAGCATAGTTAAATTACATTTTCTGCACTTCCTGAGGGCTTTTTTTCCCTCAGTTTGTGTGTGTGTGCATTCACAGAAAACCCTCAAAGCCAGATTTCAGCATATTAAAGACCCTGTTGCCTTTGGATGGTGGATGGCAGCCAAAACAGGAAAATATTGAAACACTGACAGAAGACACTAGTTTATTGCCACAAGAATATTTCTGAGTTTTGAGGTTTTCAACATTAATTTGAAAACATTAAACTGCTCCAAATCCTTGTGATGCACTGTTTTTATTGTTTTTTTTTTTACATTTTTTTAGCAAAAGTGATCTTTTCTGTTGGGCCCGTAGGGAGCGCTGTTGTCCAAGTTGTGAGGACCTGGGATCAGCTTCCAACTCATGGCTGCATTTTGTTCATTCCATTGGCTAATCACTGATTCTAGGTTAGATTTGTGCCACTTTCTAATAATCCATAATATAAAAAGTATGACTCCATGCCTTGTGCCTGGCTTTGCTGTTGAATTTCTATAAAGGTTATTTAATTTAAAAACTAGTATTACTATCATACATTGAGAAAACGTTTAACTAAATCATGCCATAGTGCAAGTAAGGACTAATATACAAAATTATTTTCATGCCAGGTAATAATTAAGCATTAATCTTTATTTCTACATCTCTTTTAGGACATAATTAGATGCTAAACACGTCTACATGTATGCATACATAAGCAAATACACACAACAGCATTATAACAAGATACAAATGAAGAGAATAAGACAACAATTAAAGAAGCATTGTTGTACATTGGATTTTAGAGGTGGAAACAGGATGAAAAAAGCAAAAGCCAAGTCTCAATACCAAACATAGTAAAGTTAAATATTCAATGCAACTGATATGTCTTGAAATCCTATTTGGGAATGTTTGCATTGACACCACGTTAAATGTAGTTAAGCCACAAATGCATTTAAGAATCAAAGATGTGCAGCCAGACTGTATGCGGAACTGTGAACGTTTCCGTGGAATTGAGAAAGCCTAATGCGGGCAGTAAAAAAAAAAGAACTGCTCAAGCATAAAGGCAATAAGAATGGACAATATAGCGAGAAATTTACTGTGCTGTCTCAGAAGTGCAGTGGTGAAAAGGTCAGTTGGGTCACTTCTTTAGAGAAGCTATTCTTGAGTCTGCTGGTGTGGGAGTGGAGGCTCCAGTGACTCCTTATTGCTGGATGGAAAGGAGAACGGAGTGTCTACAGTGGCACACAGCCTCCATAATTTTTTTTTCTCAGCAGTGTTTATGCCAACATAAATTTCCTTAACAATGGACGCTGCAAAGTTGTATTTCTGCACAAATAATTAAAGAGTTCAGCCATAAAGTCCCAGGGGAATAAAGGTGCAGTTTTAGTGCCCTCTTGGGGTTTTAGGTGTCATTGCTCGTTTGGTTGCCCTCCAGTGCTGTTGCTTTTCCTCATAGTCTGGCCCCATTACCCTACGTTTCCCTCATTACTTAAAGAAATTCACATCTTTCTTGCAGCAGAGATTATCTTAGTGATATTACAAAATAAACCTCATGCAAGGGCCATAAAATTAAAAAGAAACATCTAAATTCATGTGTTTCATTTACGACCACATGGCAAGTGAGTGAAACCATATGCATTTTCATGGTTTTTTGTCTTTTTTAGTTTTTCGTTTTGTGCCACAAATCTCCCGTTTTGTACGTCAGCACTTGTCCATAGAAATAATGGAGAGTAACGGGAAAAAAACTCTCGAGCTAACACTCACATTTTATCAATCTATGATATTATTTCAGCTGCAGTAGGTACAGTTTGGTATGGATGAACATAAATAAGTGCTAATTTCAAACATTTCTACTAAGCAAAATAATTATAAAAAGTTCATCTGAAAGCCATTTTACTGCCCTTGATAAAATGTTTGTCTGAAACATCCGTCCATGATTTGAGAGGATGACAGAACATGTACAGGTGTAGTTAACAGGAGAAAGGGCTGCATTGTGGTGCAGTGGTTAGCGCTCATAGCAAGAAGACTGCTGGTTAAGGTCCTGGCTCAGGGACCTAAAACAGCATCACTAATGGGGGGCCATTCTGCATTCATTATGCATGTGTGGGTTTACTCTGGGACTCCCACTGTCCAAAAACATGCTTCATGTTGATTGGCTTATCTAAATTGTCCCTAGGTATGAATGCGAGTGTGTGTGGTTGTGGCCCTGCAACAGACTGGCAACCTGTCCAAGGTGTACCCTGCCTTCACCCATGAGTGGCTGGGATAGGCTCCAGCACCCCCGTGACTTCAAAAGGGATAAGACAGGTTTAGAAAATGAATGGATGCAGAGAAGGGGCTCATTAGTGCAGTGGTCCTGTAGTGCAAATTACACTAAATCACTCAAAACTAGTGCTGTTAATCAGTTAAAAAAATAATCAGATGAATCCTACTTTTGGGTTGGGATTAATCACAATGTTTTACGAGTTAAAATGTATACGACAATATGCAGCTTTTAACAAAAATATGCCAGAGAGAACATTTTTCCTTCATTTTTATTGTCTGAAATGTTTACCTTTATAAAGTGTTAACTCAGAAGTTTAATTTGTGCACATAAAACACGCCAATAGTAAGACAGGCAGAACTGTAAAGATTTGTATGACTGCAGTATTATTCCAAGAAAACAAAGATGCTGATATACAGCCATGAGAAACAAACGTGTTTCTGCCCTTTAAATGGTCTGGGTGAATGCTCAAATCTGATTGGCTGCTGGGTGGAATGCACGCCTAAAAAATGTTCTGGTCACAATGTTTCATATGTGCAGGCTTCTTCAAAACGAACCTTTCCTTCATGATGTGGACAAAAAAAAGCAGTAAGACAATCAGCACATATATCGCTTTCCTTTGCTGCTGCAATTCAAGGTTGCTGCCGACACAGCGATGCATTGTTCTGTTACCGTGACGACGGGCTGCATTACAAATCAACAAGTCCATCTTTTGTGAAGAGGGGATCTAGACCTAAAAAAATAACAAGAATAAAGTACTAAAAATCGATTGAATTTTTATTTCTTTTGTAAGTGACCATGTGTCTGACAAAGTGTGCTTTTTCAGAAAGTGATGCATGGCACAGAAGCACTGTAGTTGCTTCTGCTTTTATAAGTGCTCTACAATTAAATAATAACAACTGATTGATTAGAAGCCTGAACCGGCAGAGGACAGTTGCTTCTTGTAGTGTAATTAACTAACATTAATAAATATTATATTAACATATGTCTTTGGTGGTTTCTATATTGTAGTGAACACCATGTCATGTCTGGTAATAAAAAGCTGTTACCACTCAGTCCTAATAGCCACATTATTATCTCCAGGCACTTTATCTAAACTGCTCTGCTCATTTTTGCTCTGTACGATCACGCTGAATAAATTCACAGAATAACCTTGGTTTCATCCAAGTAAAGTGGCTTGGATGAATATAACATAAGGAAAATTATTCATGTGTCTTCCTCCTAAAGACTCTTTAGGTCCTCAAAGGTTTTTTTTTTTACTTTTATGTTTTGCATCTGCATCAGAATATTGGCTGACTGTGTAATTTAAAAATGTTGAAGCTACAATGACAATTAAAAGAACCAATTTGTTTTCCTTATTTTTTCTACCCACCTTTGTGGCTCCGTCAGGAAAAAAAATCTCAAGCATCTCAAGCTTAAACAAACAGGGGGTTTTACTCTGGGCATAAAGTTTAACAGTGAAATGGTTCAGCAGATTTTGAATTTTCTCCAAAGGCTGTGTCGTAAGATTGTGAGTTTTCTTAAGCGCTCCCTTTCTGTCTCGGCTCGGCAGGTGTCCGACACTGATGGAGTCTCACAGGCAGCTTTCTTTACTGAGCCGTTGAGACTGTGCAAGCTCCACTGACGCTTGGTTCTTCCTACAAAGGACCTTTCACCTTCAAAAAAAACAATATTCTAGACTCTGATAGAATGAAAACTGGTACTCTATTCTTTCTGAAAAAAAGATGACTCTAAAACTCAAGTGAGCATTGAAAAACCACATCTATAAAAGCTTTTATTTCTAAAGTTTGTACTTTTTTAAATATACCATGACTGATTTATCTCTATTGAGATTATATAACAAAATATGAGTCATTGTCTCCTTTGTGATTAGTCACTGCGTGACATGAAGACCAAAGCTGTAATTTCTTCCTGCCAGTTCCCAAGGTAACAAACAGAAACATTACAGACTCCACGTCCAAGAAAGCCTCCTGGTGAGGCTTAGGATGCTGGGCAATACTATCATTTATTTCTGGATTTGCAACACCTCATGACCCAATCATATAGCCTATTATGACTGTTATGACTATACTGTAGGTCCACCCAAAGATGGACATGCACAGCATATGGTTATTTTATTAATTTATTTATAAGAACAGTCTAATGGTTTGAAGGACTTTTGAAATTCTTTGAGAGAAATCATTCAGAAGCTCTGTATTTGAATCGTGGAATTGAATTTTTAAAGACTTATTCTTGCAGCATTTTTCTTATGAAGCTTAAAAGTGAGTTGCTGAGTATTTCTTTATTTAAATCGTTGTGAATCAAGGGCAGACAAAACATTCAGTTGGAAAAAGCCTGTAGCAGTGACGTAGGTGCTCCAACCGGCGGGGTCACAAGCTCCTTTTTCTGCTCCGTTCTGATACATCCACTTGCAGAGAAATAGATGTATGAACGTCTTTGTTTTCCATGCTGGCATCTGTCTCAGCTGCTCTAATATTAGTCGCCATTTTTATTGCACCAGTATTGTTAGGTTGGTGTTGTAAGGGTCTGTAAGCTAGCGGGAGAGTGTGTAAACAGATTGATAATGGGAAATAGAGGTGCACTTACTCTGCGCCAGCAGTTAAGGCCACAGAATGAAAGTATTTGTATACAGAATTTATAATGAACTACTATTGCTTTGCAAAAACTATGTTCTAGAAAATGACACAGGTTTTTGAGTTTGGCTAAAAACGGCATAATCATAATTAAAAGTCCACAGGTGGAGTGGGACTGTAAAAAATTAAAGATAACTAGAGAGACTTTGTAGGAGAATAGACTTTTGTGGACTTCATGGACAGAGACAGATGCTTCTCTTATTCCTGGTTATGTAGTAACCTGAAGTATTTTTGAGTAATTTAAAAATAAATAATCAATAAACCACATGGTGATAATGGAGGAGCTTTACCGTAGTATGATTGTACAGATTATGTTTTAAATAGAAAAAACGGATTCATCCACATTCATGCACGGAACTTTCTTCATAAAAACATTGTTAACAAAGGTGTAAGACAAAATGTGGAGTTCAGAGCATCAAATTAAGGAATTTTCTTCTGTGATTTGAAACAATATGTTAACATTACTCCATTTGCAATTTTCTGATTTGGGACAATCAGTCAGTTCTGACTTTTCAGAATAATCAAACAGATTTGTGATTGAAGTTAACAAAAGCTTCCCCTTTTTGTTTCTTTTTTCATCTGGAAACTTCCACACCTGGGAAAACTGCAATAAGCTGTCATCATCATTTTAGCTAGATGGATGGATAACAAAGGCACAATGGGCTCCATAATTATTCCCATTTTGCTACCACGAAGTTACTTTTGCTGATTTCCCTGCCCTGCTTGTTTCCATCATGTCTGTCACTCTGGTCTCATCTTTTTAATGATGCGATCACAATGTTCTCTACAATTAAAGCTTCTGTGGCATCAACTGCATGAGGTGATTAAATCAATAGGAGCAACTAAAACACAAAGCCACAGAAGACCACAAATAGTCTATTTTTTTCTCTAATCCATGCTTGGCTGTCTTTATTTATGTTATTTTTTTCTGGGTGTACTTTAGCCATGTGTGTGCCTTATCAAAAGTCTCATCTTTCAAAGAACAGTTTCTGCGGTTTGTCTGTATGCTTTGTTGCAAATCCCAGTCCTGCTTATTTGCTTTCAACAGTGGTGTCCTCCTTCATCTCATGAAGTTCACTTTGGCTCCAACAGCGATGAATTGTGATGTAACTGATGTAACTTAACCTTGAACTTGTTGAGGGTTGGTTCTTATTTTTTTGACAAAACTGCCACCAGCTGCTATTTTGACAGTAAATGTTCACTTTCCAGAGTAGAAACAGATCAATCCGAAACAAAAGACATGAAAGGTTTTTGGAATAATAAAGCTAGTTTGCTGGACCATCATAATCCCAAGGCACCTTGAGAGGGGGCAGCCCACACCATTGATTCATAGGGCAGTACAGCCCACAACTGTGGAGTGGGCTGCAGTGTGAGTGACACAGACTGAAATTTCTGTACTGAGAGGAAAAGGCAGAGAGGCCAGATTGGAAACATAGAAAAAAATAAATATGCTGCTCATACAATCCAAGTCCCAAAATGTAATGAGGCTTCTCATTTTAACTCTGAGTCTGAGTTATGCCATTTTGTCTTCTCCTTATCCTGTTGCCATAACAACGGTCATGCCCACTAATGGGATTGGTTTTTATTTTCATTTGGGAGATTTAGGATTAGGATTTGTCAGCATGGCAGACGAACAGGACGGAAAGGATGAACTGGTTGACGTCACTCATTCAAACAAATGTAAATCACACTTTTGATTACTGTGGTGGCCGTAAGAAGCTGCATAGCTTTAGCGATACCATTTTTTAGACTGAAATTGTTCATAATTGTTCATAACCAGTCTGCCAGGCTTGTGTTAATAGAGATATTGCAGAAGTTCTATCGTTTTCTTACTTGGAGATTCCTCTGCTGATAGTCTCTGCCATTCCAGCTAAACTTTTGTGTATTTGATCATATGCAAACAGATGATCATTGGTGCACAAGACGCGTTCTGGTGGATGAAACATTGAACAGGAAGATTTCTCCTTAGAGACACAGCCATGAATCCATAAATCCTGAAACGTGACTCAGACTGTACGTGTAGCAATCAGCAAGTCTCTTGCTACAATTCATTCATACACGTTTTACTGATTGCGTATAAACAAGCAAAAATGTGACAGCATTAAAACTGCTAAATGGATTTTCTTTAAGTAAAAATATTTATCTCCTGCAGTCTGTTTCTTTTCTTGTTCCTCTTTACCTTCTCTTATAACCCTCTTCTCCTCCTGCTTTTCCTGCCTGTCTGTCAGCATGTGGCTCCAGGCAATGATGCTTTACTCTTGTCACACCAGTACTTTAATTCCATGCTTATTTCAGGAGTTTTTGTTTGTTCGTTTCACAGTTTTCTTACAGTTACTCTTAGTACAACACAAATTTTAAAAAGTAGTCCTTTTTGAAAAAAAAGAATTCTAACCTTTCTCATTAAGCACATGTTAAAGTCGCACTCCAATCATCTTTTGATCAATTTTAAAAACTTTCCATGTGGTATTTTAATTATGACACAGTTTTTAGCCAGAATCAAAAAACCTATAGTTTTAGGACATAGTTTGTGCAGATCGACAGTAGTTAATCAGAAATTAAATTTTGAGTTGTAGGCAGGACTATTGTCGCAGAGTAACCTCACCCCCTTTCCCCTATCTGTTCCTGAGACCTCTGTCTACTCGCTCTCCCGCAAGCTTACAGCCCCTCAAAACCCCAAACTAACTTTATCAGTGCAACAAAAATGGTGAGCAGTACAGTTTTGAGACAGAGACGGAAGAGGCAGTGCAACTGGTTTATTAGAGATATCAGACAGACAAGATCGAGGCAGGACGAAGTCAAAAACCAGGCAGGAGTCAAAATACACAGAGAGGGGCAGGACTGAGTCAAAACCAGGCAAGGGTCAGGATAAACAGACAGACAACAGAAGAACCGCTCAGACTATGTATGAAAACAAAACAAGACTTCACACATATCTCTCCTCGGTGCCAGACTAAATACTGTTTGTGGTTATTGCATGATCTGGAACAACTGGTGAGACCTGGGAGCAGGGAGCAAAGGCTGATGGGAAATGTTGTGAGGAAGGTGCTCTGGAGAATATCAGTGCTCTGTGGATGACTCCCTCTGGTGGTTGGAGGGGGAGATGGAAGTTCAAGGCCTGACACTGGAGACGCCTCCTTCCTATCAAGAAGAAACTTGCCAGTTAAATATAGGTAGCTTTGAGTCAAATCGTGCCCAGAGTATGAATAATTTGGGCTTGGCTAAGACAACAATGATATTTGCACATCAATTTATTCCTTTAGCAAAACAAAATAAAGGGATCATTTGCAGGCACTTCTTTGGAAAAGTAGAAGGAAGAACAATTATGTGGGTCATCAACACAAGAGTGTTAGGAGCAAAGACTGTGGACCCAAAGGATACTGCAGCCAGTTTCACTGAACGGAGCTGAAACCAATATGGAAAAACGAAGCCGAAATCAGAAAATTAAAGCCTTTAAAAAAACTAAATGTAAAGCACTGAAAACAGGTATAGACTCAAGAAGGAGGCAAAGCAAAACAAAAGATGGTCAAGTAACTAAATAAGTTCACTTTCAATCCACCAAAGAGCAGTAAACAGGTGTAAAACCAGATATAGTACATGACTGATAATGCTTGTGTAGATTCTCAATCACCCAGGTTGAATCTATCAAAGTTTTAGGTAAAAAAAAAGTGGTCAATTGGAATTATTTTTTTTATTATGGAAGATGTAGTAGTACAAGAGTTCTGTTACCACTGTGTGCTTTTTGGAGGTGAAATGTGTTCAGTAACAGATGATAAGCCGAGTCCAGTTCACTGCTTTTTTCTCAAACCAAAACTACTTCATTGACTAATGATCCTGAGACAAAAAAGGAAAGATAGACACCAGCTTCAAGGGTGCTACTGTTGCTGTACTTTCCTCTGGGAAAGTGTTGTAAAACCAGTCACAATTTATAAAATGGGAAGAAAAGTGTATTTTTATACCACAATTTAATCTCCAAGCTATTCAAAGTACTTTATAAGCAAGAAGCCCTTTAAAGCTTTTAAATACATTTTCAGAGGGGGACATACCAGCAGATTACCTCCTTTTTGAAGCACTTTCCAGATCCTCCTAGCTTTAAATGATGAAGTTATGAACCAAAAGAAAAGACAAGATTGGATGAAGCAAATGAAAAGGTTGGAAAAAATGCATAGGATTTGGAGGCACTACACCTAAACAAACCAAAACCTCTGAAATAACAGCTGCTGTATTGTGATGACAGTGTTTTGTCACACAGTTCTCTCATGTCCTGCTGATGTCCCTTTGGTGACAAATGAGACTAAATTACATTTTTTTTTGTCTTGATACTTTGGGTTTAGAAAAAAACAATATTTGCAGAATTGCAACAGATCACACCCACTGTCAAGCACAGTGGTGGAATGGTGATGATATGGGATAGTATAGGCTTAAATTCTCATTTAAAAAAGTCAACTCTGAGGCTAAAAAATCAAGGTCTGTGATAGAAATCATTCCAGTATTTGTTACATATTTATAAAAATAAATAACAAAAAAAAAAAAAAAAACTCCAGATTTTAAGAGCTGAAGAGAGAATTATTCGTAAACAACAATAGAGCATAATATTTACTATACAATACACATGTTTTTTTGTTTTCTCTTGTATATCCATTGTTACATGGGTGGAAAATTAGCTTTTAACCAAATAAATAAGGCTGCCACTTCAGATATCTGCAAGGTCTTTACCATCTAAACCTTCATTGTTTTCTTTTTTATATCACTCACATGGACATCAGACTGCCGTGTGTCTTTTCATTAAAGTCTTTCATGCAAACACAATTATTTTTGTCTAAAATGTCAATCCACTTTATCAGCCATGAGTTGTTAGTTGGTTATTGGTTTTTCAAAGAGAGACTGGACGTGCAGCTCTATTGATTTTCCTAAGTAGTGTCCATTGTAAAAGGCTGTTAAAGAGCTTAAAATGATCTGTTGACATGCACGAAGAGACACGTCAATTTCTGAAAGGATTTCTGGTGAGATAAATCACAGGCTGATCGTCAGACTGCAACTGAATTTAGTTTGACCCTTTCATCTTGGTCTATAATTCTTTGGCCTCTTTCCAAACCAGCCAGGTTAATAATCCTCATTAACTTCTACAAGACACTCTAGGGAACAATTTGTCATGTGTGGTGAAAGTGTTTGAACTACACATATTACTCTGTTGAGTTTTTAATGAGGATTTATAGACAAATTAGGATCAGCTTGTTCACACAGGTCAGACTCATTTTTGAAATGCATGTAAGCTGCATCATTTGGGCTTGTACTCACAGCTTGATGTAAAAGTTTGCTTTTATTGTCAAATAAAGCTCATAAAAATGGCTGTTCCTCTTAGGAAAAACTAAGCGGTAATAAAATAGGCAAACGTGGATACAAGATTAAAGAAGCTGTTGTCTTTTTCAAGACATTTTGTAACTTGGCATTGCACCTCCAACACTGGTTTCAAATTGACAGTAAAAGGTCACGTTGGAAGGTCATCTTCTCACACATTAAATGGTTGGATAAGAGGCTCAATACACACAATATACAAGATGAAAAAGCTTTTATCGTGTTCTTAATGGTGTTTATCTTTCACTGCTTTTGCAGGACCTTACAGTTCTTTTGTCATGGTGACATTCTTACCAACTTCAATGACAAAAGCTGTGCACGTTTTCTCATAGACTGCCATGGAGATAATCTGACAGTTTTACGTTAGAATAAACACGTCTTAGCATGATTACCATGATGGGCTGCAGCACTCTTCGTTTTTTCTTTTTAATACTGGCAGCGTTCACTTATATAACTAATCATAAATTAAACTATTTCTTTTGTCAGACTTGTCAAAAAGTATTTTTTTTAATTATGATCAACTTTATTGTGACTTCTGTTGTGGATGTTTTCCTTTGCAGAGATTACTTGAAATTTCAACTAACTTTATTTTTAGGGTTATTGGAAGGTTTTTTAGAAACTTTTATGTGGAGCAAACGTTGATATCACTTCCTTATTTTAAGAAGCAGTGTGGACAGCAGTGGGTCACTTGGCCCCTCCCACATCCAGAAACAGCTACAGCTGTTGTACGAACCTGTCAACAACTGGTGGAAACTCAAGTCTGCGTCAATTAAACATGAAAGCAGAACAGAAGTGAAAAAAAGCAGATCAAATGTGTCTTGCTTCACTAAAAGCTTCACTAATCAGCTCTGCTTCAGTAAAGCAGAGCTGATTAGTGAAGCTTCAGGGTAGCTTTACAGTTTTGAGAAATTGTGAGGGCCAATGAACTCACAGGAACATTTGCATTAATGTCAGATTTTGGATTTGTTTATGCATTTTTTTTAGTTCTGCTCCCGACGGGTAGACTAAAGCATTTACATCTACAGGTCGACTCAAATTTGCTAGTAGAATCAGAAGTTCCCCTCTGTTTTTTATAGGTTTAAACTGGGTTTTTCTCCATATTACTTGCACAATTGCATATTTTTATTAATATTTCATCTTTATTATACAATCCAGCTATAACTGCAGGGATTTTATCAAAGATTTGAAGTGGTGTCACATGCTGCAGCACATTTTGTACATTTTATAGCTTCTATTCTATAAAAGTAAATTAAGTTGTGTCTCAAAGTCATATTTTAGGCTGACTTTTTTGACGTTGTCAGAGTAAAAGCAGCAGCATGTGTGCCATTATAGAGGTTTATTCTGTGAGCTAATCTGTTCCAGAACAGGCTAACAGTAAGGCTTGATTTAATCCCGACCTGATTGGTCGACGTTCACTTAAATCAACTGGATGTTCTTCAATCAGCCATGTAGGAATTTCGGATTATAATAATCCAAATGACTTTTATTCATGATTGACAAAAGTCCAAAAAATGATAACACAGTTGCACAGAGCAGCACTTCTCGAGCAATTACTCTGTCAAACACAACTCCACTCACATCATGTCAGCAAATTTCTTTTGGTGTGAGGTTTTCAAATATTTTTGTTTTGTTTTACGTCTTGTAGTGTTATTCGCAGAAAGTGCTGTTTTTTCTTAAATGACAGACTGGTAAATTGCTGCCATTTTGCCAGTGTGTTGAATTAAAAGTTGGGGTCAAAAGAGGTGACACTTTCTCGCAGTGAAGTAACCACACTGTGTTGTTGCAGGTGAATTATCTGCTAAAACTGGTCTAACATTACCCAAGGTTCACATGAGTGAAACTAAACCCAAACAGGGAATGAAACCACTGTGCAGAAAGGGAAAGTACACTGAAATTACAGTTGTCTTGGAAATGTAATATTGTAGTACTGTACAATGATGAATGTCACTGCAGAAAAGTCTTATTATGAAGATGCTGACAAAGCAGTTATTTACTTTTTAATATCTGCTAAAAGGAAAAGATCAACTGGAAAATGACTCATAGCCAAAAAGAGAGATCAGAAAACAGTAATGCACTCAGTCAGCTGCTTGTTATCTGCTGTTTCTTTTTGGATATTGCATGGAAACATATTCACACACAAGGCCGTCTACCTGTGGGAAATGAAGCCTCTCTTCAAACTTAATAAGCTACAGTGTGACCTGAGAGACAGAGTCAGGGTACCAACGAGGCGGTAGCAGTGTCAAGGCTGTGTCAGTTCTTGTCACTGGAGTTTGACGCCTCATTAAATTGTGTTATTGAAAGGTTTACAAGCCAGGAACAGCTCTGCTGTTGAGCTTGGTTTAAGTTTGGAAACAAAATGTGCAGCACATTTCAACATGTATGCTCATTTAGCCACAACAGATCAATGGTTTTAGGTGGCATTATTACAGAATAATTAAAGTTACCACTCAGCCAATGCTTATTTTGTTTTGATGCGTCAAAAAGTATATTTTTTTAGCTGATTCCTTGCCACAAATCAATTTTAACAGCAGTGAGTTGTGCCTTTACACTAGTTTTTTTGTCAAATTATTCCCTTTTAATGAGTTTTAAACATTTATTTTAAAATGCTGGTTCATTATACTATTTATTCAAAATAATAAGATTCCTTTTCATAATTTAGAACTTCATCCACAAATTAAAGCATAAAATAACTTTATTTTTTTAAACAGAATATGTTCATTTGACCCTTAAAAAGTGTGCTGATAAAAAGTGACAAAAGTGGCAAAACTTACAGAAAATTATACATTTATAGAGCATGCAACTTTGGGAAACTTTACTATTTTAGGTTGATATTTTCAAGAAAAACGCAAAAGATTGTATTTGACCTAATTCAAAACTTTTTCTTATAAACACAAAAATAAAAGATGTGGAGCAGAAATCTGTAGAAAAAACTGTAAAGTCTAAGCTCATAAGTGTGATTTGCCATGCTTCATCCTTCCACCTTACACGATGGAGATTCGACCTTAATTCATGATCTGAAAGTTTGTTTTGTCCACAATGTGTTGTTACGTCTGACATCCCCCTCAAAACTGACATAAAAGGTTTATAATTCCTAATTTTATTTTAAAATAATAGGGCTGTTAATTGTTATGCTACACTTTGAATTATTGACGTTGTAGATAAATCATATTGTTTTTGAGTAAACTCATTTGCCTATGTAAATTCTTTTTTCTTTTATTTATTTGGGAAAGAAACATGCCTCTTTTTGTTTGTAGGATGTCCTAGGGTTTTATGTAATTTCATGAAGAAGGTTATTGATTTTGCTCTTTAGGCAGCATTGTCTTCTTGGTTGCATTTTCTGGTTTCAATGCAACATTTGGGAGAGCTAAATGCTATGTTTGCTGCAGCCCAACACACCCACGTGTTTTTTCTGGGAAGTGCTGCTTATTTCAGACCTGCCACACCTGGACAGCTGTGATAAATGCCGCCCCTTTGCTCTGTCTCTCCTCACTCCCTCTTTCCATCTAACTCAGATGCAATAATAAACCCAAGGTGACCAAAGCCGGGACAAGGAGAATTTACTTTCTGCAAAGCTTTCCCATATCACTTTTTATCCTTGCCTAAATGCTAGCAGCCAGATTTGCAACTATCTTGCTTATGCACATGCATGAATTTACAGAAGTGAACTGGGATTACGATAGGGCATGCACACTTCGAACCATGTGCTGAGCTGCTGGGAACCGCTTTCATATCAGGGTCTGAGACAGACACAACATGCTTTGTTTCCCACGGTTTCTAATTGTTGTGGGTGCATGGATAGATGCAAAGTGGGGGATGGAAGTTTATTTATTTTATTTATTTGCAAATTTAAATAGAAAATAAACGGAAATATTATTTAAATTAACTTTGTAAAGGACATTCATCAAACCCTGTAAGTAAGAATCAAGTTCCAACCTTTGACTGTATATGTGAACTGGACTGAGTGATTCCTCCTCCATCATGTTCCACGTAGTACCCGCTGGCCCCAAGAAGCTAAAATACCACAGACTTCTATAGAGAAATAAACGGCTATTACTTAGTCATTACATTTGTCACTATAATCCTTTGCTGATGCTTCGTAATTATGGCGAAGACGCCAATACTATTAAAACATAATTTTTTATTTGCCAGATTAAACAGATTTTTTTTCAATATTTGATAATTTAATGTATTATAGTTGACATTTAAAAACAAAATGGCAAATAAAATATTTAACTTTTTATGTGTTGTTCAAGATACAATTTTAATAAATCATAGCTGGCATTTTTCTTTTATTTTGCTAGTAACTGTCAAAACTTCTGCATAACAATAATCTGATTTATTTTTATTGAATGTGTAACTTATTAAAGATTATTCATCATTTTAATAACCTTTTTTGCTAAGAAATAATATTTTTAGATTTTTAAAGCTGAAACTTCAAAAACAAAGATTGGCTCTGGTTGTTAGTTGTCAACAGAAATGCTAAACTATTTAAACAGAAGACAAAAAGTGTGCTTTTATTTTGTTAAATTCAAACTTATAATGCCTGCAACAAGTTCATGTAAGTTCACAGGCTACATTGAGGTAAAGTACAGCCTTAGAGTCCGCGTGTTGACTCTATTGATTTGCTACGGGCTCTTTATTACCATAAACTCAATATCCACATCTGTCTGTTGTGCAGACTGCATCAGGCCTGTTCAGTTGTCACCACTTATGTGCCGGTAAATGGTAAAGAGCTGCAGATAGTGTTGTTCTTTTAAATGTTATGTCAGATCTTTTCTGTATTATTACAGTTTAACTTTTAAACATAAAAGTTTGAGCCTCAGCTTGACTGTTAATGCAAATTTTTTAGTCGACATAAATGATAAAAGGACTCTTAAACGTCCATGTCTTCCTGGACAACTCTCCATCATTTTACTCTGACATCAATAATCTCACCTGTTCGCCACTTACTCGTCTACGACGCATTAATCACCTCTGCCTGTCCCTCACCCCGCATGCTGACTCCATTTTGGTCCATAGCAGTTATACCTCTTGCATCAATCACTATAACTCCCTTCTCTTTGGTTCTCCATGAGTTTTAACTAATTCAAAATTCAGCAGCATGTATTATGGCAAAAAGCCCTTCAAGACTCAGCATCTCTCCCATCCTTCAGGAACTCCACTGGCTTTCCATCAAATCCAGAATGGATTCCTGGCTCCTTCAATGTCTTCAAAGCCATCTATAACCTCCCGACTCTCATGTGTGCCTAATCTTCTTCATATCTTAATTCCCGCTCATTCTCATAGATCTTTCTCATTCATCTATTTTCACTCCATACTCCTTATCAGTTTTCCAGTCAAGCTTAAAAACTAATGTGTCTGTTGACTCAGTCTGATTTCCTCTGTTCCATTGCTTTATTTTAAAGTCCCAGTCATCTTGTGATCTATTTTAAAAGTGTTCTTAGTTGTCTTTTAATTAGGATTATGCTGTTTTTAGCAAAATAATAAAAAAAAACAAAAAACTGTCGTTTTCTGGGATATTTTACTGCAGAGTGGCAGGAGTTCATTAGAAATTTACCTCTGAGTTGCGGGCAAAAGCATTTGTGCATAGTAAGCCCGCCCCCTTTTCATTATCCCTTTGTTCACACTGTCTCCTGCTAGCTTACAGCCCCTCAAAACCAATCATGAACAATCCCGACAAGGATTGCAAAGGACAGGACTTCCATTATTCTTTCTCTCGTTGCTCTGCCCTAACCTCGTAATTCTTGGTCAATGACTAAAGAGGTTTTTAATCACATGGTTTTGTTTACAAACAGAAATCTCCTTTGACGGCAATCTGAAAGACCAAACGCAAGGTTCAGGACTTGATTCCAACCAAGTTTTGGTTCCTAGCAAGAAACTTTTCCTGTCTGAATACACCCTAAAACACCAAAAGCACAATTTTCATTGGAGTAGGTCTTTCCTTTTCTGTTTTTATTGTATTTTTTTTTAGCTTTCTCCAATGTTTTTAATTCCAGCTATTTCTTCTTACCTAAAAGTTGCTTGAAGGGCCCTTCAACCCTTCTCCTACATTGTGAAATACTTTCTGAGTGGTCTCTCCTCAAATTACCTGTATTAGGTTCTTTTTCTGTCTATCTGGACACAGAAGGAGCCAGAGCACAGGGAGTCTCACACCAATCACTTTTCCACCTTTGAGTGTGACAGATTCAGGGTTCAGTGCACTTTTTGCGTGAAGTCAATGTCCTTCTTTTGTCCAAATCTAACAGACTGGTTTGATGTGTTTATTAGACCTCGTGACAAGCTCCTGAAAGCTCAATGATACACTCACAGCCACATTGGCACACTAGCTTTTTTTCCTAAAAGTTACATCCTCATGGTGTGAATAATACAGCACAGTCACTAAAGTACAACTTATACTGGCTGCAGCTCAGAATTGAACAGGGACCTGGCGCCTCGGTCGAGTGCCGGAGTCTCGTTATGTCAGGACCACAGCACATCATCAACGTAACTCCCTTCCCTTTTTCGTCTGTCTCCTTTGTCCATTTTTCCTCCTCCTCTCAACTCAGGGATGTTCAGAGCTGCTCTGCTCCTTCATGTTGTGACCCAGAAATAGTCCCTCATTTTTAGCTCTCATATTTATACAGAACAGCCTCCAAAAACTGAAATTAAAGACCCACAGTAACAAATTTTGTGATGAAGTAATTGTAATTAAATGTTAACAGTTTTGGGAAAAAAATGCCAATTCATTTTTATGCAATTCTAATAAAGCTTATGTTTTTTAATTACTGTACATGTGATGGGGAGTTGATTCTAATGACTTAAATTTGTACAGTGAACAATACTGTGGGACCTCCTCTCATGCCTAAAGTCTTAACAAAATGTTTTAAGTCTAATTTTAATCTTAAATACATGTAGATTATAGTGCAGATTTTTGTGTTGGTTCAGAAGGATAGCATTTAATTTTCATCAAATATGTTTTTCTTCCTACTTGTTTTCTGTAGTGATTCGTGTGACTCATAAAACTAGACAAAATCTTTAGAGCTTCGTTTGTGTCTTTGAAAAATAAACCGCATCCACTGCTGACAGTGAAAAAAGCATTTAAGAAACAAGAAACTTCTTCACCAACTTCAATAAATATTTAGATGATTAAATGATCTACAAAACTGCTGTGTTGCGCATTTTAAGAAGCACAGCAGACATCAACATTACCTGTCCTGAGTGCTCCCCCTGTGGCCATTGTGGGTCATCACCTTGTGAGATTTCCTGAAGTTTGGGCTTAGATGTCCTCAAGATAAAAACTGGTCAAAGAAAAATAAGATCACTTAAGGAGAGTAGGGGTGAGTGACTCTTTAAAAGTCATACTCATAAACATAATGAACTTTTATGAGACCAAAAAAAACCTTTTACCTATTTCTAAGCAAATATTTAATTTCTTATTTTTAATTAAAAACATGCTTTTTTATAGAATACTGGAAGATTGTTGGCTTAAAAAGAGCAAAATGCCAATAAGTCTATATTTATTCAAAATGTAATGCATTTTTTACACTATCAATAGTTTAAGTCAATACAGGTTTGCATCCCTCTTCTTTAATTGAAAAGTGGTTCTCTCAAGTCAGAAAATTGAGAATTTACTCAATTCTGTCAAAAATGAAAATTGAGTTTTTTCATGTCTGCACATAGTTCAGTTTGTGTTTCTTCAAAAATGGGACACAATAATGTGTTGTCTGAACTTTCTCTGTCTCTCATGTAGCAGCAGGCAGGCAGAGCCTTCTGAATGGAAAAGTTATCAGCCAAGCACACATTTGGCTTGGATTGTTTCCCATTGTGAGGGCTCATTACTCGCCCGCTAGATAATCGCTGCCAGCCAAAGTTGACTCAAAACGAAGTCCCCACTGCCCAGAGGCTTCATTCCAGCTGTAGGTTTGCACAGAGAAAAAGACGAGAGAGTAAAGGAAAGGATTTGGAGACTGAAGGCTGCTGATGTGTGAAACTCAGTGGGAAGTAAGCCAGAGATTGAGTGTGTAATGTTGATTCCTACAGGCCTGGAATGATGGTGCTGAAATTTTAAATGCATAAACCTCTCAGGGGCAGGAGAGAACTGGCAAGCACTCTAGAAAAGAAGTGTTGCTGACACTGAAAGGCATAAATAAATGAAATAAATGAAGAAGTCAGAATTTGAAAAGCAATGGCTAAAATTGAGTTTTAAGGCAATGCTTGCTTGAAAATCTGCCCATAAGCTGTGTGTAATTGATTCTTCTCTGACATACACCCTTCAATAATTGCTCCAACTTTGCTGTAAAGCTCTGGATAAACTCTACATCAAAGGTTTTGGCTGGGTCAATATTCTCAGTACAAGTGGAGCAGCGAGGAAGGGAGCTCTGTTTGAAAAATATAAATCTGATTACATTTCTGTTCTGTAATTGTAGTTGGATTTCTTTGGGCTTTCCAAATCTTTTTACTTAAAATCCATCACTTGAATGAAAGAGCTGTTAGAACTGCAAATAAACAGAACTGGTTTGAAACATTTAATGTCCCACTCTGACCATTTGATCTGTTTCCCAGTTCCCAGTGGTCTTTTAATTATTGTTTTGCAGTTTTTAGTCAAAATCAGAAAAACCTGTGTTGTTTTCTAGGGCAAAGTTTCTGCAGAGCAGCAGTAGTTCATTAGAAGTTCACATCTGAGTTCTGGGTGTGAACGTCGGTGTGGAGTAATCCCACCCCTATTTCCCACAATCCATTTGTTTACACGCTCTCCTGCTAGCTTACAGCCTCATAGAACCACAACCTAGCATTGCCGGTGCATCAAAATTGGTGACCAGTATTTGAGCTACTGTATCTAGCTGTACACAGAAGAACCAGATGCTCAGATGAAGAAAATAAAGACGGCATGTGTATTAGCTTTCTGCAGCTTCACTCTGCTAAAAAAGTGTAGTGGGAAAGCAAGCAAGTCTCACATCCTTCCTGCTGCACTGCTGCTGTGGTCACCTTGAGCTCCTCGTTCCCTGTATGCAGAATGATAGACAGGTGATCTAAAAGGAAGGCAAGGCATATTCTGCATCAAAATCCACCAGTGCGCCTCTTATCTAGGCTATTACACAGCACAGATGAGACGCAGAAAGAAGAAGCAATACTGCTGTGGTTCCTCTTTTTTTCATTCTGAGAATGAATGTGCCTCACCAAGGTCATCATAGATGAATAGAATTATTCATGTCTGCAGCGTAAATTAGCTACATAAAATATTTCAAGTTGAATCTTTATGAGCTGGAGGGTTGATGCCAGAAAACTACAATAAACCATTTTTTTTAGCTCCTAATTGGCTGCTCTATTGCTGGTGTTCTTCAGCTGTTGGTACACTCATCCATCTCCCCCACCTGTCTCCACTGTCACCCTTCAATGCTGAGGCGTCCCCAGACCAGTCTGAAAATAGACATTCTCATTTTACCTCTGTTGACTCTTCTCAAAGTGGATAATAGGGACTTTACTCCAAGCTCCTCCATGATAACCGAGAGTTGAACTTTAGGGAGACTCCAGCTACCTGTAACGTTTGTATCTACAATTGTATCTACAATTGTATCTACAATCTTATCTGTTCGCTCACAACCAACAACTTGAGGCTCCTCTGAAGGTGAGAGTAAGTCTGTTTATTGGTAAAGCTCAGCTGTAGTTTCACTGATTCTGCAGCGATCACCTCATGCTCCATCCATTCATTATTTGTAAACCAAGAGACTCAATTAAAGTTCTTTTTGACATTTACAAACATGCAACAACAACAAAATAAACTTTTTTTATGTTATAAAAAGTTTAGGAAGTCAAATGTTTAAATCTTTGTAGGAATCAGATGTCAAATCTAAATCTCAGAAAGATAAATATGGGATTTAGATTGTGGATTTATTTTTCTTTTATTTTCAACGGTTATATTTATGAAGTCAGAATGTTTTTTCTTGGTTAAAAGTTCTGATTCAAATGAAGGATTTAGTCCTTGGGGGCAAATTAGAGACCAGCTAACAGCCTCTTCACACCTGCAGGATGCTCTCAGTATCTATAAATGTGAGCATGCCAGGCTATCTACTGAAAAAGTCGAATTATAATTTATAAATTATCCACTTTTTTTTTTAATTCTCATAATTGCGTCCAAAAGAACAACTTCTGCAAATAATTAACTGATATGAATTTTAAAAACGATGCATTTCCTCTCAAAATGGACACAATAAAACACTCAGTCGTGCATAGAAAGAGAAAGGGAAACCAGTGTTATCACAGTTTATCCTCTTTCAATCAAATGCTAATTAAGCACTTGAAAACCCTGGATCGATTCACACTTACCAAATGCTATTAGCTACTGTACACTTGAAATGAAAAGATCGATATGAGCTCACACACTAGCGCATCTCTCCTGAATGCGGGGTGCACACAAATGTGCTTGTGAGTTCAGTGTGCTCGAACATCCCCATGCTCCAGAGCTGGAGAACAGTGGAATGAAGGTGCTGATCAAAGACTCAAACATTAAACGATGTGGTCCAATCAATTTTGTGGCAATCCTCTGCTCAGCAATAATTACATCCGATAAAAAACACCAAAGGTCTTCCCTAACTTTGCTGAAACACAGAGTTTTTCATTTGTAGCTGCAGAATCTCCATTTTTAGGGGGTGGGAAAAGTGTCAGTACCTCTGGAGTCAATAAAAGGCTCTGTTCTCGTTTTATGTTGCTGAATGCATTTTCCTACAATAAAATCTATGCACTGTGAATTACTGTTAACAACTCCCTGCATGATATTGACACCCGGTTCAATTTAAACACCCTCAGATTTTAATGCCCCACACTCTTCACCTGAACGTGAATTTCTGCTCCAAATGATTGAACGTCAAAGGAACAGCTAAATGGATTTGCTCAGCCAATAACTTGCATGTATGAAAGAGAAGTTAATTTCTGAGATCACTGCACATTACAGGTTTGCTTAATGAAACTCTGATTGCTGAATGTGAGGAGGAACTGTTTGATTTGTAAAAAAGGGTGCTGTTTGAAGATGGAGCATTTTCAGGGTTTTTCTGCGTTTGGGCTATCATTACACAATTTGTTTCGAGTTAAACCTAATATATAAATATATAAATAAATATATGTATACACATATTATATATACATATTAGTACTGTCAATCGATTTGAAAAATTAATCACACTTTTGTATTGTGATCGATTTTTTACTAGGTTAATTTTATACGACAATATGCAACTTTGGAACAATAAAAGGCCAGAGAGAACATTTTTCCTTAATTACCAGAAATGTAATTTGTGTGCACAAAACACACCAACAGTAAGATAAGCAGAACTCTAAAGAATTGATAAAGACTTTAATGTCTGCAGTATTACTCCAAGAAAACAAAGATACTGATATACAGTCATGAGAAACAAACATTGTGTTTCTGCACTTAAAATGGTCTGGGTGAATCCTCTATTGTGATTGGCTGCTGGGTGTTGATGCGCACGTTAAAAAGAAGTTCTGGTCACATAACCCAAATTTTCCATGTCACTGCACAGGCTTCTTTAAAAACAAACTTTTTTGTTCATCTTCTGGACAAAAACAAGCAGCAAGAGATGAACTGATGCTAAATTGAACCTATTGTGACGATCAGCATATATATCGCTTTCCTCTGCCGCTGCAGTCGAGGTCAGTGATGTGTTCTCGTGTTAATTAAATCCCTAATTAAAGATATAAATCTAGTAAAACATTGTGATTAATCATGATTAATCTCAATTCAAAAGTGTGATTAATCTGATCATTTTTTTAATCAATAAATATAACTATCAGTAAATACAACTTATATGTGTGTGTGTGTGTGTGTGTGTGTGTGTTTGCTTGTTTGAACTAAATAAAATATACTATCTACATGTGCAATTAAATTAAACAGTTAATTTTTTTGCACAAAATTAGCAGAAAATACATTAGGTTTTGCTTTGTAACAGCCAGTGTGATGAATTGCAGTGATTCTCTGTGGTGTGTTTGTCTTTCCAGTTTTCAAAATCATAATTTTTAAATCGAAAAAGTGATTGACAGTGACATATATTTTCAGAAAAACTGCTTCTGTTTCTGTTTTTTGCGTGGTTGCAAAGTGCCATTATCTGGATTATATTTCCAGCCACAACTTAAATCAAATGCAGCCAGAAACTTAAGCCTCTTTGTTTTTCATCAGACACAGAGAGAAAGTCAGAGCGAGATGAGAGGAATGCAACTATCTAAATAGATGGAGGAAGAGGAGAGTGAAGAGAGGGAGCAGGGCGCAGACTGCAATATGAAGTAAATCAGTATTCAGTGGGTGTCTTCTGATTCCCTCTCAAACTCACAACACTGTCAACATTTATGCCACAGTGGCTAATCTCCATAATCAATAGATTCTCATTCAAGATTTGGCATCTTTCAACTCCACCCCTGCAGAACTTCTATCTAAATTAATCTGGAGCTGCTTGAGTAAATCACTGTGACATTAAAAGAGGCTGGAGTAATGACGCTTTTGGCATTTCTCTGAACTCTGTGAACACTAGATTCATATGCAGAATCAGCTTTGGGAAAACATAAAGAAACAAACTGCGTTTGGAACACTTTAATGTTTGAAGAGGTAGTTCTGCGTGGAATAAACAAAGAAAACATTTCATTGAGTAACAAACTGTCTGAAAAACTTTCAAAGCATGGACTGTTTTGGCAGGAATTCGTTCAGCATCCACCATCCAGAGAAGTGGTAAAAGTATAAATACTACAGACATTATGGTGTTTGACATGGAATTTTGGAAAAAGTTGGACCTATTTTTGACACTATACTTATTTTTCAGTGAATGTCCGTTCAAGCATTAAGTACAACAAAGTGACTTTATTGTTTTTCTGTTAATAAAAATGTTTTCAACACATTATTATTTATTGACTTCTGTCAGAATCTGATTCATTCTTACTTTTTGACGCATTCCTTTATATTTTGAAACATTTTCTCTGTTGCTTCCTTTACTGTGTTTTATAAAATGGTCTAGTGCTCAGTGTAATGAATTTAAAGAGTTATGTTTTGTTACATTACTATACTTGATGTTACACGGCTGTAACATCAGTACGTGATGTTTTGTTTTTGGCACGTCATATTGTACATTCTGTGATGGTACATCATGTTATTGTACGTTATGTTACATTGCATTACGTACGTTGTTATCGTACGTTGTTATTGTACGTTGTTATCGTACGTTGTTATCGTACGTTGTTATCGTACGTTGTTATCGTACGTTGTTATCGTACGTTGTTATCGTACGTTGTTATCGTACGTTGTTATCGTACGTTGTTATCGTACGTTGTTATCGTACGTTGTTATTGTACGTTGTTATCGTACGTTGTTATTGTAAATGGCGTCTACTTGTGATGTTTGTGATGTCATTGTCTGTAATGTTTTTCCCTGTTACGTTACGCTGCATTATGCAACATGGTCATAATTTGCGTCAAGCCTGTTACAACAAAGCTCTCCTTCTTCAGTAGGATTTCTCTGTTTTATTCTGAAATGTCTCTTGAGTAGTTTCTGTTTTTCCCAGCTGCAGTCTATCTGCTTCTTACAGTTAGTTTTTGTTTCTAATTTTCTCACCTGCTTTACATTACTAACCCTAACCATATTCAGTGCAGATACAATAATTTACCACTTACTTGTATTAATAAGTATTTTAATTAATGCAGAAGTACTGCAATGTGTTTTGTTTCTGTTGTAAAAAAATGATTTAATTGCAAGTTTATTATTCTTAAAAGACACATTCAGATTGTAATGAAGACTTTCCAATTCAATTTTTCTTATTTACTTGGTTCTCAGTGTTTATGAGTTAGGATGACGTCATTCCACAACCTTGCAGCTTGTTTTCTTTTTTGCACTTTTACTGTTAAAATGAGTATCTGCAGGATTTTGTGTTAATTAAATTTTAAATAGACCTTCTGGGGTTTCCAAAAGGACACATTCTTAACGGGAGCAATCAGCATTTTAATGAAAATGATTGCTGCTACCAAGACGTGCCAGCAGTCAGAACACTAAGGATGAATGCAAGTTTTCATTCATAGATGTATAAGTTCACAAAAAGGCTCAAACAACCGTGTCAAACTCCATCTTTGGATGCATGTGTGTGTTTGACTGTGTAAATATTTAGACAAAGTGAGACAATCTGTGCACACTAAGAATGAATTAAAACAAAAAAAGATGGAATTTCACAAAAATATACTTGTTTTGTTTGTTTGTTTTGGATGCCTGTCAGGTTTGCATCTTTTACGGGTAACAATTGACCTTTTTTCCTGTCTTTAAATTCAAAAGGTGCCCTCACATCTGCAGCTGTCCTTCAACCATCCACCACCGCCCACTCTCACATGACACTGTAAACCAGACGGTTTTGCTGTTAATATGCTTCGTGTAACGACGCAGAGAAAAAGCAATCAGTTTCCTGGTGAAGGCTATGCTTGAGGAACAGTGTTGGTAACTTCAGATTGAAATGCCACCAATGGGCTTGTTGCATTGTGAAACGGAAATTTACAGCAGGCTGCGCTCACAACATGCTGCTCTGTTATCCAGTGAGTCATCAATCTTGTAAAGTGATGAAAAAGAAAATCTACCATCTTG
The DNA here is from genome assembly GCA_014656515.1 of Oryzias celebensis. NCBI lineage: Eukaryota > Metazoa > Chordata > Actinopteri > Beloniformes > Adrianichthyidae > Oryzias > Oryzias celebensis. Next base: position 35,628,495 of record BNCR01000012.1, read on the forward strand.
TTTTACATTTGCTGGGTTTCATATACGTGTAGTCGTGTTTATTTCATTTGCTTGCAATCAAAAATGTCTGCAACAACAGTGTTTAGCGTAAATGTTAAATATCTTTAGACGTGTGACTGTAGCTCAGCGAAACCCTGAATATTGTGGCCTGGCTTCCTGTGAAGATGCATCCTAAATAATTTACTCAATGCCTGCTAAAGTCGAACTCCCTTTCACACCTTGCCAGAAGCAACATCTCGATCTCTGTGTCTCTGCTTCCATTCACACCTGACGGCAGCCGACGGCTGGTGGTGTAAACATGGAGGAATGTGTTGCAGATCTCAACCTGCTGTTGCATGATATTTCGAATAAAATGTACATTGGGTTCCAGTGATGATTGCCTTGTGATATAAATGAAAAAAGTAGTCCTTATTTATCAAAGTCTGTGCCAACAGTGCCTGGCTTAGTCAGCACAAATCATAAGGAGGAAAAAACCCATACGCATAATTTATGAGAGCATCAAGGCTTCAGATAGTTGCTTTGCTGGTTAAAACACTGATTTACAGATGATATTATCTCACCTCTTTTTCCTCAGGGTTCTGCAGAAGTTTGGGGAGGATTCAATTTAAAAATAATTAGGATTAAAAATAATTGGGATACTAGAATGAGCTGCAATCTGCTATTCGTTTGATTACAATTATATGTATTGTCTAGAAATAAAACTGTTAACTGTAGCTACAAATATAAACAGATAGACAGCGACTGTGTCGGTTTTGGTAGCTGACATGTGATCAGAACGGCAATGAGTGAATCGATGATTAATTCTCACAATGATAAAGGGATATTGTGAAAAAAATGTTGGAAGTGTTTGTTTGACTTGACAGATTTATGGGACAGGGATGCATATGTATTGGTGTGATGGACATACCTCATTTTGTGTTTTTCATGCTGGTCTAAATGTTTACAAGGTGCTTTGTTTATTTGGACCAAAACCCCAAAAATCTAAAAGAAAAACTTTGCACAGAACTTCATCAACGTTGCTGAATAAGGTGAGGCAATACACAAGGCAACAGTCTGGGTGCAAAACCAATTTGGTTATTATAGATGGCCCAGTCACTATACTTTCTTACCTTAGAGATATCTTAGAACCAATCATCATCTCTTTATACCACCAGCACACCCCAAACGTTCTGTTAATAGATGATAATGCTCCACGACATGGTGCCGGAATTGTTACAACTTGACTTCAGGAAGTGGGAGTGCCTCATATAGCATGACCAGAAATGTCCCCTGACCTGAACCCTATAGAACACATCTGGAACCAACTAGAGCAAGAACTGGAGGATCGTATCCCATCCTAAGCGATCGGGCAGAACTGCAGCATTTGTGGTAGAATTTACCTCAGAACATCATGATGCTAGTGAGGAGTATGAGATGTTATTGTCAAGCGGTCGTTGCGGCAAGTAGTGGAAATACCCGCTATTGACATGGTCAATTTTTGTTATTTGGGTCTATATTTATTTCAGTCTTAATTTTTGGGGTAACAAATATCAAACTAATGAAAATGATGTTTCTTCTCAATCATTATTAGTAACATCAAAGGGAATCTTTACCTACATTATGTTAATTTTATATGCGTTAGAATATGTGGCAAAAGGAAAGAGATGACAGTGACAGAAGAAAAATAAATCTGCCTATTTTGTTAACAAGCTCTGTTTATCATGTTCTGTCTGTAATGCTTTTGAGCGAAGACCCACAGCCTCATCAATCTGTTGAAGTGACATTTAGCATTCAGTCGTTTAGACACTGGTACATCAATGACTGTTATTCTTGTTTGCTTTAATAGAAGAAGACACAGTGCTTAAACACAGAATGTGTCATTTTCTTCAAATTAGACAGTCCATTAAGTGAGGGTCATATCTCAAATTTGACAGATAAGCATGTTAGGTTTTTTTTTCGTAGTTTGAAACATCAGATGTTAATGAATGAAAGATTGGTTTCCTGTTTAGGATTTTATTTCACAGAGTAATGAGCACAGCTGTCAAGTGTAAAAAAAATCCTTATTATATCCTTCACCTTTTGCGCTGCAGCCTGCTCGGCTACCTTTCTTTTCCCTTCATTTTTACAGTAAAATAAGTCTCACTTCACACTCAGGAAGCTAATTATGTCCTGCAGGACCCGGTGCTTCTGAACTTTCTCCATCCCCTTGTTTGTTTTTTCATCCTCCGGTCTTGGAGTGTGTTTACCTTGCACCTGTCAACTGTGTGATTATGCATGATCCCAAAGAAGGAGCTGCTGTCTGCTCTTCACAGTTTTTGCACATCAAGCTGGCAATCACCAAAGACTCTGGCTTCTGTTTTGAGAGGGGTTTTGAAACAGGACTGCAGTAATTCAGAACCAACATCGACTCGTGAATCACAGTAATACAAGTGGAGATTTTTTTTATTTGCTCCTCTACAATCTAATGTCACACACAAACCTTAGGAGAAATTGATGACGTAATTGTAAAAAGCAAAAGAAAGCAGCACCGTATTGACAGTTACAGTCCTCCATTCTTGTGGTTTCAAGCTTTTATGAATTGGACGGTTGTCCAAGAGTTTCTTGTGCGTTTGCAGAATCTTCTACAGTGAAGATGCTGTTTTTTTTTCCCCTGCATGCTCTGGGCTGTGAGTGAACCAGAACTTAAACGCTATTTATGCCCATTTTCTGTCAAAACACTTTAATTAATGAATAACAGAGTCGGATTATTGGAGGCAGCAGACTGAGGCTTGCCTCAGCTGTGTTGTGACTGATACAAGCAAACAAGGCATGACAGGTCCTCCTGAACTGAAATGCCAGCCATCAGGTTCATTCCAGCAAATCGCTGTGGGGGAGGCACGGCAAGGAAGAAGATGTATGATGCTTTTATCAACCCCCCCCAAAAAATAAATAAATAAATAAATAAAACAATCTAGGCTCCTCTATTTTGTTTCTATATCCTGCTCCATTTGAGGTTGTCATTTTCCAAAGCTCCTCTAATTATTCGGCATTGTCTCCTGTGCTGCTTTCACTTGACAACCAACCAGACGCTCACCGACCTTTCTCTTTTACTCCCCCTTCCCCCTCCCCTCTCTCCCTCTCTCTCCATCCCTCTCCCTCTCGCAGTGAAATGAAGCAGGAGCTGGCGGAAGAAGGCAGCAGATGCTCCATCCTCTCCAAGCAGCACCGTTTCAACGAGCACTGCTGCATCCGCTGCTGCGCTCCTTTCACCTTTCTGCTCAACCCGAAGCGCCAGTGCCTGGACTGCCAGTACAACGTGTGCAAGACCTGCTGCACCTACAGCAAGAGGGACAAGGCTTGGCTCTGCTCCGCATGCCAGAAGGGCAGGTTAGTGTTGTAACATACCCACAGCAGGGATGGCAGAAAAATGAATGGGTGCAACACATTTGAGAGGCGTTTTGGGTGATTGAGGGATGGAGGACTTGGAAGTGAAGGGAGGCTGAGGGTGGAAAAATTAGATTTTGTGGGAAGCTGATTAAAAGAGAATGGAAATGAAAGATTGTGGGCAAGAAAAGGAGAGAAATGTGAGGAGTAAAGTGAATGAATGAGAGGGAGAGGCACTGAAATGGAGTCAGCGCTGCAAGAATCTGTGTAGTTTAGGCTTTTTTTTTTTTTATTTTGTTCCCAATTCATTAAAACTGTTTTAAATTCTTCACAATTTAGCAAAGCAGATTGAGCAATGAAACGCAATCACACCAGTCAAGGAAAAATAATTATTGGAAGTGGTTAAAAGAGCTGGAAACACTGGGATAAATAGGGAAAAGGCAAGAATGAATGGAGGGTCTCCTGCTGGGAACTGCCATAAATCAATTGTCAGGTGTATGTTTTGTGTTAATTCTTTATTTATTTTTTTTATTCAGTCACTGTGGAGGGGATTTTTTCTGTTCTGTTATACTCTAATTATCCCTAAAAGTCAAAGAAATATCTCATGGTTTTCACGAGAAGAATGACATTTAGGAATCTGAAGAAAAAAATGACAGGAGAGGTATGAACAGCAGCTGGATGCATTCATAAATGAGCTGTGTGCCTTTTAAATGTCTGTTCAGGAGGTTTTTATTCATGCATGTCGGTCCGCAGCCTTGGGGAGCTGTTCCAGTGCCCCGACTTTCTGTCGGTGAATATTAAACTCCTCATATTTAGGGAGCTAGGGTGGGGCGTGGAACATATCAAACCGTTTGGACACAGTTTGTTGTTTATTTGGAGAAAAGTCAGTAAAAGGCTTGCAGAATTGTGGCTCTTGTGTGCTGTAAAACATGAGTCTTTGCTTTTAAGACAAGATGTTTTATGTATTGAATGAACTTGCAACCCTGTTAGCAGAATATGATGCATTTTTCTGATGCTTCCTGTGTCAGCGTGACAGAATTGATGGACTCCACGGCCAATGCTGCACTGAAATTTACTGTCTCCTCTTCCCTTTTCTGCAAACTCCATCTTTTTCTGGTTTTTATTAATATTTTCTGCTCAATTTGCGGGGATGGACACATCTCTCTCAGTCCCGGTGGGGGAAGAAAACAGTGAGGGCTGGGAGCCCAAAGGCAGGGGGATTTGAGGACGATGAAGGATAGTGATGAAGCCAGTCAAGAAAGGTGGCGAGCTTTGCATCGATCTTCTCTCCTCTTGCTCTCTTCTTCTTTCCTGTCTGTCTTTCTTGATGCTTCTCTTTCTCCCCGCGGCTCAGTAATGTGCTCAGTGTGGTCAGATGGGCTCCGTGTCACAACATCCAGCTGCTGCATGTAAATATAGCCAATTGTACATTCAAACAGCTTGTTAACAGTCATTTAAACTTGATGGAAGTGAGTTTATCTCTCAAATCTAAGAAATACTATCAGTACTTGATGTGGCCAGTGACTGCAAAGAAAACTCATTGATTTGATGGTCATTAGGCTGTAGCTGTAGAAAGGTGTGAATAGATACAGACATAAATGCAATACTGACTGAGTTATATCTTCCTTTTGCACAGTGTTGCATTCTTTTCCCCTGCAAACGCATCAAAATTAACACAAATCCATGCCTTTTTTAAAGGACTCTTCTGAATTTGATTGCAAAATCAATGCATACATGAAGCAAGTCACCAAATGGCTTCACTCTGGTTAACTGCTGTCCGTCAGCCTTCGCAGTGGCACGGCCACACTGTTCCCAAGTGTGATCCACTGAGGGAAAGCAGATTTGCATTCATGGCACACATGAGCGCATTCAGAGGCTAAAGTCACACATGGATGCTCTCAAAAATGCAGTTTCTACCTGTTTAGGCCTGCATGCAAAGCAAGAGGATTTCTGATTAAATCCCAATCAAAATGTCAAAAATTGACTTCGAATCAAGTTTTCACTGTCATATGATGACACCTTCACACGCTTCTTGAACCGTTTGGAGAAATGGGACTGTTTTCAGGCTGGTTCAATTAGCAACATCCTTAAATTAAAGGTCAAACAGCTCCACAGTGGCTCTCATATCACACTTGTGGTTGAACTAGAGCGGCCAGAAAACATTTTTAGGCTCCTATCCAAAGTTGCACCCAAAAGTGAAGCAAATTTGTAAGAAAAGGAGGACAGAAGATTCCAAAAAACAAATAAAACAGAATTGTCCTGCATTCTTTGTTTAGCTTGTTTAACATTATCTTTTTTTTTTCAAAATTTAAATAAAGTAGCTCCCAGTTACCTCATCATCATCTTTCTTATTCTCTTTTTAATGCTTGATTCTCATATGAAATCTCCCCCACCTACTTTCTCCTTTCCCCACATTTGCATTCTGCACCTCTCTATTCCTAATCTGCATAAATGGACTGCTCTGCATTATAGAGTCTTCAGGCTAAAGTTTACCCACAGTGTGCACGTGTTTGTGTGCACAGCAATAGCAGTAAACTAAAGTGACAAACTACTCCCGCCACATTTATAATCTTTTCCTAAAGCATGGCTGCGAGGGGATTATGGCATCTGCTGCGGGCCTAAACTGTACCATACATGTACACAAACACACATGCAACCAGAGGAGACTCACACACGTGCAAATTCAATTCACATTCTACCACAAAATCCATGCCCAGCAATCAGTTTGACCTGAATGTGTTCCAACTAGGTTTCTGTGGACAATGGTCATTTAAATAAAAGTGTATCAGGATTTTCATTGGAACTGCAGGTTTTCTGTGGACACACAAAATGCATAAATCTCATCCCGGTTAAACAAACACACTTTTGGACGTGCTAAGCTGCAGTTTTGAGGTGACACCAACAGTCTGCTGTAGCTTGAATGAGACCCTAACTGAACTCTGGAGATGTCACAGCGCTGTGACTGTGTGGTAAAAACACGCAAGCACGCACACACAGACATATGCAGATTACATGGTTAATTTGGTTCTTTGCAACAGACCTGCTTGCTTCCAAATCCCAAGTAGCTGATCAGCCAGAAGCCTTAGAACATGAGCGAGGCACGCACTCTGGAATCTGTCACTTCAAATCGTGGCCAAGAAGTGATATGTTTAACATGCAATATATTGCATGTGTAACACGTGACTCTGGCATTTCAACCAATGTAGCAGAATATCACGTACAGTAAATGCTACGGTTTTTGAAAATCGTTGGCATAGTCATGAATGAAGATGGCGGCAGTCAGGCGGCCATCAAGCATGCAAAATAGCTCCCTTTTATATCCCCCCCAGGCTACCAGACCGTCTGGAGACATTTACATATCGTCCAGTCAGTGCTGCTGCCGGCCCGGGATCCGCCCTGTGGCCACCCAGCTGTAGCCTGATTTTGTAATGGCGCCATCTCCGCCTGTCACTGGATCTAGAAATGTACCCTAGGCGGCCACTGACCGATGTCAAGCGTTAAGGCAAAATCATCAGCTAGCAGTAAAATGAAAAAAAAAAAGGAAACCACCGCATGGTGTGTAAAAACGTGACTGCCGCCTTTCTGGTTATAAATTCTGCCACGCATCCACCTGCAGTGAAATTTTGTGATATGTGACCGTAGTCTATGACACAGGGACTTCCATCTGATAAAGGGTTTCTTAAGCTGTTTAGATATTAAGGATTTGAAGTTAAACTGAATTTTGACACATGAATGCCTTGAAATTGAGCTTGCTCTAACTTTTGGATTGTGTCAGGCGTACCTGTGCCATGTTTGTGCCAAAGCATTATTCTATATCTATTGCCTGCATACCTAATTGTGGGGACAAGCTGCTAATTTTGTACAAAAATATAAATAGACAACAGAGAAGATGAGTGGATCACTCCAGGCTGATGTCCCAGCAGCAGAAAGGGCCACTCTGGCAGGCCAAGCAGTGGAGATGTCTTGGGGGGTGGGGGGGTCAAATGGTGCAGAAAAATTACCAGGGCATCCTGAGAGCAATCTGAAGGCCACAAAGACCCCTATCAGGTGACTTTGAGATCAGACAGTGAATTTCTGGACTATAGAACAGAGACATGAAGGTTGGCACACTCCAGTTCAGCTGATATTTCTTGCCAAAGCATGAAATTAGACAGGAGTCAAAGATTATACAACCTAATTTTGATTTAAAGTGTAAAATAACCTCCTTTGCACAAGGACCACAGGCTGCTCAGAAAGATCTGATCTTCTCCTGGAGTAAAACCTTAAGGGAGTTTTGAGGTTTAAAAAAAAACAAAGACTGACAAAATGATCTGACCAATAAAAAAAAAACTATTTACATAAAATGTTATATAGTGGATATTAGATCAGAGAAACTTCTTAAATGTTCATGAGGCTGCAGCCATAAAATACAGTCCTGTTAGTAATTTTGCGTAACATCTTGAGGAGTTTCAAAGTAACGTAAAGGGGAAAACGATTGTGCATATTCCAGCAGCTGCAGCCAGCAGAGACAAAAAGTCTGGATGATCTCTTTCTGTCATTTCAACAAATGTATTTTTATCTGCAGGGGTGAATAAGACAAGTCTGAGACAGCAAAGGTTTATCCAGCAGCACCTGGCTAACAAAGACATCTATTTCCCCAAACAGAGGTCTGATTTAATGAGATGTCCACATGTCTGTGTGACTCTGTGTGGTTTGGATTCAACAATTTTAGCCGCCTGTCTGACACAGCATTGTAGAAATTATTGTTGACTTTTTTTTGTACCAATAAAGAGCTCCCAACTTGGAGCTGCAAGCTCCAGCAGGTGACTAATGTTGTCTCTCTTCTCATTTATCACACTGCGCTGCAGCGGTAAAAAATGATATGTGCAGAATTTGTGTTTTCTGCAGTGGGGACATCATTTTTTCTTATGTTATTAGGCCCCCAAAACAGTAAACGCTGTGCCTGAACAGCACTGAGGACTTACAGGAAGCTTTTTAGTAAAAATCAGGAGCAGCTGAAACAGCTTCATCTTTATGAGCTCAAGGTGCAGGAAGAGCAGCCACTATTCACTCGCTTTCCCTCCTTTAGCGCCTTCTCTTCTCCACCTCTGTTGTGGCCTTGTCCCCTGCCAAACAGGCCTGACAGAGGAGGCACCAGCCATAACTTTTGTTCGTGATTTGATACACAGCCAGAGGCGACAGCAGTTGTTCACATGGAGCGCTGTACAGGATGTTCATGCAAAACTTATTTTTGTTTCTATTTAGACATGAGTTACATTTTGCTGTAGAGGTTGAGGATGGCTTTATTTAGGACTAATTTGAGATTATTCTCATTTTTAAGGCTATTAGTGTCACTCCTCCTGATCTAAAAAAAGCCTTTTTCCTCATCGGTTATGGTTTGTGTAGCGCTCTCTCCTGTCCAGCAGGTGTCTTCCCTCTTGCTGGTGTGTTCATTCCCATCAGCTGTGTGTGCATTTGCAGATTGCTGTGAGTCATTAATGACTCTGATTTCACTGGTCAGGCTTCAGACTCTGAACCTCCCCGTGTGTGTGTGTGTAGGCTGGTGTGACTGAATCAGCTGCACCTCTGATCTGAGTGCATTTAATACCCAGTTGGGTATCCTACAGTAGAGAGCGTGCACAGACAAAGGTGTACACCCCTTCCTGTCCTTTCCTAATGGAGAGATCTGACATGTCACTTTGTATGATGGGTCATTTTTAGCTTTTTAGAGCTGATGTGGCAACCCTGCAGCACAGAGTTGATCATAATCTGCTTTGGTTGGTGTACCACACAGTCTGCTAGATACAAACTTAAATTAAAGCTCGTGTTTAGGATGGATGCCCATCAGTGTTTTTGCAATCCTTCTCATAAGTGAACACATCATTTTAAAGGATTACATGGACTATTTTTTGGCTTAGATCCAAACATACCCATTTTCCAATTTGGTCTTTGTTTGGAAATCAGTTTGAGACCCAGAAATTTGATGTCATATTGAAAAAAATATTTTCACAGACAGAAAAACCAGCTTAACGCTACATAACTTTCGCTGCTTGTGTGGTAGATTTCCACACAGGACCACATTAAAGCCTTATGCTATGTTCACACTGCGCATGTACGTAGCATGCTTTCTTGAACTCACATTTAGCCCAAGGTGTTCACACTGGACAAGTGGGGAGGGGCTTTCTTTTTCTACTGTTTACTGTCACATGCTCGCCACTCACGTTGGTACAAAATGTCAAAGCAGTAAATGTCAAAGCAGTGCAATTCTTGCTCCAGATGTTTTTCTTTCACTGCTCTATTCTGATACAGAAAAGATTTGGTGTCATATAATTCCGATTGAGCACAAACGACAATTATGATTTCTCTTCCATAATGAATTTTCAAACGGTAGTTACTTTAGTGAATTATAAGGAACACCATCCATACATCACTTCCAATTCCGAGTCCTTGATTGGTCAAAGTTCAACTGGTTTAACTTTCAATGCACGTTCAATGGTCACAGGTTTTGTGCGTAATGCCTGAAAACGGTCATAGAAAGTTGTGTAGCAAAGCATGAACACAAAAAGTTTTGAATGTCTGAAATGCGCATATACATTGACACAGACTTTTCATTGGTACTGGTCGCTTGAACACGTGTTGCTAAGCCCCGTGTGAATGTAGCCTCACGCCTCTGTGTTGTGTCATCCATGCATGTCAAAGTGCAAGCAACAGCAGCAGCAATACATACCTGACAGTTGTGAAAATGCAATTTTTGTTTGAAAAGGTTTTTTTTTTTTTGCTTTAGCATCTAAGCAAAAGCTTTCTGGTGAACAGATTTTGCACTTTTGCACTCAGCTGCAGAAATAATTGCAGTACAATGAGTTTAGACGTTAAAAAGTTGTTTAGTTTTGGTTGTTACCTGCTGGACAGTGATTTCCAAAAAGTTCTCATTACTTTTCCTTGGATCTGAATTAAAGTCCTGCAGACAGAACACTAGATGTTGCCATGAGCTTTTATTTTTTTTTCCCATCATCCCCAGCAGGACCCCTCAAAGAGCACTCCTGTTAGTGAGATATCCGCCTCTCTGTCGTTTTCAACAAAGAGGAATCCCACTGAGCTGTGCAGGAGCTACCTGGGGCTCAGTAAGTGATGAAAAAGGATGAATAAAATATAAATGCAAATAAAGCTGCAGACTCTTTGGGTAGACAGCAGTTATGCTGAACCATTGGACATTTCAGCATTTTCAGAACATTCGAATCAAAGAAGGTTAAACAGCATGGACTTCACATTTGCAGATATTTTTTGACCTTTTGGAAAATATCAATAAACCAGGAGGTTTATGCTCACAAATTACAACTTTAAAAAGTCTGGGTTTTGCACCATGTACCTGTTTGGATTCCTGTGCATCTCTAGAACCTCTGGTTTTGCTCACTGTCTTGTTCCTGAATGGTGCCTCACAGTGCAGGTAGTCACACACTAAAAAGGAGAAGATGTGAATGCTATGACTGACAGATAAAAGAACCACATCTTCGCTGTCTGACTGAGAATTAAGTTTAGTGTCTTTCATTCAGACTCAACGTCGTATTTTAAAGTTTGTTTCACCTTGTTTTCTCTTGATGTTCTCCCCGAATGTGACATTTAGTGATAGAGAGCTTATGAAACCCACACGGCAATCCTCTCTGATGTCGTGTCAGAGTAAAAACTCAGCAGCTTGAAAAGAATTTGGTGCGGGAATTTCTCTTTTTGCATTTTACTCACCTGTCAGTCTCTTCAGATGTCATAAAACCAATTGGTTTTTTTTCTTTGATTCTAAAATTCTCTCACCTTTTTAGTATTGTATAAAAAAAATGTCACCTGATTTTAACCAAAAATTTAAGGGGTCAAAATAATGTCATTTGCATTGCATTTGTAGAAGTAAACCTCATTTTTATGTACATAAAAAGTAGAGACAAAATTCACCACGCCAGGTTAACTCACAACTTTACATACTAACAATTAAACAAACTGATGTAATTGAACCAACATGATAAAAATGTTATTTAAATTCACGTTTGCGATTTTAAAAATGCAGCAAATGTATGTAAAGTGAAGGAAAGGGTGTTTTAAGAAATATATATGTGCATTGGTTAACTACTTCTTAGTCTTCCCCATCATGCAACTAATTATTAAATAATTTCTATCATAATTTAACAAATTTAACAAATTCATATATATATATATATATGAATAATATTTAAAACCAATATCATTTGCAAAGTGATTTTCAGGATTGGATTTACTTTTTGGGGTCATATTTTTGTACAAGCAGCTGTTTGTACTGTTCTACACTCATTTTCTTTTGTTCTCAGTCAGGGGGAAACTGAAATCCAATCTGTGCATGTTTGGACTGCAAGCCACAGTACCAAAAGAAAAATAAAGCAAACACACAAACAGATTTATTTGCATTAGAGCTTTATGATAAAAGATTAACTGATCCTTTAGAGATCCAGATGGATGTTTGAAAGCGTGTCAGGAGTCAGCGCTCTGTCTCCCCCTCTGGTCACTGGTAGGAGCAGTCTCCAGAGTACTGACTGCACTCATTCTCCCATCAACCCCAGCACACAGTGTCTGGATGCTGCTGAACTGACTCTCATCTGCTAATCAGTCACAGGACTTGTAAACACTGCTCAGAGTCACACACAGTGTGAAGTATTGCTTGTGCCATTCAGCCTGCATACCAAGTAGGCCTCTGCCTCTTTGCAGCCTTTAGCTTTGTGGACTTTTAGCAAAGCTTTGCGACCGTTTGCCTGTGCATCAATAAACTTGATGCAAGTGGAGCCAGCCGTCTGCCTGTTGGTGACAGGGTACTGCATGGATAATTATCAATCCAAGCTGAGCAGGACAAAGATAAACAGACAAAAGAAGAGAATTTGTCTACATGTGTCAGGACTTATGTTACCTCTAAGGCTACATACAACTCATGATGTGTTTAAGTTCTCAAACATGAAGACTTTATTTAATTTTTTTTTTAATTTTTTGGTGATAACAGATGAGATACCTAAAACTTAAACACATCCATGCCAGTGAAGTCAGGCACAATGCTTTTTTAAAGTCAGCCTCAAAGTGGAATTATTTTCTGCACACAAGTACATTTAGATTCTCTTTCTATGTCAATTTTATTGAATTTTTAATAGAGTGGTTCTATCTTGTAGAGTTTTTCACATTAATTTATTATGACAGTGCAGGTTTTTTCATTGAAAAGGCTACATAACTCCAATTTAATCATAATCATAACTTTTACGTCAGTGTGGTTCTTTGCATTTGTTTCAATTGTTTGTTGCATTTGATTTCAATTCACAAATTCACTACTTGATTTGCCTTCCAATTCAACACAATTTAATTAAAAATCACCTTTAAATTTTATTCTCAAGCCAATTTTTTATTGTTATTTTTAGTAAGTAAAAAATGAACAAAGTTTTTATCTATAAAATCTGTTTTTTCTCTAGATTTCTTAGATTGACAGATACAAAAGCAGTTGTTCTCCAATATTTGCAAATGTACATATTACAATATTTGTATCTACTGTTAAGAGCCTAGATAAGGTATACACACATACACACACACACATAAATAGTTTTTTTTTATTTTTTTTATTTTTAGTTTTATTTTTTGCTAATAACTCTGTGAACTATATTACAAAGATCTATTATTGATCTATTGCAAAAGTATTTCCTGTGGTCTTTTACTTATGATTATGCCATTTCTAGCAAAAAAAAATCAAACTTTTTTGCTTTCTATGACATAGTTTCTGCAGAGCGACAGTAATTCAATAGAAATTCACCACTGATTTGTGGGTGAGACCTTTGGCGCGGAGTAAGCCCACCCCTACTTCTGGTCATCCATCTGTTTTATATTCTGTCCCACTAGCATACAGCCCCTCACAACCCCAGGGTAACGTTACCGCTGCAGCAAAAATGGTGGAGCAGGGAGCTTGTGGCTTGCCGTTGAAGCACAGACTTCAGAGCTATCATAAAAGCTTCTTTAAGTCTGCTCCTGATTCACAAAGACTTTAAGAAATACTCAGAAATGCAATTTAAAGCTTAATTTTTTCTTATATATGTCCTCCATCATGAGAAAAATGTTTAAAAATACCAACAAAAAGATATTCATTGGAGTAGGTCTAGTACATTTTTGAGGGTTTAAACCATTTTCTTTTAAGAGCATCTATGCTGAAAAGAATTATGCTGTATGCTCATATGTTGACTTAGCGCCCTGGGAAACAGAACCAGCCTAAATGAATAACAATTAGCAAAAAATGCTAATTCGAGGACCCCATTTTTTCTGCGCTGCAGAAGTTGTGAAGATGTGTGCACACACGTGCTGCATATCAATGGTTGTGCACCTCTCCAGGCCTTCAACTTCATGCAGCTTTGCTCCCATTTCCCAGGCTTTAAATGAAGCTTACTCTGTGCTTCACTGCATACTTAAATGGTCTCAGCTCACCTTGTTTAATCAGGATTTCCCAGCAGACATTAGGAGGGTTTTGGATCTCCTTTGTTGTTTAATCAGTACTGAAGGTGGAGTCCCTATTTGCTTGTCATCTTGTCTTCATGATTGCATTCAGCTATGTAAGTTTAGTGGGACCTGCACATTTCCAGGTGTTATTCTTTTTTGATATGTACAAAAAATTTAATTGTTTATATTTTTTTAATGGACGTAGCAATTATTCATAAACAATGTGCATTCAATTAAAAACACATCTTTACATGTTTAAAGGACTGCTGACAAACATGTCTGTCAGTACATTTTTATATTTTTCTGATTGGTAATTTCAGTTGTGAATAATCTTTTTTTGTTCCTGTTTTTAATTGTTTATGAGGCAAAAATCCACTATGTAGATGTTTTTATACCAACTGACTTTAATATTCATTGTTTATTAAAACAGAACATGCAATGTCGGTCAAAGTGAATTAATTTTATTTATAAAAGAATGTCAAATCTTGTGCAATACTTTTAAAAAATTGGACAGGTAGATCGATTGGAATACAAATCCAACAAAGAGGATTGATCTGACCATTCTCATCGTAAACTTCCATCCATCCATTTTCCTTCGAGTTGCCAGAGACTTTTCCAGCTACTGTTTGGCAAAGGCGGGGTACACCCTTGACAGGTCTCCAGTCTGTTTCCAGGCCCCATGGGGCTGGAGCGAGCGTGCCTGCTACGCCGGTCAGTGGGAAGTCAGCTGGCGATCAGGCGGGAGAGCAGCTGATGCATGGGGTGACAGCCTGCATTGGCCTCCTGAACTTTATTATATGTCACATGCATCTGGAGCATCAAGCTATGAACACATTTCTGGACAGGTGTCGAGCAACCAATTCGCAGTTTGTCGAGAGAGAAGCGGCTGACACGAATATGACGTGCAAATGGGTCTCAGTGTAAACGTATAAAAAAAAAATGCACAAAAAATGTGGCCAAACTCTTTAATGTTTTAAAAAAGCATTTTTTAAGCCTCCGAACACAATAATTGACAGAACAAACATAATTCCCCTGTAATGCTATGATGTGGGCATGCTCTAAAGTAGGCTCTACGAGTCCCCTGATATACAGCTTGTACCTCTGCAGCTTTCCTTTGCAAATATGTGTGCACCCTAATCCCACAGCACACAGCCCAACTGAAAGTGAAACAGCCGGTGATCCAGTGAAAGGCGGGCGACAACAGGAGTGTCTCCATCCCATCTGTCTGCTGTGCTGTTTGTAAGAGACTTCTGCAAAGGAAGTCATCTCTGCCTGAATCAAAGGGGATTAAAACAGAGAGTTGAGGAATGTATCAGAGCAGCACAGAAGTCTAGTTGACACATATGTAAACAGAAAGTGAGGCACATTAAGCACCAGTGGCATGAGAGTTCACATGAGCTTAAAATGACAGCTTTTACTTTGTCTGGACCTTCTGGATGCTTTCTGGACTTGTTGGTAGTGCATGAATGAATAAATGAATATCCTGATTTCTTTTTCCTGGTGCTGTGCTGCTCTCGCAGGTTTTCCGTCTCTTTTGATCATTTTTCACGCCACCAAACAGCCACAGGAACAACATCTTCACACTCTATTTCTGTTTACTTCGACACTTTGTGAAACATGATAGTCTTTAAGAAAATGAGCTTCGGCAGGGAGATTTTTCCTCCAGTCAGCAAAAGGGATTCTTATTTTTTTCTCTGACCCTTATCTCCTTGATTTCTCTGCCAGAGATAACTACATCCTGGGGTGTGAAAACGTCCTTAGAATTTACAACATGTACCTCAAAGAATTAGTTGCAGATTCTACTTTTTGAGGAATAATGTGCAAAATGCCCAACCCTTATGGAAAACAGCAATAAGGAAGAGCAAACAGTAAAAGCACTTTGAAACATTCAAAGCATACAGCAGCAGGAGAGAGAATACTTGTTGGTTGCACTTTCTCTGTGACAAAAATGGGGAAATATCTCAATCGTAGCTCTTCCCTTTACAGTTTCTGACAGAGATAACTGATCCAGCTCGTCTCCTTCACAGGAACATGAAAGTAATGTTTTCCTAAATATCATATTAAAGACACACTTTGATGAAAATTGTGTTTTTGATGTTTTTAATATGTTAATGTGGCATTTTTGTGATGATGGAGGACTATCGGCTGCCGTTTGTAAATCTGTGTAGTAAAACTTTAACAGCAATATTTTTGGTTATTTAGCCTGTTTTATAAGAAAAAGAGAAAGAATAAAAAAAAGAGATAGGTTTCGTTTTTCAAATGTGTTTTTTCACCTTTTAATTCATGTATTTAGAAATGTTACATTTGCTAGTTAGATATTTAGTTAGCAAGCTAAATATTTAATTTTAGGTTAAATATTTATTTTATGATTATATATATAGTTTACAAACTAAATTTTTAAGTTTATAAAAAAATATTTTGTTTGCAAACTAAATATTTACATCTGACCTAAATATTTAGTTTCCAAAATAAGTGTTTAAGTTTTGTAACTAAATAATTGTTTGTTAAACAAATATTAAAGTCTAATTTAAATGTCTTAAATTAGAGCTAAGTATTTAGATTTTTACATAAATATTTAGTTTGTAGCTAATTTGGTTTTAATTTGTTGCTAATTTGGTTAATTAAGTTTGGAGAACAAATATTGAGACAATTAAAGTTAAAATTGCATTTCTAAAAATTTCTTCATTCAAATGCTTGTGAATCAGGAGCAGACAAAAAATGCAGTCGAAAAAAACAACTTATTTGTGATGTATAAAAGACGGTGGGCGCGGCACAAGCGGAAAACTAGATCCACTTCTTGTGAGAGTGGAACAGATGGATGACGGAAAGTGGGGGCAGGGTTGCTAAGCACTATTGGTCCTGCCCACAACTCAGAGGCAAATTTCTAACGAAGTCCTGCTGTTCTGGAGTAAGTTTGTCCTAGAAGAACAACACAGTTTTTTTTTTAATTTAATTTTATTTATTTATTTTACTAAAATGGCATTATAATAATTTAAAGACCATTTAAAGAAACACTTTTAAAAGAGACCAAAATAAAAAGTTTAATCTGTTGCAAAGCTTTAGAAAAATGTTCCAACATAATTGTGGTTTATTTTAAAAAACACATTTTTAGGATGTAGAATAACAACATTGAGGTGTTTTTGTAAGTTTTAATGTCTTATTAAATAACTTATCAGGTTCTTTTGTTTTTTTAAATTTTAAAAAGATCTAAACATGAGTAAAAAGGAAAACAAATATCTTGTGTTACATTAATGCTTCTAAGCTGTTCAAAAGAGATCTACTGGCTTCTTATCCACAAAAGGATACAGAACATGTTTACATTTATTTCATAATGTGAAAATACATCGGTTCTTCAAGATAGAATTTTATGTTCTTAAAGTCTCAATCTGATCATCTTTTGATCTACTTTGAAAGTTTTCCTTTTGAAAGCATGTTTAATCTTATTTTTTATTTATATGTATCCTTCATCATGAGGAAAATGCTACAAGAACATGTTAAAAGCACCAAAAATAGGATTATCATTGTAGTGGGTCTTTAACAAATAACAAATAATGTGAAGTAAATAGCATTATTTCTGCAGTATTCACTGCATGTGACGTGCACACTGACCTCCCTTTGAGTATTTGAGAAGTTAACCTTGCCATCTGCAGAGAGCAGGCTCAAAGGTCATGGATAATAACCAAAAACAAGTGCAGCTGAGAGAGTATGTCTGTCAGTGCCCCCTTCCTCCCTCATTTGCTATCTCTTTGCGATACTCAGTGTGACGGCATCCATATAAATATTGCAGCAGTCCTCTGTCTTGGCCAGCGCCACAGTCTTCCTCTCTACATAGAAGTGCTGGCATGAAGAGGAAAGCTCAAAAGTTCTTGTGCGTGATCAAGAACAAGCAGGATCTGAAACCCAGATTTCTTGTGTTTACATCCATGAGCCCTCGAGCATGTAAACACACAGAATCTGCCCAATAATCTGTCAGAGAGATAGTGCTTCTGGCACAGCTTGTTGTGCTTTGGGGATGCTTTAGCTTCATGCTCATCTGATGCTGATGCAGGACGGTTCATCTTAATGAGGCTTCCATGCCAATTAGAAAAAGCAAAGATTGCCCAACTGCAGCCCCTATCAGGAATATGGTTTATGTCTGAGTCTGCTCATGCTGTGGTAAACAATGTGATCAGTGAGTCGCGCAGAGCAGAAAAGACTTCCACAGGGCAGGTCTGCTGATGAATTGTGCTGTATTTCATTTGTAAAGCATCTATCTTCATGCTCAGTCTGTTATCTTCCTCTTGACTTCACGCATCACCCTTCCTTCTCCAACTCCTGTCACGCAACCACCAGCTTCACTTGGCTGCACTGTCACAGTAACAGGATTTCCAGGTGCAGACATGTTTCTGAACTGATCCAAATTAAAAAAATATATGCTTGCAACTTAAGTTTAAAATAAAAGCTTTTTTTTCCCCTTTTTGGGGGAATAAGCCATTCCTTCCTCTCCTCTCCCATCAATCTCTGCCACCGCAGATGACACAGAGAAAAATGGGCACACATATATATATATATATATATATGGAAAGAATGGATGAGTAAAAGCGCATGAATCTGTTGAGTTTTTGTTTGTGATCTGCAGGCCAAGCACCAAAGGGTTATTGTCATCCGTCTTACACAAACTGTTTGCCAGACAAAGATATTTGTTTTGCAGTGTTGTGTGTGTGCTTCATTTCCTATGGTCACTTTTACTTTGATATTTACCTTCTTCTTAAACTTAAAAAAAAAACAACAATAAAGGCAGTAAAATTACTAAATACAGCAGTTCTTCAGTGATTGCCTCAAATAACCATGTTGTAGTAATTTGGAAATCTGACGTGTGATATCTTTGGAGCAGGGTGACACCAGAGGAACAACGTTTGCCTCGCTACAAAGTTAAAATGATATTTATCATCATTTTTACCAGTAAGTCCCTCAAAACGTAAAGCATTTTCCTTCATTTTCCAGCTCTGTGACCTTAAAAAGAAGACAGTTCAAGTGTGGATTGTGTCATATCAGTCTATTCTTATAGATTATATAGGCCAGCATAGCTGCATTACTTACATGACACAGTTATTCTTAGATCCTGCAGATAAAAATGCTGCTTTATTGTGAGACCTGAAGGAGACAAGCCTGGGTGCATCATTGCACACGGCTTCATTTGCAAATTTCTTCTGTTATTTGGCTTTAACACGGTATCAGCACAAGTTATTGTCTTTTTGCCAGTTTTATCAATTGTTGTAGTAATATTTTATTTAAAAAAAAACTGCTTTGTTGTTGAAACACCTTTTATCTAATCCCTTATTTCACTTATCTCCCCACTCAAAATTGTATTCGCACTTTGTTTTTGTAGAAATTCGTTTGGTTTTGATGCATAAAAGATTTTCTAATTAAAGGAAAACAAATACCGAACCATGATGTTGCGAAAATCAATATGTAACATATATTTCATCAAGCCACACACATTCATCCTGTTCTTCATTGTGCAAAAAGAGCCTTGGTAACACAACGGAGGGGTGTCAACTTAACTCTTTTTAACTGTTGAATTTAAACAAATTTTATTAGAAATAACTTAGTTTTAATTACTTGATCATAAACAGATAATCTGTGTCATTTCCTGTCCTTAGTGAATCTAACTACTAATATTGAATTGTACTGATTACCACACCATAGGTGTCCTCTAGTGATTATTTTGACACAACTTTCAACTTATCATTAATTTTCTAAACAAAGTTGTTAAATAATTAAAAAGTTGAAGTTTTGTTTTTGTCTTGTTTAGTTGTAACATTAACTTTCACTTTTCCATTATAAACAAATCCATTATAATAAGAGGAAACTACTGTTCTTCAATCCAAATGGTATTATCATCATAGATACAATCAATTTACTTCAGTTTGAAATGATTTTATAATGGTATATGCCAAGTAAATTAACAACTGGCCTCAGACAGATCAGTCTGGTTGGATTGTAGGAATATAAATCAATTGAGTCAATTCATGGTTATACCCTACAATTAAGTTATGAAGCATGTTTTTGGAACTGTGGGAGGAAGCCAGAGAAAGCACACACATATGCATGGGGAGAACATGCAAACCCCACACCCAAAGAACCCAGCCGGCATTTGAACCAGAGCCTTCTTCATGTGAAGCATGACTTAAAAAGTGAAAAGTGATTTTTTTTAATTCAAACTTAAACAATAACAATATTATAAAAGTGTTGATAAAACTGTTTAAATCTATTTCTTCAAACACATACACGCATCATGTAAATACTCAGATTGTAAGTAGCATGAGCTTCATGGGCTCTATTGTACATAAAGGACAACACATCCTGAGAGTTTTTAAATCTGGGAAATGTGCTGTTGACCGTTTCTGCAACCACAAACTGCATTCATAACACATAGCTTTTGTCTGCCGTAAATGTCAGGCCGTAATATCTGGATCTGATCCTGTGACTTTTTACCAAAGGCAGTGTTCTTCCTCTGTTATAAGAAACAACGGTTTCCTTGCATATCCCAAACACACATTCATGCATTCTCCTTTTTTTCATCTTTGCTTTAAACATCCATTTCCTATGGTTTTCATAGGGTGTGAAGTGCTTCAAAAAGGGCTTCTAAAAATAGGCCAAAATGCCTGGCTTCCATGACACCAATAAGCACACTGACCTTCTCTTTTGACACTGTGCTCACTGTGCTTATCTTTCTTCATTTCTTTGTATTTCCATTCATCATTTTTTGCCCCATTGTACCGTAGCGTTCTTGCTTTAGTCTGGATATTTCATGCTGCAGATGTCAGACAGCCCCTCCCCCTGTTCTAATAGTCTCTTAGGGGTTCATCAAGTGCGTGTCACGTAAATATGTTTTCTACCCGGTTAGCTACTGTCCTGTTTTATGTGCTGTCATTATGTACTGTCAAAAACCTTTTTATTTCTGTCGATTTCATTTCCTGGTTGTGACTGCGGCGAGGGATTAAACTCAAAGCTCTTGTTCCTGCAGAAACATAAAACACAATGTCACCTTACCAGGTTTTTATTGTAGTTTAATCTTTAGCCATTGTTTTTGTATTTCACAAAAATACCAGCCGTAAGTTTGCAACATAATCCACAGCTGTTTGTAAACCGTGATCTGCTCCATCACTACATTTCTCCTTCAGCTGCAGAGCTTCGTCCCCCTGTGTGTTCCCTTCACAGCCTCATGTGGCTCTTTTACCCCTCTATTGTGGCTTTTTTCTTAAAGAAATATAACGTTTTTCATTTCAAAAAGTAACTGTAAAGTCAAAAGTAAGTTAGAAGTTAAGTAAAGAAAAGTAACAGTAACTATGTATCCGCGACGCTCCTGACCACAGTATCCATAACGCTTCAACAATCTATCAAGCCGATTTTCACAGATTTTTGAGCGCCGTTCACCACAGAAATCAATTGGAGGTCAGTAAGCGCAACCAGAATTAGTACTTATATACTATATTACAAGGAAAACTTTCTATATTTTTAACATACTCAAGGATTTTAAGTGTGCCTTATGGTGACCAAAAAAAAAATAAATACAGCAAGCGTCACTTAACTAGCCTTGATTCAATTTTGGTTTGCTACGGTAGATTTATGAATTTCTGGCTGACATGTACCACAAACAATAAAATATTTATATTTTTTGCATTGCTGACATCAGACCACCTATTACAATATTTGCTGCATTGAGATGAATATATATTCTGTCCTCACGATTGCGTTTCTGAGCAAGGCTAGACAGATAGCAAACAAAAAAAGGAGTCCAAGAAAACTTTTGAAGAAAGAAAAAAAGAAGAAAATTTGAAAAGTTGTACATTTACTGGTAATTTCCACTTTTTCGCTCTTTTTCCTTATATCCTCTTTTTTGTAAAAAGACAAATCTACTTCCAGTCTTACACGTGAGAAGAAAACTTTTTGTATGCACATGTTGACAGTTCTTTGCCCCACTGAAACACACAAATACCTATTGGGGTGCCCTAGAACCATTAAAGAGAGGATGATGCACAAGTGCCTAAACAAGACCTAATTTATTGCTATCATTCTGCATTCTAAACTGACCACAACGCGATTGAAAAAAACTTGTGTGACATCTTATTTATTGTTAACGGAGAGGATTGTTTTGGTGCTCTTAGCTCATTTTCTCAAATCCTTGATTACTTCACTGATTGGGTTTTCTCTTTTGATTGGAATGGTACTTTTCTTATTAAGGTTTTCTGGTCTTAATCACGCTTTGTGTTCAAGTTGGATTTTGTTTTCCCCCTCAGTCACAGTCCTGCTGTGGTTTATTAGTTAACCTTTGGCTATTTAGGAGTCTTAAATATTAATATATAATGTCGATATTAAACAATGTTTTGCCAACTTTTGTCATCCCATGTTTCTAGTTAGTTTAGTTAATTTATCACGTTTCAGATTTTTTTTTAACCAACAAAATTGTCCTTCTGCATTTTGAATCTTTTATTTCTTTTTTAGACATTTGCTTTGCTATGAATTTATCTGTCTCCTTTTATTAATTCTGCTCTAAACCATGCAAAGTACTTTGACAAAACTAAACAAGCGATGTCAATATAGAGATCCTTGCGGAACAGGTGGATGAAGGACTAAACATTGCAGGAATCCAGGCTTATGGTGGAACTTTTCATAAATAAACTCAAAACATGAAAGAACCTTAAAACAAAGCAAGAAATTAAAAATAAAATAACAAATTTAAAATAAAAGTGACAAAGCAGACTACCTGTAAACCACACACCTTAAAACATTAAGGGAAATTAACTGAAATAGAAACAGCTGTGGATAATTATCAACCTGAACCTGAATCAACCTGACAGAGAAAGACACAAAAAAATGACAAAAACAAAGGAACAATGATTGAAAAGATCCTAATGGACCCAATTCTCACACAAAACAAAATGTATTATTTGTCTTAGACCATGAATTAAGATGGGATGTGATACATGTTTGTTTATATTTTGCTGCAAGTTGGATATATGTATACAGAGGCATTCAACATTATGTGATGCTTAATCCAGATAATGTGTTCTCAGTAGTTATCTGATCACAATATTCTAATGGTGGTACAGTTTTTTCGATACATGCATCTTTTAGATTTTTGCAAAAGTTCGAAGTCGTTTCTCCTCTGAGTAAGTTGTATTTTGTCTTCCTCAGTTGTGTTGAAATACGTTTTCACATGGGACTGCATATGATTTACTGGAGTGAATGACAACTTTTTCATTTTTCATCGCCCTGAATTTTTTTTGAGGAATTCATTGTACATCTAAAAGCAATATTCAGCACAAATAAGCTAAAACTAATAATAAAAACATTACTCTGTTTTTTTTTGATAAAACACATTAAAATTTGACTTATGTCTTTTAAAAATTATTTACACACTGCTGCATCCTCATTAAATGTAACATGTCACTGATGTCAATTAGAGTTGTGCTCATTATCCAAAGTTGAGCTCATTAAAAAAATTTACTCGTTAGATGCATTCACAGGCCAGTTAAAGACTTTACCCAAGCTCGGACAGTGCAGCTCTGCCTACTGACCCGATGTGCGCCTACTTGGTGCAGACTCTTCTTTAATGAATCTCTGTTAACCATTTTGGTGCCGCATGAAAGCTGTTTTTTGAAGACCTAATTCAATTTAATTAAGTTTTAGGGGAAAAGCTGAAGAACTTGTGGGATTTTTGCATTAGTTCACTAGTTAAGCCTTTGATTAACTTGTGATTGTTTGCATTTACAATTTAATTGAGCTTAGTATGTAAAATGGCTTTCATTTGACTGCAGTTCTGCAAATAAGTTAGAAAACTTGATCAAATATGCAATCTGAAGCTACGTTCCCACAGCATACAGCCCTCAGCGTTCAAGTGCCCACTTCCATTGAAAAGTCAATGTAAATGCCTGTAAACACTGGTTTTGGCTTCAGCATTTAAAACCCTTGCATTTACGTGTAGTCATGCACCTTTTTTCTAGATCGTTTCTGAGCTCTACTTAAAAAACGCTTGGCCACTAAACATGGGTTGACAGTTAAACCAGGTTGAACTTTGACCAATCAGGGACTGATTTTTTGGTGACGTATAGATGGTGTCCCTTTTCATTCCCTGAAGTCCCAATAGTTTAAAAATGATCATGGAGGAAAATCAATAACTGTCTGTTTGTGCCCGGCCTGCATTAAATGACACCAAGCCTTTCTTATATTGGAATAGAGCTGTGAAAGAAAAGGCCTGGAGCAAGATTTACACCACTTTAACGTTTTGCACCAAGCCTCTTCGAACTGTAGGTGGCGAACATGTGCAAGTAAACAGTAGCAAAAGAAAAAAAAAAGAAGAAGCCCCTCCCTGCCCCTCCAGTGTGAACATCAGGGGCAATACTTGCTTCCAAGAATTCGTGTTTAGCTCCCCACATGTCCGGTGTGTCTGTAGCTTCAGACTTCAAGTGTGTGATTGTCCCAACGGATGATAATGTTTCCATTCAGTTTCTTTCTCCAAAACAAAGCAAATTTCTTTAACTACTTATTTGCAGTGTGCCATAAAACTTCAACTGTCTCTAAAGAAATTCAATAATTGTTTATTAACTGGTCATATCAGCATTTGCTGTTATGTAAGGGGCAGGATGACAGGATCCAAAAGCCCAGTGTTGCATGGATTCACATTTGTAATTCAGTTCAATCCTCTCTGAACTGAGCATGTGAGCACTTTGTCCCAGTGTAACTAATTTCCTCAGCGCTATGCTCCGAGCTGTCCCAACTGCAGGGACATTCATCTGTTACGCAGTGGGTGATGAAGGTCTGAAGAGAGGCGGGTTCTAAAGATTTAGACAGCCATTAAACAAGACAAGGGAAGTGGGGGTGTACTATGACAGCTGTGGGTCTTTAAAGGAAGAGCTACTGTATGAAAGGAAGAGGCGGAAGAGTCAACTGCGTGATGGCTGCCTGGAGGTGTTCTGTTAAATTTAGGCTTTTTTTAGGAAACAGATGAGCAACTATTAATATCAAGTGCTGGAGTGTAATAAATTCACTACAATGTTTGTTTTTTTATGTGTAACATGCGTAACTCCCAATGAAAACTGTATTTTCATTTATTGATTTTCTCTTTTGGGGTTTTCTCTCTTCATCTTTTCAATAAATACCATTCATAATGTCATTTTGAGTACTATTTATACAAAACAAGTCTAAACTCCATTTTTTTTCGTTATGATGTAAAAATCATTGCATTCTGCTGATTAGCTCAGGTGATTTCTTGTTCTTTTTAACTAAACACACCTGATCCAGGTAATCAGTAGCAAGAGGTGAAGGGAGATCTGCAAACAAGCAGGAAAGTAGATCTCGAGGACCAGGATTGGGTAGCCCAGTTTAGAGACTTTCTAATGTTTGACATTTGTACCTTTTCAGCAACATTCATTTTCACCGCTTTCACAGCTCTTCTTGCCCACCTTGCTTCTGGTTATCTGACCCTGGTGATTCCACATCCTGATTGACTGAACACATCTGATTTAGGTTGTCAACATCAAGCAGGAAGAGCGGGAAAAAAGGCAGGTTTGTGTCTCTTAAGGAATAGGATTGGCGAACACTGCTCTAATGGCTCAGTCACTCTACCCCTTACAAGTAAATACAGACAGTGTGCATGCACTTGTGTGGGCAAAAAAATAGACAAGGTTGTTGACCTCGTAGAATGAAAATGTTTTTCTACAGGCATGCTGCGAACAACACATACAACACGCAAGGAAGGGTAAGTTTGCATGAAGTGGGCGATATGTAGGCGTGTTTTATGGATTTTTATTAGGGACGGCACAATAGACCCGTAAGTGCTGCTCATGTTGAGTACTCTGTACAGGTTTGCCTATTTTCACCCATAGATATTTGGTAAACCAGATGTGACTAAAGCTTTATTGACCACTAGAGTGTGGCGTAAGGGCACCATACGACAGTGTCACCGATAGGTCATATGTGTGTGCAGCTTTAATTTGCCTTATGAAAACTTCACATTGCACTGACCACAGGCTTGAAAATTTGTAAGTTCCATTTTCAACAAGCCTTAAGGAAACTGCAAGACACACCTGTGTTCCCCTTAACCACCCATTCCCCTATAAAACCCTCCACGTACCACTTTACAGTACCCGTACAAATCAGCCCCCATATGGGTGCATGTGAATATACCTGATCAGTTTGTCACATTGAGACCAAGTGTGTTTTCTGACTGCACCAGTGTTGCTACAATCTGCTTCTCGTGTATTAAAAAAACATGAACATTTGTAGATGGAAAACAAGCCTAGGATTGTTTAACCATGTATTCTTCAACTTTGATTTAACTGAGACTCACAGATGTTTTTTCAGCAGACTCCTGGCCAGTAAAAAAAAAAAACTCCTGGAATTAAAAAAAAGAATTTTTGAGGTAATTCCAGCTTTATATTGAGTTTTGTTCAAGAAAAATATATTGTGAATTATCATTATGTCAAATGTATTCTGCCTATGTATAAATAACTGCATCCATGACTTGCCTGGTTTGCATGTTATTTAAGAAAGAAAGATGTTCGCTGTCACAAATCATACTTCTTCAAGATTCTGATTAATCTATCAAGTTGTGTTGCTACTGGATTTATGTAGATATGAATTGTGCAGAATAAATGCTAATACAAACAACACTTGTTGGTTTCACTTTAGGTTTTCAACATGTGCTCAGAAAATCCCCTGAAAGTAGCGTACCAAATCAATTAGGTCATTATAGCTGAGAAAAAGAACAAGTCGTGTTTAGAAACATGGAGCATTTTTTGGATTCTCTTTATAGCAACATTTAGCTTTGAAGTAAATTATCAAGCTTCACACGGAACATGGAAATTATAGTAAGTGTTACACCAAAGTGATCTTTTATTTGGAAAATACTCTTACTGCCACTTTTCACATCCATCGCAAAGACACAGTCATTTGACCAGTATTGCTGCTGTCTAGAAAGATCCCATATACGGTAACTGCTGGGGAGGAGCATTGTTTCTGATTTCTGAGGGCCACACACTGCTTAAATCAGAGCAACAGGTCAGACAGTCTATGACCTGATTAGCAGCATGTCTCAAACATTGGCCCACATCCGTCTTTCCTTTCCCTCCAGTCTTCTCTGCAAATGATTATTTGTGTTTTAGGGGTGGTGTTGCATAAGTTTCAGCAAACATTGATTGGGAAGCCAGCCTAAAGCATGTTTTCCAATTTAATTGTTGCTCTTTGTAAGGTTTTTCTCCCTGAGTTGCAGATGTGGCATAAGTTAGTTAGCAAAGTAGTTTTATAAGTGATGTGTTTGTTGGTGTGTTGGCTCTTCTTACGAAAAGAGCAAGATCTGAATAATAGAACGGGTATTGAATAATAAAGAAAAAAAACTGGATTCATATCTGATTCGTACCTGATTTTTCATACTGAGTGCATGATCTGAAGGTCTGCAGGGTTCCATCCATCCATTTTCTAAACCCGTTTTGTCTCTTTTGGGGTCACGGGACTGTTGGAGCCTAAACCCGGCCACTTGTGGGCGAAGGCAGGAGACACCCTGGACAGATCGCCAGTCTGTCGCAGGGTCCCAATCACACACCCATCCACAGTCACAGGGACAATTTAGAGTGATCGATTAACCTAAGAAGCATGTTTTTGGACGGTGGGAAGAAGTGAGAGTCCCCTTAGAAAACCAATGCATGCACAGGAAGAACTTACAAACTCCACACAGAAAGGTCCCCATTGGTGATGCTGTATCAAGTCCCCAGGTCTTTTAGCCTTGAGGCAAGGGCGCTAACCACTGATCCGCCGTGCAGCCATGCATTCTGCAGGGTTGCTTTAAGGAATTTTGTATGATTAGATGTAGCAATTTATTAATATTTTTTTCTGAAATAAAAATGTTTTAAAGATAAATCCTCCACATAAATGCAAAATTACCATCAGAGTTTTTTTTTTTTGTTTTTAAGTGAATGTGGGCAAAAATAGGACATAGCATAAGTGCATGCATCACATGAATACACATTTTTTCTATCATATTTAATGTTCCAAAAGAGCCAGTGAACACCCACTTCTTGCAAATGTTGTGTTTCTGTCCTTCAATTTTTCTGCAGATTTACTCCCAGAGGTAAAGAGAGCGACTTGACAGTTAGATTTCTGAGAGCACTAAAAAGATGTATGTATGGTTAGAAATTGCAGTTTAAATATATGTTACGGCACTGAAAGTCATGCACCTGCTCAGCCTGAATTTAAAATTCACATAAGAGAATGAAGGGAATTTAGCAGGGGAGGTGAATTTCCTCTTTTGGAGCAGAAACTACTGCCATACATTTGTAAGGCCAACTAAAGCAGAATTCCTAGTTCCTGGAATTGAATTGCATTAACATAATTGAACTAAGTCAATCTAATTAAATTTAACCCATTAATTGAATTTATCTGTATTAAATTATATTTATCGATTAGAAATATAAAAAAAAATAAAAGTTTGATTAAATTGCAAATATTGTGTATGCCATCTTGGAGAATGTTTGTTAATTTTGAGCCGCACAGACTGTAGATGTCTACAGAACTCAGAACACATCATCCAAAAATTACATAACTGCAACAACTCGTACAAATGAGGGTACTCGCAGGTTAAGTAAAGTTAAAGTTTTTTTGTCATTTGTACATATTAAAAACACAAGTTATAATACATCAGAATTTCCTTTTGACAGTTCCTGGGTCAGGATAAACGAAAGAAAAACAATGACTTAAAAGAAAAAAAGATTACCTAAAACACAACTACAGTACTAAATAGTGAAAAGTAGCTAGATTACAAAAGTATTGATACGTTATAAATCAAAACCACAATGTTTACATTATAGCACATAGTATTCAAACTGACTGACTACAGTTCGGGTGAGTAATGACTTGTATGGCAGGACAGATTATTTCCTTCGCTGTATTGGATAGTTCAATCTTCCCTCTCTCTCTCTGTCCCGCGCCACCAATCTTAATGGGAAGAAACTGTTGTGGAAGCGCGTCGTGTGTGAATTTCCAGCCAGCAGTGTCTGATTGATTACAAGTTTACTCGTGTTGAAAGACAGGAAATAATTGGTTTTATAGCAGAGAATGCTCATGGACACATGTTGACATGTTTCTGAGTCTGAATCAAAGTGGCATCAACATGAGTTACCATGGAGACTAACAAATTGGCATAAACATAGCGCAAGAATTTGGATATGGATCAATCTTCTGCGTACGTTAAAAAGAAGAATCCATAAACAGATGTTTTTACAGTGGATTACTGCAGTTCAAATAAGAGGGATTAAAAACAAGCAGGCAACATGAATCATTAAGAGTTAATGCTTCCTCTGGTGTTTTGACAAATCTTTAGAAATCTGTACCTGCAAATACTTGTTTGATCAGAGGATCTTGTGATAACAGGATTATGAGTGGGGTGGTCAACGTTGTGGACAGATCCCCAAAATACAATTTTGTCAGATTGTTTCCTTCTTTTTTAAATCTAAAAGTGTTTTTTTTTTCTTTTTTTTTTGGATTGGACAACAAATTGAGAGATTATATGTCTTCAGACACATTAACCTGCATAAACAGAAGTCCTTCCATGTTTGTTTCAAATGGAGACTAAAATAAACAAATGAAATCTATGATATTAAAGTATTTAGTGACTTATTAAAGGGAAAAAAAACGATTTAAAAAGGAAAATAAAGTTTGCAAAGAGATTATCAGTGCTGTCTTTATACAGAATAAATGTGTAATAAAGAAGTAATGTCAGTAATGTCATATAAAATCTACTCTGACATGCATAATAAGTTAAACCAATTTGTGCCTGATTTGATTTTTTTGTTTGTTTTTTGAAGTCTTAACTCATAAGTCCATTTTTCCATCCTGAATATT
Organism: Oryzias celebensis; assembly: GCA_014656515.1. Lineage (NCBI taxonomy): Eukaryota > Metazoa > Chordata > Actinopteri > Beloniformes > Adrianichthyidae > Oryzias > Oryzias celebensis. The sequence goes on from BNCR01000012.1 coordinate 35,658,168, forward strand.
TCTTGAACAATTCCAAACCAATTTTCCAAAGTGGGTTGAACCAGACCCAGACATCTCCTTGGAATCATTTTTTACTTGCCTTTGGTTTTTAAATTTACCGTAAAAGGTGCTTTTATTCTGTAAAGAACTTGTATTTTGGTAAGACGGATGCTTTGTCAATAAATTTTGATTTGTATCTGAATAATGTAATCAACACAAATCACAATAGTTACCCACCAAGTTTATTACAAGTACAAAAGCTGAAGTCAATTCAAGCCTTATGAAGAGGTGAATTAAAGTTTAAAAACATTTTTTTGAAAAAGACAGGCAACATTTACAAGATTTCACTAATTTACAGCAATTACAAAATAGAAAAAATAAACATTCACAAAGTTTAAACATGGTAAGGCTCAAAATTATTTAGGTTTTTGCACATAGTTGTTCAAGTCACTTCTTTTCTTCTAACTCCCTTTCCTCATTTGTGGCAAAAATACATTAGTGTTTTCCAAGTTGTTATAAAGACTGGAGTTGGATAAAAAAAAAGAAACACTTCCAGACCTCACAGCTCAAGAACTGTAGTCTCCCAATCCTCAGGCACTTTAATGTAACCCTGCAGCTGAAAGCAGTCTATTATTTTCTTCCATTATCAAGATCAGCCAGCAACACACAAACATTTTCTGTGGAGAACACAGTTTGTTTGATGTTCTGTTATCAACCACCCCAGCTTTCTTTCCTTTCCCTTTGCTCCGCTGTCTCTGCAAAGCTTCAACAGAAGCTGAACCAATTTATTAGAAAGGCTCGAAAAAGTCAATTATGGTAATAGTTCTCTTTGCTGTAGGGCTTTGAAACTTAACAAATCAGGTGCTTTTTATTGCACTGCTTTACATAGTTCCATATATTTTATTTAAGCATCATTTACATCCTCAAATTGGTCTTGTGAAGTAAAGAGGGCAACTCAGCTTTGGATAAGAGGAGTGGGCAAACAGGGAGTTGGTGGTTCCACAAGGAGCTGAGTGAAGTGATGATAGAGGAAGGGTAAGCTGCTGTCAGGGTACCATCCACAGGAATTCCTCTTACTTATTCATGCAGCAGCCAAGCACTGGGGCATCTCCCAGCCTCATTATGAAATCTGTATTTGCAGAAGCTCATAGAACAGACAAGCTCTTGCTTGAAAGCCTCAGCTTATCCACTTCACTCTTCTCCCCTCTTTGGTTCTTTTCTGGATCAGGTCACCCAAGGGAAGAAACGTCAAACTTCATTCACTTAGGTGCCTCTCCCACCGTCCCAAATTCATTTAGCTTTTTTTTCTGTGTACTTTTTTTTTTAAGTTTGTCTTGCTGGCATTAAAGGAAGCAAATCCCTTTCTTGAATCTGCATTTAGTTTAGTTATTTTCTGGTTTGACATTGGATTAACAACCGAATTATAGCTAATCTGTATTTAAAGATGCGCACATACAGTTTAAATTTAAGGATAAATGTCTCGTTGAATATGGATAAGATTGTTGGTCCCACTTTATTAACAAAAAGACAAGCCCTTAATGGTCACAGAAATACCAAACATCATTCACTAAGTAACCAGAAAAACATTAGAAACTTTAAATTAGGGATATCAACTGTAATGCATTAACATACGCAATTAATTAAAAAAAAATCATGCTTCATTATTGATTAATTAATTAGCTAATTAACTACACTCCGTGAAGCAACCGTCTTCCACCGGTTCAGGCTTCCACAACTATTTTAATTTCTTATAATGCACACTTCATTGAAAAATGACCAAGTAATCATCATTTCTTCCAAGGTATGTAATCTTATGAGCACAGCTGTATGTCCCTTTTAGGAGTTCCAAATGTAAGTTTTTCTATTTTTTCTAGGTGTATGGTTTGAATTGGTTCATTTTCTCCATCACGTTTAGTCTAAAGTCTTCTAATTTGTGTTTTGCTTCTGTCCAACGCCACCTCAGCCTGTTAACTCTCTTCCAGATTCATTCAGTTTTCGTCCTCAGGCTCAGATGGTAATATAAAGACAGCCTGTCCTCCAAATTGGAGCTAGGCCACCAACATTAAAGTGACTGGGTTGACCCGTGGCATCAAATTAGAGAGCTGAATCTATGGAGCAGCCCACATGATCGAGGCAGAGGATAATAAATCCTGGGGAAGGAAAGAGTGGAAGGAAGTTAAGAAGGAGAGAGGAGGGATAAATGTGGCAGCTCATTCAGCCTCAGGGCCACTCAGGATTCCTTTATTAGTGTGGTTTCTCCCACCCCCTTCCTTTCAGAAGCCTGTCTATACAGCAGAAGCATCAATGTGCACATATTTTATTAAATCTATTACTTATACGTTACTCTTTTAAAAGCTAAGCAGTAGAAACGATTACTGCATGAACATAAAGTATAAGCATCTTTCGTTAAATACTGAGAGCAAGCATCCCTGATGTTCAGACACAAACAAAACTGCACATATGTGTGTCTTTTGGATATCTTTAACAGCAAGTGCTGTTCAGTCTAACTCATGGAATGAACATAAGCTACAAAAGCAAAGAAGAAGCAAACAGACCAAGAGAACAAATTAAAAATTGGCAAAATTTCATGTAATGCTGGACGGGATTGGAATTGGTTTCTTTCAAGCAAAAATCTCTGGGTTTTTACATCACCATCAGTCATGAATGTATCACTGCTTACGCAATGATACACCCTGTGCACTAGATGCACAGAAGGATTTCCATGAGGGTCAGCTTAGCTGACACTCCCAGTACCAGCAGATATGCACACAATCATGCAATGTCTTACCATGCAAAACCAAGGTGGCCCTGAAGTACAAATCACACTAACAAATGAACGCAAAAACATAATAAAGAACACAAAGATAATTAAAAAAGCAAAACAAATAATTTCCTACAGCCTTTGGACCAGTGTGTGCTGGAACTGTGTTTGCTCTTAAACTCTGAGATAAAATGCAAGAGGTGATTGAACAGTTTTAAAGCTAAACTGTTCCTCAACTACCATGCCTTAGTATCAGCCGAGCTTACTTTTTTTTTATGATGTTTTAAATTCTTTATTAATTTTTTATTGTTTTTCTCCTATTTATGTGTTATCATTTATTGGTTTGACATTGTGTACAGCACCTTGGCTCTCCTTGGATGGTGGTGGAAGGTGCTCTAGAAATGAATAAATGAAATCAAAACAAATAATAAAAAAACAACAAAACATTTTAGAAGTCAAAACAAAATTCCAGAAACCAAAACATGATTCCAAATAAATGAAACTCAATAAAAGGAAAAGAAGAAAGCAAAAGAAATACGAAACCGGAAAAATCAAACACCCTCATCTAATCAGCAATATCCCATAGTACCTACCTTTCCTGGTTTCTTATTGTGTTTCGTTTTTAATATTAATAATTTCTGAAAATTACTTTTGTTGTCCGAGACACTAATATTTTTTTGGGTTTTTTTTTACTATTTGTGTTGCTTTTTTAATTGTTGTGGTGATCTTAAATGTTTTCTTGTGTTGAGTGATAGGTGTTGGTGTGATTTGCACTTCAGGGCCACCGTACAAAAATATTTTTGCATTTAAAGAACATTCCTTTCCAACATTAAAACCCATAGATAAAATTCCCCAAAAAAGAATTAGTGTCTTTGAGAGTTCCTTTAAAATATTTAAAAGGAGTACTTGACTTCATAAAAGGCACCCTGGCGAGCATGTTATGTCTCTGGCTTAAAATCAGTTACAATTTTGGACACATCATAAAATCCAATTCCTGCCAGTTTGCTTGCCATCTGTTCCCTTTGACTCGAGGTTGTGTTTTCTGCTCTTCCTTCTGTCTCCTCTGCAGGATTTTAAGGACACAGTCACTGGAATGGTATTATAGCAATGTCAAGAGCCGCTTCAAGAGGTTTGGCAGTGCCAAGGTTCTGAAAACTCTGTACAGAAAGCACATCATTGAGAGAGGAGCGTTCTCTGATCTCCCAGGTTAGTTCTCTTTGATTAGCCTTGCACCATCTGCACCAATGTTTGTTGTGTTTTTTTTTTTCAATTTGAGATCAATTTAATCAGGGGAATTGGCCAATATGGCCACTTTTTATGTACAAATTGATGTGATGAAGGTAGGCTTCAGTTTATCTCCTGCTGGTCCAGACCAGCATCACAACAGCCTTTTTTCAAGCTGACTCCATATGTGAGACAATGTTTTGACCCAACTGTTTCATGATGGTTCTGCGGCTGACAAAGAGGCAATGTTTCATAACCTGATTCATGGGATTAAAGGGATGAAGAGCGGATGAATCAGGTCAGAGCTGAGAACTGGATGAAGCTGATCTGAAGGGATATTTGAGAATGCATCATCATGATAAAATGAGTTAAGTTTGTCTGGGATTTATGAAGAGATTTGGTTGGTCCTGGTAATATGGGCAAAGGAAAATGACGGTCACAGTAAATAATATCTGCTGTTGTTAATCCAGTAAAAAGGCTTCATCAGTTCAAGCTTATTTTTGTTTTTTTTTTTTCATTTTGTGGTGGAGAAATCAAACCAAAGACAACGTGTGACCTTCAAACAAGCAGCAAAGGAGCAGTCAGCAAGCCATCTGGACCCTTGAGCTCTTTCTCAGGTGGATGTAGATCAGTGCTTCGCTGTTTGGGTCTGCACAAACAAAATCGGAACTAGAGTGGATCCTTTAGGGAGATTTAAAAAAAAAAAAAAGGAACATCAATAAGTTTGAGATCAAAAGCTAACAAATGAGGAGGAAAAAACCTCCTTTTGGTTCTTTCAGAGCTGCTCAGAAGGATCTCATTCTGTAAAGCATTGGATGACAAATTGTGAAACGTGAAGCCTTTGATGGCTGCGTGGCATGAAATTTGGTGAATGGGGCTTGTGTTGATCAATTCTCCATTTTCTCCTGTTGGTTTTTAGAGTCAGGAGGCAGGAGGAGATCCTGTTGTTTCCACAGTTTAGTGAGCTCAAAACCCAGAATGCTACCATGTCTGAACTGTTTCTTTTTATTTTATTTGCACTAGCCTTTCAAGTTAATACTCATCCAACGTCTTAAGACAGAAGGAATGTCACTACATGGTGCTGGTGCTACATTTGCTAAGCCATTGTAGCTGTTTGCCTCGCACAAATGTAACATATTACATTTGAAAATGTTGGTGAAGGTTCTCATCCATCCAAGTCGCATAGTCCTGAGGTTCAATCATAGCAACTGGGCTTAAACATTCCTTTCTTTGAATTTTTTCCCTGTTCATCCAAATGACTTAATCAAAAATGCATTTAAAAAAATAAAGTAACACAAATGCCAACAGCATTTTAGTTTGTCCAAAGCATCAAGTGCTCTAAAAAACGGTTGTTGGACTCAAGGCTGGATGGAGGCATGGACAAGGGAAGACAAGAAAGAAATAAAAAGTACAAAAAACCCCACAAAAATATAAATCAAATAAACAAAAGAACAACAAAATATACAAAAGCTGAAAAAAATAAATTAAATAAAAGACAAATAAGTTAAGAACGGATGAACAGACTGATAAATAAAAAGACAGAAAGCCCAGTAAATGCAGAATGTCAGGAAAAGCATTGACCATAAAATTATAACACAAAACAAATGGATCAAAGGAGAAGATTTATGGATTAGCGTAGTTTTCTAGGAATTTTACAGACTTTGAGGGATACGACACACCAGACTCTTAGCACACCCAGACTTGCCCCCTGATATTCTACCTGTACCCCATATTGGGGCTTGCTAAATCATGGCCTGGTTGTACTCAAGCGACATAAAACTGCACACAAGTCTGATCCGTTGCTGAGCAGCTACAGAAATTATCTCAGGCTCCAGAATTCGATTCAAAGAGAAGAACATGCAGCTACACCTACACTGTCTGACCAACCCTTCCACTGCATTTTACAACTGTGAAGCAGGAGTAAAAATGGACATTTTTGGTCACTTTGGGATTCTTCTCCCATGTGTTTTGAGAATGAAATGTGGAGAACAGTGTTCTGCTTGGAAGGAATAGAGGGTGGGAAGTTAAACAGGAACCTGAGGCTGCTGCTGCTGTTCAAAGCAAACAGCTGAACTCAGATGCTACAGATTTTCTTTTTTTTTTTTTTTTTTTTTTTTGTTGTTTTGCCATTATGCATTTATGGATCTGAGGAATGAAGATGAACTAAAACCAAACACTTGGCACACAGATTGGGCCCCTTTGATCTAAATTTAAGGGCATTTTAGATTTTTGAGAAATATTTGCTTTACTTGAAATCCGTGTGCATCATTCCGAGTCTTTGTTTTGAAACTTCTGGAAATCATTTAAGGTTGCAGCAGGTCCAGAACTCATTTCCCAGTTGTAAAGCTTGTGTTTTAAAACTGTGTTTTCTTCGTGCCAAGGTTTGTGTGGGATTGGCATTTTTGGTCCCTCTAGGCTTTTGCTCAGGTTGTTTTTCCCCTGCTCTTGCTTTGGCTCATGCATGGAAAGGATTAGCCCAACCAGGGCAAGTGACGGCTCTCTGAAAATGTGAAAGTAGAACAGAGAAAGTTAATTAGTGGAGACCTTTAATACTCCTTGATTTTGAATTTCTCTTCCATCATTTAAACTTTAAAGGTCAGGTTCCCCCTGTAGTCAATTTAAGTCTGCACACGCATGCTGCTTTTGCAATGCTGCAAATAAAAAACAGTATCTATTTTTGATCACTTCCTGTATCAAGTGTGATTATTACATTCAATCTCAGGGACAAATTTAAATTCCATTTGCATTGCCTCACTAAAAAAAGACAAATATTCTCCCAATAAATCTATAGCAAAAGGTTTGTTTTCTCTCCTCCTCATGCCAACCTGCTCTTTGTTAACAGACATCCTGTTTGCTCAGTCATTGTCGTGAGGACTTTGTTTTTTGAGGCGGCGTGAGCTCCCCAGATGCTGCACTGTAATTGACAGCAAACTATCTGGACTCTCCTTCACCCTCCTGCAGCAGCTGCTGCCACTCTAGCAATGTTGTTACCGCTCATTTATTATCACACCATCATCTCTTTCCCTCTCTTTTTCTTCATGCTCTATACTTATGTCACCCTGTGTTTCACTCCAGAATGCATCGTCTATAAAGGAGTTTTTCTCTTGCCTGAAACAGTCCCACGAAGTCATATTTTTCAAGAATGTTTGATCTGAGAGTGCAGCCAGTGTTTGGATAAAGAAGTCAGGCTTCAGAAACACTGACCAATGAGGTGTTAGAAATGAATGGACCACATTTAAGTTTGTATACTCGCTCTTTTAATTTGAGCAAATGTGCAGAGGTAACTAACTCAAACTAACTGTGGCCCCTGGCTCTCTGTCTGTTTGAGTCAAGAATGATCTTTGTTGTTGCTGCTGCTTAGCTTAGAAAAGGTCAAAATGTAATTTATGAGTCTCTTTAAGTCCAATAATAAGAAAGATAAACATACAAAAAGGAGGTCACAAAAATCATAGAAATAAAAATATTTTAAAAATGAACAGTTTAATCGAGAACTTGTAAGAATGGTTGTTCTAACAAATACAATGACTGAGTAATATTTATTTATTTCTCTTTTAAAGTCTATGGGATTTTGGCTTCTTGGAGCCAGTGGGTACTTTCTTTTTGGACTGCGAAGGGGGATGGGTGGCTCAGTCCAGTTCTTAAATTACAATCAATGGAGCCAACCTAGCAATTGTTGGGCGAAGGCGGGGTACACCCTAAACTGGTTGCCAGTCTGTTGCAGGGCCACACGCATTCACACCTAGGGGCAATTTAGAGATTGCAAATTACCTATACAGCATGCTTTTGGACTACGCCACAACCACGCCATCACGCAGCCATATTTGATTCATTTTAAAATAATTAGATTGTGGTTTTCAAAATTCAACACACAGACAAACTGACCTGAAAAGATCTCTGCCACGGTGAACATCATGGCCTCTCTGGGTCCATTAAAGTGTCACTGTTGTGTCTCACTAGTCACTGTGTGATAGCTGCCCTGACATATATGAGTCATAGGTGACCAACAGGCATAAATGGAACGAATGGCAATTGACCAAGCAGCGAGTAGTGTCTCTTTTGGCTGTGAGTGTCACTATATAAAGCCTGACTGTCTCCTGGTGTGAATCATTTCATCACCAGTAATCTTATTTGATGTCTGACACAGCCCAAATGTTTTATCCCTCACATAAACCGGCTAGAGATGTCTTGTTGTTAAAAAAAAGAAGACATCTAATCTGCCATTTGTGGAGACAAGCGCATGTTAGGAAACGCTGTCAGACACTCGATCTGCCATCTCCCTTAGAGCTTTATTCTAAGCTGCTGCAGGTTGGTTGCAGATTGATGCCGGTTTAATGCCATTTTTAAATGTGATATGATTGCAAAGAGAAAAACATCTGTTGAATAAAATATAAATGAATTGCATATTTGCTGCATGCTAAATATGTATAACAGAAGAGCATGTTGAGTTGTGTGACTCATATGAGGTGCATAGCCAATGGGGGATTTTTCTGCATTCAAATACTCAAAGTTGCTGCTGCAACTTTTGCAGTCCATCTTCACGTTGGACTTTTATCTCGATATATCAGCATGTTTGCACCTGGAGTTACATGAATCAAAATTCATTTACCTCATCTTTGTCTGCGAAGCTGCATTTCCAATTACACCTTCTCTACTTTTGCAGCTTTTCTAATAAGGTCGTCTTAGTAAAAGTGTTGCACAGGAGAGATTTTCAGCAGTCATTAAAGGGTTTGTTTTTTTGTGTGTTTCAAAACATGTTTTTTTTCAAAACGTCCTTTTATAATAGAAAAAGAGCAAATCTCAAGATGCTTGGATTGTAACAAAAAAAACCCAGATTTTTCTCTTTTTGACATGTTTGTGTTCTGTTTGAAAAACCAAATAAATTCAAAGATGAATCAAATTTCCCTTCAAGCTGTCACTTAGTTTTTCTGTGCACAGAAAAGAAACAGAAATCCTCTGAGATTGGGATCTCAACCCATAAAATCAGTCGAAGAAATAAAACAGCTCTTGAGATAATAAAGTTGAGACATATTTGACAGCAGCAAGACATTTTGCTCCATTTTGTGTTATGTATCCTTCTTTTTAACTTTTGATGATGCTTTAATATCTAGTTTGACGTGTAGAATCGTTATTTTGGCAACAGGCCTCAGAGTTAATTTTTTCCTCTGAGGACTTTGACTGTCTGTGTTGCAGAAAGCAGCATTCAAGAGGGAAGCAACGACAACGATGGCAGCATCTGTGGCAGCGACTCTGCCTTTTACAAGCACAGTGAAGGTGAGGGAAACTTCTGAAAGTGTGGTGGGTTTTACTGTTCTTGCTGTTTTATTGTTTGTAGCTGCCCTGACTAAAACTTTTTGACACAAGTATATGTGTTTTGATAAAGCCCATTGGTAAATCAAGAAAAGTTTTTTTGTATGTGATGAGTACAGACTATATGTCTGTCTATATGTCCGACTAAAAAAAGAGTTTTATTAAAACAACCTATACCCCGACCCAGATATATTAAAAAATATCCACTGGATGGTCTGGTCAGTGTCCTTGTGGTAGAGTGTCCATCCTGAGACTGGATGGTTGTGAGTTCAAATCCTCGATAAAGTCATGCCAAAGAAAATGAGACCTGTTGCCTCATTGGGGGGTTAAATGACTAAATGGTTCATGTTTCTGCAGTTCATCGCTCCCCTATGGGGTTGGTCATATACTGAGAGAAAATGTCACATATGTGTGTAGCAACTGTGAGACTTTATAATGTAATGTGAAATCAGCTTAAAATTGTACTAATTGACTCCAAATTTGTGGAATACATGTTACTTGGCCTTCTTATTTATTTATTTCTTTTACTATTTTATCCCTTATTAATTGTACTTTATTAATTGTTGTGTTTGAGGTCATTTTGTGCCATTAAGAACAATGTGGTTTAAGAAAAAAAAATCATAAATGTTTTCCAGATTTTTTTTCCTTTTGAAAGGAGGAAAAATGAAGGGAGAACAGCTTGTGTTTGCCTCTCAGAGATGCTGCTTATCTGTTTGTGTGATGCCAGGACACAGCATGGCAGAGACGCTCACAGTGGCCCTTCGTGTTGCAGAGGAAGCGATAGAGGAGGCCATCACAAAGGCAGAGGAGTTCCCCGACAGCTTGGTGCAAAAAAAACTTGATTTTATAACTTTTATTAGCTCTTTTGTTTTGTCGTTCCTTTCTCAACCCCTCTCTCTTTCCTCTGTGATTTTATTTTATATTTAATCTAATATTTCTCCTTCATGTTCTGTGTGTTGTAGGAGAAGCAGAATGAGGCCCGGTATTTGCGGGATAACAAAGACGAGCTCATAGAAGAACTGGCCACCACAATTGTGCAAAAAGTAAGTTTAGAAAGACTGGAACCATCTGACAGTTTTTAGTGTTTTCCTAAACTTTGCAACAATAAATGTAGCAAAGTTGAAATTTAATGTACAATGCAATGGATTTAGCGAAAGAGAAAATACAGGGAAGTTATTTTCCAATTACCAGAAGATCATTTGATGTGCCAGTGATGTTGAATATCATTCAAGCAAAAAGTATTATTCAATTGGTCGTATTCTAGAGCCCTGTCAGGTGTCAAAGGTTTAATTTGAGTGGACATGTTTGAAGTAGTTTGACCTTGATTCGCTTTTAACCGTCATTTCTTCCATTTCTAATCTATTAACATAATACTTTCTAATTGTAGATGGTAGTTCAACTAGAAATCTTATTATTAGTGTTTGAATTTCTTCTCTGACTGATTGCTTTTTTCTTGAAAGTATCCTATTTTGTATGTCACTTTCAAGATCAGAGTCTGTGGTTTTCTCTCTTTCATTCTGCTCTTTCTTTCTTCTCCCCTCAGATCATCCAGAGGAGGAAGCGTTCAGAGATGCAGACAGAGTATGACTTTGTCTGGCCACAGCCTCAGTCTCTGATAATGCCCAGTGGAGTGACCTCTCCCTCACTGCCCCACACCTCAAAGCAAGACCCTTCCAGGACCCCCTTCTGTCTTTGGGTTAGTCTGTTTACCTGATATAAGGCATCTATTTGCAAAGCAAAACAGGTCGTTGGGTTCTTGCTGGGTGTTTCTCAGACCAGTTTACACTGTACGTGTTCACATCACATGGACATGTAGGATTCTGACACAACAAAACAAAGGCCACCCTGGTCACTCCCAAAGAGAACCTCAGAATCTACAACTCTGTTCTCCGTCTTTTCCTCATTCCCACTGTCTCTAAGCCAAGCTAAGCTCTCACCACAGTTTTGTACGGGGTTGTATGTGTCACACATAAACTATCAAAAACTATGCCTCAAACACAACACTAATTTTAGATCATATAAAGTCACAACCAACCTCTGAATGAAAAGATAAAGAAATAAATATCAGAAAGTCTCTGGTTTTTTTCTGTTATAATCTGTTAATTTTAATAAGTGTTACATTTTTTATGTTAAATTGGACTTTTTTTTTCTTTTTAACCACAGAGACTTGGTGGTCATTTGAGCAACTGCGGTCCAATTCAGGAAGGAAATTCGAGGGATTTGCATAAAAAATAGCATTCCAATCATCTTTTGATCTATTGTAAAAGTGTCAATGGTTGACTCCAGCAACCCCACTACCCAAAGTGGTCTTTTAATTATGATTATGTCATCTTTAGCCAAAATCAAAAACGTGTGTTGTTTTCGAGGACAAAGTTTCTGGAGAGTGGAAGAAGTTCATTAGAAATTTCCCTCTGAGTTGCGGTCAGGACTGTTGGGGCAGAACCAGCCCCTGCTTCCCAACTTCTTTCTCAGAGTGAAGCTCAAAGTGCTTCACATTAAAAACATTATCAAATTTAAAGGCCAAACAGCAAGACAAAAATTATTCACACATGCAATGCCCCCCGACACACACAACCCCCACATTCACACACAACATAATAAAGCATAAAATGAGACACCAAAAATATAAAAAGAAAATTCATATGAATTGAAATCTGGCTTAATACTAAGTAGGGAAACAATATATTAGGGACCTGTCCACATCAGTGACCCCTCACTTCTGTTGACAGAGGAAGCCAGCATAGGATCCGGCTGATCAAAGCAGACCCGGGAGATCCCAGTGTAGCGACTCTGTTCACTGAGAAGACACAGTCACTGATTTGGAGGTCCCCCTGAGGAAAACACTGGAGTTAAAACAAAATGTTAAAGGAAAAAAAATACATAAAAATACAAAATAGAGTTTAAAAAGGGGTTAATGACAAAATACATAGGTAAATGAATTATTAAATAAATAAATACATAGTTAAGTAATAGCAAAGATATATAAATAACTAAGAGTGAGAAAGAAATTAAAGAAGTTAAAAGATAAATAACTAAAGAATTGTTTAAATATCAATAACTTCCTAAATTTCAGCTAAAAGCCAGATTTTAAGCTTAGTTTTATTTATATATATCCTCCATCACCAGAAAAATGCCACAAAAACATATTAAAAACACAAAAGACGATGTTTTCATTGGAGAGGGTCTTTAATGCTTCCATTCTTTTGTTTTCTGTTGTTTTCTTCCATTTAAAATCACAGATGTTCCACAATTGAAAACAATAAAACATGATTGGATGGAAATGTTTTAGTTTGTTTTTAATGTAAATAAATATGTAGTAAAATATAAAACATTTCCTGCGCTGTTTCCTTTCAGAAAGTTAAAATTGATGTCCTTTATTTGGCACAAAAAAGTGTGCAGGGTTGTGTTTTGCTCCAACACACAAACCAGAGGTTCATCCTGTTTCACTCCACATGTCAGAAGGGACTCTGGCAGATTTGTCGTTGCTGTGTGCGTGCCGAGCATGAGTGTTGCTCCTCTCTGTTCTTTTTCTCCCGGGTTGAAGATCAAAGTCCCCTGAAATACATGAGAATCCTTGTAGACCGCTCAGCCCACCACTTTATCAGCCTTCTGCAGACACACACTCACAGAGACACAAAGCATACACATAATGTTCGCTCACAGTTGTACACTATTGTTACACCAAACCTATGGGTTAAATCCCACCCATTTTAGAGATGCTTTTGCAGTCTCGTGTTCTGTCTGTTCCCTACAAGACTAACTCCACATTTTTTGGGGGAGTTTGAATGGATTTGGGTCTATAGGGAAGAATTACAGGAGAATCTACATTTTTGACACAAGTGCAGTCAAAAGGCATGTTCAGCCCAGCTCTTTGCTTGTCCTGTAGCTCCCCCTGCTGATCAAAGTGGATAACCACAGGACAGAAGAGATTTGTCTCAACAAATTTAGCTACATTACAAAATGCATATTCAAATTGCATGATAAAATTTCAATTGAATTGTCACTTGAGAATTGTATATGGCTTTTAAATGTGGGTGATAAAACCTCAATGGGAAACATGAACTGCAGGTGGATTTAATTTAGATTTGTATCAAATGTTTTAGTAAACATATTGAAACGCTTTTAATAGTTAAGCTGGAGAAGAAAATAATGAATCTGCTCTTTGACCTTTACTGTCGGGGTCCTTTCAGGGGAATTGTGTCCTGTTTTGCTCATATTAATTTTTTTTTCCACATACCTTGCATACAGCAGAGGTCTAGGTCAGCATACTCCCTCACCAGCGACGACTCTCCAGAAAAGGCTCCGGAGCTCAGAACAGAGGAGGAGGCTGCTGTGGCGGGAGGTGGTAACCTGCAGGAGTACTCTTCTCTAAAGAGGGAGGCCAAGGTGGCGTCTCTGCCGAGCTGGAAAAGCATGGACCGTCTGGACAATTCCAGTAAATGTCATGATGGCACCCAACTGCTAGACATTATATATTTGTCTTTTGTTATTAAAATTGAAGAAGTCATTTATATTAATTGATGGATTCATTTTTAGAGATACCGGCTAAGTGAGATATTTAATTTGTTTTAATGATGAGTAAGCAGTGTTTAGGCCTTTGATGCCTCTTGATGCAATTAAGTATCAAACCACTGTGGCTCTAACATTACCTTCACTTCACATCGACTTGAAGACAAAGACACAAGTGAATCTTTGTTAGGCATCAAATGGTGAACAACACCTCATTTTCTGAAAATTTAAGGCTTTTTTGTGAATTTTTTTTTTGTCTGGTGATGCTCTTTCAGGTGCATCCTCAGTGCTCCAGAGTCCAGACGGGAACTGGATCGCCCTGCACAGCTCACAACTGTCTCGGCCAAGTCTGCTCACCAAAAGGAAAAGCCTTGTGTTCAGTGTGCTTGAAAAGGAGTCCAACGTCGTCTCAGCGTACGACGAGATGGGGTCAGCCTCCGAGGAGGAAGATGAGGGCGGATGGAGTAAGGCTTTAAGACAATTTCGACGCAAGCTCTCGGATGAGACCTACTACACAGACTCGCAGCACGATCCTGAATGGACTTACACCCAGAACCTCCCCATTACGTCGCCGTCCTCCAGCCAGTACACAAACACAGAAACTCTCAACTCAGACTCCGAGGCCTCATCGTTGGTGTGTCCTCGTAAACATCACCCCAACTCTTTTAGGAAAAAAGGACCACCAGATATTTATCTGCACCCGAATCAGCAGCCCCACTACCACCAACACCTTCAGCAGAACTTCCCTCCATACTCGACTCATTCACAGACGTTGGACGTGAACTTTAACCCCAAGGTAATGTTTCTTTTTTATCCAAAGGGGGAAAACCTGTTGAGTTCTGGTTTGTTCAGTCTTTATTTTTTGTATTTTGGCTACAGATTTTCTTCTACGGTATATTTTCAAAAAAGTTAGCTAAAGTTAGAAAAACATTAGGGTCAAACGAGGCTTATGTTTTAATTATCAGAATAAAAAGAGCCATATATAAGGTTTAACCAATTCTGTCTCTGAGCTAGTTGAACATGAAAAATCAACAATATCCGTGTTGTTTTCTAACTTTTCAAACATGTCATTTTCTTATTTACATTAGCATTCAAGGATGGGACACTAACACAAAGAAGCTCCTTTAGATTTGTGAAAAGTCTGGGGGTGGGAAGGGAAGACATCTGAGGAGCTTTGTGGTGGCCTTAAAAAAAGAGGTGGAAGCTTTTGAAATGTCTGCAAAAGATTTCACAGATCAGCTGACTGATCTGTGAAATCGGACTTCTTTACTCAGATTTTATGTAGAAAAAAAAGTTAAAGAGGATTCCTCATGTGGGAATACAGTGGATCAATCACCTTGAGATGTGGTCTGTAAAGGCTACAAGAAAAAAATATATATTTAAAGAAAATGCTAAAAATCACCTTTACACACTTTTATCACATTTTATTGAAGGTGCAAAAGAAGCATCAGGAGAAGAAGATGCACTGTTGGGTGAAATGTGTAGTGAAATGTTTGATTATTTCCATAATCTTTAACTTTATTTATGAAATAACTTAAGATTTGCAAAGGAATTAGAGACACGAGTAAAACACATTAATTTAATGACATGAATTACCTGGAATGAAACTATTATATTTGCTGGTATATACTCCTACCAGCAAATAGAAACAAGTTAAGTTTGAGCGTTAAAAACTGTCAAAGGTTCTGCACCCAAATGCTAGCAGTTCATTTGTTTTTGTATTTTTCTTGTTAACATCATGCCAGCAAAGGAAACTTTCTTCAGTATTAGTGGTATTAGTATTAGTTTTTGTTAAAATAAAAAAATAATATAAAAAAAAACCTTATAATCATTCCCCCACCACTGTGCTTGGTAGTTTGCATGTGTTTATGCAAAAGCAAAAGCTCTTGCTTTTAAATATAGTATTCCTATGACAGCTCACGAGGCTTCCTTTGAAAAGGCTGTAGATACTTTGACATGACCAGATGTGCTCACGTGCTTTTTCCAGGTAATAGGAGACAGCAGTGAGGGAGAAGAGAAGCAGTGTGATCCTAAAAGGAGATCCCGGCGACGAAGGAAGAGCAGAAGGGAGACCTCGACAGAACGGAGCCGTCCTGGATCGCAGAGCCACACACAGTCCATCTACCCGCTAGCACAGGTTAAATATCCAGGCCCTAATTCCAATAGTATTCTAGATTATTTGACATGCCCATTTGATTCATTTGTCTTTGTATCACAGGAGAATAGTGGTTTTCTACTCAATGCCTTGCTAAAGAGAGGGCTTAGTGAGGAACATCCGGTAACCGACAGCAAATCAATTCCTGCTGCCACCCCAGACACCCTGATTTTTCAGGCTGCGGTGCCTCAACAGGAGAATTTAGACACAGCGCCTTTAAATTCATCCAACCCCAACCGTCCTCAGCTCCATTCTTCGGCTCAAGGGCCACAGCTCTCTTATCCTGGATCTGCAGACCTGCTGGAAGGGAATCTACAATCCAGACTTGGTCAATTGGTCAGCAACAGCAAAGGCAACAGCTCGTCAGATGAGGAGTGCAAAAGGTGGTCTGTGGACAAACAGATAGACTGTGAAAGCGCCAAATCAAGGCCAAAGGACATGGACACACAAAGGCATCAGGAAAGTGAGAAAAGAGAAAGAGGAAGTGAAGCCAAGGAGCAAGTAAATGGCAAAGAAAGTGTGCAGCAAGTTAGGAGTCCTTCATTGCAAGAGGAGGAAGGAGTTTGGGAGAGGTGTTTAGAGAAAGGAGGACACAGTTTGGAGGAGAAAGTATCTGAGCAGGATGAGAGGAGAGAGGAGAAAAGTCAGACGAAAAAACAAAGTAAGAAGCAACACAGTAGAGATGAGGAGAAAGACGCAGGACAAAGAAGTAGCGCCAGGAGGAGTGGATCCAATGTGAGTTCACCTGCTGTCACACCGTCTTCCCAGGAGGGGGAGCTATCAAACAACCAGGTAAGGTGACCCCCTTCACATTTCATTTTATACCTAAACCAACATTTACACATCACACCTGTCTCGTGTTGTGTGCAGTTTCTCTGTTTGCTTAGGTCTGTGTGTTTTTCTAATTGTGTGCAATTAGTGTGTGCATGGTTGTGTATTTCTGTTTAAATCAGGTGGAACAGAATTACTTGGAAAAACAGCTGAAGTATCGGTTTCTCTCTCCCAACTCACAACAGGTGAGGACATTTACTAACTAGAAAGAAAACACACCTTAAGAAGATTAAAAAAAGCAATATTACAGAAACATAACAAAAATGCACAACAAAAAAGGCATTTCCTTTTGTAAAAGTTTAAATTAAAATTTATGTTGGTTTTTTTGTTTTTGTTGGAGCTATTTGAGTCATTTGTCATAGGATTTGCAAAAAAAAAAAAAAAAAGTTGTTTTTTTCATTAACAAAAGCCACAAAAAGGTCAAATGCTACATAGCTGTGGGTGCTGTAATATTTCATGTCAGGAACAGAAATTATTTTTTTTGAACAGAAAAAAACAACATCTATGATTCTGTTCCTTCTGCAGGGAGAGCCTAGAATCTAGCCAAAGATACAGTCTCGGAACTAAAGATGCAAACAAAACATATTTTCAATTGGGGTGTGTCTTTTAAAATATCATCTAATTTGAACAATATTTTTTTAAAACAGCAAATAGGGCATTTTAGTTTGATCCTTCCAGTTTAGATGCAGCTTATCCCTTTATGAGTCATTTCTGATGAGCCATAAAACCCCTCAGAGTCAGGTCCACAGACAAACAAACATCTGTGGAGAGAACGTCACACTTTTTATTAGCGGTGACGTCACCTCTTTTAATATATGTGGCACTTGTTCCAGTGCACTTCTGCAGGAGTTTTTTTTAGTTTTTCTTTATAAATTCATCAGGCTGAAAAACAGCATGGCAAGTTGTGTCCTTCTGCTTTTAATGCAGGTTTTGCTCATATCAGAGAAGCGACTTTTTAAAGGGCATCAGATGGGATTTTTACAAACAAATGACTGGAAGGGAAAATGAAAAACTTCCAGCTTTCTCTGCTTTTGAAAAAAATCTGGTAATTGTTTGTATCTTTCAATGTTTTATTTTCTGTACCTGTTTCAGACAAAAAAAAAACTCTTTTTTTTTTAATTTAGCCACAAAATGAGTCAAACAAGCTGGACATGCAGTTATAAACAACAGTCAATGCTATGCATCTTCTTTTTAACCTTTTCAATCTAATTCTTTCATAGACATGTGCGGTGGCCCTCAAGTGCAAATCACAAAAACAGATTTTAAAAAAACAGTAAAAAAAAAAAAAAAAAGCAAAACAAATTTAAAAAATGACATGCTTTTTGGAAAATAAAAGTAATTTCCAGAAATCAAAATTAGATGTTACAGAAAGGAAAAAAAGGAAAGGGACTTTGCTGACTGGATGATGACGTCTGAGGTTTTTCAAATGCATCTTCAATAAAGGTTTTATGATTAGTACTGAGCATATCCAGTATTACTTCATGCCAAAAAAATGTTTGAGTGAAATGATAGACAAATGAAAATGATCCAATCAGTGATGTCCCACTGTAGACATGGCCTTAAACAGTTCACAAATACTTAAAGAGTGCATTGCTGTGTAGTAAGAAAAAAAAAAAGGAATTGAAAGCATTTACAGAAAATGAACATAAAACAAATGTATATGAAATGTATATTTTGTTGCCCGAAATAAGCAAAAAGCTCAGTTTTATGACAACACAGTAAAAAATATTTTTTTAACTGATAGGACAGATGGGAACTAATGTCCTGACTCATATTTTGTTAATTTGGATATTTTAACTTCTCATTTAAAGTGTACACAACTCCAAAGACTTAAAAAACAGTGAAATAAAAAAAAAATGTGTAAATGAATAGTTCTGTTGTTCCATTTTTAGCTTAACTTGTTTTCATGAGTAAAGTAGATGGATGTCATCCTCTCACTAAGTTCACACGTTCACAACTGTTTTCTCGGCACACTGTGGCCCTGCCTCTTTGAAGTGATAGAGGACATCAGCATTCTTCCTTCCCCGAGCACAAATCGATGGCTCACAGGGTCTACAGAGAAAAAAGGGATTCCTCCTTTTATTTCTTTCTCCATTCTAACAGTATCCTCTTACGCCAGCTGAATCTCAGCCCTTCAGACCTTAAGAGGGGGATCAATATCCCTCCAATGCTATTGATCAAAGCTCCATCCAGCGATTCAGTCATTACTGAAAAGGATCTGTCGTCCTGTCCTTCCTTTCCTTTTCTTTCACAGTGTTTCATCTACTGAAAAGAAAAAAAAAAACAAAACACCAGCTTTCTTCATCAAGTCTCTTTACTAATGAATAACTGTTTACCTCAGCTAGACTGCATATACAAGTGAGCTTGGATTTACATTAAAGCTGCTCCAAGTAATCAATAAGCTCTTTGATTGAAATGAAAGAGAACTATCTATATGTCACAGATGTTGTTTTTATACTTGCAAGGGTTATTTCCTAAGAGTGTTATCCTAAAGTACCAGTAATTAACTTGTGCCATTTAACACTCTTTTCATGATCCCCACAATAAAACCATGTCTGTTATTTACTTCATTACAGCTCAGTTTTGGACAAAAAACAGTTTAGAAACTTTAAAATTAGTTATAAGTTTTGTTTCAAATATAGCTAAATGTGTATTTTTTTAGGCTAATTAAGGTTTATAGTCATAAATTGAGAGGAAATTTTAGATTGTTTCTTTTGGGTGATAATTACATTTTGTTTTTAAAGCTTGGTCTTTGTTTAGTCTAATTACCTACCCTGACTTTTGTTTTCAAATGTTATTCTACTTCATTATTTCTTCTCAACGACCACTTTTTTTCTCAGTTTTTCTCACACTGAATCTCAAGGACCCTTTTACAACTCTTTTGATTTTTCCTAAATGAATTTTCCACTCTCAGTTTATCTTTAGACTGATTTCTATTAAGATCATTTCAATATGACTTGGTTCACGTTCTGATTCGACAAACTCTTTCTACTTTTCCAGGTCAAGAGTTTAGCGTCTTTTCTCATCATGCTAAGATGATGACAAAGTGGTCACATTGTTTTTAGGATGTCGTGAGTTTAGTAGATTTAGGTTGAGATGGATTTTTTGCTGCTGTTTTTGTTTTTCCGTTTGTTGTGCAGATTCACAAGTTGTCTGTCTATATTCGTGATTTCAGGAATTAAATTACTCCTAAATTTTGTCGGTAGAAAAAGAGAAAGCCAGCGTCAATGCTCACTCTGTTACTTCTTTTTCACTTTTCTCACTTGTGTCAGTGCAGCAGCCCTGATGTGGAGTAGCTTAATGTGTCTGAAGTTTATGTAATTTAAATGAACACATACATTACTGAGCTGTTGTTTGCTGATTCATCGTCTTTTCTTTCTTCACTCGAAGCAGAAGTACTCGGCAGCCTCGCTCTGCAGCATCACGACAGAGGTGCTAAAGGTCCTAAATGCGACAGAGGAGCTGATCGGGGAGGCAGGAGGCGACAGCTACACTCCCTCTGAGTCCATGAGTGCCTCTCCTATATCCAGCAGCTCTGAGACCCGCAGGCTGGACCAGAGACTTACCAAGATGGAAGAAAATGTAAGACTGAAAAACTGTTTTGACTGAACATTTGTTTGGGATTCGTAAACTACATTTCAGTTGATTTTCATTGCAGGTGTACCTGGCTGCTGGGGCAGTGTACGGCCTGGAGGGAGCGTTGGGGGAGCTGGAACAATGTGCCCGCAGTATCAGCTGTGCAACCTCTGACACAGAGCTGGCCTTTTTGGAGGACCAGGTTGCTACTGCCGCAGCACAGGTCCAGCAGTCTGAACTACAGGTACAAAGTGGGATTGTTTTAGAACCTATTTGTTTTGTTTCTTTTTTAATTTAAATGATTTTCACATTGTTTCCCGTTTATATCCTTTTGAAGATATCGAACATTGAGGCCAGAATATCAGCTCTGAAAACAGCTGGGTTAAATGTGACTGCCTGCAATCGCTTTGCCAAGCTTAAGCCAAAGTCCAAGGTTTGACAACATCTGTTTACAGTTCAATATGTCACCATGACCTCAAATTGTCTTTATTTTTACAGCATAAACTCATTATTTTCTATTTTAAATTCATTCTTGGTACTTTTGCAGCCTGAAACTCTGGACTCATCGCGACACCAGAGGAGGAAACTCCCAGCTCCTCCGCTGAAAGGTATTGTTTTGTTTACTTTCTCTTAATTTACACCAAAAAGTATGGATTTCTTTACAATCATTTAGTAGTATTGAAACAATTCACACCAAGAGTTCAAATTGACCACCCACCTATTGCTCCTCAGTTGGAAACAGCTTGAACAACATTAAACGAGTCTTCTTTATTATGAATAAATTATGCTGCTGCTTTTAGACATGTGCAGTGTGTGATGCGGAGGAGAAAGGCAGAGGAAAATTTCAATTTTTTTTCAGTAAACATGTCGCAATTTGCATTTTGCTGAAGAAGCGCGATACGCGTGAATGGAAGCAAGAGTGAATGTGCCTGCTAAAAAGAAACTAAATATCTGAAAAGCCCCATTAGATGTGAAGTAGCCAAATGGAGACCCAGGCAGAAGAGAACCATAAGGTTTCTTTATCAACCAACAAGAAGTCGGCTGCTTTTCATGTTCGTAAATGGCTTTTTTCCGTCAAAGCTTCCTTTATTTCTTCTTTGTCTCCTTTTTTTTCACTCGTATTCATGCAGCAGCTCTGATTCAAGGTAGCTTTGTCAGAGTGGCTTCAATGACGAGTGGCAAGTCACATCATTCAGTCCAGTTTAGGGCATCATTTGCAAGGGTCTTTCATGTAGTACACTGCACCAAGAGAACTGTTCTGACATTCAAAAATGAGTCATTTGTATTCATCTGCATCATTAGGTCTTGATAGTTTCGTATTGGTTGATATCCAGCTATATTCAAACTGCATCTTTGCTTAGTTGTTTTTTTTTTTGCTTTTCCTAGTTTCAGAAAAGTTGGAGACAGATCAGCAGATGACTGAATTTCGGCCATAGTGTCAGGCAACAGCACAAGTTTCTTGGGGGCCACCTCAGAACCCCAAGAACCGGGGCCCTTTCCCATCCAGTGCCTTGACTCAGCGTCTGCCTCAAGCTCTTGGCCAAGCAAGGGCTAATACTCGCCCTGCGCAACTGGATCCGTCAGCCAACTGCATCACAAAAAAAAAAAAACATGACTGGCTCGTGCATGTTACGTAATAGAAGGGCGACCCAGGATCTTCTGTGTCTGCCTTAAAATCTGACAAAAATCTTAAAAATATCTTTGCAAGAAACATGCATTTTTACTCTGTTTTCAGGAGTGTTGTGACTACAAGCTGTGGAAAAATCCTTAAGGTTAAAACTTCTTGTAAATCAGAGCGCCCAGAGGAGACTGAGCCAAGTTTTATTCTGGATCTCCTCTCAGTGATATTTTTTCATGTTGCAACCCATATAAAAGCTTCTTTTTGTAAAATAAATAAATAATGATAATAATTAATTGAAAAAACATATAATAAAGTATCATTTTGAAAAGACAACTATAAGAAATTAATTATCGTGGGAATGACATAAACGAGCCAATTGTTTTATTTACTTTATTTACAATTTTTAAAACACCATCTACCTATTGACAGCCCTATTTAGAAACACAGCACTTACGCATATAAAAAAAGTAACTTTTAAAAATTCAGAGTAACAGAAGTATTTGATAGTTTGACAGTGTGAGCCCACTTTAAATGTTCATTATTTAATGAAAGCTAGAATAGAATTATCATCCCATGGTATCCTGCAGCCAATTGTAAACAGTTAACAGCTAGTATGTTTACCTTACCAAAAATCACAGAAAGGGAAAGGAGAAAAATCTTTGTTGGCAACCTAGATCTACAGTATTTTATCTTAGTTAGACTACGGTCTCATATCCCAAATGCCACTGTGCAGTGACTTAAATGCAAGATTTCAGCAAATTCGGCAGGTGGCCGCACAGCAGCATTTGTAATCAGGAGGTGGCGGTCACATTTTTAGACGCCACGCACTGGCCGCTGAGGTTTCAAGAAAAAGTTACAATTTTACGGCAACCGGGTAATTTTGCTTTAAAAGTTAACATTGATCGTGATCTCCCGGGCACATTCTGAGGTTGCATGCTGGCAGTCCAGTTACAGGCGGGAATGGCCTCATTATGGAATCGGTTGGTTACAGGGTGGATTGCCGGCCAGCAGGCGCCCGGTAGCCCGAGGGTATAAAAACAACGGGCCATTCTGCACGCCTGACGGCCACCTAACTGCCGCCGTCTGCATTCATGACCACGCCAATGATTTTCCAAAAAAACAACAGGTGGCAGCATGAAATCTTGAAGATTCTGCTGATGCCTTCCCATCGCACGGTGGAGTTATATTTGTGACCATAGCATTTGCGTGCCTCTTGTTTTGATCAGTGGCGGTTAAAGTGGAAATACAATCCAGAGGGTATCTATCAAAATTAACGTCAAATTTTACCCAGATATTAGACTGATAGAAAATGTGTAATGTGGGGCACACCTAATATTTTTATTTTTTTTAAAATGTCCTGGGTTAAAATATATGTATAGCATCTTGACATAAATACAGTTTTGTAAAATTCTTGAAAGCTGCTTTTAAAAAGTCACAGTGTACTGAGGTGATCAACACTTTTTCGCTCAGGAACGCTTTAATAGAGGAAAATTTCCTAATTTAACTATATTCATACAGCCTTACTTTGTTTTAAAAATAAATCCATTAAAGATTTTACCAATGTTTGAACTTTGATCTACTTCTGCATTAGCGTAAACTCTCCAAGGTCAACCATTCAGGTTAACATTTCTGTTTTTCTCCAAGTCACTTAGCCTACTCTGTTTACCTTCAACATTTGTGGCCTTTCGTTTGAATGAAATACTCTTCTTTTGCAGGGTCATACCTGAACTTTTGCGTTAAATGCGGAAAAATCTTGCGAAGGTTTTTACATTGCAAAGTCTAATGGGCTCTAAAGAAGAATGCCATGAAACCATGATTTTGTTACAAGCAATTTATTTTTGTACTTAGTGAATGTTTTATGCAATACCACTAAAAAAGGGTTCGATTGCAATTTAAAGGCTTTATTCTCACCTCAGAGGAGCCTTCCTCAATCTGTCCAATCAAACTCTCACATGTGTGAAGACTCAATGCTTTCAGTGTCAGTTTGCATTCGCCGTTTGATTCTGTGTTGAAATGCCACAAAAACGCAGGAAGACTGTCCAAATGCACTTCACAAACACCAGATTTGAAAAGCAACACTTTCAGTACTGGTTCTGTGAACATTTCTGTAGAAGTCGGATGTAGTTGCGCACATACGGTTAAACATTTGTATTTCTTGATGGGCTGCATGAAAGGTCAGATGGCCCGCTATTTGAATGCTCCTTTCCTGTCACTTAGCAACCCTTATTGTTGAAGCCGTTTACATCTTTGGGTTTACACACAATCCTTTACTTCTGTCAGTCTCGTTCTCCACAGGTGTTTTGTATAAAAGCATGTTTCTGGTTTAATCGATTTGATGTAAGGTTTCCTGTGAGAAGCACATCTACAAGGGTCCAATCATCAGTGTTCTGTATTTTTATATTGTTAAAAAATGAGAAATCAATTTTAAAAATGTATTAATATATGTATATGTGTGTGAAAAGAAGAATATGCTATTGAAAAAGTGTTTATTGCCCAATCATAGTTGACAAATCAGTGTTGTTTGCAAAAGATTCTGTAAAATTGTTATGACGTGAAGCTGGATTCACACAGGAAGTTTCCTTGTCACGAATACAAGCTACTTCCTGTTTAAATTTATTTGGTTTAAATGAGGTTCACTGTGCACAGCTCCACATTGCGGGCCTTTAACTTTTATGAGCAATGTTTGTTGCTATCCATCTGACATGTTGGGGAAAACATTAAGCAAAAAAGAAAAAAAATGCAGATTCTCTGTGTGCCACAATACTATAAGAAATACAATGTATTATAAAATAAATGGAATTTTCCAACTAAGACTGAGCTTTTCGTCTTTGAGAAAACTGCAAATGTGGAAAAACCAGAAGCAAGGGAAGACAAATATATTCACACCATCCTTATTTATTAATCAATATAGAATACATATTTATGTACACATTATTTGCGTAAATGATCTGAAGTATGCCAAAACAGACATAAAAATAAAAGCAATTTCAATTGCGATAAAAATGAAGACGTGAAAAATTTGTTTTTAAATGAAAGATGAGAGCATGTGGTCATGGAAACCAGCCACTGTCTTCTCTATCCAGTTCTTTTCCAAGGTTTTCTTTGTTTCTGAGGCCGCTGAGCAGCAGCTCCAATGTCCTGACGACAGGCTGCAGTCCGTCTCTGCCCACCTGATCCGTACCGATGTGCCTCTTCCCAAAGCGCCCGATGGGTCTCACCCCACGACCCACATACCAGAAAGGGTCTATCTCTGGACCTGCACCGTAGAAGAGAGACAGCCATGAAGCAAAGCAGGCTACATTTCCAGGAATAAGAGTTAGTTTCAAAATAAATACAGCAGCTCATTGCCAAATTTAACAGAAATAAAAAATATACTGTTCTGTTCCAACAAGACAGTCAAGCAGTTTTCCCAAAACCTTTTTACTTCTTTTATTTTTACTTTTGAATTTCCTCTGTTTCATAAAAACAAGATTTTCAAGAGAATTCACAAAAATGATAACTATTTTTTCATTCTAACTGACAATTCTAACATTTGCTGATTTTTATCTCTCAATTTACAACTTTAAGAAAAAAAATTGTTTTGTTTTAAAATATAAGAAAATGTAAATAGTGGACATCATATTTGCTCCAGAATTTCTTAGTAGGCTGAAAGGACTTGTTTAAAAAAACATATACTATAATAACTACAATATATAAAGTATTCTCTTTATTTAACAAAAATAGCTCATTCCTTCAAACTTCCAAAAATGAAAAACTCTCAAATCAAAGTTTTCTCAAATATCAAGTGTCTTGAAAACCTGAAAAACCTTTCTTAATAGGAAAATGCTAAATTCTCAACTAGAAAATCTTTTGCCTCCTAATTAAACTGTTGGATCTACAATAACAGCAGTTTAGATGAAGCCACATGAAAGGAGAATTGGTCTTACTTCTGTTGTCAACGTTGTGGACGATGTGGAAGTCGTGCTCCACTGTGGTGCTGTGAGCACGGCTGAAGCTGGAGGAGAGGAGGAGGAGCAGCACCAGCGCAGCTGGCAGCCAGCGGCGCGTTAGGGCGCAGAGGCGCACGTCAGCCGCTCTCCCTTGCAGCATGCTGTGCAGGATGTCAAGGCACTGGGAGGGATGGAGCACACCGCCTTGCCTCTCAACTGTCTCCGGATACTGAAAACTGAAATAATAAAGCAGGGGATGAACCACATATTTAAAGTTTAAAGCATAATTCAGATAGAAAATAATTTGGCACACTGTGGGAAAGCTCCTCAAAGTTGCAGAAATTAACTAGCTACGTGTATTTACTAATCACAAAGCTAAAATAATAATAGAAAATAAAAATGTCATCTTTTCTTGATAGGAAGTGGTTCCAAATCTGAATTCTAAATTGTTCTCTTTGAACCATCGAAAAGAAAGAGAAAAAAATACACCAATCTAAGCTACAAATAAAACTCAGAAACACAGTCCAGTTACATTTCCCAAAGTTAATTAACTGTGACATGAAAAATTTACCTTGAGCTTTGGTCAGGGGCCGAGGTCAGTCGGTGGAGGTTTGAAGTTGTTGATGAAGAGCAGGTGCGCTTCAGCTTATTTATCTGTGCTGCTCATGAGGTAGCTGGATGATGAATCAAGAGCGTCACTCACTGTGAACCCAGACCAAAGGATGCATCGCCCATCTTTTCCTCCTCCTCCTCCTCCTCCTTTTGTTTAAAGCCCCTTGATCCTTTCAGGATTGGGTTTTGAAGTCTTCCTGATGTCTGTCACGCAGCAGAGAAATCCATCAGGAAGCCAATGACATGCAGGCATCTTTAAATTAACAAACATGGGGAAGACTCACCGAAGCTACAAGGGTTTTTAGATGGTGACCTGGAATTGTGGTGGGTGTTTGTGACGAGGCACTCATCAATCAGCTTGACTGCAAAGCAGTTTGCTATGAACAAGTCTCCTGTTTTAACTCTGCTTTATTAATATGTATCTGAAATGTTTTCCCTTTGAGTAATTTAATTGAAACTTACCATGACTCCTATCAGTGTAAAGACATTAATCTGATGGTGAAGGAACATGTCAGGGACAAGGTGAAAATGAATTCACCCTGTTAAGCTATTTCAGATGCAAGATTATTTTGTAAAGCCTCAAGATAAATAATTGGAAAGGACAAGAAGTCGTGGATTAAAGGTTCTCCTTGACCTGTACTGCAAACACATCGGAATTCAATTTATTCAATTATCACTGAAGAGCCACATGTGGAAAAACAATTTCCAAAATGCAAATGTTTTCTCACAACATAATTATATTTATAGCATTTTTTTCTTAAAACTTTTAGGTTTTTCAAAACTAAAAAGTACTTTTTAAAACAGTTCTTGTTTTAGTCAAATTCTTATATTTCAAATTAACTTTGTGTATCTAAAAAAAAAACATTAATGAATGTCTTGCAGATAAAAATCTGACAAATATGAAATCATATTAATTATATACAGTTAGGATGCTACTGTAGATTCAAACCAATTAAGATGCCAGGCACAGATTATTTTGTTGCACTACTAGAAGATGTCTTCTTCGATTAGCTTTACACCTTAGTGTCATTCATTCATAAAACATGTTCTTGAACTGATGGAGAAGTCTGGTTCCCTGGGAAACCCAATGCATCCACAAGGAGAACATGCAAACTTTACTGAGAAAGAACCCAACAGGGATTCTTCTGGACAGCGCTTACCATCGTGCAGCCCTGATTACAATCCCTCCTCTTCTTATTTGATTCTAGTCCAATATAAATCATGTGATTTCATGCGGGTAAAGTCTGTCCCAAGGAGTATTTTTCTTCTTCCTCTCATCCAGTGTTAGCTCATGCTGACGTTAGATGTGGCGCAGATCTTGGCTGCAATAATGAGAAGATAAGTACCTCAGGATGAGCGATTACAATGCATTGAGAAGCTAATAAATCATAAAAGTAATTAGATTTGGCCTTATTTAAAAGTAAAGCTTGTGATTGGTTGGTTTGGTAGCATGGACGAATGCATTACGTTGGCGTCATTGCAGCAGAACTCAATGTGAAATAAGTTAAAAAACTGTAAACAACAGCATGGATAGCAAGAAGAAAAAAAGCAGCTCAGGAAAGGCGTTTCTAATATATTTTGATCATAAAAACAGAGGAAACGCTTTTTTTTTTTTTTGTTTAAAAAAGGCTTCCGTTTGTTTTTTCTATAAGGCATTTGGGAGTCAGCAGAGCTCTGAGGCATGCAGTATTGATTGAGGAAACCTTGCTTGCAGAATGATTAACATCTGCCAACGTGTGTTGTCTAAATCATTCGCCCTTCCTGCTACAGTATATTTTGTTAATTGCCTCACAAATCAAGATGCAGCAAGCGTGGGCAGGGTGGGTTTGCCAATCATGTTTCTTAAAAAAGCACATGGCTCATAAGCAAGGCTTTGTTGATGTACTAAGAAATTCTCAGAGCTAAGACAATTAAAAGATTTTTTTACTTCATTTAAACTGTTATTTGGGACATCTCCATGAGGAGAAAAAGACAAAATGTAGTTCTAAGTGTACTTAGTATGTTTCAGTAGCCCAGTGGCCTAATGGACAAGGCATCAGCCTCCGGAGCTGGGGATTGTGGGTTCAAGTCCCACCTGGGCTGCATCCAAGAACATTCATTTGACATGCATGACTTGAGCAAATAACACCAAATTGTAATTGCTCATCTGATAACAACACTTTGTATGTTTGAAAAGCATTGTTGAAATGCACATTAAATAGATAGTTTATCATGCAAAGCCCTTTGTGGCAATACAACAACTTTGGAGGGCAAATGTCTTTTTTTTTTTCTAGTCTTAGCACATGTCAACAAACCTCCAGTTAGAAAAGGCTTGGTGCAAATTGACAAAGTGATGCTTTTTCTTTCACGGCTCTATTCCAATATACGAAAGACTTGGCCTCATATGATTCTGCTCAGTTCATTTATTTTGTATGTAGAGCCCAAACGTGGTCCTAAAATGTTTCTTAGCTACACGTTAATGCAAGAGTTTTGAACATGGAAGCCGGAAACTCGCATTTACAAGCATTTAATAATGACTTTTTATTGGAAGGGGTTACTTGACCAAGCTTTGCCAAGGATGGTGTCAACGTAGCTTCAGAATAAGTCAGAGTACTTCCTATTTAAATTGACACCTCATTAATGTAAAATAGTCTCACATGTTTGTGAGATAAGATGCTATGTTTACGTTTCCTTTATCAGTGCATTTCTGCACCTGAACTTCTAAATTTCAAATACCAAGTTTTTTTCAAAAACAATTCAGCTGGTGTTCCAAGATTTAGAGTTGTTGCGATTAGAGTTGTTCTTATTTTGTTGAAAACAAAAATATTCATAAAAACATATGCTGATTATGGAAATAACCAGAATAAAGTTTATTTTAATAATAGTTAATAATAATAATAGTTTATTTTTTCTATAGTTAGATGACACAATTACCTCTTTCTGTGCAGGAAGAGAATGAAAAAATGTTGGCACAGAGTTAACACATTTCACATGCTAAATACCTATCTTTATGTAGTTTACAAAATAGCAGATCCGGGAGCTGCAGGAAGCAATAAATGTGAAGGAGCCATAGTCAGGACCAAACAGAATGAAGCTTTTTTCAGCTGTTTTATTGAACACAAATGGAAACAGAGGAGTCCAGATATTCCACAGCTGCATCCATAAGGTAAACCTAAACCTTTTCCCTGGTGCCTTCAGTTAAAATGCCCTTACTAATTTTTTTTTAATTTTTGGTTTGTCCTGTATGCTGCTCCTGTATGTTTTGACCTCATCACTATCTACAACTATACCTTCAGTTTACCAAGACAATTATCAAGAATTCAAACAATTCTCTTAATCTGTTAACCAAATTAAAGTCCAGAAAGTACTGTTGAAAAGCTAAGACTTCTCAATATCTCTTTAATATTTGTGACAACATTACAGTTTATCTTTAACCAGAGCAAGTGAAAGCACAAATATGCTGGTATTTCTCATGCAGGCCTCATTGATTGTAACCGTTTACTCTTTAAGGGTAGTGGCAGTATTGCACAGGATTTCTCTGCTTCACTTTTAATCAATCACATTTTCTTATCCAAAAACCACCCTGGACTTGTTAGCTCATGAGTTGACCATGAGCACCAACTTTTAGCATCTTTCTTTTTTCCTCTGTGACTATAGGTATACCTGGAAGACCAGGTTTACTGTTTTAAAAGCTGATTTAAAGTCACAACTCAGGAGTTTCTGTTTGCTGGATAAAGACATCTGAAAGAAGCTACCTTATGTTTCCACATGACAGGAGAATAGATTTGACTAAATTATTATAAAAAGTGTATCCTGTGCAACGTGGGTTTTTTTTTATATAAGATGAGAAAATACAAATAAATAGTGGAACATATCAATCTGTTTTCAGCACATCTCTACCTCTTCAAGTTGCTGTTGCTCATAATCTGCTGCACTTTAACCTGCTGATATCAAACTAGCTGCTTCCTAGAGACTTATCAACAGCTTTTGAATAAAAACACACATCTGAGCAGAGACCCACCAAACTGACATCAAGCAGGAAGCTGCTTCGGCACAAATACAACATTGACTGATCACCTGCAGGAAAAACTGGCAGATGCATGTTTCTTTCTGTTTTTCACTGCTTTAAGTTTTTATTATCACTAGAACCACGTGTCATGCCTTTGCTTTGCAGTTAAATTAGTTGATTTTAGGCCAGGTTGGTCTAACATTAGCTGCTGATGGGTTCCGACTGGGTGTTCATCACACTTATTAAAGCATCTCTATCTGAAGATGATCAATCTGTGTGAAAGTCATATCTTTTCAGCAGCATGTAACAATTGATTCTGCTGATATTTTTTAAAAGAAAATTAAGATTTCATACAATAAAATCCAAAAACTAACTTTAACTAACATTAACTTTAACTAACATTAAAAAAACGAATTTTCTTTTTAAAATCAAACTCTGGTTGATTTGGAAAGTATTTGTATAATTTGCTGGTATTTCATAATTGTATTTCAACATTGTCTCTGAATATCCAGATTCTTTACATTCAAAAAGGCATACTGCTGTTTTTTTGTTTTTTTTTTTTGTGATAAATGTCAGATTTGACTTCATTTTACACTTTGCTTATCTTATGGCTGCCTCTCAACACAAAGTTCTCCACCACCCAACATCGCTGTCATACATAAATTACACAGAAAAAAAGGCTTCTTATTTGTTTGAAGAAAAGCAGTTAGCTATTATTTAGTTTTTCCTCAGATTTATTTTGTTTGTTTGTTTGGCAATTGTGCTAAATTGTTCAAATACTGTTCAACTTTACTTATATTGAAATAAGAAGATACCTTTGGACACTAGTCCAAAATCTGGATAATGTAATATGTCAAATTTGTAATATGATTTAGGCTATTTCAGTTGACACAGAGAAATATCTGGTTGTGAACAGTGCAGGGGACGTTTTCCAGTTTCCTTGTATTTCTTGCAAGATGATCAAATTAAATATATGTACAAGCAATCAAGTAAAGAAGAACTAATGGCAAATCCATTCACATTTTAGTTTTATAAACTTCAGCACGGTGTTGTTTTTCCACATAAAAATAACACAAACTGAACATTATACTACACTGTATGGTCACGTGTCTTTGCAAAACTCAGTGTTTCCACACCTTGGATTGTAATGATTTGATCTTTTTCCCCCGTCATCACTTGTCTGTTGTTCGCTGTGATGGTGCTTTGCCATGTTTATATTAGACTATAAACTACCGCGCTTTGATCCATTTATAATTTTTTTCTGAGACGAATTTGATTATCGATTAATCCCATTTTGAAACAAAATTTTAATGGTAAAGGCCGATTCGAATTGATTCTGCCTCAGACAGATCAGTCTGGTTGGATCGCAGGAATAGTATGACATTTATAACGATGTTTAACGATTAAATCAATCAATCAATTGATTGATCGTTACACCCCTAATTAACATGTTTAAAGTAACTAAATAATTTTGCTCAAGAATATTTTCGTATGGGTCTTACTTTTATTTTAAAAAATGAATTGAGATTTGCGCACAATTTAAGTACTTAGAAAAAAAGTTTCATCTTCAGAAATGTACCAGCAGTTAAGGCATGTAATCACGGGTTGCATGTCTCAAAAGAAGATAAATAGTTCTCCGCTGCCTCCACGTGGCCAAAAGCAAACTCACGTAAGCGCATTTTTAATCCTAAAATAGATATTTTATGTATAATGTTTCATTTAATTTGCTATACGAAAATCAGATACAAGTATCCTACAATACTATATGAAAAAAAAAGTTTGTGGGAACAAATGTTTAAAAATTAGAAAAAAAATGTTTTTTTTTTTTTTACTTTTTTATTTACTTCCTGCTGCGTGACGTCATTTAAAGGAGCCGCGTTCGTAAATATTCTGGGTCCTCACAGCGCATGTGCAAAAGGAAGTGAAATCAAACGCAACAACAAACTCAGCCTCAGCAGTATCAAACTGCCAACCTAACCTTCGTGTTTGGGTCCCGAGAGAGACGAAGAAACACGAAGACAACATCTGAAACCGAATTTTAGCGAAGCCAACACCAGGGCTAAGGTGAAATCTTCAGTTTGTGCTCTACTTTTCGGAAGTGGATCTAGACACCGTTCTGGCGCGGCGCACTTCTTCTTGTTGTCAAAGCTGACTCCGAGATAAGAAACAATGGACGGCATGTGACAAGACCGTGACATGGGAGCCTAACTGAAGGTAAACAAGCAGCCGAGCCGGGTTGGTGTTCTACATGAGTCTGTCGGAAAGATGTCGCTGAGTTCCGGAGGCTGGGTTCAAGTCCTCGATCACGCGCCGGACGAGTTCGCCGACCTCCCCGGCCACCATGAGGCCTCGCAGTCACAACTGGCATGTCAAACCGTCCTCATGTCAGTTCGGGTGTCGGTGTGCCATTCTGGTATTCGGCCGCTGTGTCTTCCGGGAGCTGGCGATGAGTCACTCCGACTGCAACTCGGCATGGACCCGGGGAAATCCGGGGAATTCCGACTGTCGCTCCAGAGCAGCAGCGGGACTGGCCGGAGTGTGGTGAGTCCGCTGAGAGGGGCGCGCGACCTCCTCTGCTTGCTTTGGACCTTTGTGTATCAAAAGTTACCATTTGATGGTAAACATCTGGTAGATAAAGAAATCCACCCCCCTCTGTTGACATGACCAGATACCTGGATCAGGTGTGTTCCACCAATCAGAGGCTCCAAGCAAAGGCGTAGATGAAAACAAGCTGCTGGAATTGGACTTTCCATATTTCCATATAAATATCACAGAATCTTCATAAATATTGAAATGAAAAATTTTTTAAAGACATAAAATCTCATTGAAATGTGTTGTTCCATCAGTCCTAAAACAACAAAACACATTATGATAGCTCCACCACCTTGTTTGTTTCACAGTGGGATTTTTGAAAATCTGGAGTGCAGTTTTTTTTTTTTATATATTAATTCTAACAGCTCCTATTTGATGTAAACAATTAATCAAAATTGTTATCTAACATGTCAAAATGCTTGTTTTCACCACTTTAATCAGAAATGTGATCATTTTTCACGCATTGTGAAAAATGGTTCTGAGATCTTCTATTTTAAAAAGGGAGATCTGAAAACTTCACTCATTTTTGCAGCCCAGTTTGCCTCAACAAGGCTCTTGTTCCTGTCATGTGAGAATACCTGCTGTCTCAATACATTAGACAAAGATTTTTAAGGAGTTGAGGTCCTAACAACTCCCTTAAACTGAAAAATAAATGTTGATAAGCTTTTATAGTTTGGTGGAAGTTTATTGAATTTGGTCAAATATGTATAACACTTAAGAAAAAAAGTTTTCACATTTTTTTAAGCAAAAATGTGTCAAAGCAGGTCTGGTGTATCATTAAAACAACTTGTCTTCTGTTAAACTTGTTCCACCAGTTTTTGTGATTCTGTTGGGTGTTATTCTCTTATGGTAATGAGAACTTTGTGAACAATTTCAGAGATGAGCCATTACGATGATGTGAGCAAACCTTGACTAGAGCACATAAATAAATGCACCGGCCATTAATTATTCAACACGCTTCAGTCAGTTCCTGTACTTGGCGTGCTTGCTGTCCTCAGCTTGAGATTCAGCTGCAGTATTTATGTTTTTTGCACAAAATGCATGTTGTTTTTCTTTTTAAATCTGTTTAATTGTGTAAATTACTTTGTGGCATGGGTTCACGTATTATTCTTTTTTCTGATTATCTCTCCTGTGCTTCTCCCTCGTCTTCCAGACTATCACCGAGTTTGATCTGAAGGCTGTAAACTATGAAGTGAAGTCGCCAAAGTGCCACGAGCTCATTCTGGTGGATCCCCCGCATGACCACATCAGCTTTAATTTTCGCTGTGAACAGGAAGCTCAGGAGTGGGCTACTGTCATGATGTCTTCGCTTAAAGAAGCACACAGAGGTCAGCAAATGGTTTATGAGCAATGGTTGCTGTCACCACACTACTGCAGTGTTTGCTTCTCCGATTATTTCAGGATCTGAATTGAGATTTTATTAACTGCTTTTCTAAATCTTAAAGGCACAGCCATAGATTTCTGAGCTAATACTCTTTTATAAAAACCCAGAGGTTCAGCTAGACAGATGTTCCCATTTATTAAATGGATATAATCTGTTGAGTGTTGTTAGTTGTTTAAAAAATGTCTCGTTTCTTTGCTCCACTCAGCTGCCCCTCGGGAAAATGGATCACAGCACTTTCCAGATGCCCTTCATGCTCACAACACCCTGGCTTTGCAACAAACCGGTATGCCACAAAATCACTTGTTATTTTTCTGTTTGAGCACCCTTTTTCATGTTTAGCATCTGATTTTCAGAGGAGGCTTGCATAGAGCTGACCAGAGCCATAGAGGCCGGGGACATCAAGTCTGCTTCAATCTTCGCCACCCAACTTGCAGGCCAGCACATCTCGTTGAAGATCCTGCCCACTGCCGACAACCATGAAGATGCAGAAATCAGGTTGGGATGTGTTCGTCATTTTATGCCTTTTCTAGACATTGTGGAGTGTGCTGTGCAGTGTTTTGATGGTCTTCTCATTGTTTAGTCTGGTTGTTGTGGTGGAGGATTCATCGTCTTCCTGCTGCATCACCGTGAAGGTCTTCCCTCACATGACTACTGAATCATTAAAACAGCAGGTATATTCACACATCTTTTTCCTCGTTCAGTCTGATGATTTTTTTAAATTGTAAATTTTGATGTGTTCTCCATCTTTTTCAGATGTTTCTGGAGTATGGCTTTCACCCTCGGGTTCAACGCTGGGTCATCGGCCAGTGCTTGTGCACCGACAAGCGGTCTTTAGCTTCATATGGCATCCGTCAGGACGGAGATACAGCCTTCTTGTACCTCTTATCAGCTCGTCACGCTCGCCTGACCCTTCAAACCCTGCAGCAGGACCAGGAGAGCGCCCTGCTGTGTAGCCCTCCCCAGTCCTTTCAAAACCCTCAGCTCCCTGTGGCCTCCACAGACAGTGTCCTATTTGATGGGAGGGAGTCGTACTCCACTCTTCCGCCCAGACTCCCCAGCAGCAGCAGACAGACTGGTAGGAACGTTATTAGCAAACCTTGACTTTCATTCCCTTCAAAATTGCAATCCGCTGTTCTGTTTATTTAGAGTCTGAGGACTGAAAGTTTCCTAAATCAAGAGCATTTCACTGCTTTTCAGTTTACTCATTGCAAATGACATCAGTTTGATGGTGAGGCTTTTTTTTGTCTTGGTTTACTTTAAAAAAACAAACGTAACTCACAGCATTATTATAAAAACTGAGATTTTACATGTTCTCATGTTTCCTGTGTTGTTTAGGGGATCAAGGAGGGTTGTGAAGTTAAGATTAGGATCAAGCTGCATTTTCTACAATTGGGAAAAAATGCTTTAAAAAATCCTGACTTGTATTCACATCGCACATCTGAGAATGTGATGAGAATGCACTTAATATGTCTCACACAGTTACAACACCTGCAGTTTGGAAGTTGTGGTTACTAGCACTGATGGGAAAGAAAACCTCATTAGCATATCCATGGGTTGGTCTGTGGTTTGAATCTCAACTTGAGCCCTTGTGCTAGACTCTTAACCCCACTTGCCCATTGGTTTTAGAAACCTGTAAATTCCATTGAATGAAAGAATATACCTAATGACTAAATGTAAATGGAGAACACACCGCTTGTAAATATTCATATAACAATATGTAGGATTCCCTCACTATATCATGGTTCACCTTCTGCGGTCTTGCTGTTTTGTGAATTATTTTCAGCCCCATCATGCTTTCTTTTTTCTTTTCTTTTTGTTCTGCTTCCTGATTGGCTGTTGACCTTATCAATCAGCCTCTCTGTGTCTCCGATATTGAATGCTGTCAGTTTGCCACATTTGCGTAAATGTGGGATCAGAATCAGATCTTTGTTTTCATTCTATAATACTGAACTAATTTTTCTACAAAAGTTTGATCTTTGAAAGCTTGAACGGAGGAAAAATGTGAAAATGTTAATGTCTGTCTCAGGAAAAAGTGTATAAAATGTGTTGTGAAAGGTTTTATGGCCTTAAGACATCGCTTATTCTCGATTTCACTTATCACAGATTTTTTTTTTAGAGCGAAACACCTGCAATAAATGAGGGAACGCTGTATTAAAAGAACTCTGGTTCAAACTGAGCAGCTCTGGTTTAAACGCATCCATGGGCTAAATTAATGAAACACATACAGTTTGTTTGAATTTAGGTCGAGCAACAGGACAGTGACTCTCGCTGATGGGGTGTTTTAGCATCTGATGTTAAAATATGATATTAAAATTCGGTTATATTGGTAACTTAAAGCATACTCAACAAATGAATGAACCACATGGTGTTTTTATTTATTTATTTACATTGATTGCAACAATTTGAATAAAGAAGGACTCAGAAACTCAGTTTTAATTTAAAATTATTTTATACATGTCCACCATTGGAAGAAATGCGGCAAAAACATGATAAAAACTCAATTTTCATTGGATTGGGTCTTTTGACCTAGTAAAGACTGGAGAGATTCAATTATTTTTCATTTTGTAAATGTGGACAATCAAACCAGAAATGAGTTCATACAGAACTGTTGTGCCTTTCTTTTTCTCCAGGAGAGTCAGAGGCACAGAAGGTCAACAAAATTAGGGACTTCATCAATC
This sequence comes from Oryzias celebensis, assembly GCA_014656515.1. Taxonomy (NCBI): domain Eukaryota; kingdom Metazoa; phylum Chordata; class Actinopteri; order Beloniformes; family Adrianichthyidae; genus Oryzias; species Oryzias celebensis. The sequence continues at coordinate 35,695,314 of BNCR01000012.1, forward strand.
TGAAAATTGCTCCACTCAAGGATGAAGTAAGCTCCACTCAGGTAACCCACGACATAATAATAGACTAATTAAGGACCAAGAATTCCTAAACATAAAACTTCTGCAATTATCAGCAAACCCTAAAGATTAACAGCAGTCTGTATTTCAGGGTTGGTCATGTCCCTCTTGCACTTATATTAATAAGCCAACACGTCCAGGCTGTGAGATCTGCAGCACAAACCGTCCAGAGAGTTACATCGTTCCCGGAGGATACCAGCCAGACGCTCTGGAGCTCAGACGGATTCAGCAGGAAAAGGAGTCCATCCGACAGTATCAGCAAGTATGAAACCTCCACTCACACCCACCCGTAACCCACCCGTAACCCACTGAACACACCACCATCTGCAGCCTAATGCATTTCGTCCTACATGCTTTTTGACATTCAGAAAGCTTCTTATTTAGTCAGGAACTGACATGGCTTGTTCAGACCACTATAGGCTGGTGGGATTGGAAGTGACAGACACTCCGGTTGACTCTCTTCTCTTCTGTCTCTGTTTTTGTTGAAGGAGAAAGGGAGAAGAGAGAGGCTGAGGAGTGCTGGATCTCAAAACAACTTACTGCTGTTTAACCTGGACCAGAACTACTGAACATACGCACACCCCACAGGCAACACCAGACACTCCGCTTCACAAACCACGTGTTTGAGATCCAAACATACTTGTCTGTCACAGCAGTGCTGATGTTGAATGTATTTTAAGGAGCTTTTCTGTCTCTATCTAACCTTGCTGTATGGGAAGTGAAGCTGCACCATATCAGATGACATGATTTCTCCAGGATTCTACTGTATGTGTATATTTTTGGTCATAGAGATTATGATCCTCTTGATTGATATTAAACACTGTGGATTTCTTACACCAAGTGTTATTTTTTTTTCTTTTATGAATTTGCAAGCTACTAAAGTTGCCTCTAAATTGAATGTATCAGCTCTGTTTTGCACCACAACTGTATAAACTGAAACAGATCAAAATAAACGTTTTTTCCTCTCAATGTGTTTGCATGTGTGAATTAAAAACAATATCTGTGTCTTGAACCATATAAAATCATGAAATGACATTTTAAAGAATGTCATTTTTAATTCCATTCCTACTCCAAACATCGTTTGTCTACTATAGGCAAGAGAAAAGGAGCGAAGGGAAAACTTTGCTCGCTTGGTGATGATGGATGGTCAGGACTTGGTGCCCAACCCGGACCCGGTGGATTGTAGGATTTGCTACATGGATTTACCATCGGGGCAGGGTGTCCTGCTGCGCGAGTGTCTCCATTGTTTTTGCAGGTGTGGTTGGAAAGGATTTTGCATTTTTATTGATCTACTTTAAAACAAAAATCGGATTTTTTTTTAATGTGTGTGTATTCAGAGACTGTCTACGCTCTGTCATCATGTTGAGCGAGGAGCCCGAGGTGTCGTGTCCGTATAGAGATGATGCTTACTCCTGTGACGGTGTTCTGCAGGAGAGGGAGATCAAAGCTGTGAGTAGTTAGAAACCAGCTTAAGAACCTTGACATGTCACCCTATCTATCATCCTCTTCTTTCTCTTTGTAGCTGGTGTCAGCAGAGGAGTACGAGCGTTGGCTGCAGAGAGGGCTTTCCGTAGCAGAGTCCCGCTGCGAGGGCAGCTATCACTGTGCCACGCCAGACTGTCTGGGATGGTGCGTGTACGAAGACACCGTCAATGTCTTCCACTGCCCAGTCTGCAGGAAACACAACTGCCTCATTTGCAAGGTTTGATACAAACACCCAAGCTCACACTTTTCTATTTTGCATTTAAACATGTATTCCTGTGAAATAAGACATCCCACACAAGCAGTACTTGCACTGGTCGTTTTTGAGCTTTGAAACATTTGTGCTTTTACTGGCTGAATTGTCTCTTATGTTTTTCTTTTTTTCCTTCAACAGGCTATCCATGAAGGAATGAACTGTAAACAATACCAGGACGACCTTGCTGTTCGGGCTATAAATGACTCTGCTGCTAGGAGAACAACACATCTGCTGAAGGTGAGCTGTCAGAAAGCTAAACAGTTAGAGACTCACTCCAATGAAAATTGTGTTTTTGGTGTTGATGTTTGTTCTTGTAGCATTTTTCTCATGGTGGAGGATATCAATTAAGAAAATTAGGCTTAAAATAACACTTGTGAGTATTTCTTTATTGAAATCAATGTGAATTAGAAGAAAGATGAAAAAATGCTGCAGGTAAGACATAGAAGCTATAACCGGCAAGCCATTTGCTCCCTGCTCTGCTTCATTCTGATGCATCCACTTGCAGACAAATAGATCCGTGTACGTCTTCGTTTTCCTCATCCGAGTAGGCATCTGGCTCAAAACTATACAGCTGGATAGCCATTTTGTTGGTAATGTTAGCTTGGCAGTGTAAAAACCTGTAAGCTAGTGGCAGAGCGTGTAAACAGATGGATGATGGGAAGTAAGGGCAGGCTTACTCCACGGTAACGGTCCCGACTACCACCCACCCTGTTTATTTCTAAAGAATAATTGCTGCTCTGCAGAAACTATGTCAAACAAAGTGAAACAGTTTTTTTAAATTTGGGATAAGAATGGCATATATTAAAAGACCACTAGGAGCACTTTAAAATAGATCAAAATGAATGGATTTTGAAAGTGCTCATCTTGTTCTTGTATGCTCTCTGCTTCCTCTGTTCTTCCAAACAGACCCTTGTGCAGTCAGGCGAGGCCATGTACTGTCCTCAGTGTGGCATCATCGTGCAGAAGAGGGACGGATGCGACTGGCTGCGCTGCACTGTCTGCCACATTGAGATCTGCTGGGTAACCAGGGGGCCTCGCTGGGGGCCAAAGGTAAAACATCTTTACCTCCTGCCACCAGAACAAAGTTTTTTGTCTGACGTTATTGTCCTAAAACTCACGTTTTTGCTTAAAGGGCCCTGGAGACAAAAGCGGAGGCTGTCGGTGCAACGTCAACAATCAGAAGTGTCATCCCAAATGCCAGAACTGCCACTGAGTGTATGAACAAACCAAAATATCAGATGAACTCGAAGGCTGAACTTGAATTTGCTCAAAATCAACGTGAAACAGGGAAAGAACTATTCACTCTTACCTGAAGTGTTTGTAAGACTGATTTCTAAGTCTTTCAGTTTAATTAAGACATTTCCTACCACCTGTTACTGTTTCAATAACTATCACTTGTTTCATCCAGCAGGAATGGTTTTCTGTGTACGACATCCAGTCTATATTGACCTGACTGACCGTAATCATGAACAGTATTTACAGAGGATAAATACCTTTGAATGGTGCCTTTTTTTCTTCACGTTTGCACTGCAGATGTAGCTACACAGATGACAGGGATTCTGTTTTAACAGTTTCCTGCGTAGACTGGACACATCATGTGAAGCTGAAGTGACCTTACATTTGCGCACAAAAGCTCTAGCACTGTTACAAAAGTTTTTACGAAATGTGACAAAAGTTTAGATTGTGTGAGCTCCTTGATTTTTGTGTGTTTGTGTTGTTTTCTAACTGCAGGTGTGTTCTGTTACCAAAGAGAACTATAAGGTTTCTTATTTACTGTGGAAATACACCAGAAAGATGCATTTTTAATCTACCACAGGCCTCTGTCTTTTACAGTGTCACTATTTATTTTTTCTTTGCTGTCCAGAAATTTCAAATATATTGCATCATTTTTCTAGATATTCTTGTTTTCACTCAAAGGTGATGACCACTTTTTGCCAATAAGCTTTTAATCCTTTCTTTTAAGGAGCTGAGATGAAGTTAGATACAGACAAAACACATTATTTCACATGCAGCTTTTTAAAGAATCCTGTTACAGCTTTCTATGCATTCAATATTTTACTATTTGCATGCAATAATGCACTGTTTGTTCTCCCTAAAAGAAATAGAAGTCGGATTTTGCAACAACACTACTGTCTGGAACTGACAAGCCACTGGTATTTGTGTTTTACTGTCAGCACTCTGATGCAGATGTATTTGTGTGCCTTAATAATGAATAAATACTCTTCAAACTCTGCATTTTTTGTGTTTATTTTTCAATGATGCTTTAAAAAAATGGCCAATATATATCAGAAAGAACAAGGTAAATGTTTTAAAGGAATTGTATTTAAATTAAAAAAAAAAAAAAAAAAAAAAGGATGACAGCATGAAACGAAATGAAACAAAATATATCTTCGTTCACTGCATCTATAAACATCCTCTTTGGTCTTCCATTATCCACAGTTTATGTGTAAATCAGCAAAGGCTTTCCAAGAAAATGATAGCATAACAACACAGAGCGGCTGTGCTTATGTTAGCAAAGATCTACGGGTCCCCGTAAGGGGCGGAGCTCAAACCTGTGTGCAGAGCAGAAACAACCCAGCCGTGTTTTGTCGGTTTATGTTTCAAAGCAGGATCAGACTGCTCATCAAACGGGACCAGCAACAAGGTAAAAACAACAATAATAATAATAAACAATCGTGTCTTGGTGTCGAGCGTCGATGCCACACGATTTGAGGTAGCGGGTTTTCAGAGTAAAGGTCACGTCAGCTGAAAGAAGCTGTCAGTGTAAAATCCCCTTATACTTTTGCACTGTCTTGGGTGTATGAGTGTTTGGAGGGATATTCTCTTTTGAAGCTGCATGTGATCTGCTGCAGCATCCAGCCTGCTTGCATAGTTTCATGAGTCCTGAAGTCAGTTTTTGGGCTGGGTTTATAAATTCAAACTTGTGTTTAATCAGAAAATGCAATCAACACATTATATTTTCTCTAAAGAAATTTAATTTTGTAGACACAAATGATTGTTTTGTTTTATTTTTGTTAATTATCCTTTGCACACTTTGAATCTCTTCTTATAGAATACATTTTTAACAAACAGAAGGTTATAAATGCATCTTATAAATCTACACATGTCCTGTGTCTCTCAGCTTTATCATTGACAAAGGAGTTGGGCTTTTCCCTGTCCTCATCATGGCTGAGACCAGAGGGAAGTTTGACTTTGCCATCGACCGCGGCGGCACCTTCACAGATGTGTTTGCTCGGCTGCCTGACGGCCGTGAGAGGGTCCTGAAGCTGCTGTCCAGGGACCCCCAGAACTACAAAGATGCTCCCACTGAGGGCATCCGCAGAGTTTTGGAGGAGGTAACAACTAGGAATGATGAGATGCAGCTACCATGATGCATGTCATGTTTGCATCCATCACCACATTTCTTACATATTTGTGGGCATTCTTCTTCAGGAAACGGGGCAGTCTTTCCCTCGCAGTCAGCCTGTGGATACCTCTCGGATTGGCTGGATCAGAATGGGCACTACAGTGGCAACCAATGCGCTTCTGGAGAGAGAAGGAGAAAGGACAGCACTTCTGGTCACAAAGGGCTTCAAGGACCTGCTGCACATCGGCACGCAGGCCAGACCAAAGCTGTTTGATTTGGTCTGTAGTTGTTATTCTTTGCCTGCTGTGTCTGTGATTCCTGTTTAACCACACCCCCGCTCATATCCACTAGTGTCTTTGCAGGTTTAGTTATTAGCTCATGGAGCAAAGTGTGGTAGAAGGCCCTGGAATTTGCCCTCAAGCTAGTTGTATCAGTAACAAATTAGATTGGAACTCACCTTTTGAAATGTTGCAGCACATAATGTGAGATAGTAACAAAACACCAAACTATTCTTGATTTAATACAAAATTCAGTGAGTATTTTGTATTTTTGCTTCCACTTTTGTGTGTGGAACAGGAAGTTGCGATGCCTGATGTGTTGTATGAGGAGGTCATCGAGGTGGATGAACGAGTCGTACTCGGGCAAGACGACTGTCAGCTGCCAAGGAAGGAGAACAGACGTGTTGTCAAAGGTGTGAGAGAAACCTTTCTTTCCAATTAAAAAAGAAATCCATAAAATCCACCACATACTTTTATGGTAGCATCTGATTGGTCAATTGAGCTTTTTTTTTCTGAAAATAGACATTAAAAAATGATATTAAAGGAAAACCAACCGATAAAGAGGAGCTAAAGCTATGAATAATTTCCCAGAAAATGGGGAATATATCTTGTATATAAAATAACATAATTTTTGTTTTTGAGTTTATCAGCTGCTTTGACTGTTTTTGAATCTACATAAAAAAAACTATGTTTCTCAGGCAGCACAGGGGACTCTCTTGAGGTGTGGAGGGAGCTGGATTTGGAACAAGTGGAAAAAGACCTGAGAGGAGTTTTGTCGCGTGGCATCAGCAGTCTGGCTGTTCTTCTGCTGCACTCTTACACGTCAGCGCACCAAGAATTCTTTATTTTGACAAGATCCCAGCTTGAGCTTTTAATAACATTTGAAAGCTCTTTTCTCAGATATCTGCACTCTAATATCATTCTTTAGTATTTTATTTTTACTTAAAATCCTTGAAAGATTCTCTGTTATCCTTTTAGACTGATAACACTGAAGTCTTTTGGGAGTTCTTATGTCACGCTCTGTGTTTCAGCTGGTCTGATCATGAGAAAGCAGTGGGCTCTCTGGCTCGCCGTCTGGGCTTCACACAGGTGTCCCTGTCCAGTGAGATCATGCCGATGGTGCGGGCGGTCCCTCGTGGCTACACAGTGTGTGCCGATGCTTACCTCACCCCCAAAATTCATCAGTATTTAAAAGGCTTCACTGCAGGCTTCAAGGGTGGCCTTAAGGTGCGTGTGTGCAAATGTTCATCTCCTTGATTGTGTGTTTGTGTTCAGAGGAGCCCTAAAACGTACATCTGTCCTTCTGCACCATCAGGATGTGAACGTCTTGTTCATGCAGTCTGATGGAGGTCTGACTCCCATGGAACAGTTTTGTGGTTCCAGAGCCATTCTGTCGGGGCCAGCAGGAGGAGTTGTGGGTTATGCCATCACATCGTACAACCAAACGGAGAAAAAGCCTGTAATTGGCTTTGACATGGGTGGTAAGCCTCATTTTAATAATGCTTTTTGATGAGGAAATATCACATGCATGAGGAAACTGTGGAGACGCATCACTCTCTTTGAATAAAAAGAATGTTCCAGCAGGAGCAGGTTCAGGAATCTGCCCTGACCTGCTGAAGAAAAAGCCCGAAACATCTGCGCTTAAAGAGCGAAGCATGTCTTTTCCACCTCCCGCTGTATTCTGTCTCCCGCAGGAACCTCCACTGATGTGAGTCGCTACGCAGGCCAGTATGAACACGTGTTTGAGGCAACCACAGCCGGGGTCACCCTGCAAGCACCACAGCTGGACATCAACACCGTGGCTGCAGGAGGAGGCTCCAGACTCTTTTTTAGGTAAGAAAAAAATGTGTATTGCTTTTCTAAATAAAGATGATCTTTTTAAAATAAAGATGTCATTTACATCATTAGTTTCTTGTTTTTTATTGACATTTTGTTAAGAGACATTACTTGTATTTATTAAATTAGTTTGAATTTAATTAATCATGGTGGTAGGACGAAACCTGTTAAATTTCAGCTTTTTTATGCTTTTATGGTCTTTTTGAATAATTTATTGTTGCTTCGTTTTTTTTTCAATATGTTGTTTTTTTTTCTGTAACAGATCAGGGATGTTTGTAGTTGGACCAGAGTCTGCAGGAGCACACCCAGGCCCAGCCTGCTACAGGAAAGGTAACGTTTTTTGTTTTCATTTTTTTTATGTTTACCAGCCTTTTTTTAATTTTATTTGATAGTGCTTCTTTAGCTTAATAACCCACTTAATGTGCATGAAAGTTACAGTAGTTAAAGTTTCTGTGTTTCTAAAATTTGTACTTGTTTGAAAGTTTTAAGTTGGATCTGGAATGATAGACTTTTACTTTCTTTGTCAATAACATCTGATTTTTGTTTTTAAATATTTTTATAATAGTGTTTTTGAGAAAGCCTAAACAGTTTTACATGAAATAACAAAAACTAAACTGAATTGAAATGTAAGTAATGCAGCTTGATTCCGTTTGGTTTTTTTGTAGGTGGCCCCCTGACTGTGACGGATGCAAACTTAGCTCTGGGTCGCCTCCTTCCTTCATTTTTTCCCAAAATCTTTGGGCCTGGAGAAGATGAGCCTTTGTCCATAGAGGAGACCATGAAGCATTTTTACCACATGACTGAGGAGATCAACCTCTTCCTGTCTTCTAACCAATCACAGGTACCAACACTTTATTCTGATTCATTGATGCCATTGAGGGCAGTTGTGTAAATGCTGACAATCATTTGAGATCTCCTTCTGGTTCTTTTATACATTTTTCATTATTATAAAGCTCCTTCATGCTTTTAACTTTGTTTACCTGTCTGAAATCAAAATGTTTAGCTTTGAAGAGACGCATTTGTGCATTTTCTCTCATATGAATTTTAAGCTGAATTGAGAATAAATGGGAAAACTTTTAAACCCTTCATAAATGTTGTTACTTTAAAGAACTCCATGCATCTTCATCTAAAACAATCATACAGTGACTTGCAATAAGTCTTCATACTCCTTGAACCTCTCCACATTTTCTCACATTATGAACACAAACTTAAATATATTTTATTGGAATTTTATGTGAAACACCAACACAAAGCAACACATAATTGTGAAGTGGAAAGAAAATTATACAAGAGTTCAATTTTTTTTAAATAAAAAACTGAGAAGTGCAGTGTGCAAAAGTATTCACCCCTTTTCTCTGAGAGCATCCAACTGCCTTCAGAAGTTGGTGATGATTGTTGACTGATCAAATGTTAACTTAATGATTTAATAGAGCCCACCTGTGTGTACCTTCATCTCAGTATAAAACATCATCATGAAGTGTAAGAAACACACCAGACAGGTCAGGGATAAATTTGTAGAGAAATCTAAAGCAGGGTTAGGCTAGACAAAGATTTCCCAAGCTTTGAACATCACACGAACCACTGTTCAGTCCATCATCCGCAAATGGAAAGAGTATGACACAACTGTAAACCTAACTAGACATGATCGTTCACCTAAACTAACAGGCCACTAAATGATCAGAATGCAGCCAGGAGGTCCATGGTGACTCTGGATGAACTGCAGAGATCTACAGCTCAGGTGGAGGAATCTGTCCATAGGACAACAATCAGTCATGCACTGGACAAATCTGGACTTTATGGAAGAGTGGCAAGAACAAACCATTGTTAAAAGAAAACCACAAGAAGTCCTGTTTGCAGTTTGCCATAAACCATGTGAGTGACCTGCAAACGTGTGGAAGAAGGAGCTCTGGTCACATGAGACCAAAATTTAACTTTTTGATCTAAATGCAAAGCTCTATGTGTGGCAGAAATCAAACACTGCACATAATTCTGAACACATCATACCTACTCTCAAGCATGGTGGTGGCAGCATCATGCTCTGGGGCTGCTTCTCTTCAGCAGGAACAGGGAATCTGGTTAGAGTTGATGGGAAGATGGATGGCGCCAAATCCAGAGAAATATTGGAGGAAAACCTGTTGAAGTCTGAACAACACTTGAGACTGGAGCAGAGATTAACCTTCTAACAGGATGACCACCCTAAACATAAAGCCAAAGCTACAATGGAATGACTTCAAATGAAACGTTTTCATGTGTTGGAATGACCCAGTCAAAGTCCAGACCTAAATCCAATCCAGAACCTGTGGCAAGATCTGAAAACTGCTGTTCACAAACGCTCTCCATATAATCAGCTTGAAATGTTTTGCAAGCAAGAACGGGCAAAGATTTCAGTCTCTAGATGTTTAAAGCTGGTAGAGACAAACCCCCAAAGACTTGCAGCTCTAATAGCAGCAAGGAGGGGGGTTCCACAAAGTATTGACTCAGGGGGCTGGACACTGCACTTTTCAGTTTTTTATTTTTAAAAGTTTGAACTCTTGTATAATTTTCTTTCCATTTCACAATTGTGAGCCACTTTTTGTTGGTCAATCACATAAAGTAAAAACAAATATTTATGTTTGTGGTCATAAGTGAGAAAATGTAGTGAAGTTCAAGTGATTTGAGTACTTTTGCAAGCCACTGTACAAACTTTTAACAGTTGTGGAACACTGAGCTCTCTTACGCGAACTCAATTTTTAAAGTTCTTTTGGGTTTTTTAATTATTTACATGTTAGGTAAATAATTGAAAATCAAAAGTTTACCCTAACGTTATCACGTACAACCTTTTGTAAAACATTTTTAGTCTTTGCTATTTTTTGTAGTCTTTTTTTGCAAACTTTATCAAATAGTTTACACTTTAAGATCTTATGATTGACTTTAAAATGACAGCATCAAACGAATGGAGCTACACTGGCATGTATCCATACTTTTTCTAGTCTTATTGTGGTTGCACTCTCTACCTCTACTCTATCTTTAAAACAAAAACCCCTCCTGAACCAGGCAGGTTTTGTTTTATATACGGTACAGTTTTTCTTTTGCAAATTCAAATTTAATTTTAGTTTTTTCTTTTAGCGTACTTAAACTTTATCAGCATTTAAGTGTTTTTCATATTATTGCTTGTTATTTAGTAATTTTTTAACTTTATTATCAGGTTGATGCAAATGGCGACACAAACTCTCGCAGCAATTCTTTAGATAACAGCCAACCCAGAATGAGCATGGAGGAAGTTGCTATGGGATTCATTCGTGTTGCTAACGAGGCCATGTGTCGACCCATCAGGGCTCTGACACAGGTATTATTTCTATTAATGTGTTTCCTCTATTTCGTACAAAAATGAATCCTTAATAAAAGAAATGTTTGTGACTAGGCGAAGGGTCACGACACATCCCAGCACATGCTGGCATGTTTTGGGGGAGCTGGCGGTCAACACGCCTGTGCAATCGCTAGATCCTTGGGGATGAAGACTGTGTTTATTCACAAGTAAGAACATTGAAGCAGTTTCTGGAAACGTTGCCGTGCGAGCGACAGCGCAGTAACTCACTCTGTGTGTGTTCTAGGTACAGTGGCGTCCTGTCAGCCTATGGCCTGGCTCTGGCAGATGTTGTGGAGGAGGTGCAGGAGCCGTGCTCACTGCAGTACGTGCAGCAGTCCTTCAGTGAGCTTGACCAGAGGATGGAGCAGCTCTCCAAACGCTGTCACGACACACTCTGTGCACGAGGTTTTAATAGGTCAGTTAAAAAAATGGTTGAAATGTCGAAAAATTCTGAAGAAATCAAATTTTTTTTTTTCCCTCCTCAGTGATCAGATTACCACAGAGGTTTTTCTCCATCTACGATACGAAGGCACCGACTGTGCTCTCATGGTTACCGCCGCCAATCACCCCAGTAATGCCCAATCCTGTCGATCTGGAGATTTCCGCAGTGCCTTCACCAAGCGGTTAGCATATTTGAAAGAGTCTGTTTTTTTTTGTTTTTTTTGTTTGTGTAATTTTTGTTTAAAGTTTTGCTCCTTTTTTCAGTTATCTAAAAGAATTTGGATTCACCATTCCGGACAGAGCCATCATGGTGGATGACATCAGAGTGAGGGGTTGTGGAAAATCTGGAATTCAATCGATGCATGAACCAAAAAAGGGACAGGGACGAGTCAAAGCTGTTACGGTAAATAAAGTCACATCCATGACCTTTGTTTTTCTTTTGATTTATTCTTTTATTTTAGTCTTGAACAGAAAGGATATTTTAAATAGTTGTGTTTATCTTTGTCTGCAGAAGACCAAGTGTTACTTTGAAGGAGGTTACCAGGACACTGGTGTGTATTTGTGGGAGGAGCTTCCGTTTGGTCAAAGCATCCAGGGGCCAGCCATCATCATTGACAAAAACAGGCAGGTTTCTCTGCCACTGCTCCTGCTATCGTTTGGGTTTTCCTCATTCTGCAGTTGTGTTTTTGAAATGGCTCATTGTTGTTTAAAGTTGCTCAGTATGACAAGTGAATATTTCTTGATGCGTTTCGCTTTTTAGACAGACTTCACGCTGACTTTGATTTGCTCTGGTGGAATTGTGGATTGCATTATAACCTTTTGCAGCACCATCCTTGTGGAGCCGTGCTGTGAAGCCCATCTGACAGAAGGGGGCGACGTTTGTATGACTGTGGGCTCAGATCCTCACTGCATCCTGGGCACGGAGCTCAACACGGTGCAGCTCTCCATCTTTTCCCACCGCTTCATGAGCATAGCTGGTATGCCGCTTCAGGGGAAAAAACAGATTTAGGAGGAAGGGAATGACAATCTAGAGTGGTTGAAATGTTAGATGATAACATTCTGATATCCATCACAGAGCAGATGGGAAGAGTCCTCCAAAGAACCTCCATCTCCACAAACATCAAGGAGCGTCTTGACTTTTCCTGTGCCGTGTTTGGACCAGATGGAGGTTTAGTATCCAATGCACCGCACATACCTGTTCACCTGGGAGCCATGCAAGAAACTGTCCAGTACCAGGTGAGGAAAACGTGCTTCCAAAGAATGCTGCAGGAGAAAATCCATGAATATAGTGTTTGCTCTTTGCAGATCAGAGCACAGGGGAACAAGCTGAGAGAAGGAGATGTAATCCTGAGTAACCACCCATGTGCCGGTGGCAGCCACCTCCCAGATTTAACTGTCATCACCCCGGTCAGCTACCATCTTTCACTTTAATCCTTTTTTTTCCCCTGGACTCTCGTCCTTTCTTGACTGCCGTTTTGGTTCTTCTCATCTCAGGTGTTCAGGACAGGAATAAGCGGTCCTGTGTTCTTTGTAGCCAGCAGAGGACATCATGCTGATATAGGGGGCATCACTCCAGGATCCATGCCCCCCCACTCCAATTCCCTTCAGCAGGAGGGTGCAGTCTTCATTTCCTTCAAGCTTGTCACCGGAGGGGTTTTCCAGGAAGAAGGTAAACAAAAAACAAGTCTAAGAAAAAGACTTTAGAGTTCAAAAGTTAATTTCACTAAACAGCATTTAAATTACAGTCCCGCTTTGATCATCTCTGGATCTATTTTCAGAGCGTTTCCAACGGTCTATTAATTATAATTATGCCATTTTTAGCCAAAGTATGTGTAATTTTCGAGGACATACTTTCTGTAGAAGTTCATTAAAAGTTTACCTCTGAGTTATGGGCAGGACCGGAGCACCCCCCCTCAAACTCCCATATGAGTGTAAAATAAAATCATTTTAGAGTTTGAATTTTTGACTTTTAACTTTTGTCTTTGCTATTATTAATTAAAACAATATTGATTCCCTTTTTTTAAGCCAAAATGAAGAAAACTGTCTTTTCTAACTTTCATGTTCTCTGATGATGTCTTATCTGCCCCTGTTTTCTTCTTTCTTCCACTTTCTCCCTATATCAGCTGTGACTGAAGCTCTTATGGCTCCGGCGCAGTACCCAGGCTGCTCTGGGACTCGTAATCTCCATGACAACCTGTCAGATCTGCGGGCTCAGGTGGCAGCCAATCAGAGGGGCAGCCAGCTGGTGGGGGAGTTGATTGACACTTATGGCCTTAGTGTGGTTCAGGCTTACATGGGCTACATCCAGGTAAGTGCATATGTGTGTCTGTGTGTATATATATATATATATATATATATATATATATATATATTTGGTTATATACAATTGTGTTTCAGAGTAACGCTGAGCTGGCAGTGAGGGACATGCTGAGAGATTTTGCCCGCCGCAGGAAGCAGCAGACTGGCGACTTGGAGGTGGAAGCCGAGGATTTTATGGATGATGGAACGCCCATAAGACTGCGGGTCCAAATAAATGAAGAGGAGGTGGGAAAAAGAGATACCTGGTTGCTGATGTTTTGATCATTTATGGATTAAACTGAACTGCAATATCTCCTAATCTGGAAAAAAAATTACTTCCACTGACCTTCTTTTCAGGGCAGTGCAGTGTTTGACTTTACAGGGACAGGAACGGAGGTGTGGGGCAACTGCAACGCTCCAAGAGCCATCACCCTGTCCGCTCTCATCTACTGTCTGCGCTGCATGGTTGGCCAGGACATTCCCCTCAATCAGGTAATGGTCATGCAAGTTTCTCTGAATCTGAAACTCCTGTGAAGAATGGGCCAAAATACTGCACAGATACAGAACATAAAATGTTGCTATTTCATTCCTGCTTGATTGTCAGTTCGGGAACCAAATAAAACATGCTCTCAAGCACAAAAAAGTTATTAGCAGTTAAGAGTAAAAGGTCTGAAAACATTGAACAATTCTTGAAACGTTTCTTTTTTTTTTTTTGTCCCTTGCAGGGTTGCCTTGCCCCGATCAGTGTCATCATCCCCCCTGGCTCCATCCTCCAGCCATCCCAGAATGCCGCTGTGGTTGGAGGAAATGTGCTCACGTCCCAGAGAGTAGTTGATGTCATCTTTAAGGCATTTGAGGTGTGCTCTGCCTCACAGGTAAGAAGTCACTTACAGATGTACACACTAAAAACGTTGTCAAAAGGAACTGTACTCCTTTTTTCCTGACAGCTGATGTGTTTTGATCCCATCAGGGCTGCATGAACAATATTTCATTCGGCAGTGAAAAGGTCGGTTATTATGAGACGGTTGCCGGCGGAGCTGGGGCGGGGCCTAGCTGGAACGGTCGGAGTGGAGTTCATAGCCACATGACCAACACTCGCATCACTGATCCAGAGATTCTGGAAAAGAGGTGGTTTGATCTAAAAGTGGAAGGAGTTTGGAGTTTCTACAGCAAGGATTTTGTAATGTCTGCTGTCTTCCAGGTATCCTGTGATTCTGGAGCAGTTCTCCTTGCGACCTGGCTCCGGGGAGCAGGGAAATACCGCGGCGGAGACGGCGTTATTCGAAAGCTCCTGTTTAGGAAACCTGTTGTTCTGTCAGTGCTGACCGAGAGGAGAGCCACTCGCCCTTACGGACTCAAGGGTAAATTCAGGAACCTCGAGAAATATTCATCCCATGTTCTCTGACATGACGCTTTTTCCTTCTGTCGCTCTCTGTGATGGTCAGGCGGTGAGGCAGGAGCAGCAGGGCTCAACCTGCTCCACAGAGACGATGGGCGGGTCCTCAACCTGGGAGGAAAGACCAGTGTTTCCCTTCAGCCAGGGGTGAGGCCGATCTGCATGCAGCAAGCATGTCACACTCTAGTGTATTTTATGTAACACCAAATATTCAATTTCTCTTCATAACAAAAAAATATTTCTGTAATTACACTTTTTATCCACATCACGTGGATTTGCAAAACATTTAATGTTACATAAAACTTTAAAATGACATTTTCTAATTAAAAAAAAAATGACTTGATGTGTAATCTGCGTGCATCTGTCCCCCCCTACAGGACATGTTCTGCCTGTACACCCCAGGAGGAGGCGGTTATGGGACAGATGATGCAAACAGTAAACCTCAAAGTAAACGAAGGCGGTTGAACGAGAGCTTTCCCGAGAGGGGAAGCGTCTTTGAATATCGAATGGCTCAGGAGGGAGTTTAAAGGAAGGTGGACATGATGAACCAGGAGGGTGGGGGGACACAAATGATAATAAATTTAGATCTAAAGATACTCTTCTGAAAAATTAAGGTTTAACGGGTACAGCAATCATTTCAGCATTACTTTGATAGATATAATGATGGTTCTGGAACATGTCATTTACAAGTTTACAAGCTCTGTAGCTTTTACCTATTCATGTATGGAACATAAATCTATTTTTTTCCTGCACATAAAGAATTTTTTTTTAATCACAAAGACTCTCTTATACTTACAACTAGCAACAGCCGTTTTCATTACTAATGTTGCTCAGAATTTCCTGTTAGTTTTTATATTTTTTGAACAATCAGAAAAATGTTGAATATTTTGGTTTAGTAGATTTTCTAGTCATTGTGAGAAACCTGACATTTTAAGCTAAAATAAAAATAAAATCCTTCAGCTCAGGTACTTTTTTTGCAGAATTGCAGTATTTTAAAATGATCCTCTAAAGCCTCACTCTAAAAAGAAAAAAAACAACTTGTAAGAAAAGTTGCAGCCTAACAACTATGAAACACACATAGGAGTAACACTGGGGATCTTCGTGTGCTTTAGGGGGGTTGTTTCCAGTTTTCCTCCTGTGACAGGAGTGGACGTAGAGCAGAGGAGAAGGATGGTGAGGCAGTGCAGGCATGCGTAAGCAGCTTATCCACAGATAGTGATCCCAGCAGGAGAAGCAGCAGGAGGCTGACGACTGCTGGACCATTGATGTAAATGTGGAACCTCCACCACAGAGGCTTTATTTATACATCTCTCTCTGTTTCAGATCAATTCCTCCACAACTCCATCTCTGTGGAGTTTTGAGAATTCTGAGAAAGTGAACAATGCTTTCACAGAATGCAAAGGTTTTACTGACTTAGCCTCCTTTAATAGAATACAAAGTGCTAAGAAAAATGTTAAATAAAATGGTTACAATGATACTTAGTTTTGCAAAGAAGCCCTTCCATTTCCATTTCCATGTTTGTTTGTATTAAAACTACATATTTGCAGGAAAAACATGCCATAAAACTACCCTAACTTTCAGTTTTTCTATTTAAGGCATATAAACTTCTGTTTCCTGGGTTTAGGGTAGTAAATCTAGATTTAAAAACTTCCACTTTGCATCATTTTTTTTTATTCCTTTGAGTTATTGTAACAAAGCAGAAAATTAATTTGCAATAAACATATGAGTGTATTAGCTGCAGGAAAATAAATTGTATTTTATTTTCACTTTTTCTTTCAAAGAAAAAGTAAAAACTCATTAGAAAAAAATCTATTTTTCCAATATAGCATCTTGTATGGTTTGTGCTTCAACGACAGAACAGCATCAGCTTTCACTGTTTCTGCTTTAGAAATAAATGCAAGATTTATAATAAAGGATTTCAGATTAAAATCCATTTCCAAATAATTGGAAGAATGAATGACATACTGGTCATACTAATCACAATGGGGTTTTGACAGTAAAAAAATAATTGGAATTCAAAATGTATACATTCTGCTGTTTCCACAGAAAATAAATTGACAGTAGGCCATCAAAATATAAACTGAAGTTTTACATTTAACACTAAGCAGCACTTTAAGAACAAACAATGTTTCATTGTAAACTCGATGTAAGGTTAGAACTTGTATGAATGACATGAACTGTGTGAAAACAGCAAAAATATGATCCGAGTTCCTTTTCACAGTTTATAGACAAACTTAACATAACTTGCCAAATATTCATACATAAAAAGACTATTTTAAGGCAGTTTTCTTTACAAAACATAGTACAAAAAATTAGTGCAAATGCATAAAATGCTGCTTTAGGCAGTAATGGTTCAGCTCCATCAATACAACCAACAAACCCTCTCGAGTAGAATCCATCATACAGTTGGCTCCAAAAAAAAAGAAAAATGAGCAGAACAAACAGATTTGATTGAGGCGAGTTCAAGTGAACAAAAGGTTTGTTGGATTTATTATTTTTTTGCAGTTAAAAGAGTCTAAACAAGGATAAATGGTCAAAAATATTAAGGGGCAAAATTGCCAGGACTTACTTGTTCTTCATTGTCCTAACTATCACGTAAGAGATAAGAGGCATGAAACAAAAAAACAAATTTTTAGATTAGAAAAATCGCTGGCTCTTACAGTCGATATTCCATGGAAATGTACTTCAAACTCATGAAGGAGTTGGGGGAAAAAAACATTTACATCAGTTACAGGACAAAAGCAAAGGCATGCCGGCACAAACAGTGCAGACAGATCGGCAGTGCA
This sequence comes from Oryzias celebensis, assembly GCA_014656515.1. Lineage (NCBI taxonomy): Eukaryota > Metazoa > Chordata > Actinopteri > Beloniformes > Adrianichthyidae > Oryzias > Oryzias celebensis. The sequence goes on from BNCR01000012.1 coordinate 35,712,836, forward strand.
AAGAGCTTGCAGCAGAACAGAATTTCACCAAAACACTGAGGTAGATAATTGTTTGCTGTATAGATTATTAAGGTAGGTTTGTTTCAGTGAAATTGTGCAATACTTCACATACAAAAGGGAAGCTTCTTTCATTTTAAAAAACGGAGTTAAACACTTTAAAATTTTGTTGAAGAACCTGAAACCAAGAGGAGAACAGGCCGACCCTGGTGGTACTGGAGTCTCTGGTTCCACATCTCCTCCCGCCTTCATGATAGCAGATCAGATGGGGGTCAGTATGGATGGAACCTGTTTAGAGCCGCCCTGCTCTGCAGGGAGAACTGACTTTGCGGTTGATGGTTTGAGTTCTGACTGGTGTGAACCAAAGCATCAAACACACTCTTGTTTGGAGGAACAGTTTGCAACAAGCTGTCCAGGTCCATGATGAGCTGGGGGGCTTGCACCGACACTTGGCTGCTGGGGATGATGGGCCAGTAGGTGTGGCTTAAGAAGTGGTTGTGAGTCACAGGTGAGCTACTGTAGCCATAAAGAGGCAGTCCACCGTGCAGTGGCATGAAGGGACCTCCATTGAAGCGCATGCTTGGTGGAGCCACAGCGTTAGGGGGAGCATATTTAGCATAAGAGGTGGGGAGCTCCCATGGCGGTGCAACAGCGTCTCTTCTTGTAGATTTGTTCTGTGGTGGCCTGCAATCCTCGTAAGCCCCTGACCCAGTTTCACCGTCTGGGGGAAGACGCTTTCCCAAGTGGGGTACTTCTCTCCATTCCTCATCAGAGGAGGACGAGGAGGTGGAAGCGGGGCTTGCAGAGCTGGCAGAGGTGCTGGAGTAAGGAGGTCGTGGGGCGGGCATAGCCCGGACACACTTCACTTCCCCCCAGCAGTCACTAGAAACACTGTCTGGATCCCCAGGCCCCAAGGCCGGTCGTAGGCTGTGAAGCAGCGAGTCGATGGCAAAGGATGATTCCAGCTTTGGACGGAACAAGTCTTCTTGCCCGTGTGGAGGATCTTCCGTCTGCACGGAAGGGAGGGAGGTCATGGGTGGAGGGACCGGCTCAGGTTCCAGCTGGTGGCCTTGGAGGATGTAAGGGGCAAGATCCTGAGCAAAGATCGTCTCATCCTGGCGTGACACAGCCGTGTTCTGCCTTTTCAGGAGCTCCAGGGGTACACGGCTTAACTCAACAGCCCAGAAGTTCCCTTTTCCCTGAGGTTTGCCAGGATCCTTCAACACCTAAAAGTGGGGGATGAAGAGCCATAAAGTTAACCAACATGTCAATGTAAGAAGAAACAAGAAAAAGGGTTTTAAAGCCAATGCTTTTGAGAAACTAAAGTTTAGTCTGAAATTTATCATACAATTTTAGGCTAAAAACCTTGACCCTTTTAAGTTTTACATACAAACCTTAACAAAGCAGTCATAGGAGGAGAGATTGTGCCTCACAGAATCCCTCCAACCTTTGTAGTTCCCTTTGAAAAACGGAAAGAGGCTGCTGATCTCCTTTAAGATCTGGAAAAACAAAACAGATACGTAAGGGAAATTTACAGAAGACAATGTGTCTGACTCTGGCGATCAAGGTTGCATTGATGAAGCTCCTGCAAATGAACAGCAACAATAATTCAGACACTGGATGGAGCTTTTTTTAATCTCCACAGTCAGAAAAGCAGATCGAGCCATCTCCGTTGTGTTATCATGAAACCTACTGTATATCTAATCATGTTTGTGATACAGATCAGTGTCTGGTTTCACAGCTGTCCAGCCTTATCAAAGCACAGCACCAAAGGAAGACTGCTCACCCAAGTGTCACAGAGAGGTGGCTGTTTAGTGTCAGTTCTTGAACTGCCTGACTGTTTCAATTTAAGGAGGGAGCATCCTCCCACTGTGACGACTAATGTAAATATTGTTTTGGGGTTTTTTTGTGCTGTTTTTTGAAGGGATTCTCCATTGTAAAAAAAATAATATAAAGTTCCGATCACAGTGCGTAAAAGTCAGCATTGTCCCGCTTTAAAGAAAAATACACACACTTTACGTACAAAATGATGCCCGGGAATGTTTGTTTACCTCGGATAATGTCAGCTTCTTCTCTGGGGAGCGCTGGATGACCATGGCGATCATTGCGAGGTAGGAGTAGGGTGGTTTTGGATAGCGCTGGTAGTTCTTCTTTCCACCGCCGGTGCATTTCTCCTTATTGCTCCATGCATTTCTGGATAAAGCCTCCTCGGCTAAGTTGGTTTGAGTATGAACATTGTGCGACGTACTTGTTGTTGCCGGTTTGTCCATAATATCCGTGCTGGAGCGCTTTTCAGGGCGCACCAGCTGCTGCCGCTGCTGTGGAGACATTGGAGCCGGGCCACAATGCCCGTTTCGGGTTGGTGCGCTCCGCACTACACCGGTGGGAGGAGAAGAGGTCGGCTCCACATTTCTGCATAAGTCAAGTTGATTGTCGTGATTTTCTCCAAGGTGCGTCAAAGCGGGTGGTGCCGAGAGACTCCGCTCCGGCCAGTGCTTTGTCATGCAGATCCGGCCGGGGGGTAAAACTGGCCCGCAAGTTCGGACAAGGAGCACGGAGAAGGGGGCGGGGGAGGGAGGTCAGATAGCCGGTCCTTAACTTCTGGCAGACTGTTGGCTCCAGGCTGACTCTACTTTAAGAGCAAACAATTAACAGTTTCATGTAAATCCTGCTGCGTAATCGAAGAGGGAATGACGCGTTATCTGGGAGCAGAAGGACTAGTCGCCCTGGGGGGCTGGGGAGGGTCTGCGTACCGAAAAAGACAGAGAAAAAAGTAAATTGCTTGTTTGAAAACATCAAACAAATTGAAAAAAGCCAACGGGTATTTTGGTATACTTTACGCACGTAGTTTGGAGATCTACGCATGATTTTACGCACGTTTGAAGTGAAAAAGCGCATTTTTTTTTTTAAATATGAGTTTGAGTTTGATAATCAAAATGTGTGAACCAGGCAAATTTATTTTCAGGTTAAAGTTAGTTGGTGGTATTTTTAAAAATACCAAAATCCACTAACAGAGGAAATAAATGAAGGGACGCGCGGGCGCAGTGGATTTATAAATGAATGAGTGATATTTGTGAGAATTACGCATGGGATAAAAGATGATGTGAAAGTTACAACTTTGCTCAACAATGATTCGGGGGATGTAGCAGCTGTTTCCTGAAGGTGAGCCTCATTTTCTCCAATAAGAAACCCGAAGTGTGAGAGTGCGTTCCAGGCTCACAGCGGGGCCTCCATGGAGGATGTGTTTGAGCGTTGAAAGAAGTTTCGGGAATGTGTGTCTTTTGTTCAAGTTAATGTATTGCTAATGTGCAAACTCTTGCTTCTCAGCAAGACAGTGAAAACAAGTTGGATTAGATGGAACCCCCCATTGGCAAGATGGAGGCTCCTCCAGAGAGGCTGCTTTGCATGTGAGGAAGACTGCTACCGGGCACTCTCAGCTCTCATTCCTGACGAGCTGCTAAGTGTTTTATCTCACTGCGCGTTCACACCTTAAACATGAACCATCATCAGGTGGTGAAAACTCCCCTCATGTGCAGAGTTATATCAGTAAAATAAGCTGCAGCACAAATCTCGACACTGGATTATTTCAGCCCCCATATTTTAGAGTCCATATGTTGGACTTCATCCCATTTGGTTTTGCTAGATGAGGAAACAAGAAGAATCAAACTTACCGCACATACTTTGACATTTTAGTGCCTTTTTTCTGACCAGCAAACCTTTAAGACACACCTGCTGTGATTTTTGCGTTTCTTCTCTGACCTCTGCACAGTTCCACACAGAGTTTGTCCCCCTCTAGTGGTTCTGTTTTACCCTCCAAACCAACTCTTTAAAGACTGGCACGGAAAATCACCTTCATTTTCGTTCATCGAATCTTCAGTCCCAGACTGCATCTGTATATGTGAGAAGTTTAGTGCCAAAAAAACACTATTTGGAATACACACAGTCAACGTATCCCCTCCTGTCTGCAGGAGTGCCAGTTAATAGGTTTTGCTTGGATTAGTGAGGGACGGATGAGAAGAATAGGAAACTACAATGAAGAGCGTCCGGGACAAGAGGGGCATTTGCATAAAGGCTGGTTGTGTTTGGACAAATCCCTGCTAAGCTGCACTGAGGTGCATCCCAAAGCTGACATGAACTGAAAAGGGAAAAAGGAGTTAATAATGTTGTTAAAGCTTCATAAACGTAGTCATGTTTAAGTCATGTGCATTCGTGGTCCCCTTTTGCCAATAAATAACTGTAAAAATCCCAAACTCTCTTTCAAATGAAAGTTTTTTTAGAATGTCTAAATACATTTTGTTAAATCTCCTGTATTCTGTGGAGCACACATTTCTCTTATGTGGACAACTAAAAAGAAAAAAAAAACAAAATTGTGTCACAATTTTGCTTCTTTTGGCTATCCATTGTTTAGAAATCCCTGGATCTTTACTGTTTTGATAGGCATTAACTGAGAAGCAACTTATTCTCCTCTTAATGTTGCTGTGAGTATTTTCGCTGCTTGTTAAATTTAATGATTATGATTAATCTATGTGACTGGAATTTTTGTGGATCTTTAAAGACAAAACTTGTTTCGAGGCTTTCCTTCATACAATTACAGCAGATTACTAAGATTTATTAGATTTTACAGGTTCCTTCTATTTCCATAGAAGTACAACCACTCTGTTGTACACAAACGCACCTTTTGCATTTGTTTCATATAAGTTAAGAAGAGAAAATAAGGTTTTAAGATCTTGTGCTTGTTTGCAAATAGATAAAAACATTAGAAAACAAGAGAATAAAAGCATGTTCAGGAAATGTTTGTCTTAATGGCACAAATCTGATTCTCAGGGCTTCAACATGACGTTTAATGCACAGCAAAAATAAGTTTTAATAATGATAACCTGTTGTACTGCTTCCTTCTAATTCTTTCTAATCTTCATCAGTCTTTATCATATGGTGCTGCAGGTTCTGTGAAGATAAAAAGCACTCTAGTTACTAAAATTCACTAAATGTAATTTTAATTGAAAAGTCACGTTTTCTTTTCACTATTTTAGTCAATTTTGTGAGAAAATGTTTCATTTTATCAGACATGAAAAAGAAACGTTCAAAATGAAGAACTGAAATTGTATTTGCTTTAGCTTTATTGATTGATCTTTTTTATTGCATTTATACAGTCTTTTCTGTGCATGCATGATACAGCAGAGTACCTTATCAGTAACCAAAGAGAAAATAAAAAAAATACCAGACTAAGGCTTTTGTGAAAAAAAATATTAGTACAAACCTTTACATTTTTTCCCCATATTTCTATCAAATAAGCTCTTAAGGAATCAAAAACATTCAAAAGAAATACATATTTTATTATCTGTCACTGTAATTTAAATTAGTATTTTTTACATTAACTATGTTACATTTTTATTATCTTCATAAAACAAACAAAATTTATAGTTTATTATGGATTGTGGAAACAATCTCTAGCTTTTATCTCAAAGTGTGGCGTATTTGTTTTAATCCTCTACAGTTCTAGAAATGATCTTTTCCATTCAGACATTTAAAATCATGTTTGTTTATGAGGCATTTAAAGGCAGATATGTGTATTCTTTTGGGGAAATAGAATGTTTTATGTTGGGGCCTCATGGAAGAAAAGATAAAAATATGCATCCATGAAGGACTTTTGACTTTATTGACACAAAGAGAAAGATATCTACATAATTCAAGAGCTGTGTTTTCTTATAATTTAAATAGAAATACAGATAACATTTGGTTTATTCCTAGCAATCAAAACAAAAGTAAAAATCAAAGAAGGACAAATTCAGAAACATTTATATACCGAGATATATTACTTAGGATAATTAGTTTGCCTTATAGATATTGGTTTCTATTGAAACCATTAATTATGAAGTTTGTTAAAAGGAGTTGAATTATTTGTGTAAATTTATCAGGCTAATCAGAAATGTGTGTCATGTAACTTTTATTTTAAATTCAAAACTTAAAGAAAGAAAGAAAGAAAGAAAGAAAGAAAGAAAGAAAGAAAGAAAGAAAGAAAGAAAGAAAGAAAGAAAGAAAGAAAGAAAGAAAAAGGAGAGCGTCACTTTGTCGCCCTCTAGTGGAGCTGGCGCAGAAGGGCAGTCACTGTGAAGGAGTGAGAGCAGGTCAGGTTGTTATGGTGAAGCATTTCCCCGGAGGCGCTGGCTCGAGCAGGAGCGGAGGACTGCAGCTGATTCTGTTTCAGAGCTCCGGCCACCGCAGGTAATCTTTCCTGACTTTTCTGTCCGTCTCTTCAGCCCAGAGCTGTGCGGCTGCTCGCTTTTCAGGGGCGCCCTGTCCCGCAAACGGTCATTGATGAGACGTCAGAGTTTGTGACACAAGCTCCGATGCAGCTCAAAAGTAAGCTAACCGGACGCTCGGGCAGCACTAGCATAAATTAGTCAGCTCACCTCAACAGGTGCTCTTACAACTATTTTTTTCCTAACTTTTTGACTAAAACAAAACCACAAATGTTTTCCATCAGTGAGTTAAACCAGGTAACCAACACGAACCGCTTACCTGCGGAGCGGAACACCTGTTGAGGCTGTATGCGGACAGCTAGCTAATCTGCTGCTCGCACGGTAGGAACCGGGAGTTTACGTCATTTTTGTTAAAGCCGCTTTCTGGCGGATAAATTCACATCGCGCGCGTGAAAGTATCACACAAAATAAAGGTATCTGAATCACTGCGTGGCGTTATCACGGAAGCGTGAGCTTTTCCCATCGTTACACCTGAGGGTCATATAGAGCCAACACCTTAACAATGTAAAATGCTTTTTATGTTCATTTGTACTGTAAATTGTTTGGGAGCAAAGAAAACAAATACAAATAGCTGTCAGTGTAATCAACTCTTTTATTTTATGTTTAATGTATTTTTTATGCATTTAAAATGGGTAAAACAGGGAACCAAAATGCATTCTGCACCAAAAAAAAAACTATATTTATGACCATCAATATTTTAGTGTTGCTACATTTATTTTTATAAACTTTTTATTGTCTGTTCTGTGTTGGATTTGTTTTAAAAGAAACCTTACATTAGAAAATGTCATAAATGTCACAAATAACACTATATGGGAGATTATTTATCACCTTAAACATCTATTAATAATTGATTGAGTCTCTGTATAGCTGTCACGTCCTGACATTTACTGGTTGTGGCCGCCTTAAAGATAATTCCTTCAAGTCTTGTTCTTAAGTAATAGTGCGTCTGGGCAAAGTACCTTTTCAAACCGCGTTTAACCACTAGGCACGGTCAAATATTTGCAGGTTTTGTCATACAGACTAATTCATGAACTCCGATGCACAACGTTACTGCATGCTCGCCTTATTATCTGAGCTCATATTTGAACCAAACTGGCCTTCAAGATTACAGCACGCTGAACTATTTTACTGCAAAACAAACTTTTCAGTGTTTATTGTAACGAATCCTATGTAGTTGGATCATCTCAGGAAATCACACTTCATCACACAAATCCTTTGGGCCGAACCTCTAAATAATGCTGGGAGCTTAAAAACAAACTTATAAAATCAGTGACCTCTGGACTGATAGAAACAAAGAACTTCCTGTCGGCATTTACAGCATAAAAGTCTTTTGGACTCTTAAAAAAAACACACACAGCTTCATCAGATGTTTCTATCCTCAAGAGTTACTCGAGTAATTGAAAAATAATATAATATAAATTTCTTCAAGCTTTATTTTACCCGATAAGATAATTTCAAAAATTAGTTTCTCCCTGACATTCCCTCAAACATTCCTGACTTTCCAACTCCCCCGTCCTCTCCTTCTTCCCAACAGGTTGTATCTTTATAGTTATGCCTGTTTAAACATGGACAAACCTGTCACAAAGATCCAACTCTTCAGCATAACCTCATTCGTAGAGAATTTAAGCAATCTCTGAAATGTATATAAGCTACTGTGCATCTCCTCCTTCCTCATCCTCTCATATCTCTTTCACATTATTTCCTCCACATCCTTTTGCTCCTTCAGTTCATATCCTGCGATTCTTTCTAAATTTGTCTTTCCAGCCTTGAAACTCGCTCCTTATTCTTTTCTGCCTCCTTTCTTCATGCTGTGGAATACTTGGCAGTATTATGAAGGTTTTTATGTGATTTGTTTGAAGCGACTCCAGTCGTTACTCATGACGCAGCTTAAAGTAGACTCCCCTCCCTCTCGTTCTGCCCTTCCCTCAAGGCCAGCGGGCACCGACTGTTTTCATATGTGCAACAAAAACACAGATTGTGTCACACAAGCCACAATGGCGAGTTTCGTTTTGTCTTACGACACTATAAGATGATGCAAATTGAAGGCTTGGTCTGTCTTGAATATTTCCATGTTTTGTCGAAGCTTCATGGAGTCAGTAGTGCTGATTTCTGTGAGCAGGCTGCATGCATGTCCACTGCAAATCACCTATGCAGCACATTCCACCCTATTTAAAGACCCACTCTGATGAAAATCGTGTTGTTTTTTGATTATGGAGAACATATCTAAAGAATATTGAGCCTAAAATAGCATTTCTTTATTCAAGTTGTAAATCAGGAGCTCCAATATTGCTCGCCATTTTTGTTGCACTGGGAATTTTAGGTTGGGGGTGTGAGGGGCTGTAAGCTAGTGGGAGTTCTCGTAAATTTGATGGCTCAGTCATGGATGACAGGAAGGGAAAGTGGAGATGCTCTGCACCAACAGTCCTGCCCACAACTCAGACGAATTTCCAATGAACTCATGCCGCTCTGCAGTAACTATCCTAGAAAATGATGCAGGTTTTTTTATTTTGGCTAAAAACAACATTGTCATAATTTAAAAACCACTGGCAATGATTTTCCAATAGATCAAAATATGTTCGGAGTGGGACTTGAAGCCAATGCCAGGCTCAACAGAGTGGCTGCATTTCCAGTTGTGTTATAATCATCTGTTATGCTAAAGTTCCAGCCACGTCACAACTGTGAGTTTTTCTGTGGGAGTTCACAGAGCTTCATTCATCGCTGCCCCTGAAAGAAAGTGTGTGTTTTCCTTCCAATGTCGGGTTCATGCTGAGACATTTTAACAAACATGTTTGTTTTTAGTCGAGGAGTTTGAACAGCTTCAGTCCTCGCTGGACTAGTGGTCACATGGTTTTTACTCTGACAAATCCCAGACTCACATTTGTCCTGCTATCTGATTAATGAACAACAGCAATTGACTCATAAAAGACCACTTTTTACACTTTGGTGCTCTGATAGACAGCAGAACACACGTGCCAAAAAGACTGTACATGAACTTGGATCATAGCGTAAATGCTGCACCTCTCTTTCAATGTTTGAAAAATCTGTATATAGTTCTTTTGGATGTTTTATTACACTTTCATCACACTTTTTTTGACGCTACTCTGCAGGAGAGGATTGTTCTCCCAACCTTTGAGCTTATAAACATGGATCAAACTGAAAGTTAATCTACACCTCCAATTAAAAAAAAATGCCCTCCATACTTTTTAATTGATGCTGTAGATCCTGAAATTCATTCAGAATTCAGGGATTTCTAAGGAGGTTTTCACTGCCACAGTGCAGTGACCTAAATGCAAGTGTTGCAGCAAATTCAGCAGGTGGCCACGTAGCAGCTTTTGTTATCCAGAGGCGGCAGTCGCATTTTTACACACCGCGCAGCAGCCGCAGAGGGTTTAAGAAACAGCTCAAATTAAACAGCAACCACACCATTTTTTGACAGTGGGCTCCCGGGAACATTTCAAGGCGGGTGGCAGCAAAGCAGCAGCACAAGAATCGACTGAGAGGGTTTCCAAGGTCGCCAAAATTGTCTGATAATCAGTCAATTTCAGACTGCCACACTACATCAACCCCCCTGCCCCCATGTTGCTGTCCCACTGCCACCGTCTGATTGTTAGAAATGGTACGGTAACAGTGCGGGCACTTGACAAAGGCTGTTGACATGGGTCAGTGGCCCGCCGATGACCAGTCGTTAATCTGGCGGCCGTGGCCACCCTGGGTCCTGCATAATGAGAAGATGGCACTGATGCTGCATAAAACTCATCATGGCGTTGATGGCACCACGGCAACTTAGAGACCTGTGTCTTGACGAATTGCGGTTGATGCTGAGAAGAATACAAAGAAGACAGAACATTGTGCTGTCTGCTCTATTCATAGAAGAGCAACAAGAAGGGCGATGAAGACATTGTTGGGTGAGGCTGTGGTTGCAGTGCAGAGGGTTGCTTGGACAGTGATCAAACTATGAGTTGCGGATGGCCAGTGGTGCAGAATGGCTCACTTTTTATCATGGGGCTACCAGGCGGCTGGGGGCCAGTGGAACTTGATATGAACAACTGCAGACATGTAAACGTTGTCCAATTAGAGCTGCTGACGACCAGCGATCTGGACGCCACTGCCTTGGGGCTGCCTGACTGCCACTGTGTACATTCATGACCACGATTTTCAAAAAAATGGGGCGGCAGCATGAAATTCTGCTGGTACCTCCTTATCACAACGGTGGCAGTTGTATTTGTGACTATAGCATTAGTCAGAACCTCATACCACAACACACAATCTGATCAATTAAATGTGAGAAATATAAAGTCCTGTTTGCTTCACTTGCTCACTGGGTAGATACTGCTGTTTAAAATAGGACGTTTGGTGAGGCAGTTTGCCTAAAGCAGTATTTTGGAGCAGTTAACTTTATCCCTGAGGCTTAGCAAGAGTTCGGTTTCTCCTTCATCCTGCATTGATTTGGTTTGCCTGATATTTGACACAATTATCTAATTTTCTTTGTCAGTTTATTCAAACTTATATTTCATGATGATTTTAGCCTTGTTATTACGTGTGTGATGAACTTGGTGTCAAGGTTAACTCCAAATGGAATAATATGAAATGTGTGATTTTATACAAGCAGGACATTTATTTAACATATTTTAATCTTTAAATTACATTCCTTAAAAAAAAAAGCTTTTAGCTTCTTTATTCAGGATTGGTTAATGGCAAATCAAGGTTATTTGTTAGCTGTCTAAGGGCTGTAAAACCGCTTATTACCTGTTGTCAGGCCAAAGTTTAATTTGCTAATGAGATTGTTGTTGGCGGAGGTTTTAATGCTGCTATGTCCAAGAACTGTTCACACAGATACACGTCTTCCTCTGGAAGATCCTTGAAAATCCTGTTAACTTTTGTGTCTATACCAACATGTATCTGTTAATAGAACCATTCAAATCCACACAAATGGAAATGCATCAAAGTACGTCATGGGAATCAGGAAAAAGTTGCATTTTTCTTGTTGAAGTTGGTTGATATTTTACTGTTTTATTGGCTGTATGTGATTAAAAAGTAGCTGAAGCAATCTATTTACAAAACTGTGTGGAAAAGCAGTTTCATGTTGCAATAAGGCTCCACGTGGAGGAACTTGAGGCTTTTTTTTTTTTTTTTTTACTTCTCCATGGAATTATCCAGTTAATACTACTTTGAGTTCTTGCAGGGATTTTTCTTTGTCTCCAATCCTTCTTTTTCTTTATAAAGCCACTTAAAAATACCCTCACAAGAAACTTTTTCATTTGTCAGCTGTGTTTGGAATTAGCTGACAAGCTGCCATTGTTCCAGCAGACATTAAAACTGCACACTTGTTTTCATTTTTACATTTGAACTTCGTCCTCAGAGAGGAGCGTCCCTTCGATAGATAAGTTACAATTTAAAATACTTCACATATATAAGTCCATGTTCACGAGTGCATTGCATGAGTACCTAATCCATTAAATCACTTACCAATCTATTAAGGAGTTCATGATCTGAGGAAATCTGTACATTGTTGCTTGGGACGATGTGCAAGGGGTTGTGTATCTAAAATATATATATATATGGATGGATAGCTGGATATGTGTCTGATATGTGTGTGTGGGTTTCTTCCACCCCCCCTCCAGGTGACCACTGACATGCTAAGTCCTCGTTTCTACGTATTTCTTTATTTAAATCGCATTAGATCAGGAGAAGATGAAAACCGGATGTTTGAAAAAGCTCGAGTTTGTGACACAGCTACTGCTATGGGCCGGCCAAAGTCTTCCTTCTCTGCCACAACTATGAAGGATCCACTTGCAAACAAATGGATTCATTAACGTCTTCATTTTCTTCGTCTGAGCTGCCATGTAGCTCAAAACTGTACGGCTGGATAGCTCTGAATTTTGCCCGTAGTGTTTTTTTTTTTTTTTTTTTTTCTACGCTAATGTTAACTTGGGCTTGTGAGGTGCTTGTCGCTAGCGGGAGAGTGTGTAAACAACGGGCTGAGAACATGTAGCTAAGTTTTTTTGTACTTTTCATCGTTTTTCTGCTATGAAGCACAACAGCAGCGTAACAAAAGTAGGAAGAGCACTGTTAAAAAGGCTAAGCTCACTGTGAATCTAGTTCTTCTTCTGTTGTTTGTAAAGTTCTTCTTCTGTGGTTTTTTGTCGAGCTCTTCTTCGGTGGTTTTGTTGACGCAGTTTCTTTCCATGTGCTCGAGGCAGCATGCTAGAGACGTGAAGTGCCAAGAACCTTCCCTGACCCTTTTTGTTCCGGTTGCTGTATGTTGATTGGAGTAATTGACCAAACAACATCTTTGAATCAAATGCAGCAACGGAATAAAGCCGGAATGCCAGTTAACTGAAGTCCCCTCTCTTTGTTTACCCTTCCCTGTGCTCTGACCGGCACACCATCTTGTTTCCTGTTTACCCCGATACGAATCATCGACACAGTCCTCCAATCCTCCTTTCCTCACGAACAAGCACCATTGAAATAAAGAATATTTCCCTATTCTCAAATAATATAGTGCGGGTGAAGTCAGGTCCTACTGGTTTGACATACTCAGTCCATTTTGTCTATTGTTCATAAAAGTTGACACTTTGAATCTTGAGGGTAGAAGAGTTTTTCCATTATATACATGTCAATTATTTTTGATCCATTGGAGTTTCCACCATTTCCTTTTGATTGTGTGTTTTTTTTTTTTTACTTGCATCCAGGAGAGTTGCTATAACCCTCTTGCCTGATTGTTATTTTTCCAGCTCTGCACATCAACCTCTCCCAGATATATGCATTGAAATGAATATGTGAGTTTGAAGCCAAAAACATTATTTGCATGATTATTTATATTTGTGACCAAAATGCCCCAATAACCTGACACACCCAAAAAATATTATAGTGGTTTGCCCCAGATGACCCACAGTCTCCAACATCAATCTCCACTTCCTTGATACCTTTTTTGAATGGTTGTAATAAAAAAAACTGCTCCAAGTTTTTCCAAACACGTTCACGCCAGGTATTACATCCTGTTGTGTTCCACTGTAATTTTCACATTTTTCTCCAACAGCAGAGCTGACTTCTGTGCAAACAGTCCCGCCCACAATCCAGATGAGCATTTCTGATTAACTCCTGCTACTTTGCTTAAATTTGTCTTAATGAACGACAAAAACATTTTTTTTTCTTATTAATTTGACTGAAAACAGCATAATCATAATTAAATGACCACTGGGAAATATTTTGAAATAGAAAAATATGGAGTTGGAGTGGGACTTAAAAGTAAATCTGAAAACCCTAAAATGTCCAGTTTCTTTTGGCTCAACCGTAAAAGTTTCTCTTGTCTTTCTGTCTCAGTCTGTGTGTTATGTAAATATGAGGCTTGTAGCCATAATTGTTCGCTTCATTAAAACTAAAAAGCTGAATAAGCTGAACTGTCTTTATTTTTAGAGGCAATGAATTAACTTTGTTTCAAACCAACAATTCAGTTTAACAGTAAAATCTGAGATTAATCACAATAAAAGCACCAGTTTAAAAAAAACACACTATTTTGTAGCTTTAAATGATTCCTTTACATAAAGGAGCTGCACTTTCCTGCTTGTTATTAATTCTAGTTCGGAGGTTCAACATGTTGAAAGTGATATACAAGTTACAAAATCCAGCTCCGTCAAATAGCTACATTTAATTGTTGTCTGTTCAGTTTGACATCATTATCTGCAAATATGTTTTAGTCCATCAGCGTCCCCCTCAGTGGCTGAGGCCTACTGTCTTGTCACTAACTCGCTAACGTACCAAGTTCCTCTGGTTGACCTTCCTCCCAGCGCACGCAGGCCAACGCCTAAATAATATATGAGTAGCCTAGAAAGAGAGGAGCGTGTGCGACACATTGAACTCGGCTTGGAAGTTGGCGAAAAGTAATGAGAGTGACGGTGCTGAGCTAGGTTACCATGGTGAAAACTTGCACTGAAACCGAAAGGTGTGCTGTTCAAGCGGAGTGTAATTCTGTGGGTAATTCAGCAGATAAAATGTATTCAGTGTAGAAAGGTGTGTCACTCATTAATGTAAAGCATCCCACTGTCTCAGGTTTCTTTCAGGGGGAGAAGTGGGAGAAGAGGGACTAGAGGAAAGGACTGAAGGGTTAAAGATGACACGGTTAGGAGTGGAGTATGCCTACATTATCTTGTAACTCGGCACTTACATTTTCTCTCTCTCTTTGCACAGAACGACGGCCGTGTTGCTAAAGCCTTTTGGATTCTTCTGGGGATCTGAAACATCATCAGTGCAAAGATTTCCTTCAGGCATATTTGCAAAAGTCCTTCAAATCCTGCACGCACCTTTCTGACATCAATAAATATCATCATGGCACAAGGATCTTTAGTTGTTCAGACATGGATTCACATGTCACCTCACGTCAGATCCTGATCGGAGTAAAATGGATTAAAGACAATAAAAAAAAGATCAGAACATATTTTGACCGCCTGCTGCCTGTAGAATGGAGAAAGGGGCTAAAGACAGTCTGAACAATACAGCTCATCGTGGTCTGGATTTGTTTCTTTATGCCATAATGGTTTCCCCATAAAGACTGGGAACTGCTCCATCGCTTGTCCTTTTGAAGATTTCTCTGAAATCATGGAGATATATGTGACTTGAAATCTCTACACTAAATTGTCTTGCCAAGTATCTTCCTGCTGGAGTTCTTTTGAAGTCAGTCATAAAGGCCAGTTTACCCAAACACAATAATGAAGAGGCCTGTGAGGTTTTGAAGCCTTCTTCATTAAATAGGCTTCATCCTCACATACTTGGTGAAACGAACTGTGACGCACTCGAACGGTGATGGCAGCGGACCACGGCGAGCTGCTGGCTGAGATGGCGACAGTGGGTCGGCTGAGTGCCACAGAGCGGCTGAAGCACGCCCAGAAGCGCCGTGCGCAGCAGCTGAAGGCCTGGACGCAGATGGAAAAGGACGCGGTGCGAGGATCAAGAGCCAAAGCAGACAAGAAGAAGCCCCGCACGAGAAAAGTGACCTTTCCAGACTGCGTCACCCTGCTGGATGCTGCTGCCCGCAACGATGTGGAGGAAGGTGGGTAGACACAAAGATGCAGGGATGAAGCCACTAACAGCTACCTTAAAATGGCCTTATTGTTAGCTGGAGAAGCAACATTTTTAAATTTACTCCTTTTTTTTGCTTCAACAAATGAATTTTTACCATAGCAGAATAAACAAAGTTAAAGTATGAATACATGTGTTCTGTTTCTAGTGAGACTGCTGCTTAACAGTGGTGTCAGCCCAGATCTAGTCAATGAAGATGGACTGACGGCCCTTCATCAGGTATATATGCTGTGACCTAAATGATGCTAACACAACAGCGTTAACATGAAGCAGAGTTTATGGCTGAGGTGTGGTGGCTGTTTGGTTTTAAACTATTTTGAATAGAAATCTAAATAATGGTGGTGTAACGATTCATCTTAACAATGATTGGATTTGCTTCATAATTTGTGGTTGACATTACGATACATAGTTGATATTTCTTCATTTTGAACGATCCGATTCACTGATCTAAGTTTGATCCAGAAGATCTGTAACCAAAAGATCAACCAGTGTGACTCAGAGATAAATACCTGGCTACTGAACTGTGCAGGTGAAGTTCTCCAAATTCATTGTATGTCTTTCAAGATAATAACATGTAAATAAAATATGGTTACAAACAAGTAAGCAAGAACCCATTTACATTTTAGTTTGATGAAGTTCAACCCACTGTTGTTTTTCTACATCCAAATAATACAAACATAACATTATTAGAGGATTATGCCGCAATGTATGGTCACAGTTTTTACACGATAGTAAAGCAAACCTACTAAACCTTAATCCAAATGTTATTTTTTAATGTAGATTACCGATTGTCTTATTTTGAAATGATTTTTTAATGGCATAGGTTGATTCGATGAACAATTTGTCTCAGACTGATGGATTCCTACGGTCTGGTTGGATCGTAGGAATAAAAATGGATTCATCAATTAATCATTACACCCCAACAAAAGATGTGCTAGAGTTCTAGCAAACATACAGTTTGGTTTTGGAAGTTAATCAGAACACGTGTCACATCTGGCTTATGAGAAGAGCGTCTAACAGGAAAGAGGAATCCTTGTTAAAGAAGTTTAGGCCAGTTTTCCTCCTGGAAAACTTTGTTTGCACAGCAGAGAATGAAGTCATGCTTTCATGTTTTTTTTCATGTTCTCAGTGCTGCATTGATGATTTTGTGGAGATCGTGCAGTGCCTGATAGATGCTGGTGCCTGTGTGAATGCCTGTGACAGTGAGCTGTGGACTCCGCTGCACGCTGCTGCCACCTGTGGACACACTGGTCTGGTGCAGCTCCTTATTCAAGCGTAAGTGTTTACTGGAACCAAACCCATACACAAACACAGGAGTAACACAATAAATATAAATATATAAATATCACTGTTATGGTTTCTTTGTGGTATTTCTGACTTTTTGTTCAGAGTTTAAACCGAGAGCATTGAGGTCTGCCTAAGCAATGCAAATACAGCAGAATTTGAGTGAATTTGGATTTGTACATCATGGCTTGTCACTCTAATCCCCTTAATTTGCATGCGGGTTTGTGGATGAATGGACTCCTGTTTTTTTTTTGCGTGTGAATGTGTTCGTTTTTGTGTACCTTTTTAGAGGTGCAGATCTGCTGGCAGTCAATGCTGATGGCAACATGCCATATGACCTCTGTGAAGACGTGGCCACCCTGGAGCTGCTGGAGGTAGCTATGTCTGAACAGGGTCAGTATGCGTACGTGGATATCCGTTCAGCTTCATTGTGAAAAATGACTCAGCACAAAGAGTAAACTTTGTTTTGCTTGTGTGTTTGCAGGGATAACTCAGAGTCGCATAGATGAATGCAGAGGGGCTAAAGAGGCCACCATGCTGGCTGACATCCAGGTTCTGGTTCAGAATGGAGAAGACCTTAATATACATGATGATAATGGAACAACACTAGTAAGACTTGCAGATTTGAATAAAAATGTAAAAAGTGTTGTGTAATTCAAATTCAACTATATTTATAAAGCACTTGTCCTCTTACAGAACACCTCCAAGTTCTTTACGTAAAATCAAAAAAATAATCACTTTAATAAAAGCCCACGGAAAAATAGTGCATAAAATCAGATTAAAACATGGGGAAAATGTACAAACACTAAGCTCAAGAGATGAGTTCTAAGTTTTTTTTTCTTTAAAAAATCCACAGTGGATGAACCCTTCACATCCTCAGGCATGCCATTAAACAGGGCTAGAATGTGGCCCCGCCGTGCGTTTTTGTTCTGATTAAGGGGACCACCAGCAGACCTGCATCCAAGGGCTTTGGGAGTGTTATAAACTAAAAGCAATTCTGATTAGAATTAAGGCCCAATTCCATTAAGACATTTGTAAACTAATAAAAGAATCTTAGGTTCAGACTGGACACATTTAGTTCACTTAAAGTGAACCAGAGTTCGTTTCCCCCCGATAATCCGGAACTAATTGTCGGTCTGAAACACCCAAGCAGATCCTGGTCCAGGACCAGGTACCGCTTTCAGATCCAACTTTCTAGCTGGTCTTGGTTTGTTTCCAATTATACTGAGTTTCGGTTCGCTCTGAGTTTCCTCAGTCTGAATAGACTCTGTGCTCGGAGCGGATCAACTGGACCAAAACGGCCATCTTAACCGGGCATTACGGGATTAAAACAGAGAAATGTGGACAAACGTGGAGCATGAATGCAACAGTAACTCATTAAAATGCGATCGGATGAATGCAGGCTCATTAAACAACTTGTAACATGATACTCATTGCTTCGCACACTATTTACTCGACAATGTATATGTCATAAACACTCATCAGCATACCGTCATATCCGTTGCCTCTTCAGTAACCACCTTGCAGCGTTTCTCCGTCGTACCAAAGTAACAATAAAAAGTGTTGTAGCTGACCTTGATACAGACGTTCAGAATTAATCAGCGAAAAAAAGTTCCAAAAAAGTGAACCATCTCGACAAGGATTGTAAAGCTTAAGATTTCTATAATCTTTATCTTGTTGCTTTTCCCCACCCTCATAATTCCTGGACAATAAGTGAAGAGGTCTTTATTCAAGTGTTTTTTTTTTTTTTTACAAGCTTTGGTTTGAATGTCCGTTTGCTCTTGGTGGCAGGCTGAATACAGACCAAATACAAGGTCCAGGACTCAATCTCTACCACATTAAGTGCACTAGGTCTAGACATACCGACTTTTCCAGTCTGAATACACTCTTAAAATCGATCTGACTGGGAGCCAGTGCAAAGGTTTCAAAGTTTGAGCAAGTTGAACCCATTAATAGAATTTCTCATAACACTAGAATGTGTTATGGCTCATAGTAAACTCACACTTCTTACAACTTTCAGTCTTAAGGGGCAACATTTTTCAACACTTAAAATAAGATACATAACTAATATTGCATTTTTTAATTATTTAGAAGAAAACTTGTGCTTTTACATTTTATTTACCTTGAGTTTTAAAGTTATTCTCCTCTTAGCTCCACATTGCGTCTGCCAACGGATACGTCTCTGTAGCTGAGCTGCTACTAGCCAACAGAGCTGAGCTGGAGGTAAAGGACTCAGATGGATGGACGCCACTGCACGCTGCCTCCTGCTGGGGACAGGTCTGTACTGCATCCACATCAGAAACCCAATATTTTCATTTTTCTCTCTCCACAGTGTTTCATTTTCTCATTTCTAGATTCAAATGGTGGAACTGCTGGTGGCCCATGGAGCCAGTCTAAATGCAAAGTCTGTTCTGGAGGAGACTCCATTAGGTGAGAGGAATTTAGACTCTTTTCATAATTGAAAGATTTTGTTTATTCAACTCCAGGAGTTTTATTTATACAAACGAATGAGAAATGTACATTTCTGATCTATTTACAGATGTTTGTATGGATGAGGAGGTCAGAGCCAAACTGATGGATCTAAAGCACAAACATGACGCCATCATGAAGAGCCAGGACAGGCAGAAAGGCACTCTGCAAAAACGAGCGTCTAGTACTGGCAGTAGAGGGTGAGACAAGCGACTCAAGAGACCCAAAACAAGTTTAATGTGTAAAAGTAAAGGGTACAGACTGTAGAGCTAGGCTAACAACACATTTTAATCAAAATCTTATTATATTTGTTTAGAAAATGCTGTGTTGATTAGTTAATTACATTGTTGCGTTTTCCTTTAAAGTAAAGGGGTAAATCACAAGTGATGTGAAAATGGATGTTCTTGATCCCACCCAAAAAATACATTGATGTAAATTTGAAAAGTAAATAATAAATCTGTGGGGTTTTTTTAAACCATTTTTGAATAATCGATAATAATTTTGAATTAAAATCAAGACAATGTAGTTTTAATGGGTTAAACTAGAGACCCACTGAGCACATATAGAAAAGTTCAAACCCCACAGTGATTTCTTTCTGAGTGGTTCTCGTCTGTCTCCTCAGTAAGGTGGTGCGTAGGGTCAGCGTGAACGAGCGCTCCAGCCTGTACCGACGAGAACACCAAAAGGAGGCTATGGTGTGGCAGGAGCGCGACCGACAGCCCGAACCACACGATGATGATGAAGACAGACAAACGGATAGCGAGCTTCACCAGCACGCTGCTATGGTGATTAATTACACTGTTCATTCAGTGGCATCCAGAGTGTCCTGGACGCTCTCTTGAATGTACCTCTTGTTTCCAGATGGCTGGAGGAGCAGCAACATCACGCCTAGAGGAACTGGAGTCTGCTGATAGGAAAATTGCTTCTTGTATAGGCAACGGAGAGACCTCTGTTTCTCTGGCCTCCTCCGTCCCTGGAGAGCTTTGGACTGGAAGTGGTCTCATGGATCGCAGCGCCTCCTATCAGCTCAGCTCTGCGTCTGCATCCACGTCTACAGAAGGTGACGCTGTTGACAGCATGAGTCGAGAGAAATCCCACCACACCCTGGCTGACCTGAAACGGCAAAGAGCAGCTGCTAAACTGAACAAATATCCAGCTCCTCCTCCTCCTCTCCCTCCTCCGGTGGAGGAAGAGCCTTCTGTTGCAGCAGGAGCTGAGATATCAGCCACTCCAGCTCAGTCAGAGATCCAGATATCCCCCATCGCTAATGATACGGTTTCTACTAGTCAGGTATACTTTACTCCATCCAGCGGGGATCCTCCACTGCTGAAGCTTCGAGCCCCTGAGGAGGATCAGACCAGCAGCAAAGAGCCTTGCTGTGGCCTCATGTAAGCATCCTCACATTCTGTGAGCCTGCAGGCAACAGAAACCAGACCAGCTCTGCTTCAAAGGGATGAACGCCCTTTAAAGGAGCCACTTTAGTTGATTTTTTTTTTAAATCACTGATGATAGAAGCAACCAACTTTGGCCAGTAATGGGTTGAACCTCCAAACTGGAGTACCTAGTTTGAACTTTTTTTTTTTTAATTTATTTCAGGCACTTTGCATTCCTACTCACATTCAGGACTTAAGCTACAGGTTTCACAACGTTTTCAGCAACACTAGACAAATGTCTTATAACTGGACCATAAAAGATGATTTATTTTGATAAGAAAGTGTTTCTTTTTTTGTTGAATGATTAGTTTGAAGATGACATGCTTAAATGTGTGTCATAAATATTTGTTATGCTTGGAAGATGATTTGAAGATTTCTTTTTATAAACAAGTATAACTGAATGTACACAAAGGAATGACTGCTGCTCTGTTCAATCGTTTTCCATTTACTAAACTCAATTTTTTTGTTTTTGCTTTCTTAGTAAATGAAGTAGAATACATTTCAATCTTTTTTATGGTGATTTGTACATTTTTCAATCATGGCTGAAATGTTGGCTATTTAAACAAGTGGATAACTCTCCTGGACCTTTAGCATCACCGTTATTACCTTTACGAAAGAAAATCAATATTTATTCTGCCCACTGCGCATTTTTAGAACTTGATGTAAAGAAATTGAGATAACGTTAACATCAAACATACTTGTAAGGATGCTTTTCAAGGGTCAGTCCCTTTCTTAAAGTGGATTGTTATTGGTTTTTCAACACTTGCACGGACTCCCACATGTAAATGTGTTATTGGTGGGATTGAATGACCTTAATGTACTTTAAAATGCACTCCCAAAATTAATGTATTTTATTTCAGTTTTGTTAATGATTTTTAATTATTTCTGTTTAAAAAAACATAAAAGATTTTCACACATGAGTTTTTTATTTTTTATAACACAAATTCTTAGTATTCCTATTTCAAGAAGAAATCAAAATGTGTTGTTTGATTTTGTTTATATTGGCAGCCGGTGAAAATCGGCGGTCTTGATCTTTGACAGAATTTCAACCTTTCTGGCTTCCCTTGCGTTCATGCTAACAAGTTGCAATGTCTTCCCTCCGAATTCCTCCACCCCTCCTCGAACATTTTTCTGCCAGTTACATCAGACTCTCTTTTCATCAGCACGTTTTGAATGTCACAGACTGTTCTGATGAGTCTGCCAGGGCAGCAGGTGTCATGAAGAACCCTGCCGGTACTCAAAGTGGAACATTGAACACAAACCTTACAGCAGAAGTATTAGTTTTATCTAGACATATTAACCCAAGCTTTAGGTACTGACACCTAGTTGAATTCTCAGCAACATCTCTTATGTTTTTTTCTGAAACCTGTTGTGTGCAAGCATTTTATAATCAAAGAATCTGAGTCATAAAGCTCTCTCCAACCACGCTGGGAACGTAAAAATGCTGCTTATAATTTTCTTCTGTGACGTTGATTTGTTATTTGATGCTTCCAAAACCCCGTGCTGCATAGCACAAAAGTCACCGGAACATCACATGCTTGGATGTGAACAGTTTTAGTTTGGGGATATCAAGTGTCTCTCCCAAGATTTTTGAAAGCGTCTCGTGGTTCATCTCATCCACACACGCTATTTCTTGGAAAGACAACCAACTTGTTCTTCTACATTCTCACCTGGCTGGACTCGTGTGATTCACTGTTGTACCAGTGGTTTTTCTGTGGCATTCACCAATCAAACTTGATTTATAGAGCACTTGTTGTGCAACAGGCACAAAGGGTTTTACAGAATAAAAGACATTTTACATTTTTAAATAGAAAAAGTCTTCACACAAAATTAATCTTATAAAGCCTGATTCTTTAAAGGATAAACAGAAAATTACAGTTATTTAGAATTAAGATGTTTCCCAAACTTTTTTGATGAAAGAAATTGCAATATAGATATTATCAATTATCATATGTTGGGTGATTTAGCAAGTTTTTACTCACATCAATATTAGTTGAAGATGTGATTTCTCTTTATTTACTCACCGTCTCAATTTAGAAACACACACCACTCTTAAAAGAGTTTGGCTGTATTGTTAAAAAATAAAAAAGTTGCGTGACATGAAATATCTGCACATTAACCTCTATCAAGATTTACAGCTGAAAGTTGTGGTTTTCTGTTCCCATGAGGTCTATGGGGCAAAAGGTTTTTAATACTGCCCCAAAAAAGTATTCTTCCAAAGCATAAACACCTTTTTTCATTTCTGTATACCTAAACAAAAGCGTAGTGTAGCTATTCTTAAAAAAAAAAAAGTGTTGCAAAAGCCTAAAGTTATTTCCCATGAGGACAGAACTTGAAATCTGAGTAAGAAGTCAGTGTTGTTTTTCTCTGAGTGGTTCAATGTTGCATTTCAAATCCTCGGATATTTTTAAATGTTTGGGTCAAATAGCTGGTGTCCTTGTAAAAACATATAAAACACACATTTTAAATCAAATATAGGTTTTATGTCTTTTTGTGAATATAAGTTTGACGATTTATTCATGATATATTACAATGGGGTTTTTTTTATTGTTCAGCATCTAACGCATATTCGAATCAATTGTGTAAACAACTCCACCGCTATCTAACTAAAACAAACTTGTACCCATAAATTGTGAATTTACTGTTTGCCATTATTTTAAAATTGTGTTTTTTTTCTAGATACGTTTTCTTTTCACCTGTATGATGCTTTACGGAATGATTTTTAGAATTCATGTAATTTCCGACGGTCCGTGAAGGTGTCGTTGGCGTTCGGAGGCGAGGATCCAACCAGCCGCCGCCTGGGGCCAAAGAAGGCGGGGCGCGCGGCAAGGCTGCGAGCTCGCGCACACTCCAGCGTCAGTTGGAGTGAGAGGGTCGGTGGTTGAAAGCTGCGCTGACTTAAACTCTGAGCTCTTCTGGCTGCTGCTCCCGGTAACAACTGATAGGCTTTATCAACAGTGGAGCAGCTGCAGACTCTTCTTCACTTTTGACTCCTCTTCTGTTCTGTTCTGTTTTTTTCTGGGGGCTGGTTTTCAGAAGGGTGACTCCAAACAGCTCAACACCTCCCAAAATGTCCAGTCCGGCAGTGAACGGGGTGTCGTGTCGGGGGAAGGTGCTCACCCTCGACAGCATGAACCCCAATGTGCGGCGGGTGGAGTACGCAGTCCGTGGCCCCATTGTCCAACGGGCGGTGCAGATTGAGAAGGAGCTCAGAGAGGTACATTTTGCAACTTATGCGAAGTTTTTTATGTTTATTTTTATTTTAAAGCAAAAAAAAAAAAAAGTCACTTTTAGTGTGTTAGATGCTGTTTGTTTATGTGCACGTGTCCCGCACAGTGCAGTCCGTCCAGCTGTTGAGCTATGCAGCAGCTGGAATTTGACACCTCCTGCATTACAGACATGGATTTTGGCTTCAACTGCCTTTTGTGGAGTCATTTCCACCCCTTTTCCCTTAGAACATCCCTGTGTTCCTGATGAACTGGGAAAGTGGCTCTGCGTTTCCATTGCTCCTGGTTCTGCTGAAGAAATCTAAAAGGGTTTAAAATGCATTTCTGTGTCCTTTTGCCCGATGGGGCTGCAGAACTCTGAAGATGAGTATGTTGTGAAAGGTTGTTACATAAGATGAGAGCCTGCATTCACTCCTTTCTTTTGTTTGTCTGGCTTGCCCACTCTGAAGGGACAGTTCATTGGACCGGGCTGTGGGTGAGGCCCACCAAGAAGGCTCATCACAATCAGTTGGGAACAAAATGCTCACCGTCTTTCCCTCAGCTTTAAAACCTTTTAATGTATAACTACTGAAACAACATTGTGCAATTCTAGAAATGAACAGGTTGGAATTTGAAGAAGAGACATCCGTGACTGCTTCCTGTCAGATCTGTGACTGGAGCAGTATTAGTGGTGAATCAGCAGGTTTTATGCCTGTGTGTGAGTTTATGTGTTCTGGTTTTATGATGACTCTACGCTTATATCTGTTATGAGACTGTCTGCTCTGAAACCTGTCTGCTTTGGGACTATTTCCCATCTTTTTTTGCATCTAAATTCACACTTTTACATCTATTTCTACTGTCTTGGAGATAGTTGGTTGAGTCACATGCAGACATGAGCTCTGATTACTTCCCTGTTTGTATCACTCCCAAGTGAGTGGAGTTGGTTGAAAGACAGCTGTGTCACGAGACTCCGTGAGTTCTGGGCAGTGGTCAGAACAGACTCTATTCATTCTGGTGATCCGAAGGGAGGCTCGGTCCTGTGTGCTGCTCTGGCCTGTTTAATCAGCGCCTGGTGTTGACTGAGCGGGCCGTGAGAACAACCGAGCTCTTTGTGGTTCGATTTAAAGTGATTTGCGTTGCGTATTTAGATTTCAAACAAGCCCATTCTGGACTCGTGTTGAAAGAACACAATTCAAGGAGCAAATAATAGGAATAAGTCCTCAACGGAAAGGAAGATTATCCCATCGGTCACACAGAATGATCACAAAGGCATTTGAAAAACACAAAATAGTTGCATTATATTTAAAGTAGATATCTTTTCATAAAATAGATTCAGAAATAAGTTGTTTAAAACAAAACAATAAAAGCAAAACTTTTTTTAAAAAGTGAAATTTGACTGTTGCATTTTTAAACTTGATCAAATCAGACAGAAATCAGTCAATCCACAAAATGTATGCATTTAAATTATTTTACTTATTGCACACATTTGCTGCAGTATGGTGGTTGTTGTAATTTTCCCACGCTTCTGCAGTGCTTTGCAGAGCAGAACTGTCATTCGCATTAGTTCTGCCCTTTAAGCAACCGAAAAATTAAAATCGTCCTCCAGCCAAAAAAAAAGAAAACAGAAACAAGAAACAACAGTCGCTGTGTCTGGAAAGTCATAGCTTCTTACAATTTTGTTAAAAGTTTACCTAAATTGAAGGAAAAAAGTCAATTTTTTTTGCCCAGTGTCACGTTTGTAAGAAATCATCTGGTGTCACATGACCTCGTCTGACGAACAGCGCCAGCTGCATTCTGTTGGGATCCACACGGACCAAACCGGCACAAACCAGGACCGCTCGGATCGGTCAAAGAGCTCAAATGATGGGCTAAACCTTCAAAATCAAGTTGACAGAAGCAGATTCAACTGGTCGGCTCCGACTGAGTGGGTTGGAGGCCAGGGACAACCTCCCCCCCCTGACCCTTCACCAAAGCGGTGTGGGGGCCTTTAGAAAAACAGGGAGGAGCAAATGAAAGAAGATGCTTGAGTCAAGTGGGAAGGGGGGGTGTGCTACGGGTCACTGAAAAATGAATTTCAAAAGGTCAGACTTTGACCTACATTCTAGGCTTGCAAATGATAACGGACTTGTTCCGAATCCATCAAGTAACTTTCAGTGGAGACGGTTCAAGATCGTTTGATTTTGCTGAGATACTTTACTGATTCTGTCCCAGTACTGCAAAGTTCATTCCCCGCAGTATCAGGTCACAAAGGCCAACCGTCTCTACAGAAGCTCTGACCAGCTAGGGATGGTGAAATGAGGAAAACTTGGAATGTGCAATATTGGTGATCAATATTGACTTGCGATACAGGAACAAATAGCAAAACAAAAAAACAACAAACACATTATTTCATTGCAACCATTTTATTTAACTAAAGGCAATAGAACTTCAGTTAAACTCCAAATGATCCACACCTTCATAGGAGGCGGACGTCTTACCTAAAAGGGCTCCATCCGATTGGTCAAATGTGTAAAGGGCTTTATTTGATTAGTTAAATACTTCAAACTGCCATGAGTTTGTTTAAACGTGCAGAAACATTTAAGGTTTACTGCAGTTTACACACGTCTTTTGCTAAATGAGTATCATAAAGGCCGATATCATAAAGGCCCTTTACCAGCATCAGCGAAATGACAAAAACTTGATCGAATTAACCCAAGATAAATTGTTTTTTTAATCAATAAAATTATATTTCCTTTGCAGGGGGTAAAGAAACCATTCACAGAAGTCATTAAAGCTAACATAGGAGATGCCCATGCTATGGGTCAGAAACCAATCACCTTTTTCCGGCAGGTTAGTCTCATAAATCTGTCGCTCTGTCAAACATTTTATTTCAAGTTCAACAGAGATGGGTTGAATTTGCTCCATGATAGTTGGCTCTTCTTTGGTAGGTTCTGGCTCTTTGTTCTTACCCTGACCTCCTGGAAGACAACAAGTTTCCCGAAGATGCCAAGAAGCGAGCGCGGCGAATCCTGGACGCCTGTGGAGGCCACAGCATAGGTCAGACAGCTCCGCCGCCTCTGAATAAGTGCAGACTGATTGGGACAGTTGGAGCTAAAGTTCAATGTGCTGTGCTTGAAGGGGCCTACAGTGCCAGCCAGGGAATTGAATGCATCCGTCAGGATGTGGCACGCTACATAGAGAAGAGGGACGGTGGGATCCCCTCCAACCCTGACGACATCTACCTCTCCACCGGGGCCAGTGATGCCATTGTGGTATCTATCACATCCTTTCAAGCAGATGATTTACATTTTTAGTGTACGGTAGGATGAACATCTGTTAATAATATACTCATTTGTACTTTGCACATGTTCAAATTTACCCCGCCCACAGACCTTTGCCTCTGTGCAACCAGGTCATGCTTCTGCATTATCTGAAGACAGAGTTTGCTTGTTCATGAAAACATGCTTTTCAAGAGACACTATATTTGATCTACAGCACTGTCTTACTCAACCATCTGCAAAATCATCAAGAAAGTCATGGAGTTTCTATCGTTTTTAAATATGTACACACAACATCTGTTCTTACTCTTCAAGTTAAAACCGTTCTCTTTTCCTATTCCAGACCATGCTGAAACTGCTGGTGTGCGGTGAAGGTCGTGATCGCACAGGAGTCATGATCTCCATCCCTCAGTACCCTCTGTACTCTGCTGCGCTGGCAGACCTGGGCGCCGTGCAGATCAATTACTACCTGGATGAGGACAAGTGCTGGGGCCTGGATGTGGCAGAGCTCAGGCGAGCCTTGAATGCAGCGAAGCAGCACTGCAAACCGCGTGTGCTCTGCATCATCAACCCTGGAAATCCCACAGGTGTGCCTGATGTGCACAAGTTTTCTGATAACAGCGGTCCGTTGTTTATCACGAGAGTTGCTTTCTAAAAATAAGGTGAAATTCACCAAGTAGGGTTATAGATGTTTTACAGCTGTAGAAACCCCTTACTACACACTTCATACACTTTTCTCAGACTGAAATAAAGATTTTCACACTTGTTAAAATTCTTGAAGTTCAAACCGTCATAGAAAAGTCCAGTGTTATAGAATGAAAGCAAAGATCTGCTCACAACCGAAGATTTATGTAGATTTGGTGAACTCTTATCTTATTGGTGAGATTGATAGACAAGATCAACAGCCAATCAGAACGCAGAACACAGTGGGCTGTTTAAATAGAAAAAAATTGCACACAAAAAAATCCATGAAGCGATGAGACTGTGACCTGTATCGTTGTACTTCCGTTTTTTGTGATAATTTAGCATTTAACCCTTGTATTAGCATTATACTAGTTTGTTTAGCCATTTGAATGTCTAGTCCCTATAAGAAGTGATTTTGTAATCACCACTCTTGTTGTTGGACAGGTCAGGTCCAGAGCAGGGATTGCATTGAAGACGTGATCAGATTTGCCAAAGAGGAGAACCTCTTCCTCATGGCTGATGAAGTAAATGCCTCGTTTGTACTCACAGTATTACATCTTTATGCACTAATCAACATGTCAAGTGTAAAACAATTTGACCACCTCTCTGGAAGGATTCTCCTGTATCATGAAGCCTTTTAACCTTTGCAGGTCTACCAGGATAATGTTTATGCAAAGGGATGCAAGTTTCACTCCTTTAAAAAGGTGCTGTTTGAGATGGGTCCAGAGTATTCCAGTTCATTAGAGATGGCCTCCTTCCACTCCACCTCCAAGTGCTACATGGGAGAGTGAGTATCTGCACCTCTACTTTGACATTGATGCGGATCAATGGGCAAATGTCTGACAAGTGTTCCAGCCAACCTGCCATTGAAGCTCCTTATTGGCTGAACACGCCGGATCCAGATAATCAACAGCGAGATAAGGCAGGGTTTCTGGAAATTCAGCAGGAGGCCGGCCCTCGAAGCCTGGATTTGGACACTCCTGCCATAGATTTTCACTGATGAGTAGAACATGACAATACACCAACTTATAAGTTCAGGTTTAGCAGTGTTTGACTGAGAGTGAATAAATTACCTTTTTGTCTCCATGAAGTTTCAAATGCACCACAGAAACCTCACTAATCATATTGAAATTACATTCATGTGCAAATAAAGTCTGTTTTCTACAAAGTAAGACAGAAAACTAATTTAAACACGATGAACTGACTGTAGATAAAACTAAGAAATGCGTTTTGTGAAAACAATTGTTAGCATTTGCAGACTTTTTATGCTTTGTAAGTTGCTGAAGTTTCAACAAAAACATGTTCTGTGTGAAGTTTGTTTAATTATAAATTTAGAGCAGAATTTTTAAAAAAGAACGGTTATAGTTGTGAAACTATTGTAGACATTAATGGAAGTTATTGCACAAGGAAGAAAGATCAATAGGTCAAAGCAGAACCAGACTCATATTTCTGTTTATTTTTAAGAAGTGTGTTTAGATCCTTTCTTGTTCGAGCAGATGTCTGCAGGTTCTTGTCATGAAGGAACCTTAAGATGTTTTCAGCTAAACACAACAGATGTTTTACAATGTTGTGTAGCATTTAAAGACCCACTCTATTGATAATTAATTGTGTTTTTGGTGTTTAACATGTTCTTGTGTCATTTTTCTGATGATAAAGAGCATGTATAAAGAAAACTAAGCTTAAATTGCATTTCTGAGTGTTGCATTATTCAAATATTTGTGTATCAGGAGCATATAAATAAATGTCAGCTTAAAATACGCTGGACCGGCCACAAGCTCCCTGCTCTGCTCCATTCTGAAGCAACTCAGGTCTCAGGAACTACTGCTACGCTGCAGGAACTATTTTCTAGAAAACGATACAGGATTTCTGATTTTGGGCCAAAGCGGCATAATCACAATTTAAAGACCACTGGGAGTGCTTTTAAAATAAATCAAAAGATGAACAGAGTGGGGCTTTAACATGTTTTTTTTTTTTTTTTTTGGTTAAGATAAAAGCACACACGTTTAAAACTCTGCAGAGCAGCATTAAGCTTTACTCAGAGTTATTTCTTTCTTTTCTTTGCTGAGGTGTGCTTTTATTGCATTGATACTAACCCCTTGTTTGCTTTTTCATTGTGCTCTGTTTGTCAGGTGTGGATTCCGTGGAGGATACATGGAGGTGCTCAACATGGATCCGGAAGTGAAGGCTCAGCTCACCAAGCTGGTATCTGTGCGTCTGTGCCCCCCTGTCTCAGGACAGGCAATGCTGGACCTGGTGGTGAACCCCCCACTGCCCGATGAGCCCTCCTATGCTTCATACCTAAAGGTCTGAGAAACACATCACATTTAATTGAATAATTTGTGATTACCTTGCGCTAAAAGGTTTTAGCCTTGAAGAAAACAGGATTTATGTCTCAGCCAGTTTTAAAACACATTCCCTGTTTACACATTGTGCATCAGAGGTCAGTAAACTGCTTCACCTCGTGTTTGCTCAGCTCACATATAACTCTGAAAATCCTTCCCTGCAATCTGTCACTTATAGATCGTTCTTATACATATTCATACATATACCAGTTGTAATTCAGAAAGCTAAGCTTATTTTTCTTTTAAATGGCGCGGTTGTGAATTGATGCTTTATAAACAAACTATATAAAATTGTTCGCTGAAAATAATAATATTTAATGGAATTTGAGCCTCAGAGGGTTGAAGGACTTTTACTGGCTGTGTCTAAAAAAACTTTTCTATAAACATCATATTTTTGTCAGAGAATAAATGCAAAGATGATTGGGTTTCTATGCAGGAAAAAATACATTTTATTCAATAGAGGATTCTTATCTTTGTACACACTGGTCATCTCCTCCTCCATCTAGCTGTTTGACAGCATGCTAACGTCATCTTACCAAACAAGTTTCCCCTGTTACATCAAAGGAAGTCTCGACAGATCTCAGGAGACCTCATTAGGAAAAAGCAGCAGTTCCTGATGGTGACTCCCAAAGGTTACTGAAGGAACCAGCTGCCGGAGCCTCCAGAAGCTGTTCAGTGGAGTACATCTCGTTCCTGTGCCCAAGTCAGCATGACCTGCTTAGCAAAATGACTACAGTTATCAGCATCACACAACATGAAGAATGATGGATTTTCCTCCATTTAAAGCCCCACTTCATCATAGATCTGTACCAGAAGTAGTTAAGTGTGGAGGATACAGCCCCCTACCTGTTACATTGTGTATACATTGTTCTCTAAATCGTGCTTCACCCTTTTGCGATCTCACCGTTTGGTGGATTTATTTATTTATTTTTCTTAAATAGCACACTGTGTTCTGCCTCCCCATGTGCCATGTGCCATGTTCAGGTTGCTAAATTTACACCAATTTTTGATGATCTTTGTTTTCATTCTATAATACTGGACTTATTTTTTTACAAAGGTTTGAACTTTGAGAGAAAAGTGTGAAAATATTAATATCTGTCTGAAAAAGAAAAGTCTTTAGTGTGGAGATTTACAGCCTTAAAACATCAGTAATTCCACTTTTTTGGGGTTCATTAAACACCATCAGCTCCCACCTTCTACAAGATAAACTGGTGAAGATGGCAGTGACCCCTTTGTCTGGGGTCGTGGACACATCAAAACCACAGTATGTCAGGCTATTGGGTTGCAGCTCTGGAAAGTTGGATTGCAACACAGAAACTCCACGGGGCCCTTTTTTTGAAGCCCTTTCTGTTCTGTTACACATGTCAAACTTTAAGAACGACTCAGAATCCCCCCACATTCAGAGGAGTTCTGACACTGCTGTGGTAGCATGTGTGAGGTGGAGCCTGTGGAGGCCTGTGGGGACTGGAATGAGAGGAAGGGCCTCTTTCTGAGCACCGCCAAGACTTCCAGGAGTCACTGTCGGAAACATCCCTGCCTTCAGTCTGGATAAAGGAAATTGAGCTGCTGCGGTCCTACAAGACCCTTGGGGTTCTTTTGGATGAGATGCTGAACATGTCCCTCAACACACCTTTACACCTCCTTTGATATCTGCAGCAGCATGCTCCACATGTTTTACCGGATTGTAGAAGCAACTGCCTTCATGTAAAAAAGACCGGCTGCAAGAAATTGGATGAACGGATTCTTGGGAACGTTTGTTTTCCTCAAGGGTGTGATGGAGATAAGGCTAAAAAGTAAGTTCACTGTCATCATGGAAAAAATTCCTAACATTGAGACGTACAACTCAAAGATGAAGAACTGCCTTTTGTTCCAACAACCATCCGACTTTACGACGTCTCAGTCGTTCCACGTTGACTGTACAACGACTGGCCAAGGTTGTCCAATTTGTCTCACGTTTAACTGGGTTTTAATTTTACGACTTTACAAACTAATTTATTTGTTTTGGAAGTTGTAAGTTGCTGGTCAGGGGAATTTTCCTGGTTGGGATCAATAAAGTTTTATTCTATTCTACCCTTTTACATCTTCATAGGGTTTGGAGTACAGATATTGCACGATCTCTGGCTCTCTGGCTCAATGAATATCAGGACAATTAGATTGAAATTGAAAGTGTGTTGTGTGTCTCTTTAACCACAAGGGGACAGAACAAACATTGAGTGTTCTTAAGGAACTGGATCATTTACAAGCCCATAATTTTACCAAATGCATACATCTTTGATATAATTTAGTGTCTGTATCTAGCATCTGCTCATCCTCAGGTGGTTGGGGAAGATTTTGGCTTTGGTTACAAAAAAAACCTTCACACTTTTTACCAAATAAAATGATGTAGTTTATTTGAATTTCTGTGTTGATCAGTTGGTTTCTTTGTAAATATACTAAGTATTGTGAGGTTTAAAGATTCCGTGATTGATGGTTTGAAAACATCTGGATCATTTTTGAATTTGTGGAAGAGCTGCCGGTTTCTTTTCCGCTTTATTAAAAAACGAAACAATTAAGTAACATGAGACTAATCTTCTCTTATTTCAGGAGCGGACAGCTGTTTTAGCTGCTTTAGCTGAGAAGGCTCGTTTAACCGAGGAAATGTTCAACACAGTCCCTGGCATCACCTGCAACCCTGTCCAAGGAGCCATGTACACCTTTCCCCGCATCACCCTGCCTCAAAAGGCCATCACCAAGGCTCAGGTAAGAATTAATTTATCCCTATGTTTTTGCTAAAAAAAAAAAGTTGCACACCTTTAAATAGTGCACGTCTGTAGGAGGAGGGCCTGGCTCCAGACATGTTATACTGCATGAAGCTACTGGAGGAAGAAGGAATCTGTTTAGTGCCAGGAAGCGGCTTCGGCCAGAAGGAAGGAACCTTTCATTTTAGGTACCAACTTTAGATCTCATTGTCAATTTGTTCCCAATTTGTTGTACTTTACCTTCTTATGTACCCCAATCAAGGATTTTGTCATAAGTTCTAACCAACGGTCACTTTTCCTCCAACCAGGATGACCATTTTGCCTCCGACTGAGAAACTGAAAGTGGTGCTGCAGAAAATCCGGGACTTCCATTTACGGTTCACACAGGAATTTTCCTAACAGGCTCCTCTATTGTAAGCACCGGTGTGAACATTCTGCAGCGATCCCTCAACCCACCAAAGACCGCATCTTTTACTGTGCAATTTTTCCAGGTTTTCCTCAAATCAGTACAGAATCCTAAACCAGTTTTTCTTGTTAGGAAGTAAAAATATAAAAGACCTCCTGTTCTTATGTATAGATGTAATAAAATAAGCTGTTAACAAGCCTAATTCTGCTAAATGCATCACTTAAGAATTTGCAGCAAGCAGTAACAGGCTGAATAATTTTTAAAGAGTAGCAACACTTTGTAAGGTACTTTGATAGTCCAGGTCTTAAATGTCTATTGAAATACTAATTTTTAAACTTTTCTTAAATGTGATTGTATGAAATGTGTGCATTTCAGGCCCTTCTTATTAAAAATGGATTTCATTAGAAAGATCTTGTCTTGATTAAATATAAAAAAAAGATAGGAGTCACTCCTGAGTGTTGGTCCACCATCTTTCTTGGTTTTTATTTTAAAAATTGTCAGTGCTTACATGCTTTTGAAAAACAGAAGGAATCTCTAGGTTGAACAGAAACAAAAAAAGGATGATCAAGTCGGGGAATCATTTCTGCAACTCAGTAACACCACTTCTTCCCGTCACCCACCCGGACTCTTTGAACAGCTTCATCAGGCGCTTAGCCCAAGCCAAGTGTAGTTAGTCCTCAGATCATTTGAAGGAAAAAGTCTCATAGTTCATCTCTCTGCTGTAGCTTTGTGGCGTGCTTTTCCAAAAAGTTGCTAAGCCCCTCTACCGTTCTGTCTCCTCCTTCCAATTTGATGGGACTCTGCTTGCTGTTTGCCGGGGCGAAGTATATCGTAGGAAAGCCCTCCACTTTGTAATTGTCATTTGGAATGTCATTAGCTGTGGCGTCCATCTTGGCGATCACTAGGTTCTTCTCCTTTTTGTATTTTTTGCCCAAAGACAAGTAATCAGGCTCCAATTTTTTACAGTGGCCGCACCAGGGAGCATAAAACTCAATCAGGACGTCCTTCTGGGTATCCATGACGATTTCATCAAAGGTTTTTCCAACCACTACCTTAACCGGTCCTTTGTTGCTCTTCGGCACAGGCTGGGACTTGATGATGGGCTTCAGTTTTCCTGTAAATATTAACAACCAAGAGTCATTAGAAACTTTAAGATAATTAAAGTTACATAATAAGCAAATAGAAAAGAAAAAAACAGCTTACCTTTCTTAAAAGATATCACAAAGTCTCTCAGCACCTCTGAGTCAAAGTCGTCCGGCTCCATGGCAAACTTTTTGCCTCCTTCCGCCATGATTCCAGCATTGACCTCCTCCCCGCTCTCGCTCAGACCGAGGCTCTTCAGCTCATCAGCATAATCCTCCTCATCTGCTATGACAAACACGTACTCGGGGAAATCTTTGGCCACCTCCAGAACTTTGGACCTCCAGAACTGGGTAGCTGTTAAACAACAAAAATAAGTTGCATCAAGAAACTTTTTGCACAGAATCATGAAAAATCAAACAGGAAAAAGTTTCCTAAAAAAGACACACCTTTTTTATAGTCAAAGCTGAAGTCAACTCCATAGTAGACAACCACCATGGGTCTCTTGCTGTAGCGTTTTGCATCATTGCTTGGTTTTCTGTGCCCCACAAGAGGAATTGAGTGTTTCTGGAAGAATTCTTGCATTTCTGATGCAGACGTCGAGTCCTGCACAGGACGAGAAATCAAAAACGTTTAGAGATAAAACTAAATGCGGGTGGAGGGACTGCATCTGATGCTCAATAAAAGAAAGAAATTCAAACATTTATACTCTTAGATTTGAACAAATGACAGTACGTTTGATTTTGCGCAGTTACAAAAATGATAGACATTTTTAAAAAGCAAGTAGTTTTGAGCAGGAAGCAATACCTTTACAGTGAGAGTGTGAGACGCTGGCTCGTATTTTGAGTGGAACTTTTCCGGCTGAACGATGACAATCTGACCAGGAGAAGCTTTCAGGAGTTTAGCTACATCAGAGCTGAAGGAATGACGGAAGGTGAAGTCTTCCCTCAATGTGTTACCTTGACATAGAAAAAAAAAAACCTCTTTACTCATTAAATTTTTTAAAAAATATTTGAGAACTTTAATGGAAAAATAAAAAGGCATTTAAAACTAGTTCATATTATTGGTTTTTCCTTTTTTTTTTTTTTTTTTTTTTTAATCTTGACATCCAAAATACTTTGCCAAATGACCCAAAAACTACTCACAGGCTTCTGTGTAAAGCTCATAAGCGGAATCTTGCTCATTGGAGAAAATGCCAACTATGACAGCATCGTCGCCATCCTTTATGAGCTCCTGCACCTGCTTCACAGCCTGGACTTGCTTAGATGGAGGCCCTGCCTGCTCTCCCATGTGTTCCACAATACCTACAAGGTAAGACCATCATCAGCACCCACAGGAAAAAAATACACACATTTTCTTTTTTTTAAATAAAAAAAAAAAGCCAGGGCAAACACAAAACACATACCGTACTTCTCTCTGGGCCCGCTGTACTCAAACGCTTTGCCTTTTCTGAAGATCTTCAAGGTGGGGTAGCCATTTACACCATAACGTTTGGCGAGCTCAACTTCAACTGTGGCATCCACCTTTGCAAGAGGAATGGGAGGCGTGCGCTCGCTCAGTTCTTTAGCTGCCTTCTCATACTCTGGAGCCAGACGCTTGCAGTGTCCACACCTGCAGGTCAGTTCAACAAAGACGACAAATATTTCACATTTCTCCACTGGAATGCATCTTTAAACTATTTTACTTTGAACATTTACCATGGAGCATAAAATTCCACCAGGATGATGTCGGCGTTGTTCACTGTGTCATCAAAGTTTTCCTGCGTCAGCACCAGAGTTGCATCTGGAGGGGGCTTCCAGTCTGGATGAGCCACCTCTTTTACCCGCTCCACAATGGCTGCCAAACAAAAACATGATCATTACCAGCCATGAACATCAAAAATAAAAGCAATTCTAAATTAAAGCCGCAAGCGGCATTATATAGCCCACAGGCGCTACTCGCACCCACCCTTGTGGCTGCTACCCGCATCACTTGTCCTGTCTGCCCTGCAACCCCACATGTGACAAATTCATGAAGGAAATAAAACGAAAAAAAAAAAAAAAAAACACAGAACTTATTTTTCAAATTACAGCTTTTCTGCTGGGTTTTATCTCCATAGCAACCATCTTCTGTTTTGGTCACCTAGAGGTGACAAACAGGTCTATGGATTTTTTTTAAGAAGAATCAAAATAAGTAAATTTGGGGATTTCTGTGGCAACTGAGGTTTTCATATTGTGCGTTATGTTGTTTTGGACAGTTTGAGCTTAAGATGAATGTATTTAACAATATTCTGGAGAAAAATGTGTAAGCTAAAAGGGAAAGCCATTTTTGTGAGCTCGCCATGCTAACACAATTTACAACATGTTTCCCCAAGTAGTTTTCCAAAAATGTTAATATATTAAAATTCCTATGGATCTTTGGACATGACATTGAACAAAAAAAAAAAAAAAAAAAAAAAAAGAGTTCCCTCAAATTACCAATCTGTGTGAAATGATTAGTATTTTGTGCGCACAACTTAGCATTCATTCAAGATGTAAATTTTACATCAAATAAATGTGATATTTCACCAACAAAAAAGCTCTCAAAACTATTGATGTGTAATTCTGTGCATTTATTTGTTATGCTGGGGTCAAAGGTCAACAAAACTTTATCTTTGGTGTTTTGACTTAACCTGGTGGTGTATGTGCAAAATTTTGTGAAGAATGCTCGAACAATTTTTTTTTCCTTATTGTGGGAAAATGTGAGCATAGCCAAAATTCACATTTTCCCACAACATTGGTTACAAATCCCATGGCCATCCCATAGTATTTTTTTATAATTACTTTGGATTTCCTTGACACGTCTTTTGGTTTAAATTATGGATTTTAAACATTTTTTAAGCCCCATCAGAGATTTTGGCCCCATTCATTATTTTTCTGACAATTCACCTGCTGTGATGTCATCCTTTTTTGGAGGGGGTCGTTCACTATGCACAAAATACATGTTCACTGGGTACTAGGTGCTGGCAAATATTGGTGAGTTTGAGTTTGTGGCAAAGGTGACATTTTCACTCAGAAGAATGGAAAAAAAAATATTATGGTCCATGCAGTCCCTGCCTGCTGCGGAACATAACTAATAAAACTGCAGTCCCACCTTTCTCTGTTCTTGCTCCATCGTAGTCCACAGCCTCCCCATTTTTCAGGATCTTGATGGTGGGATAACCCGAAACATCAAATTTGCTCGCCAGCTGACTGGCTTGTGTTGCATCCACTTTGGCCACAGGTATGGAAGGATCATTGTCCTTTAGAGTCTGAGCAATTTTCTCATACTCTGGGGCAAATTGCTTGCAATGGCCACACCTGATGAATCAAAATAAACAGAAAGAAGTGAGTTTTTGACTAAAAACTTTAGCTTATGAGCTTTGAATACACTTTTTTAGGGGGATTTGAATACTAAACACACCATGGGGCATAAAACTCCACTAGAACTGTGTCTTTTCCCTCGATGAAGGTGTCAAAATTGTTATCGGTGAGAACAAGCACCCCGTTCTCCTCTTTCACCTCCTTGTCATCCTCCTCCTCATCGTCATCATCCTCATCGTCACTGTCCTCCTCAGCAGCCTCCTCTTTGGTTTCTTCAGAATCTTTTGTCAAAAACAAAGTGTGAACATACAAGACAAGCAAACTCTTGCCACAAGTTGATTTTAAAGCTACATGTTTGGTTAATGTTTTGTCTCTGTAGAGCCACGTAGCTGCATACCTGCGCGCGTGCTTTTGTTGACATAGCTTTGCATGCTAAAGGGGCTAATTAAGATTCCACAGGGACTAAGCTAGCTTCACAGCTCAAGAAACGCTGGACCGTTACCTGGCTAACAGTTATAACAGCTAATTAAATGCAGTATTTTCCTGGAAAAACTCACACTTACCCTCTTCACATTTAATAAAAGGTGCAAAATGTGCAACGCCGAGCAGCACAATCAGCAGCAAAGCAACCTTCCTCATTCTTCCCGCGTGAACGACGTGCTGCTCCCGGTAAATCACTCAGCTAACGGCGCGGGTGTAGGTCATCAAGGTGCTTCACACGCCTGTTCCCCCAGATCAATACTGATTTGTGGCAGATCACGCCTCAGTTCGTGGTTTCATACAAACTTGCGCTCTGAGAGCTCACACTCCTCCTCCGGTCTGGAACTTGTCTGACTTGCCATGTTCTGATTGGCTCCCTGTGTCCAATCACAAGTTGCCACTCAATTCCTGACTCCGAGACGTTGATTAATCTTATTGGCTGGTGGTCTTTGTTGTCTGCTTGGACCTTCTTTGGCTCACCCTGCACTGAGGAGTCTGACAAACTTTGGTCAAACAAAAAACTTTTTAAGGTCACGTTTTCACATTTGATATAAAAATATATTCACTCTTATTTCAAAGAAACACGTTTAAATTATGATTCAACTCACAATTCCCCTAAAAAGTTTATAGATTTTCTTTTATTTTTTCACTAAAACATTGAGGGTAACAGCGGTGGAAGCTATGCTGAAGTCAGAAATGAGCAACACTATGGTTTCATGCCAATTAAGAAAACGTCAGATGCAATATTTGGTTTAAAGACCCACGCTGATATAAATCCTGTTTTTGGTGTTTTTTGTTTTTTTTTACATGTTCTTGTTGCATTTTTCTGATGATGGTGGACACAAGCGAAGATTTCTGAATATGTTTTTAAATTAAAATCATTAAATTCATAACAAAATCATCAAAGGAGACGAAAAAATGTGGTTGGAGAAAGCATGTAAGTGTGACGTAGAAGCAACAGTAGTCATGCCCACTGCTCTACCATTAGATTGCATCCACTTGTAGACGACTAGATTCATGTATGTCTTCGTTTTCCACATCCGAGTTGGCATCTGGCTCAAAACTACAAATTACAAAACTACAGTATTGCCATTTTTGTTGCACCAGTAGTGTTAAGTTGTGTAGGGCTGCCTGTCAGTTAGCGGGAGAGCATATAAACAGATGAATGATGGAAAATGGGGGCAGGCTTACTCGACGCCAACAGTAAACTCACAACTCAGAGGTGCATTTTAAATGAACACTTGCCGCTCTGCCGAAACTATGTCCTAGAAAACGACACAGGTTTTTTGATTTAGGATAAAGATGATATGATCATAATTAATTCTTCAATTCATTCAGTTTAAATAATCTAAATCTCAGCTTTCATCTGTCTCCTCTGGTGTACCCCAAGGTTCTATCCTTAGTCCTCTTCTTTGCATCACTTACCTCCTACCCCTTGGCAATATTTTCCATAAAATTTAATAACAATGTTCAATTTTTTTAGGATGACCTACTCTTTCTATCTAGTAAACCTGACTCTTCTCTTACACCTTCTTCCATCACCTCCTGTCTGTCTGAAAATTAAAAAACTGGTTCAAACTTCCTGTAACTTAATAGTGCTAAAAACAGAACTACTTCTTGTTCTAAATTCACCCTCTCCAAAGTTACAAAATTTTATTTTTCCTGACTGTCACCAAGAATGAAAGGAAAAGTTTAGACGACTGTGGTGACAGCAGCCATGTTTTTGGTTTGATTTGGAGGAGGCAGAGCTGGAGATGTTGAGGTTCTCTTTGGGAATGATGAGGATGGATAGGATAAGGAAGGAATCCATCAGAGAAACATCTCATGCCATGTCCAGGGGTGAGGACCAAGGTCTGCATTCATGTTTGTTTCCCAACATTCCCTATTTATGCATGTTCTGATTGGGTGGACACACCTGATCCAGGTAATCAGCCATGAGGGCAATATTTGGAGGGTGTAAGGGCAGAGATGTTTGTTCAGCTTAGTCTGTTTAACAACCAGCTTTTGTTTACTTTTACATGTTTGACTTTTTGTTTCTTTCAATATACTATGTCAGTCCAATGAGACGGCTATGGCTGCGATATTGGGCTATATAAATAAAATTGAATTGAACTGAATTTGGAAAACATGCAGACGCATCGAGCTTTGAGGTCTGGAGTTACCAGGTCTTGGCTTAGGCTATTGGTTTTATTAAACCTTTTTTGTAACAAATATGACTGCATGATACTTTTATGAATAATCACAGGTTTAAATACACTTTTCAGTTCTTTATTTGAACTAATTTCAATCAAAAAAACAATATGTTAGTGGTTATGTTATGTTCCCTGCTCGGTATGGACCAAAGCTTCCACCATCACTACATGAGAATGAAGAGCTCCACTGCTAGTCATTTTTTCAGTCCAGTGTTCATCTGTGCTCTCACGATCATCTTCTCTCCAAAGCTTTTTAGAAGGTCTTGATTCTTTGCATCCCACACTGCATCTGCCTCCATGATGTTGGGCCTCTTGTATTTCTGGTAGTTCAAACAGGGACCTGTTTGTTTGATATTAGTCACATTTAGGCTAAAGTTACCATCCTTACATCTTCTACAAGTAAAATGATTTGTACACAAACAATAATATTTACCTATCGAAGGGAAAAGTCGGTGCAGTCTCTCCTTGATCCACACTCAGCATCCTCGCAGAGTCCTAACACAGTCATTGTGTTCCAAATGGTTGATTGGACATTTTAAATATGTGTTTCAAAGTTGCACATAGTTGACACAGCTGTCTAAGTTACCTGTGAGTTTTCTTTACAGAGTTCAGTTGGAGTTGAGGCGACTAGACTTTCCACATCTTTGTAAGTCTGGAGTTTGGGGGGCAGAGAGTGGTGCAGGCTGTTGGAGAGGGCATTGAGTTTGAAAAGTAGTTCATCCACTAAACTCTCACACTCCTCAAGACTATAGGTCTGAAAAAGAAAAATGAAGCAAGAACCCATGGAATTGGTGAAGCTGTGATGCTACGTTCACATCGCTCTCTGCTATGCACGTGTAAACAATGCATAAAATAAAAAGTCTATGAAAACGCGGGTATATGCGTGTTTCTGGCTTTTGTGTTCAAAACTCCCACAGTTGCACATCGCTACATACGTTTTTCAGACCATTTTTAAGCTCTTCATACAAAGCAGGTGGTCAATGAATGCACGTTCAAAGTTATACCAGTTGAACTTTCACCACTCAAAGACTTAGATTTGGTAGTGACGTATGGATGGGGTCCCTTTTCATTCAATGTAGTGGAAATTGATCATGGAGGAGAGAGGAATAATTTCGGTTTGTGCTCGGCCGGAATTATAAGACACCAACTTTTTCATATGTTGGAATAGAGCTGTGAAGGAAAACTCCTAGAGCAAGATTCATGAGATTTGGACCGCTTCGACATTTTGCACCACGCCTCTTCCAGCTGCAGGTCCATGCGCCAATATCAGGTAGCGACAGTCCGAATTTAGCCAATTCTAAATTGTTGAACGTGCGCCCCATGCCAAGTGTAAATGTAGCGTGAGAGTGTTAATAATGCTGCAACTAGTAACATCTCTTTGTTTGTTTTATCAATCTAAAGGACTTATCAAAAAAATCTGAACTTAAAGCCAGTAGAAGCAATCTTACTAAAGATACATTTTCTTGAGCCTACAAAAAGCTTGTAAAACGTTTATTAAATGGCAATAACCTGATAATGATTTCATGTTCTTGCTTATACCTTGTTGTAATGGTAGAAATTTCACCTTTTGTCTCATAGACACTATGATGGCAAAGTTGTACAGTAAAAATGATTTTTATGGTAACATCAACACAAGTGGGTATAAAATAATTCCAGAGATCGATTTGTTCTCACTTTCTGTTTGTAACAATCAGCTACTGTTTTTCTGTTCATTCCAGTGAACTTCTGACCGATCCAGTCCAATACTTCTCTGATAGTCAGTTTGTTCTTCCTGCTGTGAGAATTTGTCCCTTTTCTGATCGTCACACCAAAAACCTGAAAGACAGATGTGTTGCTGTCAAAACACAATCATCCAAATTCCTAACTTTTTAAAAAGAAACTTTGATTAAACTTTGACAACAAATGTTTGACCATTGAAAATATGCAGATGTGTACCATTGCTGTCAGCATTGCAGAAGATGCATAGAGAAGCCCAAAGTAATAAAAATCCCTCCACAAACAGATGAAGCTCCTGGATTTTTGTAGACTCCAGAAGTGGCAAAGCACTGTTTGAATGGAATGAAAGGTCCTCTCTATGTGGAGCAGCCTCCCCATGCAGGAGAACACCCATAGAAGGAGAAAGCCTGATATCTTGAAGCAGAAGACAAGGCCGTTTGGGTCATAATTGTGAACAGAAATAACACACAATGTTGAATGAAAGTGTGATCATAGTAGGCTACTGAAGTTGTTTTATTTTTAAAAATATATTATGTGTTTACCGCCGGCCATAAAAGGCTGGAGAGCGATAAAAGAGGGACAGAGGGAGCTAGGATCCGGTTCACCCTGAGGACAGTGACACACTTCACAGCCAGAAGGAAAAGGATAATGCCACGTAAGGTACGAAAAAACTGTGGAAAAAAAAAGTACGTCATGGAAAAATTATTACATCTGTTAAAGATCCACTCTGATAACCTTTGGATCTATTTAAAACTGTTCCCAGTGGTCTTGAATTATGATTTACCTGTGTCGTTTTCTAGGACATAGTTTCTGCAGAGCAGCAGTAGTTCATCAGAAATTTGTATCTGAATTGTGGGCGGGACCGTTGGAGCAGAGTAAGCCTGCTCCCGTTTCCCCATCATCCCTTTGTTTACACTCTCTTCTGCTACCTTCCCTCACAATTCCAACCAAACTTTATCAGTGCAACAAAAATGGCGAGCAATATCTGAGCCATCCAGCCATGCAGTTTTGAGGCAGATGCCAGCCCAGACGAGGAAAACAAATATATACATGGATGTATTTGTCTGCAAGTGGATGCATCAGAATGGAGGAAAGTAGGGAACTTGTGGCTTGCCATTGTGTGTTGCATCTACAGGTTTTTTCCACTTACATTTTTTTTCTGCTCCTGATTCAAAACAATTTGTACAAAGAACTACACAGAAATCCTATTTTAATCTTAATTTTCTTTATATGTCCTACATCATGAGAAAAATGCCACAAGAACATGTCAAAAACGCCAAAAAACACAATTTTCATCAAAGTGCATCTTTAAGTAATTAACATCCCTTGTGTGAATAAAAATAGAATTTCCTTCTAACTTGTTCCAAGTTGGCGAGGGAGCTAACATCCACATGTCCTCTGGGGTGTATCTGTAGCCTCTTCACAAGTTCCATCACTATAACGGGGCG
Source organism: Oryzias celebensis (assembly GCA_014656515.1). Taxonomy (NCBI): domain Eukaryota; kingdom Metazoa; phylum Chordata; class Actinopteri; order Beloniformes; family Adrianichthyidae; genus Oryzias; species Oryzias celebensis. The sequence continues at coordinate 35,756,223 of BNCR01000012.1, forward strand.
ATAGATGTAATGGACGAAATACACCAGACTCACAATCAGCAGGCTGACCTGGAAAAAAGACAAAGTGGGGAAGCGTTCTCTTAGCTGAGCCGCAACCTTTGGAAGCTTGTCTCTGTGTGCTTTAGCTGGCAGGTATGTTAGCTTAATGGTGACAGGTTGGTTTACCCTTTCAGACAGGTCAGTGTGAACTTGTTTGCTTTGGTATGAGGCCCTGCTTGTATGTCTGGATGTCCAGCTTGTGAGTAGGTATTTTTAAACAGACACACTCACTTCCATGCTGATGGAGGTTGTCTTCCAGTATCCTGTCAATCCTTGCTGAGCTGCAGTGACCACTTGGTAGTAGAGATTTACAAGAGACAAGAGAAGAAACAGGAGCTGATGGTGAGGAAGAGACAAAAATCTTGGTGAATTTTGGTTTTTAAGCATAATTTTTGTCATAAGTACTTTTATTCATATTCATTTACCTGACAGGACATGACAGTATAGTCCATCTTAGAAGGAGAGTGGTAAACCCTCACTGACTGAACTGTAGAAAAAGACTGGAGCAAACCAGTGGAGCTTTGCTCACTAAGCAGAGTTACACTCGAAAACAAATTTGGCCCAGGGCTGTATACGGTAAACTGAACCTTCAAGGCCACCGTCTGCTTAGACAACCAGCCGCTCAAATGCAAGAGTCTAAGTTTGGATGCAGCTTCAGACCTGCAGAGGAGAAAAAGCAGCAAATCTAATGTCAGAGAAACATATTTTAGAAGAAACTTTCAGACAACAGTCACACAGTTTTTGTATTCAGGCTTGTTTATTTATTTTACCTCGTGAAACCTAAACCAACTGTGTCCACCTTTTCAGAGGAGGAACCAATGTGATAACATGACCTGGGAGACGTTACCATGGTAACCTGTGATGCATAAAAATCTAAGTGTAAGAGAATTAAACAGTTGAGCTTACAGAAACATTTTTACTTTCCAATGTACCTGACTATGAAATGTGCCGCACACCTCCGTCTTCTGTACAAGCGGATCTCCAATTAAAACGTATGACATCTTGGTGACATCAAAGTGGTCACATAAGACAAGAAGCTTTTGTTAGCCTTCATGTTCAAATACTGACTTTCAAAATTGGGATTTTCCATCCATAAAGGGATTAATTTTTGAAACAAGCACACCTCATATCAGGAAAAAGTAAGCACTTTATATTACATCACATTTATTATTTATATTTATTTTTACTTTTATTAGAAAAGTAATAGTTTAAAAAATGACTTTATTTATCTGTGAAGGGGGTTGGTTTAGTTTTCTTCAAAAGTATTTCTGATTTTTTTTTTAATTCATTATATGTTTTATTTATGATATATTAATGAATTCACAATTAATGCTAAATAATCCTAAAATATTTTAAAAGAAAAAATGTAAATTAAAAAACAATAAGTTGGTCAAGCTGTTTCTGAGGTGTCATAAAATGTAACCATCAACAGCTAATTAATTACCTTTTTTTAAAAGTATTCTTCTGGATGGATTATTTTTCATTCCTTTAAAAAAAAGAAGCACCAACTTTTTGTTTTTTTCTGAGATTATTTGTGACACACCAGAATTGTTGAAACTATCAAACAACCTAAAAATGTTGCTTTTATAGACTTTTCAAGATTCTAATACTTTCTAACAACAAAAAATAAATTGTTACTAATGTATAGAAAGTTACATTTCATTTTTTAAAATAAAATTAAATAAAATTTTTCTTAGTTTTTGATGTGGCTGTCCACCTGACAGACATGAAACCAAACTCCTCACAGCTCACCTCTGTTATTTCTGATTTTTTGCGGTACAGTGAACTGAGGAGACTTGTCTGCGTCCACTTCCACCAGTCTTCATGCGTTTTTATGGACATGAAGTTTTTCTCATGACTCCTGCAGAAAGATAATAATTGTGTTTGCTCTGTGTTGGCAGAGGCTGATGCTAGTACAGTAATGTAACAGAATTACCTTGCAAAGTGTCTTCTAACAGCTGTGTTGAGCTGGTGATGTTCATCAACTGGGCTGTCATAAGTGATGCACACCATCAGGAACAACATGGAGCCATAGAGACACAAATCCCTTCAGGACAAAGCAGACTAAATCCTCATTACATGTTTAAGTGGCACAGATTATGTACAAGCAAAAACTCGAAGGCAAACCTCAGCATTATATGAATAAGAGCCTCTCTTTTTTTCTTTGCACGAGTCTTTCTCAGCTCTGCTCGAGTCGGAGGGCGAACATGACGCAGGTACCGAGATCGCTGACGAGCTTCAAGGATCTTTGAATCAGAGGATGAGTGATAACATCAGGAGAAAAAACTATTTACCTGTACTGCAAAATGTAATAATCACCTTTTCTGCATTTGGCAGGTCAGTCACTTGGTGTTTTAAAGCTTCTAAATGAGAATTTATTTTACTGCATGAACAATAAAGGTCTCGACTTTTTTGGAACCTCCACGAAACGATCACTGCCAGTCCAAGTACCTGGGACAATGAAGAAGGTGGTAAAACAACCTGCATGTTAAAGATCACCTCAATTTTAGCACATGTATTTTTAAAAGAAAGGAACAAATGTAGTTTTTCACCATTACAGGATGGATGACAAAAATGCAAAATGTAAGAGACACAAAGAGAGAGTGTATCCAAAGGAGAATCTTGCTACTGTTGAATCTGTTGTTAAAAAAATATGAAAAATGACATTTAAAGGAATAACACAGTAAAGATTTACACAAATTGAGTCATGTACACTTTTTCTATCCTCAGTTCAGGACACTACCTGGTTCCCAGCGCAATAGAGATGATCAAGCAGGACAGACACAACAGCAGACACAATGTCCAGGTGACGCCGTGACACAGCAGGCTGAATCCTCGCTTCACTTGAAAACTCTGAGCCTCATTCTTTGTTGCTTTCAGAGCTCCACAAAACCCACTGCTCTGAGGTGGAAGCTCACATTCGTTTCCCTCTGATTTTTTAAGGGAATGGCTCCTTCTAGAAACCTGCAACACTTCTTGAAACAACAGTTCCTCCTCGCTATCCTTGTTCCTCTTATATTTTTCAGCCTGAAAAGCTTCTTTTTCATCTGGGTTCTTCTTTTCTAAATTTCTAGTAGATACTGACAAGAGATCTGTGTCCTAAAGTGAAAAACAAAAGAATAGTAGTCATGCAAGGCAGAGAAACAGAGTTATAAATGTAAACATTTCGAAATGTAACCTGGTATTTTGTCCCTCTGGTCTCTCTTTTAGAAAAAGCATCTGTAAAAAGACGATAACATTTGAAGCATTTTGCATAAAATTGCAGGGAAAAGATACATGTAAAATTTAAGTGGGATGAAATCTTACTTTTATTATAAATCTCTTCTGTCACGCTACCACTTTGAACTCTAAACAGGAAGGATATTACCATCGCTGCAGGTAACACAGCCACCACACTTACAAGTCCTGTTGCTATAGAAACATGAGTCACATCGATGACACCCAAGTCAAAGGGTAGCTGTGAAGAAGGGAGGATGTTATGTTACAGAACTCTACATTTCAGCTTCTAATCACGTCTTTCAACACACCTGGTTGTCTAGCTGTGATGTGATGACCGTGTTGACACATGTGTACCCCAAGAACAGCAGCAAACACACGCCAAGTCTCTGAGTACGAGTGAACGGACCAGGGCCAGGACAAGTGTACATCGACATCCAGATGTGGTAATCGGGCATGTATTCAGACAGCTTCAGAAGCAATATCTGTGAGAGAAATGATGGAAACTGTAAAAAAAACAGATTTAAAAATTAAGATTTAGTGTGTCATTGGAACCTTAGAGAAAGTCAGTCCACGGATGGAAGCACGCAACATCCTCTCCACCTGGCCGTCGCCTTTATTTACAGCGAACCAGCACTGACTGATGAACTGCCAGGAGCGTCCCTCCATGTTTCCTGGCATCAGCTGGATTACAGAGGGAAAGCAACGTCATGTAGCAGGAAAGAGATCACATTGCTCGAAAGTAAAGCATCAAACCAGATTACCTCAGAAACCTGCACTTGTTCCAGATACCACTCAGGAGAAGGTCCAGAATTATTGTGCCAGATGTGAACCCCCCAAACAGAACCCAGACTGCCTGCTGCACTGTAGAGGGATGAAAAAAAATCACATCACTGGATAACAGTGCAGATTTGATGGTTTTAGAGGATTTTACCTCAGTATAAAGGTGTTTTGAGAGCTCCTTCTAAACAGAATGCATCCTGGGACGTGTAGTTCCTTAGTTTGAGAACTTCCATCTTCCCCATGCAGCACGATATAAATCTTGAACATAAAATAAGGATCCTTCACAACAATCACAATAGCTGGAAAATTGAAGAATTTGGGTGATTTTGGCGTTAAACTACCTCTCATGTTGTTGAGCTGCGTTCTTAAAAATGGTGTAAATTCTACTTTGTTAACGGGATGAGCAAACACTGTCATTTACTAATGTGAAACTTTGCTTTGGCGTGAAAATTTGGAATCAAGAAGCTAAACTCTTATATTTTATTACATAAACTCTGCTAAAAACATCAAACAATTACATTTTGTAAAGAACAATAAAAAGATTGACAGTAGTGGCAGACTTAGTCAGCAAAACCTGCAGTATCAGTACCTTATCATCTGCATAATTAGAAAGTATCAGACATGCAATAAAGGTCTCTGTGATCTAGTTGTTTATGTGTTTGCTTTATAGATGACAACATCTCCAACAAACACAATTTATGTTTTTTTCCACTTCATTTGAAATCCATTGATTTCTTTTTTATTTTGTTAGATATCCTATAATGTACTATTCAACCACTACATCTGATTTGAAGAACAACGGAAAGCCTTACTCTTGCACTCATGCGTGCAGCAGAGAGCAGACCGGTGTGGACGGTGACGGCATAGAAATGTTGGTCAGTCGCAGAGTTGTCAGGAAGGAAGTGAGCTCTGTGATTCTCCTGGGACGTGGCGTCCGTTTTTGTACACCACACCAGTACGGGGATGTAAAGGGTGACACACAGCAGCAACACAAACAGCACCGTCAGATCTCTTGATGCGCTAATGAGAGCCAGAGAGGTAAAGACAGGAGAAGAGGAAATTGAACAAAATGATTACCTTCTTATCTTTTCAGGCCAAAAGAGTTGAACTATTTTACTAATAAAATCATAGATGGAGTGCAGCAAAGTTTTACAGCCTCATGGAGACCACATTACCTCAAGAACTGATCCAGATCAGCTCTGAAGTGGCTGCTCTGGATCTCCTGCTCCAGCACTTTCAGTGGTTTTAACTGATGACAGCTGGATTAAAAAAAGGAAATGCAAAAGCAGAATCTTAAAATTTGATAGAAACTGGTCAATTTTTGATGCGTGTTGTTGCAGCGCTTCAGCTGCTTCTGCTTTACCTGCAGTTGACTGCGGAAGTTTGGTCATTTTTCAGTGTGCTGCAGCCGTTCTGAGTCCAGGACCCCTGCTGGTCATCCCAGGACAAACACAGACTGCTCTCCACTGTGAGGCTGTAGCCTATCTGTTCAGTCAACTTCCTTCTGGTGGGTGCTTTCCCAAAGTTAGCATCAAGCAAAGCTAAATATCCAACACCTGCTGCTAGACATTTGGATTAAAAAATAAATAGAAGAAAGAAAGGAGTGGTGTCAACTTCTGTCACTCAAGCACTTTCTGCATCTGATCTAAGTTACAGACAAAAGCTCTATTGGTATTTTCAAAGTTTAATTGTTTTTATTTTGTTTTTTAAAAGATGAAAATGTTTAAGCATCTCACCACTGAGGTAGGGTGTCGGCAAGGTAAGAAGAATTGTGTGGTCTTCCCAGTTCAAAGTTCTGTGTACATGATGCATGCTGGGAGTGGGTCTCTCAAACATTCTGACACAAATGACATGTTCTACGTTTTTTATTGTTCTTCACATACCATGTGGTTGTGTTTAATGAAGGTAAAACAGTTGTCTGTCAAGAGTTATAGCAAGTACCTGAAGAGAAGCTTGACAGGAAAGGCCTTGTGAGATGGAGCTGTGAAGACTACTGTCACCTGGACTGCCTGCTGCAAGTGCTCCTGGGTAATGCTGAAGTTGTGGTAGTTTATTTGGCTGCGCAGGAGTGTGTACTCAGACATAGACCTCTTTAAATCAGAAATGTTACATTTTGTCATTTGTGCTCGAAGTTTACAGGAAGAGCTTTATAAGCGTAGTTAGAACTTTTAAAGATAAGATAACTGAACACGACAGAAAATATACACCATCACAGAAGATCAAAATTGCTCTAAATTCAGCTTTTGTTCGTTTCAGGCACTTATCATTTCTGATATATTAAAACAAAGCCGTACCGTCTTTTGTGGATGACGCATCTCAATTGTAATTGGTTGAAGAAAGGAGAAACTAGGAATTTTCCTCCTGCTGTTGCACTTGTACAAACTCAGATCAGCCACAGGTCCATTCAGCTGGAAAACATTGAATTGAAAGTTAATGGAAATCTTTGTTTTTTTACGTCACTCGTGTGGACTAAGCGACTTTAGCTTGAGCTGGTGCCTTTTTTGACCTTCAACAATGCATTCAACGTCTATAATTAACTGGTAAAAACATTTGACTTAGCTGATGAATAAAGCCCACTCTGAAAAAAAGGAATACATTATTGAAGGAATGAAAAGACCTTCAATAGTTCCCACCTGTATAGGATATCCTCCCCATTTGTAAGGGTTCTGGACAAGTTCCATCCCAATCATGTGGACACATGGCTGCTCTCTTAGTGGAAACCCTCTTTTAGCCGAGATGCTGTCATGAAGAAGCAGCATCTGGATCACAGGTGCAGGTAAGTAGAAAGTACTCGAACCACAGCTGATAGCTGTGGAGGTCTTGTTCAGGAATCCAGCACACAAGGTGATCAGGTCAGAGCTAACTCGGAGTTCTGTGGTCTTTTGGAGGACAAAGTTTCTCTGATGTCAAAAAGGAACATGAGTCAGTGATATGATGATTGTAAATGCACGTAAAGCAGATGTTTGTTCTCACCAACATCAAGTCTGAGGAAGTCTGCAGAAGGTCATTTACAAGCCGCATCATTTGCTTTTTTGGAATAGATTCTGACTGCTTGCCGTGAGTTGTTTCTGAAAAATCTTTTATACAGTAGCCAGGATCATCCACAAACGTTTTTCTGCTTTTACCCATAGCTGAATGTGAGCCCAGGGGTTGTGGAGAGTCGGCACTTTCAGATGTTTGAGGTGAGCTGGTGATGACCTGAAGGCTGGATGAAAGCAGGCTGACTAGAGCACTGAGTATGCTCTGGTTTGACTCAGAAAACTGCATGGAGACAGCACATACATGTGCTGTGACCCACCTAGCACTCTGTACTGTCACCTGCAACAGAGTTTGAACATTTTAAGCCTTGCCACTGCAAAATCACAACATTTCAACAATGATTTTTGTCTAGGTTTTAGTTTAAAATCTATTATTTTAAGTAATATCCAAAATGAAAATATATTTTTTATTTTTACTCATAATTTAAATATATGTTTGATCTTAAAATACTTGTCTTATTTTGATGTTTCTAAAAATAAACAGCTTGTAGTGCTTAAAATTGAATAATTTTTCAGGAATGAGAATTAGCATGCTTGTAAATATACCTAATTTGAAGATATATGATTTTTCAGCAAAACATGCTAATTTTAGGACATACTATTTCTATTTATCAGAGCAAAAACCTTAATATGAGTGTTATCTTGAAATAAAAGTTTTTTAGGAAATCTTACCAATACAAACTGAATTGCTTCCATTGGCAGACTAGATTTGAACTCATTTTGAGTAGGACATTCCTTCCAATGCAGCAGTTTTACCATTAGAGGATAAAGAAAAAATCACATACCTGACTTGTAACATGTAGTAGGTCATTCAGAATGAAGATGCTGTCTGCTGCTGAAGCCTGAAGTGGAATAACACATGAAATATCTCTGCAAACGTGTCATTCTTGGAGGTCTGTTTGAAACTGTGTGTACACACCTGTTCACTGTATCCCAGTTTGCACAGAATACAAATGAGCACGTTGCGCAGGTGCCTTAGAGCATGTGCGTTAGCCTGAGAGTCCAGGCTGAGGCGGTTCAGGATACTGCTGAGGAGACTTATGTAGTTATAAATCTCTGCAATGTTTCCGAGCTGCACCAGAACCGACACGTTCCTCAGACCCGACTCTGATCTGGAGACATGTGGGTTAGCACAACATATTAGATCTATCAAGAACATCCTTTGATATCTGCTGTCTCTTTTCACAAGGATAATACAGAAATAGGCAACCCGCTTTGCAATCAGATCTGCATTTTTTATAGTTAAATTCTACACCTCTTGGTACCCTTCAGAGGCTGACATTGACTTTTGAAAAAAGCACTTTTTGCAACAATGTGGATTTTCTATAAAGAGTCTCACATCGTCAAATCAGGATCATGATGAGAAGATGAAGAGGAGGAGTTTCTGAGGAAGCTCGGTTCAACTCGGACAGTAACAGGACAAAGCTTTGTTGCTGATCCGTACATGCTGCTTCGGATTTCAGTATAAATAATCACTATAAAGACAAAAAAAGAAGTTAAAAAGGTTAATTTGATCAATTCGTAAAAATAAAATGCAGAAAATTAGGATTGAACTAAATCTTTGTGTAAATCAGTGATTTGTGTTCACCTTTATGGTCATCAGTGGGGTCACCTGAGGGGAGGCTGAAGTAATACTGGAAGTCTCTTCCTTGGTAGAGGATTCTGGGCGTCCTGCCTCCTGCGCTGAAGCTGTACTCGTAAATTAGGTCCTTTTTCAAGCACAAAACACACAAACAGACTTGATACTGTATTTACTCCTCTTTCTTTCCCAACGACAAAATGTGGCAGAAGGAAGAAGCTAAAACGTTTGCTTCCTCTTCAGGTTGACCTATTTTCAGGAAAGGGCCCTCATCACTATAATTAAGATATAAATAGTTTTTGAAAAAAGTGAAGTACCTCCCTCCCAGAGGTGCAGAAAATGCTGAATTGTGTGTGTAGCTCCATCCCTCTGACAGGTTGCACTTGACACGCCACATCTTTTGGAACAGGCTTGGTTTTTAGAAACAGCTGAGTTTGGCCGTAAAAACGCCTCTGAGACTCTTAAACAAAGAACGTCAAAAACTCAGGTGTAGATAAATTTTTCCAAAAGTTCTGACATATCCAAAGGTATTTCACTTGTTGGGCGTACTTGCGGTGACTTCCAGCATGTATGTGCTGCTCGGTTTCAGGCTGAAGGATCGAAAACTCAGCAAAGACGAGGAGATTCCTGCAAGAATCAAACCAAAAAGCCAAGAAAAATGAATTTTATAAAAGGTATGGACTGCAGGGGGCACCTCAAAATATTATACCTGTGTGAGTGTAAGACTCAAAGAGGCTTTTTTTAACTAAATCTCTGTGCAGGTCGAGCAAACCCGGTTCCTGAATCCGCACAGAAGGTTTGGGATCCACCAGATTGCTTCCCTCATCTTTGTGTGACGATGAATGAGAAAAAGAGTCCCTTTCTGGTGGATAGCTCCCCATATCTGCATCTGGGGCAAAAACACAATAAGTACCTAAATCATGAACAACATAAACAGTAAAACAGAGACAAGTCTTCTACCTTTGGGTCTCCCGGCTGATATTCCTGGATCCCCTTCTTCAACGTGTGGAAATGGAACACTGGAATCCCCTTTAAATTCAATTAAAACCCACAAACATTCAATGTCAAAAATCTAGTTTAGACTAAACTTACAATAAATATAAGACACTAAAAGACCAATATCGAATAAAAAGGAGTTTATTAAAAGAAAGATTTTTCATAAATAAGGGTGATCAAACAAAGAGTCCAAACTTGAATCTTAAAAATTCTTTTAATATTGAAAATTCTTGATCTGCACTTACACTCCTTTCTTTTTATCAGACTAACAAATGGCTGTAACTTTGGGTTATAGCTTCGGGTTGAGTTGTAACCAAAAAAGGACTAAATTAGTTTCTAAAAATGTATCACACCTCGCTGACCAATTGGATCCTCATTTTCCAGAAAAGGAAAGGAAAATTCCCATTCAGCAGATGATTCGGGGTCACTCTGGAATTCATTGAAAGTGTTCTTCTGACCAGGAAGTGTTGAAAACAGGCTGCTGTCACCATCAACCGCAGGAGGATCAGTGACGGACTCAGAGCCAGAAAAGCCTGTGTGAAAACAGAAGAAATAACTTTTATTGATAAATTCTCACATTTTTTATTCTTGAATTATTATGCAATTGCCACACACTGTCTGTGACTGATGAAACTGGACTGTTAGTCAACTCAGAATTCTGGTTTTTGGACTCCTTGGTTTTGGGAGGACTGGACGAAGCTGAGGAATTCTCAGTAAACTGTGTCCAGCCTGCAGTGGAATCATTTATCCCGGGAGCAGGAGCGGATTTAGATGCATTTTCCATGACAGCAGATGGAGCATTTAGCTCTACTGTGTAGCAAAATGGGACTGGAACAGAAGACATTTGAAATCAGGAAACGCCGGGTCTCTAAATGAAAAAAAATTGACTTTGCTTACTTACTCTCTGCGACAGGTTTCGAGGATGCATTAACCAGGAACAAACTCCAGGAGTACTGGATGACTCCTGCAGAGGTGTTACAGTCCTCACACACTGCTCTGACAGAGAAAGCCTGATCCCAGCTCACCTGATCTCCCTGACACTCCTGACAGTGAACAGACACCTTCCTGCATTGATTTAAATAATTGATTAAATTAATGTTATTATATTAATTTAATTAAATGTAATTAATTTCAATTTTATTTTTAAAGTCACGTACCTAATTAGGTGTGATGACAGGGTGAGGAAGATCTCTGATGAGGCCGACCGCTCTTCACTGTGAACCGTCAGTGTGAACTGGAACTGGTCAAAGTTAGGCTTCAAGAGGCTCATGGGAAATTTGAGGATAGGCGATGAAGTGGGAATGCTTTGACTGAAGCAGAAACTGGAGATCGTACTGACTGGCTGACACGTCCAACTGTATCTAAAATGCAAAAAGAGATGATGACAAAAGTCCCACTCTACCTTTAAGTTAATCTTCTGTAAAATCGTTCCCTTTTAATTATAATTATGCAGTTTTTTGACGAAATCATAAAACCTGCGTCGCTTTTTTTAAGACATATTTTGAGCATGAGCTCATTAGAAGTTTGCCTCTGGGTTGTGGAGGGGACTGTTGGTGCAGAAGTATCCCTACATTGATTTCCCAGCATTCCTTTGTTTACATTCTCTCCCGCTAGATTACAGCACCTCACAAGCCCAAGCTAACCTTAGCATATAAAAATAATAACAATAATAATAATTTTTTAAAAATGGCAAACAATATCAGAGCTTTCAGAACTTTCAGCAAAGTATATTTAAGAAAAAAAATCCTAAAGACTAAATTTAAACATCCTAGGTTAAGTTTAACTAAATGATCAGATTAGGTGTAAGGGAAGACAGAAATGAAATCCTAAAAACATCAATATATTCTTTAGGGCAGCACGGTGGCGCAGTGGTTAGCGCTCTTGCATCACAGCAAGAAGGTTCGCGGTCCAAGTCCTGGCTGGGGGACTTGAAACAGTGTGTGGAGTTTGCATGTTCTCCCCGTGCATGCGTGGGTTTTCTCCCAGGACTCCAGCTTCCTCCCACCGTCACTCTAAATTGTCCCTAGGTGTGGATATGAGTGTGTGACTGTGGCCCCTGTGACAGACTGGCAACCAGTCCAGGGGTGTCCCCTGCCTTTGCCCATGAGTAGCTGGTTTAGGCTCCAGCAGCCCCGTGACCCCAAAAAGGTTCAGAGAAAAATGAATGAATCAACATATTTTTTACTTTTGTAAATTGATGGTGTTCAAACTTTTTTTTAAATGCACAGCAAGAAAAAACATGGAAAAGAACCAATGAGTTTGCAGCATAAACCGAATTTTGTGTCAGGAAAAATGGTCTTATTTTCTGTCTTCCTTGAATGAAAAATAATCTTATCAAGAAAATGTTTCAGTAGCAGATTAATCTTAGTTTCAGAAAAATGTTTTAATGAGTAGAATGCTGGGATTTTCTTCGTAAAATTAGAATTCTTGGTTGGACCATTTTTGTTACCCCATTGGCAGATTTTTTTCCTTCTTATTTAAAGAAAAATGTACTTTTTATGGATATTTATATATTTTTTAATGTACTTAAAATTTTTTTACTCTTTTGTATGGGTCTCTTTTTGCAGATTCTTAAAAATACATACTTTTTTTCTCTGGCAGCCATTCTGTTTGTGATCCCAAACCGAGCCACGCTTAGCTTTGCCTGTGATCCACATCCATGTCTCCCTGTGTTTGTAGGTCTTTTATTAATCGGTGGAGATCAGATTCCCTACCTGAGCGGGTTTGAAGGGAAGTCAGGATCATAAGACGCCCGTCCGTCCAGAGTGACCTCACAGCTGCTCTTTACGTTAATGTAGACGTTGGAGCCCCCCTGGATGACAACCACAACCGGGCTTGGCACCACCTGAAGCCTCACCGTGTAGTTGCTGTACACCACGCTGCCAACAATCTGCACCTGTGAAGAACCAGGGTGACATGTGACTGCAAAACCATGCTTTCAGCTCCAGAAATGTACAACAAAAACCCATTTAACTGAGTTAAGTTTGAAGCAATTGTTTTTTTTTTTACATCTCCCTCCATCATTTTCAGTTTATACTCACCCTGGCTATGGCCTTGTAGGTGCCATATTTGAGGGTATAGTTCTGCAACACCAGGCTCTGTTTATGTGTGCTAGAGAGAGGCAAGGGGAAGGCCAAACCTGCAGAGTCAAACAAGGTCCAGGAGTAGTGAAGCTCCCCTGATACGTTGCAGTTTAGTTTGCCATCAAACGTCACACCCAGACTGATAACCTCATGTCTCCGCACCTATAAGAACAGAGAGAAATGTATCTTCTGCTCAGAATGCTGTTATTAGTGTTCTGTAGTGTACCAACAATTAAATTAATACCTGTAGGTTGGGCGGCCCCAGGTTTTTGACAGGTGGAGGCTGGCATGGTCGGTCCACAACAAAGAGGTTGCTGCTTAGAGAAGCGGAGCTAACCAAGTTGGATGCAATCACCACAATTCTGAACTCCCCTGTGCTGCACGGAAAGCACAATTGTTGTTTGAAGGAGCAGGAACAGGAGAACGGCCACAATTTTTTCTTTTTTACAAAGTTGCTAACTTACCCAACAAAAACATGCTGCTCTGTGCTCAACCCAGACCTGACCGTACCGTCGCCAAAGTCCCACAGAAAGCTGAGGTTGGTTCCCACGTTGACTCTGCATCTCACTGTGACTGTCTGGTTCTGCAGAACTGAAGGCACATGAACCAGCCTGTTGAGCTTCACTGCTCTTTGGACCACCAGCGAAAACACTTCAGACCTGACAGACATCTGACCCCAAGATGCAACCACGACCAGCTTATATCTGCCAAAACACAAACGAGTCAGGGAAAAGATTCTTGCCACCATGATTACAAAGAGCTTTTCTATTGTTTAGAGGTGTTGTCATACATCCCAGGGTTGCGGTATCTTTTGGTGACAGTCCTTGAGCTGACTCGTGCTGATGTGAAGTCTCCAAAATCCCACAGGAACTCTACAGGATCCAAAGTGTCCACCACAGCCAGGAGGGTTATGTCTGTATTTGTGGAATATGTCGCATTCTCTGTGTGAATTCTTACAGCTAGGAGATAAAAAAAAAAAAAACAATAAAAAATCAATGTGTGTTAGCAAACAAATTCAAAATAGTTGTAAGATTGACTTTTTCTACTAGGAGATTGTGCATCTTTTTGTGTGTTTCTCCCTGTTACCTTTGCACTGCACTCTCTACGCTTCGACTGGCTGTTTCCCTGTCAGAATACTTTAAGCTTGTGGTTTCCTCTCCCTCTTGACACACATTCTCATAAGTTTGCTGTGAACAGACACTTGGGTTTCAGCTCGCAGCTCAATTACAGCTGCCCTGCTGCGGTTGAAAAGCAAAACCTCGGTTGCCTCTGCTCCTGCGCTGTAGCTGCTTTTTTACAGTAAAGTTGCATTGACTGGCAGAGACACGGTCACATTGGATCCTGCAGTCATGCCAAATGTTCTGATTAAGTGTGGATTAAAAAAAAAAACAAACATCTTGAAACAGATTTTGTTTCTAAGAAAAATTTCCCATCAGCAGAACACAAAACATCTCATATCTCAGAGAGAAACCAGGGCGGATGAAGAAGAACAGATGGAAGCTGCAAGGTGACACTGCCCTGCAGATGTGGTGAGGTGGAGGTGTGTGTGGCAGCTGAAGGGACCAGTGGACGTTACCATGATCACAGAGCGTCACAGTACTGCTGTGGTTGTTTTTTGCTTCCAATATGATCTTGAGGACCAGTAGAAGTCGTCTGAAGCCTGCTTCAAAAGGCAGCTGGTAAGTGCTCCCTCTGACCTGCAGGAATGCAGCCACAACCACAGACGAATATGGGATTTAAAGAGAAGTCTCTTCCTCATTTTTTTGTCAGCAAACACAATGCCAACATCTTTGTGTGTGTGTGTTTGTGTGTGTTTTAGGCAGTTCTCCTGCCCAGTCTGCCATGTTTTAACAAATATCATCATTAAAATAAATACAAAAGTGGAACACTTTAAGAAGAAGAACGCTGGATTTCCTTTACAATACAATACAAAATGCAACATTTGTGGAGTAAATTTTCATTTATATAAGATCCATCTGATCTGACCCATCTGAAAGATTGCTTGATTCAGACACTTTTTACTAAAATAAAATGGTCTATTTTTCACTTTGAACTGTTAAATTGGCACAGACTAAAATATCATAAAAGATGCTGCAGATAGAGCTGGAGAATGTCTGTGGAGTTACAAGCCATGCGCCTCATTTTGTTTTAAAAGAAAAAACATAATTTACTCACCAAACACAATTCTTTGAAACTACTTGAGGAGGTACTTTCGTTTTAATTCCTTTTGGGAATTTTCCTGACATATTCTGAGTTTTTTCATCTTTAGATAAACAATTTAACAATTTATCACATGATCAAACAACAAAATCATTATAAAAGTACAGTATTTTTGCTACTGGATTTGGGCAATTCACCCTGCTTTGACCTAAAAGATCAGTAATTAAAAATGATTCTATGATTATATATACATATATATATATATATATATATATGTATATTGCTTTTTATCCCAAAAAATAAACTTGCTAAACATCGCTAAGAAATACTTTCTTTCTATTGATGTAAAAACGTTGTTATCTAAACATTCTACTCAATTTTCTCAGGGCACAAAAAGTATATAAAAACTATTACAAACTTGTTATGAAAAACAAGCTTGTGAGCCAAAATATTGTTTTGCTTGTGATGATTGTAAACTCGTATTTTATTTTTGAAAAAATCTTAGAATTGCAGAAAAAATAAAGAGTCTAAAATTTGTGAAATTAATTTCACTTTCGGGGCTCTTTATAATTGGTATCTCCAAGTATTTAAAGTCAAAACAAAAACGAATATTTTTATTCACTTGATTACTTTTTAGTTTGCAACATTTTTTTAATGTTTGTAATGGTGTGATTATAATTGATGGTGAGTAATTTTCCTTTAGTGAGGAAATTTGATTTAGGTTTAGTTTCAGTCCTAACAGAAGGGAAAGTTAAATTTGCAATGAAAAAATAATATTGATCATCTATCCTTGTTTTTTCATATTTTTTTGCATTTAAAAATAAACAGCTGGTCTCAATAAAGGGAAATTTTGTATCAATACCCTAAGAAAAAGATCACATTTTTAAATGAAAATTCTTCTTGATGTTCACCATAAAGCTATTTTCAATTGGCCAACAGTTCAAACTACAACAAGAAAAAAGGTTTTATCTTATTGTTTTCTTGAAAATACATAAATATCTGTAAATTCCTGTTTTTCTTCCGTGGTTAATTTCACATTTTGACTTCTTTTTTTCAATAAATCTTCAGAATATGTCTGAGCTCCTTAATCTTCCTCACCAGAGAGTCCTTTAAACGGTCAGAGTTGTTAAAGCAGGTCGTCTCTGCTCTGTCTTTGTCCTGGGGGGTAAAGCAGCAGCTGTAGTCTTTTACTAGACCATCACTTGCGCCGCACACTTCCTCAACAAGCTCCCTGTCGAGGCCAAAATGTGTGCAGGAGACGCAGCAAGGGATCTCCAAAGAGATCTCTAAGTGGAGGCCAGAGGCATGAACATCTGGAGAGAAAGTCAAAGGAAGAAAGAAATTAAAGCTTTTTTTGTTGTTTAAATGCTTCCTGATCAATCCACTGATTTCCCTTTTTTTTTTCTTTTTTTTTTCTGTAAAAGCATACTGTTTTTAGGTTTTTCTGATGTGTTCCAGATCCAGTTAGGGCACGGAGTGAACAAATCACCCTGCGACACGTTGACTTGAGGGGAACTTTGACCTCTGGAGGTCATCACAGTAACGCAGAGGAGCTCCTTCTTCAAACCTTCATTCTCTGGACAGAACAAGAACACAACAGTGATTTGCAGGGATATTTTAAATTGTTTGATAAGATTAGAAATACGTTTTTACATTTTCATTGTAAATATTATTTGGTAAAATACTGTAAAAATTTTAAATGTAACCCATTTTGGATTTTTTTTTCTTTTTTTGAGGCCAGCGTTTTTAATTTATGAACACAACAGAAAAATAAGGGTTTTTTTTCTCAAATTTCTTCAGCTGTCAGATGTTTTATGATGGGGTTAAAAAAAAGTAGCAACTTACCTGTGGGCTGCTGAAAAAGAAATGCCAGGTTTCCAGAAACCTTTCTGACACAAGTCCTCCCAGCATGCTCCCTTCCTGGAGAGCCTGCTGCTCTTAAGCTGCTGTGAAATGACCCCTCACTTCTGCAGAGTGCCACCATTCCTTCCTGTCTATAAGCAGAGAAAAAAAAAAGAGAAAAGAAACACTCACAATTTTTAAAACCGGATCAAGACGGAACAGATGAAGCAGGAAGGCAGCAATCTGCCTCACCTTTGTCTTTCACTTCCTGTTTTACATCTTTTGTCTTTTCATTGGAAGATGTGTTGAAACTCAGCAGACCATGCAGCTGGTTGCCAGAGTAACAGTAGCTCTCTGAGGAGAGAACTGCAACCTGGTGCCTTTGTCAACAAAAATCAAATCAAATTATTTTTCTTCCTTCTCCTCTTAGTGCGACAGAAGTAGAAATGTGTGTGTTTTTTAAGTGAATGCACTATAACAAGAAAAAATAGCATTTTTATTTGGTTGAAAAGTGTTGGGGTTTTTTTTGATAATCAGTATTTTATTATTGTTGTAAAAATCGAAAAGTTACAAAATTTAGATTGGTAAATAAATACATGATGTTTGAAACTACAGAAAAGCGTTTCAAAATTGAAAAAATATTTCTTTACAGAGAATATAATGTTTTTGTGGTTGGTGACTTAAATAAAGTCCTATTTTCATTCTACAAACTGTTCATAACTCATAAAATACGGTGTATTCCTGCTTTCTTTTATTTAATTGTGTTGTTTTCCAAATTAAAAAACCCAAACCCGAGCGGAACCGTGCTCAAACTCACCTCTCATCCATGCAGCAGCCCACCGGGTCAAGGTCAGCGTCGTCGATGGATGCAAAAACCTGGAGAGAGCTGCCGTTGACGCACCCGACGAACCACCCCGAACCCTCCGCACCTGACGACGAGACAGAGGAGCCATGAAGATGCAGGGAGACCAGCGAGCAGATGCTCAGGAAGAGCATGCCTGCTGAGCGCAGAGGCCGCGCCGGAGAAGAGGGAGCAGGCGCGCGAGGACGCACGGGCGGAGGAGAGCCTGGGAATGCTGTGCGCACGCGGGGTGCAGCGGAAGGCGCACTGAAGGACCACTGTATGCAAACGACGACGTTGTGAGAAAGAGGGGGGGGAGGAATGTGCTTTATACGCCCTCGAGACTCAAGAATATTTTATTTTATAGCATACAAAAGGAAATTTGAGCTACGCATGCGTGCCACTATTTTATCTCAACTTTATTTAAAGTTGATTAAATAAGTCTTTTGAGGATTAAATCTGTCTGTTCTCTCCACGTTTAAAAAGGCATACTGATAAAAAAAAATCAGAAGTTTAGACGCTGAATTTGAGATTTAACAGTAGATTTTTTTTTACCAAAATATATGTATAATAAGGCTGAAGATAAGGATGAGCAGCACTAGAAGAAGAAAAGGATATCTCTACTTGTTCTTGTGCATCCTCTTCTTCAGGTACACTGACCTTTGATCCTTTCAGGCACCAACTACCTTCAAGCCACAACCACAAACTTTTATCACTTTTATGATCCTACCAAATTCCATTTTCACAAGTTAAAATAAATGCCACAGATTTCCCCCTGAATAGTAAAAAAATATATATCATGATTGGGAGTTAATTTTCAGTTTTAAGACTGAGCCAATCTGATCTTGTTTCAGGAAAACATACTTTATTTATTTATTGGCTAATGCATATTTAAGGAACATGAATATGGGTGCATTCTTGCATAGAGTTTTCATTTCAGGTAGTTTATTCCGTGTTTTTGTTTGCAGCTGTCATCCCTTCCAAAGAAGAACAGAAATAAATGTGCACATTGTGCGATTTTTGCGCATCTCGCTCAAAAAGTATTCTGTTGTGTCGATAAAATGTGAAGATGCAATCTCTCTCAGCGGGTTATTCTAACATTTGGTCGCAAATGTTTGTTTGAAAGGACCAAAACACCAAACAGAACCAGGACAGGTCAACAAATCTGCGAGTGCATCGCTGATTCGCCATCTCCACCGTTCCACCTTAAAAAAGCTCTTCCTGATGATCAGACCTCCCCTTTAAGTTGAAGCATGTAGTTCTCCATACTGCCAGCAGGGGGCGCCTTGAGACCGCAGCATTTTGAACTGAACGTTCCGGATAGAGGCGCAATAAAGTGTTTACTTGGTTGAGGTTTTTAATGCGCGTGAAAAGAAAAATTTGTCGATTAAATTTTTGTTTGAACTCCAAGATGTCTCTAATTTTTTAAATTAACAGAAAACGCTTGAAAATAAATTAATCCGTTGTTCCTAAAACTGGGATCTGTTTTTTTTTTTTTTTTTTGCACATTTTTATACTGAACCGCTGATCCGCTCCATAAATCGTCGCTATTTGTTTCAGGTAAATTTGTAGCGGATGTTTAAATGTCGTATAATTAGAAGCGAGTCAATGAAATTATGGTGAGCTCAATAAATACGCAGCTGAACCCCCTGGAAACTCTTCAAAGACCCCCGAAGTTTCCCTAGACCTCACATGAGCAACACTTCCAAACACGAAGGATGATCATTTAAGGATGCGTGACACCCATTCGGGCCTGAAACACTAATGCGACCAAGCCCCTCGCATCCGCATGCCCGGTCTTTGCGCGTGCACGGTGTGATCAACCAACGATCGGTTGATCGAAATCTTCCGAGCTTTGTTGCTGCGCGGCTGTGCGTCAGGGCGCTGCGCAACAGAGAGAGAGCCCTGATGAAACAGGCGAGGGGTTATGTAACCCGCAGCCGCGCGTCCGCCGAAGAAAACAGCCCCCGCGGAGCACCGGGAGGAGGCGAGGCGAACGGAGCAGGAGCGGCGTCTGATGGAGGGACCCTTTCTCATGAGTTTGTTCGTTTAAATAAAAAAATGCAGAGCTCAATATAATTCATATTCTAATTTTGTGGCACCACTGGGGGAATTTCAATCCCATTTCAACCAACTCAGCTGATTTAGGAGGAAAAACACGTTTTCTAATCAATTCAGTGACACTTCATGATCTAATAAATTATAATAACTCGAAATATATATTTTTGTTACCTGAAAATCTCACCTGCATGGTTTAATTCAGTATCAACTGGATCCTTTTCAACCTGCTTTGTCATTTAAAAAAACAGCAAAAGTTTGTTTTTTTTCTGTTTGTCTTCATGACATGAGAAAAAATACTTCTAAAAACTTGAAAAAAAAAATCAGGTTAAAGCGTAAAGTAGAAACACAGAAACAATGAACCAGTGGGGGGGGAAGGGGAAGCAAATAAGTCCAGAAATGAATTCAACTCAGCATGGTTCCATGTCCTGCGACAGATCTCATTATGAAAGTGCACTGCCTCACGTCCTCAAAACGCCACCTGATTCTCACCTCCAAATCTCTGCGCTCGCTTCAACATTTGATTTCAATTTCCAACCCAGAGAAAAGTGGTTTGGAGATAAGCAACGGATAAAGAAAACCGTGATGACTCATGGATCTGTAATTACAATGAAGCAGATCAACAGATCTGTTGGGATTAAGATTTGATTCGGTTTATTTATTAACAATGTCCTCCGCTTGAGTCCTCATTGTGCTTAAGTTTAAGTAAAAGATCCTTATTTAAAAGCTTGGACAGCACTCTGCTGTTTTCCTCTGGGATGGGGGGGTTTGAGATGGATCTCAGGTTACATTGCAAACAAGACTCATTTGGCTAAATCATAACCGTGGATCCACTTCAATACACAGATGTTATCAGATCAGCCAGAGCGCTGTCACGTGGATGGCAGGGAAAAAAACTCATCCTGAAAAAGACTTTTCTACAACTTCAGGAGGATCGTCTCAGGAAAGGAGGCTCAAACAGAATTTGGATTCATCATCTGTGTTAAATTCTAATCTTCTGATGCTCTAAAGGCTAAATTCTGGTTACAGTTTGTGCTAAAGAGAACAGAGTTGGCTTAAAAATGAGTTATAAAAGCCGACGAGATGAAAATCCGATCGTCCTCATCAAGCCTGAAGCAGCACCTTTGCCAAAAGTAAAAAAATAAAAATGACACCAAATTTCAACTTAATTTGATTTTCCTTCTGTGCTTTGAACAGAATGTAGCTTCTATTTTAAGTTCTGCTCATGTTCAAACATAAAAAAGAGAATCTCATTTTTATGAAAACAGGAAAACGACTTTTGACTAAAAGCAAAAGCTCCACACAAACCTGCTTTTGACACATTTTGTCTCGCGCCTCCCCTGCCCCGCGGCAAGCCACAAAGCTGTGTTTTTCATCAGCCTCCTGCTTGACACGTAGGCTCGGAGGTGAGAGCGTCTGTCAGCTTAAGGGAGGAGCAATGGCTCTGATGTACTAATCAATACACCAAAACGCACCAATATGCAGATGAAGAATTATTCTGTAAGATTAAAATCATTTTTTTCATTGTTTGAACGTGTTTGTGTTATTTTTGCAGCTCCCTGAGCCCCGGCTCCTCATCCGATGACTCCCTGGAATGAGAGGTCAAAGGTCACCGCTGCTTGTGGCCTCAAATCCCTCTATAGTGTGAGATGTTCTCAACTGACCTGTCACTAAAAAGAAAAAGCAGGAGATGGTAGGTTTCAGAGCATAAATCATTCTGTTAACCGGGACTTTAAATCAAAAATCTTTATTTCTTCCTTTTTTAAATTACAAATAAAACTTAAACGAATTAGAGACTTCAGAAATATAGTTGAAAAGCTGGTCAATTTAGACTATTTATAGTGAAAAAAAAACATGGAAGAAAATGTTAGGCTGCTTTTATGACTTTAAAATAATCATTCATTTTATTTCCATGGGGAGGGCTGTGAAATGTTCTCATGGTAGATGTTTTTAAATGCAATTTTATAAAAAAACATTTAAAAAAGAGAGAGAGAGAGAGATGATTTACATTATTCACTGGTATACAGTCCCTCAACAAACTTATAAATACATTTTTTTTAAAACTCTTCCATTTCTAAGCCAGTGACCTTTCATATCCTTGAAAATCTCATTCAGGCTTTCAGCATCAAATCCTAGCAGTCTGAGTTAAAAATGACATTTTTCGTCACTATTTCGGAAAAACAAGACTCAACCAGAAGCTTTTCCCTCTGATTAGTTGGAGTTTATCTCTTCTCCTGGTTTAGATAGGGAATCCCTGCGTCTCCGTGACGTCACGACGCCGATAACTGATTGAAATGTGTCACTCCGTCCTCCGACGGGAGAGGGGCTGCATCTGGCTCTGTTCCGTTGTGAGAAAAGCCCTTACAAATGAGGTTGAGCTCCATGACCGGGCAGAGGCCCTCTGGCGCAGCTTCTCCCCCTGCCTATGACAACGCCCCCCACCCCCATCTCCCACCACCAAATGATAAAAGTACATACGTCCCTGAGCAGCAGGGAAATCCTAGGTTTGGACTCTCTGTGTTTCCTGGACGTTTATGGACATGGAGGAATTCCTAGAAAGTCTCCAAAAATACTAATAATATATATTTTTAAACTAATTAAAGAAAAAGAAAGGTTTACATATAATAAATTAGCTGCTTTCCCCCTGAAGTAGGAAGTGAGGCAGTGTCTTTCCCTATGAGCAGCAGGGCTTTGTCCGCTCTTCCCCTCTCTGGCGCTCTGCTGCAACAGTGGGAATTAAAAGGGAATGTCAGCCATTCACACGTTCAACTTCCTGTGGAATTTTTCTTAATCAACTCTCTCTATTGTGTGTGTTTTAATTACAGGAGACTAATAATTGAAATCTTATGTTGGGTTTTGATATGTGTTAAATTAACAAGCTCTGCGGAAATTTACGCACGGAAAACTTCTCCTTTAAGTGTGTTTTTTGAGATTATAAAATATATATTTATTAGGAATGACTTCACAATTTTGCTGAAAATTTAAAAGAGCATATTCTCATAAATGAGTCCAGAAATTCATCTTACAGATATTCATGTGGGGAAGAGTTGTCCCTTTTATTCCATGATGTTCATCCTGGAAACGCATTTATCATTTGGTTTGAAAAGCAGGGACCAGAATCCTTTATTTGTTATTTAGGGTTGGCTCCCATGAGGGAATAGGTTACAGTAAATAAAATATAGTTAAAAATAGGTAATCACCTAAAATAAAAAAAATGTAAATGATGGTCAGGGATGTGTAATAGTGGAGTAAAAGTCTCTCTAATATGTTGTGGATTTTTCTTTTCCGTGTCAGAAGTTTATTGTTTTGTTAAACCAAATGCACGTTTGAATTATCAACACTTTAATCACAAAAGCGGCGTTTTTGAGTAAAACTTCTGGAGCCAAACTGTTTTCCTGTGAGTTTTTTTCAAATGAGTATCTTCATTTTTTTGTGACCACTTTTTCAGCGTGACCTTAAGAACAAATGTTCTTTTTGCAGTGGGTGAGCAGCAGCCCTCCCCCATCCCCACACCACCGTGCACGCGGCAGGTCACGGGGGCAGAGAGCGTGCTGTGCAACGTGCAAGCTACAGAATGAGTGTGTGTGTGTGTGTGTGTGTGTGTGTGTGTGTGTTAAAGGACAGAGGCTTTTTTTAAGAACAAAAACAATAGTCATTTATGAACAAATATTTTTGGTACGTATGTTTTTTTCTATTATCCTGCTATTCTTGAAAAATATTCTAAATCAGCTTATTATTGGTGGATAATTGTCAGCAGACCCACATGAAAAACTCATCTGTGATGGGGGTCAGTTTCCACTGCACATGTGCAGGTGAAGCTTTCTGAATGATTTTTTCTTTTTGTTTTTATTAAACCCTTAATTGATTTGTACTTATTTCAAAAGAAAAAAAACGCTTTCTGTTGATAGTTCCCAATCCGCGCAGGAATTTATCCCTAAAACGCCGGCAGTCCGGCATAATGGCTCCCAGTGTGGCCCCTCAAGGCTCCCGCAGCTGCAGCGGCCTGCACGGGACCAGACAGCCCTGGCTCTGCGGTGCAAGCCGTGGCTCCCCTTATCAATCATGGGGGCTTTGACCTGGATTTTTCTGACTCTGAATCTCATTAATCTATGACGTATCGCCTCAAATAGGGCAAAAGAGGTCGCAGGGGCAGATCTGGCCAAAGCTTCCTCCCACGTTGCACGTTTATTCTGATCAGGAGCCTCTTATTGCAGCCACTTGTAAATTGCATTTTTTAAATCCCTTTCCATGTATAAGTTTGTGATTTGCCTTGCAGCTCCTGTGCAGAGGTTGCAGTTGCTGTGAAGGGCAGTTTGCCTCGTGTTGCAAGAGCTTTTCTCCAAAAATGTACCAAATTGTCAAACAGCTGATGAGACAATCAGGTTTTCATCCAGCAAACACACGCGACACAATACCTTATTTTCTTACATCTCTGCACCTCAATCCACAAAAAATAAATTGAAAACACCGTTTAATCTTGTACAAGATTAGCATAAGTCTTAACCTGACCCCCCCAAACATGATCACACACATACATAAACACATAAAACAACAACAGGAGGAAAGATGATTACACAAAGTCCCGTTTAATGAGTGTTCTATTAGAAAAGAGAGGGAAAGTGCTTCCAAACAAAAACCCACCCTTCAAGTTTCACCTTTGAGTGCAGTTCTCCAATGTTCACCACACACATCAACATACAGGAAAACGCTGTAAAATTCACAAAAATAAATATTCAGTTTCATATAAACAACCAGTGACTTCAAAATCCAATGTCAAAAACCTGACCTCAAGTATTGTTTATAAAATTAAAAAGGGAAATAAATGAATTAATGAGGAGGGCCGGGCAGAGGGGGAAGTGGAGGGGGAACAGGAGCATGCAGCCTCTTAGCTGCGATTGTTTGCATTGATAGTGTCACTGTCGGAGAACTATTTGTCTTAAGGATGGAAGGGGCTCCCCGGCAGACCAGTGCCGCCCTCTCTGCCTCTGGGCCGGGCTTTGTGGGGTGAGAATGGGGCTGCTGCATCAGGGAGGCCGGGCCTGGCCGCCTCTGGTTTCAGGCTATTCCCCCTTTCTTCCTATGCAGTGCTGCCTTTGCTTTTGACATGCGGATTAAAGGTTGAAAGCTTCGCTCTGGCAACACAGCAAACCCCCCCTGTCTCCACCCTGTGCACCCCCCTCGGTTTTACTGCTACCCTGCTTGTATAGGAGCTTGTGCCACATGAGGCTAAGAAAAAATAAGTTCAAGTTTGAGTTCCAGCCTCAAAAATAAGGCTCACGGTGATTTAGGGCTGCAACCACATGAACAGTAAGTGATGTGAGCAGAGTAAAATGCACATTTTTCAGCATTTAATTCCCCTCATTCTCTCCTTTTTTGTTGTTTCTATCCCAACCCAATAGTTTCTACAATTCTCTGTGCTTGTGAGGACGCTGACATCATTCAGGGGCTTTGAGTTTGTTGTGATCTGGCTCACCATAAGCTGGGGGCCTCTCTTTGTGGCAGACAGAAAAGCATGCCAATTAGCAGAGCGCCTCCTGCACTGCCAATGACGTCGGCGCTGAAAATGCCTGCATGTTGTTGCAGCTCCGACCCCTTCATTTAAAGGTATGTACACTGGAGCTGCAGATAAAGACAACATGGAGCAGGTCAGGGGCCGCCTTACATTCAGGATGCATTGGACAAACAGGAACATTCCAGGAAACCTGACTGTGTGGTGGGATGCTTCCGAGACAGAAATGTCAGCAGCTCACAAATGCATGAATTTCAAGGAACACACAAAAAAATCTGTTTGGCTTCTACATTTTACAGTCTAGCTTCCACTTCTGATAAACATTTCACATTAAAAGCCCCAAACAAAAACAGTATCAAAGTGCAATGCATGCGAGCTCTTCTCCTGTGCTTTGTGGTATTGTTTTTGTAAAACCCAAAGTGGTCATACAAGGTGTTTGTTTTTTTGTTTATTTGTTTGTTTGTTTTTACGCACTTTCTTTACGTGCTGTTTTGGTGCCCCCCCTCCCCCGCTCGCAGCAAATCACATTCCACCTCGAGCCATAATAGTCGTTCTGTCAGTTACTGCAATGAAATCGAAACATTTACGCGCTCCAAACGCATCCGTGGCACAAAAAAAAAGCCTGGTGGAGGAAAACAAGGATCCAAAGAGGCGCGCGGATTCCTGCGTGTTGATTGTCTGTGTACATAAGGCCTTTGTTGCGTCTGGAGCAGCGTCTTTATGCCCATAACAACACAAATTACAAATAAAAAGGATAAAATCAGAGCACCACAGAGAGAAAAAAAAATAATGGATGAAAATATTCTGTATAAATAATTATAGGAAAAATTTCAATTAAAAAATATAGGTTATCACGTGGCACAAATTGGGAACCCTGATTCTCCCACTTTTTTATTTGTTTTTCTAAGTCAAACATCCTATTAAAATGTAGATTTAAAAATGCTGTTTTTTTTATTACAGTTTAAACCCAAACCTATTCAAATGTCAAATAAATTGAGAATAACCACATTAAAATGTAAAAAAAAAAAAAACCTAACAACAAAAAATATTGCTTAAAAGATTGAGAGGTTTTGATTTTTCAATCCTCCTCGCAGTCTCTTGGGCGTTCAGGGTTGTGAGGGGTTTTTTTCCTCACCAAAACAAAGCAGAGGGTAAATCCATTCAATCATTTGTAGAGAAAATGGGGAAAATCAGCATTTTGCGCGCACTGTGCGCTCACTTCCGTGTAAAGGCAACGCGCGGGTGGCTTTTCTTTTGCTTTCAGTATTTCCTACTTCTCTGAGCGTGCAGTGGGGGAGGGAGAACCTGGCCGCCCGGCCGCCACCTCCACACGGGGTGGGACGGAGGAGGAGGCCCGGGGCCCCTCAGCGAGCTCAGGGAGTAAGCAGGACACAAATCCCCGTCGCTGCCAACAATCAGCGATGGAGGAGTTGGGAAATTTGCCATCAGGCTGAAAGCGGTTTTCGCGGGAGACGCAACAGTGCTGCGTTTGCGTCTGCACGGTAAATCCTCCGCGGATGCCTCGTCACTGCCCGCGGGACGAGGTGAAGAAGAGGAAGAGGAGGACGACCTGCTGGCTCCGAGAGGTTTCTGCTTTGAATGCGTCCTTGAACCCCTGAGTTTCTTGCTCCCCTGCACCGGAGCCCGGCAGCTTTTGTTCTTGGGCTCCCCCTCCTCGAGACACGGGGAATCCTGCTTACTCCTGCATTCCTGAGGACCGCAGGGGGACCTGGGGGCCACATCGGGGCTTTTCTCTGTGACTTTAATCCCGCTTTTGAAGAGGTCTCCCTGTTTGATGGCGGGACTCTGACCGGTCCCCTCCTCTGTCTTATCTCTTTTGCATTTGGTCTGGCTCTGGTATTCATATTCGTCACAGTTTTCCTCCACTTTAACTTTCACATTGCAGAGGTTGAAGGGGGGTGTCCCAGCTGTCCTGCCACTGTCCAAGTGGGGGGCCACGGTGGATTCATCCGACTCGACCTTTATTTTTTTGCTGGGAGATGGCGCTTGCAGGCAGCCGCATTTCACCTCTCTTCTGTCGACACATTTCTGGGGCTTATTATAGTCGCACTGGGTGCTCAGTCCCGGGAGGCACCATGGCGCCTTGCGGGAAGGGTGGGAGGCCTTGTGCCGCTCCTGTCCTGCTGAAAACAGGAGCAGGTCATCTGCAGAGTCTTTTGGATTTTCCTTTGCGGGTTCTGTAAAGCTCTCCGAAACAGTGCAGGTCTGCAGGGGTCTCGTTTCCGGTGTGGCTTCACTGCTTTTTGTGGTATTTATTGGTGAATCAGCATGAGTCTTGCGCTGCTGCTGCTGCTGCTGCTGCTGGTGGTGGTGGTTGTAGTAGAAGGTGGGCTGCAGGACCAAAGGTGCTTTGACGGAACTCTGAGTTTTGGCGAGAGAACCCACCCGAGCGCGCCTGAAGCGGATGCTCTGCACAGAAACGCGGCTCGAAACCGAGCTGGAGTCGGACTGAGAGGAGCTGTCGTCCTCCGAGCTGACCTCTGAACTTTCTGACGGCGTGTCATCCTCCTCTTCCTCTGAGCTCCCTGAGTTGCTGCTTGTGGAGAAACCGCAGCCTAAATCCGAGTCCGGGCAGGCCCGGTCAGAGTAGGTGCTGGATTCTGAGTCGCTGCTGTAACTCTCCGGAAAGCTCGTCTGGAGATGGTGATGGTGGTGGTGATGATGGTGGTGATGGTGATGATGGTGAGGACGCGAGCCGACGTAGAAGTCCGGACTGAGGTGGAACGCGCTGAAGGACGCGGCGGAGGATTTGGGTTGGAAAAGCAGCACGGAGGGGACCTGCGAGTGTCTGCTCCTGCCCCACGAGTGTCTTGCGCCGTCCCTGCCGCCGCCCCCCTCACGCCTCCTCCTCCTTTTGTGGAGCAGGTCGCCGGCAGAGCGGTAGAGCTTGGAGTGCGCCATGGCGGACTGAAACACCACCGGCTGCCGGCTCACTGCGCTCCGGAAAAACGCATGCTTTTGGCTCAGATCTACGCGGCTCCCGGACAATTTTTCAGTTTCGTAGTTTTTAAAGTGTTTGTGATTCGACTTCAGTCCAGAACGGTAATCCTTTTCGTGGGCTTTGTGGTAAAATTGAGGTAGTTTGGAGTCGCTAAGGCAAGGAGTCAGCTCTCTCCTCTGGCCGGGTTTGCTGTGACGCGTGATGGTCTCCGGGACTCCGTGCAAACTGAACCAAACTTTTTCCTTCCAGAGTTCGGTACCCGCACGGATGAGCCCCGTGGACGCATCCTCGTTCCCGGGTGGGCACGCAGCTTTTCTTTTGGTAGACTTCAAAATCCGCTCCGTCTTGCAAGAGAAATACAGAGCCTCCACATCCTCCCGCGATATGAGGGTGCATTTAGCAGCATGGAAGGCTATGGAGTTTATTGCTTTGAGCTTCCGCAGCTCCTCCAGGTCGCAGTGGTGCTTTTTCACCTTCAGGTGGTCCATGCGCTTGTGCACCGTGGTCCGAGGGATGTTCTTCAGGAGGTCGGTGAAGACCTGAGACAAAGCGAACATCTGTTTCCCTTGGATGAGCAGGTATCCCAATCTCACTCCCTGCATTTCCTCAAAGCCACACTCCAAGTCTCCCATGTTTTGTGCATCTATGAAGCCATGTCCTCTCAGATCAGGATGCAACGGTGAATGGCAGGGGCTCTTGAGCTCAAGGCATCCTGCTCATACCTTTAATCCATTCACCCCTCTGCTGTTGCGTCATGAAAAAACTTTGGCATGCAAATCTAAACGTCTGATAATGAGCCGGCAGCATCCTCTCCTCGCCTCTCGCCCCGATCCTGCATGGTGGAGGAATGCGTCGGGACTGCCGTTATACCTGCCTCCACCGGCTCCACTCCCCTCTCTCTGTTCGGCAGCAGGACGAGGGGGTAAGTGTACACCACTGCTTCAGCCAGAGGGGTAAAATAGCAAAGAAGAGGGAGGGAAAAAGGGAGGGAGAGGGTGGGGAGGAGGAGGGAGAAAGACTGGGAGAGATACAGAATCAGAGACGGAATGAAAGCTAAAATGCAGCTGCTTTCTTTCCTGGCTGCTGGCGGAACTGCAAATGAAATGACCAGGGAGGGGAGGTGGGCCAGTGAGGAGACACCTTCATCAATTAATGCTGGCGGAGTCGACGCCCATTGGACGCCGCTGACAGGTGATGCAATAAAAATGGATAACCCGCCCCCACCCCCCTCTCACATCCCACCATTACAGTACTTTATCATTTGAAATGGGGATCGCTGTTGTTTCATAGGTGAACTAGAGGCAGCAGAGAAAAAAAAACCATTTTTGCTGAATCACAAATAAAATAATATCATTGTGAAAAAATAAAAATATATTTTGCACTTCCCTTTCTGTTTATTCCTAACATTACGCTGCAAAAATCGTGTCAAAGTTCCTTTAGTGCATATAGTGTGCGCTTCCTGAAGCGCGTGTCTTTATCCAAGCTGCTTTTCCCAGCTGATACATTAGGTAATATCATCTTTTAACTGTTTTTACTTTTGAATTAACAAATATATTAAACAAAAATAAATACATTTAGGCATTCCTTAACGCCAAAACTGTTTTTTTCTGGTCAACGCATTTGCGTGCGGTGTTTATGCGCGCATGGCAAAAATAACAAGCTGCCCTGTCCCTTTGTTGTGGTCATGTTAATTTAAGGGTCATGCTGAGGCAGCAAACTTGTTGTTAAATTGTTGCATATCATTTAGACCCACTAAAACAAAACGATGAGGGCGGAGGACAGACGCGTAAAAGGCAGGTTTGCTCATCACGCTTTCAGATTTGATCCCCTGAAAATAAGCTTAGTTGCTTGGCTGTATTTAAAAGTAAGCCGTGAGAACAGTTGTTAGTTATTGTTTACAACATCTTGCATATCCATGTCGCTTCCTTGAAGAAAAGTATGATTAAATGTGGTTAGTTTACTTTGTAGAAGATTTGATTTTACTGTTTCTTTTTAGTGACAAATGCGCGTATGTTGTATTTTTACGCACGTTCCAGAGGAAAACACGAGAGCTTTCTGTTGCAGCACCTTATCCATCATGCAGGCTCCTCGTGTGTGTGGAGGTGATGCAGCCGAACCCCCCCGTCCACGCGTGCACCGGGCTTTCTGGGTTATTTATATTTGGATTAATTGTTAGAGCCGCATTATTCTGCTCGGATTTACTATTGTGTGTCTTCCCCTGAGTCACATCTCCTTCTGCTCTTCCTCGCCTTTGCTTACCGTCTTTGTTACTATATTAAACGCGAGAATCCCTCGTGGCCCGTTCCTTATCGGCAGCGCTGAGGTCAAACTCAAGACTGGGCATGCTCGTTTCCACGTCAAGTCAGCTTGTGATTATTTACAGATGCGCCCAAATTTTGAATGCACCAAACGTTGATGTTACTGAGCACAACACCATGCACGTGCAGGTATAAGCGGCACGCCCGTGTGCGCACTGGAGCAAAATCAGAAAGGACAGTTAAAATTAGTTCCTGTCAAAAAAAAATCATAATGCCATAAAATGTGATAAATTATCAACATATATTTATGCAAAGTTTTTAATTGGGAAAAAAAAAACTGTAGCTTCCGGTTTGACTTCGAACAGAAGCTTTTACGCACCAGAAGCCTTAAAGTGCATGGGCCTGTCACAACAAGAGCGCTCCCCGTTTGTATGCAAATTGTGCGCCTTCATGCAACTGTGTGCAAGTGTGACTGAAACCGGCCGGCCGACCTGCATCCAAGCTCGGGAGTCGTTAAAACCCACATTCCGAACAGCGCACATGCGTCACATATACCTGCACGTGGAGCCATGAGGGGGGAAACCGCTTTCACGTGCTGACGCCATATGACAGGCGAAATCAAAGAAAGTTTGGAGTGTGTGGCCGTGGGGATGAAGGTGGTTTGGGGGGAGGGGGTGCAGCATCAGATCCCTCTGGGGGATAGCTGCATGTCCCAGAGCCTCTGTGCGCATTCTGGGGATGTAGCGTAAAGGAGCAGACCCTACAGACTCCATTCATCCCACCTCCTGACCGCCGCGTGTCTTTGCTGTCTGGGTGACCTGCATTGGTTGTGTTCCACACAAAATGTCGGTCTATTTCACTGGATTTTCCTCTGATTCTACTTTTTTATGTATTTAAATGTATTTAAAGATGTTTCTATGCGTTTGGATTCGGTTCCATTCTCTCCTGGCTGTTCTGTCGTCGCCAATAAATGTTTTGACAAATATTTCCTTTGCAGCAGAAGTTGTGGAAGCAGAACATGCAGTCCAGTGTGCGTTCCAATCTTTGTGTCCACAATGAGAACACAACACTAATTGTGTAGATTTACACGACAATCAACGTTTCCAGATGCATTTTTTGTTGAGCAGGGAGCTCCTTCAACTCACCAAATGGCACAGGGACATTTACCCCCCTCTTCCTCCGCCTCTCCTGCGTCTGGATTCCGGCCTGGACCGGTAAGGAGGAAATGGGAGCGAGTGGCCGACAGAGAGACGTCAAGAGCGGTGTGGATTTCTCACAGGAGCCCGCAGAGGGTTGGTGTGATCGGGGATAGATCTCCAGATTGAAGAAGTTGATCATGTGAAAGAGTCAGCAACGCTGCAGAACTATAGGGTGGAGGTCTACCTTTGGGACTTCAAATGTACACACAAGAAAAAGAAAACGCGTCAAGGAAAAGGATGAATTTTCTGAATAAATTAAATGTTGTGATTTATTATTAAAAGGAAGGAAAACTAAATAAATGCACAAACTAAATGAACGCAAGTGCTGAGTGTTTTTGCTTCTCTTTGTTATAGAACAAATCACTGTACGCGCCACATTTTTAATGAATATGTAACTTTAAATGAACCGGTTTCCTCATTGCGCCGCGCATGGGCTTGTGGTAGAATCTAAATGATCTGTCTCCTTGTTCATTTAAACAACCACCAGACCAAAGGCGCTGCTGCTTCTCCTGCAGCTCCAAGTCATTTGTTTTGCATCTAGTTTTATGGAGACACTTGGTCAAGGAGGCGCAGGCACTTGTAGGCGCACGGGGTCTTTATGACACAAACCCATTGCCCCATGCCAAAACAATGAATTCCTCTCCACCCCCCACTACCACGGGAGAATGCGGTTTTACATGCAATCTGAGCCTGAAGTATGTGCGGACAGTGGAGGGGGAGGGCTCCCTTCACCTTTCACCCCACCGTGTTGGGAGTGTTTGTATTTTTTCCTCGGCCTCTGCGCTCTACAGAAGAGAGCATGATTAAGGTCCTCACCAAGGGGTCTGGATGAGCTGTAATCAGGAAAATGATGACTGTTGTGCGCAACTTTTTTTTTTAAATCTAACTCAGCAGCAGTCCAGCAGCTCTGATTGAGAGCAGGTCCTCTGTGTTTCACTGTTGTTTTTTTCCCCCAAAATGTCTTTAGTTCTTTAAAAAAAATATATGACAAAGGCAAATCACAGTTCTTTCCAGATCTATAAAGTCCTTCACAGTCCATAATTACTTCTTAAATTAATATCAGACTTTGTCAAATTTAATGAGGCATGAAAAGTCCCAAAAGTTGAAAAACATAAGCCATAACTGCCAGCCATATTCAAACTCCTGCAGCGCACGGAGAGTTTATGAATTCAGAGATGCGTGCAGAGGCTGAAAAATGTTAATATCTTTCCCGTTAATCTTCCAAAATAAAACTGTTTCAGAACGCAATTGTTTCAAAATAAAAGTTCCATTAGTGGTCATTTGTTGAGG
This sequence comes from Oryzias celebensis, assembly GCA_014656515.1. Classification (NCBI taxonomy): domain Eukaryota; kingdom Metazoa; phylum Chordata; class Actinopteri; order Beloniformes; family Adrianichthyidae; genus Oryzias; species Oryzias celebensis. Next base: position 35,789,076 of record BNCR01000012.1, read on the forward strand.
CTCATGAGCTCAATCTGTGAAAACATTCCTGCCAGACTGCGGTGGTTTTCTGCTTTGCTTGCACGCACGACACACACACACGCGCGCGCATACGAAGTTTCCCACTTTATTTTAGAAAATGCAACAACATGCGAAGAACTTTGGCAGAATCCAAATACAATAGCCTAGGTGAAAACAATGCAAAATCTGTAGGTAATGTTTTTACATTCATTTTTCAGTGAGAAACAACCTAACTTCAGCTGTTTTCTGAGTCCACCAAACGCTTTGACATGAAACAGCTAAGGGGAAAAAATCCCTGTAAAAGGTGAAGCAAAAGTGAAAAAAAACAAACAATAAATACTCTAATATGGTGTATAGAGTTACCTAATTTGTTCATTTTTCTCATAATGTATGCATGCTGCAAAGCTGATGGTTTTGAAATCGTTTTTGACTCAAGTTTCTTACTAATTTTTGAACAGTAAGAGTTTATCAGAACAAACAATAGCTTTATGCAAGAAATAGAACATTTAAGCACTGCTAAATTTACAACTGGTGAGTGTCGGTTGACTTTGTCATAGTTTTTTATGCAAAAAAAAAAAAAAAAAGAAAATTGAGAAATTCAAGAAAGTTTTCACACTGTCATTTTTCCAGCTTCCCCCACAGAGCAGACATTATGCGCTCACTCGGGTTAAGACAATTGAATTATTTCAAACCAATTTTGGGGATTTTTAGAGCAACACTAATTTTTGGTTTATATTAGTCTTATTTTAAACAACTTGTGTGTTTTTTTTCCCCCAGATTTTTATTTTTCCCGTTTTAAAGAGTTGTGCTAAACTATTTTTTTAAACTATATGGAGTTTTTATTATGTGTCAACACATGGGGATTTCAGTTTTGGACTGAGCGGTGCAAACTCTTAAAAAATATTTTATGTGGCGTTTTGATGAGAATTTCTGTCGTATAACAATGTTTGAACAAAGCAATTTTAATGATTTTTTTAGGGGGTCATGACCTTAATATCAAGAGCCTGTACCTCAAATCTCTGTCAAATTTCACATAAATGCATGGACTTATAGAGTAAAGCAAAAACCAAATAGATTTTCCATCTCAGAAAGCTTCTCTAACAACCTTATGAGTATTTTGACATGATTCATGGCGACTTTGACTTAATAAAAATGATTTGCCATTTTCAGTGTTTCCAGTATCTTTGTTGGCTCTTCTACAAGTACCGCTCTTTCCATCCTCCTCTTTGTTCTCCCCTGCACTAATAGGTTCTACCCTGCCACACACAATTCACTTTCTTTCCTTTTCCTCATCCCCTCACCCACTTTTAGTGCAGGGCCCAGTGTCGACTGGAGCATTTGAGCAATTTGAAATTAAAGCAAACAATGGGTAGGCACTCCCAGGGACCTCTCGCTCACCATATTACATGGAGGACGCTCGTGTGCTTTTGCGCATTATTGGCAAGTCATTACGTTTCTCTGGAAACCGAGAGCAGGAGCTCTCTCGCAAGAGTCGGTGATGCAAGCAGCAGCTGAGAGCTTTGGAAAAGCATGGGGCTGTTTGTGTGTGCATGCATGTGTGTTCTGGGGCACCCTTGGCAACAGCATGCGGAGCTGTCAAAATAAGACTGTCCACTGATATGCAGGTTGATAAGTTCCTTTTCAAAGTTGCTTTGACAGTGAACTATCCTATGAAAATCAAAGACACTCTCCTGTATAAGGAGCATTTCAAGGATTTGTCAGACGCTAATCCCTTCGAATAAAAAATAGTTGCTATTTGTTTTAAGATTTAAAATATGTGCAAGAACACACACGAACAGCCATGCATGATGTATTAAATTGTTTTTCAGCTGTTAAAATAGGAAAATTTTGTGCAAAAGTTACATTTAGGATCATTTTGCCAAAGACCAAAAAATACATTTTAATAAACAAATTAATAGTTTGCAATAGTTGTTACATCTACTAACAACACACAGCATCTGTAAACAACATTTGAACACCAAAAACACACACTGTTTAGTCATGAATAAATTAGATTATTTTTTAAATGTTGTACATCAAAAGCAAAAAACACCAAATGAAAGTCAAATTACTAACAAAGGTTCAACTAAAGCAGTCCTTTCCCTTACAAAAAAAAAAAAATCTGTTTTAGGATTGTAAATGCATTACACGAGCCCTGTACCACTTTTAATTTTCTTTCCTAATACCTCTTGAAGTACTCCATGACATGTTTCATATTTTCTGGGGCAGAGTACTATCGTTTGCATCTGAATGAAGGGCAGTGTGTTGTAATAAAGAATACTCATGAAGTAGTTTAGTTGTTCCTTTAATTCTACCCCCTTACAGTGCAAGTAGCAGAAAACGGGGATCAGCTCTCAGTTTCAGACAGTTTTGCCTATAATACAAAAACACATTTACTTTGATCAAAAAAAAGGAAGACAGAGGACAAATCTGGGTGATATCTTTCAGTAAGAATACAATGAATATGCTATACCTCATAAAAGCAGTGAAAAACATATTCTGCATCATGAAAGAGAGCTATTGCCTCCACAAAAACAGTACATTTAGGAACACAAACAAACATAGTTTTTTGGGTCCAATAAGCCAACAGGATTTTTTTTCAGGAATTAAGTTGTTAAGACAGATTTTGCTTGTGACAATACATTTTTAAAACGTCTCTTTTTTTAACTTTAAACTATTAAACTTTGGATGGGTAGTCTCATGTAGTATAAGAATGGTTGAATGCGCAGTATTCAAAATATAACCTTTTACAGAGCGGCCGTGGTGCGCATGTTGAGAGGCCAAGCTCTGATCGGAAGATCTTTGGTTTGGTTCCCGCCATGCCCACCTATGTTTAGAAGTGTCCTTGGGCAAGACACCAAACCCCACATTGCTCCTGGTGGTTATAGGTTGGCGCCAGTGTTCACCACTGTCAGTGTATGACTGTGTGTAAATAGTTGAATGGGACTGTTACTGTAAAGCCCTTTGGGCCTTTTAAGTAATCACTTTTCCAAAGCATCGTAACATTACAGACCTGTTATCATAGGTTTACAATTTAATTGTTTTAGCTTTTACCTTTATAGCAACTTATGTTAATTTATAAACGATTTACACTTTAACTTATTAAAACTGGAAAAAAATAGAGACTATTTTCCGTGAAATGAAATATATTCAAAATATTTAAAATTGGGAACTATCTGGAATAACCTGGTAGTTATTTGTTTCCCCTCAAAAATCATTAAACTGTTTCTCATCTTAGTGCCTTTATGTTAGGTTTTAAAATTAGAACTGGGTTTTATGTATGTTTGTGTGAATGTGGGAACTCTTTCAATCCTTATCAACCTGCACAATAACAATCAGCATTACAGTCCAGAGGTAGACGTAATCTTTTAAAAACGTAATATATCTGATTTTTTATTTATATATATATCTGCAGTTCCATTCAAAGGTTAAATGTTCTTGTAGCTTTTATATTTTCCATGTATTCAATTATTTTGTGATTTAAAGCCCAGATGGAATACAGTAAAACAAGATTGTGAATTCGACTACAACAAACTTTTAAGCCATGTGGATCTCTAAAACTACGAGGACCACGTTTGTTTGTTACTTCCTGTCTGGTGACGTGCCGCACGTGCACGCTAACCTGCGCCATTACGCACTTCCTGTCCTCTAACGAAGTTCCCCCTCTTCTCTTCATCGCGCCGTGATGGCGATGTTGTGGTGAAAGAAAATACGCCGTCGAAAAGAGACGGAAATACAATTAAACATGACATTTCGACCGAGAGGGACTTAAAGAGACGTTGCACGGAAACCAAGGACGTATTCGACGAAGATTTTGGTTTGGCTTAATGTATCCCTCCGCATGTCCGTTTTCATCGTAGATGGTCGCAGGCGAGCGTTGTCTGACGGTGGACGACAAGCTCTCGACGAGTAACATGAAGGAGATGATTGGAGGTTGCTGTGTGTGCTCAGACGAACGAGGCTGGGCTGAAAACCCCCTTGTATATTGCGACGGACACGGCTGCAATGTCGCCGTGCATCAAGGTGAGCTCCATCGATGTTTCGGATGAGACTTAGCACTTAGCTAAGAAGCTAGTTAGCGTTGTCTTAGGAAGCGTCCTCCTCCGCCAGGTCCTACCAAGGCCAAGCCGAGGTCAGGCTCCGCGCATGTTGACGGTAGCTGTACTGCTGTGTTGATAACTGACAGCTGCTATAGTAACTATTTCTGCAAATACAAGCTGTAATTTGTGTCAGTATTTTGTTGTGTGAGCTGGTTCTATTTTTCTAGAGACGCAACAAATCCCAAAGGATAAAAATTGAAACATGTTTTTGTGCAAGAAAATGCAAATAACAAGCAACGGACTACTTTTTTTGGTAATAAAAATAAATAAATAAATAAAATTAAGTGTATATATGTGTGTAATTTGCAGATGGACTCAGCATAGATGACTCACTTGGTGACGTTTATTGTTTACATTTGTAAGAGCTGACCATGTGTGAGTCTGGCAGACTGAAACTATTTTAACAGCAACTCATGTTGACACATCAACGAGTTCACAGTTGTAAAACCTCACTGTTGTTTGCTTTTGGATTATAAAATACCCAAACTTATAGTTATGTTCATGTGTTTCTAGTAGGGATGCCACAATGTTCAGTTTAAGACTAAACCAAATGTTAAAACATTGAACCAAATCGTAGGTGAAGTCAATTGCTGTCATTTATGTTGAAAGTGTCAAACTGTAAGGAGGACTTTATCTTTTATTACATCACACCAGACTTAATGAAAGCTAAATGAAAATTTGTTTCTTCATTTTAACTTGGTTATTAGCAAATTAGAACAAATGATTTTTCTGAATTTTAAAATACTTTGTTGTTTTGTAATACATAAACCGAATATCAATTCAAAATAAATCCTGACCCAAAATTGAGATTTGAATCGAATCGTGTGGAAAGAGAATCGCTGCATCTCTAGCACAAAAAACCTTATTTGTTTTAGTCTCATTGTGTGGTATTTTGCTGTCAGTATCATTGTTTTTAACTATGTGTGTGTGTGTGTGTGTATATAATATTATAGAATTTGGCAGCACATATTTAAATCTTTTACTTGTGAATTTGTTAAAAGTTGACACACTCAGGGCTGTATAAATCTAAATAACTAGGCTTTTTTAGTTGTTCTCATGGTATATGTTCAAGTACATTAAACAAATGAAAAATTCAAGCTTGTAAGTGTCTGAAACTGATTTTGTTTTTTGTGTGGATTTATGTTCATTTGTTCCAGTGGATTATGGGCTCAGACGAGATCAAACATAATTTCAGAATGTGTAAAGGTTGGCTTTTTTAGGTTAGTGCTGCAATATTTTACTAAGACCTTTATATATTTATGGTTAGCTTTATGACTGACCTGTACAACACTCATGTTTTAGTTTTTTTCATTAAATGTGAAACAAGTTTGTCAGGTTCACTAAGGTTAGATTGTATGAGGCCTAACATGCTTCACACCATTTGGGTTGGCCCTGCCTATTGATGTAGCAATGCTAGTTATCCACAGTTCAATTTGTACATTGATACTTGGGTCACTGTTCCATAAATGTATTGTACCAATGAAGAAATTTCACTAATTGAAATTTTCAATTTGCTAAGAGGGAAAACAAACCAAAATATTTAGAGAAATTAAAGTGCATAACTTCTACTTAACTCTGATTATAATTCATCAAAAAGCATTTAAAAAGGACATTTATACTTAGTGTAAATATTAACATTTTTACTTTAATGTAGAAATGTCTCAAACTTATAATGTCTCTAAGGGTGTATTCAGACTGGACACATTTGGTCAGTGAACCAGAATATGTTTCCCCTGATAATCTGGAACAAATTTTCAGTCTGAATACACCCAAGTGAACCCTGGACCAGGAACCGTTCTCGGACTCTTCTTTCGAGGTGGTTTTGGTTTGTTTCCAATCCGAATGAGCTTCGGTTCTGTCTGAGATTCCTGAGTCTGAATACGATCTGCTCAGAGTGCAGAACAACTGGACCAAATTTATTATTTATTATTTCTATCATTTACTCTTTCAAAATAACAGAAAAACAAATAATGGCGTGTGCAAAAGTTTGGGCACCTTGCAGAGTTTATAAGATGTACCGCCCCTTTGCAAAGCTGAAACATGACGGTGTCATGGATTGTTCACAATCATTGTTTGCAAAGATCAGGTGATTTCACTCTCATAGATTGTAAATAATCGGAGTCATCTGACCTTGCTCCAACCATCAGCATCATGGGTTCTTCCAAGCAGTTATCCAGAACAATTAAACTGAAAATAGTTGATGCTCATAAAGCAGGAAAAGGCTTTAAGAAGATAGCAACGTGTTTTCAGATGCTAATATCTTCTGTTCAGAATGTCATTAAGAAATGGCAGTCAACAGGAACAGCTGAAGTTAAAGAAAGATCTGGAAGACCAAGAAAAAATCTCAGAGAGAGCAGCTCGCAGGATTGAGGGAAAACCAAGTCAAAACCCACGTTTGACTGAATCATCCCTCCAGAAAGACCTGACAGACTCTGGAGTTGTGATTCACTGTTCTTCTGTCAAGAGATACTTGTACAAATATGGTCTTCATGGAAGAGTCATCAGAAGAAAACCTCTTCTACGTACTCACCACTAAATTAAACTTTTGAAGTTCGCAAATGAACATATAAACAAGTCTGATGCATTTTGAAAACACGTTCTGTGGACCGATGAGGTTGAAATGAAACTTTTTGACCCCAATGAGCAAAGGTACGTTGGAGAAGAAAAGGTCCTGAGTTTAATGAAAAGAACTTCTGTCCAACTGTAAAGCATGGAGGTGGATCAATCATGCTTTGGGCTTGTATTGCAGCCAGCAACGCAGAAAACATCTAATGAGTAGAAGGAAGGATGGATTCCACAAAATTTCCACATATTTTGGACACTAACTTGATGCCATCTGTGAAAAAGTTGAAGAGAAGACGGCTTCTTTAAAGGGATAATGATCCTAAACACACCTTAAAATCCACACTGTCTTACATTAAGAGGCAGAAACTAAAGATTTTGGAGTGGCCTTCCCAATCACCTGATCTCAACATCATTGAAAATCTATGGATAGACTTGAAAATCTTGAATACCTTGAAACACTGCACTTTTCAGTTTTTTATTTGTAGAAAAAAAAATCGAACTTTTGTATAATTTTCTTTCCACTTCACAGCTGTGTGCCATTTTGTGTTGGTATCTCACATAAAATTCCAATATAATATATTTATGTTTGTGGTCATAATTGGAGAAAATGGGGAGAATTTCTAGGAGTATGAATACTTTGCAAGCCACTGTATATACCATTTTAGTAGCTGTGATTACTCTGGTCCTATCCAGGGCACTGACTGCTGGCTTACCTTGCAGAGTTGTGCCACAAGACTGCCCAGTGGATTCAAGAATATCATTAAGGTGCAGTGAGCTTAAGTCGTGACAGATCTTGTAGCCAATAAGAGGATTAATCAATGCATCTTACTGTATTGAACATGTGCCTGTAAGTTTTGTCTTGGTGCTGATGATAAAGACTTGAGGACAGCCAGGGTTAGCAGGCAATCAGCTTTCTGTAGGGCTGTTTGTTTGGGGTAACAAATGTTCTATAGTTTACTTTCTTTTTTTTTTTTTTTCACTTTGCTTCAGTACAGCTGATTCCTATAACTATTGGGAGTTAAATACGCTGTCTGTGTTAGGGATACATAGCTTCTAAAAACTGTTTTGAGGAAGGTTGACATGTTTTACCATCTGAATATGCTTAAAGTAGGGCTGGGCAATGTATCAATATAATTGATTAATTCAAATTTTTGTTTAGACTATTTATTTTTCGAAAATCGAGATTTTATTTTCCCAGGTCTCTGCTTTCCTGGGCTTCTGTTGTTTGGAGTAAAGGCAGCCTGCCCGTCTGTCTCTCGCAATGAGCAGACATGAAAACGGCAGCAAGCAGGGGAGAAAAAAAACAAAAAAAAGCTTGCTGCATATTTACAAGTGCACGTGACATGTAAAGTGCCCTCAACCTCCACTCCCGTAGCTTCTGTACACTTCTCTGTGTAGGGTTTATAGCTTAGGCTGATGGAGCAGCAGGACGTGGTGGTTTTTTAACGGGATCCGAACAGAAATGGAGGATAAACCGGCTGGACTCACAGCAGCAACAGAGTTTGATTTAAAAAAGTGTTGATTTGGAGACAGCAGTGTTGTTTTACACTGATGCTATCATGCTACAACACTATATGCTCTGCTAACAAGTTGTGCCACTTGTCTCCAGTTTGTGACCGATTTAATGTCAGAGAATATTTTCACGGAGCTGACTTGAAGACATGGCGGATAAATACAGCAAACTTAATTCATGGGACATTCATAAAAACTGTATTTTCTAAATACAATAACAGACATGAATCCACTTTGAGTACAACTTTATCAACAATATCTTATCTATCATTACAGAGGCAGTGTTGAGCTGAAAAACTCGTGGCGGCAGTGTTCACAAACCACTTTTACAACAAACAACTTTTACACTTCGTAGACTGTAAAAATGCCAAAAGCAGAGACCAGAGATTGATTAGAAATCTGAGTAACTTAAAGTTTTTTTCTTATCATTTTGTTATGCTGTGACAAACTGTCTTTGCATTCAGCATAATATATTTAAAAAAAAAACAACACCTATAGTTTTTCTTTGTAAAATAAAGTAATGATTTTTCAGGCAAAAAATGTGCCTGTTCGGTAGATTTTTTTTTCATCAACCAACTTCTTGGCTGGTGAGTAAAAAGTGAAATGTTGACGAGTGAAGTTGAGACTTCAAACTTGGGGCATCAAACCACACGCAGAAAAACCTGCTTAAAGGTCCTAGGTGCCAAGAGGGGAAGTACGATAAAGTTGTTTTAACACTTGGAACAGGCACTCTGCCAAGTGCGAGAATTTTTTTCTGTTTATGAGATGCTTAAGCTAGTGGTAGCTCGCAAAACATCTGCTGCATTGATCTACAAACATGTATTACAGTTTGTATTTGGTTGAACTTTGTGTTTGAGCATATTTCAATTGTAGATGCTAAAATAGAATATTTTTGTTGAATATATTCTGTCATTTGTATTTTTTGTTTTTTAAAAAGTAAAAGCAGGGAGAAAAAAATGAATGAAAATCGAATTTTGTTTGAAAAAATCTGCAATTTTATTCTTTGGCCATGTCGCCCAGCTCTAGCTTAAACCTTTTGATGTAAACATATTTTATTTAGCTGTGGCAGCAGAGCAAAATATCTGGATTGTGTGTTTACTGTATCAACAGTTGAAGAGTTACGTAAGTCAAAAGAATGTAAAAATAGGAGACAAATCTCTGGTGTTATTGGTTAAAAAGTGCAAGGCTATTAATTCGGTTGCACTTGTGACCCATTTCTCATGAAGTGGGATTCATTTAGTTGTTTATTGAAATTGTGTGAGAATGTTTTCTGAGGATAATCAATAATCACTCAATTTTGTTGCTTTATAATGACTTGATAATTTCCACTTGATCTGATAAGAAACAGATTATGGTAACTATGTAAATAATCTATATAAAAATAAATACCATAACAGGGGTGGGATTATATAAATTCGCTTCTTCCCATTCCATTTCAAACAACAAATCAATTTCTACTTATTTTTATTTGAAAATCACAGCTTTAACACATTTTTGTGACTTGCATGTTAAATATAAGCAGTACTGGAAATATGTCCATTTAAATTGAGTAATTACACATCTCTGAACATTTTTCTTTATTTTCTAAATAACATATTACTTAATTTCTTAAATGGGTTTGATATTTCTGTGTTTTGTAATTTTAGTATTTTATAATTGATGTGTGAAATGAACACACAAATCAAATTAATGATGCAACTGATAACCCACCCAACTGCTTGAGGTGTAAAACATCTTACTGACTGAGAAAGTATGCCTGTTGTTCAACAACGGTAAGGAGTAGCTTGACTTGACCTGTTGCTTTGACTCAAATGCAGTTAAGCCCATACTATAATGCATTGCATTTATAGTAAAGCCTGGAAGGACAATGGCTGGCAGAAGTTCATTTGTAACTGGTTCTAAGTTGAAACACTGAAAAAGCTTCAGTGACCACTTTGTTGTGGCATCTATAAAGCATGTTTCCAACTGTGATAAATGCCCTGTCTGAGTGTTATCTCTCCCGCTTCTCAAGGACAGGCAGCAGCAAATGGACTGCAATCTAAGAACAAAATGTAACCCTGTAAAACTGTGGTGTTAAATGCAATACAATTGAAAATGTGGCAGCACATAGTGTGTGCTGGTCCACCTAAGGAAAAAAGTTAGGTACACTGGTGCAACCAGGGCAAAAATGTAGTCAGTTGTGCAAACACATAAAAGCTTCTGCAGAAACTAGTTCTTCATGTACGTATTTGCATGTATTTTAACTACCACATTTCATTTGAAAATTGGGCTCTGTAATATTTTGTATCTGTCCTCTGTTAAACATAAAAAAATAGTTAGATACAGTAATATTTTGGTAAACATTTTAGTCTTCTCTGGTTTAAAAACAAGTGCTGTCAATCAATTTAAAAAAAAATTCAGATAAATCACACTTTTGAATTGTGATTAATCACAATGTTTTACTGGGTACATTTTATACAACAATATGCAGCTTTTGAACAAAAAAAAAGGGCCAGAGATAATATTTTTCGTTCACTTTTATTGTCTGAAATGTTTTAATTTGTGAACTGTTAACTCAGATATCCCAGATATGTAATTGGTGTGAACAAGGCACATCAACAGTAAGATAAGTAGAACTGTAAAGACTTTTATGTCTGCGGGACAAGAAAACAAAGATGCTGATATACAGCCTTAGGAAACTAACATTGTGTTTCTGCACTTTAAATGGTCCTGTGAATACTCAAACCTGATTGGTTGCTGTGTATTCATGCACACAAAAAAGTTCCGGTCACATAGCCCAAATGTTCACTGCACATGCTTCTTTAAAAACAACGTTTTTGTTTCATCTTCTGGGCAAAATCAAGCAGTAAGAGGTGAACTTTCTCTCTGAAGTGATGCTTTATTGAACCTATCATGACGATCAGCATTAATATAGCTTTCCTTTGCCGCTGCAGAGACACTTTGTTGTGGCACCCACTGTCACCAATCAAATAGTCGGCTTTTTGTGAGAAAGCAGTCTAAACTGGAAAAATAACAAGAATAATGTACTCAAAATCGATTGAATATTTTTTTCTTTTGTAAGTGACCATAGTATAAGTGGGATAGTGCCCAACAAAGTGTGTATTCCCAGAAATTGATGCACACATGGAAGCTTGAACCGTCCGACTCAAAGCAGAAAACGGTCACTTCTGACGTGTAATTAATCTGTGTTAATAATAACGCCAACATTTAAAAAAATTAACCATGTGCGTTAATGCGTTAGTATTGACAGCCCTAGTAAAAACCAAACAGTACATTTTGATATTTTTGCAAGGATATTTTTACTTTTTTTTCTCTCGTCCAAAATTTATTTTAAAGGATAGATTTTCTACTTTATTTGTCAATGGTGATACTTTAGCTCTGATGTAGAAATAACTCTGAAACAACTCCTGAATATACCCTATGATCATAGTATTTATTTATTTTTTTTTAAATAAAATCTGGCTGGCGTACTATTGCCAAAGAAAATTTGTTTGTCCTATGAAGACCTGGCGTCCACATGCGTGGAGATCACATTTTGGGTTGTATTGCCAAATTAGTCAATTCTGCTTAAGTGGGGCCCTGTAACTACATGTGTATAGGGTTAGCTCAAATATTAAATGGAAACGACTTTTTCAAATCAGATGTTGTTTTTTATTATTTTTGTTCTTGCTCTGCAAAACTATTTTATCCTGAATTGAGTGATCTTAGTGCTGTAGTTTTCTCACAGAACTCTAAGATAGTATTCCATACTGCAAATTATAAAAGTGATTACTACAAAAGACCTGAAAAATGTCTCAAGATGTGTAGTGAGGAGTTCCTGCTTCCTTAAGAACATAAACGGAGGACTAGAAGATTACTACTTTGTGTCTCTTTGCCTTTGTTTTTGTTCTTTTTCGGTGGAAAATAGTCCTCTCAGTGGTGCTGTAGTCATTTTTAATCTTTGCTTTGCTCCTGAAGCTGCTCTATTTAAAAACAAATCAAACAAAATGAAAATGTGAAATTTATCAGCGTTCTCCTTCTATTTAGGTTCATGAGACTGCCATGGTGTAAAAGTGACCTGTTATTTGTTTTTGTTTGGCTGATGTTTCATATAATTTATAGAAACGAATGTCAAAAAGCAGTGCAAATCATACATATTATATAGATTTCTTGTCATTTGTCTTTTCTTTACATCTTCGGTTTAGAAGGAAATTGTTCTACATGAGTAGTACATGCTTAGACCGGTCATTCTTTTTATTGGCACCTCACATCATTTCAGTGTTACTATCAATTTTTCATTTATTATCGATAATGTTTTTTATCTGTGTGTTTCACCATGAAGTAACATTGACAGGAGCAGGGATTTTGACATATAATCCTATTTTAATGCTTAAATGTTGATCTGTGGCGGCAGCATATTAACAATTATGACAATTCCGTCTTAAGATGTTTTTTTTCCCAGCTTTAAGTTTGGTTTGGAAATGGAATATACACTAAAACAGGCACAGCGTTCTGTTACATTCAAACGCTGGTCTGTTTATTTAAATGGTCACAGGCTGATCAGATTATTCAGTAATACTGTGTATAGTACTGTGACCAGAAGTTGTGGTTACTACTTGTAACAGCTTGATTTTATTGTTAAAAAATTGTATTAGTCTAAGCTTTCGTGTTGTTTTTTTTCCCACCACTCTCTAGCTTGCTACGGCATTGTTCAGGTTCCCACTGGTCCATGGTTCTGCAGAAAGTGTGAATCTCAGGAGAGAGCAGCTCGTGTGGTGAGTCTACCTCTTTTAACATACATTATTTATGACTCGTCTAATCGAATAAAAAATGAAAAAAACAAGTTAAAATAATAATCTACGTCTAGAAAGTCAATTTACTGCAGCTTTTATTTAAATGTTCAAAAATAAATCCTTCTATGTTGTATTAAACAAATATTGACATTGAAGGTTAAAGCAATGGTCACACCGTTTTTATTTTGAAGGAACTAATGTGGGTTCAGGACTTTCATGATGTTTTGAGCAAAAAGCAGAAGAATTTTATGCTCTAGTTTTTTATTTATTTCATGTTGAGGCAAGTTTTTGTCTGACTCACCTCTCAGATTATGTTACGATCATTAGTGAAAGAAAAGTCACTTTGAAAAGGTGTGTGTGTAAACATACACTTAGAAAAATTAACCAACGACCAATTCATTTCTGATAGCATTGGAAAGTCATGCTGTTTCAAAGGACAAACAAGTGAGCTGTGTTGAATTTACAAGTAATTTAAATTTATAAAATGTGGCTGTGTCTTGTAAAGTGTAATTCTTTTCACCAACCCTGCCCTCCGTTAGGACAAATAATCATTTAAATTTGAATATTAAAAACTTGTGAAGTTGTTTTTTTTTTTTTTTTTTGGGTATTTGGAAAAAAATGAAACTGTTTATTAAATGGGAATGTGAATTCACTTTTCAAGGTGCAGTGTGACAGCAAGTGTTTTCAGGAAAATCATGTAAAACCATAAATCTCTCAAGTTTATTTCAAGATTTTGTACTATTACTAATAGTGTGCGGTAACAGTTTATTACTAATGACAGTTTTAAAGATTTAAATCTTTTTATTTTTATTATGATGTATGTACAGAATATTAAAAAGCAGAGTTTTCCTCTTCAAACTTTTAATAGTTAATACAAGCTTCTTAACAACATGCTTGAAGTGTCAACATTCAAGGATTATTTTACACAAGGAAAGTGACGACAAATGTCAACATGCATCTTTTAGAAAAATCCCTTCCATCATCAAAGTTGGGTCAAAATACTTTTTCCAATAAAAATGTGGAGTTTCCAGTCTTCAGTTTTTACATTTAAATCACTACAAAACATTTGCTTATCCTCACAGGATTTCATGTTGCATCAAACTAACTTCAAGATCAGACTGTAAAACGATCTGAGTAACAAATGAAAACGTTCCCCTAAAGGTGCTGAGTTTCCCACTGTGTCCTAAGAACTGCTCGACTCATCACCTTAAAGTTTATGAATGAGTATTTTTTTCTTTTTACCTACAGAGATGTGAGCTCTGTCCTCACAAAGATGGAGCCCTCAAGAGGACAGACAATGGAGGTAGATCCAATCTCAGCTTCACACACACTCACATGTGGGATTAGCCTCTTGTGTTCGCTGTCATTAATTGCATGTCACCAGCAAGTTTAAGGGCTGTGAGCGTGCTGGGAGAGTTATGTTGGTGTTTGTTGTGTGTGCTGCCTGGCTGTACCATCCTTGCCTGTCCATGCTTTATGAGAGTGTGTTTGTGTGTGTGTATGTTTATGAGGGGGCGGGACAGGATCAGTATAGTGCATGGCCTGTGAGGAGTCTCCTCTCTGGGTTCATTGAGAGGTCAGTTTGGTAGAGACTGTAAATATTCTGTGTGCAAGTAAGTGAGTGTGTGTTTGAGTCGGTCAAAGAGAGGCACAGCTGTGGGATTGTGTCCAGGCCTGCAGGGAGGCATCAGGACAACGCTAACACACACCGTTTTACTACTTTCTCCTTTGTTTTACCCTTCCCATGACCCCGCTCTGTTTTTCCTTGTTTTCCTCCCATTTTTTTTCTCACCTTTTTCTTAATCTGTTTTTCTGCCGGTGTCAGCTCTTTCTTACTTGTTGATCTGTTTTTTTTTGCTTTGTTTTGTTTAATTAAACAACAATAAAGTTTCAACAAGGAGGTACCAAATTAAATATCCCAGAGATGCAGATAAGTTAACATTTAATTCGCTGTGTACAGTAAGAGTCATAATATGAAGGATGGAGTAAAAACTGAAATGGAAATTAAATTTTGGAGTTTCTCACTTGTTTTAGATCACATGAACAATCAGATAAGTTTCTACTCTGTACACTTTGGCTCCTATCAACTCATCTGTCTTTAGTGTTGGGGCTAAATCTTTAAAGTGGAGAAAAAATGCATCAAGCCACTTTTATAGTCCTAATTTATAAGCATCTTCCAGCTTCTGGGACTTCAAAACAACAACAACATGCCTGCATTTTACACCCATTCCACCCTTCGGTTTGGCCCTTTGCCCCCTCTCCTTGTCCTGCTCCTCGGGTCAAAGGCAGGTCATGGGTTCAACTGTAAGTTTAAGCCTGCCTTTTACTTCTGCTGTGAGGGGAAAAAACAGACACCTCCAGTGTGGCAGAAGACTCCCACCTCCATTTGACCTCTTGTTCACCTCCTCTAGCTCCTCTTTAACTCGTCAATTCTGTTGTCACTCCACCGTGGCCTGCTGTCGTTGTTGACAGGCTTTGTTGTTTTTGTAAAAAGGCAGCAGTGTGTGTGTTTGTGTATGTGTTTGTTAGAGCTCTATAAACAGATGTTTACACAGAGACGACCTGTTTACTTATTGAAGCATCTGAGATTTAACTTTTTTGCTGGTTTAGCTTTTATATGTAAATGTAACAAAAACATTTAAACTTACAAGTTGGGCATCAGTACAGAAAACATTTAAATAAATTTTAGTAAGTTTTTTTAGACGCTCACAATAGGAATCGGATATTTCAGAAATGGTATTATGAGAAAATCCTGTCGTATTAACTGTCGTATTTATTTTGCCGAGTGTAGGAACTAATATGCCTACAAAAAAGTTAAGATGTTGACCGTTCGTACTTCACTTGGAGAAAAGGGTTGTCCTGCATAGAAAATGATACTTTATCCATGGCTGATAGCACTTCTTGTTCCCTTGTTGTGTTTTTACATGTAAAAATGTAAAAACTTTTGATGAAGTTGTAGCGTGGATACATTTTGATAAATGTCCACTTTTAGGAGAGAAATTATCATGTCAATTTGATATTTCTCTATCAAACTTATTTCAGATAAAGCATTTAGTGTATCTTTTATGATCACTATAAAGCTTGATAAATCAGAGTTTGATCATATAGTTAGAGTGCACGAAGACAAGTTCACTGCACTAAAGTCATTCTTTTATTTTCAGAACTTGTGAACCTTACATTGCTTTAACATAGCTCCTTGATTTGTTTTGTCACTTTTTCTTGAATAAAACTTTGCAGTTTTGACTTAAAACGGTTAAGAAATGTGTTCAAAGTGCAATTTAGCTCGCAGTTTAGTGTTGCTGTTAATATTTCAGTTCACACATGTACAAAAGCTGATGGTTAGTGTTTTTTTTTTTCTGTGGATCTGAACAGGCTGGGCCCATGTGGTTTGTGCTCTCTACATACCCGAGGTAGAGTTTGCTAATGTGTCAACTATGGAACCCATAGTTCTCCAGTCTGTACCTCACGAGCGCTACAACAAGGTAAAACACAATATACAGACATTATTTGAACTTTTGAAGAGCCGTAGTGTATGTAGTTGTTAAATTTTGTGTGATTCTTTTATTTTTTTGTTGTTTTAAAATTACATAAGTCTTTTTGTTCGCAGACGTGTTACATCTGTGAAGAACAGGGTCGAGAGAGTAAAGCAGCTACAGGAGCCTGCATGACGTGTAACAAACATGGCTGCCGACAAGCATTTCATGTCACATGGTAGGGCACAGCGGGTTCAAGATTATTTATGAAACATGAATTTCTTCATATTGAGATATATGTTAGTATGGTTTCCACTTCACTGTGATTTTTTTTTTAGCATATTTCTTTGATTTGCAGAATGCCAACCACCTGCTACAGGTATTAATTTAAATGGTTTCTCTCGTTTTTTTTGTCCTGGTTACCCCAGTGCCCAGTTTGCTGGGTTGCTATGTGAAGAACAAGGCAACGATGCAGATAATGTTAAATACTGTGGCTACTGCAAGTACCATCACAGCAAATTGGTAAGTGGGATCTTGGCCTTTCATTATTCTGAATCCTAATAATGGCACACCTTTTTAAAAATACTAACCCACAACTTAACACATCACCAAATAACATATTTTTCTGTCAATAAAAGCCTGTTTTCTGACATGGGTGGGAAACTGTTTCACTTTTTTAATCTAATGTCTGACTATTCAGATTAAAGTATATTATTAATCAGATTGGTGTGAGTGCTAAAGGCTGTGGCAGTTACTGCATTAAGTTGTTGCATGGGATTATATATACCTGCATGCAGATATTTTGGAAATGCATCACGTCATGTATCACCTCTGCAACCGTATGCAGAGATTAATGTATAAAAATAACAGACAGTGGTTTGGTATGGTGCACTTATTCTTTTAAGTTTTCTCTCATTACTTCTATTTCATTTGTTCTCTTTAAAACACAGTTTGTTTCCTTTATGGCACTTTTCTGTTTTCTCCACAAACATCTCTCTTCATCTGTATCTGTTACTTTTCTTTTCCAGTTCTTCGCCTGTGGAATCTTCAAGTCTTTGTTAGCAGGTCTTTTCAGTCACTTCCTTGTTGGAATTGAGGATCCATCTTGCCAGTTCTTTACTCTCTTCTTTTACTCTTTGAACATCTTTCCAGCTTACCTTTTCCCTCCTTCCATTTTTAAACATATTGTTTCCCTCGAACACTCTACTCCTCTTGGCATCGTCCCACTTAAGTAGACCATTTGTCTTTAGAGGATTTTAGAGTTTCTTTTACTTCAGCAAGTAAAATATTTTTTAAAAAGTTCACATTTTAAACATTTTGAAACACAACTTTTGTAAGATGTAATGGCTTCTTTAATTAAAAGTAACGTTAATAATTAAGAATTGTTTCATTTTTAGTTGGAGACATCTGTTTTATGAACCACTCTGATGAAAATTGAGTCCTTGGTGTTTCAAACATGTTCCTGTGACATTTAGATAGAGCATATATATTAAGAAAACTAAGCTCAAAATTGCATTTCCGAGTAGTTTCTTTTTTGTTCAAATCATAGTGAATCAGGAAGCAGACAAAACCAGTTTGTGGTTGCAAACTGGCAACACGCAGCACAGCTTGTTAGCATAGAATTGGTCATAGCAGGATGGGATCAGTGTGTAACAATACAGCCGTCTCCAAATTAACGTTTATTAAACTATCTGTTGCTGCTGTTACTCCAGCCGATTTATTCTCGTTAAAAACCGCCATGTGCTGTAGCTCCATCAGCAGGACATGCTAAAATATACATAGAGAAGTGTACAGAAGCTACGGGAGTGGGGGGTGCTTTACATGTCTCACGCACTTGTAAATATTGCCAACAAGCCTTTTTTTTCTGCCTCATGGAAGAAACTCCTCTGCTTGCTGCCGCTTTCCTGTTTGCTTGTTGTGAGAGACGGGCAGGCTGACTTTACTCCAAACAACGGAAGCCCAAGAAACAACAAATTCAAATTAATCGATTAAATGGATTAATCGCCCAGCTCTAGCTGTAATCTAGTAGAAAGCATGTAAACAGATGTATGACGGGAAGTAGAGGTGGGCTTACTCGCGCCAACAGTCCTGCCCACAACTCAGGGGTGAATTCCTGACTACTGCCACTCTGCAGAAACTAAATCCCAGTAAACAACAGTTTTTTTTTTTTGTTTTGTTTAAAAATCGCATTATCATGATTAATAGACCACTGGGAACGGTTTTACAATAGATCAAAAGACGATCGGAGTGTGTCTTTAAACAGATGTAGCTACTTCTTTAAATGGAATTCATGCCAAATTAATTAACGTACATACTATTGCTTGAAGGCCGAAAGAAAAAATGCCCCTAGAAGTAATAAAAAAGGATAACTTGTCATACTCACGTTGAAAATTGCTTTTTACACACAACCGCAACCAAGAAGAATAGAGACATAGAATAGAAACATGAGTAACGTGTTTGTGTATATCTGGTTACATAGAATAAAGTGTGTTTTAATTTTTACAAATAGAGCTGCAACCACGTTTTTGCCATGTTACACACACTGATGGAAAGACTCCTGCTGTCACTTTGATTGCATCAATCAGGTATGAATTGCTTTGGATGCTGTGATATAATGAGACTAGATTGGCACTGTATGGATGGCAGGAATGCAAGAGAGAATTAATGATTAAAAAGGTGATGCTGTTAGCCGAATGACTGTTTATCAGCGTGTGGTGTTTGGTTGGATTTATTGGACTTCTTTTATTAAATTAATTCCAAACGCTGTATTGATTTTATACATTCACCAGGAGTTACATTTTTGCTACAGATGTGTGGTATGTTTTACTCCAATGTTGCTTTTCATTAAAGATGGACTTTGTGAATTGTTGTATCTGCTTGGTAGACAACTTGCTTGGCCGTAATAGGCTGGCTTTGAGTTTTTGGTGAGATAAAGTGATGGTTCAGTTCAGGTCTCTTGAATGTTGAGGGATAATCTAGTTTTTTTTGTGCATCTTATTTAATGTAATAGTTGAGATAAAAAGATTTTGTGACATTAAAATGACCTTTAAAAATAACTGAATGGCATGTTGATGTACGTTTCCTATGAATGTCTAGTAAAGCCAAGGCTACTGGAATGTTTTTTTGAATATTGTCTTAGTTCAATGCAAGTTTGTTCAATGCTGGACAATAACATGGCTGCAATTAGAGGATGTATTAGTTTGTCACTATGGCAACAGAAGCTTTGAGTGAATGCAAGCTGGCCTGATGGTCAAACTGCCCACAAACATCCAATTAGACTCCAGATTTTATCTTTAGCACAAGAACAAAGACCTTTCATTTTTTCCCCTTGATGTTTTTATCACAAGAAATCTTTGGGATACACAATTTTTTAAAAGTTATTTTGGTGCCTACTGCCACGGTGTTTTTCTTTTTCTTTGGGTGAGCACTTTGTTTACATACATTAAGCAAAGCCCTTGAGTTTTGTTTATTCTCTAGCTTGGTCTGCTTTTTAAGACTATAATGTGTTTACATTTTAATATTTTAGCACTTCTTGGTCACATTTGAGCCTTTTCTCTTTGGCCATCAAGTAACTTGGAGTTCCTCTTTACTTTTTTAGCGAAGGAGCAGGGGCCGTGGTAGTAGGTCTCAAAGCTTAAGTGACTCTTCCTCTCAGAGTATGGATAGACCCTCAGACCTGGACAAGAAGGTAAGATGGCCTTCAGCTCCGTACGCCTCCCACCCATGACTGTGACTCCACCAGAAACATTACACTGCCACAAGCTCAACCAGAGCAGCAACATGAAAATTCACCCTAAAGCCATCTATTATAGCTGTTATAGACGGTTGGGTGTGTTGATACAGTCCATTATCCATTTAAAATGATGGCATCATTAAGGTTGTTTGAATTAAAATAAAAAGAGAGATTTTATTTTGTGGCAAACTTTAAATGGGTGTTTGTTACTTTGTAATCATTTTAGAAAAATGAAGAAACCATAGACAAATTTTAGACTGTAGAAAATTTCCTGAAACTCAACGGCTTTTAAATTTAGCATAATCAGAAATGTAAAATATTAATAAACGGAAAGCTTTGAAACCAAATAATCCTCAGGTTTCCGGCCAGATTAAGGTTATTTTGAAATGGCTATGGATTGATAGGAATGTCTAAGTGAAAAACCCAGATGAGCATTTCTGATGAACTCTTCCTGTTCTGCTGAAAATATGTCATAAACTAGTGCTGTCTATCAGTTAAAAAAAATAATTAGATTAATCACACTTTTGGATTGTTAGTATTCACTAGTAATCACAATGTTTTATTAGGTAAATGAGGTCTGATGCAAAGGGGAAATTGGTCAGTTCCGACGTGTAATTAATTTGCGTTAATAAATATTAACACATTTTTTTAATTAATCATTAATGCATTAACGTTGACAGCTCTACATAAAACACAACACAAGCTTTTTGATTTTGGCTAATTTTGGCATCATAAAAAATGAAAATGAACAATGTGTGCAGTTATGAAAAGATTGGGACACTGCAATAATGTGTGGTGATGATTGCATCATGCCTCTGTCTGCAGTTCATTTGTGTATTTTCTCTTTTCTTTTTTTCTCATTAATATTTATGATCCTTGTTCAAGTTTTGTTGCTTTGTTTTATTCTGTAACTTACTTTGACTCAGGAGCTTCCAAACAAAAATTCCAATGTACTTGTTTCAAATCTCTTAACATGTACATCTGGCAATAAACTCTTATCTCTCAATCTCATTATCTTAACTTTAGCTCAGTTTAGCAAAACTGTTCCCTATAAGATGTAATCCACTGATCATCCTCCCCAATTAAAAAAAAACGCATTCATGGTTTTTAAATATCAATTACGGAGATAAATGCTTTACTTTGTTTTCTTCATAAAAATGAAAATTCCTGAATTTATCAGAGTGTCGAGAGGCTGAATTTGACTTGTCTGGCTTTTTCTCTTGAAGTAAATGGTATCCATCTCTTATTTTCCTTAATTTTATAAAAAAAAAATTCAATCGAGAATACTTAATTTAAGTGTTTTAATAAAATAATTTATCATTGTAATTTTTGTGTTAAGAGGATGATTTTCACCATTATGTATCACTTTCTGTATCTATAGGATCAAGTATTAGTAAAAAAAAATAGCTTTTTTTTCCCCAAAAAAATACAGATGTTTTCTATGTCTGATTGCTAAATTTATGTCATGGACCCAACAGCATTTTTAATAGCTTTTTGCTGCAGCCCACCAGTGATTGCCGCCTTTAATGAATGCTACATGAGTGTGACTTAATAAGTGATGCTTGTTAACTGAACATGTAATCACAAGCTGTGTGAAATCTGAATTTACAGCAGGTTTCAAAGGATCAGTTCCACTTTTTCAGAGTGCCATGTTCCTTTTCTCAACACAGAACAAAGAGTTTTTACATATTTGACCGCATTTAAATGAAGTTTCTGGTACTGAACAGAATGTTCAGAAATTATTTAAAGATGTGTAGTCAGACAACACAGTTTAATGCAGGAAGAATACAGTTCAAATGTTCACAAAGAATCGAAGGTCTTCTGTTAACTGCCTGTTTTTACCAACCAAAAACGTCCAGCAGCATGTCTTGCTCTTACTGGATTTTTAAAAATCCTTCATTCTATTAGAAACATAAATTTAAAGGTGAAGTTTTTCTTTGCATATTTGCATGTGGTCATGTGTACTTCTTCCATCCAAGGACATCTTTGCTACAGACCATGTAAATCAGCAAGTGCATTTTCCTTTGTTCAGACTTGCATTGATGCCAGAACAAATTCAGTTTGATAGAAATGGAGCGGAATTTGATTTAACCTTTTGGTTTTGTCTGAATGTGTGTGTGAATGGATAAGCTGAAAGCTTAAATATTCATTGCAAGCAGTGTCTACATCAAACAAAAGCTTTTAGGCCCTAAAATGCTCCTTTTCTAAAAAGATGCTGCATTTTGCTGTAAGACCCAATGTTAATGCAGTGCATGTTGTGTGGGGCATTTATAATTTTTTTTTTTTAGGTATAATAGCTTTGCACTTCCTTTATTTTCATTTGTACTATTTTTTGACCTAAAAATAGATAAGGGAGTAAATTTTATTTAGTCTTAGACTCAGTGTTTATTATTCAGTGCCATAATATGGACTGTGTGCTAATTTATCCATGTGACATTTACCGTCTCTGGTGTTGCTTTGGTTAACGCAACCTGGTTTCATTTAGAGAATCAAACCCTTTTTGCAAAATTGCCTTTTTTCTTAATTCTTCTCAGATATTTGTGGTTTCAGATTGTGCGCTTATCAGTCTACATGCTATTTTGTGCATGGTTTTCAGGCTCAGATGCATGTCCACCTTATGTTCAAACCTGCAGTCAACCCACATCAGGGGTTTGAACCCCCCCTCCCCCCTCACACAAAAGCTGCCTAGAAAAAGGCCTGCAGGCCTGCAGGAAACACATCCATATATACATACACACAATGGCTAATCAGAAGTCCTGCAGGAAACTGCATAAGGGAATTCCTGCCAGACCTGGGCAGATTATTTTTTCTTTTACTTCCTGTTTCTCCCTTTCCACACATGTACCCCCGCTCGCTTCTCCCTCTTCGTCTTTATCTCGGTCTCCCCCCCGGCTCACTAGATGAACTGGGAACCATTTAATTGAAGATTTGTCAAATCCTGAGCAGATAATAATTTGTCTTTTCGTCTTAATAATTGAATAGTTTTATTCATTGTACAAACATAAACTCAGGTTGTAGCTGACTTAAATAGTGATTACTAACACTTATTTGTTTTTTGCCTCATCAATGATAAAGTGTAGGCTATGCATGTTAGGGTTTATGTTTGTTTAAAAAAAAAAGGTTGATAATTTAGTTTTATTTTACATGATGACCAAATCTTGTAAAAATGTTGCTTATTCCTTCTTTTTTTAAATTTAAGAATACAGGTTCAAATCACCTCTAAATATTACATTTTGACTATCAAGACCTAAAAGCCTGAACACTTTTTTTTTTTTGTTTTTGCCTCGTTTCATGATAGATTTTTGCATTTTGTTCTGGTTTAAATCTAGTTAAATTTTTGTTTTAACCTAAAGACCTCATTGTGGTCACCAAACATGCATTTGAAAGTTTTTAATTGTTTTTTTAAGCAGGTATGGAGATGCATGCCTTTATTGTCGTCTACCTCTTCTTTATTTTGTTTTACACACTCCTGATCAAATGATCACACCAGTGGTGACCTGCAGAAGAGATGAAAAGAGAGGAAAACTTTGAAAAGTTTTTTTTTCTTTGACTGTGGAATCAATTGACCTGATTGATAAGACTGTGTCACATTTACTTTGTGCGTGTTATGTTTCCCACGCCCACTTCTGTGGGTTCTGACTTTTTGTGTGTGGCTGCCACCCGAGCCTCTCAGCTCAGCCTTTGTCCATCAACACCTTCCTCTGGAATGTTAATGAAAAACAAAGACTTCACCTCTCTGTCTGTCACTCTCTTCTGTCTCTTATCCTTTTGTTCCAGCAGAAGCTTTGGGCTAACTTGCTTTTTTTGTGCAATTCTTTGAGCCTTTTTGTAAATGACTAATATTATGTTTATTTTTCATTCCCAAAAAGAAAAGTATTTGATTTAATTTTATTTGTCTAACTAATTTATTTAACAAAAAGCCAGTACCTGTTGATTGTGTCACTGAACAAATAACTTTTATTAGATTGTTTAATGTTTTTGTTCTGGCATTTCTATGCGTTATTTACTCTCCAAAAATTAAGTAAAATGACCCGTGATTTTTTTTTTTTTTTTACTAAAGGTCTTTTACAATTTGAATCTTGTAAGGTTGATCTAAAAGTTTTAGCCTCATAGTTTTTTTTAATTTATTTTTTTTACTTAAAGTAATTCTTGCAGCCATCCTAACATAAATAAACAGAAATTTAATGTCCTGAAATGGCTAGAAGGCAAGAAAAAAAAAAAAGAGGAAATCCGCTGTGAAAAATTTAAGCTCAAGTTGTAAACTTGTTTTGACATGTGTGAAGCCAAGATTAGTGGAAACTACTGTACAAAGAGGACACAGGAGTTGCTATCTCCTGATGTGGCGGCTGGTGTCTGTTAACTGCCACTCACAGAGGAAGTCTGGCCAAACTGTCACAAGCTGTCTCATGATCACTTCTTAACAAAACCTTAAGAGAAAGATGGGGAGGGGTTTGGAGAGGCTGTTTATAGTTGTCATGACACTGAGCCTCAGAAGCGGGTTGAGTCCCATGTCGTCTGTTAGCATCATTACATATTTTCACCTCCTACTTTCAAGAGTGTGTGTGCGGCTGCATGCATGCAAGTGTGCAATTAGAGCGTGCACACCTGTCTGCAAATCCACGCGTGGGGCGTATGCATGTGAGGTGTCAACGCACTGACACTCAGTCACCACCCTGGGTATGAGGGAGGGTTGGCTGTGGGGGCGAGGGTGTAAATTGAGCTTTGATGGTCCATGAGAAACGATATGATTGATGAAACTACAAGAGCCTGAACGCTTCAATACATGGCACTTAGATGCACTCAGTTTTTTGTACAGCAGCATGCTAAATTCCTGTCTTTTTCCCGCCTCTTTTATCTCTCTTCCATCTCGCTCTTGTTTTGTGGATCTTCAGGCTTTAATCTCAGATTGAGCCTTTGAAATGCCACGCTCCTTCCTTTTTCTCTTTCCTTTCAGTCGGATAAGCACACACTTTTTTCTTTTATTCTTAAATCCTAATAACTCACAACATACTTTCTCTGCATTTTCTTTCAAAGATCACAGAACATGCTTTTAGTTTTTTTCATTTACTGGCTTTAGTTGTAGTTTTTAGTTTCCCTTTTTCCCCTCACTCACTTTGAGCATTTTCATTTACATTTTTTTCTTGTTGTTTTTCACTTTGCATGTTCAGAAACACAAGGAGCGCGACAGACACAAACCGAAACACAAAAAGTCTGCAATGGACATGTCACCCTCGCTCGTCCTTCCAAACATCATGGTCCCAGAAAAGGTGAGGGCACTTTGCTCACTGTCCTTCAGATTTCTTTTCCTCCACTTCCTAATGTTTCTTGTGTTTTTCGGTCTGCTTTTCTCAAGCTCCATGGTTTTCTAGTTGGCCTCCCCTTTTTTCCGGAGGCTCTTATGGTTCCTGTACTCCCTTTTCACCCTGAAAGCTCACCTTCACCCTCCTTTCTCATCCTCCTCCTCCAGACCTACAACAGCGGAAATTCGGGAGGAGCTGTTAACTCTCTACCAGCATCCTCACAGAAGAGATTGGACGACAACGCCGCCCGGTTCACCAACGCCAACTTTCAGGAAGTGTCCTCCTCTCACTCCGGCAGCAGTTCCAAGGATGGTTTAGTTGCTGATCCGGGCAAGTCTGCAACTGAGATGAAGAACAAGAAGAATAGCGGCACGGGTCATGCAGTGGGATCCAGGGTCGGGCGCAAGTCCCTCACCTCCTCAGGGAAGCCCCTTCCCTCCACTGTGGTCACTATGGCAACTTCCTCTACATCTGTGTCTGCTTCCACTGGCCCTTTCCATCAAGGTGATTTGAAGACAGCAACTGGTCTTGTTTAGTCATTCAAAATCATAGAAACCCAAAGACAAATCTATTTGTGATCACTCCATCCACCCACGAAACAATACTGCCAATGTGGCCCAACTGCACAGTCTGCAGTGTAATTAAACCCCACATTAGTGGGGGATTTGTGTGTTTCTTGGGTGTGCGTCGAAGTGCTGTGTCATTTGCTCAGGCACCAGACTTTTGTGTGTAGCCGTGATAACACTGTTTCGTCTCGACTGGCCTTTGCCTCCTGTTATCTGGGGCCCTGTCTGGAATCACACAAACGCCGGCGGGGAGAGCATGTGGAGAAGTTAAGCAGTCACTGTTCACATTGAAACTCCTGTTTTATGCTATCAGAACCTTGAGACCCGTGTCAGGTGTGCGTCTGTGTCTTGGGAGCGGTATTTTGCAGCTGTCTGGAAAAAAAAGGGAGGAAAGTTACAAAAAACTTCCGCTGATAATCAAAATGATTGCATGATGAACAGAGACATAGTGTTTAGTAGATGGAGCAAGAGTTGATTACATGTTTGTTTTTGGATATTGTTGTTCCCTAGAAATCTATTCTATCCGTCATGTTTTTGTTCTCTTTTTATTTCCACTTCTTTGTTCAGTTTTGTACTTCTTTATTTTACTCTGTCATTATTTTACATTTTCTATTCGTCTGTTCTTGTTTTCAGGCCTCCTGTTGACCAGTGCCAGCAAAACCCCGTCTGCACCTTCTTCCGAGTTCCTAAGTTTCACAGATTCATCATTACGTCCTGGTGGTGGAACTACTTTTTCATCTCCACCATCCTTCAGCAGCTGCCTTGTCAAACCAAGCTCAGAGGGCGGAGCTTCTGAAGGAACGACAACTCTTTTTGGTTCTCTCGTGTCTCCTTCAACAGCTTCTGCAGGTGATGCAATTTTTTATAATATTTTTTATATATTTTTTTGTTTGTTTATAGCTGTGTTTACATGTGCAAAAGGTATTTAATCTGATCAAAGATCGGATTAGAACTGAGCTGTGTACATGAGCCCAGAACAACTTTATCCAATTATGGGAAATGTTTACATCCAGCACATGTTCAATTGCGCATTTTAACATGCACAAAACTATCTAAAATACCAGAAACAGCCATAGAAGAAGAAATAGCGAAATTCTGTTGTAAACAAATATGGCTGCAGTTTTCTTGTAGTGTTGGTAACACAAACGATTATTTACATGGTTTCAAAGGACTGCTATGAGCGGCATTACTGCTTTTAAAAGCTGCCTCCGGAGCTCACACACCATCCCAAAACTACCCTTCTCCTCAGAAGAGACACAATTCTCCTGAGCGAGGAGCCGGCCCAACTGCGCTCCGAGGCCTCCTCCGAAGCGCACACTGTAACAAGCGCCCTCCCCTGCTCACATATACGAAACTATGGAGTCCAGCTGCTCTGCTGGGAGACACAGTCCTCTGGAGTCTGGCTGCTGTCTTTGAGCAGCCGGGCGGTCCTGTTCGCGCTCCAAAGCCTCATCCAGAGAACACACTATCATGACACTATGACATAAAAGCTAGTGCAGTAATGACACACAATCAGAATACATTTACATGCACAACAATTGGATCCACAACCGGGGTAACCCACCTATCTCAATCGGAAGTAAATTTTAAATTTAATGAGTCTAATCGAGTACGAGTATTCTGAATTGCGTGTTTAAATATGGCATTTTTATTTTCATCAGGCTTTTATTCGGATTCGTTTTATTCATGTGAACACAGCCTTATGACATAAACATAAGGTAATGAAATGAATCCCTGAGCTTGTTTGGATTTCATTGCAGTGGGCGGGAAGCTGTATGAGAATTCCCACAGTCACGCAGCAGGTGAGACAGCAAGCCTTGCTGGGTCCACTGGCTACAAACGACCCCAACCCTCCAGCGCTGGACTTGGAATTGGCGGAGCTCCTACTGGAGGGACAGAAGATGGAGTGAAGAAGAAAAAGAAAGGCAACTGGAGAAACAGATTTGGACCTTGCTTTACCACAGATGTGAAGCCCACTGAGCCAGCACCATCCTTAACTCTCCCCACCTCGTCCTCGGCCAGCACCTCCTCCTCCACTGCCTCTATTTCTGTCTCTGCCTGCTCCACGCTCTCAGGCCGACCAGGTTTAGTTTCCAGCAGCGGATTAGTGGGAATGGGAGGGGGAGCAGAACGAGGGCTGGGGGTCATGGGCGTCGGTGCCGGGATTCAGAAATCCCCATCACTCCTCAGGAACGGAAGCCTCCAAAGCAACAGCAGTTCCTCGTCTACTGTCTCAGGTGAGG
Organism: Oryzias celebensis; assembly: GCA_014656515.1. Classification (NCBI taxonomy): domain Eukaryota; kingdom Metazoa; phylum Chordata; class Actinopteri; order Beloniformes; family Adrianichthyidae; genus Oryzias; species Oryzias celebensis. The sequence continues at coordinate 35,817,340 of BNCR01000012.1, forward strand.
AGGATGCTAAAATTTACAGAAAACATCCATGTTTTGTGTGTCTTAGTTTTAAAAACAAAGTTGAACACAAAGGACCACTTCCCCAAACGTCTGATATTTAGAAACCAGAAATCAGATTGAAAAATTTTCATAACAGAAGAAAATTCTCTCTTGGCTAATGAGCAGCATATTGGCTTTATTTAAGATATTATCAGATGGTTATGAAATGTAATAAGTAAATTGTATGGAGAGTTCAATTTATTTTATTTATATTTAGCAATTCATTTTGAAAGTCATCTCTGAGCACCTTTTAGAAAACTGGAATATCTTGTGTGTGCTATTGCTGTATTTACTGTTCCTCTCAGTCATCTCGTTAGTCCCTGAATGCTATCAAATTAAAAAGAAAATGATTAGAAACAGCTCCTGTATTTGGAAATATTAACACTCCCATAGAAAGGATTTGACTCATTTTTATTGCCGTCTGTCTTTCAATCTTCATGCTGGGTTTGTGTGTGTATTATTTCTTTCCTCTTTTTTTCTCACACGTGGAAGTCGTCTGCATGATTTTTTCCCCCTTTCCTTAGCGTGTTCAGTTGCTTGGCAACTGTCTATGCTTTGGAGTTCCTTTCTGCTGATGAAGGTGGCTCAGCACAGTCCACACTTCCCACATGTCTCTCTTTTTTTTTCTTTAGGATCTTCACTTCTTTGTTCCTCTCTCTCTCTTTCAGCAGCTCCCTTTACTACCGTTCTGCTCCGTCTTTAAATCACAGCTTATTTGACAAATACGCAGTGTTGTTTGGACAGGACCAAGTGCAGTCTTACATAAACATTAAATGAAAATATACGTGATGTGCATGAACATATTGTGTTGGATGTGAATACTGAAGATGCACTAAACAATGTTATATCAGCATCACTAGTGATAATCAGAACAAGATTTAGAAAAAGCTGATGACTTTATATTTAATTTGATTTATTTAATTATGACTACTAATGTTGAGTAGTTAAACTAAAAAATGAAAGGATACTTAAGTAGCAGATGAATTGACACATGCATTTCCAAAATTTAGAAACTTTTCTTCTTTAGGTTTAACTTAAGGAGCAGGCTGTATAATTTCCTAACAGAAGACATGTTTAAATTGAATAGATTTTTTTACATTTGTTTTTTTAGGCAAGTCATATTTTAAAATACCACTAATGTTTAAACAAAGCATCCATTTTTTAAAAACATATAATTTTAAATTAAAAATTAATATCAACTTTGATTTTTCAACAAAAAAGGACTTTTGAATATAGCTTCATTTTGTTTGATTCAATGTTTTAAAATGCTGAAAATTAATGAAACTTTTCTTTGGTTTTTAAACTCATCTCTTATTGTTTACGTTTTTTAATAAGTTATAACATGGCAAAAGTATTTCAATACTTGAGATTCCATCCTTAAACTGATGATAAAGACTAAGTACATTTCTAAATTGAAACTTTTTTTCACATTATGCTCAACTTAAAGAAGGTTTATAGAAATTAAAAAATAAATGTAGCTGTTTTTTTTTAGAATTTGAAGTTGTTCACAAACTGTCAGTGATGATGTGTGGCTTTTTTTAATCTTCTGTTTTGTCTTCAATGATTATTTACTTTTAAAACAAATCCTTGGGTTTTGTGGGGGTTTTTGTAGTTTCGATTGAAGATAAATTTGTTGGATGCATTTATGCTCCTCCTTAATGCGGGGGTGCCTTTGAAAACCATTTTGAGCAAACAGTGGTGGTTGTGTGTGACTGTGCATTACCTATACATGTGTCTGCGAGACAGAATCATGCGTTCCTCACCCTACTGTAAATATTTAGCAAAGGGTTAATGCGGGGCAGCAATAGGAAGGATCCTGGCATTTATCCCCCCCCCCATCCTGTTTGCTGACTCCGCTGTGCTGATGGATAGATAGTTAGCCTGATAGATATGAGTCGGTGGAATGGGAGAAACAGAGGGTCAGATTTTGGCTAGGTTAATGTTTGATGGCGCCGGGGTCACTGATGGGACGGCTAGTTGAGTGTGGTAGGTTTGATGGGTGGGGGAGGAAAGATGCTGACTTGGGGTGGATTTATTCAGGCCAGCTGGAGTGCAAGTATTGAAAGAGCTGAAAAATGATACGAAAAGAAAGATGCTCCTTTCATTGTTAGATTTGTTGAGTAATTTTTATGTTCGCATTGTTAACTTAATCCTACTAAATTATAGGATCCAGCAACAAGGTGTCACTAATGCAAAGCAGATATGGATAGATAAATAACACAGCTAATGGTAAATCATTTAAATATCAGTCTAAGCGTATTATGCAAATATTTTATGTTTAAAATTCTGTAATACACACTTGAGTTAAGAGCTAAAGGAGAAAAATATTTAGACAAAGAATTTTATAAAAGTAAAATTGCTTTTTTTTTGTCTTTTGTGGAAAACCCCCAGAACTATAAAACAAAGTTATTTAAATTAAACCTGACTGAATTTATACAAAAAACTACATTTGATATAAAAATGTTTGTGTTTTTATAGATTTTTCCAAGACCTTTTGATGTTGGCTCAAAAATATTTGCACTAAAATTGTTTTATTAGTCTCATAAACTCACTTCATTGACTGATTACATTTTTAGCTGTAAATGATTTTCTTTTTATCTTAACTGGTAAACATTGTATTAAAAAATCCTTTGTTGTATTTCATGTTTTTAATGTCCTTTGTTTTTAAAGCATAATTCTAATTATAATTGTCTGCTGTCAACAGAAATAAGTTAGCTTCAGTTATGTATTTTTTTACTTAACACATAATCTTACTGAACACAAAAGAACAGGTTTTTCAGTGGAAATACTTGTTTAACAAGTTAAAGATGAATTATGATAGCATTTATATTTTTTGGACTGGATTCAGCCTTTTGGAAATAGATATGAAAGATTTCTTTTTGATAACAACCGTTTTAACGTTTCCTGGTTGTTTTTTTCGAGCTTGCAGTTGCGCTAAGCAGGAAAGAAGTAGAAGTAATGAGAGCCGTTGTGCTCAAGGGGCTAAAATTATTGATCAAGCAAATAGGTCTCAGGTTTTACAAGCCTGAGCTTGTGTGCCACTGCGCATTTAGATGCTATTTACTTCTCTTTTTCTATTATTGAGGATAATGGCAGCCCTGAAGTGTTAGAGACTTTCAACAACTTTCAGTTAAAAGGAAAAAACAAAAATACCTTCTATGGTTTAATTTAGAGTTATGTATATTTTAAGCATATTTCATTGAAAGGAATAGCATGTAAGAGTGTATTTTCAGTGTTTTGAGCACATCTTTTTAGCAAATGTAATTAACAGCTAATTTACTATAAATGTATTTTAAATTGAACAAATGTAATATTACATTTGTGGAGTTGCGACCCCCTTCTTTCCACAGTCACCACTGCAGTGTTTTGTGTGTTTCTTATCCGATGAAGTGTTGGTTGGGCATCTAATCCAGCTGCTGAGCCTATGTTGAAGCACATGCCCCCTGAGCCTCTGCTGCCCCGCTTCGGGTATCAATTTTTCTGCTGCATATTGCAAAGCGTTATTAATAGTATGTCAGCCCATGTAGCGCTCGTATCTATGGCTGGCTCCCTCCTTCCTCCCCTCCCCTTCTGGCACAAAGATCTCTTGTTCCCCCAGTGAATGCTTGCTGCCCTGAGCCATTCAGGCTTTTGTGGGGCTGAGGGGGCCCTCCCCTCCCCTCCTCTACTGGGGTCAAAGGGGGGTAGGGGCAGGGCTTATCCTCAGTGGGCAGGCACAAGGGGTTGAAAGGGGAGGAAGAAGAGTTGGACGTGTGCGAGGGCAATGATGGAGAATGCGTATGAGGATGTGTGAATACAGAAAAATATCTGTATATAAATTAAATGACATTTAGTTTTTCTTTTTTTTTCCATTTTCAATTAATGTTAATTACATTTGTAGAGCACAAATAACTGATAAATTGAGAATTAATAGTGTCCTTTCAGTGTTTTATCCAACTTTCATTTTTAAATTATTTTTAAGGTTTTTTTATTATAACATAAATGTTTTGGCATGTAGAGATTATATAACATGTATTAAATGTTATACACTTTAAAACTAATTTATGCTGAAAAAAAATGTCTATAGATAGAGACTTTTTTTTCGTGGATGTGCCTTTTTTTCTCTAGCTCACTGGTGATGATTTGAGTGTTAGGAGTGAAAATCATAGAATGAGACCATTTCCTATTAGCTATAATAATGTGACATTGATCCAAATTTGTCCAAGAGGTGTAAACGGTTTCATAATTTTAATAAATAAAAAATAATGTTCTTGTTTTTTTATGACTAATAAATGGGGTTTCCCTTTATTTTCTTACAGGTGTCTTCTCTGGAGATGGCTCATCATCAGGCAGCGGTGTTGTTGCCATGGGCGGAGCAAACTCAGAGTTGTCACAGCAACAGCAGCCCACTCCTTCCCTTGCCCCGCCCTCTCCATTCACAGCTACCGCACCACTTAACAGCACAGCCTCCACACACGTGAGTCAAACGCAAACCCCCCTATTCAACAGCCTTTTCCTCTCTGTATTCAACATCCTTTCGCAAATCTTTGAGCTTAAGTGCCGCTAAAATATGACAACACAAATAAGCCGAGGCACTCCAATCAAATGTCTTCCGCACCAAATCTTTTAGGACTATTATTATTCCTTAATTATTTGTGAAATGTCTATTCTGACCTTGTGTGGAGTGTGTTTTGAAAGGTGCTTTATGGCTGATGGTTGGCTGCACCTGTACAGTCGTTGGGATTTATGAAAAGCACAAAAAATGAATACTTTTCTTTAAAACCCCTTTTTGAACATTTTCCGACTTTACAATTTTTCACATTAATTTAGTTCTAATTAAGCCTGATGAATGGCAACTTATTCCAGTGTGCTGGAATTCTATGGGGTGTAAACAGAGTGAGAGAATGTATTCATATTCAGTAAAATATAAGGTTCTATGAAGTATTTTAACATTGTTTCCTATTCTCTATAAAAAAATATAGCCATATTAGGGGATGTTTTGTTCTTTTAAATACTATTTATGATTTCAAGTTCTCAAAATCAAACATTTAGGAAAAAATAGTATTCAAATGTGGAAAAAAAGAGAAAACTCTTCAGATATAAAAGCATGCCTAAAGCATCATAGGTTTTTACATAGAAAATTGTAAAAGTATGAGATAGGAAGTGCTGGAGACTTTATTCAGATTAAAGAAAAATAATCAAAGGATGAATGAAAGGATTTACCCTTTTTTTGAAGTGTCTCTCAAACAAACGGATTGTTTTGAGTCAGTAAAATTCAGATGCTAACTTTTTAAAGCTACCATTTAGTAACCAAGCAATTGTGTCCAATCTGATAAATTTAAACTCTGTCAGAACATCAGATTTCCACCCTCCAGCATGGGGAACTTTTATAGACTGTTCAGATTTTCTTTTCTCCGTTGTGATTTTTTTTTTAAGCTTTCTTCCCCACTTACACTTTTTCTTACTCGCAACCTTCCTTTTTCTGCCACCCCTTTTCGTTGTCCTGTGATGTAAGGACATCTGACAAGCGCCACATTAGAGATGGGGGGGCACAGATGGTGGGAAGGAAGGGGGGGTCAGTGTGATTGTGTTTGTTTTTGGTGTGTCCAGAATTTTAGACTTATGCCTGGAGTCCAGCTGTATATGTTTGTTCATTTCATATTCATGACGATGTGAGGTGTGTTGGGCAGTAAACAGAGGAATACATGTTACTTTTACCCCCCTAAAATAAGACTAATGTGTTGATTTGAAAAGTGTAATGCCGTGTTGTGGACATGTGGAACTCACACTGACTTTGAACTGAGGGTCTGCAGGAATCACACAACTGTAGAATGATGCTACCAACAGGCTTTTGTGTGCGAGTTTGAGTGTGCGCTTGCTGTTCTCAGTCCACTAGCGCACTCATTGCCTACTATCATTGGCTATCAGCCAGGACAGAGAGCGACTAATGAAAAAAGAATGTCATTGAAAAATGAATGCTGGTGGGAAAGGGACAGGATTATACCACTAAGGGGGGGAATGTGAAGTCAGTTCAGTTCAGGCAAGATGAATGAAGTGATTCCCCCCTGACGATATTGATCAGGAGAAGAATGATCTTTTTATTTATTTTTTCATTTTATTCATCCTATTATTTGGAATAATGGGTGTTTGGGGAATGTATTGTGATCATTGCTGAATTTGTAGTTGCAGAATAGGTGTGTTAAGGAAAAACTCAATTTTTTACACATTAAATTCTAATGTATTTTCAAATTGAAATACAATTTTAGTTATTTAGAATGACTTTTTGTTGTTTTCAAAGTAAAATTGACTCCACAGATTCCCTAAACTTTCCCCGCACACTGAGCCTAATCCGTTTCATGCTTTGTCACATGTTTTGCTCAAAAATACTTATTTTGGATTCAACAATCAGCCATTTTGTCCTTTCAGATGGAGTAGATTCCCCTCCTGCTCACTCCACCCCACCCTTCACGCCACTGCCCATATTTGGGAAATGTCTTAATTGGATTAAACTCTATGCATCAGAAACACTTTGTCAGCATGTCAGCAAACTCTGATCCCTCTGTGTATGCGTGTGTGTGTGTGTGTGTGGGGGGGTGTATTTATAGATTTATTTAAAAAAAAATAGACATTTAGGTAGTTGCGAAAAAACATTTGTTTGCAACGAGGTTCAGTGATTTTTTTTTTCTTTTTTTTTTTCAAATGTGAAAAAGTGTTTTTTTAACTGAATTAAATCATCAAAATAAAATTGTTTGTGGATTCAAACAGAACACAAACCATCTCTTACCAGATTTACTGCTGTAATGTTGTAAATATGGGGATTTTAATTGTATTTTTTAAAATGTTTTTATTATTTTTCATGTTGTTTAAAAAGAATTTAGTACTAATTTTCACATTCAAAAATGTGTTATTGTTAGATCATTTTATTACAATTTTTATTACATTGATTTAAATTCATTTTGCAATTCAGTAATAATTTATAAATGCACACCCCTTAAAATCAATCGTAGTATTTTATTATCCGTTTTTTTATTTTTTTGCAGAAAATAATTGCAATTGCGTTCAATAATTTTATCTACAGAATGTTATAAATTTTTAATGGCTGCTTTGCCTCAATTTTTATGTTATTTTTTAAAATTAAATTACAAGTAGTTTTATTAAGCTTTGCAAAAAAGTGTCAGTCCTATTTTTTAATGTGTGTAATTATCCTAAAACTTTTTTCCTTTGGCATCTTAACCGCTACGTTCAGGTAATGTTGCTTATCTTCTGTGTCCTCCTTCCTCCTCAGGTGAGCGGTTTGCCAGGATCAGTCTTCAATCTGGCACCTCCTCACATGTTTGGTAACAGACTGAACCCAAACTCCAGCATGGCAGCTCTCATCGCTCAGTCTGAAGCAACACCAGCAGGTAAAGCAGCATTTGGTCTACGTATCAACATTTACTGATATTCAGTCATTTGTTAAACAATACCATTTAACCCAGGAATCCACCTAATTCAGGATCACCTTGAATGGAAAAATTACTGAAGAATATGTGTTTTATATAGATGGCAATAAATTCAGGCATGGAGGTGTGAATAGGTGTGAAGCATTTAAAAAGGGAATGATTTTTGTTTTGCTCCAGAAAGTACAACTGTACTGCAGTTGTTAATAAAACAACTTTTACCCCAATGTTTAGTGGCGTCAAATGAAGTTATCTGGATAAATATTTAAATTACATCTGTCTATAGTAAAGCAAAAGAAAGTGACGAAATGAACGACTGTTTTCATCCAAACACACGAGCAAGTTTTCTCTCTTCATATTAACAATGAGATTTAGAAATAAAAGATTTAGAAAAAAGAAGTCTTTTTTCTGTTTGAGTGTGTATGTGCTTGTGTGTGTGTGCTCGCGCATGGATGTGTCTGTGTGTGTGCATGATAGAGAGGATAATGGCTGAGTCATGCCCCTTGATCCCACAGAGGTCAAGGGTCAGTGATAGTCTTAAGCCCCTCCTACTGAGCTCTGCTGCTCTGTTGGTCTTTGCACGCATTTAATCACGACTTCCAGATTTTCAGCAAGAATTCAATAATTACTAAAGCCTAATTTTATTTTGTTAATGTGTATCATTGTGGATTCATCTAAATATTTATTGATGTTGTTTAAATATACAAAAGCATAAATCTATAAAATGATAACAAATGTTGAATGAGTCCCTGTGATGCTTGGAACTATTTTCTCTTGTAAGAGTCTTGTGCAGCCTTGGATTTCTTTCAGTACAGGCTTTTTGAGTGTTTTTTAAAGGTAGAAAAAAAATGTGCATTTTATGCTCATCAATAGATTTAGACTTGTAGTGTTCAAAGGAGCTTTTGTTGTGATGAAATGTGAGTTTGATCCAAGCCTTTGAAAATTGAGAGCCGACTGCACACTAACCAGATGCAGGTGGACGTCAAACCACATCTTCAACTGAATCTGTACAAAGATTTTTTTCCCAAAATAAGTAGTTTATTTGAACTGTTACTTATTTCTTTATTTGTTAAATAAAAATGGAATGATCTGTAAACTCGCTGAAACGTGGTCCGTCACTGTCAGCATAACTGCATGGTTCGCTTGTCAGCAAATAAGAATCTCGTGACTCCAAATGTGAAAGGTGTGTTTGTTTGCAAAAAGCTTGTTTACTTTGGCATCCATCTCTCATTGCTTTGGAGTGTCTGGAGGGAGGTGCCAAGACGGAAGGGGTTAGCAAAGAAAAAAAAAGGAGTCTGAAACAGAAGAGAGCTGGAAAGCAGGGAGGTGACCTGGTGGGGGTAAAAGCTGGTATTGACTGTCTTAAGTAGAGGGGAGTTGGAGTGAGTGTGTAAATGCAGAAGTGTCGGTGCATGTGTGATTCATTACTCTTACTGAGGAAAATGAAAAGGAACGTCTGGCCAGAGGCCCAGTGGGAGGAGAGATGGAGGCTCTCACTGAACGTAGAGAGGAGACCCATGAGTTTGAATGATGGGTTTCTGTATGAGAAGCTACAAAGAACGGAAGGGGTTATAGAAACAAAAGCATTAAGACACCTTTAATGTAGTTTGGATAGAGCTTTATCACACCAAAGCTCCCGAAGACCTGTATTGTTGTAGTGTTACACCCTTTCAAGTTTATGGGTAAAGGTACTTTTCTAAGTTCTGTTCAAAGTAATTGAAATATACATTTTTCCAGGATTTTGTTTTCCAATACATTTTTCATCTTAGAAAAAAAAGGATTTTATAAATTGCCCCTGAATGACAAACATACACATCTGTAGATTTAGTTATCATTTTTACTGCTAGAAAACTATCAATGTTTTTGTAGATTTTGTTCAGCTTCTCTAGGGGAGCAATAGTTTGGAGCATTTTACCAAAAGCATACCCTTAATGTCATTTTGAATGCTTGTAACCATAAAATATGGTAAATCTCATAAAGCTGTCTTTAAGATGTGTTCATTTTAAAAGCATCTGTCATTTTTAACAATGAAGCACTTTTTTTCTGAGCATAATTTCACGATTGATCCAGATTTTACGTAGACGGTATTTCGGTCAAGGACGGTCTCACCGTTTTGAGATTTCAATGGGAGTTCAGTCTGCCAACAGAGATGTGCAAAAATATTGAGTTTGCTTTTTACAAAAATAAAATAATTACGTAGAGCAGAAAGGAAATGATGCTCTGAGATATTCCGCTGATTTTCTGTCTACATGTTTTGCAGATCAGGAGGTGGGAGACGGCAGCGGCGGATCTCAGGGCTTTTCCGTAAGAGCCTCTCCCAAGACCACCCCGCGGTGAATGCACACACTCTCTCAGATGCCCTCCCACCCTGCACTCTCCATTTACATTCCTGTCTGCCCCCACCACCACCCCTCCTTTTTCTGCTTTTCCCTCCGCTGGCCCCTCGTCTCCTCTCTCTTCCTCCCCTCACACACTCCTCCGTCTTTCGCTTTTACCCCTACAGGCAATTCTTGTTCTCCCAGGCAGCGATAACTTGTATTTTTGAAAGTGGTAGCTATTTTTTTTTTATTATTATATTTTTGCTTAAATTTCATTGGGATGGATAGCGTGATGATTAACTCCTTCTTCTCCATCTGGGAATGTTTACATGGATCTTTCTAGGTGGAAATGTGCATCAAACTAACAAGTATTCATTTGTTTCTGACACTTTGTGGAGTGAGTGGTTTCTGTTGACAAGGTTAGTGACGCTTTAAATATTCCTGTGGCTTGTTTTATAATGTTAAAATACTTCTGACATTGAAACTACCCAGGTGTTTTGAAGTACTAGTACTATTTTACAGCTTCCTTTTACTTTAAAGACAAAAATCTTCTATCAAATGATATTAGTTGCTTATAAAATAACAGTATTTTTTGTTTAAAGGGTACATTTTCTTGCCTTTGCGTGCTTGTGTTCTCTTGACTGTCGCTGAATCCCTGCTCTTTCACACTCAACAGATTGTCTCAGCACACACAGATTTATCGCATCAAGACTTCCCTTTCTGTCTGCCTCTACCCGTTCCATGTCCTCCTTCTTCCTCCCTCTCTCAGTCTTTTTTTTTTTTTTACTCCCTCTCGCAGACAGAAAGCCTGGCCCCTTTTCATTAGAGGCCACTGTAACAACAAATTGATGTAGTTTTATAGCCAGCAGTGTCTATGTTTGTCTGACGTTTATGTTGGGTCGTTAATCTCCCCATTGACCTCTTCATCTCTCCCTTTTCTACCCATGCTATCTTTCCCTTCATTCAGCTCTCCCATTGGTGGCCTGCAGATCCGCTATGACTCTTTGGGGTCGTTGCCAGGGCCGGGGCTTGGGTTGCTAGGGTCTGGGGGAGGCGTCGGGGAGACGCTGCCCCCGGTGGCCACCAGTATCGAGCAGCTCCTCGAAAGGCAGTGGAACGAAGGGCAGAGCTTCCTGCTGCAGCAGGGAGCTCAAGGAGACGGTTAGTCACATTTTTGTTGTTCAAGGCAATCTCACTCGGTTCATGTGACAGATCCATACTTTAATTTAGTTCCCTTTCTCTTTTTGACTTTCATTTTTACATTTCTGTCAGTTATTTCAACTTCCTGTCAGTGATCAATAAAGTTTAAGTTAAATAAGCTTAGCTGTTAAAAAGACCATCCTTCAGTTGTGAAGGTTTTAAAAATGCCCAATGTGGCTGACCTCCGACCCCTTAAACCTGTATATTTGAACATGAGGCATCCAGATGGAAAACTATATCTGCTTCTTGTTTGTTTAGACACATTTCTTCTCAAAAACACATTTTTTGTTTTGAGATTCTGCATTGTTGACACATTTCCCGACTCTTTCTTGACGTGTGGTGACAGAACATTTCTCCTCTCTCCCTGTCAGTGGTGGGAATGTTGAAGTCTCTCCATCAGCTGCAGGAGGAGAACAGGCGTCTGGAGGAGCAGATCAAAACTCTCACTATGAAGAAAGAGAGGCTGCAACTTCTCAGCGCTCAACTGTCCGTGCCTTTCACCCCTTCGACTGCTTCTTCTGGTACAGCGACCGGCTTCACACTTGTTCATATGTCATCGCTGCTTTCTTTTAACCTGCTGGTGTTTGTGCTGCAGAGGTCAGAGGAACCCAGGTGGGAGTCGGTGACTCATCTTTACCTGTAGCAACTCAGGTGAGGGCAAAAACTATCAACAGGTTATAGTTAACTAACCTGAGTCTTAATGTTATTTCGGAACACTTTTAATCTTTATGCATCTGTCTGCACTTCAGGATAGTACTTCATGCGGAGGCCACAGCAGCAATGGCTCCACCTCCTCACTTTCCACCCCTCCCTCCGTCTCCCAGAGCCCCCCTCAGCCAGCTCTCAATGGGGTTGCGACAGTGGGGGCCACCACAGCCGGGCTGAGTGGCGTGACGGGCCTGATCGGCGCTCTGGGGGCGGGAAACGTGCTGGGCATCGGGGGGATCGTCGGAGCACTAAACGGTGTGATCCAGACGCCGGCAGGCACCGCCAGCCCCCATACACACACTACAGGAGCAGCTGCAGGCGTCACTCTGCCCGTCAATAGCAGGTATGGAACAGCTGCCGCCGGCGAGGCCCGCCTCACATAATTGACAGCTGCTAGAGTCCCAGGATGATCATAAAATCAGAGCATCAGATGCTGGTGCACAACAGGATAAATCAGCCTTTTAAAGCAGCAGAATGTGTAACTTCAGGAAACCTAACAGGTCCTCTGCTTTTGTGTCTTCTTGCTTTCGTGCTGGATTGTAGCAGCTCAGCCACTAGTAAGAACAGGTGAGAGGTTTGCAACAGATCACAGGAAGCTGTTTAGAAATGCATGTTTGTGTGATTCATTTGCTGTTTTCTCACTCCCGTTAGGTTCTTTATTACATTTTTTTTTATTTTCATCCAGAGCTCTGATGTTCCGTGTTGATTTGTTGTTGTGTTTCGTCTGGTTAGCACGGCGCGGCTCAGCCTGCTATCGGAGCAGCAGAGGCTCCTCCTGCAGCAGCAGCAGCTCCAGCAGCTGCTGGCCTCCCAACCTTCAGGGGTAGGACTCTTACAGACGTCTGAACACTTGTAACATTTACTACCACAACTCTCTTTAATGCCTCTTTCTCTGTCTTTTTTATCCTCCTTTTTTCCCTCCAACCTTGCAGGATCAGCAGCAGGTGTTGCTCTACCAACTGATGCAGCAGCAGCAGCAGGACCTCCAGCAGCTGCAGTCCCTCTCCTCCTCTGCCCAGATTCCCTCCATCTCCCTCTCCTCCACTCAGATCCCCATCAACAACCTGCTGCCCGGCACCCCGAGCCAAGGCCAAGGCGCCATCACTGCCAACCCCTTCCTGGCGCTGCAGCACGCACACACTGACACGCACGGCTCAGCGGCGCAGAAGCCTCGGCTAGCCGAGAAAGCTGTGGGCGTCGCGGGGCAAGAGAAGACATGACGGCATATGCTCTTTTGTATTGGAGTTGTTTTTTTTTTTTTTTTTTAATTCAATAATTATGCAGAGTTTGAAATCAGCCTGTTGGTCAACCTCGAGAGAAATTTTAGCAGATTTATTTTCAGTGAAAAGGATAGGAAAAGCAGTGATTTCGGCCGCTGTAGCTGGACCTTCCTTTGTTTTTGCAACTTTTTCTGTTTATTTTGTGTCAACTCACACTATTTATTCCTTTAAAACTTTAGATATTGTACTTTATAACTCTAGTGCTGCTTTTTATTACTTTCTATGGGATTATCATGTTTTTTTTAATTTAATTTTACTAATAGTATATAATTGTTTAGCACCTGAGCATTGTGTGATTTTGTTTCATTTTTTGGGTAATCAACAAACAAGTTGAATTACCAGAAAGTATGTGTTTCACGTGTTCCTCTTCTGCTCCTCTTCCCACAACAGTCCGGTCTTCTCTGCTGTTTTCTCTCAGGGGCCTCAGCCAACTAGAGCTGCTCACTCAACACTCAAGCAGGCGCACCCGCAACTACAAAGTTGACCAGAAAAAAAAAAAAAAAAAAGACAGCAGTTCATGCTCAAACACAGAAAATAGTTCCTGAGAATAGCAGTGAGCAGTAGCAGATGAATGTTTGACATCTGTCTTGCTGTAGTCCCAGGAGGAACTCTGGGTCAGTGTAGTGAAAAAACCCCACATGTTCTCACTGCACGTCTCTCAGTCTGCAATTCACTCACGTCGGCGAGCCGTGGTCACCACAGAAGCCTTGCATTCGACTGTTCTTATCTGGGCCAGATACAGGGGGCTCAATCTGGAATGTGAAATCAACTGTAAAAAACAAAACACTGTTAGAATCTTCAGAGGGATCCATTAATCCACACACAAGACAGTATTTCGTCTTCCTGACTCAGCCCCCTACTGCATCTACCTCTTGAGCAGGACCTAAAAGGCCAGCGGCAGTGGCCATTTGCAGACCCACCAGAGTCAGAACTGGCCAATCAGGGTCCAACCCCAAGTGCCTGAGGCCCAAGGAGGTTTTTTTTTTTTTTGTTGTTACCTTTACGTCTCTACCTACTTTTTCCACAAAGCCACTGGTGAAAAGCTGCATTGCTACTGCAAAATCAAAAGAAAAAAACAAACACCCGCTCTATCGGGCTGCTGTCTCTTTAATAAATGAGGAACTTTTATTCTGCTGCATTCTGTAATATCAAAGTTGTGCTTTTTATTTATCTGGAGGGTTTTGTGTGTGTATTGGGCATAAGATAATATATTTTATAGCCCGTTAGTTTTGTGATTTCATATTTTGTACTACTGTGTACAGTTTTGTCTCTTTCCCTTCCCTACAGTCTCATCTTGCTGTAAACCAATTCATTCAGTTTGTGTTTGAAAGCTACTTTGGGGGCTGGGGGGCTGTACATAGCTGTTTTTAGGAGAGGAGGAAGTGTTTCAGGGGCCTTCAATGGCGCCGGTTTTACCTCTTTAAGTGTACATAATCCTTTCCTATTGGCCGTTGGTGTATATACGTGATTGTGATTGGCCGTGCTGGTGTAAAGGAAAGCAAATAACACCTCAGTTTGTGTGTGTGAATCTTTAGGACCAGAAAATTAAGATTGACAATGACTGGACAGCAAAAGTATTAATTTATTTTTATATGTGCAGGGACTGTTTTTTTTTCTTCTTTTTTTAAAATTATGCACCATTTTCCTGATGGTTTTATACTCGGAGCACCATGTTTACATCTGTGCACATCTGTTTGGATCAATTTTGTACAGATGAAAAATAAGGTTGTTTTTTTTGTGGGGGGGGGTGGGTCTAACAATGTATTGCAAACCACAAAAATGAACACTTTGGATTAAATAACAGAAGTCTTTGTTGTATTATTTGTCATAAACTCACTAAACATTCTGCTAAAAATCCTTCATCCTTGACGCCTGCATTTATTTTCAGCTGTGAAAAAATAACGTATGCATTTCTTTGATGTAGGGGTTAAATTAAGGTAACAGAAGTGGTTTGATGCATATTTGCATCAATAGAAGTCAAGAGATCAATTAATTTCTTTTTACAAAGGCTGAAATAGCAATAATAACTTTTATACGACATGCAACAACAAAAGTTAAAAACAAAGAATAAAAAATGTAAAACATAAATGTTAAAGGCTTATCTTGAATTTGTATAATTAAAAGAAACATTTAAAAAGAAATTGCTGAAAAACAAACATTAATTGAACTTATTCAAGGAGGAGTTCAGATGTGTAAATTCAACATATAATAATCAAAATAAAAAAATCGTTATTCAATTAAACACACTGCTGTATAGGCCTGCAGTACATTTACACACACAAAGGATCCAAAGCTGATGACTTACAGCTGCTGAAGCTAGGTGTGTGTGCACGCGCTGTAGAGGTGGGGGCACAATTCTGCTACATCTGCCTCCACTGTGGTAATTAAAAGCTCACTATCCTCCTGCACCCCCTGGTCCACGTGCACACACACACAGTCTAACCTGCACTCAGTAACAACCAACCCCACCTCCCCCTGTCAATCAAAAGCAGGCTGTTTAAACACCCCCCCCCCCCTCTCTCTCTCTCTCTCTCTGCCTGCCTTTCTCCACCGCATCGGACCTTCTCTCTCAGAACCCCCCCCCGCCCGGCAATCGGAGCTGCCTCCCCTCTCACACCGCGGGCAGAGCCGCTGTGTCCATCATCGATCAACCCCCCACTTTTCCCCACAGACCCTTGCGCAGGGGTGGGCAGGCTTTACCAGCTGATGGAGGCCCCCTCTGTTTTGACCAGCCAGAAGCCTGATCACAAAGTTGTGTGGTTTTTTTTTTTTTTTGTTTTGTTTTTTTCAGAGTAAAAGTCTGTGAATAATGAATTAATCTTAAAATTGTCTTATTGGCTCTTAATTGAATTGAACTTTTCCTAAGAGTAAAAGAATAACTTCTGGACAAAACAGTTATTGTATTAATTTAAATTTAAATAGGTTTAGACGGTTGGTCTATTTTGTTTTGAAAAATAATTTAAAAAATATATATAACATTTAAAGTTTTGAGAAAATAATTACAAAATAAAATTATTGCTTAGAAGTACTCTTAAAAACAAAGTCCTTTTATGGCTAAACACTTTTTTTTACTGCAGCCTTTTAGTTGCCATCATCAAAACCCAGCAGAAATGAAAACAGAACCAGGAAACAAGTGCCACCAGTAATTCCTGCACAGGTCTTAACATATGTTTTGTGATTCTGTTAAATTATTTAATTACACCTTCCCCTCGAAGAGGCAGAACAATAAAGCTGAGAGGGGCTCTGGTGTAATAAACCATTAGCAGAAGGAAGCAGCCGCCGCTGTGTACAGTAATGCTGTGTAAATCATCACAGAGTGGCTGCCGTTAGGAGGCTTAATCCTGGCCAGAAACTTGCAATCAGCTGCCAGGGGCCCTGATCCGGTGCCCAGTGGAACCAGATCCGGAGAGCAGAGGTGTTTAGGGCTGTCAGTGCAGGGAAAAGGAGGAAGGGAAGGGATGATGGGGCAGCTGAAGAGATTCCCAGAGTACAAGTGTGTGTGTGCCTGCCTCCCACAGGTCACTCTTCTTGTATTATAATGGTGGCAAAGAAAAGCAGCAGGATTTAGCCTCATCCCTCTTCATTCACAGACAGCACATATTATTCCAATAAGTGACCCACAACAGACACATGTGAAGCTTTGACCAACAGGCTCATGCAACACCCTCGAACACACTATTTCCTACTTAAAACCATTTTTGAAAATATAAAGAACAAAATCCCGCACAAGGGTGTCTATTTGTTTACTTTTCATTTGAAAAAAGATCAGAAATTATGTTTGCGCAGTTTTTCAGATTAAAATAGTATGAGTCCTAATAAAAATGAGTCACAGGAAGTTTGTCAATAAAGTTTTTTTTCTTTAAAATACAGAATTATTTTATTAAAAAAAAATAAAACAAAAGTTTAAAAGTTTTAGGGAGAGGTAAAGAAAATGAGTTCCAGAAGCTTCGTCTCCGCGCGCGCGGCGACTCTGTTCAGAGCATGGCCAGGAAATCACCGGTACGCCCTTCACTTGCCTGCCGCGCGGAGGGATGCACCGCCCTGCTCGAGTTTCGTTGGCGTACCGCTGCTTTCGGCTGCCGCTCTTTGTTGCGAAAACAGCTAAATAAATATATTTTAAATTTGATTCGCGAAAACGCAATTAAAACACACCGTCAAAGCAGCAAAAAGGAGTAGATTTGAGGTAAGAAAGGCGTCTTTGTTGTCTGCTTTTCCCCTTTGAAAGGGGAAATGCAGCTCCTCCGCGGAGGACATGCAGCTAGCTACTCAGTCTCCTGCGATCGAGCTGCTGCATCTCCCGGAAGCTCTTAGTTAAATCGGCGCTTAAAAGACAATCAAAATATCCACATCCGATGAATAATAAAATAGGAGGAAGCTCATGGGAAAGAAAGTCGGTTAATTTAGTGAAAATCTCAGTTCCTAAACCTTCAAACTCGCACTACACTAATAATGAAGAGATTAAATAGTCCAGATAATTTTAGGTGAAATGCCCACTAGCTGTTCAGTTTTCTCCAGCAGTCTCTATAATTCTGCAAAAAGCTAATATTAAAGGTAATAATTATAAACAGACTTCTTCGAAAGAAAAAAAAAAATCAGTTAACTTAATTACAGACCAAAGCCCATTAAAGGTCTACATAGACTGTAATAATTGGCTTGTTTTCTGTGATGTTGGAAAAAAAAACATTATGTAGTGACCTCCATTTGGTTGTTTTGTAGACCACAGCACCTGTTTAGCAGCTTGACTAACACAAATAAATGCCCTCGGTTATGTATAAAGTCAATTAAACCAATTAAAGAAAACACATTTGAATTTTCATTTCATGTTTAATGTTTTAATGTTGTTGAATTGCTATATGTTTATAAAATGCTCAGCAGGTAACCCCCCCTCCCCCCGAAAAAGCATTGATTTTGACTTTTAGCTTTCTAATTATGTCATGTTAATGGCATATTTCATAAAAATAAAACATAAACATCTTTAAATTACAATCCAAGTGAAAAAAATGTAAATATGTATTTTTTATATATATATATATTTATCAAGATGTATTTCCCCAGCATTTACCTTCGCTCTGAATGGGCTCTGGGGCGAGGAATGAAACACTATTTATAAAGACAGGTGGTGCTGGCAGAGATTAATGTAATCTTGCAGGGTTATAATGAATGTCAAGGGATATAGATCTGAGATGAGATCTGGTTTGATCATCAGGTAAAAATAGATCAGCCACCAGCAGATCATTACTGATAATTACTTTCAAATGGTTGGCGGTGAGGGGTCCACAGTCTTAAACAATTCCGGTCCTTGGAAAGAGACGGCAGGTCCAAAAAGTAATATAAGCACGTGTGAACATCCACATATAACAACTACACAAAAAATTGTGGAGTTAAGAAAATGTAAGTTATTAATTTGTTTTGTACTTGCTTGATTGGAAATTTGTGTTTTCACTGAAGAATTTGGATATCCAACAAATAGAAACTTCTTGATTAAACTTTCAATTTGTGGTTTTTAGTATTAACCTACTTGATTCCAGGGAAAATCTCCACAAGCTGGGTGGGTTTTGCACCTGCTCTAACCATGTGACAACTGCCTTGCTCAAAGTCAGAGCAGCTGACATCGAGGAAGAGTTCCCAGAGGAGGCCTAAAGCTAATTTTTAGTGCAGAAATCTGTGCAGCAGAGATTGAAGAGATGGCCCACAATCAGGATAAATGAGTGAACAACAGGCATGTAAAGAGAACTGGGATTTCTCCAGCAGCAACAGCTGTTAAGTGGTTTTGACTCAGGCTGCATAATGGTGCGGGCCAGTGTTTGTGTGGGAGCAAGAGAGAGGGAGAGAGCGACCTACATCCTTCTCTTGTTCCTCCACCTTTCAGCAAACTTCATGTATTATGCAGGCTGGAAACCCTTGGTGAGGCTGGGAGTGAGGCTTGTGTGTGCTGCCTGATCGGTGTGTAAAAAAAAAAGGGTTTACTTGTTGCTGCAGCTGTTCTAGCTCTTGTGCACCATGGACTAGCTTTAAAAACATAGCTTCTGTGCATTACTCTGCTGCAAATGAAGGTTAGTAGTACACTAAAAGAAATAAAAAAAATGAATTATTACTTTTGTTTTATCAGTAAAAGGTTTCAATCAGACAAGTGATTGGAAATAAACTCACAATTTGCTTGTCGGATCTTAAAGGTCAACATTTAAAAAGACTATTAACCTCCAAGAAACATTTTTTATGTGTAACTTTATTTATTGTTAAATATGAACTTTCAACAACATTATCATTATTTTGTGCTAAAAAGTATGTATTTGTTAATATAACTAATGGAAATTCCATTGTTAAGTAGCAGTTGTTATACATTTGGCTGTCTTTTGTTACAAAACAACCAACAGAGTACGCTGCTGATTAAATTTTATCTTTGACAGAACCTGATTTAATGAAGTGGTCATGTGTGTGTGTGTTTTTAATGACATCTCTAAACCACGATATTTCCATAAATGGACAAATAATTAGGAGAAAAAAGCCTGACAATTTTTTTAATCTGCCCAGTGAAAATGTCACCTGTCAATCAAAACTCTTTGGTTCAAAGTAATAAAATAAAATTCACAGCTGTTATATGAAAACAATCGACAAAAGCAAAAAAAGTGTTTTAAAACCATTTAAAATATGATGGATAATTATTTTGATCAAGTTTGATTATTTTTGCTATAATATCAGGATAAGATATATACGACTATATATAAGACTATAAATAGGGGCTGCCTTGGTTGAATCACAAGCCCCCTAGTGGTTACTGGGTTATCATACGGTGCCAGTTATTTTGTTTTTAGATGAGCTTCAATAGTGAAGCCAAAGAGTTTTCTTTGAGCACATCATATGTTGAAAGTTATTTAAAATAAAGAGAAACTCGAGAAAATAAAGAGGTTTACTTTGTCCAAACTGGGACTGCAAAGTTGAAAAGCAGTTTTATGTGGCACTTTGAAAAGAGCATGTTAGTAAAATCCATTCATGACGCATCGGATTGACCCTCAGTTTGGTCAAGCAGAGACAAAAATAATCAATTAAACTGTAATTAATGTGTACATTTAAAAAAATGCAGTACTGACTGAAGACATGTTGGTGTACATCATTTAAGAATAACATGTTAGGAGATTACAAATCAGCAGAAAAGCTTTTTGTTTTCTAGAAATATTTTTATTAAAAAAGACTGGAGCCTAACAGAGAATGTGATCATATCCCTTAATCGCACTCTGCACAGAAGTCCATTAGATCACTGTAATGTAGAAACAAGCCTTAATAATCTGCTTTGACACTCTATATGAAATAAGAGTCTAAAATTGCTAAAAACTGTATTCCCATTGCAAGATTTTATTTATTTATTTTGAAAATGTTATTTTCCATTAGTCTGTCTTATTTTAAACTCTTAACATGCATTAGTGGCCCAATTATGAAAGCTGTGGTCTAATCTTTTAAAAGTCCCAGGGTAATGTTGGAAATGGCCAGAGGAAAAGAGGAGAGGGGGATGAAAGAGGGATTGAAGGGAGGAAGGGGAGGAGAGAAACTCAATCTAAAGCACCAGGTGCACCTTTTGTCGACATAATCTCCCAGCCCTTGAGACGGTGCACACACCGGCCAGCGTATGCAGCCCTGCATATGCAGGGACGCTGCTTTTGCGAAAGAGGGGATCTGAATTCGAGCCTCGGTCACATGTAGAAAGGACTGTTAGATCAGTCCAGGATTCAAGCGCTTTTTGTTGGATTATTTGAACAGTTGTTTCAAAAACTCTCGGTTCTCCCTGCAGATGTATTCATCACCATGTTTTCTGCCGTGCTTTTAAAGCATTTTAGGCTAATGAATGCCTTTTTAAAAGTCGGGAAACTCCCTATACTGCAATTAAATTTTTGCGTTTATCAGCACCCGTGCTCAGTTCAGTGCACTCTGGAGCTTTTGCTGCTTCAGCCTCCTCTGTTGTTTGACTAACAGTTCATGTGGCTGCACTTAACCTCCCCGTAAACTGGTGTTTATGTTCTAAACATTGCTTTCGCCATGTGTCTACATGGTGGTTTAAGTATTTACTTAAAAATTTGTGGATATTGGTATAAACAAAATGAAACACGGCGAGCTCTGTCAAAGTGAAAAACAGACACATATTGATGCGTGTCAATCAGTTCACCACAACGCCCTCGAAGTAGAGGAGAGGAGCACAAAGGGTTGCATGTGTTCTGCAAAACCTGAAATGCTGCAAACCTTGGACTGTGTAGAAAAACAGCCTTGAATAACATTACAGCCCGTGTTAATCAATGGCTCTTATCACAGTGGATTTAGGCAGGCCCAGCGCCCCTTGTCCACAATCCCTCACCCGTCATTCTTTACGCTCGACCCCTAAACTCTTAAAGCCTCGAGTGGGGACGAAGCCAAGGACGGAGCAGGCTGTTCATTGTGATTTAATCTCACTCCACCTCTCTGCTGCCAGAACAAACATCAAATCTGGCCTTCTTATCGGGCCAACACTGCTCCATCTATCACTAATCAATATTTCCTTTTTTCTGTGTGTGCTGGCTTGCCCGTGTCTGTGGTTAACCTCAAGTAGTTACAAAGGACAGGTTTGAGTTTTGGGTCTTTGAAGTGAGGACATTTGTGAGTCCTTGGTTTTTCCAGAAGTCCTCAGAGGCCTGTTTGTAGGTTCGCAGCTTTTGGGACCCAGAGTTGGGTTTAGATTTGGCGATTCACATTGACGTGATGGTTTAGAGGCAGAGAGCGCCCTCGCAAGGGTAGCCCCACATACATGTGTGTTTGTGTGAAACAGATCTCAAGGGCTGTGCTAACTAAGGTCAAAGATCAGGTATAACCCTCCAGCGTGGAATGACAGATGTGGCCTGAGGACAACAAAAATAAAAGGAAAAAAAATGCAAGAAAGGAGAGACTTTTACTCAAATTTGTTGCAAACAGCAGATCAGAAAACACAAAAACTCCTACAAATGTGTCTGTTGTGTCTTTGACACAAAAGCCGTATCTGCTCAGCTGCACGGCAGCCACAAGGAAGAACCTTTGCCCTGTGTGGCTGACACGAGGAAAAAGGAAAAATGAGCATGGAGGACCACAACTGGACTTTAAAAACACAGGTATACA
The DNA here is from genome assembly GCA_014656515.1 of Oryzias celebensis. Classification (NCBI taxonomy): domain Eukaryota; kingdom Metazoa; phylum Chordata; class Actinopteri; order Beloniformes; family Adrianichthyidae; genus Oryzias; species Oryzias celebensis. Next base: position 35,839,414 of record BNCR01000012.1, read on the forward strand.
GCCAGGTCTGACTGAATTGGAACAAGGTTGAAGAATCAAAGGACTTCTGTATGTGTATGCTCACTTGAACCCCAAACACCAAACTACACAGAAATGCTCAGCATTCAAAAAATTAAATTGTTTAAATTATTTCTGAACTGAAGTATTTTTAAGGTAATAACTAATAAAATATTGAAAATATTGAAAGAATTATAAAGTTTTCCCAAGAGTTTTTATTCATTTTTCACTGAAAATAGAAAGTTATGATGGTAAGTTAAATTACTCAACGTGGTCTTTAAATTATTAAGTATTTCAGGTGTTTTCAGTCACACAAAAAAGTCATTTTGTTCGAAAAAAATGTGCTTCGAAACATTTTTATTGTTTCTGCTTTTTGGCTAGAACTAAAAAGAGATCTTATTTGAAAGCATATGAAGTCTCATTATGAAAAAATATGAAATGTATGAAAAATGCAAATTACACACCAATTTACAGAGATTTTCCATCAAATAAAGAGGAAGAGAGCTTTTTTAATCTGTACATTTTAAATGCATGTCTTCTTTCCATTCATATTTATAAAATGTGTCAAGAAATATACTTTAAAAAATTCTTTCCAGATGAAATGTGAACACATTTTCTACAAGAACAGTGCATAGTCATTGATTTCTCATTTATGGTGCCTAACTTTTTTATTTACACACTTTTCTTTAGTACAAAAAAGCTATTTTAGCTTATAGTTGATATCCTCACATGAAAAAACATAGTTAATTGTATTTGTTTCTAAAAAAAATGAATGTATAATAAGAATTTATAATAAAATACTTTCAAACAATGTCATGTATACAAAAAAATAAAAATATTTTGTTTGGGAGGAGGATAAATATTTTTATTCTTCTACTTGAACAATGAATTTCTGCTTTTATTTTGTATACATTTCCATTTCTTTTATCTGTATTAGTTTTTTTTAAATATATAATAAGGGATTGTCAATCAATGAAAAACCCAAATCATTAGATGAACATGGTGGTGTATGTTCTGTCTGTTTTTAATCTTTCAAACCGCACAGGTTTGCTTATTATCCCAATGAATTGTCAGTTGTTCCATCTTTAACCGCCCTGTAACTCCAAAACTGAAGTAATCTTGTTCAACCTTGACAGCTACCTTCGCTGAAATTCCTCCAGCTGAACAGTCATTGTCTCCATCTGAAGCTTTTTATTAAATATCTCCTTCAATTACAGAAAACGGGAATCAAAAGGCTTTAGCTGCACAAACCCCAAAGTCTTTGACCAGCAGCAACCCAACCAGATGTCGGGGTGCAGGAAAAAAAATGCATGAAAAGCTCTTTTCCCTACTGAATTCTTATTTTCCTCATAAAGGAGCACATCCATTAAGGTGGGGGGGCTGAGGTGATGTGCGCTTCTGTTCACCATGACACAGCTATGCATGATGCAGGGCTGCAGAGAGGCAGCAATGGCTGCTGAAGATGGATGAAGAAGGTGAGACAGAGAGAGTGAGGGGGCAGTCCTTTGTTCTGTCAAGGACTTAACACAATCAGAGTGTACAGTGTGTCAGGAGCGCACAGGCATATATCAACTTCAATCTCTTTTTAATGAAAAATCCTGCCCTCTCTAATATGTGCAAATTAACCTCTTCTCCTTCCTCCCTCCTCCTTTCCTGCCATTTCCCCACCTCCTTCTCTCCCTTGCAGTGGCCCCTCGCCTCCCTCCTTTGCTCCCCTTGTTTCTGTCCCTCTTCTTCCTCCTTTTGGTGTCTTTTTTTTTTGCCTCTTCAATTCGTACAGATGTGGAAGAAGGAGAAGATCCACCTTTGTTTCACTCCTTCCAGCCCCACTCAGCCCAGCAATTCTAAGTGGAAGCATTCGGGAAGCAAAACAACTGAAAGTCATTGTCCAGCAGGATTTTAAACCCCCTCCATCCTCCTCCATCATTCGCCTTTGCTGTCCATCTTTGCTGCAACACACACTCATTCCAGATCATGCTATTACCCTGATTACCCTGATGAGGTGGTCAGATCTTCGCCTTCTCATTCCGCACATGCTGATTGTAATTTAGAAATTACATCTAATGAGGAATTTTTAAAAACGCGCCGGCCACTCCGTGCTGCCAGCTCTGCACCGTTCCCTGCCTAATGGATTTCCTGGTATGGAATCCATCCCCCCCACTCCGTCTTTCCGCCCTGCAGGGGGTCTGGCTTGCCGGGCCCTGCCTCCCTCCTCGACTCTCACCCCTCCACTCCCACACACACACACACACACCCCAAGTCCACTAATTGGGGGCGACTGGTTTTAGTGAAAAGGAGACATAATCATTGTTTCTGCTGCTTATTTAAATGGTTAAGTGTACAGGCAGAAAAAAGGAAATTAAATTTACATTATTTCATCTTTACAGCTAAAATCACCCATTTCATCTGTGAAAGAACAAAAAAAAGTGAAAGTTTGACCCTATAAATAAGAAATGCATGACTATGCACCATTTTTGCAGAACATGTGATCACATTTGAACTAGAAAACATGTTTTAGTGTTTTTTTTTTTATAAATATGAATGGAAAACGGACAGATTGAAAAAGCCCCATCTCCTAATTTCTCTTTATTTGAAAGAAAATCTCTGTAAATTGGTGTGTTCACTCACAAGTCACACAAACATCTGCATGCTGTGTGTTTTAAGGAGCATTTCACAGAACTGGGGGGAACAAACGCACTCATGCGGGCACGCATGCAAATCAAAGCCATCAACAGCTTGTGATGAAGTGAGATGTCGTGGCATAAACAGAGTGTGTCGTTACCATGGAAGCCACTTTCACCTCGCAGGCCGAGATGGAGAAAAACACAAAGAGCCAACGAGGCAGGGAGGGAGCGACGGACAGACAGGGAGACAGACCGACACAAGCTCTCCTTCAGCTACGTTTAAGAGCCTTTCAGACCTTTCTGAGCAGTTGCGCCAGCTTCCTCTCTCTGGGAAGTAAACAATTCATTTATACAGCAAGTGTTCCCAAGAAAAGGAAAAGTTAATTGAAGTGTTGTTTAACAGCTGACTGAACATTCACATGTTTTAAGCGTGCCACAAAGCGACCCGGGCGAAGATACATCAGCACTTGAAGGGGGAATTTTGAGATTTTGGAGCCACAATTATCCCTCCATTTTGTTCTTTTCTCCCTCTACTGAAGGTTACACTCTTGAAAACAATTTGTTTGCTCTTCTCCACATGCACACTGAATGTGACTTTGTGGACCTGCATTCCATGAATGCTACAGTTTAAGATCCACAATCCTCTTGCAGTATTGCTCTGCTTCTTCTCTGCAAAAAAAGCTTGGAAAAAAAGCATCAAGTTAATAGGATGGCACCTTTTTTGATTTGTTTTTCCATCGTTCTGTTGCAGAAAGTATTTGAAATCTTTATTTTTTAACATTATCTAGGTTCATTTCAGTCTTCTCACAGTATATGTGAGGCTCACTGTCCTTGCAAACGCACTTCAGTGTGTGGGTTAAACCGCCCCCTGGAAGGGGACACTGGCCAAACCAGAGTTGCCCATTAATAGCCAACTTTAAATGGCTCACTTTAAAGATGTAAAGAACTGCTAAACCGCTCATGCATCCTTTGCTGAAACCAGCCAGAACTGGACTAACTTTCAGACTGTAAATCAAATATGGTAATACTCCCCGAGGTTGGTCCCTTGTTGGTGAATTGCTCTTTAGAAGCAAAATTGGATTTGGCTTCTTGAAATGTTGGAATTTTTGAACCTGGGTGGAACTATTATTGGACAGAGGGAGGGGTGCTGGTGTTTGATCCTTGACAGCTGAGAGAGTTTTGGAATTGAAGGAGGGGTTTTAGGATGTGGAGATATTTTTGGAAGATATAATCAGTCAAACAGTGCATCTTTTAAAAACTGCAGAGTCAATTTTCCAAACTAAAAATATCCAATTCACTGACCTTAAAATGGATCCAGGACATCTTTAACCAAAAATTCAACCAGTGTGACTCAGATAAATCCCTGAGTACTGAACAGTGCATGTGAAGTTTTCCAGATTCCTTGTATTTAATATCAAGTGTCAATTAAAAATGTGCACAAACACGAATTTATGTCAAATCCATTCACATTTAAAGTTCATAAAGTTCAGCCCACTATTGTTTTTCCACATTAAAACGGCCACATGGCTTTGCCATGGACCTTTACTATTGGTTGATCATTTTTTTGTTGCCATCACGTGTGTTATCCTCTGTGATGGCACTTGGTCATTTTTACGTTATAATAAAGTAAACCTGCTGTTCCTCAATCCAAATGGTATTTTCCATTATCAATGTAATTGATTTATTTCATACTGAAACAATTTTATAATGATTGACAACTTGCCTAAGACAGATTGATCTGGTTGTATTGTAGAAATCTAAATCAATTCATCGATTATTCGTTAAACCGAGAGTCACAAGCATCAAAACAAGCTACTTTCTAATCAAACAAATTAACAATGCAGATCTTATTTTGACTTATTCCTACTCTCCACCATAGTTTTAACACCTCACTACAGTTCTCATAAAAAAATCTTCTTGGCAAGAAGAGAAAATTAATTTATTGAAAACAAATTACATCCTGCAATTTCTGCATGGCAGCAAATCTCCTCTTTGCTCTGCAGTTCATTCTAATCTAACCTGTTGCAGGAAATTGAACATTTCAGTCTGGTCAGGGGCCATCTGAGGGGAGACGCACAAGCACAAGGGCACTCCAGACATCTCCCTCCATTTGATAGAGAAATTCAAAAATAGTCTTTTTTTTTTTTTACTTAGAAATGATTCAGTTTAGCTTAATGGAAACCTTTATGAATGTACTCAGTTCTATGTTTCCTCCTGAAGATCTAACTTCTACAAAAGAAGGGCAGAAAATAAAAATAAAAATTTGCTTTATGTTGTAATTTTCTACCACTGTTCCAAAGGAATATAATTTTCTTTTCTACTAATGTTTTTGAGGTCACCCTGTGAGGTTTTGCATATTCCTTGTACCCCTCAAAGTGAGAGGAACAGAGAGAAAGAAGCAACCAGACTGTATTGCTTGAACGAAAGGTCGAATGAGCGAGGCCGCCACGGCAGTGCCGACTTTGAAGGTTTGTCTGACAGGCTACAGGAGGTAATCAGAGGAAAATATGTCCTCTCCTCCTCCTCTTTTAGACCACCATTAGACCAGCCTGCCTCTCTCTGGGAAAATTGATTTTCTCCCTCCTCTTCTCCTCTTTCTCCTCCTCCACTCTCGGGTTCCATTTGAAGCTTGTTCTTCCACTCTCAAGAGCGGTTCTGCGAGGACAGAGAGCACAGAAGGCCACAACAGGTTGTTCACACATCCCACATCCCCCCTATAGCAGCAGCAGCAGCCACCAGAGCTTATCTGTGACACCGACAAAAGCCTGACCTCCTATTTTTCCCTTTTTTTTCCACCCCATCTTCTTTATTCTCTTCCCTCCTCTGTTCATTCTTCCCTTTCCAACTGCACTTGCCTCCCTCCCCTCTGCCAGCCAAGTCTTGGATCAATGCACCATTGATTTTCCTATCAATGAACGTTAGTATTGGATCAGACTGCTGCTTGCTCTGTCCTGCCCTGTAACCTCCACACACATGCATAAACGTAAAAAAAAGAAGGAATTTGATTTTGTTGTAGCCTTGCTAAAAAACACACACAAACTGGATTCTGCTGCAGAGAGAAAGAAAGCAGGGTAGGAATGGTGGAGAAAGGTTCTAGTCGAAAGCACAGGAGCCAATCAATGAAAGGCATGAAAGAAAAGGTAGGAAATGAAATCAGACAGAGGCTGTTTAGTGCTCTGCTTAAAGGAAACAAACAGTCATTGGTCAAACTGCCTGTGAGTCGATTCACTGCAGAATAATTCAGTCTGACTGGCAACCAGTTGTAGCTGTTGATAATAGCTACTAATCATGACAGTGAATGGATGTGTGTGCTTTATGCACCTTTGGGTGTCTCTCCCCCCCACATCTCCCGCCTTCTCCAACACACATCCCTGCCTCTTCTCTCACCCTATAATGGGCTCTGAGTCAGGTGGAGATTGACACTTTTCTTTCTGCTGTGCTCCTTTTGTGTCCGACATTGTATTCATTCCACACAAACCAACGGTGGCCTCTCCAAGAGCGCGTTTCTGCCCGCATCAGCTACATTTTGTATCACCAAACGATGAATGATTGCGGTCCTCAATTAGCATTCATGCAAAAAAAAAAAAAGAGAAAACAAGTGAAAATAATGAAGTTTCGTCTTTTTAGCTGGTGTTTCTGCAGCAGACAGAACTGGAACTGTAAAAACCTTTAACAAGGTACCTTATGTACATTTAAAAACATTTTTTAATCAACATTTAACAAGTTTTCTTCTGCATTCATGACACATTATGGAGGCAGTAGGAGCTGGGGAGTTCTGGGAAAACCACAGAACTTTCTGACATGTTAACCGAGACTATAACCTTTCTAACCACAAAGTTCAATTACTCACTTAGCTCTCTTTGATCCAGGCACCCCTGTTCTGATTGAGGTTTTATCACATTGACTGACTCAAATGAGTCTTTAAGCGGGCTGAGCCTTGAACAAACTCTTCATCAAAGTTACAGCTTTAGAAAATCCATTTCTGCTTTGTAATTCAAATGAAAAACTAATGCGGATTTTCAAACTAAAAGCAGAAAATCAACAGGTTAGATGTTTTTTTATAAGAAAATAAACAGTCCATATTATTTTTAAGTCTAATTTTGTTGTTAATTATTGATACAGTTTATATGTGAAAGCAGTATGCACTGAAATAGCTTTAAATGAAAAATAATCGAGTCAAAGATTGGTGCGTAAACGACTGTCTCCAGTCGGCGCGTCCGCGGATAAGCTTGGTGCTCCACCGTGGGAATCCCCTTAAAACCAGAAACGTCTTGTTTCAGTCGTCCCACAAAGAGAAGCGTTCGCGTTAGAGCTGAGATGTGACGGTGACTGCGTCGCCCTCCGCCGTGTACGTCGGGTGGAGCTGAGCAGGATGTGTGTGCTCATAACGGCGGGCAGCAGCAGCTGCAGCGGCCGGCAGGAAGCTGCTTTTCACCGGCAGGAGGAGCAGGAACAGCTGCCCCTGCCGGCTTCTACATCGTGAATAAACATCACTTCAAATAAAACAAACAAACAAAACGATCCTAGGTTTTGCTTTCATTTGAAAAAAAAGAAGAATATACATATATCTATATATATATTTATATATATATTACCTTTTGCGTTTTATCCTTTTTTATCATTTGGAGATACTTATTTATTTTAGAATACCGTGTTGCCTGTCAAATTGATTCTATTTTCTTCATATTTTAATTTGCTATTGATTTATTATAAGCACAAAAATACGTTAGGAGTGTTAAATTTGGGATTTATTTGCGTTAATGCCCTTGACACAAAGGCAGTGGTTAAAGCGCAGAAATCACACAACGCGCTCCGGGCTCAGGTTGACGTTGTTGTGCAGGGTCCAGAGGGATGAGCAAACAAATTGAACACGTTAAATGTGTTTCTACTCCTGACATGGCGCAAAAAAAATCAGCGCAGAAATCTAGAACCGTGTTGTATGGTCCTCTGAATGTCTCCCCCTCTCCGCTCCGGAATGGCGCCTTCAGGCACCCTGCGTCCGGAAAGGTGGGTGATGGTGGTGGGTGTGAATTCGCGCTCTGGCAGAGGCAAATGTGAAGTATTTAAATTTTGCACATTAAACACCCCCACCCCTCTACCACCACCACCAGCAGCAACACAGACTCCTCTTTCCTCCCTCCCTTCTTTGTTCCCTCCACTATACGAATTGGAGATGCACCACACCACACCACTGCCACCCAGCGGCAGAAGGGACGCCCCCCACCCCCACCCCCCAAAAATTTCTATCCCACCCTCTTCCCCCATCACGGTTGTTGAAAGGAGGATACGAAACACATAGAGGAAACAACCGTGCGTCATTTTTGCGCACAGGGCCTCCAGATTTCCATTTTCGCGTATTTACGCATTGCTGAAGTGTCCTTGAGCAAGGCTGACCCGGTGCTGACCCTAGTGGAGCTTCTAAACTGTTGGGAGATAAATGATTGCATCATCAGTGACAGCACATCATGTTTTATTTCTTTGGATGATGAACCGGGATGATCCAAGAGGAGAACTTCCGTGGGCTGTGCAGGACCACACCTGAATTATGTGGAACACGGTAATGAGTGGGGATGGCTGGGGTATTTAACTGCATCTTCTGGGTTCAGATACATATCGACAGCAGCAGAGTTCGATGGGTTATGCATTTCTTTTGCAAACTTCACACTCCAAAATGATTGACAGTCGAACTGCGCAGCCTCAGAGAGGTCGTTTTCTTTTTCCAACAGGGGGCAGAGTCAGTCCGCCTAAAACCTCCTCTCTGGTTTGGGTTTCTCTCGCCTCGCGGGGGGGCGCCGGCGCTCTGGGGTGTGTCTCCCCCACCTGTGTGCAGCCTCAGCCAGTTGCTGATCTCAGACGCATAGAACACAAAACTTGTCTCCTTTTCTTTGACGCTAGAAGTGACTTTTTCTTGCTTTTCATTGCAGTAAGAAAGAAAGCACTGGGATTTTATTTTTTGGTTCTCCTATGGGGCTTGCTGATACACCGAGGTCCTGACCCCAGAGCTGGCTGCTGGAGAGTTGTGGTTTCATGCTTTTTCCATGCTTAATTAAGTTTCTCTTAAAGGAGAATCTGGCTGCGTGGGCCTGCCTCATAAATTACACCATTAAACACGACAAGCACACGTATGGTGTCCTTTTCTCTTCTAACACTTTCGTGACTTCATTTATTTAGCATAAGCATCTTCCTCATCAACGCTATAGTCCGAATTGAGCAAGATGAGGGAGTTTTTGCAGGATTTGTTCCAATAAAAGCAAATAAACGTGATCTTCAAGGTTTCCTGAAAACCTTTTTATTCCTTCAAGGAAAATGTAGTCACCCATTTCCTCTGGAGGATCACAGTCTGTCTTGCATTTGTTTTTCAATTCGAATATTACATTTACTTTTTACTTTTTTTTTTAAATAATGATTTGTGAGAGATCTTCGTCCACAAATCTATTCAAAAACAGGCTTCATTCATCTTATTTCCTTTGATTGTGCCATTTCTAAGTAAAAAAAACGTTTAATTGTAAGACATGTTTTAACATTTATGTATTATCTTTATAATTTAAACGACGTCTCTGCCAATCAATAAGCTTAGATAATAATAATAAATCACATGTTGCTGGTAGACTGTTTTTCCACAACAAACTCGTTATTTGATAATGGAGTAATATTCACCTATCCTCTGCATGCAAGAGCTGTTTCTGATTCAATAATTGTGTTGGAAATCAAGTTTTTGCCAGTCATTGATTAAAAAAGCTACACGTCCTTTCTTATTAATTGAAAGCATCTATTAACGTTTAAAAATCTACAAAGGCTCAAACTGCCTAATATCTAACAGAAAATTTTTAATTGTGAAGCAGTTTAATACGCATGCGTAACGAGAAAGATGAACAAAGAATGAAAGAGTAACACTTAGATGGGAAGAGTCTCACTAGTGAGCAAGGTTTGAAACTGTGGGGAGGGTGATATGAAGAAAGGTGATTATAGAACTGATTGAACCGTCAACAAGACTTTGGAGCTGTGGAAAACTTATAAACGATGTTCTTTTTTTCTGAAAACAATTCCCTTAAAATTCCTAAACAGCTTGCCAAAGTCCATAAATTGATGCAATGGATTCTGGGGCACGTTCCGGACGCGTCCGGATGATTTTACCATCAATCAACAACAGATCATCAGTTAAAACAAAACATTTAAAAGAGATTTTTATGTTGAAATGTTAGAGTTTGCACCAATCATTTCCAGTCTAAGCACGTTTTTTGGTAACAGGAATTTCTTTTTGAACGTTGTTAAGGGTGCATTTTTCCTTGATTAGGACGCGATTTGCCACAAAAAGCCGCAGGAAAACTTAAAAACAAATTTGTCAACGACTCAAAGAGAAGAAAAACTATGAGTTTTTCAGATGAACAGGTATTGAAGCCATCCTAATCCATTCGTTCTGTCGGAGATTGCAATGCTTCTCCGTCAGGTTATTTTATTCCAGACACGCAACTCCAGAGGCGCTACGGAAATAAAAATAAAATACCCCGACAGCCCAGAAAGAGATTATTTCTAATCTGTTTCCCAGCCCGGAGCCGGAACGGACTTTGGACAGAGCGAGGAGTCAGAGGTCAGTCCGATATCTGCAGCGTGTGTGGCCGCGCGGGAGACTGCAGTCATCCCTCCTCCATCATGCACGCGAGCCGCTGGGAGAAGAGTGCACCACCCTGAGGAAGAGGAGGAGGAGGAGGACACGCAACTCCAACATGCCAGGCTCTGAAAGGAAGACGTTTTCCTGCAGGCGCTCATGCTAATGAGAGTCCAACACATCGACCTGCTGCTGCTGCTGCTGTAGCAGAGAGGGACTTCCACTCTGCACTGCCTCTTCAATTCAGGTTATGACGTCACATTCTGACAGTTGAACTAATAACTGATGAAACTATCAAGGGAAGTCCCCTAAATGCAAAAAGCGCACGTTAGAAAGGATGCAGCCAAACTAACACGGTTCCAGCTTAAGCGGATGCTTCACTACAATGCGCAAACATTTACGCATTCATTTGGTTTCAAATAACGTGTTTTAAGTCGGTTTGGTTGGATAATTACGTTTGTGTTTGGGGAACTATCATTTTTTAAACCTGGGGCTTTTCAATAATACTAAATGCTAAGGGGTGGGTTTTTGGGAGTTGTAGTTTTGGTGGATTCAAACTGGAGGAGGAAATTTCACTTAATTTTTGAGAGTCCTGATTAAGAAAATTTGACACGAAGACAACCCAAAAGTCGACTATAAGAGCCCACAAACATGTTTGTTCCGTTGATAATAAAAGCTCAATACAAGCAAATTCAGAACATTTTTATTTGAGATGTTTGTGAGAAAAAAAGCACACGAGCACAGCAAGAAGATGCCTTAACATGCAGCAGCTGAATAATATTTGTGTAAAATGTGTTTTACATCCACGGATGTTTTAATGCTGTTTTCAGGTCATCAGAAGGAGGTTGACCTCCTCCTGAACTCTCTTCTTTAGCACCTGTTTTGTTTGCCTTTCTCAGACTGACGCCTGCATCTCCTTCTTGCTCCTCGTTTTGCTGCACGCGCCTGATCAGCTGATCCGTCACGTGGCTCTCTCTCTGCAAAATGGAGTTGTCTGAGTCTGTGCGGAGAGGGCTGCAGTCTCTGGGCGACCAGGCGGTGCTGGACCGCAGCAGCTACCCGGTTGTGGTGGAGGCGTGTTTCGGGAGTCTGCTGTCCTCGCGCGGGGATCCCGCGGTGCTCGGTGAGTCTCCACCGACCGCCCTGCGCCTCGTCGCTGCGGCTTTTGTCTACGCCGCCGCGGCTTCCGGTATCAGTTCGGATTCACGGCAAACGGATCGGCGTCGGTATCTGTGGATGTTCCCCGCAGGTCCTGACAGCGATCCGCCGCGTTCTGTCCGACAGTGGTGCGGGAATCGAGCTGGCGCCACGTTGAAAGGCTGTTCTTCCGCCTACAGAGGCGTCACAGCCGCTGTGCCACACGGACGCGTCTTTTGTCAATTCAGAACCAATCAGCTCATAAACATCATCAGTTTGGGATGTTTTGGGCGGGTTCTTGTCGCCTGCTTGATCGCAGCTGCGCGCGGGTTTGGACTAAAGTTCTGCAGAACTTGCGTTTGCGGACTTTGTTTTGGTCGCTCCGGTCGTCTCCCTTCTGCAGCATTCCAGCTCATTTTCGTGTCAGAATTGTTTAGAAAGTGGAGCGTCCACATGGCAAACAAACAAAGGGCCCCCGGCTGATGCAGTTGAGGGGCCCCATTCACATGCAAATCAGCATCGATTTCCATTCCGCGCGTCAATCCAGGGAAACCGAGTCTGGATCGCAGACAGAATCAGCAGCACATACTTTTTATCCCCCTTCCCAGATCTGCCCGAGCTGAAGCACCTGGACAAGATCCTGCTGAAGCAGATCCACGCAGCCACCAGCACATTCATCCTGGAGGCGGTCAAACACAACGCGGACAAGTCCACCATAAGGTAGGAGACAGCCTGCTGCTCACTCTCCCACTGACAGCCCACGATGAACCACAACTGAACCCCAACACCGAACACCAAGCCTGCATGATATCATGCATCTTCCGGGGGGGGGGCTTAAGAATCTGCTGAGGATTTCAGCAAAGTGATTCATGAGATCAACTTTTTATTAGAAAAAGCTGCTTCCTTTCTGCACGTGGGGTCTGTGCTGCCAGATGTTTGACTTTTACAGTTTTTTAACCTCGTTCCCGTTTGACTTTTCACCGGATCTTATTTTTTTTTTAGTTCGTTTTTTTTTTTTCTACATTGCATCCCTTTAATCAAGAGCTGTCTTGTTTCTTTTGCAGCTCCAGCCTGGAGGAGCTCACATTAAACGCAGAAAGAGTAGAAATATTTTACAGCACCTTTCAGGTTTGTAGTCACACAAAAAAAATGTTTGTCAAAAAATGATGCTGGCATTTAGATAACCATGTTTACGCCTGATTCCCCAGAAACACAAGAAGGACTTGGAGCTGCTTTTGTCCAGGTAAAACTCCTTCAAAGTTTTCATGAGGATAAAGCTCAAGTTGAGTGACTGAACACACATTGGAGACCACAAAAGGTTAAATTTGACATTATTGCTCAAATGAATCAAATGTTGCCTTTTATTACTTGATGATTACAGAGCAAGTCAGTTCTAACTTCAGTTTAGAAGTTAAAAAAGACCCTTTCTTCTTCTTCTTGCGGTTTGGTTTAATTCATCTCCTTGAGGGAAGGGTTGTTTTTAGCAAGTTTAGTCATTTAAATAATGACGAAAATATTCAGACTTAAAAATGCTGTTTATCAAAAAACAGAAAGTGTCATTGTATGATCTAAAGGAAGTATTTTTAGAACAAAAAAAGAGGGGAGACAAGTCTGAAATTCCATTTTTACGCCCTCTTTCTCCTTTTTTTTCCCATTTCTTCCAGCATAGGCAGAGGTCCAGCTCACATTAAAGACGTCTCGTGGCGCCTGCAGTATCAGATGAAGGTAATCGAATTTGTAAAACAAAAACAAAAAAAACCCGCGTTGTGTTATTTCTTTAAAAAAATAAGTCGTTTCCTCACCAGAACGGACAGCTGGATAAGGTCAACGAGCCCTTCTACTTGATATCATTGAGCACTGAGGTATAGCTGCGGGTTCGCTTCTCTGCACTTGCCCTGTTTTTCCTGCACATGCCCGCGCGCAAACCCCCACTTGTCTGTTTTTATTTGCCAGAATGGAGGAGCTTCGGAGGACGTCGACTTCAGCTGCACAGCAGAGCAGCTGCAGGTAAAGTCAGAAATGCGGAATAGAAAGACGGGAATATCTGCAAACATCGTCAAACCAAACGCGTCTTTTGTGCGCTTTTTTAAATGCCGTGTTAATCTGTTTGCACTGACGCAAAAACAAATACACTTTATTGACAGAAAGTTGATAGGATGTGATTTTAGAGCAAAAAAAAAAAAATCTGCAGATTTTGACTTGGACCTGTGCAGGTTTAAACCGAGATTGCGTAAATTCTCCCTTGTCGTTTTTAAAACGACCTTTTTGGTTGCAGGATTTGGTTGGGAAGCTGAAGGATGCCGCCAAGAGTGTGGAGAAAGCCAGTCAGATGTGACACTGCTCCTTCATCTTCATCACGTTTGAATAGCTGTGCATGGAAGGATTTTTTTTTTCAATAAAATATTTGGTTCTTTTGTTTATTGGATGTCTTGATTGAAGCTGACTTATGCTTAAAAAAGAAAACAGCCATGAATATTGTCTTTCAATCCAAGTTGCTTTCCTATGTTGGCGCATAGCAACCTTTCCAGTCAATCATTTGAGACTTTTCTGGAAAAAAGTCTGCGCAGAAGACGCTGCGAGTCTTCATTTTCTGGATAAAGACCATCAAGATGATATTGTTGACGTTTTTCCCTTTTCTTCTGGTATGAGGACTCGAATGGCTTTCACGCCAGAGCCATATGTCACTCAATCGTCTCCTGCGTGCGTGATCTGAAAGCGGCTATCAGCAGACCTTATTAAGGCAGCTGTCGTCAGTGGGGGGGAACGGGGCTTTGGACGGTATCAACGGCGCGGACGCGCGCGTGCTGCTGTTATTTTTAACATCAGAAAAGCGAGTGCGCACCACTATAAGTCCCTCTGGTGCCAGCTGCAGAGCCTCCAACAAACGTGCCCGTTTGTTTGCGTGTTTGAATCGCCTGACGGTGGATTGTGGACTACTTTAAACCGTGCGTCACGAGTCCAAGTGTTCAGCGTCATTTCTGCGAACGCGCTGCTCTTAGATAAGCTCAAATGTCGGATTTTTGGTGCTTTTCCGAGCTGTTGCGCAGTATATTTGGTGAAAATTCGTACACCGACAGTAATTCCCGGTCACCCTTAAGTGAGGAAACCACGTGACCAAAGCGGGGCGGTCGAACTACAAGCCATTTTGGGGACGGTGTCAGTTTCCACGGAGCACACACACACACACTGCTGCGTTTCACTGGGGGCAAAGCGGATATTTTGGAGGCAAAGTTATCTCTGGCGAGCTGGAACCCGAGCCGAGCCGGAACGGTCGGGTCTTTGGGAGTCGCGGATCGGATACGCACGCGTGGCGCACGCATCGAGGAAACGAGTTCTTTCTTCGCACATCTGAAATGCGCTCCGGTCCGCCGTGCGCTCTCCGCCACTGACAGCGTCTGCAGCCTGCTTCAAGATGGCGGCTCGGCTCCTATTCATTTTCTGCTGATCGTCTCCCAACTTTCATTGTCTGTCCGCATCCAGACCCAGCGATTCCCCGCCGAGCCTTCAGGTGAGTCTCGGGTTTCGCGCGGACCAAACGCGGGCGCTTCGGCGGCTTTGTTCTGCTGCGTTTTCCGCTCCGATCCAGCGGTGGATGCGGGGCTTTCAGAGGCGGCTGCGGCGATCACCGACGTGGAGCTCCGAGCGTGTCTGCGCACCACTTTCTTTTTCCTGCAAAACATCTTCGCCTCTCGGCCACGGTCGCACGCACGGACCCACGCGTGCTCCCCTCCGCTCGGAGAAACCCTCAGCTGTCTGACCGTAAAGGTTGACCGCGGTTGGGCTTTGAGCTGCGTCGCTTGGATTTGTGTAAAGTGGAGGATCTGGGGGCATCGAGGCTGGGTTGGCTGCGATCTTCACGCCAGCAAGTGCTCCAAACGGTCGCCCTGCGCCCGTTCCTGCCCGCAGCGGGTCCCGCGTATAGAGTTGGGATGGCTGAGGTGTTGTGAAGGGGACCTGTGGTTGTTTTTGGGAGGAAGTGGACGGATTAGGAATTTATTAACTTAAATTGAGAAGCTCCCACGAAGGTGACGCGGAGGCAGAGCTTTTCGTTTGGGCTTAAATGTTTCCTTAGTGCTGCCTAAAAGATGGATCACCACAGAATAGACTTTTAGAGTGTTTGTGATTTTGTTGGTTTGTTAAAACCGCAAAATGTTTGCCTCGTGTCAGTAAAAAAAACATGAAAGAAACGCATCAGTCAGGATACTATCCAATCATGGAAAAGCAAGGTTGTTTTATTTTTTTAAAGTCTGACCAGCTAGTGTGCAGATTTTGCAGTTTATTGTGACAAATTGACGTATAGGCTGAAATGTCGGGTTTGTCTAATGAAATCCAGATTTTTCCTGGAAAAGACGCATCTCTTTGGATCCATCTCCTCTTTTCTTTGCTGGTTTGATATCCTTCATGTCTGAAAATGGGTTTCCGAATTAGGATGGTTTCATCTCCAAGACTATTTTCCAACCTGTTCCCTTCTCAGCTGAATTCATCTGTTTTCTTCTTTTTGTTCACTGAATGATGCTGCGTGGCGCTTATTGGAAACACACAAGCTCTGGTCATTACCAGAGCCATGAAACCAGATTTGTCTCTGTTATCCACTGCTTCTCTTGTTGTTTGGCGCTGCAGCTTCTCAACAATTTTCGTTTGTTACGCACTTTTTTGACTTCTGGTGCTTTTTTTTTTTTTTGGTCCACTGGAAGACAGCAGTTGTTCAAACACACGTCGGTGCGTAAAAGACTCTGGATGTAACTATCCATCATTCTGCGCTTGTGAAGCCTCACTTAACGTTGGGGTGTTTTATTTATTTTGCTTATGCGGAAGGATCGATGGTACTTGGAACCAACTGGATTCGGGTTCGGTACCGAGCGTAGTTCCATCCAGACTTGATTCGGTGTCGGCCACTTTTTCTGGTGATGCACAGTCTCCTTTATTCATTTTTCTGTGGCTTTTATTGTTGTTTTTATTTATTTTATTTTCCAAACTGGCGCAAAACAGTGGTAATTTTATAGAAGGATGCGCCAAATCCGCAGTTTTGTGAGACCGTCTTACAGCATTTTTTAAATCAATATAAAATAGTAAATATATATACAGAAAGACATGGCAAAAAAAAGAAGAAAATGATACTTAATCGGACCCACAGATGAGTTCATGAAGCTTCAAATGCGCAGTCAGTGCTCCAGTTTGCGTCTCACTTTGCGCAGACGTTGCTGTCTGCGTGTTGCTTCTGCATCTGAAAAAAATGGAAATAAAAAAAAATGGCGCAAAGCGAAACGCTCCCTACAGCTTCACCACATCCATTCCCCGCTGCGGTCCACAAACATCCGCCGACCTGGTGTCGGATGTGCACCGTTTCTCTTTCGGATGGAGATTCCCTATAGAACCAACGCGATCTTTTATTTATTTATTTTTTCCTTCACACAAAATGGCAGCCGTGCTGGCGGCAGCTTGGCGGTCCAGCCGCTGCTGTCTGTGCGCGCAGAGGGAACGGTGACGCGCTCGTTCTTTCCTTCCCGCTGCTCACCGTGCTCCTAATTGGTCTCCGTCGCGTTTGATGATCAGCCATAAGAGCAAAAAAAAAAAAAAAAAAGGAAATCCAAAAGAAAGATTGGGTTTCCATAGGAACGATCCGATGCAGCCCTGGCGGCGCACCTGACACGATGAGCGCGCGCCTCAGCAGTTTGCGTTGAATTTTTAGGTTTGACGTCGGAAAACTACGATTTTTAAACCTAAAGCTTCTAGTTTTTTTTTTAATTAATAAAATATTTTTCAACAATTTATTCTACAAATCTAAAGATGAGACACCTTTTTTTGTCTCCAAGCAACCAGCGAACAGAACCTCCTGTGATTTAATTGAGACGCAGCGCGCAGGTGACAGATTTATGACGAACCCGCCTCCCTCCTGTCAGCCTGCGGGATTTCTGGCTTAGATGATGTTTCTTTAGAGACCAAAAGGCAGTGCACATTAAAAACACTTTCCCCACCGTTTTTCCCCCTCTCCTTCTCTTCTTTTCCCAAACAGAATCATTCTGTTACTCTCCCAACATGCACCGCACGACCAGGATAAAGATCACTGAGCTCAATCCTCACCTCATCTGCGTCCTGTGCGGAGGATACTTCATAGATGCAACCACCATCATTGAATGCCTCCACTCATGTGAGCTTTTTTTTAAAAAACCAATTGAGAAGATTAAAAAAAGCGTTTTTTTAAATATATTTTCATCTCGTTGCAGTTTGCAAAATGTGCATCGTGCGCTATCTGGAAACCAGCAAATACTGTCCTATTTGTGACGTGCAAGTGCATAAAACCAAGCCTCTGCTCAACATTAGGTGAGGAATTTATGTTTGCATTGCTTTAATGCTGATCTTAAACTCATAAAAACACTCTATATTATTTATTAGAATATCGGAAGACTTGTATTCTTCCATGCAGGTTTCATAGCAAAGATCCTTTTATTTTTCTATTTGTCATCATTTTAGAGATCACTAATTTATTCATATGCAGCTACTTTGCTTGCAGATGAGCTCGTCTGTTTGTTTCATTTTTCTCTTCTTTCTCTGTGCAGATCTGACAAAACTCTACAGGACATTGTGTACAAACTGGTTCCAGGACTCTTTAAAAGTAAGATTATTTTAGTTCAAATTTACAATTACCTTTTTTTTTTATCGGCAGACCGTCTAACTGCTGATCATTCTTGGTCATCTTGAGATAGTTCTGACTATAAAAGCTGCTTTGAATTTAAGAAAATAAAGGATTCAGGATAAATGTTGGTGGCTGTTATTCATAATGTAGATTTTGTCCCAAATTTTGTGGTTAATTTAAGAAATATTTATTGTTAATGTGTGTTTTTATCTTGCATTGTGGCATAAATATTTGTACTCTTATTTGAAAGTGATAGCTGCACATCAGTTTGGCTGTGTCAGCTGTGATGCATTTACACTTAACCTCAGAATAGCGGCGCTTGTGAGAACTGAAAGTGAACTCTCTGATCCATTCTCAGATGAAATGAAGAGGAGGAGAGATTTCTATGCGGAGCACCCCGTGGATGGTGAGTCAGAACGCGCTCTCGTTCTGTCAGATGACTCGTTTCTGAACAACTGTCTGATCTTCTTTCGTTTCTTTCCAAAGCTTCAAATGGGTCACACGAGGATCGGGGGGAGGTGGCAGATGAGGACAAGAGAATAATTACGGATGATGAGATCATCAGCCTCTCTATCGAGTTCTTTGATCAGAGCAGGTGAGCTTTTATTTTGAAAGAACTCTCTTTTACTTTCCTACTATTTTTTTATGTTAAACTGTCAGAAATGACAGAATTGAAATCTACTATTTTGGTGTCAAATAGTTTAATTTGTAAATTTGTTTTTCTGTATAATTTCTGCATATCATGATTAAATGAATTTATCATGTGATTCCAGCAGTATAGTGCCAGCATGTTAAATTGTTTCTATCAACTATATACAGACTTTTTCATTTTTAAATTCATAAAAGAAAATATCAGGAATATTCTGAAAATATGACACAGCTAAACTGGAATTTACAGAGGTTTGGGCTCATCATAAAGGATGTATATTGTATCTGATGTACAGATGTGCAGGAGGTGGAGCTGATGACAAGCAGTGCAGAGATCAGGTATCTCACCTTTTTTTTAACCCCAAAACTTCTCGGTTTAAACGGTCACTTAATTTAGGTGCAGATGAACTTTATTCAGAAAACAACAAATAACAGATCGGTGGCAAAAAAAAAGAACAAAACATCGATTTTCTTTCATTTTAAAAGAGATCAAACTAATTATTTAAAAAAAAAAAAGACAAATAAAAAATGGCTACTGAATCTGAGCTAATATAAATGCATGTTCTGTCATTATGCATTTTATTAAATACTTTTTAAAAAATTTACTTTAGGTGACTAACAGAAGGTACCTGCAATGTCCAGCAGCGATGACAGTTATGCATCTGAGGAAGTTTTTGCGCAGCAAAATGGACATCCCAAACACCTACCAGGTCTGTGTTTTTATGCTTTTAGTTTCTGCCCATTTAGTTCTGATAAAGCGAGGTAAAGCAAACAAAATAGGTTTTCATTTGATCTCATTTTTAGCTGTAAAATATGTTTTTTGTTTTTCTCTGTTTAGGTTGAAGTCATGTATGAAGATGAGCCCCTTAAGGATTACTACACATTAATGGATATAGCATATATCTACACTTGGAGACGGGTAAGATGTCTTTACATTATAGGATGAATTGATAAAACATTTTCCATTCCTCTAATTACAACAGACTTGGGTTTTGAAAGTAAATTGATTTATTAACAGTTACATAGAATTATAGCAGCTGAACCAAAATGTGTTTTCTACTCTTAAAAAATGTCATTTTAGGCTAAATCTGTTTACTATTGAACAATTTTTTAACTATAAAAAAGATTGATTTAATTAAAGTATTTTCATGAACAATACTGTTAATTCTATTCCAATCTGATCGTTGCTTTTCTGTCTTTTGATGAAAAGATTTGAACTTTTATCCATTTGATTTTCTGTAACTTTTGATTTTTGAAAAAGTTTGTGCTGTAAGTAAAGAGGCTGTTTTTTATCCAGCAAATATGCATTTGAAGTGACGATTTTTAAAAAAACATTTCTGACTATGTATTTTACTGTCCTTAATAAAACAGTGATGTATTTTTTTAAAAACAAATTTTTCATAATGTTTAAGAGAAATTAATTAAAAATGTTACTAATTAGTCAATATCTGTTTTTAAACAAAATAGATATTATATGTATATTTTAAAAAAATTGATTAATTTTAAGAAAACCTGATGGTCATCATTAAAGCAGCTCAGGACAAGCGGTCAGTTTTCATGGCGTCTTTCTCCGTCAATTCCGGCAGAACGGCCCGCTTCCCCTCAAGTACCGGGTCCGACCCAACTGCAAGAAGATGAAGGTGAAGCACGCTCAGCAGGAGGGCCAGAACAGCACCAACAGATCCACCGCGGAGAGCGACTCCGCCAGCGACAAAGCCAGGAGTCCGGTCGGAGCTCCGTCCACGTCTTCGTCGCTGCCGAGCCCCGGTACGCCTGCGCAGTCGCCGCATCCCGCTCACGTTCCCAACAACGTGAACGGGAACGCCGCTGCCGCCACACCCCAGACCCCGACCCGGCCCTTCGCCCAGTACGGCGGGGGCGGCAGCAGCGGCGGCAAACCGAGGAAGGTCTCCCTGAACGGCTCGTCGACTTCCTCCGGATGACGGGAGGCTCTGGACCGAAGCCCCGAACGCCACGAGCCGCTCAGCTAACCCTCTTTTCATGCCCATGTAGTTCCGTTGTGTAGACGACGCTTTCTCTCTTTCTCTCGCCATTCGTTGTTTTTAAATATTACGTCATCACGTGTACGTCGAAGCTAGTGGATTGGAAGGCATTTCAAAATAAAAGCACGGACCTGTGATATTTCATCTGAAAGGAAAAGAAGAGAAACGGAGAGCTGGGAGGAAGGAGGACACGAGTGTCCTGATTTAAAGCTACGTCTTTATTTTACAAAAGTGACTGAAGGTGCCCTGTTTTACGTCTTTCTAATGAAACGTGTTTCTCATGATTTTGTTTTTCATGTGATATTTTGAAGCTCATTTGAACATGCATGCTCCATGGTGACACTTCTGAAAGCGCAAGCTTGGGACCCACACACAGCTTTTTTTATTTTTGACGGATTGCTTGAAAGAGCTGTGGGCCATGTGCTGTTATCTTGGAAGGAAAATGCTTCAGACGGAGGAGGAAAAAAAGCCTCTTACTGAAGAGAAAACTTTCTTATCTTTGTGGAAGAACTGGATCCCTCATCCATTCCCACATTTGGAGTCCGCCTGTAAATCCAGACATGTATATTTAATCAGCGAGGACGTTCCTCTCCGGTTCCCCTTGTTTCTGTGGGAATGACTTGGGCTCAGCTTCATTTCACGCTCAATAGTGACATGTTTTGATGTTTCTGGTTTCCGTCTTTGTATTGCTGGATTGTATGGACAACTTATTGTATTGTTACTGTTGCACAGTATAAAACATCTAAATAAAACATTTTACACGTATGGAGACTTTTCATCCATCTGTGAAGTCTAGCTGCTGATTTTGGACTCTGGGGAAACAAATCCAGTGACATTGAACCAAAATAACCAAGTCAGCGGAGCAACAATTGTGTTTAAAAAAATATTTTAAGATGAAACTTCTTTTTTGATATTTATTGATATATATTTATGATATTTATTGATATTTCAGCCTTTTTGCTCTGTCAGATCTTCTATCTTTTAATTCTAGTTGTGGTGAATACAGCAGGTTCTGATAAATTGATTTTTTTAAATGAAAAATGTCAATTTTTCCTACAGCTGGAGCATCTCAGTTGTGTGTCTGTGTTATAAAACATTTTAAAGACCATAGTGAAATGCAATTCTGCAAAGAGGAAATCGTACAATTTTGTTCACTCCATCATGAACTCTGACAGGGTTGAAAAATCCAAAAATAATGCTGTTATAATGTGCTCTTTTTTTATGGTAAAGGAAGGGAAGGGCGTTTTAGGAGGCATTTATCTGCACATTTATGCACACATATGCAATTACAATTATTTTAAATTTTGTATCAAAAGGAAAGCAGAGAGAAACTGAAAAACACAGAATATCACTGAAGAAAAAAATAAAAATTAAAGAAAGAGTCTGCTTTGAAAGCTGAGGAAAGATAGAGATGGAAGAGGAGAGTTCAAGATGAAAAAGTAAACAGATGATATGAGAGATAGAGCATAGAGGAAAGAAAGAGAGAGGATAAGAGAAGGACAAATAATAGTTGGAATGTTTATTACAGATGAAAATCTTAACTGTTTTTTATAAATTAAAAATGCAAATGCTTTTTTGTCAACTCCATGAGATCTTTCTCAACACTGTCAGATGGATGAATTTGTATTTTTATGGGCTTAAAAGAGATTTCTTCAGTTTTTGTTGTTTAAGTGATAGATGTCTAAATCCTTCTGTGTGTTACTGATTTAAGGATTTTTTTTTGGTGGCAAAGTTTAAGATTAAGTTCAAAATGCATTTTTTTAAAATCTGTTTTTAAAAAAAAAAAATCAAACATTTAATATAGATATGGACAGATTTAGAACACCTAAATGCCATTATAACATAGATCAGAACTTCAGTGTCTCTTTGGGTTTTAATAAATATTTTTTAAGTCATCTGACTGTGTGACAGAGTTGACGTGAATCAAGGCTTGAAAGAAAGCATAAATAAAAAAATAAAAAAAAGTTTTTTCTACACTTGCACTTTTATATGTTAAATAGCACACATTTTAATTTACATTATTATAACCCTTATGGTGTGATTTTATTTAATTTTAACAACTTTTTCAAATAAAATTATCAACTTTTTAAAATCAGTTATGTTTGAAGTTATTTTTGTCGCTTCATAAAAAAGTCCAAAAACAATTTTAATCTTAATTTTAAAAAAAATCATTAAGCAGCATAAGGTTTAAATTCTTCACATTTATTTAGATCATTTCTGTGAACGAAAGCAGTAAAATCAGAATAAAGAGATGCAGAAAGGATCCCTTTTGGACTGATTTTAATTCAGAATATTAAAAAAAACAGCTTTAATTTAGACAGTCAGGAATACATGTATTATTTTTTATCTTTAATTTTTTTCACCTTTAATTTAAAATTATAATGTTGACCATTCATACACGAGTGACCCTTATGGAGCAGAGTGTGATCATTATAAGGATGTTTGTAAACAACATATGCAAATGAGGAAAAACGTCATTTATTTACGAAAGCGCGGAAAAAAACAATGTTTTGCTTTTTATATTTCTTATGAATCAACCTACTATTCACAAGCAGCTTATTTAGTTAAACAAGTTTGATTTTTTTTACCGATTTGTTGCTTTTAAAAAAAAGTTTCAGTGTGAAACTAAGCAGAAAATGTTTGGCTATACGTCATATTTGTGCATTTATGTCTTCAATCACAGAAATCCACGTTACAAATAGTCGCATTTCTCAAAAACGAGTCCAGGATTTAATCCAGATTGTAGTCTGGGTGTTTTTACTGTTTTGTCTTTTTAGATCAGACTGTTTTGGGGAGAAAGTTTTGTTTTCAATGACAAAAATTAAACAACTATAATGCTGAAAAATGAATAAACTATGAGGACTATAGCAGCCTAATAAAAATGAGGTCCCCCCTCACCAAAAAAACGTTATTCCTTTTTTATTTTTAATACATTTTTTGCCATCTAGTTTGCGCAATAATCTCTTTGTCTTTCCCTCTGTTTTGACTCTAAATGTGGACGAGTTTTTCTGTAATTTCTCTGTAAATGATCATAAACACGCGCATAAAGAACCAGAAACATCCAAACGTGTCACCATGAGCGTAAAGGAAGCTGGAAGTCATTCCCACTGAAACAATGGGGAACGGGAGGGAAAGTCCTCTCTGTCTGGATTTACGGGCGCACTTGAAATGTGGGAAGGGATGAGATCCGCATCCTCCACAGAGATACGTACGTTTTCTCTTTAGTAAAAGGCTTTAGTAAAAAAAAAAAAAAAAAAAAAAAAAAAAAATCTTTTCCATCTGAGCAAACGGGCAAAACTTTCAAAGATTCACAAAAAACTAGAAGCTCACTCAAAACAATTAAAGCTTAAATGTTTTCTAATCTAATATTTTTTCCTTTTTTTAATGAGCAATTTATTTGATCTTTTAAAAAAGTTACTGTAATGTGTTTTTTTCTCTCTAAATGTTCACCAAACTTAAACTTAATTTAAATGAGGTCTGGACACGTGATTTAAGTTGTTAGAATAAAAAAGATGCATAAAGGTTGAAGAAAAACGCTGGCGCATCGGACTGAGATTGGGTTGGTTTCATGGTTTATTTTTCACTCTCTAAAGGTGAAAAAAGCCTCTTTAACGTTAGACATATATTACAGGTTTGCTGACTCAAAAATGCATTTAATCATCAAGCAAACCCCAAAAATCTCATGTAAAATATTACATAATATTGGTTCCTCCTAAAACCCACAACCAGACAATGATTCAGTTGAGACAGTGACTCAACGTAAATATAAATAAAATGGAGTTCTGCACAAAGCGACCTACCTCGGATGTGTCTGTCATTTCTGAACATGTTCTGTCACATTTACAGATAAAATCCAAAAGGGGACACCCGGAAGTCAATTTACAAATCAATATTTTTCTGCTGTGGTCAGAAATTCACAAACATACTATTACTATTACACTAATTTAAAAAAATGATTCCAAAATTCTTTTCATTTGTACTTTTTAGCGCTTTCATGTTTTTAATGAGCAAAATGACAGCGATGATTAACCCTCATCGTCTGTATTATTTTGGCCTTCAATCTAATGCTTTTATTCGGATGCGTAAATTCTTTGTTTGATTTTTGTAACACATTTAGTTCGTGATTTACTTTTAAAAAGTGAATTTAGGGCTCAATTAATTCTCATTTTTTATTACTTTACGGCTTTCTATCAAACTATTATATCTACATTTTGCAGTTTTTTTTCCCGTCTTTATTTTGCACTTTTTTAAGGAAAACAACGTGGACTTGGCTTGGGTTTTTTCGGGCAGCTGCATGCGGATCAACACGTCCTCTGAAGGCTGAGGGTTCGAGTCCGGCTTGTACAATATGTGCGGAACAAGCAGGATACCGTGACAGACAATAAACAAAGAGCTGCTCGCCATGTGCGCCGCAGCTGCTGCGCGCACACGCCTTCAGCTCGGCTGCAGTGAACAGACGCGGCCGCCAGGGGGCAGACTGGACATGGAACTGCAGCAGAGTTGATGGTTTCCTGATTAAACTGAAATCTCCAGGTCAGTGTGTGAATATCGTCAAGAACACAGTTTGATTTGGTGTTTCTATCCACCTGGTGTAAATGGAAGTTGACCTTTGATCTCTTCAGAGGCAGTAGGTGTGTGTCCATTCAATCTGAAGACAGAAATTGACTTAAAATCCAGATAATAATCTGAAAAAAGGTTTTTATGTTGCTACACAACTTAAAATTAAACATGCGTGTCATTCAGGCTGGTTGATAGTTCTCTAAACGCTCCAACAGGACCTCCGAGTAGCCAGGGGAGTAGTACCTAAAATGAAACACATGGAATGATTTAGGGTTTTACATTTGAAATGTTTGGTTTAAAACAAATACAAGAATAATGACACATAAATGTGATATTTATTGGAATAAATCCTTGCAACACTAAATAGTTTAGTGGAGATTTTACCCTGTTTTTGCTTCATTTGTGGATTTACATTGGAAGTATAATCAAATATATATCAGTAACAAAGCTGGGGTTCTTTAGAACAGATGGATACCAAGCATTACCACAACAAACAGCTACGTTCAAAGATTTTTGATAAGATGCTGCCCCTGAGACACTATGCCCACCTGACTATCTCTTCAGGGAAGCAGTTGTTGATGGCGTTGATATGCTCCTGCAGAACAGAACCGGGCTCAGCCTGGATCTCCTGCACTTTTTTCAGACCCCCGCTGGTGACAAACAGACGCCGGGCCTTACTGTCGTGAGGCAGCACCTTTGGAGGCAGGAGAAATTAGACTAGAGACACGCAGAGACTTTTCTTGGAGGAGGAATGATCCTGACCTTGCTGAACTGACACATGACGTGTTTGAGTATTTTGCTGGGCGCGTCGTAGAGGAGCGGCTCCAGAGCCGGCAGGTGGGTGCACTTCTGCAAAACGCTCTTCAGCGCTTTCTTGCTCTGAAATGTCACATTTTAGTTCTCAAATGAGAGTGAAACATCTTCCAGGTGTGCTCCATTTCTTACCTTGGCCTGCAGGTCCTCGGAGCTGCTGGGATCCGTGTAGAGCTTCAGAATTTTAGGCAGGAGGTTTGCTGTAGCCACCGCCTTGGCGTGATCAGGGGTGTGCTGTCCGATCTGACCAATAGACCAGACGGTGGCAGCTTTAATGTGATCCTCTGGCTCCTCAGATAGACACACAGCCAGCTGGGACACCCCCTGCAGGAAAAAAAAGAGGGGCTCACTTCCTCCAGCTTCTGTGCTGAAAATGATTCAAAGCTTCAGCAAAGAAATACGTACTTTGGAAAGAATGACAGCCATGGCGAGGCTTTCGCTATGAGTGGCCACATATCCCAGCATCATGATCCCTGGCAACCGCATACTTCCAGTGCAGTCGCCCAGGTAGTCGATCACCGCCCCCAAGCCACCACAGTTTACCACCAGCTGAGACAGCTAGAAACATCAATCAGAGGTTGAAGTCCAAGTTTAGCCAATTCAAGAGTTCTTCAATGATCTCCAAGAGGAACATCAGAAAGATGTGTTCTTGACTTGGGAGGGAGCATCCACCTCTGCTGTTTGTTTCACCATCTCTCTCATCAGAGTGGCCACGTTCTTCCGCACGTACTCATCCGGGTCTTTGAGACAGGTCATGGCTGCAGGGAACACGCCGACTTCAGCCACCATCTCTGACAGGCTGGCCGAGTGTTTTGCAATCTGGCTGAGAGCGGAGAACACCTGCCTCTGGGTGGAGGAAAAAGAGCAATTCCAACATAAGTAAATGCTCCACATCTTTGCATTTATCCCCCTGGGGCCAATTAATGCTAATATGCATAAAACCAATTTGGCTCCAAAATTACGTTAATGTAGCATCTACTTAAAAGGAAAAAAATGTTTAAAAACTGTTCATAACTGGAAATAAATTCAGGCTTCAAGGGGCTAAACTATGATTCTTTTGTTAAAAGATCAAATCCAATTTTTTTTTTAGAATTTGGAAGAAATTCATTTTCTTGAAATTGTTTTAACTTAGTATTTATAGTAAGAAATACATGCTTAAACTTAAAAAAAACTTTTCCCCCCAAATGTTAGCTCATTTTATGTTTTACTTAAATGGAAAACTTGCACACTTTGAAAGAAAGTGTCTCATAGAAAAACACAATAAATAAATGCACTTTTCACATCTATTTTAAGAAAGTTATAATTTTATCGCGTCAAACTTTGGTGAAAGAAAAATGAATAATTAAATGATACATAAATTAATTTTCACTTTTGTGCACTTGAAGTTGGAGTCATGACTGATGAAATGTTGCATTGTGAACACATTTCCAGACTTCTTTTTTTTTTAAATCAAACCATGCTGACGTTAAGGTTAACATCAAATCCTTTTTAGATGTTTTTTTATAACAAGAAGGAAAAAAAATGTTAAAGATTTGAATGCAGACTTGGACTCTTTTCTTATAACAGGAGAAAAACTACCTTAAGTTTGGTGTCTCGACTGAGGATCAGCTGTGCCAGGTGTGGGATGGCGGCGGCGTCCACCACGGCGTGGGCCAGCTCTGGCGTGTGTTTGGAGATGTCACTGAGTGTGGAGGCTGCAATGCGTTTGAGGGCCATCTCTGGCTCCAACAGACACAACACCAGGAGGGGGACAGCTCCAGCATTTACTACTGTCTGTGACAGAGCTGCACATGTGCAGAAAAAAGCAGAAAAAAACATTTAAAATGTTTTAAATGAAACGCAGACACAACTATTTAAACTCTTCAAGCCGAGGAAATTGACAAAGAAGCGTGCTGTGAATGGTGATCCTACTTGCATTGTGCCGTGCGATGCAGCCCAGAGCCCAGGCGGCGGCCTCCTTCACCCCGGGGTCAAACTCCATCAAGCATTGAACCAAAGCATCCACCCCCCCAAAGTCCACCACAGCCTGGGACAGCTCAGGGGAGTGTTTAGCAACAGCACGGAGCACAAACGCTGCAGCCTTCTTATGGAACCTCTGCACACAAACACACACCAAAGAATGCTGGTAAACTGAAGAGCCGCAGCTCAGTGTTACCATCAAAAAGTAAATTCATGAGGCTGTCAGGATTTTTCACAGCGCTAATGAAAGTTTGCAGATCTGGAACGATCTGAAGAGGAGACTTAAAGCTGAACCACGTGGTGCATGCTGAACAAAGCAAAGCTCCTGCGTGAAGACTGCAGAAGAAGAAGACGGAAAAGACATTTGCAAAGAGAGACCAAAATAAAGCGCTTTGGAAATGCACCGAGTTAGTTTATATTGGATGAACACTAGAAATCACACAATCACACAGAGTCTTTCTTCATTCTGTGAAGCTGTTTACAGCCTTTTCCAATAATATTTAAAGGACAGAAAGAATAAAAACAAAAGACAAACAATTTTGGTAAATTTGCATATAAAAAAACACATTGAATCAAGAAATACACAATCTTAAACACTTGGGTTATTTCTCCAATCTAATTCTTGTATTATTCCTGTTGTGATGTGTTTTTGGGTTACTTTTTGGAGCAGTACTCCTTTTTTGGGTTGCCTTTTAACTAGGGCTGTCAACATTAACATGTCAACACATGCGATTAATATAAAAAAATTGTACATGCTAATAAATATTAACGCTGATTAATCACACTCCGCAAAGCAATTGTTTTCCGCCAATTCAGGCTTCAGCGGCGTGTGTCAAATTCTGAATGCACACTTTGTCGGCACAATCCCACTTTTACCATGCTCACTTACAAAAGAGATAAATATTCAATCTATTTTTAGTACTTTATTCTTTTTATTTTTTAGGTTCAGATCACTTTTCACAAAAGGCAGACTATTTGGTTGGTGGTGCGGCCCGTTGTCACGGTAACACAACAACGCTGACCTCAACTACAGCAGGACAGGAAAGCGTTATTATAGGTTCAGTAAAGCATCAGATCAAAGAGAAAGTTCACCTCTTTACCTTGCTTTTGTTCAGAACACGAAGCAAAAAGTTTGTTTTAAAGAAGCCTGCGCAGCGATATAGAACATTTGGGCTATGAGACCGGAACTTCTTTTTTAGATGCAAGTCAACACCCAGCAGCCAATCAGATTTGAATATTCACACAGAAAATTTAAAGTGAAGAAACACAATGTTTGGTTCTTATGACTGTATATCAGAATCTTTCTTTTTTTGAGTATATGTCTGCTCATGCAGACACAAAAGTCTGTCGATGTGTTTTGTGCACTGAAATTAAACTTCTGAGTTAACACTTTATAAATGTAAACATTTCAGACAATGAAGAGAAGCGTTTTCTCTTTGGCCTTGTTTTTTTATTCAAAAGCCGCACATTGTCGTATAAAATTTAACTCGTAAAACATTGTAATTAATCACAACCCAAAAGTGTTATTAATCTGATTAATTTTTGTAATCTATTGACAGCACTACTTTTAACCCAATGTATGTTTTTTTTCCCCTGAGTTAAAATAACCACAAAAAGCTTAATCCCTTTTTAGTTGGGTTAAAACAACCAAGTTTGGGTTGTTTTTAACTGTAGAGTTTGTAGAACGCAGTTGCAAAAAAACATTAACTGAACAGAAAAGATAATTTAAGGGAAATCAACAACAATTAAAAAAAGCTTTGTTGTTTACAAATTTAAATTGTATGTTTTTGACAGTTTTTCTTTCTGAATTCAATGCATTTTTTCCTGTTTCAGCTAAAAAAAGCTCATATGTAAATAAACATTAGACAGTTTGTAGAATTTTGATGACATTTCAGTCTGAGTGGACAAAAAACAAAAACACACAACGATAGGATGGGATGCTCACGTTGTGGGTAGTCAGAGACTGGACCACCTCAGGCAGGATGTTTTCTTTCACCACAGCCTCGGCCAGGCTGTTGCTACTGTCCGCCAGGCGGCCCAGAGCCAAAGCTGCTGTGTGCTGGACGCCTGGTACGACATCCAGCAGCAGAGGACGCAGTAATGCCATTACACCTGCAGGACAAGTGGGCAAGTCAAAGGCATCGACCTGTCTAAAATTCAGCAGCACTACAATTCTTTACCTGCATTGTGAAGGATTTCTATGTTTTGTGACCTGGCAGCCAAATCAGAGATGGTTTGGACAAAATGCATTCTGGATTTCTGGTACTGCTCAAAGACTGTACAATAAAAAACAAACAAAAAGATAAAAATAAAAGAGTTGTTTGCCTTTTCTGTGAAGCAAACTGTAATTAAAGCTCACCTTGAATGATCTGTCGTTGACTCATTGTGACTCCTTTGAAATATTTCAATTTTCAGACCCTGTTTCTCTGTCACTGAAACGAATGTTTCGCCGGGCCTGTTGTTGTGGGTACTGTTGCCCCGGCAACACACCGGAAGATAACTGCACTGTCGTGTCCGCAGCAAAGATCGTTTACTGGAAAAGAAGACTCGCTCTGTGCGTGTGCTCGCGCGCTCTGCAAGTCAACGAATGTCGAAAAATTAGTCCGAGTGAGAGCTCTCATCGTTTTCGTTCCCGCTAAAAGCTGACGTGTCACTCGAGCCACCGCCGTCAAGGCGAAAAACTGAGACAGGGTGAAGCGGCGGATTTCTGCACAAACGCCCCCGTTAGAAATGTCAATGATGAGTCCCTGAAAGGCAGAAAAGACCACTGGTGTGTTTACGCGAGTGTTTACGGATTATTTAGCGGAAAATAACATAAAAAAACCCAATCACGTTCATGATAAAAGCAGTGACAAACAAGGAGATGTTAATGCACAAAATAGAAGAAAATATATTAAAAACATAAAAAAAATGAATAAAATATGCAGAGACAAAATATCAGGTTCGTTATTGCTAAAGTTGTATCAATTTTTCCTTCTTTATTGCTTAAAGTTTAAATTCATTCTCGTTAATTTATTGCCGCATTTTCATGTATTTCATTTTTTAAACGAAACCTCTTAACCAAAAACAGCCCAGTCTAAACAGACTAAACAGTATCTAAACAGTCTAAACTGGGTTAAATCCAGAATTCTTTATTAGAAACTTTTAATTCTGTGGACTTCTGTGATTAAAAGACTTAACAGTTTCTTCTGACTTTCACACTGAAGCAAAAATGCAATAAATAAATATGCAGGTTTAACTTTTAGCAAATAAGATAAAAAGTTAGATCAAACCCTTAAATGTACATTAAAACTATATGCGCCAAACGTTCAGCTACAGCATAATAAAATGAATAAATAAACTAAATGAAAATAATTGGATGTTAGAAAATTAAAAAAGCTGCTATTAAAAAAACCTGCATGCAAACAAGAAGCAAAAAAGAAACAAGCATAAAAAGCAAAAAGAAGCCCGACATTGTTTCTTGTCACGAACCTAAAAGCAATAATGAAAGTAAAAAATGAAGTTTTAACTTGTTTGCATGTCTTTTATTCAACACCTGCATAATATTATTTTAATGACTTTATTATGATGATCACTATTTGGTCTAGAAAATATTATTTATGGTCACATAAATATATATAAATAAGATAAATATATTTCAAATTAATTTAACTATTTGGTTGTGTCGTTTTGTCTAAATTAAAGCTGTTTTCTGTAACTACTTTAAAACATTAAGAGCGTGTAGTGGATCATTTCTGCATCTCTTTATTCTGACTTTACTGCATGAAAATCTACTCTCATTTGCAGAAACGACCACAGTAAATGTCAAAAAAAATTGAACTTTAACTTGTTTCATCTGTTAAAAAAAAAATTAACAGGCAAGCAAGAAAACAAACACATTTTAAAAAGCCGTGTGTGGGCCCCAAGCTTGCGCTTTCAAAAGTGTCACCATGGAGCATGCATATTCAAATGAGCTTCAAAATATCACATGAAAAACAAAATCATGAGAAACACGTTCCATTAGAAAGACGTAAAACAGGGCACCTTCAGTCACTTTTGTAAAATAAAGACGTAGTTTTATATCAGGACACTCGTGTCCTGCTTCCTCCCAGCTCTCCGTTTCTCTTCTTTTCCTTTCAGATGAAATATCACAGGTCCGTGCTTTTATTTTGAAATGCCTTCCAATCCACTAGCTTCGACGTACACGTGATGACGTAATATTTAAAAACAACGAATGGCGAGAGAAAGAGAGAAAGCGTCGTCTACACAACGGAACTACATGGGCATGAAAAGAGGGTTAGCTGAGCGGCTTGTGGCGTTCGGGGCTTCGGTCCAGAGCCTCCCGTCGACGAGCCGTTCAGGGAGACCTTCCTCGGTTTGCCGCCGCTCTTTCACGTTGTTGAGAACGTGAGCGGGGTGTGGCGACTGCGCAGGCGTACCGGGGCTCGGCAGCGACGAAGACGTGGACGGAGCCCCGAACGTTTGCCCTGACCTACTTTAAAACACACTCATGTATCCCATTATACATTCTTAAAATAAACAACTATAAATAAACAAAAAAACAACTAGTAATTAAACAAAGTGTTGTTTTGATGGTAGAATTTACACTTATGGAAATTTAAAAAACTAATAAAAACGTTTTTCTTTAGAAAATATGAGAATAAAATATTATTAGTTATACTTGTAACTTTTTAAATCAACATCCTAGCTATCCCTTTAAAATCTTGCAGTAGTTTTGACCAGAATAAAACTGAACACTTTTTTTTGTTTACTTATTTTACAAAGTTTTTAACAGACAAAAATAAAAAAACAACAAAATCTTCTGTCAAATGTATGAAAAAACACTTATTATTTAGGGCCCATTCTACTAATAAAAAAGCTTAATTTCTAAAGGATGTTTTCTGGAGTAAAATGCAACATATTTATCTTTCAACAGAAAACTAAAATAAACGTTAAAAAAAAACCTCAATTGTTTATTCAGCTTATAGAATTACATTTATAAAAAGATACAAAAAGACAGAAAAAAACGTAGAACATTTCACTACAAAAAAATTGGAAAATCAACTCACAGGCTAAAATGAAATTATTATTAACGGCGACAATTTCCTTGTAAAAGCAAATATATTTTTAAGAAAAAATAAATAAATATAAGGATAGAAAAACTTTTTTTGTCCTCTTCAGCTTTGCTTCTATAAATCCATGTATTAAATCCCTACAGAGCCTGCTCAGTTAATTTTATGTCTGAAAAGCATCTCCAAGTGCAGATATGTACCAATTTATTAGTACTAGTCCTTAAGGGGTTTGTCTCTACGTGACTTCAACCTAAAACAAAAACAAAAACATTTTGCTGCATGAGAAAAAAAAAAAACAAAAGCGTTTTATTGACTCAGTTTGAGAAAACTAAACCAGAAAAAGAAAACAAGAAGGAAACAAAAAATGTAAAAGACTTGGTAGGTGTCATAGGTTCAGTGAACAGATAATTATGGAATTCAGTGACACAACCTTTGTGCTTTTCTAAAATGTTTCATGAACCACATTAAGATGCTATTTAGGAGGAAAGCTGGTGGAGAGAGGGGTGGAGAAGACAAGCAGAGGAGAACCTAGAGGCAGTGTTTTAAGAAGGGTCTTTGCATCTCTCTTCCTCACCCCTCCTCCTCATCCTCATTGTTTACATTTTTCATTTGGTTCTATTTGTATTACTTTGGATGGTAAGGTTGGTCAAAGCTTGTCTGAGTTATTACATTTTATATACAAGAGCTGTTGTTTTCTGCTTTAAATGTGGGAGTCTGGATGTTTTACATAACACAAAACTGAATTCTTCATTTCTACTTGTATTGTACATTTATTCATTCATTTAGTTATTCATTACTTCTTTGCCGACAGTCAAACGTCGTTGGTGGAGAAGAGACGCACCTGAAACCAACAGCTCTGCTGCGTCACCAGACGCCAGTCTGCCCCCTGGCGGCCGCGTCTGTCCACTGCACCCGAGCTGAAGGCGTGTGCGCGCACCAGCTGCTGCGCACATGGCGAGCAGCTCTTTGTTTATTGTCTGCCAGGATGTCGTTGCTTGATCTGCACATTGTACGAGCGGGACTCGAACCCTCGCCATCATGAAATCGCTCGTTGAGTTGGAGAGCGTCGATGTTCTCCTGAGCAGCTCTGAGAGGGGCGGCGTGTTCCGAAACGACCCACAGACCGGGTTCGAGCTTACACGATCGATTGAGACCAAACAGGCGCTTTTGTCGCGACACAAACATCCAGAGAGAAATGCACATTCATTCATTGATTCATACTATTAAACATATATTTTCAGACTGATCTCCAGTAAAGCGAGGGGTCTCAGCAGTTTATTTATTTTATTGTTGAAAACAAAAGTGTAAATAAACAGGTTTTCGTTTTAAAAAAAAAGCAAAAAGAAGAAAGACGGGAGAAAACCCCCACAAAATGTTGATGTAACAAACTTGATGCTAAACACTTAAAAAATGGATGGATTTGCCGCATTAAATGAGGCTTAATTTAACTTAGGATATTTAATGCAAATCACGCACTAATCAGGTGAAAATCAAACGATTTAAATAGAATAAAAAGCAGGGAAAAACTCGAATTAAAGCATCAGATTGAAGGCCAACATGAAACAAAGGGTAATTGTTTTAATTGCTGCATTTTAATAAATGGAATAAATAAAACCCTGGAAAAATTATTATTTAAGTGAGATCCATTTTTGCCGCCATGTATGGACTAACAGACAAGCCAGTTGTCCTGCCATTCAACCAAACACAGTGTAGCCTGAAACAGCTTGCACTAAGACTGAGCTGCTAGTGTTCTAACAAGCATCCCATTCCAAATAACAGGACCGGGCCTGTCTAATTCTATGGAAAGCGAAAAGCAAAATAAAACATCAGAAAAGCATTGACTGTATCTAGAGAACTGGAATGAGCAACCCGTCTCCTCTCAAGTTCCAAACAAGAAGTCCCCTCTGATCCAAAAATAAATGCCCATATCCCATAGACTTCCTTTGAGAAATAAACAGTTACTCAATCATTATATTTTGTCAGAAAACTTGTTTTAGAGCTGATACTTTTTTAAACATCTTGTTAATTTTATTCCTTTTCATGTTTTTTTAATTTTTTATCGCAAGTTATTCAAGTTATAAACTGAGGGAACAGATGCATCAGTAAAAGCATGTGGTGCCCTCTTTCAGTGGAAGCTGCGTGAACCAGCTTGCTCATGATTGTCAAACAGTAGTTGCTACGCAAACATTGACTCAGACCGACTCGGACCAATCACTGTCTTCTGGCTTCAACATGGCGGTGTCCGTATCACGGAAAAATGGGGACTAATTTGGCTTTATTTTGCTGGAGCTGAAATTAAGGCACTTTCTATTGGTGACATTCCACTCTGTCCAGTTCTCTATATACAGTCAATGAGAAAAACATTCATACATTAAAGTCGTAATAACCTTCCAAATCGCCATTATTTACGAAGGTTTTAAGAGTAGCCCATACGTGTGTTGTCCTACTACAGCCTTTTTGACACACATTTTGTAATGCAATGAAACAGTGTTTTAGACACACATTTTGGAATACAAATGAACAGCACTTTCTATCCATGTTCTGGTGGCAAAAAAAAACAAAAAACACCCTTTTATTGCCCGATGTCAAAAACCAAAAGTTGGCTTTGGAATTTGTGGGTATCAAGATTATACAACCCATTGCCACTGCTGAGCAAATAATGTGCTTCATTTGTTACTCACCTGATCACACAGTGCCCCAGAGCTTGGTTTCTGAGCTTAATGGAAACGAACCGGCAGCTCAAAGGAAGGAAAGTCAACTGGCCTGTGTCCGGAAAGAAATGTTAGCCCATTGCTGGAACAGTGTCCTACCTGGAAAAATCCCATGACTGAGCATTTGGTTTGGGTCTGTGATTTTAACAATCCCTTCTACTCTCAGTGGATGCCTCTAATGGTGACGGTGTGGTCTTGTCCAAGAACCTGAAAGTGAACGATTGCTAGGGTGAGGGCTTTTGCAAGTGAATCCTTCAGTTATGCACAGTCCAGGTTCTCAGCACACTGGTTGGAATTTTGTTTTGCCTTAAAATGGGCTGTGAGTAAAAATTCCATAATTGGTTGAGAGGTCACAAGTTGTTTGGACTGGCAGTAATCCTTTGGCGTACCAACAGTGCAAAGCTTGCCTTGATGCAAGTGAACAGAGGTAGATTGCCAAATTACCACCTCGTCTAAGTGTATAACCAAAGACAGTCTGATAGAGCAGTGGTCCCCAACCTTTTTGTGACTGCGGACTGGTCAACTCACGAGGATTTTTACTGCAACCTCTAATACCTTTTTAAAACATTTTATTAATAATCCTAAATTCAGAGTCTGGATCTCCCTGTGCCAGTCCCCAGCCCAGAGTAAATTCAAACCGAAGATGCGTATCAGTGAGAGCTAATTTGCTGTAGCACCCCCGAGGGGATATGCCAAAACGTGAACAACAACTGATGCATCAGAGTACGACATCCTGTGGGGAGAAGTCTGGCTAACTTCATCAATCCCTGTTTTATTAAGGCAAGTAAGACGAAACATTTCCATTGTTCCTGTTCAGGTCCTGGATGACTAGGATGTTAAGATGGTTGGTCACGTTTTACCTATTTTTTTTATCCATGTACTTATTTGTGAACAAGTAGACTTCAAGTAGACTTATTTTAATGAATTGTTCTCAGGAAATAACCAAACAGGAAAATATTTGAATTTTTTGTTTTAATATGTATAAAAATATTTAGGTGTTTTTTTTCTAATATTTATCAGTTTTTTGTGTAAATAAAATGTTTATGAAAAGGGTTTGGATCAGAAAAAACAAACACATTTAAGCAGAACAAGTGCTTTAATTGGTCTGAGTGAGTTTATGGAATGGAGCGTTTTCTTAATATCATTAAATGTGAAGAACAACAAACACACACCGATCCGTTTGGCCTCTGATGCTGAAGGGAAGCGTTCACCACGGTCATCCTGCACTCTGACGGTGAGAATGCCCAGACCACAGCAGCTCTGCAGGTGAGGAGCCGAAACAAACCGCATGTCCAATTCAAGCGACCGCGCCGTTTCTGAGCTTTCTTCCTTGAAGTTCTGCAGATTCCCTTCAGCACGAGATACCAAATCAACAGCGTTTCCGTGACGTTTACTGCACACTTTACTCCAGCTATTACAACAGATTCAGCTTAAACAAAAAGACAAACGGTGGGACCCCCTTCAAGCCTGCGTGGGGACCGTGAGGGGCTTTTGACACAGTGGCAGCAGGCCAGCTGGTTGGGGAGGGGGCCACTGCAGGAGCTCAGTTTATCAGAAGTCACAAGAGCAGGACGTGACTTAAGACGTCCAGATCCAGCTTGAGAACATTCTCTTGACAGAACTGAACTCCCAAAATCTCACTGAGTGTGCTCACAAAGAGGTCTTTGGGGTAAAAAAACCCAAAAGAAAACCAGAAAGCAAAAGGCAGACAAGACAAAAGTGTTCCCTCATTCCTCCTTTCTTTTTTAAGGTCACAACCCAAATATACAGTTTGAACTACACAGTCGTTCACAGTAAAAGAACACCAGCGTTTACTGACCCCTCACAGGGGAGAACTGGCTGCAGAAATCCTTCCTGACAACAGGGAAAGAAGACAGTTGTTTCAGGAAAGAACATCACACCAACGCAGAGCAAAAACCAACAGATGGAAGCTGATGAAGAATAAAAGCACAGCTTCTTGTGTTTGGTGGTAAATGTAAGAACATGCTGATGGAGCACTGTGGAGAACAGTCACAACACACACACACACACACACATTCTTAAAGAAGGCGGGAGCATTGTGGAGGCCGACACAATGAAGAGGATGGATGAACACACTACAACCATGAGCTTACAGCCACAGAAACCAAAGCAAAACACAACATTCAAAGACTCACTTTGTAACTTTGAACACAATCCTTGAAACGATTTTATTAACCTGACGGAGAAACAACAACAACAAATACACGGGTGCTCAAAAACAAACGAACAAACACACAAAAAAAGGGAAAATAAGAGCTGAAAATAATACAAAGTATTACTCAAATAACCTTTTACATTTGTTAAAAAAGAAAAAAAAACATTAAAATATAAAATTAAATAATTTGGAGTAAAAAGGCACACATCTTGCACAGTGTATACAATGCAAAACAGTTCTCTAAAGCAAGGGACTATTTACTGCCAAACATCCTATACATGTGGTTAAAGTGGAGGGATACACAGGACAACACAGACTGAAGGTGTGTGTGGGAGGGGGCGGGGCTTAATTTTGTGCCATGCATTTTTTAAAAAAACATTTTCAATCTAAATTGCAAACATTTAAACAGCATTCGTCATCACCACAGCATCAGCACCCATTCCAAATGGATTGCTTATATAGATATTTAATACAACAACATTTTTTAGGACTAAATTTCAATGTAAAAATATAAATGTAAATTTAATCTAAACAAACATTGTAATGGAGGGTTTTTGCACAGGTTAGAAGAGTCAACAAAGACTATTTTTTTGTTTGTTTTCGCTGGTTATCCAAAGGTGATACACACACAAAAACAACGTTCTCACTTTCACACAAGTATATTGCAATTCCCTTGTTAAGACCGTGTTGAGTAACTGGGGTCATAATCGTAACATTTGGTTCCTTTCTTCTTGTGCAAAATGTACAAAAAACAAAACAAAAAAAAAAAAAAACAGAAAAAACCCCACAAAATATAACACAGATAAATCATTTTTAAAAAAGAGCAAACAAATAGAAGCCTTACAACTGGCATTAATTAATGACCAACAAATCTTTACCTACTTTACTGAAGCCCCCCCTTACCATTCCAACTTTTAAATACTGACACACACACACCCCTCATCAACAGTGGGTGTGTGCTGGTGCAATGCTGGAGGTAAACTGCCTCATGTGTGCCCTGAAAAGACAAGCTAAAGCCTGGTCCCCAAATCCAAGCGCTGCCAGCCCACAG
The DNA here is from genome assembly GCA_014656515.1 of Oryzias celebensis. Taxonomy (NCBI): domain Eukaryota; kingdom Metazoa; phylum Chordata; class Actinopteri; order Beloniformes; family Adrianichthyidae; genus Oryzias; species Oryzias celebensis. Next base: position 35,878,384 of record BNCR01000012.1, read on the forward strand.
TGCTTCTTAAAGGATGGGAACAGCAGTTTTTTCTGACTCACATTTGCACAACTCTGTCCTGTCGACTGAACGTCGCAGTAACACGTTCCTACCCTTAAGAAGCAGAAAAACGGTGGGACACGGAGGAAGACGGGACACGGTTTGTTTCTCCTGTTTGTCTGTCTCACATCTGCAGGATGTAACAGAAAAATAGCTCCTAACTATAATGAAAAGTGCATCAGTTCGGATTGGAATCATAAGGTGCAGTCAGAGACGGAAAGTGGCGTTTCGATGCGACACCCTATGTGAAGACACTCTGATGACTGACTTCCTGTTCTCTGCAGCAGGAGCAGAAAGCTGGATTTTTCCATCAACATTTTCAGTAACAAGAGAGACGACAGCCAATCAGATTGGTCCCCTCGATCTATGGACAGATGTCTTTCCCTTTAACTAATTATAAGTCACTGCATTTGAACAAAGAGAAACCACTGAGGTGTAAACAAATATTGTAATTAGCAAAAAGTACTGCAACAAAAAAATAAAGCGAAGACAGAGCACATTAAAGAGGGACTGAGGGTGATCAGGGGAAAGATTTGTTTGGCTGAGTTGCTTGCATGTTTTTTGGGGGGAATGCATGTGGGCTCTTGGCATGTTGGAAGACTGCTTCCTACGTCCTGAAAAGAAGCGATTTGCATTAGGAAAGGTTCAACTCTTTCCAGGAATTCTCCGTTTGAGAGGAACTCCACTGATCTCCCATCCAAAGCCTGCATTGGGCCTGTGCACGCTCTGTAGAGACGTCACAGCCTCGCCAACATCCCGATGAACATCAAACGATGATAAACGGTCAAAACAAACAAAAATGAAGAACTCTGTTTTGTGTTAGGAACAATAACAAAAAGGGAAAAATCCAGATTCCCACATTTAAAGCAAAAAAACAACAGCTTGTATATAAAATGTAATGACTTGGACAAGCTTTGAAGAACCAAAGTAACACAAATAGAACCAAACATAGAATGTAAACAAACAATGTTTTGTTTAGCTGCAGTGCGGCACCCCACTGAAACAGAGAAGCGAGGGATGAGGAAGATAGATGAGAGAGAGTGATACGAAGCCATCACAGCACCTTATTAAAACTCTGCCTCTACGGTTCTCCTCTCCGTCTCTCCTTCACCCTACTCTCCACCTGCCCTCCCTTTCCCACGAGCATCTGTGCCTCTGTTGCTCAGGAGGCTAAGACAGGATGGTGGCGATGAAATCATAGAACCTCTTGGAGTACTGTTCTGGGTTCACCGTGGAGATCTCCGCTCCAGCCTGCAGATCAAACACACAAAGTCCAACCTCACTTTAGGTCGACATGACACATTCTTTTGAGGAATCTAATATTTGCCCCCAAGAGTGTCCAAAATGACACAGAAAGGATTTACATCAGTAAGTGTCTGCGTGCAGAGACGTACCCCATGTTTGACAGTCTTGGCGGCGTGCGCAGCTTTCTTCTTGGCATCGTAATGCTGGAGGATGTCTATAATAGCCATGAAGTAAACTTCCTTTCTGGGAGCACCTGTATTTTAAAGCAAATGCATCTTAGATAATAAATCAATTCTGTGCCTCAAATCAACACTAAAGAAACAATAGTCTGAATTCCATTTTGTTTAATGTGATTTGATCTTGTTAGAACCGTCAAGCGTCCCCCAGTAGGGGGAGCTCTTTCCTCTTCTTTTTAAACTTTGGGAGTGTGAGGGACAGCTGTCATAAATCCAAACCTTTCATGAGGGTCACTCACTATCATTGCTTTTGATGGCATAGACGTCGATGGAGGGATCGAACTCTCCCGGCGACAGAGGCTTGGTGCTGTCCAGAGTGTTGCTGGGACTGTCAGGGGGCGTTCCAACTCCCCCTCCGTCGCTCTCCCCATCATCCTCCGCCTCGTTATCCTCGCTGTCCACCTCCTCCTGCTCTGCTCGCTCAACGTCGTGAATCCCCACCAACAGACTGTAGTCCATGAGCTTCAGCTGGGCCAGGAACTGAAGTAGATGAAAGGTGAGAATAGAAAGATTAAGAAAAACACTTTGGGGACAAACCTTGTTCATGAGTGAGACATCTCCCACATACCTCCACATCCTTCCTAAGCTTCTCCAGGAACATTTTCTTGTTCTCCCCATCAATGTAGATCTTCTGCCCATCGTTGATGAAGTCATTGTCCTTGTAGGTGGGCAGCTCTTTAGCCTTTCCATTAGCATTAGAGATTAGCAAAAGAATTACAACAAAACACTACAAGATTAGCTTGAACTGGCAGCAGATTTAATAAAAATGACAGAATTTTGTGGATCAACTCAAAAGCGAGTATATCACAGAGACACTGAGATAAAAGGTTTTTTTTAATGCTTTACAATTTACTACAATGAATTGAAGCCAGTGTGTTTAGCAGGGATCTTAATCTCAGAACAAAATGCCAATCTACAGGATTAGCTAAAAAACTGCGGCTGCAGAACCGTGAGCAGCCTGCAGGAGGGAGAAGTGTTATGGTGGGGAGGAGTGGGGACCTAATTCTAAGTCACTAAGGAAAAAAAGAGAGCAGGAAATGAGGTAACACGGCGACAGCAGCAGTTTAGCTACTACAATGACACTAAGGCAGCAGGAACTGAGCAGCGACACGTAACCACTGAAATGCGCACAAACAGAACACACACACAGAAAAGATCTCGACATAAATCAAACCAACCCAGCACACACACAAAAAAATGGGACACTTGAGAACGGATATATTAACGCAGGGATCCCTGGTTGATCATAATTATGGAATGTACAGCTTGCTCGACTGAACATGAAATCTCATGACATGAAAAAGTAAGATGTGTTGATGGTAGAGTGAAAAGAAACTGAAGTCATCCATCCTTCTGTGCACCCATTGCGACTTTTTTCTACTAAACCAATTCATAGAAAACCACTGTAGTGTTGGATTACTGGTTTAACTGAATATAACGGACAAACTCTTAAAGAGCCCACTGCAGGCAGAAAAACAGAAGTTTATCGGAGAACAGGAAGCTTTTCATTCTAAAAAAACGATAGTGTATTTTCAATCTTCCACAAATTAATTAAACAGTTTGTTTGCCGGTTTGTTAAAAATTGTGTTTTTTTCAAACAAGATCCTCATGGCAATAATGAAGGTTGCTCGTGATCTACAGTGACATGATTTTGTGGAAGTGATTTTTTTGTATTGCAACTACATGAAAAGAAAATGCAAAAATGTGTCTAAATGCAACAACAGAGGATGCGATGAGCTGCTCTTTACTATGTATTAAAATATTGGTGAATGTGAACAGAAAACTGAAACCACCACTCCCTGCACTGAGAACCACCTTTCTGAAGCATTATGACTGTTGTACTGTGACAGACGGCACACTAAACAGCCGCTCAGACTTGATCATTGCACTTCTGACCTGTTGTTGTAATAACAATTATTTTTTGTCAGTTTAATCTCACATTAAAATGCGTGATTTGCACAACATATCGTGACCAACATTACTATTATTGATAGAACATTACAGAAATGTATGGAGGATCTCCTAGTGGAAGACATTTAACTATTTCAGGAGCTGCTGAGTAAATTGTGCAGCTAATGCTACATTCACACCGGGCTTGGAAACGCGCGTTCAAGTAGCTACTTTCAGTAAAAAGTCCTTGTAAACGATGTATGTTTCGAGCTCCTGCATTCACACTTCGCAATGCAAGTTTTAAAATCTGTTTTGGGGCTCTACGTACAAAATGCACTGCCACTGAATGTGCTTTGAAAGTTAAACCAGTTGAACTTTGACCAACCTTTGACTTGACTTTGGTAGCGATGTGTGGGTGTCATCCTTTTAAAAACACTGAATCACCAACCGTTTGAAAATTGGTCTTGAAAGAGAAATTAATAATTGCGGTTTGTGCCCGACCAGTACGACACCAAGTCAATCATCTATCGAAACAGAACAGTGAACTTAAAAAGATGGAGCAAGATACGCGGGATTTGCACCGTGCTGACATTTGACACCGGGCCTCTTCCAACTGTGAGTGCATGCGCTAGTGTCACATAGCGACAGTTCAGATGCTAAAAGCGCATTCAAGAACGCATTCTAGTACGTTCCTGATTACGCATTACATGCCCGGTGTGTACGTAGCATCAGTAGGACGTCTGCTGGATAACTCAACTTACTGAGGAAAAGATGACTGAAAATGGATGGAATGTGCGCAAAATATGGTTTTAAATAGACAAAGTATTAGCCTGGAGAACACAAAGAATGAAAATGTTAAGCTGAAAAAATATTTATAATTATGTATTTATACAAAAGCATACAGAATAAAAAGGGTGGGTCAGTCACTGATTCTGCGAGTTGTTCCACCTTAAGAAATGAGAGGTCTGTAACGTCCATCATGAAAACTAGAAACACAGAGACAGAATGAAAAGAAAAATAAGAAACAATGTGGGAATTACATTGTATAATTTTTAAGAATTTTTATAAGAGTGCAGAAAATATGTTTTTGTTCAATAAAAAAAAAATCCCCTAAATACTTTGTAATGTAACTCTGGTTATTAATGACGGAAGTCAAATGTTTCCTGTTGCTCTTCACCAGGTTTGCACTGTAGCTGATATTGTGACCAATTTTTTAATGATCTTCTCAAGAGCCGTGATGTTTTTGGCAGCACACACTTTTAACTTCATTCAGATTTTCTATTGGAATGAGGTACAGGGACTGGCTATGCTATTCTGGAACCTTGACATACTTTGAATGTGGCAAAGCTTTGTTGCCTGGGTGATGTGGTTGGTATTGCTGTCCTACCAGAAGATCAAGCCATGTTTCATTCTCAATGCTCTGACTACTGGAATGGAAAGAGCTTTATGCACAAAATATCCAAACATGACCCCATTCATCTTTTCTTTAATATGAATTAAATGTTCTGTCATCTTTTGCAGAAAAACAGTTCATAAGCTTGATGTTTCTACCCCCATGCTGTACAAAAGGTATAGTGTGCTTTTAGAATGCAACTCAGGATTCTTCCCCCTACAAATAATGCAAGTGGCGTTTATCCCAAAGAGTTTCAATTTTACATTTGGATGTTACTGGATGATACTGGATGATCCAGTCCTCCTCTGGATCATTCATTTGTATCCCACCAGGTGAGATCTTCCATGGAGCTGAAGGTGAATTATTTTTTCATCCGTTTTTTAAGAATGACTTTTTTAAGAATGACTTGAGCTCTTCTCATCAGCCTGCTTGCTTATTGTAAATTGGTTCATCTCAGTCGTGTTCAGGTGAACAATTTTGTCTCTAGTGTCCTTTGACAGCCCTTTGGTTTTGGTCATGACTGTCATTGACTGTCGGAAGGTGTGGACAAGTATCTTTTATAAAGCTAATGAATTCAAACAGGTTGAACTGGTTTAATACAGGTTAACAAGTGGAGGACAGAAGAACCTCCTAGATAAGAAGTAACAGGTCTGTGAAGGACAGGATTTTTGTTTGTAGGCACTTAATACTTATTTTCTGCACTATTATGCAATTCCATACTTTTAAAATTATGCAATGCGATTTCCTTGGTTCTTTTTGACATTTCATTTCTCACAATTGAAGTCTAGGACGAACATTTCAGATCCCTCTCATATTTTGTAATGGAAGAACTTGAAGAATGGAAGACTGGCAAACACTTTTCTGTACCACTGTGGATACATAGTACAATAAAATACTTCTTAAAAGAAATCATGCCTAGTATATGAGCCCTGGTTCTCTTACATCTCTTACGTGTTTCATGGCGCAGTAAAAGCGCGTGGCAATCCGCAGTGTTTGCAGCCTTTGCTGAACATTACCAGATTTGGGCCGAGGGGGCACATCCTCTGGTAGGGTTGGCTGCTAGAAGAGGGGGGGAGTGAGGAAGGGATGCAGGGGTGGAGGAGAGGAGAGGAGAGAAGAAAGAGAGGAATGGAGGAAGCAAGTTGGAGGTAAAGGCAAAAGTGGTTCAAGTTTAACAGAATACACGTGTTTAAAGTGGTAGAGGACTGGAAAGGGTAAAACGCGGAAGATTTGTAGTCTTCAGTATGTATGAGTGCATAAAGAAAGCTTCTGAGAGGGTTCACAAAAAAATATTTTTGTTATACAGGCACTGACATCCTATATATATGCTGATTTTCATTAAGAGTTTTGTTAAACTGAGCCCCAAATTACTTTTATTTTGAAAAAAAATGTAGAGTTTTAAGAGAGATCAACGCATTTTTTCAACAACTTTACAAAATTCAGTTTAAGACATCATTCAAGGCTCAAAACCGATGCCCCAGATTGAGTAATAAGCCTTTTATGATCATATGAATGCTGTGTCATAAGAGCCACTCAAAACAGGAAGCAACATTTTATCCCTGCTTTAAAAAAAAAAAAAAACCCACAACACCAAAGTAAGGTCACATGATGGGCAGCGCCTCGCAGGACCACGGAAGCGCGGTCCTGCCGCTCTCATAAAACATTTGAATGGTTTCAGATTTATCCATTTTATAATCAATATCTTAAACTACATATAGTTTTAGAGCTTTATATGTTAAAAGAGCTGAACAACAGTTTCAGTTAACATCTGATGTACATAAATCTAAATATTCAATGGGACGGTACAGTTTTAAAATGCAAGACCACACAAAGCAAGAAAATGCAGATAAACATCCACTTCAACAAAGAGGAGCAGTTTCATCAATTAAGATTTAATCTGAGCTTCAACTATGAATTTAAAGAGCTTGATTTGTTGTACAATGCAACACTCATCAAAGAAATGTTTTCAAACGGATCAATAAGACACGAATTTGCTTTTTTGAACTTTAACATTTAACATAACATTTAAGATAACTTTAACAGAGTAAGAGATAAAGCTTCCATAGAAGCAGAGAAGAACTGGAGAGTACAAGTAAAGAAGAAACAAAAAAATATACTTTTTTGAAAGGGTCAGATCAGTGCTTCTGGGACAGCAACTGACACTGAAGAATGCAATAAATAAAAATAATTGCAGCTGGTAGTTCTTGAGTTTTGTTGCTGCTGATGGATTCTGGCAAAAGCAAGCAAAGCAAACAAAAAAGCTTGAAAAGTTTAAATGCAGATGCTAAGCGCTTAATCAGACCTGTTATTAAATCTAGGGATTATATTTCTACATCAAAAGAGAGGAACTAACAGGTTGGCTCACAATCTTACTCCAGTCATGTTGCTACATAAAAGCCTTCTGGGCTCAATGTTAGCTGAGAGGACAGAGTAAAAACCAGCGCTGAGGGATTTTGAGCTGAAGAGAAGAGAAACAATGCTCTTCAATGAACCAAAAAACACAATCTTCACATTTTCTAGGTTAGAATTAACTGGATTAGAATCCACAACAAGTCAACAATATGACTCCCATCAGAAAAAAGTAAGAAAAACAAGGTTAAGCTGATGTAATGTGATGAGACCATAAAAGAAAGTTCTGGCTTGAGTTCAAATCATTTGAGGTATACATTTGTCAAGTCTGCACAGGTAATCTCATTTATTTCAGGTTAAACTTCAGATCTCAGAAGTAAAAAGCAATGAATTCCATTAAATTAATAAAAATGATCATATTCAGGAGGATCAGAACATATCAAGAACGTGCAAATGAAAGAGGTTGGTTTTCATCCACATCTAAAGACATTAGAATGTAGTTCTTCAATGGATGTACAATGAATCTCATTCCATGCAGATGCATGCATAAAAAGAGGGCAGCCATGCAGTCAGGAGAGAACCCTGCTTGTGTTGTTTTGTGTTTTTGTTTTGAAGCTAAGATGAGAGAACAGTGCAATATATCTTTAAAAGTGTTATCGGACACCTCAATCCTTGTAAATGAAGTCTTTGATGACAGTAATCATTTAAAAGTGGAAAATGAGAAAACTGCGTGCTTGATAAGCTTCAATTGTGTTGGTTACTCTTCCCGATAAATTGCCTTTTCATAGTGGAATAAAAACTAGTAAAAGCTTGTTACACTAGTGGTTAAAAAAGTGCTGAACCTTAAGGTTAAACAAAAACATATTTTTTACCGAAAAAGTCTTTTGCTGTTTCTCTATTGCAGTTGGAAGATGTAAGCGATGGTGTGATGACAGCTGTGCTGCACACAAAAACCCGTCCTAACGGCAGCTTTACATGTGTGCTGAATTCCCAGCTGCTCTGGCTTTATTATAGTTTTGTTTTTTCCTTTCCTTTTTCCTTCTTTTTCCTTATCTGCTGATATCTAAAATTGGTTCAGGAGGGGTGTTTCCCTGATGTCTTACTGCTTGACGCCTGGCAATTCAGACTGATGCAGCAGACAGCTCTAATTGTTTACAGCCACTATAGGGACAGCCTCACAGACACAAAAACATTCACAAAGTAAAATGTCCAGACATATAATGAACGTAATAAATAAAATAAAACGCTATTCCAGAACTGAGAATCTGTAATCTAACCTAAACCACAGGAGATTATGTGAAAACTTTACGGGGCTTGTACTCAAAGCTGCTTATCTGACAAAAAAAAAAAAACTAAAAAACAGAAAAAAAAGCAATAAAGATGAAAAATGCAATCATAATTACACTTTAAATTATTTATGGGAGAAGCTGTGAAAAGACTCAAAGCCAAAAAACACTTAGAAAAAGGTGTCAAAAATCTCATTTTCATCTCCAACAACAAGAAATACTTCCTGTTATATATTTATATTACACAAACAGACACGCAAAAACACACAAGTAAACACACAATCAGATTCTTAACATCACCAATCATACAAGATGACGAGTTATCAAAGCCACAACAAACTTAAACACACTCAACCCGTCACACACGGCCAGCAAGCAGGAATACTAATGGAACTACAGAAGCAGGGAAAGAAAAAGATCGAAAATAAAAGGACACAACTAGCGTGCAGTGGTTAGAAAGGGATAGAAGGCATGTGGAGGGTCCTGACTTAAAAAGAAGGATCATTTCATCTGTCATTGTCCCCCAAAAGGAAACAAAGCAAAACCAAACTTTGTGTTGGTCCATTTGGGTCATGACAGGGAACCTGCTAGAAGCTGTTTGTTTTTGAAATGAAGGCCTCTTTCAGTCTCTATTGATCTACATGGCTTTGGGACTTTGGAGCTTATTGAAAGTTTCTGATTTTATTAGAACATGAGTAAACTGAGCTGAAAGACAGATACTTCAAGTGCAGTGATTTGTTTCTTACATCCACAACTCACTTAAAAACAAGAGTTGGGACACTCGTGCTGTAAAAGCTGATCAAGATAAGAACTCTTTATATAACACAACCACTGACTAAAATCAAAGATGTTACCTGAAAGGTATGAAAAAACGAGAAACAGAACTACACTGGGATTTGATTAAAACCATTTTAGCACACTGGCATTAACTGGGAAATGCAGCTTTGGAGTCAAAGAGAGATTTTTTAATATAATGTTCTCTTCTTTATGTTGTTACTTTTTGAAAATCCACAAATCAGATCCTGTGAAGACGCTTAAATATGTATGACAGTGGACTGCGGCTCGGAGTGGCGGGGGACAGTACCTTCTCTTTGTCACTGGCCTCTCTTGCTACAGTGGAACCCTGTAAAATTGAAATAATTTAGACGTTTTATTTCTTTAGCATTTAAAAAAACATTTAAATATCATTCAAAACTGTGTTTAAGACACAAAACAGCATAAATTAAACCTGTATCTTGCCATAAATCTTTCGTAGATGAACATAACAATGAAGCACTTAAACAAAATAAGTAGTTTCTTCTGATCTCGTGGTAGAGTTTCGTCTTTTTTTTAATTTGTTTTTGTAACCCCTCGTACCTTGAGATCATATTTCTTGTAAACAGACAGGCGGTGGGAGAAGACATTGCGTGTAACAATCATGTAGGTCTCATCTCCATCCACTGTGAGTCGGTACATCCCCAGAAACTGAGGCAACAGTGTGTTGCCATGGCATTCCACAATGAACTAACAAAAGAATGTAAAAGTAGTGCAGAGATACACAAAACAGAGTATTAGGTTTTTACAAGTGTGGTTTTGTAGGAAGTAAGGTCTTCTTTTTACCCTCAAACATTTAACTACATGAAAGCAACAACAACTTTTTAATGTTCAAATAATAGTAATCTATATGCAAGCAATTGTTCCACAAGAGGTGAATTAAAATGCTAAAAAGGACATTTGGCAGTACATGTTACAAATGAAACAGTTAATTCATGGTGGAAACATTTCAATCTTGCTTTTACCTGGTGGTATTTCTTTAGGATGTTGTGCATTTCTGCCACATCTTCGCTGCTAATAGTCTTGATGACGTAGCGTTTGTCGTAAGACGTATGAAAACGGGCTCCGCTGCGCCCCTGAGCATCACTGTTCAAAGGAGCGCTGCGTGTCAGAGAGTTCTGCAGACAGAGAGGAAAACTAAGACTACAGAAAAGACAGAAAAAAACAACTCAAAAGTCCTCTCATGGTACAGTGAATCCTGTGAAATTTCCACAGTCGCTGTACTGCATTCTGATAAAAATACATGTCCTTGGTTGAACTTCTTCATGTACTCCTACTTATAGCATTGCAGTCTCAACAATGAGGTTCTAAACTTTGAGTTTGCTGCATCAAAGTAACATGATCCAACATTCAATGTGAACTCAACTTCCCGGTCTCTAAAGGTTAGCTCCAATAAACGTTGTTATTCTGGTGCTTTTTAACATGTTCTTGTAGAATTTTCCTGATGGAGGACATATATAAAGAAACTTAAGCTATGAATTTTATTTCTGAGTATTTCTGTATTCAAACCACGATCAGGAGCACACAAAAAGATGCAGTTTGAACAAAAGAGCTTATCTGTGACATGGAAAATATGATGGGCAGGCCACAAGCTTTCTGTTCTGCTCCAATTTGATGCAACCACTTGTAGACAAGTAGATCCACGTGCATCTTTGTTTTCCTCGTCTGAGCTGGAATCTGGCTCAAAACTGTATGGCTGGATAGCTCCAATATTGCTTGCCTTTTTTGTTGCACTGCTAATGATAGATGGCATTTACTTATACAGCGCTTTTCTACCTTCCTTGAAGGCCCAAAGCGCTTTAAAGTCACAGTCCCATTCACACACTGATGAACAGCCTTCCAACCAGAGGCAATGTGGAGTTCCGTGTGTTGCCCAAGAAAACTTCAAAACATGGGGGTAAAGGTGGGACTCAAAGACAAAAATTCTCTTGTTTTTACTACAAACTGTTCACTGTAACATGGGGGAAACTAGTATGTTTACTTTAGTCAGTTGCTCAAATGAAGCTTGTTATAGCATTATTACAGAATACAGCTAATAGCTACTGTTTAATGACATTAAAAATAATATTTATATATCTAAAACAAAAACAGAAAGCTTGTTAAAGTGCAGATGAAGGAAAAAAAAAAGTAATAAAAAGACAGAGGTATTCAAGATGATGATTTATTTCACTGATAGCAATCTGGTCGAGCAAATATAGCTTCAGAATGGTCAGTTTAGTAACTTCCCCCACTGCCCACTCGCTGCAGCCAACAGAACCTTAATGTAAACAAAAGAAAAAGGACAGCTGCACTGCTCTGGGATACAATGACCTCCAAATACTGCCAACTCACTGACTACACTGGAAACCGAGTATTTGCTAGCAAGGCATGGAAAAACAAAAAGCCTAACAAAATGTGCAAATAAAAGAAAATACTAAGCTTAGTATACAATAGTTTTATGTTTTAAGGAATGTTATGTATGTTATGTTTTCATGTTTTTAAGGCATATGTCTGTGGTAAAAAATGCATCGCTGTCGTTACCGAGAATTCCTGATCATCAATGCCGAACCGCTCCCTGAGGTTTCGGAACACCAGGGGGCAGTACTCCTTGAACTTAAAATGGCTTGGCATGTTCTCCCTAGACAACAAAAAATCAGGAAACAAAATACAATTTTCTTTGACAGATGGTCGGTAATGACGCTGCACTTCTTTGGAAATAAACCCCAAGCATACATTTAGAAGTTTTGCGATAGAATAAAAAGCTCTTACTTGTTAAATAGATGGTTGTCCACTTTAATCTTGGAATAGGCCTTGAAATCATCTGGCATGAGCATAATGGGAATCTGAATATGGCTTAACTCGTTTATCTGCGTTAAAATAAACAAAAGAGAAAAAGGATACGTTAGTAACACCTTCTAGGGAACAACAGCAACACTGATAATTCAGCTAATAGAATTTAGACAAAATTCAATTAATTAAACAACCATTTGTATATTTAAAACATCTTGTATTTCTTCTCAGAAGATTGTAAACACTTTAAAAAAATCAAACTAAAAACTAAACTGAAACCCTTTTCTAGAATAAAATGAAAATTGAGTAATTTTTTGGAAATAATAAAACGTGTTATTTATTGAAAATAATTCTGTGTATTAAACCAAACAAAGGTGGAATGTTTAATACTTTAAATAATTAAATCAAAAACTCAATTATAATGACTGATTTAATTTAAATAAAATGAACATGAATCAAAACAAAATTAGTCTTTTTAAAAACAAAACCCCAAAAAACAAAACCCCAACTAATTCACCAAATTCCTCATTCTTTTCTTACATTTTTTCCTGGCATAAAAACAAATTTAGATAGTTATAAGTTCATGAAAAACAATTTATATCAAAGAAAGTTCCACCTTCATTCTGTTTATATCATTAGTTACTTGAAACACAAAAAAGTGTTTTATTGAACAAAAATTTGGATTGAAGTTTAATATAATCTTGTAAAGGAATATGAAAAAATTATTTGTGAGCTCATGAATGAGATGGAATCCATTTATCATAGTGTCAGTGGTACCCAGCCAAACCTAATTTTGACGATCAATTATTAATTGGTTACTTGTGAAGCACAGATGTCTCTAAAATTTTCTAGTCGGTGTCTTGTTGCTAGACTCCAAGGATCAATGTTCTAAGCTATTGAGAACAAATGTTTTTTATACAGACTGAGACCAAAACTCATAAAAAAGCAGTTTGTGGGTTCAGCATCAACGATCTTTTTAAACACTCAGCATATTTTTTTTTTCTAGTTTGTTTGTGGAAACACATGAAACCCACATTTGGACAAATTGAAAGCAGCTGCTCGTGTGTGGTTTCTAAAAAGAAGATGTAAGCATCAGATCCTTTAATCACATTTTAAACGTGATTAAAGACACATCAATTGTAAATATTAGCACATTTAGAAGTAGGATTTGGCAAAATTCTACAATGTTTCAAAACCCTCACACAAAACCAACAGCAGTTTTTAAAAACACCTACAACACGTTGAAGGAATTTTCACTTGGAGTTGCCCGTGCTTCACACTCCTGCATAACATGGATCTGTCATTTGTTATGAGTCAGCCGGAGAAGCATAAGGTGTGTGTGTGCCTGTATGTGTGTTTGCTTGTTTGTTGCTAGCAACAGACAAGTGTGCTGGCAGGTTGCCCCATTTATGATCTATTAATAGCCTAGCATTCTCCTTGCAATGCGTTTAATAAAGCTGCACCCATTGTGCTCCAATTCTCAAACATCTTTTATTTACAGAACCGATAAAAGTGTTTTCCTCGAGAGCACAGTTCTGGACAGATTTAAACTCAAGTTATTTTAGAACCAAACTATAAACCCTGACACAATGATAACTGTCAAATTTAAACCCGTATAATTAATTTAACTAACTGGTGCTTCCTTATAGCACATTGTGCTATAAAAAAGGGAAAACTCAGGTTTCATATACAACATAATCTTAAAACATGGCTGAATTACATGAGCATCTTTCATCTTCGTTTAGCTTGAGAGCTGCTACTTTGTCGTGCTGTCATTTATAATAATGCTCGTTTGTTTCCTCTGCTCCTTCTAATTCTGTCTGTGTGACAGATCAAGTGCAGAGAGGAAGCAGAAGTATGACAAGATTACTTGGACTACGATCCATGTTGTTTTAAGAACAAAAACCCTAATAGTATTTAACATGTAGAGTGTTCACAAAACTCCCTTATTATTTTTTGATAGTTGGTTATCCTTCACAAAGAGTCATATTAACATGACTCCACCCAGATGGGATTTGGGTGATTTAGAATCACCACATACGAAACGTTAAGGGGTTAATCTGTGTTGTTCTCTTTTAAAAAATGATTGCAAGTTTCTCTATTTTTTTTGCTTCCTATTTAAAACTTTTAGGGTGCAAGTACACAAAGTAAAGGAAGAAAACAATGATAAACAAATACTTTTACATTATTATCTACTTGTTTCTTTTAATATTTCTGTTTATTTGTTTTATTTTAAAAAAGCCTTTTTCTGGTATAGGAAAATCAGTACTTAATTTCCATAACTCATCCAAGGAGAAACTAACTTCTGTCAATTCAGAGCAACTTCTTACACTTTTTAATTTTCATTTCTTTTTTTTTCATTATGAGTCTAATGAATTAGACATTTTTGGCAAGTAACAAGGCTAGAATATAAACAATCCAATTTTTTATTTTTTAATTCTCTCTGTGGTTCTTTTAAGCATCCCAAGTTCAGTTGATTTAATCTAAACAACTGCAATGTGAAATTTTTAATTTTTTAATTTAAAAAGACAACAAAAATGTCAGAAAATTAAGGCTGAAAATGAGTTTTTAATGCAATAAATAACTAACTTATTTCAGTGTCAGGCTTTGTTAAAAAATAATAATAAAAAAGAATTGCTATAACTGTCATTTTTCAATTTGACTAATTTCCATTTCAATAAAACAGGGGGAATCTTTGGTCGAAGGTAGAATAATAATAGGATGGAAACTCAATTTAGCCTTTTTCCAGCTAACTTGACCTAAGCTAACTCACAGACATGAATCGAGAATCGCTGCAGCCTGCAGTTAATGCATAGGTGCCGTCTTTATAGGTAACCCATACAAAATATTAAAGCTCAAATGAAGATAAGAGAAGCAGGTTAAGGTCTGCGTTTTACAAATTTCAGAAATATTTTCTGTAAATACAATCCATACATGAAAACAAAACCCTAAAAATAATAACTTTATAAAAAAAACCAATGAGACAAAGAGGAAGAAAATATAGATGTTTTGGTGGTTGGGAGAGACAAGAATGCTTTGTGGTGCTTCATTATGTGACTATAATTTCTAAAATTAAATAAATAAAGTCTTTTGGCACATGCGTGCATAATTGGCACGTCTTCCTTGCTGCTATGAAACACGCAGATCCATTTTACACCACCACTTCCTTTAGGTTTGCGTAGAGAAGAAGATTGTTGTCTCAACTCAGTGTGAAGCAAGTGTGGGCTGCTCCTCCATTGGACAGGAAGTTCATGACAGAGCATGCTCTCTGTTAGAGTGGCATAGTTTTGTTCCTGTGCACTAAAAAGTTGGGCCTCTTGCAATATGAAGGCATACTTGCAACATAATAAAATATAATGTTGTAGGGATATGAGATGATGAGATTTCGACTAATTAAAAATGCAAATCAGATGATACAGAAAAGGAGGCGAAACATGAAAGCATTGATGAAGTTAAGACAATATTTACATTTTAAAGATTGCTTTATTGTTTACAATTTGGAACTTAAATAGGACGTGCAATCAATCTTCAACGTTTCTGAAATGTCACTGTTATGCAAGATCACACTTAAGACTGTGTATAAAAAATAAACACATTGCCATGCTGTAATTTAAAAATAAAGGTTAGTAGAAGATTCACTTTACAACTTACCAGTCATTTTCTGTTCAAATATGAACCAATTTATTTATAGAAATACCTAAACAATACATCAGTTATACACTTCAATGTTCCAAGTTTAAATGGCAGATGAATGTTAATATCAGAACAAGATCAAAATCAGCTCGAACCCTACATAAAAGATACAGTTTTTGGTGTCTGCAGATATAAAAATTTCTGAGGAATGCATCAGTGCACCTGCAACAAACTCCAATATGTCGGCAGAGCTGTGATAACCTGTCCTCCTAACTGTCCCTTTTCACTATAAGGATACACTGCATAGTTACTGCATCTTTTACTGTTTTACACCACAGGAAGCTTACCTGTAGCAACATTTGTGCACAGTTCTAGGCGTTTTGCTGAGTTCTACCTGCCAGCTGAGAATTTTAGGCTTTTAGTGAAGATGTGCAGATATAAACTGAAATCCCACAGCTTGTGGTTTGTACAACAAAACAACAGCTTAAAGTCAATCTACAGTATATTGGGGATAACAACAAAGAGGTACCTTTACTGAAAGAGGTACCTTTACAGGAAGAGGTAGCTTTACTGGAAGTTCTCAAGCATTTAAAGACTCACTCCAATGATGTTTTTAACATGTTCTTGTAGCATTTTCTCACATTAAAGGACCCATATTTAAATTAATGTAAAACTGACTTTCTGACTATTTCTTAATTCAAATATGTTGGATCAGAAACTAGATGTTAGAAAAACCTGGGGCTTATGACGCAACTACCCCCTGGGCGTGCCAATGTCTCTCTTACCACTCCACTTCTCCACCCCCTTGCGCGCATTCATTTTCCTCGTCAGAGCTGCATTCTAGCTAAAAAGTGTATGGCTGGATTGATCCAAAATTGCTTGTCATTATTTTTACGCTTCTAATGCTAGCTTGGGGCTATAAACTCGCGTGTGAGTGCGCAGACAGAGCTCCCAGTAAAGCGGAGGAGGTGGGGTTATTCCGAGCCAACAGACCCACCCACGAGCCAGAATTATATATCTAATGAGTTACTGCCGCTAGGCATTAAATATGTCTTAAAAAACGACAAAAGCTTTTGGATTTTGGTTAAAAACTTCAGTCATAATTAAAAGACTACCGAGAATGAACCAAATAAAATAATATGGGTGGAGCAGGACTTTAAAAACCTGAACTGCATTTGACCAATGAACCAGTTCGTTGATATGAAGTGAGCTGAACTTTTTGTGTCATGAGTGGTATTTTTTATCCCATTCTTTTATTTGTTTTAATTCTAGTATGCTTATGAGACTTCTGTTGGTCTCTCAGACGCATTAATTGCTGGGTGTAAAGACATTTCTACAAAATTTTAACCATAATGTTTTTTTCAGATTGTCAACATATGCTGAAGTAAATCACACTATGTGTTTTCCCCAACAACTCTTTACTTGTGTCTTTGATACTGATACTTTGATTACTATAGAAATACTTAAACTATTAGCTTTCTTTTTTTTCTGGATGTCATCCTAAAAAACATAATTATTTTGTCTAAACGTAGTTTATTGTGTTAAACAGTATAAGAGTTAAAAATAATTAATGGAGTTGCAATTACAGTAGTAGCAGGTACAACAAAATAAATTAAAATATTATCTGATGTTAATAAACAATTTTAAAAAACTGTTCTGGACAGTTTAACCACGACTAAATTAACACATGGATCAAGAGACACTGATTTGAATAAGAAAATCTATTGTGCAAAAGTTTAGATTTTTCCGAAGGTTCCCTTTTCTTCTGTGAAATTAAAAAAAAAAGTCATAAGAATCATAAAAATAGAAAGGGACGAACGAGAATAGCAGGCAACTAAACTACGGAATTCTAAGTAAAGTTCATAAAGGACTGAATCTGATGAACAAAAGCAAGACAAAATAATTTTATTGTTTTGATTGACTTGAAAGCAGTTTATATTTTTTCTTCCTGCATATATTTCTCTATGAGGTCAGTGACAGCAAAAAGTCTAAAATCCCTCTGCCACATCATCTAACAGATTTACAGGGATTAAAACCTGAAAGCAGTCCAACATTAATCAAATCAATAAATTATTAATGACCAAATTTAGACTGATAGAAAAAAAAGAGTCCAGTTTGATGAAAGCATTTTATCCCATTTGGTTTGTGCCTTTTCCTTAGTTAAGATAGATATTGTTATTCCTACAAAATGCCACTGATTTTAGAATTCCAGCATTGAGATATCCCTACTTTCTTAAACAGTCAAACCTACATCTTCCATTCAAAGGGTCCTGCTGTGTCTGCACACAGTGAGAACACTCTGGGAAAACAAAGGGACTAAAAGGCTACTGGTGGCTCACCATAAAAAGCATCTTGGCATACAGCATCATTGTGTGGATTGCTGGCTGTTCAGTAGCAGGCACAAAGCCCCTCCAGTCATCAACAAAACACACACACAGTTAACTCTCTTCCCTTTATGGAGGGCACAGCTATGTCCAATACCTGCTTAGTGGCAAAATGATTATACAAAACTTAAAAAAAGCGCCCTTATTTAAACTATTGCTCACAGGCAAGCACTACAGATCACTAAAAGAATATTATGAGATTTACAATTATTATTATTATTTTTTTAATGAACTGTCTGGATTAGCTACTGTCGTTTACCTGGATTAGGTGTGTTTTACCAATAAGAAGCCACAAAGCCAGAGTTTGTTGGAAAACAAGGATACTGGCCCTTAATGACCTACTCCTATGAAATTCACATTTTTGGTCTTTTTTAACATGTTCTTGTAGCACTTTTCTGATGACGCAGGACATCATAAAATAATTTAAGATTAAAACTGCATTTCTGAGTATTCCTTTATTCAAACTGTTATGGATCAGGAGCCGACAAAAACTTGCTTTAACGTAGAGTTAGTCTCATGCCAATTGTCCTTCCCATTATCCAGAGGTGACTTTCTTATGAGCTCCTGCTGCGCTGCAGAAAATATGTCTTAAAAAAAAAGCAACAACACTTAAAAAAAAATACTAAGAACTGCATAATCAGTTTTAAAAGACCAATAGGAACAATTTTACAATATAAAAAAATAGTTGGATTGAGACTTTAAGAACATGATGTCAGTTTGACTCCTGTGAACTCAGATGAGTGACACCACGGACGTGTGAAAATCTTTGAAGCACAATACCACATATTAAATTATATGTTAAAAGTTTCCCTTTTTAAATTTTTTTTAAATTTTTTTTAAGATTGTGCCATGATAATCTTTATTTAAAGTTAATATAATATCCATTAATCAGTTGTAAAAAGACAAACTGCAAAGATGAACTTTTTAAGACAATGTTTAATCAGCCAAAAAAACGTTTTTACTAATCTTTTTTTAAACCAAAATACCATGTAGATTTTTGAGAAAAAAACAAAGATAAAAAATACATCATCATAAACTGCTGTCAGGAAACTCAAGTCAGGTATTTAAAAGGTGTTTGATTTTTTTTATTTTTAACAGTATAACCAAACTAGGATCTGTTGGTCTTGTATCTTAACTAAGGCAAGTTAATGACTAGTGACTAATAACTGGTTTAATGAGTCCAGTTTTGTCCGTCAAGGTAGATGTTAGGTGGGGCTTGAACTGCAACTTTACATGCTAATACTTTTAGCAAAGTACACCAACTCACATCACCTATGCTATTGCACATATGACAATATGACAATCCGTGCTATAACTAACACTATATAGCTAATGACAATGTTGTTACAAAAGCTAACCATAACCTTCAATCCGTTGTTCAATCTAGAAACCTAAAAGACCATGTTTTTGGTACCTACTAGCATCAGACAGAACCTAAACAAGCTGTAAAAAATGAACATAAGCCTAAGGCATTAAAAGGGAATGACTAGCTGTGTCATACGCAGGAACAGGGAATAGTTTGAACATGTATGCTCCATATACTAATGCCTTTCTAACAGACAGCTGTTAGAAAATGAAGCCTATGATCTTAAACTCAGAGCTTCACAACAAAAAAGTGAAGCGAGATGGAAAAGAGTGTGTGACTCTGATTATTATTTTTTTATTGTACAGAAAATGCACTGATATTTGTTTTGCAGTCATTATATATATATATATATATATATATATATATATATATATATATATATATATATATATACACACATCGATATAACATTTTAAAAGTTTAACCAAGCCAAACATTTTTACATTTTATGTATTTATTTTTTACTGTTTTCATGGGGAAGAACAAACTTCACATATGGGAGACAATTGGTTTAACATTAAACAATAAAAGAGGTGAACATTATCTGAGTACAAGCTCAAAAAAAAAGGTATTAAATGAGAATAATTACTTCTAAGTCACTGTTGACCTCTCACTGCTGCTCTGACCGGTCTGTACACGCACTGTCAGTCTTTTCTGTGAGCAGCTAGTGATGTAAGAATATTGACAGCATATGAAGAGACATAGCAGAACTCCACATTGCTATCCAGGTTTCTGTTAATGTCATAATTGTTAGCTTTCTCTTGATTCTATGTAGGGACTGGTCCTGTATGGAAAAGAATCCTGATGGACACAATGCAGACAGACAATCTCATATATATATAAATTTTTTATTTTTATTTCTTTTTAGTTTAAAAAGCATAAGTGTCAGGCATTTTTTCCAACACAACTGTCATGTCATAGGTTATCAATCTTTAACTGTCTCTGGAACTCAATGCATTTAAAGACGAAAATATTAATGACTAGAGCAAAAGCTGTCCTTAGGTAAATCTCCTCTTTATCTTACTTTGCCTAAACCACCAGCTTAAAACCACAACCAGCTGACTGTAATCCAACTACAGACAACAGCTTGGGTAAGGAATTACACCTTTAGATTTCTAATGCTTCAAGACCTTCTTCATGTATGCAAATACATAAAGCTATTCAGAGGATGAGTAATCTAAACTGAGCATTAATAAAGAATCATGGAAAAAAGGAAAAATCCATCTTTAAGAAGAAAGACAATGCTTTGTACATAAATGCCACTAAATAAAAATTATGTTAGTCAGATGAGGAAATTAGTTCTAAAAAAACTGTGATGAAAATTAATAAATAAATAAAAATAAATAAAAAAGGCAGAGTAAAATTTTTGAACTCTTTTTCATTATTACGTTGATTTGGTTGGGCTATGTGTAGTTTTTAATGTTTTGATTACTAAATGTAAATAAAATAGTACCATTCTACTCTGATAACATGCTGAAAACAAATGTAAGTTGGTCTGACTGCTCTGGCCGGATTTACTAAATCAATTTTGTGTATACATAAATTAGTTTTTTCTTAAGTTAACTTATGCAAACTCTTTTGTATGATTTGACTATTAAAAGTTTCCTTATATGACGCCATCGACATTATAACTGTCCTTTTAAGTAAAAGTTGCTTTTTCTGACTTCCTTTTTCATTTTGACAGTAAAAAAAAAGTGTTGCTTCAGAGCAGATCTTTGGCAAAAGAAAAGACAAGGAGCAGAGATAAGCTGCCTTGCATGGTGAGATTTGCTCTGGCATGACATACAGCCATATGAGCTAGTCTTACATGTGCACAACAGGAAGCCAGAGATGAGTTCGCTGCACCAAACACCAACAGTCCCAAACACATTTAAACACAAAAGCAGAAAAAACTGTGAAACTAGGACCAAGAATAAGATCAGAGCACACTTGCAGCCACATAGTTGCTCTATAATCCTATTGATTGACAGGTAAAATCCCGTACAGGTCCAATGATAACAATAACCCAAAAGATGATTTATCTCTTGACTACAGCAGCGATTTAATCTCGTGCGTCAAAAGGTTGTGACAAACACGTATGGATCAGTGTAAAGATGACGATCTGACTCACCGAGTGGTTTACTCCCCACATAAGCACGCTGAGCAGGGGATCGCTGGCACGAAAGAGCTTCACTTTCTGAGCAACAAAGTGCTTTTTCTTTGTCTTCGTCTTACTCGCAATAGATGCGGCGATGCTGCTGGCTGAAGCCATGTTGAAGCACAATGGCTGGGTATTGCAGTTGAGCGTGCTGGCAGTGTCTTCTCCTAAAGCTGGCACGGCGGCCAAGAGCTCACGATTCAGCAATATCAATATTACTCATTTAATCAGCTTGCAAGCCAAAGTGGTCGAAGCCGCTCCTTCTTCAAGCCCCTCACAAAATGTATTTAAAAATACGGTATAAGTTGGAGAACTCCGAATGTGACTAAATATAAATTCATCTATAAGTTATCCCAGCCCACATCGTCGCTCTTCCTTCCTTGACTGGTCTGGAGCGCTCCGCACCCCTGCAAGTCAAGCTAACACTGAACTGGCATTAGCAAAACCGATTATCCTGCCGCTAGCTAGCTAGCTAGCTAGATATATTTCCTTAAACTAAGAAACACTAACAGAAAGGTAGAAAGTCATGTCCTGGTATTAAACAAACAAAAAAACCTATCAGGTCTCAAGACAGCTTAGCAAGACGAGACATAAATTATACGAAACGCCTATCTGCCAGCTAAGCTAGCACTAGCCCCACCGACCTTCGTTCATCAAATAACGGCACTGAGCAAGGCTCGACTCTGCCAGCTCTGCCCGCGAGCCACCGCTGCTCTGCAAGCTAACTAAAACTACTAGCCAGCTGCTAGCTACTAGCATGCAGCCCAGTCCTCCTCCTTCTCCTCCTACGCGTTTGTGGTCAAGTCCGTAGAGATGACAGAGGTGGTATCCTGAAAATGTTCTTGTGCCGTTTGAGGAGAGGGACGGGAGGAGGGGGGAAGATGAACGAAGGACGAGATAACGTCAGCGGATGGTCAACTCTCCTTCTGCGGCATTGATGTTCATGTGTGGGGCTGTCAAGTGACAGCTCAACCGATGGGGAGTGACAGCAGGAGCTTTGCAGTATGGAGCTCTGATTCGCTGGAGTCGTCCCCCCCGCCCATTGTACTCGCCCCATCCTTCTGCCATCGGACCCTTAAATCACTTGACTTGGCTTTTACTATAGCAATTTGTTTTTATTTTCTATTTTTTTTCCAGCATTGTGAAACGTATTAAAGTCCCAATCCAATCCTTGCTTAGATCATTTGGAATCGTTTTAAGGGGGGAAAAAGGATGTGTTGTCTAAAGTTGTATGAATGAACTGTATGAACTCCTTCCAGATAGCTTACAGTCCGTCACAACTCCAACCTAACATTACACGTGCAACAAAAATGGCGAGCAATATTGGAGCTTGTGTACAAGTGAATCCATCAGAATGGAGCGGAGCAGAGCAGTGCTTGCCGTAGTAGCGCTGACGTCACGGCAGTCTGCGCCTTATTCACAATGACTTGAAAGAGGAAATACTCAGAAATGTAATTACATTTTCTTTTTCTATGACCTGCATCATGAGAAGAACCTTACGAGACCATGTTAAAACACCCGAAACACAATTTTCATTGGAGCAGTCATTTAAGTTTAAAAATCCAACTAGTGTTTTTTTTTTTTTTTAGTTATATCACCAGAACTCAGGCCTGACACCTTGTTTCGTCATGAGTCACAAGTGTGTGACTGACCACCTCTCAAATCAGCAGAGTTAATGTCTTTAGAGGTCATTTGGTTTTCTGGTGCACGCTGACATATTGCTGTGTCAGTAGCTCTCTGAAAGCAGGAGGCCTCGGAGTGCTGATGCTGTGTGGACCTTTTTGTTGAATGAGTCATTCCTCACTGTGACACATTTACAGCTTCATAGTGGGCCAATGTTTTTTAATGTAGTCTGCAAGTCCTTGTAATCTTGACATTTGCCCCATTTTTATGCAAGATAAGAGTTATGTAACTGTTTTGTTTTTTTTCTTTTGATTCACTAGTTTTTCTTAGTAAGATATGTGCCCTCTTGCATTAAGGAGACTTTCTGTGTTTACTGTCTCCCTCTGTTGTTAGGAGACAGGTACAAGGTTTCTTTAAACTTTCTCAGGCCCCTCAGTCAAATCCAGTGGTCTGTAACCTTCAACAGTGAAAAAGGGACATTTTGGGATGATTTCTCAAAACCCGGTTAAGACTTACTTGACCCTTTGGAAAAATACAGCTCCGCTTTGTATTTATTCAACTTTTATGCTAAATATAAATGGACTATGGTTTCTTTGTCAGAAATAAAAACATATATTTTTTTCTAAATATGAAATGAAATAGGCATCCTGTGCAAAATAACATCATCCTGCTGCAGCAAAGGAAATCCACGGACCACTTTCAAACAATGCTCGTCAAAAAAACGCATTTTACTGGGTCATACCATGATTCCATCGTGTTGCGCAATCATCATTTTCCTCATTTACTACTGCTTTACACCTGAATATAAACAGGACTTCAATGGTCTATTAAAAAAACAAGTAAAACAAATGCATATTCACTTTATATGCATTAAGTGAATAAATATAGTGAAAATGAATTATAACTTTTTTTTTTCCTTTTGTGCTGATTCATAGTTTAAAATTAAACATTAAAAGTATTTTATTGATTT
Organism: Oryzias celebensis; assembly: GCA_014656515.1. Taxonomy (NCBI): domain Eukaryota; kingdom Metazoa; phylum Chordata; class Actinopteri; order Beloniformes; family Adrianichthyidae; genus Oryzias; species Oryzias celebensis. The sequence goes on from BNCR01000012.1 coordinate 35,902,517, forward strand.
AAAAAAACTCTATTTGAAGCAAGAATCCTCAATTAAATTAATAGAATGTACTTGATATGAGGCATTTTTGGAGGAATACCTGTGTTTGTTTCATGCTACAGAACAAATGGGAGCATTGTTTTCTAAATTCATTATCTGATGCGTTCCAGGCTAGTGTAGAATTAATTTATTATACACCTACACTTTCAAATTTATGGCATGGTCTAAGTTTTTTTTTTTTTTTTTTACATTTGCAATTGTAGAGTCCTAGATAGCTTTTGCAAACACATCTATTTGTTAGGCTGCGGCTGCCTTCAGTTTCTTCCTGGCTTGCAAATACATCTTTTGGCACTTGGGTACACAGTCACAACAGCACCATAAAATCCACCCTGACATGCAAGTGACCCTGACATCTCTGTGTTTCAGGTGTTACACTTTCTCCGGAACAATTTATGAGCAAAGGGAGGTCGGTGCTGAGAGAAACTGTGGCCCAGTCATAGTCTTCCAGTGCAACCGGCTAAAGATAGAAGGAGCACCCTGTCAATGCTTTACCTTCAGTGCACCAATAAAGTTGTTTTTTTTTTAACTCACAATTATACTCATGTAAAAAGGGGCCATTTAACGATTGGCCAAACGAACTAATAATAAAAAATATTTTTTTTCAGTCATTTCTACATTTTATTTTTTTTTTTTGTCTATAAAATACTAAAAAAATAAAGTTTTAATATCTCTAAACACACATTTTTGTTGTTTTGTTACATTTTGGCAAAATCCCATCCATTTGTTTTTGATTGTGCCTGGACAGGATTACAGGGTGGCTGGAGCCTATCCAGCAACTATTGGGTGGGGTGGGGGGGTTGTTACAACCTGGACAGTTAGCGAATACCCAAACAAACTCACATTTAAAGAGCCATTTAGAGTCACTAATTAAACTAAGAAGCATGATTTTGGACTGTGGAACGATTCAGCTGCAGTGAAAAAAACTCACATGCATGAAGACACAGAAAAGACCCAGCCAGGATTCAAACTATAGAGCCTTCTTGCTGTGCTGTGAAAATGCTAATTACACCATGCAGCCCCTGTAGCAAAGTATTTTAATACAAAAAATTATGAGATTTTAATAAAAACATTTGCAACTATTTTGCTAAATACAAATATTTCATCACCTTCGTATCTTCTCCACACAAATCCTTCTCATATTTGTCAGATTCTTTTTCTAAATTTGTCTTGCCAGTTCCTAGAATTTGCCAATTTAACATGAACAGATGACAAACTTGACAGGGAAAAAAATCACAAAAATTATTTATAAGGAAAGAAATGCTTTTCAAGTGTCAGAAATGACCAGCAGATGGGAGTACAGGACAAAAAAACAATTACTGTTTTTGCAGCCAAATTTCAGAAGATTTCTTTTTTCTAATTTTTAATATTGGTGCATCTTTTGTCTTTATTTATTTCCATTGTTAAATGAAGTTGCAAATGAGTCCGTGAATAGTGTGATCAGTCGCAGCAGGTTGGCCGTGATTAGCCTGCTTAACTTTAGCTTATCTGTTAAATACAGCCAGTCTGAGCATTTGGCCTCAGCTGACCTTATGCTAGAAAGGGTTTTTATCGGTCGCTGGTTGTAAAGAACTCCAGGGAGGTATGTGAGAATAACATCATGATTACTTTATAAGTACGCTGTGAATGCTTATTGAGCATTTTGGGGTAAAATATTGCAAGAAATGGTAAAATCTTGGGCCGTACCAGAATTATTACTCTATGGTTAAACTTGGAGCTTAAAAGTTTAGTGTGTCTCCTTTTTCTTAGGTTGGAATAGGAAACTGTTTACAACTTTTATTTTCCAGTTTAGTCATGTATTTTGTAGGTTTCAATCAAAAAATACAAATAACAATGTTTAGATGTGGTTCAGAATAAGCTAAGGAACAGATTTACAGCTTTGATTTCAAAGAAAACAAATGGTGAAAGTCCAGATTTTTAACATTTGAAGTAAGCATTTTGAGACCTCATCGGTCACCTGGGGTTTGCTCTACAAGGAACTGTCTATGCAGTCCAAGAAAGACTTTCTAAATAAAGATTTGTCTAAATGTAGGCCGATATTTTCCTGTTATAAAGAGAAACCTGCAATGGTTTAGTCAGTGTCTAGAATTTCTGACTTCTTCCTAAATGTTTAGAATTAAAATTCAAAGTTTAAAATAAAGGTCTTTTTCCTTTATGTAACTGTTTATAATCCTGTTATGATTGTGTTTTTTTAATTATTGTTTCAAGTGGTTACAAAGCTGTTTGTTTGTGGAAGCGTTTGTTTTCTTCTCCTCATCTTTTTCTCCTCCTTCATGTGCCCCATTAATGCAGCGTCACTGAGCGACACCCCTTTTTATGCCAGCAACACACTCAGACCTCAGGCTTTGAGACGTTTGAGCTAAACATTTAGAATTGCACAAACAACAAATGCGCACAAAAATACAGTGCATTCACAAAATGGTATTCCAAAACAAATAAACTCACATTTTACATCCCCTAAAGAACTCACATTCATTTAGTCAAGACTTTCCTGCAAAGGACCTCAGAGCCCCTTGAGGGTACCTCAAATAAACCCATTTCCCCTTTTCTTTTTTTTCAGCATGAATTTACATACCAGTTCACTACATGTCATGCATGCTAAAACAGTGGTTACACAATGAATGAATAATCCAAAAATTTGTATTTTTGAACGTTTCTGCATTAAGATTTTGGTTAACACTTTCTTTAGCTTTTCAATAAATTCTTAATACTAATTCTTATTTTCTCATATTCTGTGGAGATATACATAATAGATTTTAAAAAGCAGCGATATGCCTTTGAAGAAAAGGTGAGTGGAGATTTTATAGGAAAAGAGGACAAGAAGAGTTCCTTGAATGCACAACCTTATACACTATGTTTATATAAGTTTATAAACTAAACTGTAATTGACTTTTCAGAAAAGGAAGAAAGAAAATGTATCAAGGGAAGGTCCAGCTTCAAAAGACCACCACAGACTTGCACTGTTGATGCCCATTGTTAGTGAAGGAGACTAATAACCCCCCGCAACACACACGCAGACTGAATGTTGTGAAAGAGCATATAGTGCCCTGGCCAGGGGGCAGATCAATGCAGCGTAGCGCACAGCCAATCTACAGGAACTCCAGGGGAAAAGTGGTTGTTTGTCTCATGGACGATTTCTTCACATTTCCTGAAAGGAAAAGCTGGAAACAAAACTCAATACATCAATAAAAATATTACAACTCACCTTTTAGTTTCAGTATTTGAACGTTTTATTTGGTTTTTTTCCCATCATTTTTTGAACCAAATCCATGAAACATTCAAAACGACTAAATACAATAATCAAATGAATCCCATTACTCTACGGTGTAGTGAATTCTTCCTCTCCGGACAACTATTGGATCTCTGCACTGTGAATTGACATTTTTAATTAACTTTTCCTGCAGCACTTTTGAATCACAGTCCAAAACTCCCTCCAAACGTAGTATTTTCTAACAATTAGTGGTAATTTACAAACTAAAGATGTTCTTTGAATGGTTGTTTTCGAATAACCATCTTTGTTGTTTATCTTGGTGCGCTCTCATTTCAATTTACGCACAGCCTTCCTGTGACTTCCTCCTGATAAAGCAGCTTCACACTCATGACATGCTGCTCTTTGCACATTTTGCAGCAATAAAAAAGGCAACGCCTTCGACCCGCATAGCAGCAAGTGTGATTTTTGACCCGGAGGACCGGCGCGGACTCGCCGCAGCATGAGCAATCCCGACGCAGCGGGAGCGCACAGCTCCACAGCCATTGGTGCCGCACTTGACTCCGGACACACACAGTAAACATGTCTCGTTTCATCGGCCGTCTCCTCGCCGCTGTTTCCCGACACGCTGGAGTCCGATCTGCCGTGACACCGAGGAGGACTCCTCCGTGCGTGCGCGCTGTGTGCACGTCTCCAGGTACTGCTGAATCTGCACTGTTCTTGTTCTGTGCATGTCCCACGAGCTGCCTCATAGTGCTACCCTTAAAATGTCAGTTCTTCAGTTTTATCTGAAGTTCCTTCTTTTCCAGAGGTGGAGATTGTCTCATTTTCTTGAAACAATCAAACAACAACAAATCAATTGGTTTTCCATGTACCTCAAATGCAACTCAAATCAAGTCTGTCAAACCTGCAGCTCTATGTGTCAGTTTCCATAGGAACTGGTGATTGTTCTGTCAGACTCAAGGTGACCTCTGCTTTGTGCAGCTTTGGAGTCTCTCACACGGTACAGTCAGACTACAGACTGGAAGGAGAAACTGACCCCGGAGCAGTATGTAGTAACCAGAGAAAAAGGAACTGAAGACGTGAGTAAAAGAAAAGGCTACTACTGTCTCACAACATCACCTGTTAGTTTCACTCCACTTTTAAACTTTTAGAATGTTGCGAATGATAATTGGCGTATAATGCTATAGTGCTTTACTACCTTCTCAAGGCACGTTCAGCCCACGTCAACTTGTGTTCAAGCAGCCACTTTCAATGAAAAGTTAGTGTAGACGCACATCAGCCCCAAATTTTGGGCTTCCGTGTCCAGAACTCCCACATTCCTTCATCACTAAGCACATTTTTAGTCAGTCACAGTCCCGTTCACCCATACACACACATTCACACACTGATTGTGGCTCAGCTGCCAAACATTTACATCAACCACAAAAGAGCAGTGTGGGGTTTAGTGTATCTTAAGTCTTGACAAATTAAAGACTTTGAAAACGCTTCACAGGAGCTCACATGCCTTCTCCTTATTTGTCGTTTGTCTTTGTTTTCCAGCCTTTTAGTGGCATCTACCTCAACCATTACGAAGTGGGCATGTACCACTGTGTCTGCTGTGATGTTCCACTTTTCAGGTTCCTCAAAAAAAAAATCCCTGAATACATCGTCCAGAAAGTTCTTAAGTAGATTCTGATTGTGGAGATCTCACTTCCTAATGTTTAACTCTACAGTTCAGAGGCAAAATATGACTCGGGGACCGGCTGGCCTGCATTCAAAGAGGCTCATGGGACATGGGAGCGGGATGAAAGCCATGCCTCCATCACCCGTCGCCCCGACAACAGCCTTGGCAGCGCTGGGACAGAAGTTCTGTGTAAAAATGTGAGTTGATAGTCATTTAGCTGCACGATTGTTTAAATTGTTTTGTGGTTTTTGATTGGTTTTTGAGTGTTTGTTACAGTGTGATGCCCACCTTGGCCATGTCTTTGATGACGGACCGGACCCCACAGGTCAGCGGTTCTGCATCAACAGTGTGGCTCTGACATTTAAACCCAGAGAAAACGGCGTACCGGACCCGGACGGGCAGAAGTGATGGACTTGACGTGGTCCTTTTAGTGTTTAACCAGAGTGTTGATACAACAATGAGACCTAAGCACTGCTAGAAATAAACACAGGTCGACTATCTGAACTTTTACTTTTGTTGAATGTAAAAGAAGTTCTATGTTTGCCAAGAAATGTGGGTTTAAAAACAAATTAGCGAATGAAATACGAAAGAATGAAAGAGTACCTTTTCCTAACTAATTGTTGTTTTTCGTAAATTACAATGTAAGATGAAACATTTTTATGAATACATCTACAGACTAGCTATTTCTTTACAAGACACACATTGTTACAGTGTTTCTGATAATAATTAAATTCTCTGGTTTTCTTGTTTCACTGCAAATGCAGTCAAATCAAATTACTGAGAGCTTTTTTAAATTTGTGTTTTTTAAAATAAATTTTAAAGGAAAAAGTGCAATTACAAAGTATTCAGTGCAAATGAAAGAAATACACGTGGCAGCGTTCCGGAATTGCCTCATATTTGCGGAAAATCAGGTTAAAATTTAACTGCCTGCACCGTCATTTGTTTATGCTGTTTCTCATCTGCCCTTTGTCTGCACTGCCTCTGGAACTACGTTGGAAGCTGGAAAAAGCAGATAAGGGGCAGAAAGAGACAGAGAAAGGCAGAAAGAAGGAGAAAAGAGTTTGGGAAAACAGGGAATCCAACAAAAAGGCAACCACTGCTGCTGTCTGTAGAATGGCGAAGATCAGTTGTTGCACGCTGGCACTGGTGATGCTGATGTGCTCCAGTCTCTGGAGTCCTGCTGAGACAGTAGGAGGAGCCAAGAGTCGACCTCGACCTCAAAGACGACCTAAGAAGCCGAAGGTCAACCCGGTTGACAACAACCCACCTGCTCCGAATATTGATATACAACAGGTAACAGACAGCAGAGGGGAGCCCTCAAACCTTGCAGTCAGTAAAGCCAGAAAAAGTGTAAAATGTAAAACCATATTGCAATGATTTTCAAAGATTTAAAATAAAAACGGTCTGTAGTTTTTTCAAATAGGACATTTGATTACTGTTTTAAGGGATATATATATATATATATATATATATATATATATATATATATATTTATGTGTTTTTAAAAAGGGGGAGTTATTTATTGAGCAGCATGTTGGGTTTGGTCACATCAACTGGTAAAGCTTCAGAATATAGTTCAGTGAAAAGTGATCGTTTGTTGAATTGTGGTGAGTTAGCTTGAGGTTGCAGTACAGATGAAAACCCTTTTTTTATTTAAGATTCAATTTTACAAAGTAATTTTTATTTACTGGTGTTCAGACTCAATAAAAGCAGTTATTGCAGCCAAACATGTTTGGATGAAACTTTTTGATTGCTGTCTTTTGAAAGAGGTCAGAGCAGCAGGCTGTTGCGTCACATTAAAAAGTTTGGCTGACCTTTGCTGAACTTTGCTCATTGACCTTGTTTCTGATTCTCACTGCTTTGTAAACAATCTGTCGAACTCTCAAGTGGGAACAGAAGAATGAAAAGTAAAATACATCCCAAAGGGGTGATAGTAACGCACATAAAAAGCTGTTTAGAACTGTCCAGAGAAGCACCCCAACACCTTCCACGCTGTCGAGGTTTTCTGAGAGTTCAGTGTTTGGAAATTAATTCTCTTTTAAGGTCATATTTTACTTATGAAAAAAAAAAATCTTTAGAGTTTTTATATCTTATCTGCAAAGTTATGAGCTATTGTTATTGATCATTGTGTGGGCTGTGTTAGCTTGAGTCACTGTTTCAATATTGTGTTGAGAAACTGGAGCAAACAAATCATAACTGGATATTTCAAGCTGGGAATTGGGTTTAAATATTGCTAAAGTGTTGCTGAAAAATAGATAATAAAAAATGAACACTAAATCTGAAAGATTTCTGCGCCCTTTAAAGTACTTCTCCCACAATCTAGTGATCTATTGTAAAAACATTCCCAGTGGTCTTTTAATTATAATTAAACCAGTTTAAGCCAAAATAATATAAAAAACTTGTTTTGTTTTCTAGGACAGTTTCTACAGAGCTACATTAGCTCATTAGAAATTCGCCTCTGAGTTGTGGGCAGGACTGTTTGCGCAGAGTAAGCCAACACCCATATCCCGTCATCTTTCTGTCCACACGCTCTCTTGCTAGCTTAGAGCCCCTTACAACCAAACTATCCAGCCGTACAGTTTTGAGCCAGATGTCAGCTTAGAGGAGGAAAACATAGACGCACATGGATCTATTTGTTTACAAGTGGATGCATCAGAATGGAGTGGAGCAGGGAGCTTGTGGCCCACCCATTTTATCTTCTAAGTCACTGGTACAAGCTTTTTACGACATAATTTTTTTCGTCTAATCCCGATTCACCGTGATGTCAATAAAGAAACACTCAACACTAAATTTTGATCTTGACTTTCTTAATTTATGTTATCTATAATGAGAAAAATAGCCCAAGAACATGTTAAAAACACCAAAAACACAATTTTTGACAGTTTGTTGGAGTCGGAGTAAGAGAGTTTAATAAACCATAGGAGGTCAATTTAATTATAAACCAAAGAGGATCTTGTGCTCCACTGTAGATTTTAATGAAGTGTTTAAAGTAATGATTTTGAGTAGAACTAAGTGGAAAAGGGTTTTGGTTTTCATCCTTGCACCAAACAAAAATAAAAGCTTTTTTTTCAGTGTTTATGATCCTGTTTTGCAGATGACAGGAACTTGGTATCTCCTCATTGCTTCCTCCAAATGCCCCTACCTGCTAAAGCATGGAACCAAGGTGGAGCCAACTGTCATGAACCTCATGCGCTCCTCCACCTCAGACCAAATCCTGTCTGTCAGCACTAAAACACGACAGTAAGTACTCCTGAAAAAACAAACAAACAAAAAATCCTGAGAACATGCTGCAGTTCTTTTATCTGCCGCTGGAGGGAGGCATATCTCCTAGGAGTTTTCACGAATCATAACAACAGACACGAACAGAGAAAGGACGGCCACGTCTGTCAGCATCCTCCTTCATATTCTTTAAATTCTGTGCTTAACATGATCTCTGAACATAAATATTGATGCATGGACAGTAATTTCTCTGGTGGTGATCATTTTGCTATTAGGAAGCAGATATGCTCCTTGATGTTTAAAAAGACTAAAGAAAATAAAAGAAGCTCTTGTTCTTAGTAACCATCAGTGTTGGGAGATAAAACAAGAGTACCATCTGTCTCCAGTTGGGGGACGATTGACACTCAAAGGTCAGTTTTTGTTTTTTTTCTAAAGGCTTTTTACTTAATAACACTGCAAACCCATGGAATGAAACTCTTGTTCTTGCCAGGAGCCCATCCTGAACTGAACACTGAAATAGTGATCGGGGAGACAGACTACACCTCCTACGCTGTCATATACTTCCACAAACTAGGCCAGGTCACAGTAAAGCTGTACAGTGAGTTTATCCGCCGTTTGAACATTTCTGCATGACCATCAGGCTTTCTTGACCATCAGAAACTTTGTCATTCAAGTGCAGTAAACAGTCCAAATTGAAATCCTCTTTGCCTTGTCTGTTTGACTGTGAACAGGCAGGTCTGTGGAAACCCTCTCAGAGCCCATGCTGACCAAATTTGAGCAGCTCTCTGAAAAGCAGGGATTTGGTCTGGCTTATCATTTTTCTTTTCCCGGTTACAGTAGGTTTGAGTTCAAATACAATCCATCCTTTAAAAGCATTTCATGTGGAAAGGTTGTGTTTGTACTGATGCTACTAATTCCCCTGCAGGTCACTGTGGTGTTGTGGACCCAGACCACGTTATCAGTAAGATGTGGTCTTTTTCTCAAGAATAACCAGTATACTGATCTTATTTTGATTTAAAAACCCATTCCGATTTTTAAAAAATGTGTTTTTGATATTTTTAACATGTTCTTGGGGCATTTTTCAGATAATTTAAAGAAAATTGAGTTTAAAATGGCATTTCTGAGTATTTCTTTAATCAAGTTGTTGTTCAAGCTTGTAGTTGTGACATAGAAGCTACAATCGGCAGGCAATGAGTTCTCGCTTAAAGACGGCAAGACCCATGTCCGTCTTTGTTTTCCTCATCTGAGCAGCTGGCTCTAAACTGTACGGCTGGATAGCTCAAATATTGTTCGCCATTTTTGTAACACTGGTAATGTTAGGTTGGGGTTGTGAGAGGCTGTAAGCCAGCAGAGCCAACAGATAGATGATAGGAAGTGGGGTCAGGCTTACTCCACGCCAACAGTTCTGCTCACAATTCAGAGGTGAATTAATAACAAATGACTGCCGCTCTGCAGAAACTATGTCCTAGAAAATGACACAGATTTTTTTTCTTTAAATTTAGGCTAAAAACGACATAATTATAATTAAAAGACCACTGGGAACGGTTTCAAACTAGACCCAAAGGTGACCGGAGTGTTTTTTTTTAATTTGCAATGGTAAAGAGCGTCAATTTTTACCTTAAAATGTATTTCCAAAATTGTCCATCTTTGCTGTTGTGAGGAATTAACTGAATAACCAGTGAACATAGTTTTTGCAAAAAAAAATTCCATTAGTGCCTGATGTCATGCACATGATAGCATCTATTGAGGAGCCATCACAATACAATAGTTAATCAGCACAAGTTAAAAAAAACTGTTGTCCAACTTTAAATTAACAAAGGATTGATAAGGTTAAATAATCTGGAGGACAAAAGGATTGATGGAATCAGCGTTGGTGGGAGGAGCCTGTTTTGATTAACTCATATAATGACTTGGAAAACAAGTGTTACCAAAGGCATGCCATGATTGCTTTGGTGTCAAGCTGTGTTTTAGCATTTTGGGAAGATGTAGGACCTCAAGTTGCAGAGAAACTGTTTTGAAGGCATCAAAATGCATCTTAAATTCTATTTCCAGGAGTGGTTTTACATGTACAGACTCGATGTTTTCTGTTATTTTAGTTTCTATTTTGTGTCTGCATTGTGGATAGAAACATTTTTACATAATGTCTGTAAAACACTATTTAGTAAGTATTTGAGGGTAACCATCCTATCTTTCATGTAACTTGAATAAGGATTTTACTTTTAATTGTTAGTTTTAGCCCTGATACAGTTTTTTCATTCAATTCTATGTAAATAAATACTTCAAATTTAAAAATCAAACCCCAAACCTGTTATTTATCTCTTAATAAAAAAACTTACACACAATTCTGGCTTCATTTTATAGCAAGTCATATCATGCCTGAATCTTGTTTTATGACAAGAAAAGTGAAGGCTCCCCAAAAAAGGTTTCACGTTTGGTCTCGCAAGTCGTGTGTTATTACAAGTCAGCTTATATAACAAAAAGTTTACGAAACTTTGACAACAACATGTGATCCAACCTCCTTTTCCTGCTCGCAACATCTGCAAAAACCGCAGTGCGATCCTAACAGCTCCTTCCTTGTTTTACAGATTGCATCCCAACATGCTGAAGAAGACGGACTCCTCCATGGATCTTCTAGAAATAGAGTGTAAACAAATAAGGAGATACATGTCCTAATGTGTGAAAAATAAAGTTGAAAAGATAAATGTATCAACTTGAAGGAACTGACATCATCAGGTTCTAAATATTTCTCATTTAAGCAGATTTGTTACATAAAAAATGATGTGGTGTTGGAGCTGCAGATAATCAACCCCAGATGTGATCAGGCTTTCAAGGAATTTGTTATAAAATGTAGTTACCAAAGCTACACTCAGCTCCACCTCGCACTTCTTTGAGTGTGTGTGCACATGCATGCTTGTGTGTGTGTTTGTTGCATAACCTACTGATTACAAGTCAGAGCGTGTCTTTCTTTCTCACAAAGACTGATCAGATTTAGCACAGTTACCAAAATGAACAACTGAGTCACAATTTAAGTGCTTCAGCAAATAAACAAGGTTTTTAAATATTCCTGACTGTCGTGTTGCTTCAGATTATCTTTATAGGAAAAACTCTTCCATCCTGGGAGTTTCTGTGAGCACACATAGTTCGTAGGATTTTAAATGTAGGTGCAAAGGCTTTTTGTTCTTTTTTTTTGTTTGTTTGTGCAGAACTTTTGCCTTTTTAACCAAAAAGCTGTCATGAAAGTTTAATTATCCCTCAGTTTCTCTAAAGAAAAATTTAGATAAGTAAGGAGGGGGGGTCGTGAAAGAAGTCCATTCTTCCCTCCTCACCTTTCCCTACGCCATCCACACGTGCCAGTTGTGTAAGAGAAGTGATTTGCATTCCTTTGGGAAAGATCCGGAGGTTTGAATAGGCCAGAAAACAGAGGAGGAGACAGGAGGAGGAGGAATCCCAACGATATAAAAGGACTCTGCTCCCTGTAGCCCCTTACTCTGCCTTGACACTCACAATCGTGCTCTGAAAGACGACGCAGGAAAAGCCATGAGGAACACACTGCTGCAGGTTCTGGCTGCGCTGGCATGCGCTCTGGTTGCATGTGCAGAAGTCATGCCTGTAAAAGATTTCAGCCTGGAGAAGGTAGGAAAGATACCCAGAAAAATTAAATAAATAGAATCAAAATATATTTCTTTGGTTGCTTAGTATTCTAATGTAATCAGAGGTGAGAAAGCGAGAATCTTCCTCATCTCTGCTCTGTCATCCTCTCAGATTGCAGGGAAGTGGTACATGATTGGCTTTGCCACCAACGCTCAGTGGTTCATCAATCACAAAGATTCAATGAAGATGGGAACTGCTGTGTTTGTGCCAACTGAAGGAGGAGACCTGGATTTGTCTTATGCCAATCTGAAGTAAGATGCCAACATCTAAAACTGCTTTCCCATAGATAAGTGACAGTTCAGTCCCCACAATAGTTCTCTGTTTTGTGTGTGTTTTTTTCTCAGTGCTGATGGGAGCTGCTGGAGAATGACTCACCTGGCCAAGAAAACCGACACTGCTGGACGCTTCACCTTCCACAGCCAGGGTAAGTGTGAGCTGCAAAAGCACGCAGGAAAGAAATAAAAAAAGAAAAAAAGGAAATGAAATGTATGTTTTCACTCCCTTTTTTTTTCTTAGCTTGGAACAATGACAACGACATGCGTTTTGTGGATGTTGTGTATGACGACTACGCTGTGGTTCACACCATCAAGACCAAAGAGGGGACATCAGAGGTCCTCAACAAGCTTTACAGTGAGTTCAAGATATATGTATATATTTATGTAAATATAATAAATACTTTTAGGAAAAATCGTTTATGAATGAATGCTGATTGTTTGCAGGTCGCACTCCTGAGGCCAGTGAAATCCTGCAGCAGAAGTTCACTCAGTTCTCTCTGGACACTGGCATCTTGGCGGACAACATTGCCATCCTCCCAAAGAATGGTATGCTTTCCCGCCCGCACTCATGTTAAAGCTGCTTTAAGCTTAGGTGTTTTGGTCATTTTATTTCATTTCTTCTTCTTTTTGTCTTTACAGAGGAATGTCCTGAAGCCTAGAGGATGGTATGCATCTTTCTTTCCAGAGAAGTCCCCTCACTGTGATGTTTGCTGCTTCACCGAGCTCCTCACAAATCCTGAACACAAACTGATCACTATTGCAAACCAAAGACTTTGATTTCAGATGACTTTTTCTCCTCAGCTCAGTGAAACCACATAGAAGCAATATACAACACGGAAAAGAACACGTGACTCTTTCTTTTTTATAACTGCTCAATTACTTTTGTGGAGTTTTCGTTCTTTGATTAAATCATCTAAAAAAATAAAATGATTAAATACATGTTTTTGAGTATTCTGTTCCTTTATTTACCATTAATCTACAATCTAAAGAGGACGCTGAATTTGAAGTGTGAAAATATTTTTATGCAAAATCAAGGTTTAATTTTGTCTGTGGATTATAAAATAAAGTGTAAACTTGTTAAAAATCTCTCTCTCTCTCTCTCTCTCTCTCTCTCTCTCTCTCTATATATATATATATGTCTTCTGTGTTTACGTTCAAGTTTTTGGTGACATTTTTAATCCACCAATAAACTTTAAAATAGGAATTTCTACAATTATTTTGATAATGAAATAAGATTGAAGATTAAAGCCTTATTTCACCCACTACTTTTTCTGAAAGTGTTTCAATATACTTTGAAGGAACCCAAACATTTTCTCATTAAAAAAATAAAATAGGTTTTAATACATTTACTAATTGCACAAAAGTATTTTTCAGTATTAGCTAAACGAAAATGTGTTTAGTCCCCAATTTTACTTGATGACATTGCATGTAGATGTCCTGTAGTTTATGGCCACAAGGGGGCAGCGTACGACCAAAAAACATGAAAATACAGAAAAAAGGGTTTCCTTTTCATTATGAATAAAAATAACATGAGTTTATACGACATTTCTTTGTAAATGATGCTAAAAGATGACAGATTATAGGGAAAAAGACATGTCTATAATTTAAAGGCAATACCGTAAACCTATACTTGGTTTGACCCTTTTTTTAAATGCAAATTTTTTGTAAACATGCAGGAAATAATGATAGAAGTAATGTGTTCAAGAGACAAACTTTATAGATCAAACACTCTTTATTGAACTCAGGAACGAAAAGGGGTTATGGTCAATGCGGATAATCCATTTTTATCAACGGTATGTTGAAACTACATTTCAAAGGTGTGTGGCTGTTCATGAGCCCAAACATTAGAAAAAAAGAAAAAAGAAATCAGGGCAACATGTTTGTCTAAACGGGTTTGATGTTAGACAGGGTGCATGGTCTTTGAGGCCTCATTAGAGGGCAGGCTGAGCTCAGCAGCTGCCCCAACATCTCGGATATGATTGGCGCTCCACCTCAAGGTGGCGATGACAACGATGGACGGAATCTCCTTGTGCTAAAGTGGGGGGGCTGTTTGACTAGACAGATACAAAAAAAAGTCACAGCAAAATCTAGAATTGGCAGCTGGTTTGAAAAGTAACACAATGTAAACATAAGGAGAATTGGAACATGACTGTTTATGTCAGACAGCAGTGCAACAGTGGAGCAGAAATAGAATTACGTGCCTCCACATTGTGGACACGCCCCTCTGGAAATGGACCAAGAGAAGTTGAGTCATGTCAGGTAAAACACAAGTGTTTTGCATCTGTGTGTGTGCGTCACAGAGGGCAGGAGGAAACATCCTGCTTGTTGTGCATCTCAGCTCTTTACCACCTTTCACCCCCAGTGGTTGAAGGGGGCGTCTGCTGCTTTTCCCCCAAACCGAGTATTCTGAATTGTTAAGTCAAGTTTGGATTGGTGTTCAGCAAAAAAAAAAAAAGCACCATTTTAGACAGGCAGCTAAAGAATACCTGAAAGGACTTCATGCAGCAGCAGTCAAGTTTCAGTTAAGCAGAGTGGGGCAAGGTGACATGATCTTCAAGGCACTGTGGATTTTTAAGCCAATTACTTTCACCTTGTCCCTTGTATGCTTAGGGTGTTTGCAGATCGTTTTTAGGTTCATGTTGCTTCAGGACCTCCAATGCATTGAAAAAAGAGCATCACCCACAGGGGCGGCCCTCCTCTGGCACTTGCTTTTCACCCACATTTGACATACACACACTGATGTACACCACAGATGCAAAAATCCAAACATGAAATGTTCAAAATCTGTCGTAAGACTTCCGTGTTTGGCAAAGAAACAAGTCAGAATAAATAAAGATTCTCTCCCGTTTTACCTAAAAATAAACAAAAAAAAAAACAGCTGCCATGATGAGCTAAAACGACCATGTAGTGTCACAGTTTCCCATCATTCCTTGAGAAACTCCTGCCTGTCCGTTAGGGAATCTCCCAAAAAAAATCCACTGTCAGGAG
Organism: Oryzias celebensis; assembly: GCA_014656515.1. Taxonomy (NCBI): domain Eukaryota; kingdom Metazoa; phylum Chordata; class Actinopteri; order Beloniformes; family Adrianichthyidae; genus Oryzias; species Oryzias celebensis. The sequence continues at coordinate 35,917,560 of BNCR01000012.1, forward strand.
ATCTAAACATAAAACTCTGTCACAAATTAACGCTATATTAGACAATTGTAATGAAGATATGACATTTTTCTTATAGACTCTAAATAAATCTTTAAAGAAAACAAAAACAGCAACACAAAATATTAAATATATACAAATAAACTTTTGGCATTGACAGTCATTTCTGCATTACCACAGTATAAGTGGTACGAATGAGTGTTAACAAAATGGTGCAATCATAGCTAAAAAAAAAAAAATGTTCGGCTTGTAGATTTGATCATTTTATATAATATTTTTGTTAAAATATAAAATCAAAATGCATTAGGGACTGGCAATAAATCTTTGCTATCACACCAACCAGCAAGTGTAATATTTTTGTCATGTACAGTATTCAAAGGACTTCTGAAAACTCCCAAGCACAATACAAAGAAGGGACAAGCTGGTTAGTATATACGAGTTACTAACAGCTGTGCTTTATTGAATAAGTGTCCCCTCCTTTTTCTATTATTCTGGATATAAAAAACAAAACAAACCAAAAAGAAAGAAAAAAAAATCTGTACACGAGTTTCCAACATTTCTTTTCTGTTGGGAGTTGGTTGTCCGACTGGCGATCTTTCTTTCCAGTGAGCGGTCTCCTGATTGTACCCCCTCCACATCTGACAAGCTAAGCAGCTTCCACTCTGCAGAGTCCCATCACTGCTTGTTAGATGAACCACTCCTTCTTTGATTCGTCGATGGTTTCCGGGTTGTCGGTACCGATGATGGCAGTGTCGGCCGATTCTGCGGCCGACTCGCCACTGCCCTTGGCCTCGTTGGTGTGGTAGGTGCCTTTATGGCGGAACATGTAGCGGATCAGGAACACCAGCGTACACAAGATGGTGAAGATCACCACTGCAATTATTCCTGCAGCACATGATGGACAAAATTTGCTTAATATTTTTATTGCATTTGCTAAACTCCGCCCTTCAGTTTTTGTTTTTGTGACTAAATCAGGTTAAAAGTGTGAAAAGTATTCGATACCTCCAATGATGGCAGAGTCTCTGTTGACTCCATCGGGAATGACTCTTTCTTCATTAAAGGGAAACTCTGCATCTAAAAGAAAGCAAGACAAAACAAATACATTTTCATTTCTGTTCATTTGATTTTTTGTAACATAAAAACATGAAAAAAATTGTTTAAGAGTGTTAATATAAAAGTTTTATTAAAGAGTTCCTTTTCATAAAATATCAAGGAACATGGTTATTGATTGATTGAAGACTTTTTTTGAAAGGAAGACAGATTCAGGGACCAGGACTTGAGTTGAAGTAAATTCTTCCACGCAGAGACGAGAGACTTGACCAGAGACTAAACCTCAAGAACTTGAGGTTCAGAACTTGTGAATCATTTTCATTTTTCTAAATCCTATTTTTCCTCCAACATCTCTGTTAGGTCTAGAAAAGATATCTTTACAATACTTTTATTGAGAATACAGAAATACTTGTAAGTAATGTCAGCAAAATAGTCACAGTATGTTTTAAAGCTTAAGATTTGGCTTGAAATTACAGCTAAAGTCTAGAAGTTTGACTTGGATTTGTCATAAAAGACTTCAAACTTGGCATAAACTTAAATCCAAGGACTTCAAATTTGACTGTTTATCATTCCCTGCTTTTAAAGCATAGACGATTTTTTTCTTCAGTAATTAAATAAAAGGTTGAGATGAAGGTAAGTGATGCCCCATAAACAAACAAACAAAACAGGAAATTGTTGTTTTGATCTCACATGATTCTTTTTCCTTCAGAAGCACAAATGCTTCTAAAGTCTGTCTGCACACGACCTAAATACACAAATACCGGGACGACATAATGATGGTCTCCCTGCTTGGTGCTTTTACTGAATGTATTACAGATGATTTTTCCAAGAAGGAAAAAAAACAGCAGAAAAATAAAATGATGGGGATAAAGATGCAGGAAACCATGGAGCAACTCATTAATGGTCTGTCAGCTGTGTGCACTCAATTAAACACACACACTGTCAATAAAGAGAAGCTGGGGAAACATTAATCCATCAGTTATCCGACACGAAGTGATGAATGTTGGGATTGATTGAACTAAACATTCGGTAAATGAAAGCAGTAGATACATTATTAAACAGACTGATTTTAAATCAATCATTTTTAAAATTTCTGAATCTGTTTCTGTCTTTTTTTGGTAAATGACAAACAAATGTAGCCCGCAGAAGAAATGAGTACACTTAAGTAGAAGTATATCAAGCATACTACAGATGATGAACGTGTAGTGTAGGAAGTATACTAACTGAATACGTCTCCAGACTGAATTGGAACATTTTAAGTTTTCAATAGATTTTAAAAGTAAACTTCCAGTTTACTGCCCCATGTTACTATATGTGTAGTACTACTTGTCTTTAATTTGTGATGTGTCTTTTGGATCCAATGTAGAGCTCTCTACATATTAAACTTCTAGGGGGTTCCAGATGCCAAAATGCTGCCCTCTGCATCACAAACCCCCCCAAACCTTTTGAAGATTTTTCTGCAGAATATACACACATTTCCTCCAGAAGTACTACTGACCAATCTACTGATTTAACCATCATATTCATAGGTCTGTATGAACATAATCTTTGATGCTGCTAAAAAGGTACAGAAACAATGAAGTGAGATTAATATAAAAATGTTTGAGATTTACTTTCAATCATAGCAACATTTAAATATAAATTAAATTGTGAAAGGATGAGAGTTTCTATAATAAAACAATTTATGATGACATTTCACCAGAGATAAATGCGAGTTCAAAACCTCTATATACATTTTAAGTATAAAGACTGTATAAACAAAAGCATATCTTTTCTTACACAATTATAATTAATGTCATGGAAGTGTTTGAAATAACAAAGCCTTTTTTTTATTATTCTTTCAACCGTTGTGCAGTAATAAATTACATGGAATAAAGGTCACAGAACTCTGTGGACTGTCTGTTATCCTGTTTGTGTTCGTTATGTATTTCTTATCACGGGTGAACAGTGAGGACGATGTTGGTACAAACTCTCACCTGTATTGTCCAGATGCCAGGGATCTGTTGCAGCAGACATTGGTGGGATGGTGAGAGGTGATGCCCCACAGTTGGACTCCACCAGTTTGCCCTGGTAGGACACAGATATGGGGGCTCCTGGTCGCGTGTCTTGCTGACCGGCTGTTGCAGCGGCTTGGGTTGCTGCTCTCAGTGCAGACTTGAGGGGGGCTGCTCTATTGAACTGCACCCGCGACAAACACCCGATAAAACCTGGAGTGTTGTAATGCTCGATGACGACTGGGTCTACAAATCCAGTTTCTGAGGAGACACAAAATAAAAAAAAAACAATTAGAAATTAAAAGTCATAAAATGACATCAATTTCTGCAGTTTGGCTAATTTTAATGCTTTGAATTTATAGATTGAAAGGAAATACTTTAATGCAAAGACTTTTGTGCATTAAAAAAACCAATATAAAATAAAACAATGCAGATTTTTTTCTCTTAGATCTTATTTTATGCAAAGTTTTTTAATGTAAGTAAACAAAAAACTGAATCTAATCCACGCAAAATGAAAAATACTCAACTTGATTTATAAAGCACTTGTAATGCAGCAGCAACTAAAACAATAAAAAATAACACAAAAATAACACCCTCCTGACCACTCACACCCAACAAAAGAGGAAGAAGAATAAAACTCAAAGTGTAAATAAAATAGAAACCAACAGAGATCCTGTCCTGATGATGACAAGAGGAAGTGATATTTTGGTGACATGCTATTGGGGAAATTCAATCTGTGTAAACAAAGTTTGATGTTATGCACACTAGTGCTGTTGTTTTCTGACATATTTGGACAAAAATAGTTTACTATGAATGTAAATATCACATGGCTAACTAGAATTGATTCATGGCCTGACTGGACCAATGCTTTAATAGTTCGGGTTAAGGAGGTTGCACTTGACATTTTTCAATTTACTTTATTAACCTGATATTTCACTTAAGGGGAGAATGGTAGATCTGCAACACAGGCGGGTAAATGATCTGCAATCAAAGCCAAACAAGAACTGTGGGCGCTAAGAGCGAACAGAGGAATATTTGACCGTTCAGCAATAGTGTGAATTTTAGAAGATAATGATCTTAAATCATAATTAACACAGCTTGTCTACAATAACATGTCATGACTTTAAAAAAAGTTTGAATGATGCTTTCCAACCATGACAAAAACCACCAAATGCCCAAAGATTTAATCCACAATATTTTCCACAAAGAATCATCTGCATTGGACATTAAGAGCTGCAAAAACCTGGAAGTCCCTCATGTCTGTGTGACTAAAGCCTTTTTGGTTTTTCATCTGCACCACACCCTAAAAGAGTCAACAGAAAGAAGAGAACTCTGTTGTTATCTGTGCATGCGCGAGCTTATTCACAAACTTATTCAATTATGGTGGATGATAGAAGTCTGGGCATCTGGACATGTTTTATAATTACATTCTGTCTCTTATTCCATTTTGTTTTGCTTAATCAATAATGAATCTATGAGTGTGTTTGTGAACGCTGGTGTATCATTGGTTTGGCTATAAAAGCACATTTTTTCCCAGTAAGTGAAAAAAAAAGTCTCAAAATCAATTCTATTGCAAACACATAATGCTTCTATATTTATTCCCTTGTAGGTGGGCAAACTCTGCTCAGCAGAAAAATCGGTCTCCTTGAAGTTGATTATGATTAACAGGTCTAGGTGAATAAGTATGCATGCAGTGGTGCGCAGCGGCAGAGCCACAAACATGCCGGCGATGGAGGGAAACATGGGCCTGATGGGATTACAGCAAACACAGTGAGCAGATTACTGATAACAGAAGATTTATGAGGCCAGAATATGAGTTTGTCTCCTTTTGTGTGCCCGAACACGTACTGATTTGCGTGAACAAGCTCCGTGTTGCGAATATGACAGGCTGCTTTGCATACAAAACAGACTTTATAGCTGATTGTTGGACAAATACTCCCCCCCGAAGACCTTTGATTAGCTCTAAATCTCTAGAGTCTGAGGTAAATGTAAAATATATAAAACATATATATATATGTAACAACTGGTTTGCTTGTACCTTTGTTGAACACTGCTGCATAAACCTCAACGAGGAATCCCGCTCCACCACAGCCAGATGCCACAAACCGAGGAAATGTCTCGTAATCTGTTTTATTACACACCCTGGTGGGAGTAGTGCCCAGACTAATCAATAAAACACCAGCAAATACAAAAAAAACCCAACAACTTCTCACTGTGCTATTGGAAAAACCCACAGACTTAACAATAAAACTGACTACAGCTTAAAACTTCATGCAAACCGTTTGTAATCATGCAAGACGGAGTGCACACGAACAGACAATGTGCCACTGGTGGGGAGACGCCACATGAATAATTCAAAATGGGGGTGCTGATGAGGAGAGAGCAGGCAGGGGTGTAGAGGTGATTGCATTAACTGGAAACATGGTAGAGACCTGGAAACAGGGGGGTGGGGGAGGGTGTGGCCATCCCCTCTGAGAGGAACAGCTGACAAGAGAAAAGGTGAGTGGAGGATGAAAGGGAAGGATTGGCAGAAGTGTCTATGGCGAGTGTTTGTGGAGAGGGAAAAGATCAAACTGTTTCCATGGCAACAAAATGGAAGTTGATGGGCTGGTTGAGGGAAAGAGAGAGGGGAAAAAAAAGGAGTTTGAGGTAATGAAAGTGAATCATTTGAGCTGCATGAAGTGAATATGAATCTGTCCACGCTGCTTTTTCTAAAAAGAGAGCAATTTTGTGGCATGCAGACCCAAACACATCGATCACCGTCTGGATGAAGAAAATGACTCAACAGAGGGTCACACACTGACCCCTCCGAGGCCCTGCCAGCTGACAAGCAGTTTTCACGCTTTCTCCTCTTGATGTTAAACTTATTCTCCAATGCAAAGGGTGAGTCCAACAGAAGCAAAACATGAACTAAAACTACTTTTGTTCTATTAGTCGGGACTTCTGTTGAGTCCTTTGAGAATTCAACAAAGCTAAATACATACAATCAATTGCATTAGCTAAAAAACAACCAAGAAAACAGCTAAAAAAAAAAAGAGGACAACTCACATATATAAACTATACTTATTCCCAGAACTATTTAAAAAATGAGGATAAAATGCACAAAACTGATGTAAAACTGCAAGCAGGAAAAAAAAATCCTGTGATGACTCACGAGTCCAAACACCGTTTGAGTTGCAATCCCTTCAGAAATCTCCAAAAGTATTAAAAAGACCAGACCAAAGCATCAAAAATGAGGATATTCAGCATGCATTTTGTACTTCTTGCTGCAACCTTGACATCAATGCAGATAAGTAAATGAACACTCATGCATGAAGCTATAGTTACCTACATGGAGGTTTTTGGATTTCTGTAAACACTGTTTCAGACAAATCCTCCTCTCCTCCTTCTTCTCCTCTGTCACGCCTTCCTCTCTGCAGTGTGGATCTCTGGAAGCAGCATCACACTGACAAGCATCTCTCTCCCTTTCTATGTTCTCCAACCTTCCTCCATTCCTCCCTTTTTCTCTGCAGTGCAGTCCCACCCCCACTCTGACACAGCAGCCAGACAAAACCAGGAACCTGGAGCTTTTGAGGCAGGGATCAGGATTAAAAAGTCCCCTTTGTACGAGAGCATGATGTCATTTTACTTTCATTTATTCACTACAGAAAGTGGGACTGTTTTATTGTGAAGTCAAGGTGATGAAATCTAACCTGAGATCAAACGATGGGAAGCAGACAAAAAAATGCATTAATTAGACCTTTAATCTGAGTCAGATTAAAGGTCTGAGTTTAAAGATAAAACAATTAGGAAAATGATTGGCTCAGGAAGAAACACAACAAAACAAAGCAGAGCAGAGCAGTCCAATGATTTATTTATGCACTGGTGTATCATCAAATACTTTACTCACGATGGTTGTAGAAATTTACACTGATTTCTAGTAATAGCTTTTTAGTATTAAAAATAAATTTAAAAAGCTTCAAATGAATAGAAATGCTCATTAAATACAGAAAAGATTATTATTATGATTAATAAGGAAACATGACCTCATGTTTGACCTTAGATTAAAGTAAAAAAAAATGGGGATTACAAAGTTCTGTTACAAGAAAAGAAAGATTTTTCACACAATTAAGGAAAATAAATGAACAATAATGAACAATAGTTTTGATTTGTTTGCTTTAGTTAATTAAGTTTTGTCATTTATGGTTAGACTTTAACAAGCCAGATAACAAAATGTAGGAAAAGGTTTAATTTATTGTCAGAGGGATTAATTGTTCAAATACATTTAAAGCACACGTTCTTTTCTTCTGTCGCACAACAGTGTCTAGTTGTTGTTCAGAGACAAAGTTCTGAAAGTAAATAATGACATTTAAATGTGTCTGGTTTTTCAGCAACAAAAGCATAAAATAGATTCCTGTAAATGGTGAAGTTGGGACTCAGCTTTTGTTGAGTTTTGATCTGAAACTGGACCAAATGGCTCTTTTAGCCCTAGTGTCCCCTCTTCAAGTCTTATTCATCCAAATATCCAGTTCTTCTCTCAGCAGCTTCTCCAAACACAGTTGAGTCCTAATTAATCTTGTTGTTTTGTTGGAAAGCAGCCAATGCAAGCGCTTGTGGCTTGTCCATGTAGGTCTTACATCACATCTACAGGCCTTCCCCAACAGCGTTTTGTCATCTGATTTGAATAAGGAAAACCTTAGAAATACAAATTTAAACTTAATTTTTTATACATGTCCTCCGTCATCAAGAAAAATGCTACAAGAAGGTGCTAAAAACACCATTTTCATCAGAGTGGGTTCTCAATGCTTCAAACTAGTAAAATTCCAACACTTCTGTGTTTGTCTGTGCCTGATATTCATCAGCAGCACTGAACTGAACTAAACAGACATTTGCCCTGTTTTATTGATTCCTAAGAAAACAATTTGACTGTTTTTGACCCGTTTTTCTTAGATATTCAGCTTTTCTGTCTTTGTCCACGGCTGCTCATTTATTTCTACTAAACCAAACACCAGATGTATTAAGAACGTTTTCATTTTAAAAACATTGTTGGGAAGGATGTCGTATTTTTTCCTACATTTACTGTTTGAATATTAACATTAACAATAACATAAATATTTATAAAAATATTTGCTTAATTTAATTAAAAGTATGTCCAGGTTTAAGCCTTGAGCTTGTAAATTTCTCCCTAAATGTTAAATGTATGTGAAGAAATACATATCTATATATATTAAAAACATTAGGAAACAAATAATTATTTAAAAATATAAATCTGTGATACAAATAGTTAAAAATGATCATATTCAGGCATCTCAAAGATCATTCTGGAATACTGGGAAACTACCTGAAGCATATCTGGAACAAATTCAAGTCTGTAATAAAATAGAATATTTAGCCAGCATCTGCAGAGATCATTGTTTAAACACATTTTGGAACAAGTTAATAACAGCAAAGGAAAGGCAGTGGGGATTTAAAAAAAAAATTCAAATTTCACTGCGCAGCTGATATTCATGTCATTTATAACACAGCCCCCCCCAGGGCTCCAATCATTTGTCCCTAATAGTGCAATCACAGCGGCGTTATTTCTACCATTCTGCCTGCGCCTATGGCTCCGAATCTATTCTGTTTGATAGGCGCTTGCACACTCACACTTGCAGATTTATGACACTGAGAGTGGGGAAGGCTGGGTGGGGGGGCAGGCCTGCTGCTCAGCCTGATGTATGACTCTTCTATCTGTTCCACTGGGATGCAGAGATCCAGGCGCGCTCGCTGTACATCAAACAGAATACTCAACACACCCACATGCAGACAAACGCTACAATGTCGTATCAAATTCCGTCATTTTACTTAAAACCTTTGCATTCAAAGAAAAACAAATTCATATTCTTTGGGTTTGCATTTTGCAGCAAATCCCCCCCCCCCCCCCCCCCCACACACACACACACACAAACAAAGATCACTATAAAAGAATTGCACACACTTGTAGGCTAAATATAGTCCATCCTAGCACAAAAGAAAAGGTATTTGGTTTCCAAGATAAGCAAGCCCTACAGTTACATGATGCACAAAGTTATAATCAAAACCGCAGAATCCAGTGTCTCCTCTCTTTTGGATCGATAGGACTTCAGGATAATACCTTCCAACAGCAAACCCTGCATAGATCACCTCTGGAAATCGGAGAGAACATGCTTAACTATAACATTTTTTAAGCAAAATTCATTTAATGAATGTAACAAAATAGTTGTTCTCTATGATGTGGTGTTTACCTGATACAAATGTAATCAGTCAAATATAATTGCCTCTTTGTGGCTTAAAAGCTACCAATTTGATGTCTTCCTTTGTGATATAATCCAGCTAATCCCATCCCACAACAATGAGGCTGTGGGGAGACAGAGGAGACGTCGCTCTGATCAGTGTTTGTGTCTCAGTAAACACTGGGTCTCTTTCTATGGCAAATCGAGACAGGGAAGCTGTCTGACAGTCTGGCTCGTCTTTGTGCTTCCAACACAGGAACGGAGGAGAGTTGTGAACGCAAGTGTTTGTTCCTCCTGCTGTCCTCCACAACATTTCATATTTCCCCTTGAATGAATTTTTATTTACATTTATGAGCTCTGTATTCTGTTTAGAATAAAACAAAATAGATAATTTTCCCATACAAAGATATTGATGCTCTTTCTGCAAAAAAAGAAATACATTTCCCACAAGAGAAGCCTTTGTCCTCCTTGTCCTTGAAGGAATGATGCTGTGTCAGCTGATAGAAGACAGATGGCTGTGCTTTTGGGTGTTAATGTCTTTCAGTGTGTATCTGAAGGGTCATTCCCTGTGATTGAGTGTACACTTTTTAATACTTCTGCCTCGTAAGTCAAGTCAATCATCACTTCTACCTCACTAACTTTCTTGTTGCTGGAGATAAAAGGGAAAACAATGCAGGAAAAAGAAAAACAACAGCTAGTCTTGCAGAATAACAACAACAGATAATTTTGTTGTATTTTTCACCAAGAAAATAAATTATAATTGAATCTGTTGCACAAATTTTAGAGCAAAATTTTGTAGGTTCTTTTGAAAAACAAATCATGACAAAAACATTCTTTTTTTTTTAAAGTAAAAATGTTGCATATAAACCAAAACAGTCAAAAATGTGGATATTTTCAAATTATTTATTTCCTTAAATAACATGAAATGTTTTTGTCTTTGTTATTATGTCTAAAAGATCACCTGACTGTAAATCAAAACATGCCATAAAGCAATGTAACGTTATAAACCATCTGCGACGTTCTGGCGCCCCTTAGTGGACAGGATACAAATTACAGGTTTTTTCTTTTAACAAAAGAAAAAAGGGACAGATCTTTATAAAACAATATTTTTTGGAACAAATTTACTTGGTTTTCTTCATATTAAGATTTTTCTTCTTCTTTTATTTTTCTTCATTTAAAATTTTTTTTTCTCCAGAATTCCAAAGATAATTTCATCATAAAAGTTTGTCATTGAATTGAATCATGGAAAATAATTAAAAAAAAAAAGATTATGAATACAAGTAGAGATTATTGCTACACTGCAGTTTTGTTAATACAATATAATAAATGTATGGCCATGTCTCAAAGAGAATAAGATAAGATAAAGATACTTTTTTGATCCCAGCTTGGGAAATTTGTTTGACAAATTTGAATGACAAACAGAATATTCGTCAAAGCAATATTTAAAAGATAAATAAGGTGATGAACTTACCAAAGACTTTGCCTAAGAACAGCGTCTTGACCAGGTTGAACTGTGTGTCTGATGCATCAGGGAGTGTGTAACTAACAGGAGGGTAATGATCCAACTAGAGCCAAAAACACACAAGAAACAAGGACAAGAGTGTGAGATTACATTTATAACATTGTGCATTTTAATACATGTTGGCATTAAGTCTCCTTTGAGAAGCACTTTGAAAAAACTCAGGTTAATTGCTGCATCAGCACATGAAGACCAGTGTACAAGCAAAAGATTTAAAGATAGTTATGTGTTGCTGGTGGAAGCCTTCAGATGAACGTAGTTGTAGCTCAACAGCGCCCTCGTGTGGCCTTCTCGTGTAAAATTCCAGGGAGAGATGTTTGAAACAGAACACCAGCAACACTATATCTTGAAAAAACACACATTGATGAGAGGTTAGGCCATCTCAGAGGGAAAAGATACCAAATAAAAAAAAAAAAAAATCGAAGTATAAAAACACATACAAACACACACACACACTAACAAAATAAATAAAGAAAATAATCCTCTGTCTTATGACATTTCTTTAATTTGAATTTCTTTTTGAATTTCTGGTAATCATTCTAAAATAAAACAGACTGAAAATAACCAAATTTCCATAAAATAGTGTGTCAAATAACAAAATAAGGCCTGTGGCTTCCCATTTTGTTCTCCAAATGGGATCCTAATGAGATGTTGTGAACACATCAGTGAAAATGTGCAGAAAAACAGCCCTCACCGCACAAGCTTAGCGCCTTTACGTTTCTGGTTTAAACATACAAACTTGACCTGACAGGATGTTTTTTTTTTGTTAATGGCAAAAACCTGCAGCCTAAACAACAAAGGCTTGAGTTTGTCAAAAATGTCTCTAAAGTTTAGCAGTGTTTGTTGCACATTAAAAAAAACCTACCTGCAGTCATTATTTTTGTCAGTGAGGCTGACACAAGCGCATACATGCATTTTATGCATTCTAGTTTGTTTTTATTTAAACTAAATAATAAGTTTGAAAGTTTGAAAAAAAAAAAGTCAAAATCTGTCAATATGGACATACAAAAATGTGCTTTTTATTCAGCAAAAAACAGTTCTCAAACTGTTTGGAGCTCCAAACTGTTGAGCCGTAAACATTTTTATGTAGAGTGGAGGTGTGAGAACAGAAAGGGTGATGGAGAGAAGGGAGACGGGACTTTAATATCCTTGCAACATAATTAACTGCTGTTTCAGAGAAGTTTCTAATTAGCTCGGAGGCTGCAGACACTGCTGTTGGTGGTAATAATTTCACTTTCTGAAGTCGGTGTCTGTGCCTTAAAAAAATCAGAGAGCTTTCTTTCTTTGTTTTGCTTTTCAAAAGAACTCGATTTTTGGAGAAGCAAAAAACCAGATGAGTGGATGGCGAGATATGCACTTTAGCTCCAGTATGTTTTTCTGTCTCGGCTGAGATTTTAATAACATGTCACATTCTCTATTAAAATTCCTCCAAGTTTTCTCCTCTCTCTTTTTCTCAGGCGACTCAATAATATTGTATTTTTAATCTTTCTTCTTTTTTTTCTCCAAAGGCCTGCTCTGGCAGAAGAATTGTGTGGGTTTGACTTTGATGGCTATTTGCTTTTACCAAAGAATATAAATTGGCAACTTGAACAAAGAGAAATTTGATCAAAGAACCAAACGTAACCAAATTCTGTCAATAATTGAGGTCATTATTTATATCAATTTGTCTTTATTCTATGTTGTACAAAACCAATTGGAAAGTTAACAGCAAACAATCACACAATTTTACTTAGCTTGAGGGCTGTAACTATTCATTTGACTACATTTTGAGTTTCTTCTTTCTTGGCTCATATTTTTGACAAAATTAAAGGATTTTTTTTTTTGTTGTTATTATTAAAGGAAGTTTCTTTGATGTTCACATTTTTACATTTTACATTCAAGTTTGTGTATTTTCCTTCCAATTCTACATTTGGAGAGAAGAATGGTAATAATGTTAACAGTACTGCCACAAATGTCCTGTTTATTTCAGCTTCCAATTCTTGTTTCACAAGCAGAAAACACACATTTTTTTTGCTTCTATTTGGCTGGGATGGCCCCACAAATCTCGACCTCTAAGGTAAGAGTAAAACTTCAAGACTGTGATTAAAGTTTGCAAGCAACCAGTAGAGGGCAGTCAAAGCCATTGAACGTGTCTTCACAGATAAATATTTACTACTGAAAATAATTGAAAATAAGAAATATGTGCCGCATGTCAGATTTAACAGTGATATGTTTACATAAAATATAAAATGGGAATTCACCCCTCGAAGTCTTATGTTTTTTGCTATTAAGCAGATGTTAAATTAAAATAATTTTAGAGCCAAAGGGGTTCGATGCATATTTGCATCAATAGGCCTCAGGGAGCGACAGGTAAAATTCTTTAGTCAAGCCTCAAGTCACTGTGGGAGAATGATTAAAGTCCAGATCTCCAATTTCTGCTGAACAAAAGGTTCATCCTCCATAAAAAAAGGAATTTCTCCTTTTATTACTTGACTTAGTTTAAGAATCACCTGACAAATCCATAATGGAAAAAATACTAAAACAATAGGTAATGATTCTTTGCAGTTTCATGAATCCAAAAATTGTGTTAGATTGTTTAATCTAATTGTGATGACTGTGACTGATGCTATATGGGGGTATATGGAGGATGAATATGAGAGGTGCAGGAGAGCAGCATCAGACAGGATCCTTCCTTTTTGTGGCCATTTGTGAAAACTCAGGCATAGTGACATCATTTTAACTTGATTTCTTCTTCAGAAAGCTTCACAATTGAAGACTTCACCTGAGTTTGTTTAGGTCTGGTTGGATTATGGCTATAAAGTGGTTTGCAAACATGAAAAAGTTCTGTTATTGCAAATTAAAGTTAAGCTGCAAAACACCTAAGGTGGAGCAGGTTCTTCTTTTTTATATTTTTTATTATGACCTGAATCTTTTTCTGGTCCTAGCTCACTTTCTCTCCGTTTTGATGTCTTTACATTTTAGCTTTTGTTTCATTGCAAAATCTTTGCCTTCAGCTGTTTATTTCGCTCATGAACATTTTTTTAAAGTCCTTTTATCTGCCTGTTTGCTGTCTTCATTTGTGCTTCCTTCATCAGAAGCGCTCTGACCCTGACACTGATTTTTCCAGCAAATTCCCATGAAAGGCTAAACACAGAATACATTTATGTAAAGCGATTCCTTTATCTATTTTTGTTGCCCCTGAAAAGGTGCTATATTTTTGTAAAGTACACCACAGGATTCCTTCTCCTATTCCTCACAGTTCACAACTGAACTAACCAAAGCAGTCGCTGACGGAGGAGAGGAGATGCCTAAGGGAACCCTCACTTTCATCTCAGAGGCTGAGAGATCTTTTTAATCTTGCTGTGCCCTTGATATCAAGGTAGCATAACGTGATGTTGTGCTGTGTTTAAACCTAGCATGCTTAGAACTGTACACATGTGTGCATCCCTGCACGTGTTTGTGCTGACATGCCAAAGAGTTGAAGATCAGAAGACGCCAAAAAGGATAAGTTACATTTCAGGATTTTCTTTCTCTTGATTCTTCCTCAGAAGTTCTTATCATCAAACTGTAGGGTTTGCTTGCTCAAATTCTGCAAAGATTCGCAAAGAATGAGGACCTCTGTAACCTGAGGTAAACACTTCACTGCTCATTTTACTCAGGAAATTAAACATGATCCATTTGGAAGCCCTTCCAGCAAAGCTCTGTCATATTACATCTGACTCACATCCCTACTTCTATTTCATTTTGTGCTCTCCCACATGAAAGCATCGAGGTGCAACTATCATCCTTTCCCTTCTTCTTAGAAAAACAAAACAAACAAAAATAAAGTTAATCATGCTGTCAATTAAGTTTTACAATCAGAACTTTTTCATAACCTTCATTAAATACATTACTTTAAAGAACCACTCCAATGAAAATTGTGTTTTAAACATATTCTTGTTTTTTCTGATAATGGAGTACATATATAAATTCATGTCTTTATAGTTTTTCTGAGATGTTCTTGTGAATCAGAAGCAGACAAAAAAAAAACGCAGATGGAAAAAGCTTGCAGTTGTGTACTGCATTTGCTGGGTCAAAAGCTCCGCCCCATTCCGATACATCCATTGAGAAACAGATCCGTGCACGTCTTTGTTTTCCTCATCCGAGCTGGCATCTGGCTTAAAACTCTACGGCTGGATAGCTCCGATACTGCTGGCCATTTTTGTTGCACCACTAATGTTAGGTTGGGGTTGTAAGGGGCTGTAAGCTAGCAGGAGCGAGTGTGAACCAAGGGATGATGGGAAATGGGAGGGCTTTGATAAAGACAGGATTTTTGATTTTGGCTAAAAAGGGCATAATCCTAATTAAAAGTTTAGTTAGAATTCTTTAGTAAAAAGCATAACTAAAGCATTTTTCTATAGTAAAAATGTTTAATTTGTTGTGCAGTTTGTTTTGTTGTGTTATTTTTATTGCATTACTAATGATTAAGAACTTACTATCTGTGTGTCACTTTGGTAGATCGGTCACACGTTTGGAGTTGTAACTGCTTCCTTATGTCCTTGCAGTCATGCTGTCACCTCCTCCACTGACTTGTTGTGTCTGCTTGACTGATACCATTCAAACGTGATTTTGTTTTTTTTGTCAGACTTTGACTGATTTGACTGTCCATTTCTCTTTTGACAGACATCTGTATCGCAGATGGAAAATAGGTCAGACGTGTCTGTCCCAGCTGCCGGGCGTGGATGCAGAGCAAGGTTTGCCCCAGGGCAGCGACAGCGTCACGCTAAGACTTCTTTTCACTAAAGTGTTTAAAAGGTCACTGACAAAGTCATTAATGCATTAGTCACAACTGCCCTTACAGGTGGATATGGGCCATCTGCGGGTGAAAAATAAGCTAACCTGTATGGGGTACTCAAGTGGCTTGCAGGAAAAAGTGCAGTTTGTGTCTGTATCCTACAGGCACTTTTGTTTGCAGCATTTGTGTGTGTTCAGGGGGCCAGCACGCAGACAGGCCATACCCACACGTATGAACAGTTGTGACTAAGGCCTAAGCTGGAAACGATGGCTGAAATGTCCTGTGTTTATTTAAAAACCAATCAGAGACCTGCCTTTAGTGAAAACACATCTGCGTGACAGATTTCATGCACAAACTTAGCAGCTGCTGTGCTCTGACGCACTTGCCATATTTAAAATCTCGTTATGTGAAGTTTCATCTTGTTATAAATACAGACAGGCGGTGTATTTGTGTGTTCTGTATCTGCTTTAACTCTGTCTTGTGTATTTCTACGCTGGACCACCTCTTTTCCCAGCTGTGGGTCAAGAGCACACAGATAAAATCACAGATACAAGCAGCGGAAATTAGATTCCCCCACATGGAGGCTGGGGTCTCCCTCGGAGATAGGGTCTGAAGCTCACCCCCCCACCCACTGGAACTCAGAGCAGAGCTGCTGCTCCTTCACATCTAGAAAAGCCGTTTAAAGGTTGGCGTGGACACAACAAAACCTGGACACCTTCCTAATGAGGCGTTACAAGCACGTCCAAATAAGAGGAAGACCCTGTGTCAAGACTGCGAACTTTGGTCTGGGTTTTGTCAGTTGGATTGTGATTTCTGATCATGTTCTGCTTTTTGAATTGTCCCTCAGTCCCCAGTTTCAGGTTCATGATCCACAGCTGTCTTCATTTCTGTTAATGACCCTCAGTGTATTGAAGTGTCTGGTTTTCAGTTCATCCTCATCTGTTCATCTGCTTTCTCACCTTTCTGTTTCTCCATGTTTTTGTCATGTTTCAGTTTATTTATTACACGTTTTACTTTTCTGCCACCTTACTTGGTCTCCTGCATTTTGGGTCCTCATGACACCCTGTGGCAGAGCAAAGACGCGCCGGAGTGATTATCTCTCAGCTGTGCCTGGGAATGAGTCTTCCAAGAAGAGATGGAATTGCTGGCTGAGAGCAGGGAGGTCTGGGTGTACTTGCTGACGCTGCTTGAATCTCATTCAAGTGGTGCCTCACAGTTGGATGGATGTTTGTTCTCTTTCTTGCAGTGACTTTGAATAGAACTCATAGAAGTCAAGCTTAACACAACAAATATTTGGGTTTTTTTTCTAAATCCTGGTAATTTTCCGTGCACTCCGTGTGTCTGCAGGGTTTTCCTCTTTCTTTCGCCAACATTCAAAATGACGGATTTGTTAAATAAACAGACATTTACAGATGACTTGTGATATAACGTGTATAATGCAGTACAATACAAGGTTGGCTGTCTGTTTGTGACCCTGTGAGTGACTGCTAATCCGTCCCAGCTTCTTTGCCCGATGAGACCTGAGATAAGGTGCAGATCCCATTGACCCTGAGCAGGTGTGAAGCAGGAGGAAGGATGAATGGATAACATGTTATCTTTGTGTTCCAAGGGTTGATTTAACTTGAGAAAATGGAGAGGATAAGCATTAATCATGTTCCTCAAGTCTGCACCGGCAGATTATATGGCAACAACCCTGAAGGAAAGAGGGTCCCTTCACAAGACACAACGTAAATGCTTGAGTGCATCACAGATATGAAATAATGCTCAGTGCCCTGGTATTAATGCAGATCACGGTAATCGTCTGTGTAGATCAAACCCGTTTTTGTAGAAAAGTCTGAGTTTTTCAGTCAGTGTTTGTGTTGATGCTCATGGTTGACAAACGCCCTAAGGTGGTGAGGAAACATAAAAAAGTTTCTCTCATCAAAGTAATCTCTTCTTAGCAAACCTTCCAGCTCTACTTTTCTCACACTATTTATAATTATCTCTTTATCCTTCCTCTGCACCTTCGTGGGTTATTTAGCTTATTTCTGACAACCAACTGGGTGCATTATGGCCAATATTGTTAGTTGTTCCATGTTTGATTGTTAAATCTATGATTATTATTTAGAGTACAGCTCAATTCTGCACACTTGATGAAATACGGTTTAAAAAAGGACATGAAAGGTTTAATGTGAGAGGAGTGGCAGATTTGTGGTGTGCGTTTGTGTACGAGGGGATGAACAAAGAATCCCACAGTTACTTCAAGCACTTGGTGGCAATAACAGGGGTTGTGTTATTTCCAAGTGCACCCAGTGGATTTATCAGCAGCTGACAGGTGTTATTTGTTCAGAAAATAACTATGTTTTTTTATTGATTGCTTCGGTTTAATTTTCTTGCTGTCTGAATTTTTCTCTGCAGAGTGAAAGTGCTCCTAATGAGATTCCAGGATAAATAGGACCATTGTTGGGGAAGCTACCACGTGCGTGTGAGTGAGAGAGGAATCTAAGGAATCCCTGTTGTGGAACTGAGTGCATAAGGATTGCACCTATGAAAGAGTACCGATTTGTTATATTAAATAATCTTATTAAATTGCAATACAGAGATTGACTTTTATTGCTCTCACAGTAATGCAAAACCTAAAGTCCCACTTCAACAGCAGAGCTGCATGATTATATTTAAAGTTATAGTCAATAAATTCATATCCTTTAGAACAAGAATGATTTAGAATCCTGTAAAATACATCTGCTTATTAGTTTTACACCAGTTACGATCCCTACACTCATAGAAAATGTCTATTTCTTGTTAAGACTAATTTGTTTTTTCTCCAATTTTTCAAAACTGGAGGTCTATTTCCTAATTTTTTAAAAACCGAAGTGTTCAAAACACATTGGTGGGTGATAACTGACAGTACAAACGTTAATTTATGATACTTTCATTATCTTTCATGAGAACATCAGTAAGTAATCAACCAAGACATCCCAAAATGAATTGTGGGTATTTTTGTGCCGGGTTCATCCTTGCATATGATTTTCCGTATGCTAAAAGAACCCATGTTGGTTTGTTCAATCCACTCAGAGAGGAGATGGTATATGTGCCAGGAATGAACATGACCACATGCAAAATGTGCAAGAGATGCCCAGAGAAACAGCTGACATTACAAACACGCTTGCTGAGATTCCTGCGTTGATGTCAGTATCCACAGTAAAATAATATGTGGAGGAGAGACAGCCATCGCTACAAGACGAACATCCAAAACTGCAAATGACAGTTTGCTGCAACAATAGAATTAACCAAATTTAAGTTATTTTGGTCGGAATCTTAAAGCCATCAGTTTGGTTGCAGTGTCTGGTATTGCAAGATCCAAAATATTGATTATGAATTATTTTTCTGGATCATCTTTCAAAGGAGATTTTTTTTGTTAACTTTAAGTTTTTGAAACAATAACAAACAAACACTTTTTGTCATCCTGCTGAGTTCTTTTTATCTTGTTCACAAACTGTCCAGAATGATAAGAGTCTTGCAATGGCCATTAATATCTGCCATCAAGTCATTCAATAAATATTTTTTTTCTTGTCTTTCTCCATTAAAACTCATATTTCTTTCTGATTTTCTCATCTCATCTCATAGAAGGCTATTAGTTTACAAAGTGCATCAGAGTGATGACATGATAGTGCCACCACCATGCTTTGGTCTAAATTATTTTTTATGTCAAGAAAAAAAAAGCCAGACAAAAAACAAAGGTTCTGATTAGGCATGTTAAATAAAATAATGAAAATCTAAGCAATTATTTAAAGTCAAACTTCCATCTGTTTTCAAGCATCTGGGTGTGTGAAAGTAGTTCCTGCGTTTTGACCTTCCCATTCATTTATTAAAACATTTCCGAGAGGATTTACCTGCATCTCTGGATTAACTGTGGTGACATAAGATTTTCCTAATGGTTTTGTTTTCAGTGGAAGGTATCCAAAAGTTGTACTCAAGTAAGTGTAGCTTTACTTTAAAACAATAATGTTCAAGTCTAAGTAAAAGGCTTTTATTCAAATAAGTACTGAGTTAAGAGTGAGTACAATTACTAATTAGTAAAACAATTACTCAAGTACCAAGAAACAATAAAAATAGATTTGATTTAATTTATTTTGGAATTTTCCTTTTGCCAAATTGCTTTGCTATGAATATGCCATGAATTTTCTTTATGCTGTCTGACACTGACGTTTGCTTTTTTTTATTCCCTTGGTTCCCAATTATCACGCATCTTTAGACAAATATTTCCTAAAACAGAGCAGGGCATCAGTGTGTGATTGTGTGTGAGAATGGATGAATGGGATTGTGACTGTAAAGTGCTTTGGACCTTCAAAGAAGGTAGAAAAGCGCCATACAAGTATACCCCATTTACCATTTAAAAAAATAATAATATATGAATACAAATAAAATGAGAATCAAAGTTACAGTTTTTCATCTTTTTTTCTTCTTCTACTAAAAATACAAAGTACAATGCTGTAAAACTACTTTAAACACAATGATTTTTCCATAAAGTTACTCAAGTAAATGTAATTCCTTTCTACCCACCTCTGGTTGTTATAGTTTGTTGCTGACATAGAAAGATCTGATCTGGATTATTATATGGAAAACATATGAAAAGTGGAAATATATATGAGTAAATTAGGAAAAGAAGAATTTGAGTGTTTTATATTTTACTCAAAAAGTAAAAGTGTTACATTTTTAAATTTCAATTTTAAAGCCAGATTTGTTAAAAATGCCTTCCATTGGTTCACTCTCTGTAAAGAGCAGCCAAATTTACAGAATACCCTGCAAATTTAGTTTGGCTAAATCTCCTCTCCACCCTCGACAGCTGCTGACTCCTACAATCTGGTATCGATCTCCACGAGGCTGGAAAACTGCACAAAAGCCAAGAGCTAAAAAAGCTCATGCACCAACTGGATCATTTATATCCACAACTGCATCTCATACAAACTCTTAACAGCAAGTCTCTCCTATGTTATGTCACGCAAGCTTTCCAATATCTGCATGCAAGCACAAATAAATGATCTTTCAATGACACAGCAGCTCGCAGTCAGCAAACACAGGGATCGATGAATTCTCCGTTACTATACTTAGGCTTTCTGGTGGAAGTAGATTAACAGTGTAAAGAGACAAGCTGTTTCATCACTGCAGAGGACAGAGCAGGACACTGATGTATAGAAAATCATCAAAGGAACTGTGGCTCAGACTGGGAGGTTGTGCAGACTTCAAGGGTGTGTTCGTGTGCATGCTGACAGATGACAATCCAAAGGATGGTCCTAAATGGAAACCGTTAGTCTTGCTCTGAACTAAAGGCTTGAACTCTTTACAGGAGACTTGAAGTTGAGTCAAAGCAACTAGATTTAAGATCTTCTTCCTTGAAACGTTCCACCACTCAAGTGGCTTTATCAGTCCAAGTGGTGCAGGATTCAGTTTGTATCCTCCAGGTTGAACACCTCCATTCCTGCAAATGGATGGATGATTAAAGTGAAACAAAGAAGAAGAGAAACCAGAGTGAAACGCCCCTTCTCTTGTAATCCGACCTAACCCCATCACAGGGTTGTTGGAGTCACACTGAAGCTTTGGTCTTCTTTGGAACTGATGAAAGGGCAGCATGGTGGGTAAATAGAGAAATTGTGTCTGAGGTTTCCCCTTGATTTGAGGGAAGGGTTATTAACATACATGTATTGTTTCTCTGAATACTTTTTTAAACCATCTGTCTTTTCTGTCAAGAATCTGTCCGTTTTGGTCTTCAAATGAGAAATAACGAATCCAGCACCACTCCCAATGGTGACGGCACTTGGAGGAGGGACAAAACGTTTCAAGGAAGAAGATTTCAAGTTCAGTTCCTGTGAATCAACTAAGGGGTGGACCAGCGCTAATAAACAGTAAAAATAGAAAAGTAGAAGAATCCCTGCAGCTCCCTGCTTGTCCGCTGTTTTGAGCACAATCGACTGAATGCACGGTCATGAAACCGCGTATAGCGCGTTATTGAACGCGCCACATGCTGCCAGTGTGTAGATACCTTGAGAGTGTGTTTTGGCTGTACCTGAATGGTGATGCTGCGGTTGTGGCGGGACATGTTGAGGCTGTGTGGCTGTCCGTTGGCCAGGTTACGTTGATCCACCTCTATCACAAATGGCTCTTTTAGACCTCCCAGGCTATAACGGACCTCCAGTGAACCTGAAGACACACAACATAAGAATTTCTTTGTTTGGTCAAATTTAACTTTAACACCAGAAACGTCGCTGATGACACCTAAATGAAGCACACTCTTTGACATACTGTAATTCCCCAACCGTTTACGCGACCAAAGTGGAAACACATTACTAAAGTAAAGTGTTGCATAACGACTCAAAGTTTCTATTCTCCTCTTCGGAAATTGGAATTACGTTAATTGCATAAACGGTTGAAGCGTTATGGCAGTTGGAAGAATGTAAACGACAGAAAAGCTCCAGTGTATAAGGGTCAAACGTACCATCAAAAGTTTGTGCAAAACGTTTTTTTTCCCCAAGTTTTCAGTGCAGCTTTTCAGTATTACTCTGGTAATAAACACACATGACATGTTTGTTCAGTTCTTACCGTTGTGTTTCAGCACCACAGCCAGGTAATCTTGCGTCTTTGAGCTGATGTACACGAGGACAGCCGGAGCGCTGGATGTACTGAAACTGAATGCCAGTTCCTCCTTCGTGAGATTGACCTCATGTGGTGTTAACTGCTTTGTTAGGGCCTTTGAATCCTTACTCGCCCCTGGAACCATTTCGGGCATGAAGTTGTACTTCACAACTGTTCCCGCCTCGAAGAACCCCCCCACGTCTGGATGAGACAACAAAGCAAACGAATCTAAATAACGGAAAGGAATGAGCGAAAAACATTCAAAGCACATCGCTGCACCTGGGTCTGTACCTATAAAAACCAGCAAGGAAGGAATTTAAGAAAGAAGGAAAGGCACCTTGAATCATAACCAACCGGCAGGGAGCCACTTCCAAACCCACACATGCAGAGTCACAAATGGGTGAGCATAATATATAACCGGGGGGAGAGAAGCACACAGACACTCACAGATGTGACTGTGTTCAGAAAGTGTAGTAAAGTAGGTGTTAAATTGGTGTTCTTCAGCATCTGAAGCCCAACAATACACCATTTACCAGTACATTAAGAATCTTAATAGCATATTTCAATCTTTCCAGGGGGCTTATTGATTCTCATAATAAAGCATTGAGAAGATGCAAGCCTACTTATTTTTTTATATAACCTACTTCTGTTATGCTGCTTGTTTATGCGTGAGTGTGTATGTATTTACAGACAATGCATGTCAGTTAAAGAGGAAATAAAAATATAACATGCATGAAATTAAAGAAAATGGTTTCATATAGTTTTCAGTCAAACAAGGGGTTGGTGTGTTAGACGAATGTGTGATAAATTAACTATTGTTTGTTGGCATGAATAAAACAAACATCAAGAAAAAAGCCTTTTATTTGTATAAGTATGAAACAGTTTTGATAAAGGTTCACATGACTTTTCTTTCAAAATAAAAGATACCCTGTACCATATAGAATAACCTTAAAGCAGCAAATTTAGTAGTAGCTGGTGTAATGTCAGTGTGTGCATGTGTGTGTGTTTAAATGTAAACTTGTGCAAACATTCGTTTTTTCTTAATCTCCAAATAAAAAGTTTGTTTTAGAAAATGTTATTATAAAATTTTTATTTTGAACTGTAAGGTTTGTGTCTAACCTGTCTATGCCTCAGACCTGCTGAATAAAAAGAGACCCCACAGCTCCCCATAGCTTTAGTGGTAAAACACAGTTTACAAAGAGCAACAGAAGGAAAAATGCAGATCTTCATGTGCATGTATATTTATTTTACTCCATGATTTACTCTTAATTGCTCAAGTAATATAAATGCATTCTTCAGCATGTATGCTCACATGTGCACTGTCGCCATATGACCTCTCAAGGGCAGACAGGCAAACGAAATGTGAGAGAATAATAAAAACACTGCAGGCTCCCATGAGCAGAGTGTAAATATGGATAAAATGGAAATGCACCATGCAATTATGGCAAACTTCATGCATTTTTCACTTGCAGGGAGGACGAGAAAAGAGGGGTGGATTATGGATGGAGAAGGAGGAGAAATCTGGAAAAGGAGGAAGTGCAAAAAAAAAAAACTATAGATATCTGAGAGAAAATAGAAAAAAATATAAAGGAGGGGAAAAGACGAAGCAATTGGCATTAGGTCATGAGGGAGGTGCAACAAAAGAATGCAAAAGGGAGGGAGAAGAGGATGATGAAAAAAATGAAAGGAGGGACAAACAATGAAGGGGAAAGGCATGCACAAAAAAAAAAACAATCAGACACAAGGGTGTGCTTTCCACCGCTTCTGGGACAAACACACAAAAATACACACACAATGTGCGCTCATCGCAGACTATAGAGGCTAATCTTTGTTCTTCAAATCCGGAAATGCCTGATTGGTTGTGACAGAATTTCTAGGAGGTCTTTTTATGTCTTACACTAGCACATCAACCCATATTTCCACTCACAGATTCAAACAGGCACACACAAGCTTTCACACAAAAACACACACACTCTGCTGTTCTGTCATCTTGTCACCCTCCTGCCAAGAGCATGGGGAAAAAACACCATTCAACTTTAGGAAACAAATTAATTCACGTGTCGCAGATCAACTCTGACTGGGAGCAAGCAGAACGCCTCTGACAGTGTTACTGCTTTTTTCCCTGGAGTATTTTATGAAAACTTGTTCTGGGAAGTCAAACTTTAATAGGGTTTATAATGAAACCCGGTGAAACAAACATCATATTTTAGCAATATGCAACAGTGCACAAACAGAACTGCAGCAACATGTCTTGCCTGTGATTTTTAAAAACCTGAAGCTATTAACTTCTTTCTGGAGTCACTTTCATTTTGGTTTTTAAGTTTGATCCTTGAGTTCTGCTTTCTCACAGTATCAGTATTCAGTAAGAGCTGCCTTTTGTTCAGGAAGAATTGACGGTTAGGAACAATACCGTTTGTTTGGTGTGTTTTATCATGAACCCAAACAGTTTGAAACTACAACTCCAGGCAATCCCAAAACACAGCATCAAGTCACAGTGGGCAGTTTGGCCATGACGCCTTGTTGAGGCTAAATTGATCCAGCAGTATTACTGTGTTGGAATGTGTCATTGACAATTGAGACTCCAAATACTAAGATTGTTGACAGGGTGGTAAAAATCGTTGCCCATGGCTTGTGACTTTCATTAGAAGGTTGGGTAAAAGACAGTCATTGCAAACAGCATCAACATACAATATAGTCACGTTTTCACTGAGCGGTACGGAATGGTTTAGAATGGTCCAGGCAGTTCAGGTGAGCATTTCCATTCAAAGTTGGACCGTCCTGGCACATGGGGGCTGTAGACCGATTGCGTAGCTTTGCGCCATGGCAGTACGATTACAGCTCAAGAAAACTAGCAACAACAATGGAGGTCATCCAGCAGTTAAGTTTTTTCCACTTAGCTTTTGGTAATTTGTGTATGCAAAGCATTTAACATTGATTGAGAGAAGCTTGCAGGCATAGAAGAGGAATACAACCACTTCCTTGGCGCTTTCTTTTGTCATAATGACCTTCAGCCAATCAACAGGTTTCCTCGAGTGACGACAGTAGCTCCACCCTAACAGGTCTGTTTCATTTTTCTATAAATCTATAACCAATGGGGGCCCCAAAATGGTATGGTTTGGTCCAGATTAATGGGTCCATTTTAGAATGGAAACCACTGAAATACCGTACCGTATTACTCAGTGAAAACAAGGCTTAAAAGACACACTGAGAGTTGTTATTAGTCCTTGAATTTTAGCCTTAAGTTTTGACTGAAAATGGTTTTTAAATGCCTCTTACCTCTTGTGCAGAATGGGCCGTCGTAGGCAGTTGCAGTGCAGTCGCACAGATAGCCATTATACCTTTCCACACATTTTCCTCCATTCCGGCAATACATCCCAAAGCTGGTACAGTGGCCTTGACAACCAGGCTCGACTCCGGGCGTTACCTTGGCCCTTTCCTCTAAGTCGAGAGTAATACCGTTCATTCGGAGGGCTCTGATACAACCCAGGAATCCTCTCTGTCCCCCTGCAGCACCTAAGGAGAAGGTGATTCAGACATAAAAAGAGCTGATATGTGGTATTTCACAAAGAGCAACTGCAGTAAGAGGCATATTGAAAGAAAAATAGCAACCAGCCTCACAGAAGCCATTCTGAATGCAAAAAACCTCCTTTTTTCAGAAATGTTAATATCCTGATGCCTGAAGAAAGCCAGTGATGTGCTAATCGTTCCAACTGCAGCGGCGCACTTGAAACAACCTTCAAGATGTTTGACTTCTTTGCTAATTAAAGCAGCCTAATGAACACACTTCCTTAATGAAGATCTCACAAGCAAACAAATGCTAATGGGTGCATGAATCCATGTAAACTACATGTTATGGATAAACATCTAAAACGCACCACACACATCCTACCTGATTTAAAATAGTCAATATGCACATTAATGGTTAGCCTTGGGGTGTCGATAGCCATTTTTGTAAAGAGCTTCCATTGTCATTCTGGTCTCGCATCATCACAGTCTAACTACCCATTAACTTGGACAAGGTGGAGGGTGTTGAGTAGATGAATGTGCATTGGAATGAGTAAAGCAATAAACACACTCATAAACATACACCTACAGCTATAGATCTGAAGGTACCTAACAGTGGCGTGATGGGGTACAGATAGGGCAGAAGTGTGCAAAAACTCACATCATTAACAGACATCAGAGGGTATTTTAGATGATACACCTCTGCGTTCTCTTACTGTGGTTAACATTGCTGTTCACTCAACCACATCTAAAAAAAATGGTAGCTCATGCTTTTGCTTCTACTAAGAAGGAAGTCTAATCCGCCTTTGCAAACATAATAATGTACCACACACAGTAATTCATAAATCAGGATGCAGGAGGTCTTTCTCCTGCTTTCTCTCCTTTTCAGCCTCATAAAGAATTTGATTCTTAGTAGACCTCTTAATTAATCTATTTTGTACCACTGATTGACTGGAGGTTTCTGCCACCTGTTTACGCAGGACTAATTCAGTCTCTGATTAAACGGACAGCAGGCTTTGAAACCTGCAGAGACCGAGGCAGGCACGTAGACACCGACACATAATGACACACAGGTGCAAACCGCTTCTGTACAGCTCATAAATGCTCTGTAATAAAGCTTGACAAGGAGTGACTGGAGAAAGAACTGGCTTATCACAGGCATAGATCATGATGCTGGAAATGATTGGAGCAGAGCACAGCATAAAAGTGTAATAAATCCATAAAAAAGGTATATTCATTTAAAGAAAATTTTTATTTATTAAAACAGATTCAAAGGCTCTAATAGTGATACCCTATTATGAATATTGTAGTTTAATGATCTGTTCTCTTTCAAAGCTCATATTGATATCAAGTCAGTTTCTTAATTTTTCTGTGATGTTTGGAGCTTTCAGGAGATTTGTAAAGAGCTTCCCAGCAGTAAGAAGGTTATTTCAGACTAGAATAGCTCATAGCCTCAATTTAAAGGGCAGTCTAACAAACATAAATAGAAATTTTTTAACTGAGACATTTAGGAACAAGCTGATCGGAAGAGCAAAAAAATATGGATTTTTGGCAACATCAGCATAAAGGATCTGTCAATCTGGAAGATCTACTTCCAGATATCCTGATGCCTGAAGGAAGCCAGTGATTTTATTCTGATATTTGGCCTTTTGATTTTTTGTATTTTTGCCTCATACTTTGACCATAAAGTGCATTTCCTTTGTGTTTAAGCATTTCTGATACGTTACATTCAAAGTATCCTTTTTTTCTGGCAACTAAATGTTACCTACTGTCTTGGCAGGTGAGCGAAGCTGGTTTCGCTGGAGCACGAGTCGCAGACATGCAGAAACGAGCAACATGCGTCGTGATCCACGGAAGCAATAAAAAAAAAAAAAAAACGGAATGCAAAAGAAAGAATCACAATAGAACAAAGCATGCAAAACTAAACATGAATGAATAAATACAAAGAAAGTTAAAACAACCAAGTTAGAAATCAAAAGAACAGATGGTGGTGAGATGTATGGTTTTTGTGCACTTTTGAAGTGAACCGAGACCCTGAAAGTTAAGAGTGTGAAGTAAATGAAGGCAGGCTGATGGTTTAACATTTACTTTCAAGGCAATTAGGGCAAATGAGCCACTCTGCAGTAAACACTAAAGCAATCAGACGCTTGACAAGGAGCTTATTGATTGAGAGGTAGTGAAGGAGATGATACAGAGTTAAATATCAAAGTAGGCAAAAATTAGCTCCTTTATCAAACTGTTCTTTTTTCCTACTTATCACCTTTTATAGTGTAACATCAATAAAAAAGACAAAAAAAAAAACCAAGGAGACATGGTTAAAGGTGCTCCATTGAAGAGCCATCTCAAGGGATTCCAGATAAAATCTTGTCGGACCGCTTTGGCTCCTTCTAAATACCTTAATCAAACATGAAGATCTTTATTGGGAGGCAGGACCGAGCAGTGTCCCTGAAAGTGTCTGGGTCACCTCACACAATCTCTCAACATAAGGGATCGTACATGAAAGGTCTTGTGAATAAATCTGCAGGCTGCATCAAGAGAAAACTTTCATTTTGACATGTTTCATTTCAATAAAAGTCAGGAACAAAAAATCAGTGGAGCTTGTGCATGATGAGGTAAATTCAAATCAGCAGCTGCAATGAAATTATGGGATTATATTAGATATGGGGATATGGAGGTTTAAGGCTAGTATATCGGGAACGGCTGATTGGAATTTGCAACAATCTGCTTTTGGCAGAACTTTTTCCATGAGATTATGGGAAGTATGCGATCCACCTCAGCACTTTTCCCTTTATCCATAAATCCCTAGAACTATCCAAGCCCCGGAGTTTGGTCGGCGGAGCACTGACAGCTCAGCACAAAAGGCAAAATGAAACAGAAGTGGAATCACACGGAGAAAACCGAAGAGATATTACAGTATTTAAACTTCTGATGGGCTCGAGGCGTGGTGAAGAAAGCCAGAAGGAGTAAAACTGATTTTTTTTGTTCCCATACCATTAAGGCCTTACGTCTTCTGTGTGACGACAGATTCATTTTCAAGGAAGGACTGAAAGTTGGAGCAGGTATGTTCTTTGTGAAATCTTAAACCAGAGACACATTAGAACAACATTCAGTAAAGTCTGAGGGTTTGAGCCTATATGGGTCATTAAGAGCAACACCAAAGTGTCCTGGAGTAATTCATTTTTCCCAACTATGGACTGAAGTAGGAAGTTGGACTGAAGCCTCTCTTTCGACATGCGATGAATTTGCTGATTGTCCAAAAATTAATCCATGAACTTGAGGCTCCATATTCTTGTTGGAGGAGATACCGCCTAAGGTTTTTAGCCTCGTTGCTACATGGAAGCATTAGCTGTACATCTCATTTGCAACGCATGGAAGGAACTGATGACAGAGATCAGGTTTATGATGATGGTGCGTGTCTTACCCACGTAGAGCTGGCTGAACAGCTCCAGGCGTGTATGGCCCTGAGCAGGAGCCGGCCGGGATGTCCTGAAAGTCTGATCCAGCAGGAGCACTGCCTCTTTGACATTACGCTCCGCCGTCACCTGATGCCACTGGTCGTCGTTGAGGGATGCGGCTGAATGGACTGTTAGCTCCACAGGTCCGTTTCCGACATCGAAGGAGAAGGAAACGGTCTCCGGGGCTGAGTGAAAACAGAAACAGAAGCACCTAAAGAGATCTCCTCTCATCCATTTGTCTAAGAGCTCAAATACTGTGTTCAGTAACAGTTTGCAATGCAGGTAGAATAAGTTTTTATTCCAGTGGTTTATTTGGTTAATATCAATTCATTTAGGCAGTGTTCATTTGAAATTTCTAATACACTTTAGACAGGACTAATCCCAAAGGCCGTCATTTACATGGTGCTGAGCCACAGATTTATTTATGAATATAAAAGAGAAAAATAGAAAATGAGATTCACTGTACTTTGTATTTAGCTTTGTTTTTCACTTGAGTGAATTTTCTAGATTACTGTGCTCGTTTAAGCTGTATTCTGGAAAACCTAAAAATAATTTTTTGCTCAGGGGTTTAGCTCTTTGCTTCTTTTTCCAACCAAAAGGGGGCAGTGTTATTCCTTTTTCATGGCCACAACAGACTTCAGCTTTCATTGATATTTCTGACTTACTGTGTACTTGTTTGATTGACTTTAGCATCTTCCACAGCCACAGCAAAGTCACAGTTGGAGGGCTTTTCCCCTTATGTATGTAATGTTTCATGACAGAAAACAAATGTGCAAATGTTACTTCTCATTTCCAACTGTTTCTCAGCCTGCCATGGTTAAATAAATAGCCTCCAAAAGCCAGACGCACAAAGACGCACTTTGTATTGTAGCAACACAGCTGAGATGGGCGTCTTTCATCTTTTGCAGCTGCAAGATTGTTTTTAGCCTGCCTTTCTTTGATTGTTCGCCAAAGCTTTACAATGCAAAATGGAGAAATAAGAAAACAATACATTTTTGCCAGTAGACAAAGCTTTTTTGGATCACAAATTAGAGTCCAACTCTCCTTGAATAGTCGATCGAGCTTTAGTTTGCTGTGGAAAAGCTGGGCACTCAGGATGATGCCACATCATTGCTACAGGCACCAGCCTGCAGCAGCTACAGTGATGATAAATAGAGCTTTATTTTGCTGGTTCATTACAGCTTCATTAGCCACTGTGTTTCAGCAGATAATTCCAAGTTGTGTTCAGTGGGGAAATGAACTTTCTTTCTTTTGTTTTGCTCTATCAAAATGCCATGTTCCTTTTGCTCTATTTATAAACTTTTGTCTTATTATTTCTGTTTTATGCAGCTATTGTTCATGTCTATAGGTATTATTGACATTAAAAATCTCGCTCCTTGATTTTTGTGCAGCCTGTGTTCTGTCCTTTCTTTTTTCATTTTTGTCACTTTCTGTGTCGCTTTCACTGCTATTTCATTTTACAGCCAGAGCAATTTTTGACTCACATCTAGAATATTTTAACTACCATGCTTAGCTTTTTAATTTTGCTAGTTTTTACATACTGGCAGATATTTTGGCAAAGATTTATTGGAGTTTTAAACAAGATTTCCTTTAAGTTACTCTGGAGTACACGGAATTAAATTAGTAAATTTCATGTTAAGTCATTTTTTGGTTTCCTTGTTTAATAAAGGTTTACTATGGAGCTCTGGACATGACATTCAAAGAAAATAAATATTGCATCCTCAGATTAATAATTTGTGGCCACAAGTTAATATTTTTTTTGCACTAAAAAATGTTGTGAGCACAAATTAGTAGTAGGAATTGATTGTATTAAAGTACTCATTTATGTATGCAAAATACTAACCTGTACATACAAAAGCTAATTTGTGCTCACAAAATGCTAATAAAATGCTAGTTTATGGGCACTGAAATACTAATATGTGAGGACAGAATACTACATTTTGGCCACGAAATGCTATATTGTGCACTTAAAAATATACAAATTCATGGCCACAAAATACTAATTTGAGGTTACGATTTATTATTATTTTTTAATGTCATGTCTAGGTTCTGTATTTTTCAACATAAGTTATTATTCTGAAATCTTTGAAACTTCAACTTGTGCTTTTAGTTGTGAGAAGAGTGTTTAATTTACACAGTTAACTTCAAGTGCTAAGTGGTTTAAGGCTCATAACTTTATGGCTAATTTCTTTGTATTTTTCACTTCCTCTATTCACTTTAATCTGCAAAAGGAGCCCCTCATTTGCAAAAAAAACAAAACAAAAAAAACACACTCTTTAAATCTGGTATTGGTATTTTAACTGTGAGCCTTTTTTTAATCAGAACATTTTTACAGTTAAATATGTTTGGTCTCTTGCATAAAAGCCCGTTTAAGCCATTTTTTAGCTGTCAGGACAATGCTGTCTGCAAGGCTTTAAAACAGTACGCACAAATGGCAATGAAAACAATTTCAGGTACAGGTATTCAGGTACACAACAACACTGAATAGTGTCCATTTGTGTGCGCTTTAATTGACATTTTTTGTGTTTTTTCTATTACGTGTAAAGCAAGAAGTTTGTTTTGCAAGTTTCTGCCCATGAGCAGGAAAAAAGAACTGAATTGCCGTCAGAGTACAGAAGCTTTCCACGTCTATTTGCACAGCCAAGGTAGATGTCACAGGTGTACATGTGTGTGAGTGCACATTTGCATTGCTGTGTGAACATGTACTGGTTTGATGGTGTTGAGAAGACTGTTCACGGCTTTTTATTATTTTTGCTGTTTGGTTTTGTATTTATCTTTTCATACAGAGGCCAGGAGAGTCAAGTTCTAAATTGTGCGGCAGCGCAGCACAACCAAATGATGATAAATAGTGAAAGAGACTGTGAATGCTTTTGTGTGAAAGATCACTGCTTGTGCGAGAGAGCATATGTGTGCTCGTCCAACACGAGGTTCAATTTGGCTGTTCTTCATCTATTTTCAGACGGCTGGCAGTGTATTATCTCTTCGATCTCTTTTCTGTTATACTTGCCAATTCTTTGTTGTCAGTTTCATTTGCTTAGCCTTTCATTGCACACTTATGAACATAGGGCATCTGGAACAGACTGTACCCTTTAAGGGTGGAATTTCTATTCAAGCACAAGCCAGACTCCAAAAGTCAAAGCTCAGGCAAATTTTAACTTTCCCAAAAAGTTAAATATATCAAAATGCATCAAAAAAGACTTCGAAAATAAGTTTTTATATCAAGAGAAATTGAATATTATCTCCCATTTTGTTAGTCAAAAATATTTATTTTTCTCTGTTGCAAAATGTTCTTAAACGTTCTGACTACAGGACAGACATAGAGGAGGTAAAGTCATTTAGTTTGATATTTCAGACAAATCGTGCATTTTGTGAGCTAAATTTGGCACGGATGTAGTTTAGCATGCCCTCTTTCGGAAAACAACAACAAAACAAAAACGAAGCAAATCAAAATTGGCGACCATTCTTTAAAGTTTATTTTCACCCCAGTTTCAACAATATGGGCTGCTAATGTGCAAAGTGCAGTGTTTTACCTTAAAGGGTACTTTAAAAATACAATTACATAAATATTACATATATATTTTCCCATGCTTTTCTAAAAGAGGAGAACCTAAAGTCCATCCATACCAAATTTGGTGCTTGTAGCAAAAAAACGCAAGATTATTTTAAAAACCAGTTCCACTAAGGGTGCACCCTCTCCACACTTGCCACTTACAATAGCAAACTTATTCTCCTAATCCACTTTTAAAGACTTTCATTTATCTGCAGTGCAGTTCAGTCTAGCTTAGACTGTTTTAAAGAAGTCTTCAGTGCAACATCCTTGAAAAAATGTCTTTATTTATATGTTGCTCTGAAGTTTCAAAAGGAATGTGACTTTGAGCTTGATGAGACCAACATCATATTTTTTTTCCCTCCAGTCTCTGTAAGTGTATCAGTGAGTGTGCGTCTCGGTGCCCTGAACTCCTTGCAAATCTGTTCTATTCTCGCCTAATGCTGTCATTTTATGCCCCTACTTGATTGTGCCAGCAAGAGGGCAAAAGATTATGTGAGCTCATGTGTCCATGCCAGGCATTTTGTGATTGTGCGTCTAAACTTGTGCTGCGGGGCAAAATGCAAGATGATAGCAAATGAGAGGAGAGAGGAAATCGATGTGGGGGCCCTCTGAAAGCCCTGGGAGAGACATGCACACTCTCACAGTCTGCAGCTGTGACAGCCTAAATTCTTGCTGTCTCTATCTTTTGTGTGCTAATCTGACAAACAAACACCAAAAACCCTGCAGCAATTTCTTGTGGTATTTGCATGTACAGAATGAAATAAATAGCCGCGTGTGAAAGTCTGCACTTGACTGGAGATGGAATTGAGGTGAAAAAAAAAATCTTCTGCAGCTTTTGGAGCTAAAATCCCACCGACTGACATAATGTCAGTCAGTGTAATGGCTTCAGGGAGAGCTTTGAATCAAAACTCCTCGCTCAACTTTGCATCTATTGACCGGCCTCAAAACGAAGAGGCAGACAAACCAGCAGGAAGTGGTCAGCAAGTGGCTCCAACACCAAACATTCAAAATCCCTTTAAATCACAATGAGAAGCAATTAGTCACAATCGACAGCCATGCTGTGCCAGCAGTCCCCTTCACAATGCAGCCCTGCGATTAATTTGAGGAGGTTTTAAAAGTCTTGATGAGAACGGTTCTGCTGTGACAGCAGGGAAATTAATTTGAGCCCCTGGAACAGATCACAGAAAACACGACGTGTCAATCACAAGAGAGGACTCAGAGGCTGTGAAATCGGTTTAATTGTTTGGCGTTTAAATGTTTGCTTCCGTCGCCATCTCGTCCAACTGAAGATCAGATATTTGACAAGTTTCTATTTGAGCATCGAGCGGAATAAAAAGCGGAAAGCATTGTGTGGTGAGGAAACATACAGACCTGCTGCAACATTAAAGCCTCTGACATGTCTGTGCAGTTTACTATGGAGTGCTCTGCTGCAGCTTCTCCAGCCCCGGATTTCTACCATCTAAAAACTGCTAACTAGGTCAACTTCGCCCTCAAAACGCACTCCAAACCATTAAAGAATTTACATTTTCTTAGCATGGAGCTAAATATATATGACTTCTTTATAGTTTATGTCCAGTTGCAGGCAGACGTGATTAAACAATCTGACAAATCCAGGTTCTTTTTCTTATTTCTCATCTGGAGGAGTTTATGACGTCTAAAGCTGTGGGATAAAATGCTAATTCATTTTATCATCCAGAAACCTTTACGAATCAATACATCTCAAAATAAACAGGATGTACTTGTACCCCTGGAGGTACATTTTTGGAGAGGAAAAATTCTAAAAGTTTAATCAAAGCACTACTTCCTGCTGATGTCTATGACAGTTCTGCTAGGTCAGTGAAAAATATGCTATAATGCTTATTAGCTTAGATTTAAAGACCCACTCCACTGAAAACGGTGCTTTAGTGTGTTTTTAACATGTTCTAATGGCAAATTTCTTATGATGGAGGACATGAAGCCTAAAAATGTACATGTGAACATGTCTTCATTCAAATTGTTGTAGATCAGGAGCAGACAAAAAAATGCTTTTGGAAAAAGCTTGTAGCAAATGTAGACGCTACAGCAAGCCATGAGCTCCCCGGATCCCTCCTTTCAGATGGATCTGCTGGCAGACAATTAGATCCATGTACAGTATGTTTTCATTTTCCTCACCGTACGACTGGATAGCTCTGTCATAGCTCGCTATTGTGTCGCTGGTAATGTTAGGTTGGGGTTGTAAGCAAAGCGAGAGAGCACGTAAACAGATGGATGATGGGATGCGTGGGCACGCCTGCTCCGCTGCAATATTCCTGCCCACATTTCAGAGGCAAATTTCTGAACTCCTGCCACTCTGCAGAAGCTATGTCCTCAAAAAAGAAAGTTTTTTGATTTTGGCTAAAAACAGAATACTCATAATTGAAAGACCAGTGAAATACTTTTACAATCGATCAAACAATGATTGGAATGGGACATTGACTATGTTCACACAATAACCTTTGCTCCCTAGGATAAAGTGCGAGAAAGACAATTTTTTATCCTTTTTACTGTTTTGCTAAATCTGAGAGTGTGTTTGTATGCTGAGGGGGGTACAAGAGCTGATGTGAAACTACTGAATCTTTCTGTTGAGGAAGGTACTTGTCTTGTTAGTGTGGGGAGTACCCTTTGAACACTGAAATGAAAAGATTTCACTTCCAATTCCCTGTCATCCCTGAATCACTCGCGCTGTGTGGGTGCACGGTATGCATGTGTGCCGGTTTCGGAGGGGTGGGGTGGCTAAAGAGATTTAAATGCATCTATTCAGCGAAACGCATGTCGGAAAAGGAGACCCAAAAAAAAGGGCAGTTAAGATTGCGTTGTGTGAGCAAGGACTCTGAAAACGGGTGATTTGGTTAAACAGAGGTTCATAATGGACATAATTATTGCACAAACCAATTACCTTAAATAAATGATTGCTCTCTTCAGCAATCATAGTGTGTGCTATAATCAGGAACGGCAAATGCTGGTTGGAGGTGTGCGTGCGTGTGGTGGCTGGAGCCATTTTTGCTATTGTGCGTGTGTGACACACTGTGAACACAACCCTATTAGACAGACTGCAGGATAAAACGCAGCTAAAAAAAGGAGTCAGTGTAAGAGTGAAAAGGGTGGAAAGGCAAATACAAAGAGATGATTCAGTCACGCAGTCACCCACAAGCATCTTACATTTCAACTCCAAACGGATGAAGTCAGTGTTGCCCAAGTTTTCCAGAAAGACTCCGTAGGGGGCACTTGTCTTGAAGTAAAAGGAGATGTCGGCGCTGGTCTCACCCTGAAAGGTGGCAAAGTGCAGGTAGGATGATGGGGTGGTGAATGATGCAGCATTCCAGTAGTTATCTGTAAGAGAAAAAGAAACAAAACTGTTAACAAGATGAGCAGCAGCTTTCCCCATACCGGCTGCACCCTCCATTAACTCTGTGGCAAACATTTAATAAGTCTGATAAGCTCCAGGACGAATTCAATACAAAAATGGTTTCTTTATCCAATATATTTCCATTTCTTTGGCAGTCACCCCTCCACTGTGGACTAGGTATTGTCTCATGCCAATTGTTTGATATAACCCTCCGTGAAAATAATTCCACCCCTGAAATTCAATTTTATTCTTTAGTCTATAGTTTTAATAATATTCAGCTGTCAGTTATAAAAAAATAAGCTCTTTTCTAAATGGAAAAACGCGCTGGTGTAGATAAAATTATGCTGGACTTTTTTATTATAACTTCTGAAAGAAAGCCAACCCGAGGTCAGCTAATGAAGACGGAGGAGCAGCAAGCTAAACAGCTGCTGATGAACTATCAGACTGTGGCTGATGAAGAGACTCCTCCGCTGTCCTCTCTCCCTCCCCACACCTCCGTCCTGCCCTCACAGCTTAAAGAAGACAAAGAGCGCAGGGTACAGTGAGGAGAGAAGACGGAGCGAGCCGTCAGGCACAGGAGAGAAGACCGAACACTGCCGAAAAGATGGAAAATGAGGGAAGAAAGTCGTGCAGAGGGCAGATGAGAGGAAAAGCGAGACAGGCTTAGAGGCGTGGGGAGGGCACGAGGAGGGAAGCTGATGTTGGATCAGCTGGAGGAGATATTTGATCCTTCTGAGGATTAGCTTTGGATCCACATCTGGAAACAGCTGTGTACAGAAAAAAATGGTTTGGCTTTTTTGCCAAACATAAGAAGTTTTGAATCCAATTAATTATCTTTATTGTTTAAAAAGTATTGTTGTTGGTGTTTTTAACATGTTCCTTTAGCATTTTCTTGTGAGGGAGGACACTTTTAAAGAAAACGAAGCTTAAAATTTTTTTCAAGTTGTGGTGAATCAGGAGCAGAATGCAGTTGAAAAAAGCTATTAGCTGTTACGTAAAATCTACAAATAGATCCATTTATGTCTTTGTTTTCTTCATTTGAGCTGGGATCTGACTCAAAATTGTACGGATAGATAGCTGCAATGTTGCTCACCTTTTTTATTGCACCGGTTATGTTAGGCTGGGGGTGTGAGGGGATGTAAGATCGCCGGAGAGCACATAAACAAGAGGGATGATGGGAATAGTGGCAGGCTTATGCTGCAGCAACATTCCTGCCCACAACTCAGAGGTGAATTTCTAATACATTCTGACAGCACAACACAGGTTTTTTTTTAAGGATAAAAAAGGCATAATCAATAATTAAAAAATGACTGGGGACACTTTTAAAATAGATCAGAAGATGATCGAAGTGGGACTTTAACGTCAGGAATATCCCAGCTCGTAATCTTATTCAGAAAACAAAGACAGGCTGGAAGTTTTGTGATAATTAATTACAATTATTCACAACTGTCAGTTTCGCTTTTAAACAGTGCATTGCAATGCGTGTAAATGCACTGCATGTGCTTGTGAGTGCAAGCATCCAGCAGGATTTGTGTGTGTGTCTCCTGGTTCTGTGTGATAAACGTCCTCCACTGACAGGGTGGAGATCCTCCCCTCTTCTTCCTGCCTCACATCCCATCACCAGGGGCAAGGGCACGCAACTGCCAAGCACAAACACACACATGCATGCAAGCACACAGACGTTTACAGACACACAACCCACTGATGCCGCCTTTGTGATTAGTGTGTTGGAAGTTGAAATACTATTCATTTCTCCATCAGAGGTAAAGCCAATTACCAGTCAGGGCTAATTCAGAACTAACAGGAGGGTGCCTAGTGAGGGCACAGAGGTAAATAATTATGTTTGTCTCAATATAATATGTCACTGAAAAAAGAAAACACGAACCACATATATGGTGACACAAATAAAATGTACAAGCGCCTGCATAAGGGGTGATAACGGCGCATAAAATGAAGCCACCAAAAAAATAAATAAAATGAAGAGGAGCTCTTGTATAAACATGTAAACAAAAAATGAAGAATTCCCTCACAAATGCACAGAAATATTTACATGACATGAACAACGGTGTCATGCTAAAATATAATTTAAACAAACAAACAAAAAAAAAAGAGTTTGAAGCATAAAAGAAGAGAGGGGGCTAACAAAGAAGTAAGAAGCAGACTTGGAAAAAAATATGGCTTGAAGGCAAGTCTGTGTTGTAGGAACCAAAGGAGAATAAAGGACTGAAGAGCTGACAGAGACCCACATTTGGAGAGAAAACAGAGTTGTGGAATAAGAATGGAAGCCAAATCATAATCCTTCTTTTGCCCTTTTGCCAGACTGACAGATGTAACTGTTTGGCAAGACTTTGTTGCAAATTTATCATTCCCATAAGGAAATTTTTATCTGACAAATCTTTTAAACTCTTTAAAAAGACAATTACCACCCCATTAATCATTATTCTTTGTTTGTGTGGAAGTACTGTGTACTGTGTATGGAACAAAAACAAGAGAAAATCATGAGAAGATTCATCAATGGGACTTTCTTAAATATTGTAGAAGCTCTACGTCAAACGTCAAAATTCAACATCAAAAAGACTAATTTATCTCTTTTAGGAAAATATATAGTTGATGTTAGCACTTTTATATTTTTAACCCAAATGAGTCATTTCAAGTTCAAAACTAACATGACTAATGCTTTGTTCACACCGAATGTTGTTCAAATTGGCGACAGCCGCCTCTATTTGGACACACGCTGCATTCGCTGCTCTGCGCATGTCCAAAAATGTGTTCATAAGCTTGGCACCCCCAGACAGGTGTGGGAGGAGCTAACGCCAAATGTTTTTAGCCTCAACAGTACATGGAGCACTGCCTGTGTAGATCTCATATGCAATGCCTGAAAGACACGGATGATGTTTCAAGATAAAATCTATTTATTTATCAGATTTATTTTTGGACAAATCAAATTGCGCCACAAGACCTCTGATCCCAATTGTACATTGATTTAACATTAAAACTGGACGCCCCTGATCTGCAAATTGCGTTCAGTGGGAATGAAGCTGTTCAGCAAACGTCAAATTTTTCGCACTATATGGCGCACTTAAAAGCTTTAAATTAAAAAAAGAGATAAATAACAATGTGAAAATGACAACATTTCCATAGGTTCAAACATAGACCATTTATTGCAGGTGTGCATTATAATCTAGTGCAGAAAATATGGTGACCATAAATGCAAATATCAAAGATGTCACAGTAACATTTTGGAAAACTCAAAGTCCAAGGAAAGTAGCCCGGAGCAGTTCAAAATAAACCATCTTCGGTGAACACGACTAACAAACTGATAATCCTTATTTGGCTTTACAATTTCTTGCAGTACCATTGTTCAGTGCTTTAACAGCTTTGTTGAGCAAAATTCCTAAATCTTCAGTGTCATTTAACCGAACAGCTGCTGACCTCTGCACTGGCACAAAGGGACATGATAAAAAAAGAGGCCCGCTGAACTGTGGAGGCTGACATCATGTGAGATAGAGTTCGAGGTGAAGTCTGGGTCTGAAAGCCAACTGGATGATTCATCTGTCTGCGCTTGACCAGATGGGTCACATGCCAGCACCAACAGATGGTAAGGATGACTGACTGCACTGCCGCAGGTCATTAACTCGGACATTTTCAGGCACACAAACAAAGACGAGTACTATGCAGTGGACAAAATCATATTACAAGTACAAACAATGTACAAGGCTGAAAACCAGAGGAGGCAAAACACATGAAAAAAAGACATCATCTGATCTCAAGCTTTGAGTTTGTTCCAGAAAACAAACAAACAGATTACAACTAATTAAACCTTTTCACACATCATGTGCTTTTCTCTTTTTCTCTGCCACATAATTCGTAAAGTCCCTAAAATGACCTAATTTGCACTAAGTGTCCCTGAAGGCACCGCTCAGATAGGACTGTTCAAAACACTTATCTGGAGATCTGCAGTGACTTAAACACGACCACATCAAGAACACATTTGTTTCTTGTGCGTTTCCACCGAGACTCATATTTCATGTCATCGCTGCGATGCAGCCATCTGTGGCCTGTCACTTCATGGTCTAGGTGTAGCATACGCAGAAAAAAATGCAACATTAGAATATTCAAGTAATAAGTTTGTGTCTGTCATTTGAGACCCACAAAGTCTTTATCAATCTCACAGAGTAATTAAGTTGCTTGTCAAACATTATAGCATTAAACCATTAGAGCTGTGCAAATGAAGAAATGATACGAAGAAAAGAGAAACAATAACCCGCTAATTATTTCTTTCTAATCATTTCCAAGTAGTTGGTAGATGGAAGAGCATATCTGTTCCTTTTTCTTGAATATGTGCCATTTTTCTATGATCAGATTCACATGGGAGATTAAATGTTTCAACAAAAATGTGCATTGTTAGGTCGCTGCCATTTAATCAGGCTTTATTGTGAAGACCAAGGTCTTCTTAAAGGGTGACGGGTTTCTCAGAATATCTCCATGCATCTAGTGCCAATAAACAAAACTAAGAAACGAAAAAAGAACTCACCAAGAATGATCAGCTATGATGAACATCAGATAATGAGGCTTTAATGGTCGAGGGAAATCAATAAATTTTGCCTGAAGGCATTTTTGGGTAATTTTTTTCCTAAGTGGCAAATAATACTTGGAACTCATTCTGCTAAGATTAATGCATGCTCATGGGACATGCAGGGCAGGTATTGACTGCAATTATTGGATTTACATTAGGTCCTCTGGCATCATTGACAGAGGAGCATCATATACATAGATGTCCCAGAATTCCTTTTCTTCGAGACAGTTGTGATAAAGTCAAGTTGGAGAGGTCAACAAAGTTTGTCATTAGTTTAAAACATTATAAACGTGGGTTAGACTCAAATCAGTTGTGACAGTGAACAATATCGTTTCAAGCAAGTGTGGGTATTGAATTAGTGAGCCGATAATTTTTTTTTTTGTTTAGTAAGGCAAGCAGCGTATAGTTCTCTACTGAGATTTTGTTTAATCCTATGTTCACGCCGGCTTGGAAACACGAGTTTAAGTGACCAATTCCAATGAAAAGTTTATGTAAATGCATGTAAATGCATGTTTTGTTCAAAACGGTCATGATAATGCATTAATACACAAGTATTTAAGTCCGTTTTCAGGTTCTACTTACCAAATGCACGGCCAATGAAAGTGGATTAAAAGTAAAAACAATTGAACTTTGACTAATCAGGTACTCGGATTTGGTAGAGAAATTGATAATTGTGGTTTGTGCTCGGCTGGAATTACATGACCCAACGTCTTTCATATATCGGAATAGAGCTGGGAAAGAAAAAGCCTGGAACAAGTCCCTTATGAGTCCATGAGCTCGTGTACACTTAACCCATAACCTAAAGCTAAAAGTGCATTCATGAACCCGCGTTAAGCGTGTTCTTCAACACACATCACAAGCCCGGTGTGCACATAGCATGAGACAGAAGTTGTGGATTTAAAATTGCAGATGGGACTTCAAACTTCTATGTGGTTATTTGAAAAACAAAATCTATTATAAAGATTTTTTAATGTCCTTTTATAAACATAGAATGTTTCTTTTTGTATTCAGAACATTTGCATTTTTTGAGTTGTGGATGCTGTTTTTCTGATATATATATGTGATATATATAATATTTTATCACACAAGCAACATTCTTCGCAAGTTTAAATGATGAATTATGTAAAACAAGTATTTACATCGTGTCAGGTTCGACTATTGCAAAAGGGAAGGTTTCAGTAAGATTTCTCGCGAGGAGAACGAACGGAGATGCGTGCAGCTATGTTGCTTTTAAAGATAGGATGTTTCTTCTAAAGGGAGGGGCGAAAACAAGGAAACACGTGCAACTTCTCAAACAATACAACTAGCACATCCTGATATTGTCTTAACCAAATAAGGAATTCTTCATCCACGTTCCCGTGAAAATAGTTTTAAGGAGTTTTAGAGGAGGAAGCCTTGGTGCAGTTTGGAGTCATCTTATCTCTGCAGCTGTGTCCAGTCAGGCAGGATGTTAACACATAACACATTTTTAGTAAGCATGAGTGCAGCTTCACAAGGGTTGTCAGATATTAAATCCTTCTTAATAAAAGTATGATCTAAAACTGCCCTTAAGAGGCTTGGCAGTTATGTTCCTCCACCTTAGTTTTTAGTAGCCTGCAAACAATTTAAGCAAAGCACCTGTCTGTTCCCCCTTTTTGAAACAGAAGTTAAGCATAAACGTAAGAAAAGCAGAAACACGTGATAGCTTTTACATTTCCTAACACACCATTCATGATTAGAATTTGCTTTTCTTAAAAAAATATTCTTGCTAGGACCATGTTTCCTACCCTATTGGGACATTTTTATTTATGCTTTTTTAAAGAAAATTGTTTAAGTTTTAATAACTTTAGACAATTTTTTCTAGGGGGCTGTTTTTACAGTGTAAATCACACCATTTTGGCTTACACTGGTCCTAAGAATAGACATTCTGTCTGTCAGTGACAACATAATAGCGGAGTATGCATTTGCTGATTTGCTTCTTTGACTTTAATTTCAATCACTTATAAATGTCAACATTTTTTTTTTTTTTTTTGCCAAACCCTGTTAACGTCAATAAATGGAAATAATTTGTCTTCCTCTGCCTGTGACTGTACAGCTGCCATTGAAGTAGCCATGAAAATGGACTATTACTGTCCAACATACAATACTCACTATACTAGAAGCTTCATTCTTTGAGCACAAGGTTACACTTGGTCCTTACAAACACAGAGACGTGTGCAAATGTGCAGAACACCTTCCTGGAAACGTCAGTACAAGA
Source organism: Oryzias celebensis (assembly GCA_014656515.1). Taxonomy (NCBI): domain Eukaryota; kingdom Metazoa; phylum Chordata; class Actinopteri; order Beloniformes; family Adrianichthyidae; genus Oryzias; species Oryzias celebensis. The sequence goes on from BNCR01000012.1 coordinate 35,960,397, forward strand.
CATCAGTCATTTTAGTAAAAGTAAAAAAAAAAATTATGTGGCAGCCAGTCGTCATTGTTCTTAATGAGAAGAGCTCCATGCACTATAGGAAAAACATCAATCATACATGGAGTATCTACTCACGTGTAAAAATTTTAATACACATTTAATATGGCTTAATGGACCAATGTATAATGTATGCCCCATGTTCCAGTGTCTTAGCCAGTACTAAGGGAAACATAGCTCAAAGCCGTCTTCATTTTCAACTTTGTTAATTTGGTCACCCATTAGAAAAGACGGTGAGCTGTCTCACATGCTGTAGGGATAACAGAGCAAGACAAAAGGAAGATGGCTCCACTTAAGTAATTGTGTTTACCACCCTGCTTCATGATTGGCCCGCCCCCAAACACACAAACAGATGTGAGGTCGTGGGTCAGTAAATCACGTTTTGTTTATTGGTGATGAATCTTTGTTATGGAGGGACATTAGTGAGAGTGGCACCAGGTTGTTGATGAAGGGGACCATAATCAGTGTGACACCAGAGAGGAGGAAGGGCAGGTGTTCTGTCATGTTCAGCATCCTTGACAGAACCAGGTCACTTCCTGCTGAATGAATGGAAGGGTGGAATGATGGAGACAGAAATGAATGAAAAATTCAAGGGAAGAAGCTTATCTCCAGTATGCTTGAATTCTTTGTAGTTTGAAATCCAGCATTGTCTCTCTCTGGAGGCACAGCTCCTTCTATTATTCCCTTTTGTCTGAAAAATTAGCAGTGGATGGAGTACTTTATGAAGTATAATTATTGTAATGAATTCATTGCCTTGTGCTAAAGACCCATGTTTGTGCTTCCATAGCAAAATCCACAAATATTATTTTGGCTTCATTGCTGATACTAACATTGCACAACATTTGTGTGTTTTTTGTGTTTGGAAAAAACCAATGAATTAGATAACTTTTGTAGACAAAGTCAATTTAATTGAGGAAATCACAGACGCATGGTTCAATTTTTCATGTCTAGAAGCAAAGTCTGGATTGTGTTATTATCAGAAACGCAGGCTTTTGTCCAAAACAAAGCTGGAATGTAAGGGCCTTGGCCTTTATTTCACTTCCAGTGAGTTTTGAGTTCAGGTAATGTCTAAAAAAAAAGAAAAGAAAATTAAGTCAAAAAACCAATTTATTTCTGGCAGCACTTATAGTCCCTAAAACCAAACACATAAAGCCGTGTGGTTCAGCAAGCGGCATGAATGTGAAACAAAGCAGACACGTCAAACAGACAGTGTTTTTGTGAGGGAGGACAATAGGATATCTTGACAAGTTGGCATTCATAGTCTTATTGTCAAGTTGGTACCAACGATCTTCACATGGTAAACAGTTACTTCAGATCAGGATTACCTTTTTTAATGGGAATAATTCTTTCATACTTTTACATGTATTTAGGAATAAGCTCAGACAGATAAATTGTTATCACTTTTGGAGATGTAAATGTCAAAATCCACCCATTTGATGTTCCAGATTTATGTGGAGTAAAAAAAAAACGAATTAAAGTGAAACAGTCGAAATCACATGATACATGGAAGTGATCTGTGTCACCATCAGTTCCATCTGACCCAAAGCTGTTCTGAAAGTACAGTGCCAGTTCTGATTACAGGAAGAACTGCCTCCTTGTCAGGCCTTGTTTTGTGTTTTCTCCTGTATTTGAAAATGTTTCCCTCAGAAACAAGAGAAAGAGGGACTTGACTGAACAGATAAAACAACAGACATGAGGGTTTTAAGAAAAAAAAAATGGTTTAAATGATGTTCCCCCACAAAACAGAGTATAACATAGGACTAAAGTGACTTGTAGTTCAGCTTCTTGTAACCTGTTACTTGAAATATCTAGAATGTTAGGACAATACATTATTTTGCTTTCTATGTTTGGAGGTTTTTTTAAAAGAAAAAAAAAACACTCCACACTTCACATTTTTTGCCTCTTTTTCTTCTAGGAGTGTTGTGAACTACGTCCTTTGAGGCAAACAGTGTGGCTCTGCACATGTGGAAGAGTACATGGTTGAAGAGCATGGATTGTACACCATCCATTTTTATATTTGGTTTTCACCCACACACTGTCAGCAAAAAAACCCCAAAAAACAGTAAGTAGAATGCAACAGTGCAGTTTGAGTCCGTCAGGGCTGTGTTAAAGTGGACAAAGATGCAATCTAATGACTGTGTGCTTGTTCCAGGTCAGTTCTGTCACTCGTCTGGACACTTTGGGTTGTCAAGTGGGTGGATAAATTTGATGCACTCACGGGCTGCAGATACAAATATAGAAGGCAAAAAAACCCAACAAATAAACACACCCACACACATATATATATATATATGTATAAAACATACCAAGATATCACATATTAACACAAATAAGTGACTGTCATCCGCTTTGCATCGGGCGGTTCAGGCTTCCACTGCATGCATTAATTTCTGAAAACACACACTTTATCGCCATAATTCCACTTATACCATGCTCACTTACAAAATAAATAAATGTTTAATTGATTTTTAGTACTTTATTCTTATTTTTTTCTGTTTCGATCACTTTCTCACAAAAAGCGGACTATTTGGTTGGTGATGCGGCCAGTTGTCACTATAACACAACAACGCTGACCTCAACTGCAGCAGGACAGGAAAGCGATATATTTGCTGATCATCATGATAGGTTCAGTAAAGCATCAGTTCAGAAGGAAAGTTCACTTCTTTACCTTATTTTTGTCCAGAACATGTAGCAAAAAGTTTGTTTTGAAGAAGCCTGTGCAGTGATATAGAACATTTGGGCTATGTGGCCGGAACTTTTTTTTTAGATGCGAGTCAACACCCAGCAGCCAATCAGATTTGAATATTTACTGGGACCATTTAAGGTGAAGAAACACAATGTTTGATTCTTATGGCTTGGTATGGCTGCGGTGTGGCCGTCGGAGACTTTACATAACATGAAAAGTGCGAAGGGTACTCACACTGCATCCACTCCGGTCCAGATCTGCTGTCCGGCCTCACCGTATCCTTTTTTTTGTTAGTTTAAAACTTTTCCGGACGCAGGAGCTGAGCTGTCGCATTTTATTGTGAAATTGGGGCAATTCACGACTTAAACCAGAAACTATGTGAGCGAATGTAAAGTGCATCCAGTACATTTTTCAAAATAAAACCTATTTTTCACAAGCAGAGCTTGCTTGCAGCAAAACCACAAGTAATCTGTGGTCAAAAACCCTAACCTAGCATTACGGGTGCAATAAAAATGGTGAGCAATATTGGAGCTATTCAGCTATACAGTTTAGAACCAGATGCCAGCTCAGATGAGGAAAACAAAGGCGTACATGGATTCATTTGTTTGCAAGTGGATGCCTCAAAATGGAGCAAAACAGGGAGCTTGTGGCCCGCCAGTTTGTATGCTGCATTTACAAGCTTTTCCTACATAATTTTTTCCATCTGCTTTTGATGCACAATTTGAATAAAGAAATACTCTGAAATGCATTTTTGAGCAAAATTTTGGACCTCCATCATTTAAAAAAAGGGCTACAATTTTCATCAAAGTGGATCTTTAAGGGTTCTTTGAGCAAACTTGAGTAAGAAATGGTTTGAAAAAGTTAATTCAAGTAGTAGGTTGTACTATTTTTTATTCTTAACAAACAGTTTCTCGCTACTTTTACAAGCTGCTCTGCTTTTCTCCTGAATCCGTCTGTAGCGATGACAGTTCAGAGTGGTTTGATTTTATGAATAATGCGATTTCTTTTCTTTTTTTTAGTGCTGAGAAAAAGATTGAGGGCAGAAGGTCACAGGGCAGAGGACTCTACCTCTTCATATGTTGTTCTGCATCATTTCACTGAATCTGAAACGAAAGGATGTATCTTTCGGAGTATTTCATGAGTGACAGTCAGAGTCTTTTATAGAACTGCCGACTTGCTTCTTCCAGGAAAATGAAATATGTTCTCAGTTATTTTATTCCCCTTTCCCTGAATATTAGAAGATAGAAAAAAATTACCAGCGTAAAAAAAGATGAGATGATAAAATGTGAAGAACAGCGTATTTTAATTCAGCTGCAATAGTCTCTGCAGGAATATCATTAAGCCCTTTCCTCAAAGTGAACAAAAGAACTGTCTTTTGTTCAGGATGATGTAAAATGGGGAGTTTTAATGGGAGTTCTATTCAAGAAGCTGAAGATGCTCTCTCTTCAATCAGTGTTTCATGAGCCTTTCACAAAGGTTATGACATTATGCCTCTACAACCAACTGAGAATCTATTTGAAAGTAAAGCCACTCCTCTCTGTAGATGACTTGTAGAAGGTCATTAGCACTCTTATTCCAACCCAATTAGGCTACTGTTACTGAAGTCCGCACGACTCATTCAAAGGTCGATTTTATGTTGGCAGCTAATCCATAAATGCTCCTGCTAGTTTTCCTCTTCCCGTACAAGACTAAAGTTTGTTCCAGTATCTCACTGACCCTTATAAGACTGGCATGATTTAGCTGTTTTAAATGTGAAAACCTTTGCATTTTCCCAAACTTTAAGCAAAACCCTGCTGTTTTATATGTGCCCATATTGAAGGTGACTTGTGCGTCAAATTTGTGTCCGATGCCTCTCTCTGACGTGCGTTAAATTCAGTCGCTCCAAAAATGTGTTCATAAACTTGACGCTCCAGATATGGTAGGAGCTATCATCAAAAGTCTTCACATCTCAACACTACTTTGAAGCACTGACTGTATATCTCATTTACAAAGCGTGGAAAAATGTTGAGAGAGGATTACTTATTTTGAGGAGCTCTACAAAAGCATTGGTAATCACGTTTCCATGTCTGGGCTTATGAGAACATCCTGAGTCTCTCCTAGTACGGTGAGCTTCACCAACTAGAGCAGAAATTCTGCCTTAATGATGGCTGTTTCAGCGGTACTACTGTCGCTCTGTGACCCAGTTTGACAACTTGCTGTCCCATGTTAGTCCAAGGAGGAAAAAGAAATTTGAATGAAATTAGAGGACGTTTTAATAGCTGTCTTGATGAAAAAAAGTAAATATTACTGAAACTATGGTCACATATCCCATAATCCACTGCATGGATGAATGCAGGTTTTTCGGCAGGTGGCATTTATATTCGAGAGGCGGCGGTCAAATTTTTAAATGCTGTGCGATGGCCGTGGAGGTTTTAAGAAAAAGTTAAAATTTTACGGCAAGCAGGTGACTTTTCTCTTAAAGTTGACATCGGTTAGTGGCCGCTCGGACACAGTTGGAGGTTGTGCGGTGGCAGTCTAGCGACTTGCGGGGACATCAAGCGACAGCTGTATGGTCACAGGGTGCTGGGCAACCAGATCGCTGGCCAGCAGCAGCTCTGACTGGACAATGCGCAAATGTCTCTGGACAGCGGCTATCCACATCAAGTGCTACCGGCCGCCAGCCCTATAGCAGCTTGGGGGTATTATATAAAAAGTGGACCATTCTGCACGCCTGACTGCCACTGTCTACATTTATTACCACGGCAACAATTATAAAAAAATCTTGAAGATATTACCGATGCCTCCCTGAAGCTGTATTTGTGACCGTAGCCTAAGCTCAGAAGAAAAAACATCAAATTCTCTTCCATGTTTGTTTTGACTCCACCCACTAATCCACTTCATCAACAGCATCATAGGTCAAAGCCGAGTTCCTTATTGGTTGACGTGACGTGTCTCCTTTGCCAAAGTTCAGATATCTGAGCACTCCATGCGACACAGTGTCCAAATTGTGCTGCTGCCAGACCAATTCGCTGCGACCAGCCCTTAAAACACGCCACAGAAACTCTGAACACATACGTACATTGAGTTACATTGAAACTAAATGCCCCTGACACGCAATACGCGTTCGGTGTGAACGCAGCTTCAGGTGGATCACATTTATCCAGCAAAATACATGGTAGCAGTGGAAACAAAAGCTTGTAAAAAAAATAGTCATAAAAAAGTTAACTAAACTTTAAATAGAAATACTCCTTGTGAGTTCATTTTACTACAGGTCTTTTCAATTGAGTTTATTTGCAAATTGTTTTTCTAAAGCAATTTCCGGTTTGGCACCTGTGAAAGGCAGGGAAAATGTGTTTCGGCGTTCTCCTAGAGCCCACAGGGAATTTCTGAAAACCACTTCTGCTTTGCCTGACCATAGTTTACATTGAGAAATCATCACAGCAGAGGTGCTGAGTCACAAAACATTTCCAGGTTTTGCATTAACAAGGCAATTATCGTTTTCACGAAACAACCGCCAAATCATAGTCTGTGGATAAATTAAACATTCGTGTTGAAGTGCACAACTAGAACAAAAATACGGCCAATTCGAGCACTTTTCTTCCAACTACCACTTTCACAATGATGTGCCTTTTTTCTGACACATATTTATTGTTGTCTTGTGTTGAAACTGCACTTCTCTCCACAACAGGGCACACACACGTCAGTGACACATTACTTACTGTCTCCATGGCAACGTAGTGGCCCGACGGTGAGCTTGGCCTCAGACCCTGGTCTGTTTGTGTCACCCACAGCAACTTGGCTGACAGGCAAGTGCTCTTTGTATACCAAGAGACCAGAATCTTCTCTCCTGCAGGATGAGGTGTGACAAAAAAGAAGAAGAAAGTTCACATCATCCTTTCACATCGAATGTCTCTTTATACATTGTTTTTTACAGTTCCCTCCTTCATTTTAAAGTATGTGAGATTGGAGCTAAAATGAAATAAATAAAGCAGCACAATAGAATATTACATCTACAGTTTTTGTGCCAATTCTGATCTCCATTATGAGGATATTACTCACAATGTTTGCAGGTGGGATAGTGGTGGGATAAATGCAGGTATGATAAATGATTTATGGGCACAGTTGGGCAACATTTTACCAAAACACATATTATCCTATGTGTTTGTGTATATACTGTTTATCATGCAGCGTTTGCTGCAGTTGATTGAAAATGTACTTGAACTCATTTCCATTAATCCTTTTGCTTTGATCAGCTGTAAAGTTCGTCCAACCATTCATCCATCTTCTAAACTCGCTACATCCCCTTTAATGGGGAAGCCAAAACCTGTCCAGGCTACTGTTTGATGAAAGCGGGGTACACCGTGGACATTGTTCTAGCCTGTCACAGGAACATACAACCACATACATTCACACTTGAACCTAGGGACATTTAAGAGCAACCGGTTAACCTCAGAAGTATGTTTTTGGAGTGTGGGAGGAAGTCGGAGTGCCCGGAGAACCGATGCACGCATGAACAGGGAGAACATGCAAACTCCACACAAAAAGGTTTCAGCAGATGTAGGTACTATAAGTGTTCGGCCTGTCAGATCAGTATTGGGACTCGTGACTAGTGATGGTGTTACATTATTTGATTGGCTGTTCATTGACCTGATGACAAGTAGGATTGTGATTGGTCCGGACAAATTACTGTACGGTTTGCCCGAGCAGATCTTGACACTAATTAGGCTATGTTGGAATTCCATCGCTACTCACTATTTAGAGCTGTCTAAATCTACAATTCCAAAATCGAGTGCCCTAGAAATTTCCTAGAATTCTCTGGAAAAAACCAGTGCGCACCAGTGCTCACTAGATTGGGGAATATGGACCACCATGCACTGCTGAACAATTTCAATGAACATTTTAATGTAATTTTCTAGTAAACCATCAACTTTTTCAGCATCAGAACACAGTGGACTAATACAAACAGTCTTTGTAAAATGCTTGTATTGATTAAGTTTTCACTTCGTTAATTCGGTGACGACATATTCGCTATTAAAAAAAAATAAAGTAGTGAGCATGGCTTCCGAATTGCTTCTAAAATTGAGGGCAAAGGATAGTTCTGAACTATATAGTTTTTTTTAGTAGTTAGGGAGTAGAGGAGGAATATAAGTAGTCTATCTAAATAGTGTTACCGTAGTGTGACATCATCACTAGTAACAAAGAAAATTAGTGACAGGCTGAACACATTTGGAACGTACACATGGATTCAAATCTGGGCCATCTCACTGCTCCACCATTCAGCCCTCAGCTGTAAAATCCAACAAGAAATCTTTGTGTACTAGTCTGCATGACTAAGCTGTGACTGAAAACATAAACATATTTTTAAGTGCAACATTTTCAAAGTGTGCCAGAAAGCATGAGTGTGTCTTTATCTGCTGGAAAACATAAATACCTTGCAGTGCAAAGAAAGGTCATCCATTAAGCTTTTGCTCCCTTTGTCCCTTGGCCTACAATTGTCATGTTTTCTCTCTCTTTTTTTTTTCTTTAGATTTTTTATTTATAAAAATAGAAGCAACACTAATAAAACATGTGGTCCTCATTACCTGAAATAAAGTTTAATGTCCAGAGACTTAGGAAGCAGATGCTTTTATTACGTCCAAAACACAATGTAAATGTACACAAGCTTCTAAATGCAACATATTTTTTTCATGTTTACTCAAAAACACATTTCAGAAATTAATGTGCACATTGTAGTGATAACAATCACAACTGATATATAATAGCCATTATTGCTGCTCTATAAAATTCTAATTGAATGAAAAGCCTTTTTTTTAAAAGAACTAAAATCTGCAATTAGCAAAGCTTTGATTATTAAACGAGGTATATTGGCACATGTGTGCTTAAGTTGATTAATTTTTTAAACAACATCTTCTAAAGCCTTAAATGAAATTCAACAATACTGCACTCAAAATTGTACACAAAATTCCATTAGTGCTAAGTGGCTTTCAATACCATTTTCAAATTAAACTTTGATATTTTATTTATGAGTGTATGTGCATAATGCATGTGGGTGAATGTTTTTGCGTCTTCTCTCATGTATATGTGTGAGCCCTGAAATCATGGGCAGTGACTGGAAACTGTTATTGCGATCATATTTCACTATAGACGCTCTGCCAAACAACGAGACACAATAAAAACCAAACAAACAATATTAGTGGGGGGAATGGGAAAGTAAAATAACTATTAATATAATTGCTTCAAGTGATGAGGAGGGAGACAAGACAGCAAATAAAAATCACCTCTTCTTGTTTACACACAGTAATCGCTCACAAACCTGCAGCTTTCCCACACAGAGATGCAACTGCTATTAATGAGAATATCAATCAGCTGACTAAAAAGGCTTTGGAACACAGCTTGCTAGGTTTTAGAGTTAAACGCTGCCATTAAGTAAACATGTAATTGATGAGGAGCATTCATCCTTTAGTCACTTCAATATTTGAATCAGGCCTTGCAATTAGGACACATTTAGTCTTTGTTTTTGTCTATCTTGAAAATTCAGAGGAAATCTATGAACGAGTTAACCCCGTGATTCTTCATCCTCATTAAACAGGCGAAAGAGGCAGCAAGATTTGTTACTAATAGTGAGGGTTGATGGATTCTAGCAGTTTATTGTGGTGTGTGAAACAAAGAAAGTTTCTTTTGGTCTGATCTAAAAACGCAATATTTTATAACTCCAATTTAAAGTAAGATTCAGGAAATGCGTTCTGGTTTCCGAAGGCGTTTTCAGAACAGCAGTCTTATCTCTGCCCTGCACCTGACTAAAACTAAACATCCACTAGATTTAGCTGCATTTCTAATCATTTACATCAGGTTATTAAAAAGAAACAATGTTCAAAATTTCCCTTCAAGATACATCATGATGCAACATCGGATGATGGAAGCATTGCCTCACACTATGACCTTTATTTGCTTTTCTTTTTTCTTTTTATTTATTTATTACATGATTATTTATATTTTAAAAATGGAATTCTAATTAAGACATTTCTCTACGGAGACTGACATTTTTTTTTCTTTCATCCGGCCCTTTCACAATATGCTTCTTACTGTTTTAACATTGTTATTTAGGGTATACTAACACATACAAATGACAAAACAAAAATAGTACAAGTTAGGATTAAGATATCTAAGAAAGCTTTTTTGGGTGGTTTTTAATAATGCATTTGGCACTGGATTTTTGATCTTTTGACTTTTTATTTTTGCTTTCTTGTCTTAAAACACAGTGAATTTATGGAAAAAAATGTATTTGTGGAGATATTTTTTTTAAATACATGTATTTATTTATTTATTATGAGCTGAGAAGAAAGCAGTCACTTGGAGGCAATGCTTGTGTCTACAGGGTAAATACTTTCTGTCTTTCCGATTTTCTTCTTTAATGTCGCAGCCATCGTAATTCTTTTTCTTTTATTCAACACTAGCAGACTGTTTTTTTATTTTTTCTCCATTCCTTTGCAGCAACAAACAATAAAAGCCTTATCCAGAAGTCATCAAACAAAACTTTGGCTTTGGTTTTCTGTGGTACACTGGTTTTAAAGATTTCAGACCAGTTTCATCCTTAAGGAATCTCCCTCAGCAAAAACAAAATCCCAAAGCATAAATAAGAGAACATATGCAGCATAAATCCAATGCAAAATAAGAAAAGAATCTAGGAATACCCTCCTAAAAGTAAGCTATGACTTGCATAGACAAGACTGATTTAAGGCATGCAGACTTAATGAGCTGTGAACAGAAGCACGATTAGGAACGTGAAAAATGTAAGAGAAGAAGTTGAAGTAAACACACCGATAAGCAAGACACATTAAGTCAGGAAACTTTGGACAGATGATGGGAAAAAAACATTTAAAAATCTGCATATCTAGAATAGCTAAGCGGAATGAAAACAGTTTTTTTTACAGTGTTTGTATCACTGCTGGGATCATATGTTGTAGCTGAAAACAAATGATTTAACCCAGAAGAATGCAGAGAATGGCTTCTCATTATCCTAAGCAACCATATTGAATAATAACAGGCTGTGGTCATGGAGATGATGTTCTCCCCGTTTCTGAAGGATGAGTTTTGCATCAAATAAACAAACTAAAAAATGAGAAATTACAATTAAAGTTTATGTTGACAGTCAAACCAAAGTAAAATAAAAAAGATCACTTTTGTTGGCTGTGTAAGCTGGCTTACCATTGCCTGGAATCAGCATCACAGTTGCAGTCGTATTTAGGGTCGGTGCAGTTTCTGTCGATACCGCAGGCGCATTTCTTGATGCCAGGGCCTGAGCCTCCCCAGTATGAATGCTTCTCACTTCCTCGGCCCACCCACCATGTAAAGGGAGTCCCATCTGGTCGTCACAAGACACAAAAAAAAACCCACAAGCAAACATGAAAATTATTTTTTTTTAAAAAAGAAACACTCCTCTCAGGAACTATGTCCCTGATGTACTTTAACCTTCAAATTTAGGAGATCTCTAGTGAACACAAAGAGACAAACATACAGACTCAAAATATGGATACAGATGACAATGAAATTACACAAAACGTTTCAACTGCAACCAAATTACAGGTTACATATTTTTTCATCTTGTTATTAAGTTTCCATTGCACTGATGTGGACACACTGATAGTTAGCTGCACTATAAATGTCAGTTAGCACTATAAAACCATTGGTACCATATTTGATACACAGATTTCTGAGACTCCTCATCATTAGCATGATTTTTCCTTAAAAACCCATTGTATATAATTTGCCTTATTTTTCAGCCCTGTAGTTTCATCGTTCCACTAGGCAGTAGAGGGTCTTTTTCTGGTCATTTCAAAATGGCTGCTTCCCTGGTGGGAAAGTTTTTGCTAATTTTCAAAACTTTTTGGTGGGAATAAATCATCTATTGTTATTTATTTTTATAAAATAACTCTTGCTGTATTGGAAGAATGTAAAATTTGTTGCTAATTTGTTCAGTATAATACATTTAAATCATGTTAAAAATGTGTTAATCAAATTTGGGACAGTAGGGAAAAGAAAGCAATTATTTTACCCTGAACTTTCATCTAAATGGTTATGCATGTTAAGCTAACATTGCTGTGAGCAAAAATGTACCAAATAACCAAAAATCATTACTAATACTATCTAAAGGGTTTAAAAAACATCTAATTTAAAGAAAAAAAAATCTCAATATTTTGACACAGTGGCCTTCACAAGGTCAACTGCTTAACCATTTACCATGTACCGGTGCATGCATTTTTATTTTTCAGTCCGAGATCACAACTTTTCTCCTAGAGATCCAAAGCTGCATTTTCATTAATCTTCTCATTTGACTTGTGCGTCACTCTGGGTGAATCTGCTGATAGACAAACAGCGGTTGATGCACGTCGAATTCTGTGTGTGGGCCGTTTTGTGTTTCAATGAATTGCTAAAAAGTTAAGGTTCACTGCTTTTCAATAAGATTTATAATATTGTTTTCTTTACTGGGATAATGTATTTCAGCATAGAGAGTTGCTACAAACAGAGATAAGTTTAAATATATTGGTGGCTGGCAATATGTGACACTGAGAACGAAGGAAACAATATTGAGCTGCATTCCTGGAAAATAAGCTGTGTTGTCAATACCACTTTGTCAAATTCTAGCAGAACAATGACCTCTCTTGGGCCACATTTTTCCTTTTTTTTCCCTTTCAGAGTAGAGGACTAAAGCCCAGTCTTAATGCACCACAATTGTATTGATGGGTTCATGTGATGTAATATTACACAGTTTGTGGCTAAACTTCAGGAGGAAACCGCAAATGTGTTTGTGTCTTTATATATTTTGTCTTTCAATGGTTTGCGTGGGTGTTTGTGGCCCTAAAAATGTACACCCCTGAAGACAATGAGACTCATATATCTTCAAGCAGTGGGATTACCGATACTGCCTTCATGCAGAGACTTCACAGTGCTCTTCCTTTAGCCATGCATGTTGCTGTTAGGAGTCTGCAAAACTGAGAATCAAGTTTTGTTTCAACGTAAGGCCTGGCAGTTAAGCCACAGATCCTACACGGTTAAATAGCGCCACGATCTCAAGAAACGAAACGTATGTTACAAGTCTGACAACAGTGTTTACTATGCATTAGGCTGCTCAGGTGATTCATCAAAGTTTTAACACTGGAGTTTTGTGCACTAAATAAAAAATAATCTTATATCACTATAACAATATTTAATTTCTTATTGTTTAATTGATGGTGTTTATTTATTTTCTCTGTCAAAAAACCCCCCAGAAAATCCTTTTTTAACCATCACCACATGCACCATCAGAAACAACAATAGGTTCAACATATTGGGTAAGGAAAAATCAAGGGTGTTTTCAGACTGGAAAAGCCCATTAATTTTGTCCGGATTGAGTTCTGAACCTTGTGTTTAGTCTGTATTCAGACTCTCGTCTACAGGATATTTCTGTTTTGAACTAAAGCCTTTAAACAAAACCATGTGACTAAGGATCTCTTCGGTCAATGACCAGGACTCACAAATCGGTGCTGGAGCTTCTGCAATGGCTTTTAGATGATCCTCATTGGGCAGCAAACCTTGGACTGAAATGGGATGTCCAAGAAACTGCAAGCTCTTCTGGCTGAAATGGCATTTTTCAGAATTAAGCTGGAGACCAGCTTCATTAAGTGCAGCTAGCACTGCTTGCAGGTTGCGGTCATGTTCTTGCTGGCCTCTGCCATAAACAATCACATCATCCAGGTAGTTCTGGACCCCTTTTAGACCTTTCAGCACCAGGGACATGAGCTTGGAGAATGCACTTGGGGCCGAACACAGCCCATAAGGGACTCAACGAAAGCTGAACAGTCCTTCATGTGTTATGAATGCAGTTATGTCACGGCTTTCGTCTGCTAGTAACACCTGATGATAAGCATTTGCCAAGTCAATCGTAAAGAAAACAGTAGCTCCGTGCATGTTTGAGAAAATGTCATCCATATGTGGAAGGGGGTGACTCTCCATCACTATTGCCTTATTTGGCTCACGATAATCCATACACATTCTCACTTTCCCATTTTTCCTCATTGTCACTACAATGGGAGATACCCAGGGAGATGCATCAATCCTCTCTATAACTTCCATCTCTAACAGTCTCTCAATTTCAGAAGAGACAGCTTGTCTAACTAAGACCGGAAGCCTTCTGAGATGTGTTGGACAGGTTGAACGTCCTCCCTGATCTTCACTCTTTTGCAACCCTTTTGCAAGACCCAGTTTTTTAGTCCCTGATCCAGTGTTAATCTCCGCTACTGGAGTTTTCAATGAAGTAACTGTTGGTGAAGAAGCTGCTCCAGGAAGTACTGCATTGTTGTCAATGGTGAGCCTCAGCGCTCTGAACAAATCCAATCCTAACAGAGCTGTGCCTGTTTTCACCACATATAATGTAGCTGGTACTTTAGCATGTGCATGCTGTCATGTAGCTGATAAACAGCCTAGCACTGGGACTTTGGACTTGGTGTATGTCACTAGCCTTGAAGCTGGCTCAGAAAGTGACACATCGCTGAAATGTTCTCTGTACAGGTGCTCAGGAATGATAGATACAGCAGAGCCTGTGTCCACCACTAATGCAGAGGAGCACGAAAGTGACTGTGTACTTATGGTCACTGTACAGGTGATCTTTTGATCCATTAGTTCATCTTGTAACATCAGTACTGCGTTCATTTCAAGCAAACAACCACTTCTCCCACTTTAGCTGTAGATTTGGACTTGCATACACGGGCGAAGTGTCCAGTTTTGCTGCAGTTTCGGCAAGTTCCTTTGCGTACAGGACAGTCTGGAGCGTTGGCAAGATGAGCCGAAGAGCCACATCTAAAACAACACCGGTCCTGTTTTGATGCTGCTCCTGGCTCCACGAATTTATTTCTCCTTACTTTGGGTGGGTGCTTTGGCTTTGCAGTCATGACGTGCACGGGAGCCTCTGGTGTTGAGACGAGGGTCTGCACGTGTCCTATTGCTGACTCCACTTGAGACGCCATCTTTTCAGCCATGTCCAGTGTAAGCCTTCCCTCCGTTTGCACCAACAGTTTCTCTCTTATTCTCGGGCAACTATCATGCTCGATGAGCTGGTCTCGTATCATCTCGTCAGTATTTTCATCAAACTCACATGTCGCCGCCAGCTCATGCAGCGCGCCCACATATTCAGCAACAGTCTCATGCGGTCTCTGCAGTCGTTGTCTGAACTTGTGTCGCTCCACCACGACGTTGATCGCTGGTGTAAAGTGTTTTCTCAGTGCAGATACGGCTGAATCAAAACTTGCACCGCAGTCCTTCAGTGTGTAAGATATGCGTTGTCCTCCCGTGCCCAGGCAGTGTAGAAGTAGTGCACGTTTACGCTTGTCGGGCCACTCGTCCCCCTCCACGCCGATAGCAAGCAGGTAGTTGGTAAACATCTTCATCCACATATCGAACGGAATCGCAGGTTGTCCGGTGGACTGTAAAAACAACGCAGGGCAAGAGACAAGATTCGCCATCCTCGTTGCCAATTTGTTGTATGCTCGCAAAATCAGTAATTAGTAGTTGGATCAAGCAGGATGTGACTCATACGTATTTTCCTACCAATTTCTTTACTACTTCTTTTTCAACGTAAAACATACAGAACTCACTGTCAGTCACACAACCCGCCATCTAGACTGAATTAATAAAGCACTGAAACAGAGTGTGGGTGTGCCACAAATGGAGGTGGGGGTGCAACTACATGAAAAGTTAAGGTCACCCCTGGTTTTAATTCCGATAAATACTTCTGATTTGAAAGTCTTAGGGTCAAGCAAATGAGAATAGGGGTTAAAATGTTACTGATGTAAGCTGGCATGAATGCAAACGTAAAAAAATGAACAATACAATTTTTAAGATAAATCTGTAATGTGACTGGAGGCCATTGTAAGGCAGAGGACACAAATGATGTGAGTCCAACTTTAAGCTCCAGATAAAAACTTTACTGCAGCATTTTTACACTGTGCTCTTTAGTTTTGCCACTTTTTTCAGGCAAAAAAAAAGTATTTTTTAAATTTTAAGTGTCCATCTAAAAACTGAAAATCACATCCTAAGATTTCAGAGATTTAAGTGGACAGTTGTTTGATACATTGTGAGTGTTTAACTATCTTTTTGTTTTTGGTTTATTATTTTTAGTGCAGAATAAACAATAGAATGGTACGGTGAATTTGTTAGTTTTTTTTTTTATGGAAACAACACCAGAGCAGGATATCATCAACAAATAAGGGATCTGAGAAGTGTTAACCTGGGTTCCAAAAAAACAATAAATAACTCATGTATTAGAAACATTATTTCAACAAACTGGGATTAATTTCTTCACACTCAGTGTTGAAAAACCACTGGCTTCTTGCTTTGCAGTCATTCTCTAATCTGGGAGGAAAAAAAGCCATGTTTGAGCCATAGAGTGCTTGTGGTGTTTTTATTTTGAAGTTTGAATAAAATCTGATTCTGTGCTAACTTACTGGTATGGTTGAGCGGCAGATGAATGGCAAAGCAGAAAAAAATAGATTCTTTTGAGGTGCTTCTAGGTCACCGCATGGGGCTTCTTAGCCCTGCAGCAGTCCAGCCAGACGGCAGCACAACCCACTTCAATCACAAGTTTTTATGCATAATGATAAATGTCACCCAAAGTTGTATATTTTAGGATTATTGACTATTAGTGCTGCAAGTTGGATGAAAAGAATCAAAGAATGGAGACGAGTGTGAATTGGCTTTCTAAATAAAAATAATTCACCACTATTCCTGCATCAGTCATAAGATTTTGCAAAAAAATATTTTCAAAATTGTAACTGGAAGTTCCCTAGACGGAAATAGACAAGCTGCAGATGATCATAGTATCCTTTAACTGATTTAAGCTAAAAAGTGTGGTGTAAAAGCTCTGGTTATTACAAAATGATAGAGAATTATTTAAAAAAAGCTGTGAGCAGTGTAGTAGTTTTGATCATTCTGTGTTGCTGGCAAAAGTGGAAACACCAAGCAGCCTCTGAGTACCCAAGCCATGGTAACGAGGGATGCTGTTTAACTGCTCGGTTCACACATGGCCTCAATTGGAAATTACCCCTACTTTGTACCAGGGGGCTGGACACAATAGATGTCTGTACATTGGCTGATGCGAATGACTCAGATATTTGCGTTCCCCCCCCCCTGCATTAAGTGTTTCAGCAGTGCATGCTTGGAAAGAGGTAAAGAAAAAGAAACAGCAAAAACTTGCACCGTGTAACAGAAAACACCTCTGAAGCCAAACCACATTGTTTTATCCTCAAACAAAGAAGCATCCTTTTGGCAGTGAATGTTAAAGGCTTAAAACATAAAGTATACCAATTAGAGTAAACCGACACATTTGGATGTTTTTATAAGAGAAGAGTTAAAAAGGGTCGCAGGAGGATCAGCAGGGCATCAGGTGGAATGGGAGCAAATCATAGTGCCAAATGATGTCCCCTCTGCGGTTAGGTTTGCTATGCCAATTCAAACAACTTAGGAGTAGAAACAGAGAGAAGGAGGACAGAGGGAAGAGATGGGAGCATGACAGCATGGAAGGATGAAGATATGAGGGAGGAGAGATTGAATGATACTGGCACAGAGTTCAAACAGAGATCCGCAGGGAGAGGGCATTGCCAAGATGAGGGTGAGCAGCTTATTTTTGTGTGCAAATGTTTCTTTGTGCCTAGCAGATGAATAGGTTGTGGGTTTGCAAATATAAAAGATGGGGATTTATGAGCAGAAACACATTAACTATCAGCCCCACTGGAGAAGCATATTGTGTATTGATGGTCAACTTTACAAATCTTAAAAAATTTGAAATTGAGCAGATGAAAAAGACTCATAACCGTTTATCTACTAGGGTTTAATGGCGCCTAACCTTTGGAGTGTTAATGTAGTTCAATATAATATAATAAAAAGAAACTGCATTCATTGTAATGAAGTTGGTTTGATTGAGCTATTTCTGTTCTTGTGTCCTCAAACTGCACCTTAAATGCTCCAAGTTAAGATGCTGTTGTTCCATTATCTTTCTGGTCCTAACCATCAGCATCCTTCTATTGTTTCATTGCCAATTACTCCAACAAATGTGCATTATGTTCAAGGGAGAGGGGAAGGTATAGCCTTAACAGATTGATTTAGCCTGGTGTTATGTTCCTCCTCTATTCTTAGAGACCACTGCACACCAGTGCTTGCTTGGATCTTTTTGTTATTTCAACAAATCACGTGGAGACTTACACCATAGATATACTTGCCTGTTTTTTTTCCTGAGCCTGTTGGGCTTTCTTGAAACTCACAGTCCCCCAAGTTGAAATAAAGTAGTTGGGAGAGACCAATGCTTTCGTCTGTGTGTCTTTAACTTTTTAGACTATTATTTAAAAGAAACAAAGATAAAAAGTTTGTGATCTAACTAGTTTCCACCATGTTCTGAAAAAACTAGAACAAGGGTCTGCAAACTGAGGCTCCGGAGCCACATGTGGCTCTTTTACTGCTCCACTGTGGCTTTCTGGTAAAAGGAAAAATTAAAAGCGCTTTTATTTTTTTTTAAAAGTAACATTTTTGGATAACAAGGCACATCTGAAAAGTCAACCTTTATTCTTCACAAACAGTTGAAGCATAGTGCGACTCACTTTACAAGGCTCCTGGTGGTTGTAATGCTCGAATGATCGTATCAATCCTTAGTTTACCAAAGTCAGAGCATTTATACAGATTTTGGAGAAAATCAATAAGAGAATAGTAAGTACAACCAGAATTCATCCAGGAGGTGAATTTGAATATATAAGACGGATTTCTTATTCTTTAACAACTTTAAGGGATTTTAAGTGTACCTTGTGGTCTGAAAAATACAGTTAGTCACTTAGTTAGTTCTGATTTATGAGTTTCTGGTGCTGAGATCCACCAACAACAGTAAAACCAATTAATCATATCTATACATCATTTACTGCTAATCACTGAAATGATCCTGTGTGGTACAGGGTTTCTTTTATTTTGAAAGGAAGTCATGTGAACCTCTGTCAAAAGTTATAAACTATTTTATTTTTTTGAAAAAAAGACTATTTTCTTTATGCTTTTTAAATGCGCCACAAAACAATTGTTCATTTTTGTCTATCATAATAGTAACATTAACGTGAATGTAAACCAGCTTCATTTTTATCTAAAGGGTGAAATCAGACTTTGGGGCTCTTACTGTATTGTAGTCAGTAAGGGGGTTAAAGGTTGTAAACCCCTGTAACAGAACAACCAACAAAGGAAAGTATACCTCCATCTATTGCATTTTATCAACAACCATAACTCTTTCCGTAATTAATGTTATTCCAGTGGATTCTGAAGCGGAGAAAAGCAGTCTTGCACTGATATGAAACACTCTACTTTAGTGAAGTGCTTGCCCAATCAACCTAAATCTGCCCATTTTGATGCAAAGAAAAGTGACTTTACATTATTAATGTGTTGCATTTTGGTGTAAAGCAGATACACCACTTTTTTCTTAGAGTTAGAATTGACTGATTAATGCTGCTCATGTAAACTGTTGACTAGTTACGTTGTTATTCAGGTGTCACTGATGACATCTGCTGTGTTTAAGGATTAATGCCATAAATAATCACAAATAAAGCGTTTATTTAGGCTTTTTATTTAAGCCCATATTCAAAATGTTTTTTAAAAGAAAACATTGTATGCTAAATCATAGATGCTAGCATGCACTGAGGATATATGTTCCTAAATGACATTCTAGTCTAGAAGATGTGTAAGATGTATAAGTGAATTGAAATTAATAAGACTTACAATAACAAAGTCTTTCAAGAAGAAGAGCAGATAAAAATATCAGGATAAAACAAAGAAATGCATGTCACTTCAACCAAAATCCCTTCTTATTCTCCCAAAGGTTTTGGATAACACATCTTCCGCCTTGGCGAGGTCTCACACAAAGCTACAGATCAATTCATCTTTGTAGAGACAGTGTTGTTTTGTGTTCTTTGTTGTTCTTGTTTGTTTGAATGTCAGTTTGTTGTGGAGAGACCCTGATGTCTCGACTCTCCACTGGCCGGTCTCTAGCCTCACATCCTTTTTAGTATCTCTTGTTTTGTAGAGCGGCTACAGGGAAGCACAACAGCCATGTCTTGAGATGTCTGTTGAGAACTGGGGATCATGCAGTGTGGGTTTGTGTGAGTTAGATGCAGAGGATAATTGCGTTCTTCTTTCTTTGACCTGCTTCTTTTGTTTATCTCAGAATGCACATTTGTGACTGTGTATTTTCCTTTCTGTTCCCTCAAAGAGGTTTCACTGACTGCCGATCCCCTTGTCACTTCCCTTTGTATCAATCCTTCTTTTCCCCTGAACTACCTATCCTTCAAATTAGTTTGAGAACCACTTGCATCTGCCCTCCCTGACTTTCCCCATCTCTAGGGCTCCCACATATTTAGACCCCTTTTCTTCTTTGTACTCCTCACCCCTCTCTTGCTTTATCATATCTGCCGGTCTCAGAGGCCTCCTCCTTATCTCTCCACCTAATATGTCCTTCTGCCTTCTTTTTGCACTGTTGGATCTCTTGCTTTATCAACCTGCTCTTTTCCTCCCTCTCTACTATCTACGTTGCACACATTTTTCTGAAATTCTCATATCTGTTGGTCTCAGTGGCCTTTCTTTTTACCCACTTTGTATCTGTCCATCTATCTCATGTCTCCATAAGTCTTTCCTGGTATCTAATCTCTTTATGTTCATATTAGTTCCGCTATAATCTGCCCTTTAATCCATGCTAATTGCAAATTCCCCTTGCACCGATCCTGATCTGAAGTTAAATTTGAAACACACGCTCACTTTCCTGTCTATCCTTTCTAGTTTGATCAGGGAGCTACAGTGCATACTCTAATGCTGAACCGCTGTGATTAGCGAGTTCTTGTAAATCTGAATTATTGTTCAGAGTGTAAGGGAAAGTGGGATCTGAATAGAGAAAAGCAGCTTAAAGATGAGCAATTACAGCTGCCAAGTAATTATTATAAGTAACTCTATTTGTCTTGAATGGAACTTCTTCTCATTGTTATTTTATTAAAGACTTTAATAAAACCTAATTCCAGACAACCATGTAAAATGTAAAATGCAATCAAAACTTAAATCTGTTATTTGTGTGATTTGGTTCTAAAATAATTTAACATGCACGTAAAAAGACAAGATTTATTAAGTCCATCCATCCATCCATTCATTTTTATCCACTCATAGGAGTCACAGGGGCAGCAGTTTAACCAAAGATGTCCATGCAAACTTCCCTCTACCCAACCACTTCCTCCAGCTCCTTTGGTTGAACCTCAAAGTGTTCCCAGGTCAGCAGAGATATGTAGACTCTCCAGCATGTCCTGGGTCTTCTGCCTAGTGGCAACACCTCCCAAAGGGTTTTCTAGGGGGCATTATGTTCAAATATCCGAGCCACCTCGACTAGCTCCTCTCAATGTGGAGGAGCAACGGCTCTGAGCTCTCTCCGGGTGACTGAGCTTCTCACCTTATCTCCAAGGAGCACCCAACCACTCTGCAGAGGAAGCTCATTTTGGCCGCTTGTATTCAGAACCTAGTTCTTTAAGTCATGACCCAGAACTCATGACAATAGGTGATGGGGCAGAGGCACTTCACCCACCCAGAGAGGACAAACAACCTAGTGTTCAACCTTATCTTAAAGTGTGTAGAAAATACTAACGAGTTCTGTTAGACTCCAGCCGTAGCAAATTAGAAATGAAGATTCCAGGACTGATTAAATAAAGAAGGTACTTGCAAACAGCCTCACTTTTCCAAACACAATTTAAACAAAGGTTTTAGCAAAATAGGTTTCACTCAGCACAAGAAACCATCAAACTTAGGGTGTCTAAATCTAAATGGCTCAGTTGGCTGGGTGCAGGACTGGAGTGCCAGGGTTTGATTCCCAGGGGCGCAATGAGTTTAATCCAGTGTGGGTCCTTAGGTAAGACCCTTCAATCAACTGCCTAACTATGTAGGCACAAGGCGACACAGGTCTGAAACTCCCTGTGCTGGTCTTTAGCCCAGATAAAATAAAGGGTTGTGTTAAGAAGGGCACCTGGTAAAAAAATCTCTACCAAACTACCTGTGCTGTGGCGGACCCTTGATGGGATGTGCCAAAAGGGGAATGACATTTCTCTTCCAGATCAATGGCCGAAATGCTTTAAATTACAAAAATAAATGTAGAGTTTTTTTGTGCCAATAAAGAAAATATAATTACCATAAAATGCCTTGACAAGAATTAAACGCAGTAGATTACCAAGAATATTGCAATCAGATGCCAAAGGGTTGCGATTATATTACAGCTCAAATGCATTTTGATGCTGGAAGACAAAAAGATTTAGGGTCTAAAGTCATTCTCTTTCTGAATGTGGATTTCCCCCAAAAATTTTTGGGGAAAACTGAGGCTACATCTGACCATCATTTATCCCATTTATCCTTTATTTGTCATCTGTAGTACAATGGTACATCACAGTACAATGGTAGCTCAGCTGTGATATGAACAGAAGTGATCATACAGACCAGAGGGTAACATAATGAAGCAGGGAAAGTAATGAGCATGCAGACTTAATCGTCATAATTGCTCTGGAGGACTACCTGATGTATTCACACATGCTCCCATTCAGTTATTTTCCAAAATTATTGGAAATTTCGATGAGGGGTTTATAATAAATGTGACCATTTGACATGAAGCCCTCTTAGAGTACGTCTTCAAGTTCAAAGTTGTAATGGAGACGACCATAGGTTATAATCTATTTCTTGTGGTTTTGCAAAAAAAAAAAAAAAAAAAAGAAAATGTGTTGTTCCTTTATCCTTTTTTGCTAAGTTCCAAAAATGACCAAATACGACACTTACTTTACCAGGATAGAGAACTCAGGTTGGCCTAAAGCCTCCAAGTTGACTTTGGTTGCAAGTATGGTGCGACATGCGTCCTGACAATCTTGTGAAAGACCCAGATGCTCTGAATGTCATACAGCAGAGTTAAAAGAGGACAATGCGAGCATGCTGCTGTCAGCAGCACCAGCTATAAAAGCTGAGACGTCTCTGTTGTCTGCATCAGAAGACGCAGCAGACAGACTGGAGAAGGATAATGAGTTATTTCAACAGCTTCCCCTAATGGGATCCACCTCCCTGACAGTTCAGATGACGAGCCTCCTTCTCGCGCCCACTGTTCAGCACATCATTATGCTCTGGTAAATTCACTCACTCTGCCTACCTCCCATCTACAACTCTTCGGAGGTCATCACCGACAACACTGTCCATTACATGAAAAACACACTGGAAAGAGCAAAGAAGGGAAGGATAAATTCATATCAATAGCTTAGCCTCTAATTGACTTGTCGGCCTGATAAAGGCCACAACAACTCCTTCTCCCCGACTCTCCATGCACTGGGGGTAACATACCCCCACACATCCCCTGCTGCCATTGTAGCTGACAAAAATGTAGGCTGAAGGCTATAAACAACCATAATCATCATTACCACAGGGTAATCTCAATCAGTATTTGCGTGTGTCTGCACATTTGTGGCTATAAGTCACATTTAGTGCTGCATCCCCCCCCAGGTCAAGGCAGACGGAGGCAGATGTGCTACCAAGAAAATGGCCTCTATCACAGCACACTCGTTTTTCACTTGACTTTTTAACTCTCACTATCTATTTCCTTGCATATCTATCAGGCTCGTCATATGGATGGGGATACTGTGAACAACGCTCATAATTACAGAGGAGGATGAACAGGGCATAAACAACTCCACAGAGGGAAGTGTGCAGGCTGGGGTACGTGATGGGCAGGGGTAAAATAAATCAGAGTTGGAAAGTTTGGATGACGCTTGGAAATGACAGTGAAGGGCCAGGCAGGCAGGGGGAAAAAAAAAGAGACAAAGAAAAGAATGGAAAATCCCATGATGAGAACATGTCAAGAAAGAAAGGTGAGGTGAAGAATTATGTGTGACAGAGATGTTTTTTGAGAAAAATGGGCACAAGAGCGTAAAGCTTCACAGCCCTTCAGCAATAAATCATTGTATTTGAAACTTTGAAAGCTGTGAGGAAACTGACAGCTGAGGTGTCGAGATTTATGCAAGGCAAATTATAACACAAAAACTGCGGTTTGTTCAATACACTCTGCAAGTTGAGTAAAAACTCACATCTGTTTATAGGTCACTACAGTATTTTTCAAAAGTAAATTTTAAGTCATTGCTCACTCAAGTATACCCACACATCTCATATACAGTCACCATGTAAAGATGGTGGAATTGGGGCATGATGATGGGTTCTTTTATGTCTCTGAGGTACGAACGTGCAGTGAGTCAGCCATCTACAATAATCAAATCAGTTTTGCACTGACTAGTGATGCCTGCCCAGACCTTTGCACCTCCTCCACCAATGTGCACTCTGAGGGTCATGTTGACCTCAGCATACTGCTCACCTTGCCTTCTCTGGCAATGCTGACAACCATCATTTCTGTGCAAGGTCACCCAACACTCATCCGTGAACAGGATGGTAGACCATTGCTGCATTGTCCAGATTACATGGTCTTGTAGTGCAAACATTCACAGCAGTGTCTTGGTGCCAGTGGAGTCACTTGTAACAGTCATCTAGCATTCAAGTCAAAGGTGAGTGGTTTGTCTGGAAACCCTCGTATCCCTCACATCTGGTAAAAGGTCCTGCAGCTGCATGACATTTGCAAAACCATGCCTCAGGTCATTGTCATTGTTGCGGTCTGTCACTCTCAGTGACAGACTCCTGGATCTGTCACAAACTCTGACACAACAAGTTCATGTGCAACATCTGACTGCTGCTCCTCCATTAAAAGACGTCATGTGTTCATGGCTGCTTGAATGATGAATTTGAAATGACTTTCTGGCAAAATTTACTTTTTAAACTCACAGGATGTTGAAATTGATGCCACATTAAAATGTTTTTTCCTTCATGTATTTATTTCTTTTTGTTTTGGCCCCAATAAGTAAAGCCCACTGTACAAATTGATCAGGAACACACAAAATGACATGTGTGTATCACTCTAGTAACATTCCTTCCCCATCTCGAAAACCAGTGAAGTAAAACAAACTGTATATACGACATCCACTGAGTTTTCCACAAAATCCCAAAATTATTGTTAATTGTGAAAGTACAATTATGTACAGAGCAGTGGCTCAGAAACGAGAAGTTCCATCTCCCCACACTTTAAAAGGAAATGTTATCTAAAGAGAATTGAAATTCAAAAAAATATTATTCAACATTTTCAGCTGCGGCATTTGCCTGGTAAACACAAACCCAAGACGATTAGGATTATGTAGATCAGAAAAATAAATGTTGGTGCAAGCTTCAACCTGACAGAAAAAGCTCAAGTCACCTTGTTCTCAGATAACATACTTCATTATTTTTCTGTGAGCGCCTGTGTTTTGGTCTTTGCAGGAAGTAAAAAAAAAATCTACCGGTCAATCACACTCTTTGGGAAATTCATTAAAAGTAGTAAAGACCTTTCACATTAAAGCAAAGTAGAGAGAGGCATGCTGGCAACGGTAGCTACAGTTCAATGAAAATGCATGTGAATGTGCAGCAAAAATTATTGTTCACACATAAAACAATAGAAACATTCACTCTACAGTCTATCAATTGTCAGATAAAGGCTTTCTGAGTTGGCTTTGTGTTTGTCATAGAGGGGATGTGCATCCTGCTGACAACTTGTTGCCATGTTCATCACAGTGACACTCTCTTGTCAAAAGCATAAATGGAAGTCAGGCTTTCATCCTTGAAAACATTGTTTTTTTGTAAAGAAAGTTGTTATTCTTTTTTACCTTGTTTTCATTTTATGATCCAGCTGTGCTGCAATCCAAAGGACTGGTGCTTCATATCCTTTTCCATTTTCACTTTACCCTCAAGTGGCATAATCAAAGTCACATGCAGAGAAAAATGTTTAAGTGAAAAAAGAAGACCTGGAAAGGCAGTTGTAGAGACAATGGCTCCAGAAATAAACAAAAAAATGACATTCTCTTTTGCTTGGTTGCTTTATTTATTTCAGTCTTGCAGAAAATTGTCGATACTGAAGTAAAGGAAAGATTTGGCCTTCGAAAACAGAAATGCATATGCAACTTCAACCTCACATCAGCTTTTAGGATTTCTTCTCATGTGCATTGAAAAAGTTGTGGGGTTTTTTGATGAAAGGCATTTCAGAGGTATGCAGTGACTGTCAAAGGACATAAAAGATAACCCATGACCCTTTTTTATCGTCCTCTCTGCTACCCTCTTCTTCATTGCTTTATTTCTGCCCTCCTCTTTGTTTGCAGTCGATTCGCAGGTGAAGAGACTGACCTCAGCAGGAAAGCCACTAACCCACTGGGCTTCTCTCTGGGAACACAAAGAGTTGGCAACCTTTACATTCCCCTCTTACACACCTAATCTCTGTTTTCAGCTTTGTCTGGTTTCAGCTGTTTACTCTTCACTCCCCTTTGGTATTTCTCTCTTCCCATCCCTCCATATGCTCTTCCTGTCTTTCCTTCTTTATCCCAGCTCGAGATTTCGATTTTGGTAAAGGTTGACTGAAGCTGCCACTGAGGCTTCCACTTTTATTTATTTATTTTTCACATTTTAAAATGTCTTCATTCACTGCATCTTTCAGGATCCTTTTGACGCCTTTTCATCTTGCATAGTCAGAACAAGAGAACAATTTTTGTGTGGTTTAATGTCTTTTGGTAGGAGTTGTGTGTGCCGGGAATCCTGATCGGTGAGCCCAAAACATGAACATCTTAAAGTTATCAGAAAATGCTATGCTAACAAGATTTAAAGAGACTGATCATCTTTTGATCTACTGTAAAAGCATTCCTATAGGAGTTTTAAATGTGATTTTGCATTTTTGGCCAACATTTTTTTTAAAAAAGGACATAGGTTATACAGAGCAGCAGTAGTTCGTTAGAAATGTGCCTCTCCCGCTAGTTTACAGCCCCTTACAATTCCAACCTAACATCAGTGGTGCAACAAAAATGGCGAGCAATATCGTAGTTATCTAGCCATACAGTGTTAAGCCGGATGCTGGCTCAGACAAGAAAAACAAGACGTACATGGATCTAGCTGTCTACAAGTAAATGTGTCAGAATTGAGTAGAGCAGGGAGCTTGTGGCTTCCCGTTATAGCTTCTACTTCATGGCTACATGCTATTTCCAATGGCATTTTCTGTCTACTCCTGATTTTAACTGTAATTTTCTGTACGTAAGTCCTTCATAATGAGAAAAATGCCACAAGAACATGTTAAAAAGAACACAATTTCAATTGGAGTAGGTCTTTGAAAAGGTGTTTATTCATGAGCGCGGAAGGTAAAAATTTTGTTAGATAGTACAGTGTGTTCTTGTTGAGTCCCCTTCAACATCAACTACAGAAACAACAGTCAAAGGCAAACATAACACCCCCCCCAAAAAAAACCAAAGAAGTCATTATCTACAACACTTGTACCAGTGTCATCAAGGCCGCATTTATGAAACCATCCACCTGTGATTTATCTGTTTCTTTTGGGATGCAGAGATGTTTTGATGAACACAGCATCTAAGTTTAAGTCTCTTTTACGAGGCTTCCCTATGGATTTTGGCAGACTTTGCTGCATTAATCTGCATAGAAGTGATAAAATACTGCTGAAACTGCTCTTGTGTCATCCACGTACAGACTGAAGATAAAGCTGATCATAAATATTTAATAATGCATTTGAAGACATATAAAATGAACGAGTTATTCTTCCCAGTATAGTTTCAAGCTGGAGTTCTTAACAGGAAAAAGTAGAAATGAATGGATTGCCAATACACTTATGCATACAATGTTGTGGTTATTTGGGAAATTAAACTTTAGGGCAAGCAATGCTTGCCATTAGTTTTCTTATTAGATTTTTTCCTTCCATACATTTCTGGTTGTTGCACTGGAAACAGAAAGTTACTTGGGAATGAAGAAGATCACTAGAAAAATAAATAATTACACCATGTTTAGCCACTATTGAGTTAAGCTTTATTTAAAATAAAATCACAGGCCATTTTCAACAACATTAAAAAGCAATTTTAAAAGTGTGGGAGTACACTTTAGCAGCAAACTAAGCATTACCCACCTGCATCCCTAATAAACTGTCCATGATGTCCTGGTAAACATGTTGATAATTTTAGTAATGAGGACATGGTTGACAGGTGAGGCTGCACCTGGCGTCAGGGAGCTCATTACAGATTCTTAATGATGTGCCATGTTCCATAATTAGACAACTTTTCGGCTCGCAATCCAATCTCCTTGTTTGCTGTCTAGACTGGTGGCAGCGCATGTGCTTTGGTCAGGTTTGACAGCTTCGGCACACAGTGAGTCTGCGAGATCGACGGGAAACTCATCAGAGTTGCCACTGAAAGCTTCTTCAGTTTAGGTGAAGATGTGTTAATTGGATTCAGTCATTTTCATGTAATATGTATGATGAAACACCTCAAACTAATTTGAGCATCTTTTTGTCTTATTAAGTATTATCTAAACTGACTTTGGTTGAAGATGATATTTAAAGGCCCTTAAATAGTAAAATACTTCAGAATAGAAGCAGAAAATCTGAACATTAGGTCTTAATAATCAACATTGTTGGGCTTCATATGCCAATAAAGTAACATATACCTCTTATGAGTCTTTTAAAGAGACTATTCCATGCTTTTCTTAAGCCTTTCAGAGTAAACTATAACCATATATTTGATTACTTTTGACTCTCTAAAGAAATTTTTTTAAATGAAATATTAGTTATTTTTGTGAACTTTTTTTCTACTCGAAAGGAAGTCAACTTGATCTCTGAGACACCGGCTTTCATTTGACTCGATAAATTAATTTGGAAACATTTCGAGTTATACTTTAACTCCTCTGAGAAACTTAGTTTGTAAAGGAAATAGCATTTTTAAGTCCTCTCCACATGTTTGTAAGTGTATATTTTCAAGTATACAAGACCACTACTGCTTAACTATGTAACCATAGTTATATAGGGGGGCCAACAGTTATAATTACTAACACTTATATGAAAAATATAACATTTAGAGAAACTTTTAAGACTCTAAAGATAAAAAAGACAATTAAGGAAAGTCTCAAAACAAATAAGTCAGAATACATACTTTTATGTAAAGAAGTTGTACACAGCAACAACAGCTGTTCAAAATATTGTTCATTTGTCTGTTGAAAGTGTGAAAATTACTTTTATAGTTTTTTTCCCCTCAAATGATCTTGGCTGTGAGCCCATGTGTTTGTGTGTGACAAAGATTGTGCTCTAGTTAATTATTGCCAAAATGACTGAGCTGCCTTTAGCTTTGCCTCGTTTCACTGCAGAGGAGAGCAAAAGCTGAATGCACTTCAATCATTCGGAGACAGCCCTTCATCATTTGCTGGAGTTGTCGGACACTTATCAGGGCTCACTGTCGCCACATGGTAAAAGGGGGCATCGTTCATAATTGTATATTGAGTTTAGAAATGTCACATGAATCTGTCCATCTAAATTTCAAGGGGGTAAATCCCCACTGGCGCAGCATGTAGACCCTGACAGTGCCTACCCGTCCAAAGTTCAACGTTTTCATCAATAGAGGCGTGCACCACTGGGGGATTTGTTCATTTTTAATGAGGGGCATGTAGGCCAACTTCAGCATGAGACGATGCCGCAGGCAGATTTCACAGTTTTACTAAAATCTCCCTCTTTGCGAGTAGTCTTTGTGCTTTTCAGGTTCACCAACTGTGTAATAAATTAAGAAAAAAAAATGACATGTGTTTGACATTACACCAAGAAGCTCCCACTAGTTCACACTGTAGTTTGAACACGCAGAGAACATTTTTTAGACACAACTATTTGATAGCTGCTTTTGAAACTAAAAACAAAGGCTTTAACCTTTAAATCGCCAGCTGAGTAACCTTTCTATTTGCTGCAGGACAAAACTGGCATTTTCATGGGCAAAAAGTAGGTTTTACCAAGAACAGAAAATAAATTAATTCAACTTTGATGAGAATGTAGAGCTAATCCTTCAATTCTTCCTGCTTGAATATATTTTTTCCAAAACTCCACAGCGTCTTTTTAATGTAAAAAGCGTACTTTCTCCTCACAGAAAGTAGATTTAAAGTTCAAGGCCTATGCAGTGGTTTCTGAGCAAGGAAAACAGAACACCAATCTATCCTATTGTAATCATGCTTTGACCTGTTTAGTGGAGGGAGCATACCCCAGGGCAGGATGTAATCAGGAAGACAGTTAATAAAATGAACAAGTCTGCTTTACTGATCTTACTAACGTCCCCACCCTCACCAAGGGACGATACATACACACTGGCGGGCTCACGGTTGAACATGCAAGGCCACAAAGCTGCATGTGCATTAATTTAAACTGGTGATTGATGCAGATTAAAAAAAGCATGACACAGCAAACCAAAGGGTTAAAAAAAACATACACTCACTGGCCACTTTAATGGGGACACCTGTCCAACAAACAACAAATTTCTAATCAGCCAATCACATTGCAGTAACTCAATGCATTTGGTTATGCAGACAAGGTAAAAACGATCTGCTGCAGAGTGTCAGATTGGGGAAGAAAGGTGATTTAAGTGACTTTGAATGTGGCATGGTTGTTGGTGCCAGACGGGCTGGTCTGAATACTTCAGAAGCTGTTGATCTACTGGCATTTTCACGCACAACCATCTCTGTCAGTGAGCTGCAGTTCAGGGGCAGAAATGCCTTGTTGATGTCAGAGGTCAGAGGAGAAAGGTTAGACTGGTTCCAACTGATAGAAAGGCAACAGTAACTCAAAGAACAACTCCAACCTTGAGGCAGATGGGCTACAGCAGCAACAACCACACCAAATGCCACTCTTGTCAGCTAAGAACAGGAAACTGAGGCTACAATTCACACAGACTGACCAAAATTGGGCATTAGAAGCTTGGAGATATGTTGCCTGATCTGACGAGTCTCGATTTCTGCAGCAACAAGAGTCAGAATTTGGAGTCTAGACAGCATGGCTCTATCCTGGCCTGCATCAATGGTTCAGGGTGGTTGTTTTGGTCTAATGGTGTGGGATATATTTTCTTGGCACACTTTGGGCCCCTTAGTACCAATTGAGAATGGTTACAATGCCACCAGCAGGATAAGGCGCCATGTCATAAAGCTGGAATCATCGCACACTGGTTTTTTGGAAAAAATAATGAGTTCACTGAACTCAAATGACCTCCACAGTCACAGGATCTCAATCCAATAGAGCACCTTTGGGATGTGGTGGAACCGGAAATTGGCATCACGGATGTACAGCAGACAGATCTGCAGCAATTGTGTGATGCTTTAATCTCAATATGGACCAAACTCTCTGAGGATTGTTTCCAGTACCCTGTTGAATCTATGCCACCAAGGATCAAGGCAGTTGTAAAGGCAAAAGGGGGTTCAACCCAGTACTAGCCATGTCTCCCTTAAGAGGCCAGTGAGTGTATGTACATACAGTATGAATGCATGATGAATTTTTGTCAAGAAAATACTTTTATTTTATTGAAAAAAAAATTCTACTATGAAATTTCCTAAATCTGCTACAAGATAAAAAAAACGTATTTATTTAACTTATTTAAAATTTATTTTTATTTTAAGACGCTTATGACAGCTACACTGACGTTAGTGCAACATTTAGTTGCAGCCAGTGCAACGCTGGCGATGCTGCGGTAGTCCAGCGTTCAAGGTTTCTGTATTGGCCTAGCCGACCCACGAACCTGCGTCTAGCAGAGCCAAACTGTGACTGGGCGTCGGTTGAGCGGGGGTGAACTTTGCCCGAGCGGAGAATGGACCTCTCCTCACCGCTCACAATATTTTGTGCAGCTCAAAACTTTCAGAGTGGTGGCAGGGACCCTCGGGGACATCAGCGGTGGCCGAGCGTATGCGGGCGTTGCTTTATTGGAACCCAACTTTTGTTAAACGGTGATGAATGGTCACGGGCGGAGAGTGACTTTTTCCCTGCTCCACGAACGCTCCTGCAAAGTTTGAGCGGTGTTTCCAGGCCCTTAGGGAAAATGTCCATCATAGTATTTTATCAGAGTTAAATGTGCCCGTCAGCTGGGTTATTTTCCAGTAAACAAATGACTTGCTGTTAGACACTTTTTTATGATAAGGTGGTTCCTTTCCGTCTTTCTGATGCTCCCATTATCATCTGGAACCAAGAAACACCTTCTCACTCACAGCTTTATGGTGTCATATCCTTCGTTTATTTGGTTTCTTTTTTTTTAACTCCTATTTTTAAATCTCTTGGAGTTAATTATCTTGACACATCTTCTAGTGTCACAAAGCCATGTAATTACGGCGACCCCATTATTAAAATTCCTGTAGAGAAATATAGGAAACCTGAGTGCAATGATAAGACCCATTTACTCTGTAGTCATGGTTTTATGAAGTTGGGGACACCTTCAGCTTTTCCCTTGAGCGGGATGCAATTCACCCTCTTGGTGGATTACAGCAATGCATCAAGGTGCCTGTGCCAAATGAAAATGTAATTCCAGAGGGCGCTTGAAGGAAATAAAAGATGAGTGGTTGGGAATGAACTCTGGTTGGAACATGATCACAGGGTACTAAAGTGAGGTCCTTTTCTGTCTGGAAGCTTTGACATTTCTAAACGGAAAGTCCCTGTTATAAGTCCTGGAAGTCATTCCTGGGTTTTTATTCCCATGTAAATCATGATCATAGGTTGGGTTCAGTGTGAAGAAGTATCCCTGGAGTGTCAAGGAGTGTAGCCATTGTAGTATTACTATCTATTGTTGTTTAATCAAGTGCATGAATGCAGGCAGGCACAACAAACTGAATGCAGTAATGAGAGCAGCATCAAGACGCATTCATTAAAAATAATCATCTCAAGAGGCAATCCAAAAAGAGAAGCCATTAAGACCACATAACTGATGTCAAAAAGATTTTTTGTTTTTATCATCTTAGAAAAAAACTGAGTAAAATAGTCACACAAAGACACAAGACAAAAAAAAAAACAGACAAGAAAACTATAACAAAATTCCCTTTATCTAAATTTTTGAAAAGTATAATACGTCTTAACAGGAAAATAAATTAAAGACGAGATTTTTCAATTTACATTGATAAAAATATGGAAAGCTGAACTAAATCAACTACATTTTGATACTTTTTATCTTCTAAGACAAAAATAAAGTTGGGCAGAAAAAATTACAGTGATAGTATTGTTTTTCTTAATAAGTAATTAAAAATATTACAAATACATTTCGGTAATACTATTGCAATAACTAAAGCAACTTATCACAACTTTTACATAGCCATTGTCTTCTTAGCTGATTATAAATTTGACATTTAAAACTCCTCGCTGCTTTTGAAAAACATCACTGTTGTTAAAGTCCCTCTTCAATCATTTTTGATGTATTGTAAAAGTGTTCCCAGTGGTCTTTTAATAAGGATTATTATGTTTTTAGGCAAAAAGTAGAAAAAATCTGTTCATAAGAGTTTATAAGAAATTCGTCTCGGAGTTGTGGGCAGGACTGTCGGGGAAGAAAAAGCCTTGCCCCCCCATCCCATCACCCATTTGTTTAAATAATTTTCTGCTAGCTTACAGCTTCTTACTCTCCAACCTAACATTACCAGTGCAACAAAAACGGCAAGCAATATTGGAGCTATCTAGCTGTACAATTAGACGTACAATTCCAGCTTGGATGGGAAACACAAAGACTTACATGGATCTAATCGTCTACTAGTTGATGCATCAGAATAGAGCTGAGCTTGAGGTCCGCCCATTTAAGCTTCCAGGTCACACCCACAAGCTTTTTTAAATAGAATTTTAGTCTGCTCCGGATTTACAACCATTTGAATAAAAAATATAGAGAAATGCAATTTTAATCATAATTTTACACACACACACAAACACATATGTATATAAATATATATATCATCATCAAAAAAAATACCACCAGGGCATATTAAAAACAAAACCACAGTTTTCATTGGAACGGGTCCAGAAGTGACAGGTTTTTTTTTTTGCATGTGCATGCATGTGTCTGTGTGTGCATGCAAGTGAGTACCCATGAGTTGAAGTTGCAGCGAGCAAAGAATGATAAGTTCACAAGAGCTGTTGATGTATTCAGCAGAGAGTCCTCAAAATAGGCGTTTTATTTTTTTCATTCAATACATACATGGTTTTTTCATTAAATTACTATGTATGACATTGTTTTTATATAAACAAAAACTGAAAATGCAAATATTTTTCTCATAAATTGCCTTAATGGTAGTGAAGCTGCAGTAAAACATAAAGAAAGTCTGGTAAAACTCCTCAGTTAATTAAAACAACATTAAATGTCAAATGCTTTGAGTTTGAGCACTGCTTTTACACAGCAACATGGCATTTTAAAAGGAAATTGTGTTTGCTTGAGTCAGCTGAGTTTTCAAGCTTTTAGCAAATATGTATGAACTTAAAGAGTTATTCTGACACAGTTTAGGAGCGTTTGGAGCATGTTTGGGGCAGACAGAGTTCAAGGGGCAAAAGACAAATTAAAAAAATAATAATTACTAGTTAAAATAATGACTGGTTAATTTTGATAAGATAAAGGGCCATTTATTACTTCTTTCTAATAGATTATTAATCACAACACTGTTGGCAAGAATTTGTAAACAGAGCTGCCAGGGACATAAGTTTATTTACCAGAGATATGATCACATATATGTACTAGAATTATAATTACAACCAAGCCAGGCACTCTCAAGTTGTTTTTGCAGGGGATTCTTTGATGTTTCCATAGATCTTTCACTTTCACTTGATCTTCTTCACCTGTTCACCTCTATTCCGAAGAAGAGAGAAAATCCCAGAGGGATTATCCCATCAGTATTAATATCTAAATGTTATTGGATTCAAAAATGCAAAGCATGAAAACAACTGGAGCTCAAGAGAATCTGTCAAATAAATGGGTTTCTGTATAAATATACTAGATTCAACCTTACTGAACAGCAACTTCACTGTACGCATGCCAAGTTCTCTCAATGTAGCTGGGATAGTTTTTTTCTATATGTGCTTCAAGCTGATACTGGAGAAGAGGACTACCGAGAAAAACAAAGACTGCTAATCCAACTAATTCTTTTTTTTCTTTTCCATATCTTAGACTTTCCCTTCTTTCCATGTTTCTCTGCCTAATTGAAGTTGTTTGTTGTAATTTCTAGGGCTCCACTCTTACCTCCCTTTCTCATTTCCACTTTTATCTTCGTGCAGTCCATCTGGCATCAAGAAACATGACCTCTGACTTTGGCTCAAATCCCCCTTTTTTGTAAAGGCAAAGTCTCTTACACATGCTTGCACCATCATGCTGCAGACACATAAAGCCCAAATCCCAAATGCTATTTCCAACTGTTCTAGAGCTTATTGAGATGAAGCATTGGGCCTTGAGGGTGACGACGTGGGCCTGATTTTCTTCTCTGCCGGCATCCTCCCTCTCAAAACTCCACAGAACCCAAACCCCACCAACAACCACAGCTAACCACCAGGGGAAATGGAAAGAGAGTGCAGTATTTCGATTCCCTGCCTTTTGCAATTCATCACAACTCTCCAACGGCAAACTATGTAGTTATGCCACCATGCCCTGAAAGAAAAAGAAGGAATCTTTAATCAAGTTGTCCTAAAAAAGTTAGAGGATGGTCGACGCGAGTTCAATCACTCCAAGCAAATGACTTCCAGGACATCTGATTACACAAAGCACAAAATGTCCCTACTAAGAAAAAGCACATTTTTAACCGAGAACTGCTTTAAGAAATGGAGAGTGATGACTTTTAAACAGATAAAAGTTACTGGAAAAGTCTTCTTTAAAGAGATTAACATTTTTTTACTGACAGGTTCTTTTTAAATAAACCATGGCATAATTTCCCAAAGGCATGAAGAAATGTACTTTCTGTTACAGAAATGTCTAAGTAGAATGAACATCGTCTTTTCTCATTTCTGCACGCTGCCACTTTCTTACCCTCATCTAGGAAAAAAAAAGAAAAAGAGTAAAAACATTTGAACAGCACTGCTCAATAGTTTATGATGTTTTGATGCTAAAATCATGGCAGGCCGAGCAAAAGTGTGAGTCTTGCTTTTTGCGAAATTGTAACAATGAGATCCTGTTAGGCCTGAGTTTGTTGGTCTGTGTTTTTGCTCTGGTAAAACACTGAGGTGACAAGCGCTGAGGAAACAGTCGGTCTCTTTCAGCCCCAGGGATAGAAGGCTTAATAACAGATGATACACAAATTTACACTGGAGACGATGCCCAAGGCATGCTGGGAGCCATAGATGATCACCCTTTTTACGATAGTAGAGGCACTGAATTCTGTGGAAATCCTGCAATAGGAAACTCCACACTTACCAAAACCTTCCTTTTTATCTGTGTTTAGGTTCATTCTCATATTGGAATATCAAAAGCCATTTTGAATACCCTGAGTTGGAGTTTATTTTTAGATTACAAAGTTGTGGTGCAGCTGTCCCTCTACAAACTCTGACGTATATTTCCACCTTAATGTTTGACAGTGAGGATGGCGTTTTTGCAGTCATTAGCAGCATTTTTCCTCTTCTAAGGCAAGCTGATGCCAATGAGTTCATGATCTTTAAGCTTCTGGTCTAATCTGAAGGAAACACTTCCACTCAGTTTACATCTGATTCATTCAATTGTTCATTGGTGAACTTCAGACGAGGCTGCAAACATGCTTTTTTGATAAGGTGGGAACTGCAAGATTTGAACCCTTTGAGGCATGGTTTATTTTCTAAAGGTTTTCTTGGTGATTATGAGCCCAGTGCCTCTGAGACGATTGACAAAACCCTCTAGTGTAGTTCTAATCGGATTTGTCATTGTTCTTATGATCTTTGAAACTCCATGAGGTAAGGTCTTGCATGTTTTTACAGTTATTTTGCATTTCAATCCTTTGCTAATAATCTCACCAAGTTATTTGGTTTTAACCACAGTGGAGAGCTTGGAATCTGATTGCTTTTGTGAACTGACGCCATTGGTTAGGAAAAAAAAACGCTCCTGTTAAAAGAGTATTTAGTTTTTAATAAAGCTTCAAATCAAGTTAAAAATGTTTATTTTTTATTTTGTAACTCATTTTAACCTACCAGTGTACAATACAGACGCATTCTGTTAGGTACTAATTAAATACGATTTTCCTCTGAGTGAAATTTGATGCGAACTCAGTTTTTCCTTCAGCATGATCTTCTCTTGGAGCTTCACCATGATATGTCACGTCCTTTAAAGGCCAACAACACTGAACTTTCTTTTAGAATCCCTTCTACATTTGCATGCACAGAGTTTTCTTTATATCGTGCTGCGAATCTAATCTCAGTTTACAGACCACGTAGTGTGGGTCTTGCAGTGAGCCTTGCAAATGGATTATGATAATTCCAGACTTGAATGTAAGAGGCAGTCAGTAGAATGTTGTGTGGAACATTGACAGCATTTATTTTAACTTCAAAGGTGCTCAGCAGGAGGCATCAATCATCAAATCATCACTGGAGAATTCGACTAGCATTTTTCTGTTCTATATTCACTTTTTTTTTTTCCTCTGAGTTTTATTAATATCATTTCCTTCCACTCAATCCATCTTGTCCCACACTATTTTCTGTCTATTTCCCTCTTCTTCCGTTTTAGGTTGTCTATAAAAGTATGAACGGACATAAAGATCCTCAGCACTGCCTGAAATGGATGAAAGCTTAGTGACAATGTCAAGTCCTGTTGTGTTGCCTGTTGTAAGCATGCAATGTTGCTGACAAGGAGAATAAAAACGGCTTCATATGGAGGCAGAACGGATGAAGAGCGACATGACAAGAGTGTCTGGTTGCATTATTTCTCAGGGTTTTGATGGCGTGCTATTTTCCACTTCACAAGTCACAAAAAATGGACCCTGCACTCCTGGTGAGGAGAGGATCTTTACTTGCATTATGACTGAAAGTAAAAACATATAAAAAAAAAATAACCTCAGCATCATCTTCTAGTCGGGTGGCTAGAGCTCCGATAATGTGCTTTGGTAATGGCGCAGACAGTGAGATACAGTTTTAGTGGCTCCAGAGGGAAACATAAAACAGGGAGTAAAACCAATACAACAGAAACTTGTTTTTATTTGAAGCATTATTACTTTTGTAATTCATCTATTATCCATGTATGAATCATACATTAAAAGTATAAGCCATACTTTGACTTTTTATGGTAAGAATCTTGATTAATACTTTTCTTAAATTTGTTTATCGTTTTTATTCCGAATTGCTAAATTGAACTAAGATAATTTAAAAATTGTTTTAAAATGATCCAGCCTAAGACTCCAGAGCACAAAAGTAGAAATATTGAACCCAACATTCATTGATGTGCTACCGATTTGATAGAGAGCCATACTGAACTGACAGAAGAAGCTTTGGATTCAAGTGATGGAATGGCTGTTGGTCATGCAGTAAAATGCTGACAAAAGGTCAGCACAGAAAGAGCTTTATTGTGCAGTCACATGACAATAACTGGCAAACAAGAGGACAATTTATTGATGTATTGTGCAGAGCATTCACGCTGTGCATGTGATTTTACACGCCAATGTAAATTCAAATAAATGTGACGTAAAATGACTTTACGCAGGTCAGGAGGGATATTTAAGGAATCCTTT
This sequence comes from Oryzias celebensis, assembly GCA_014656515.1. Lineage (NCBI taxonomy): Eukaryota > Metazoa > Chordata > Actinopteri > Beloniformes > Adrianichthyidae > Oryzias > Oryzias celebensis. The sequence continues at coordinate 35,998,687 of BNCR01000012.1, forward strand.
TTATTTTAGGTCTGTTAAATGTTCAAACAGTTCCCCAAGAAGAAAAAAAATGGGTTACGATTACTTGTAAAATGATGAGTGTGATTTCAAATTAACCCCTTGCCTCATGGCATACATTGAGAACCAATATATGCCATATACCCACAAAATGCTGAAATTTATGTCCGCTGAAAATGTTAGAATTTTGGAGTTTTGGTCCCAAAAAGTAATGCACAATGTACACAGTGAGGGCATTATGTCTCCAAACAAAATGAGGCGTGTCCATCAACTCAAACCAATTGCCTCCTTTTCCCAAAAATCAGTGAAGTGAAATAAACACCTTGTAGACGACATCCTCTGACTTTTTTCACAATATCCCAAACTCATTGTGAGAAGTGGATGAAATAGCCATGTAGGTCATGGAAGAAAGAAACCCCAGAGCGCCTTTTAAGGTTTAAAAGCAGTCATTGGAGCCGGAATCAGGTTCTTAAATTTCATTATGATCAAACAGGGTTAATCAGTTTAAAGTGAAAGGAAATGTTCATCATGTGATGTGTGAGGGACTGCACATTTTCCAGTAACATTTTTCAGCATCACATCCAACTTATAAACTTCCTCCCATATGTTTATTTCTCAAGAACTGATTAACTCCAAAAGATAAATATCTGATCTGACTTTAATTTTGTTTGATGCTTAGCTACCATTGCATTTGAGTCATGCAGTTAATAACTTCTGCCTTTCACAGCAGCGACACAGTTGCAGTCCCACTCTCAGTGGGGGAAAAATTTGCTGCTTGCTGATGCCACAGCAGGAGTGTCCCATCGATACCACAGCAATTTGTGAATAGCTCACATAATGAATATATGTTAAAATCTGCCAAATCAGCTGAGTTTCTTTCTTCCTTTTGATGGTAATTAATCCTTTAGGTTGTAAACTGTTCTCTGTGGCAAAACAACAAAAAAGCAGATAATCAGTATAACTGTAGCAGATCCTGCATTCTTGTACATTTAATTTGCTGAAAGGATTTTAAGAGGCAGAAGGCAGCATTAAACAAATAGCGGTTTAGGTCTCCAAGTGTCTCTCTGTAACCCAATGGACTCTTCACAATAAAGCCCCTGATGGCCCTAATGTTTGAACAGCTACAAAGCTAAAATGTAAACTTAAATGTGACTGTTTTCAGTTAACAGAGTTTGTTTTTTCCAGGAATATTTCTGACTGGTGTGCCGTTTGCCCCAAACTCATGGGGCTGCATGAATTCTAGCAGAATCAGCTGCTACTGTGTGACTGACTCAGCCTTGGAACTCTGGGACCGCAGCGCATCTGGACGTGCAAGAGAGCGTGTAAGAACTCAGGCCACTGCGGGGGGCTCTTTCATTTGCAAGCAAGAACAAATTTGCCCGGATTAAGTCCCCCAAATTGCTCGTTTAGGTTCTTTTTTTCCTCCTGACGCAGCTATTGCTATGAATTCAAAGACAGTCTGGCCTGCCTTTGTTTTATTTGCTAAGAAAGTAATTTGAAATTCAGACATGTTAGTGTTCCGACTGGACCCAGGTTGTGTGCACTGCACTGGTGAGAAGGGTGGTGGTGGTGGGTGGGTGGGTTGGACCTACAGGAGTAAAGAAAGGCTAAGAAACACATTAAACCCTTTTCCTTTGTAATTAGATAGGATTAGTCGGAGCTGGCAAACACAGTTCTGAACATGATTTAGACACAATGCTTTGCATAATTTAAAGTTCTAAGGGTTTGCAAGCTGGAACAAAAAACAGATTTTTCTTTCATTTGTTCTGGTCTGACTTGGATTATCATTTCAGTTAGTTCAAAAACAATTATTTTTTTGACACTCAAGCAAACTTTAAAACTGATTTAGTAAAAAAAAAAAATTATAGTCACATCATCAGCTAAGAAATGATTAGAGTTCCTTAGCAAAGCATGTCAAATCTGTGCTTTTTTATCACAACATTTCACAGAGGCTACTGACTGATCATTGCCTTTGCTGCAGACAGTGTGCTTGGACTGCTGTAGGAGTTTGGACAGTTACAAATTATGCATGAACCTTTTTCCAGAGCTTCATGTTTCTTCTCTGTGGTTATGGACTTAACCAACATGGCCAATTTCTGTCATTCTGTTTCTGTCTCCTCACCCCCTGGGTCTGATTCTTTCGATGTTTCTTCTTGTTTAAAAGGCAGAAACATCATCAGTGGTTCTGTCAAATGTCGAGTGCTCGCTCAAATGGAAGGGTTACGTATTTTCTCTAGAGATTGGTGTTTGTTGTAAACTGGTCTCAAAAAAAAAAAGAGTAAATTAAACGAACATCAGAGTGGATGCTGGTTTCAGTTTTAAAATCGCAACTACATGCGAGTCTTACCAGAATAAATCTGAGTTGCAACTAGACACTTTATAGTATTAGTTTATTTTTATTTTAACGTACTAAAGGACAATTTGGACTTCATGGCAAAACAGATAGTTGAGCTGTCCCTCATCTTCATTCTTATGAACTTTTCAAATTCTGAAAAGGCGTCTGCATGAAGCAAAATGTGGACTTAAATCACCTGTAATTTACTGCAATAGTTCTGTTCTTTTCTGTTAGTGCTTGAAGGCTGTGATTCATATACGTAATATATATATATATATAAACTTTAAGAAGTACTAATCACATTCAAAGTGCACTGTAATGGTGTTCAAGCTTAGGAAAATTATTCTTTTACTTCTTGCTTTTTTTTCTATTTCCATTTATCTGGTCACATTAAAGTCTATGGCCAATTTAGCATTTATTCTTCACAGTAAATGTAGATATTTAAGATTTTGAAGTAGTTGGTTCCTTAGATCTGTTTTACTTTTTGTCCCTGAATTAAATATGAGGGTCCATGGTGGAGCAGTGTTCAGAACTCTAGCCTCACAAGGAGAAGTCCCTGGTTCAAATCCCAACTGGGTTCTCCCCATGAACGAGGGGGGATTCTCTGGATAGTCAGCTTCCTCCCAAAGTCCAAGAAGCTGCTTCATAGTTAAACCATTTATTCTAAATTGCCCTTAGGTGCAATGCAGCTCTGTCACAAACTGGCGACTGGTTCATGGTGAACTCTGTCTTCAACCAACAGTATCTGAGAAAGGCTCCAGATGCTCTGTGAGCCCAGAAGGGATTACGTGGGTTCAGAAAATTGATGCCATTAAACAGAGTGTAATGGATAATAATTCAATTTATCTTGTTCTAAATATCTGATAATGCCTTAGCCGTATGCACCAGTAGGGGGGTTTACCCATACAGGTGAATAGTAGAGGGGAGGGCCTTCATCTTTAGATGAGCTCAGGTGTGTCACACAGATTCCTTGATGCTTAATTATAAGAATAATTTAAGTTAAACACATTTAAGACGTACAGGTGATGCTTTCATTTAGTGCTCTTTACGCTGCACTTCAGTGTGAGTGAGGCTCCTTACTGAGGTGTGCAATGCTGCACACACAGGGAACATTCAGTTCCTAACAAAAAAAAGACGAAATAAAGATATGCAGACTTTAAATTCAAAACAGTATTTTTTGTTACAATCATATTGACTGACAAACAAAGGTAGATAGAGTTCTAAAGGAGCGTACGCTGCCACCCTGACTGGATCACAGTGTGTGTGTTCAGGTTTTTCCGAGTAAGACAGACGGGACAGAAAGCAGATTTAAGTTGAGCTGCATGGTGCGCTCCTCCTGAGTGAGGAAGTGCACCTGTATGAAAGGCAGGTTGAAATCTTAAGATCCCTTCAGTGTGTCAGATGTATAAGTTATCTTTTGCACCCTCCCAGTGCTTCATTCATTAGAAGAGAGTGTGCGAGTGTTGCTGTCTTCTCTCCTTTTTTGTTCCGTCTCTGCTGCATGCACATCTTTTCTCCTGCTCTGACTACGAGCATGCGTGTGTGTATCTTGCTTTCTGACAAAAGCTGCTCTTGACAAGCCAAGCATGCCCCTTCTCAACACCCGTCTTATCCGCTAACATCGTAATCCATCATGCTGCGGTTCACTACACTCCCCCAACAGCTCGATCCCCTGCTCTCATCCTCACCTACAACCTTCAAGCTGCCTGCCTGACCCGTCTCCATCCGTCCCTTCCTCCTCTCATTCACCTGCGTCTTCTCATCACTCTATCCCATTTCCCCATTCTCTGTTACCCTCCTTCAATCCCACCCATCTCCACTTCATTTCCTACTCCCTCCCACCCAGAGATTCTGCCTCTTGCTTCCTACATCTGCTCCCCCTCTTCAAGTGTTTATCTCAGTGAATGCGCTTGAGTCATCGGAGCATTCAGCAGGGAAAAAGAGAGCTCTCTCCCCTGGGTCAGCGACCCTTGTCAGGGGGACAAACTGCCCACTGCCGATTGCCTACACAGCTGGAAAATTAAGAACTTGTGAGGGCAAGAAGGTTCAGTGTTTGTGTGTGCATGTGTGACAGGGAGTGGAAAGTGCTCATAGATCCAAGTGTGGAAATGAGAGACCGAGCTCCTGTGCGTGGGAGCTTTGAGCACTGAGAGTTTGTGAAATCAGGTTAAGCTGCCTTGTTTAGAGAGCAGACATGCTGCAGATGGTTGTGGGTGTCCAGCTGTTTTTACCTCTAATGGGTTAATGAGTATCACAGCATCCATCTGACTCTACATCTCACCCTCTTTTGTCTCTCCTTTCCTGTCTTGCCTACATTACTTTGGCAGAGGACACCTTGACAACACAGTCAAAAAAGCCCTAAAATTTCAATCCTTTATAACGTTTATGGTATCAAACAAGTCTGCTTGCCATTGTAAAGGTAGGACTAGAAAGTCTGCTCAGGTTCTGTTGCTTTTGCATGATAGCATTGCTGTTCTTTGATCCTAATTCCAAATCAATTGCCCTGTGGGTTTGACAACTGAAGATTAAATATTTTGCTTTTTGGATTCAACTTCTGAGGGGCTTAGACAGCAACATTTCCTAAATGTAGATGAGTGCACTCATACAAAAGTCAAACAACATTTTATTCAAAGTCCAGAGATAGAAGAGCTAAAGCTTTTTGGTAGCTACATTTTGAACATAATTCTCCAAGTTTTTTAAAGCAACTAAAAAACAGAAACAACTGAAAAAAAGGTCAACAACTTCTCATCAATTTGTCTCAGGTGTGAAAAAATACTAAGGGCTGATTTTCCACTTCTTTTGAAATATTTTTTTGCAAAAATCAATATTTCTGTCTCCAAGTCAAACACCTGTGGCTACAAGGCAAACCCGATCTGTCATTTCTTTAAGACTCTTGTATTTTGTTGTACCAGTCCATGTCTTTTAGAAATTTCAAGGCATATTTATTAACATTGTTATGTGAGAAGACTCAGTGCTGCTTAAGCTTCAACTTCCTTACAGTACGGTGAGTCTTAAGTGCATATACCAATAAATCATTCAACACAAAAACATATCAAAGATCACTATAACAGTAGGAAAAAAAACAGGTAATAAAAAGCAGCTTTACAATTAAGAAATCAAAGCAAAATAAAAAAATGAAACAAAGTAAAAATGAAATGTTTGGGAAAAACAAAATTTCCAGAAATCATAATAAAATTTAAAAAAAAAAGGAAACAGAAATTGGAAAAGGTAGGTAATATGGGAGACCACTGATTCTAGGATAAGGTTTAAGTATTTTCAAATGCATCTTCAATGTCCACATATGTTCTACATCCAGTATTTATTTATGCCAAATACATTTGATTGAAAAAATGGACAAACATCAAGATCCAATTAGCCCATAGTACCTACTTTCTTTTTGTTTTGGTAAAAAAAAAAAATAAATTAAAAAAAAGGAAAACTAAAGTAATTTCCAAAAATCAAAATGTAATGTTAAAAAATGAATCAAAAGAGTAAACATTTCATCTTTATGTTGTTTAAGTTTTTGGGAATTATGTTTTGATTTCTAAAATGTCATTTTTTTAAATTGTTTGTTCTGCTTTTTTAAATTGTCATGTAATCACTCATATGTTTTTTTGCGTTCAGTGATTTTTTTTTGGTGTGATTTGAACTTCAGGGCCTTCGTATTACAGGCATATTCACATATGCATATGGACCCATGCAACCTAAAGGCTGCAGGCCCAGAGGAATAAAACAACCTTGAAGTAACACCGAACCAACGCCAAATATTACCAAATCCAGAGTGTTCTTGTATTTCTTTCCTTGTCAGACACCTTTACACATCGATTCCCCTGATCCAACAGGCCTACATTTTCCAATTGTGTTTCATTAGTTATTAAAACACAAACAATCAAATTGGTGTGGTTTATGGAAGATAAATGAAAACAGCTTTCCCAAACATTTGGACATAAAGCCCTCAAAAACTGAGCACTATTGATATGTCTAGCAATGCAAAAAATCCAAACACTGCGTCTCTTTATGTTTGATTCGCTTATAGCTAAAAGTTAGCAAGTTTTCTCAAAAATCCAATGTGCAGTGTTAATTTTCTTTATCATACACGTTCACAATTTTGACTGCAAATATATGTGAAGCTGATAAATATTGTAGAATCGAAAGGAAGAACCATTTTGTTGGCCTTCCATCTATATTTTGATGAAGATCAAGCTTGACAACGTGCTCAAACTCCCTTGCCAGCAGCAAACTGTTCCTGCGACAAATGTCTAAGCTGAGAAGTAATTCCCTTGTGTGAAACGAATGAAAACATACCTGTTGAACGAAATCTATGTGGACAAGAAACACTGATAAACCTGGGGACCATTTCTGTGGTGTCAGCTTTAATAAAGAAGTTACAAACGGGAAGGAGGAAGGACTTCTACAAGTAATTGGTGACTCAAAAGGGTTTTGCTCTATTATGTTGGCATGCTGGATCACGACACATTGCTTTTTTTATGTTCATATACAAGTGCTGCTTGTAGTAACACTTACTGTGATCAGGTTACATGTGGTTAGTGTTTAGCCTCAATTGTGCCAATATTTTGTTCAAGATTTCCTAACATTTATCAGGCATTTGTCATATGCTCCCAAACAGGGAGCTGAGCTGTAAGGGTGCTGCAGCTTTTTGGGTTATTCTGACTTGTGTAGTGTCGTAGATGGGTGTGGCCTCATCCTTAAGAAGGCAAAAATTGCCCTCAACTCCTAGGAAAAAAACTCAATAGATATTAACTGAGTGCAGGAGTGAAATATACACATAAAAGGACATTCTAATTCCTGAAAAAAGCCTATATTGTTTTGGAAAAACTCTTCTTTCTTTGTCAGACTCAAATTTAACCCCCTGAACAATCACAAACACTCAAGTTTGCAGACATATCCAGATTGGTGAAAAATATTTTATCTTGAAATAATTGACCCAAGTGATGGCATAATGGTGGCACCAAATGCATCGTGCCTTACACAATTACAGGGGTTTTACAGGGCATGTCTATTCTGAAAAAAGCCCAGGATCCTTCTACAGTGGTCTTTTTAAACATAATGAGAACCATGCATGTATTAAAGTTAAAAAGACATTCACATGTGGATGTACAACGCAATGGGTTAATAACAGGACATATGTACTGTGACCATGCCACGGGAAAACAATGGTAAACTAATGTAGCTAATTGTTGCTAACGTGAAAAAATGCTTACAACAACTAGATAGTTAGACAGGTGAACTTAGGACACTCGCATTTGGGCAACGATGTAACATTCAGCGCTGGAAGACAAATGAAGGATGGGACAGTTCTTTCTATTACTTTGACACTTCTCCTGGTAGCAAGCTTAGCTGAGGGGGAAACCAGAAACTTGACTAACCAACTGGATCAAGGCATAACTCAACATTATGTCACATGACTTCACTAATAGAGGGCAAACCCTTTGTTAAAGGTGTGGTCACTTCCACCCCTGGACAGCCAATGGGCAGTTGTCCTGCCATATATAAGTGGAACCAAGCTGGCTCTCTATTAGGGGTGTGCAATACAGCACACTTTGTTAGCGATCCGATACCAAGTGATTATGTACCTGTATTGTGATGGTTTGTGGTTGGGTTTATTTTTCATGGTCTCTTTTTCAATTCTCATACTAATTAAGTTGTTCCACCTGCAAAACATGATATCTAAGGGTGATAGCTCCTCACACTCATACAATGCCAGTTGTATGTAATCACATGTTCTAATGGTAATCAATGTTTATTACATATTGGTTACCTTAAGTGTGAATCAATAATGTTTACTGAAATAAAAAACTGTCAAAATTCTCTCAGAGGATCATCAATAAGCACGTTTTTGTTACTTGAAAACTTGATTTGGAATGTGTAGGGATGATTTCTGGATTAATATACAACTGTATTCTAATGACAACCAATAAGTATTACATATCTGTTACATGATGTGTGATTCATGTTACTGTTTACTGAAATCATGAAATAATATTTTTTAAGGATAATCAATAATCAATATGCACTCCATTTTGTTACTTTAAAAAATATGCACTAGATCTGATCAGAACTGGATTATGAAAACTATGCAAAACTACAAAATAAAGTAGGGTGGGATTATATAACTTTGCTTCTTCCCACTTGTTTTCAAGCAATTAATCAAGCTCTACTAGACTTTAGTTGTTAATCATTATATTTAACAAATGTTACAAAAGTGACTTAACTGCAGTGTTTTAGTTTGTTTGTGTTCAATTAATCAGTACACTGTGTCTTAGCTCATATTCTCGTACTGCAATATGTCTCATAGTTCTTGCCTGGATGTTTTTTTTTTAAACGCTCTCTCTGCTCCTGGTTAAGATTTAGTCCGTTTCTTTTGTGTATTTTTTAGTCTCAAAGTTTTTGCCTTTCGATGACAAATTTTAGATTTGTTTGTCTACACTCTTGGACTACTGTGTATGAACATCAGCCTTTCCTGACTCTGGACTTCTGTCACCCCACCACCCCCTGCCTCACAACATCATCTGTCCTGCATGCTTCTTCTCCATTGGGATCTCTATCTCCTAGTACAAAGTGTTCTCAGCGTAAGAAGAGACAGGATTATCTTTATTTTGGAATTGGACATGTATTAACTCTGCTTTCTTCTGGATTCAGGCTTTCGTGTGCAACTAGTAGTGTGGAGCACCATGGGAAAGTGACGGTAAGCTAATGCTCACTCAATGAGATCTCTTAATAAAAGAAAAAAAAACAAATACAGTATACACACCCACTGCCTACTTTATTAGGCACACCTGCCCATTAAAGCAAATTTCTAATCAGCCAGTCACATGTCAGCAACTCAATTTAGACATGGTCAGAAAACTACTGCAGTTCTACTGCCGCCAGCGGACGCGCGCCCTCTTTCAGAGCTACACTGCCTGTCTCTAAACTCAAAGTAGCTGGCTTTTCTCCAAACATCAGCTGCTGTGGCTATCCACCATATTACCTACTCAACGGCCTTTATTTATTTATTTTTTTTTCAGAGCAAAAACAGAGACGGAGCCTGCCCTTACTGTAGACACAGGCACCAAGCCATGTGTGAGAACAAGTTAGATAAAGACGAAACTCACTTTGCTTGTGCTTCACATTTAGGGTTGCACCACGCCTGACATGTATTAGGGTCCCCTGTGAACACTCTGTATAGCTCTCCCCTAAAACCTGCAAACAAAGGCTCAGCGGCTAATTCGATGATGGGGTAATCATTCCTCTTCTGCCAGGACTAACCGTCTGTGTACATGGGGATTCACCTCACATGCACGCCAGCTTTGGCAGACAGTTGGAGGTTGCAGAGCCACTGACCAATCCAGGAAAGGTTTATGAGGCTGCAACTACGAAGCAGTAGGACAACGTGGGCACTGAATCTGACACCGGAAATGAGTCCATCAGCTTCAGATCTGATGATGACAGGGAGAACTGCAGACCTTTTCTTCTACCACTGTCTGCAAAGCAGACTGTGCTTAGCAGCACATGCAGCACATATTCAAACCAGACTGCTTCAGTGGACCTGGTATTAGTGAGTTGTTGGTGTGTTTTACACTTTAGGGCAACTGTACAGGAGATGGTTGAACTTTTTGAGTCTATCTCAAGACTCACTCTTCGACATTCCCGTGGAGCCTAAAAGTTTATTTAAACCATTTGTAGCCATTATACAGATATGGTTTAAGGAGAGGTAAAGCACTTCTACTCTGCCTGCCCAGAAAAGTGCCTCCTCTCTTGGCTGCATTGCATCAGATCTTTGTTAGGCATTGGTTATCTTGACTTGTTGCATCCCAAAGTGTCAGGCCTAATCACAGTTAGATGACCATAGCAAACCAACTAAGGTAAAAGGCGTGGGCACCAAAAAGCCATTTGCTGACACCGGGCATTCAGCTGGCCTCACCCACCTCTGGGAGCTTCGTGAAAAAAGACATGCGACCTAAGAACTTCTATCTGGGGGGGACAGCAGGCTCCGCCGGATCCTTGGCCTCACCCCTCCAAACGTTGTGCAGAGGGTGCCCCAGAACTGTAAGCCCACCCCACAGCCAGTTTGAAAGGGGAAAGACCGGACTGGCAAGGAGCTCAGTGGAGCCACAGAAGTATTCAGTGAGCGTATGCAAGTGGACAAGCACACACTAGTATAGAAAACATTGTGTTATGTTGTGTCTTCATATGCACATCCAGGCTTTATGCCAAGGGTGCAGATGCACACAAAAAACATGAAAAAAATGAAAAAGGAACAGAGTGAAGCTGTGCAGCTGCAATGGAGGCCACAGGGGGGAGCCAGTGCTAGCTATTGTGACACAGAAAGCCAGTTTCCCTGCCATAGCGAGCTGGGTAAGGACTTCGCTCCTCACAATGCCGTCAAGGGGCGCCAAGTTTTAACTTCTTCCTACCCTTTTCCGAACAATATATTGATGTCATTTTTGTATAATTCATGTACATTTTTTTTCTTTTGTTATATTGTCATCTTGTTTTATATTTTATTACTCTCTATGTATTGTTCAATATAAAAAAATTGAAATGAAATGAAAAAAAGGGGACTGATTTGAGTATTTCAGAGAGATGATCTAGTGTAGGGGTTTCAAACTGGGGGCTCATTGGTCATTTGCGGCCCCTAAGATATTTTGTGACCCCCCAATTTGAAAGTTAATATTTGTGCAGCCCGTGAGTTTTGTATAAATGGTACTTTTACAGTGCTGTAACCGAGGACCGGTTTCCTCCCACCATCCAAAAACATGCTTCATAGGTTAATTGGTTACTCTAAATTGTTCTGAGGTGTGGATGTGAGTGTGCATGGGTGTGTGATTGTGGCCCCTGCGACAGCCTGGCAACCTATCCAGGGGTGTTCCCTGCCTTCGCCCATGAGTGGCTGGGTTAGCCCAGTGAGATAAAACGCGTATAGAAAACAAAGTAATGAATAAACTTAAACTTATTTGAGCATTCTATGATTGACATTTTTTTTATAGAGAGAATATGGCATTTATTTGTAGTTTTCAAAGAAAATAAATCTATTATTTTACTAAATAAGGCGGAAGACAAACGTCGATAAAACAGCTTCAATTCAGAGCAGAGGATCCGTTGTGGGGCGGAGCAGAACTGAGCTGTCTGCTGTTAGATATCCAACAATGACGAAACCGATCAATATTTTATTTTGGGATGGGGACTGACACAAATTTTCCTTGAACAACGAAAACAGGTGTACAAAAACTGCAAAAACCCTTGCAGTTCACCAAGTCCTGCCCGCTGCTAATGTGGGAGGCGAGTCGTTCAGAGCAGACAGACACGCCTCAACCTGTGAGCAGATTCCAGCTGAGCAAAACAGCTGGACCAAACTTCTCAAAAAAAAAAAAAAAAAAAAATCCATTATTTTTCACAAACACATTCAGGAAAATTTATGAGAAAAATAAAAATAAATCCAGCAACACTGTCAAAGGGACAGCAGTGCTCTAGTTTTTGGGCTGCCTGGTAGCTGAAGCCACACAGGGAGACTGAAAAATGTTTTGTCTGTGTGTAAGAAGTCATGTTACAGACAGACAATTTATTTTTACAGTCACACAACTTTTTATAGACAGACAATTTATTTATTCAAGTAAAAACCTTTTTTACACACACCCAAATCTCTTACTATAAGTACAAAACTTTTTTCAGACAAACAAAACTTTTGCAAAAAAATCTAATATAAACCAATCAGCAGCCTTTTACTGTCAGCCAATCGGTGTGCTTGCTTGGATCTGCTGATCAGCATGGTATTCATGCCAGGAGAACAAAACCAAAACATTTCTGAACATAACCTTTTGTTTGTTTGAGATGCTGTTTTAAAGGACTGTATGCCTTGATGTTTTGTTTAAAAAAATCCTAACATAAATCCTGATTCATTGTGTATTTCCTTTTAACAAAAGAACATTTTATGTACTAACATTTCTTCACAGATGCCTGCCATATACACCCTTGCTATTATGACGAGACATAAGTATCACCCCAATTTGTGTGTGCATTAGTCTTCATTTGTGCATAACTTTGGATTTGTGTGTATGTAATTCTTTTAACTTTTAACTCATACAATACATTTTGTGCATTAGTTCAAAGATTATAACATTGAATTTACACATGCACAACTTAAAATTATGACAGTTTGAAACTAACTACACACACAAATCTTTAAAAATTACTCACGAATCGCTTGTCACGCACACACAAATCTGATGTGTGACTCTTTTCATGTCTCCAAGATTCGTGCATAAGTGATGTGTTTGAACAGCGTTTAAACGCTGCTAGAATGCTGGGTTTTCAGAGTTTTCTTATCAGCCACTTTGAGCTAATACCTGGTTGATCAGCCCACTGGCCTTTTATTTTTGTAATTAAATTTAATTTTTTTACTGTTATTTGAATCGTTTTACAGTTAATTTATATACAAAATTATTCTTTCAATATACCACCCATTAAATTTGCAATATTTAAGTGTACGTTTCAATCATTTTAAATAATTTTTATTTTTTTAATTCAAGTGCTTCCTCTAGTGCCTTTCTGACATAGCTTTAGGCTGTCAGATAGGCTACTAACCCCGGGCTCACACCGCATGTGGTCCGGCTGCGGTGTGTCGAAGTCTTTACATAACATGAAAAGTGCGAGAGGCACTCACACTGCATCCAGTCCAGTATGGCCTCTGCGGCGCCCTGAATCCGTTTCATGGGCTTTAAATTTTTTCCCGACGCCGGAGCTAAGTCACTTTACTGTGAAGTTGGGGAAATTAAAGACCTAAGGATTAATGTCACTTTACACACGCGAGTGCGTGTAAGGTGCATCCGGTACATCTTTCAAAATAAAACCTATTTTCCCCGTAACAATGTCAAATACAAACATTTAAGCCTTATATAAGACACAAGTGTTTGTACAAGATCTATGATCCAGTTTTTTTTATTAGTTCTTAGAGTCAAAACTAAACATGGAGAATCTGCATTCAGTCAGTTTCTGTAATCTACAGATCTAGAGCAGACTTCCAGAAAGCCTTAGATCAGCCTAAACACTCAGTGTATTTAAATCCAGGCTAAAGATCCACCTGTTCTCAGCTGCATTTGATTAATTTGTATTCAAAAGTTTACATTCACACTGTTTATCTATGCTTGTTTTAAATTCACTTAATTTTAACCTTTTTTAAATTTTATTGTAATGATCACATTTGATGTTTTGATTGTTCTTAATTGTCTTCTTTCTTTCATGTTTTATGTAAAGCACTTTGAATTGTCTTTGCACATGAAATGTGCTATACAAATAAAGGCCAATGAAAATGAGTCGCGCAGTAAAAGAAGTGTTGTCAATATAGTCCAAAATCACAGTGGAATGAGGTTTTGTTTACTAGTACTTCCTATCTAAATGATAGGTTAGTGTGGGAGCCAACGCGAGTTTAGAGGGGTTGGCAGCAGAGCCTGTCTGCAGAAGAAACTCCAGAAAAATCATAAAGCTGCTCAAAACTCAAAAAAACAAACTAAAATCAAAGTTCATTTAGTACTTTTGCTTAATGTACTGTAAAGTGTAACACTATTTTCATCCACCTATGGAGCCTGTACAATTTTGAGCAATAAGTGTTGCACTCAGTGACGGGATTAGACACATGACTCTGTCAACACAACACATGACAACATTATCCCAGGCAATGATGCAGAACTGGGGCAACACCAACAAGGCACTACGTGTACTTCATGCAATGAATTTGACTGCTGTGACAGGTTTCTCTTTGTTGATATATATTTTAAATAAAGTTAACACCAACGTTTTAAATTACACAAAAAAAGTTGACTGCTTAGCACCATTGACTGAACAAAAGAACTAGACTTAGTGACCCCTTGCCCCATCCATCCATCCATCCATCTTCTTCCGCTTATCAGGGACCGGGTCGCGGGGGCAGCAGTCTAAGCAAAGATGCCCAGACTTCAGCTTGGGTAATGGACAGCCCCACCCCAAAGTACTCAGCCTCTGCTTCCTCAACAGAAGGCGTGTCAGCAGGATTGAGGAGATCCTCGAAGTATTCCTTCCATCGCCCGACAATGTCCCCAGTTGAAGTCAGCAGCTCCCCACCTGCACTGAAAACGGTGCCTGCAGAAAACTGCTTCCCCCGCCTGAGGCGCCAGAAGGTTTGCCAGAACCTCTTCGAGGCCAACAGATAGTCCTTCTCCATGGCCTCACCGATTTCCTCCCAGGACCGAGTTTTTGCCGCTACTACAGCCTGAGTTGCAGCTCGCTTAGACTGCCGATACCTGTCAGCTGCCTCTGGAGTCCCACAAGCCAGCCAGACCTGATAAGACTCCTTCTTCAGCTTGACGGCATCCCTTACTTCCGGTGTCCACCAACGGGTTCAGGGGTTGCCGCCACGACAGGCACCAGAGACCTTGCAACTACAGCTCCAAATAGCAGCAGAGACAATGGAGGTGGAGAACATGGTCCATTCAGACTCAATGTTACCAGCCTCCCTCTGTACCTGTTTGAAGCTCTCCCGGATGTGGGAGTTAAAGACTTCCCTGACGGAGAGCTCAGCCAGACGTTCCCAGCAGACCCTCACAGTACGTTTGGGTCTACCAAGTCTTTCCGGCCTCCTTCCCCGCCAACGAATCCAACTCAACACCAGGTAGTGATCAGTGGACACCTCTGCCCCCCTCTTTACCCGAGTGTCCAAAACACACGGACGAAGGTCGCCTGAAACGACTACAAAGTCGATCATTGATCTCCTGCCCCTTGCCCCTCGAATTCTAAATAGGAAGTGCCCACTGGTCCAAAAAAGTTGAAATCCCTTAGAGTGACATCACATTCACGCCGTCCAGTTTTCTAATACAGTCAATGCTTACTACCACACAACTTACTAATTCTGCTCAGCACCAGCACACACAGTGTATCTTGTTCAAACATATTAAAAGGTTTGAAAATTGTTTATTTAAAGTGATATTTAAAATCCAATAAATCAAGAATTCTTCATCCTTAGGCTGTAAGCTTCATCTATCTCTGCCATTAATGTGCAGGGGCATAAAAAGGTACCTGCAACCTTGCAGACAGGCAGAGATTCCTTACTGCTCTTTAACAAAAGAACCTTACAGAGGCTTGTTTCATGTTCACAATGAGTCGATCTACAAAAGTCAGGAAGAGAGAAGAAATAAGAAAAAGAGAAGATCGGATGGCATGAGAGAAGCCTGAGGACCTGAGTAGTAGCTCTCCTTTCTCTTCTCTTTCACTTAGGCATGTCTTGCTCTCTTTCAACCCCTTTCTTAGCTGCTGGCCTTAAGTACCTACACAAATTAATGAAACTGTAACCAGAACATTTGCTGAGCAATAAAGAAAGAGCAATGTACAGGGTACAACTGGCTGATGAGATGAAATGTAAAGAAAACAAAGCTGATTTAAACAAATATAAAACAAAGACATACCAAACAGGTTGACCAAAATATTTTCAGATAATATCAAATGCATATATAAACCAGTAAAAAAAAAAATTACATTTTCTTAAAAGTCTAACTTCACAATAATGCTTTTTTTAGCCAAAAAAAAAAAAAACCCAAAACAAAACCTTTGTGTGTCGCTTTGTCTATAGAATGGCACAAATTTATTCAAAATTTGGCTCCGAGTTGTGGGTGGACCTGTTGGCGCAGAGTAAACCCCATCATCTCTCTGTTTACATTCTCTACTGTCAGTTTACAGCCCCTTACAAGCCCAACATAACATTACAAGTGCAACAAAAATGACGAGCAACATTGAAGCTATCCAGTCATACAGCTTTGAGCCAGATGCTTGGACGAGGAGCATGAAGACATACATGGATCCAGTCGTCTACAAGCCGACGCATCAGAATGGAGCAGAGCAGGGAGCTTTTGGCCCAGCAATGGTAACACCTAAATCACTACTGCAAGCTATGCTTTTTGTCTGCCCACCTGAAATGCGACAATTTGAATAAATAAATATTCTTTTTTTTCTTCCTCTATCATTAGAAAAATTCCACAAGAACATGTTAAAAACACCACAAACACTTTTTGGAGAGGGTCCTTAGAGAGCATTCTGTGAGGGAGCTCTAGCATAAACATGAAAGGTATCTTATTTTTTTTTAGCTCAATGTGGTGAGAGGCACTTTTGTAGCCTTGAGCCCATTTTACAGCGGTACGTCAATTTCAGGACCTCTTATTATTTGCAGAAATAAAAGGCAGAGCAAAGGCGAAAGGAAGTCATTGCCTAATGCTGCTGCTTTGCAAAGGTTAATGATGAACAGAAGCAACAGACGAGAGAAAAAAATAAACAAGTGGCATGACAGTGCCGCGGAAATAAAGTCATTAGGTTCAATGCAAGACCTGTGAGGGAATTTGTGTATGCGTGTGGAATATGACTGGGGTTGACTTAGCAATTACTTTTGAGGCAAGTGAGACCTGAGGTGCCCAATAAATGTAGTGTGACAACACCACGCATACACAGAGCCTCATTATCCTGAACTGCGCTCATTTCTCATTTCTTGTCACCCGTTTTGCTTTCATGTTCTCCTACGTTCTTAACTCTCTCCTTGTTTATATCTCTTATTCCGAGGGCTAGCTTCTAATCTCTTGTGCCCCTTGCAAGATATTTTGTGTATCACTTAACTAAGGAATTCAGAGGCTGTGATTTGGTTGGGTCAATTTGTTTACAAAACTTGTAACTCACTTGTGACATGAGCACTGTCCTGTTAATTTTTGGGGGAAAACAAAGGTTTTAGTCAAGAGAAAAATGTTTAATACTTATTAGCTTAAAAAACAAATAGAAGAGGTCGGCAAAAAAATATTTCTACATTTCAAATGTCATTGGGGTACTTGAATTATTTTCCTGAGCAGGTAGCATTTCAAGCTTCAAAGAAATAGCAAAAAAATATATTACCATTTTTATAAATTCATGTTTATTTTGGTTGTAGCTTGCCTCCTACAAGAAATTGACTACAAAAATTAATGATGACTCTAAATTTGTTTATCATAGTTTGTAAACTACAATGAGCTAAACTCAATCATTTGTTAGACGGAAAAGTTCTTCCCTCATTATTCTGGATGCCTCCAATATTTTTATTATTTGCTTGAGGGAAAGTCAGAAAAAGACAGACATGACACGAGTCCTCACAAGTTAACAGAAGCTCTTTTTATTCTGATGTTCTGTATCTTTGTGTTTGTGTATGCTTGTCACTAATAAATAATGACTCCATGTGTGTGTGCATATCTTCGTGATCGTCTAATCGGCGTCACATTAAGCAGGACTGCTCTTGCTACTCAAGAAATGCAGTCTTGGGGTTTTAAAGGATATGCTCTAATGACAGCTGAATTTTCGCATTTCTCTCCTATTTAGTTACATCATGTGCTATTTGACATAATAGTAGGAGAAAGTATTGCCAGGGTATAAAGTTGATTGAAGCCATCAGTGTATTTTCAGCAAGCAGGAATCTCATTCAATGGAAAACAATACGTAGCAAAGGACAGTCGAGACATAATAACAAATAGAACAAATATAGAACCATTCACTTGGTGGATGGTTAAAATAAAGATGATTACAATTATTAATCATTATAAAAATTGTTAAAGTTTTACAGGCTATTATAAATACATAACAGCGGCAGCACCCTACCCCCTATAAAGCTCCCACTGGAGCATATTTAGGCCTTTTTCATTAGTTATCGGGCATATCGGTTTGAGAACGTGGGAAAATGTCTGTCTGTATAGGAAAGAAAAAATGTTAAACGTCAGGGTTTCCAATATTTACAAAAACAGCATATCAGGAGGTGTGAAATTAAAATAAGCAAAAAAAAAATCAATAAATAGAAGTATGTGATGTAAGCAAAAGATAAGCAGAAGTAGAAATGTGAAACTGGAACAGCAAACAGGAAGATGGAAGCACAAAGAGCAAATATTGAACATAAGTGGAGAATGAGGCAAAAAAAAAAAAAAAAAAAAAAAAAAGATTTGTAAAAATTTAAGCCTGTAAATATAGAAGAAACAAAGCAAAGGGAAAAGTGCTGGTATAAGTAATAATAAGAAGTGAAACTACTCTATTGGTGTTTTTCATATGCATTTACAAATGTTGTTTTTGCCCATGGATGAGCAGGTGAAGTGGTTAAAAACCAGGGGAACAGACCAGTAAAGACTTGCACAGAACCCAAACTTTCCAAGTTTTAAATTGGGAGTCTCACTAGAAAAAAATCTAATTTGTATTTAATGATTTCTCTAGCTTCAAAATGCCAAGCCATGTCTAATAGATGAGATTTGGTCAAAGTTGCAAGTGTGTACATGTGTGCATGCGTGGTTGTGGGAACACTGTTGACAATGTAATTTGATGAGAACTGACATGTAATTTATGAAGCACATTTTTGGGTAAATGTTTTTTTTCCTAGTTCTACTTTCTCTGTCATTTTAGACGGGTAATTGAATTTCCCTAACTTGCAAGGCAATAAATGAGCAGTAAACTGGTTAATGAAGGTCTTGTTGACGTCATGCGTGCAGGCTCTCTCTATATATATATATGTATATATATATAGGCCTGACATTGGCTGATACGGGCCTTGGAAACCCTGTGACCCTGAAAGGGGAATAAGAAAATGGATGGACAATTTGCCTTTCAAGATGAAATGTCTAGTGTTTTTTCTAGATTTTGTTAAATACGTGTCTCCTAAAAGTTTGACTTATGTATAACTTAATCTGTTTTACCAAGTTTTGGCCTGCTGCACTGACACCCATTAATTAGTAGTCACCTTTTGCTTCATTCTTTATTCAGTCAGAGACTATGGATTCAAGCACATAGGCACATGAGTACCCTCCAGTAAAGCAGCACACACATCTTTTGTTCTAACATTTATCATTAAAAGTACTAATCAGTCAGACAAGTGGTGCCAAATAATGTGTATCAGCATTCCGATCCCTTTTAAAATGTCAAACCCTAAAAATATTATGGAGTCCGAGCTTGCGGACCTCATTAATACAGTAATATAAGTCAGTTTATACACACAGGTCTAGTAAATCTTGTGCTCTTCTGCCTCACTCTCATATCAATCATGTAAATTGCAAAGAGGTTCCTGTTTTTAAAGGCTTGTCCCCAAGGTGGGTTCCAATGTGCTGGTTCATGTGCGAAAACATTGTATACATGTGTCTGTGCTTGTGTATGTTCCTGTGCATCATTTGCTAACAGGAAAATACACAATTGAAAGGAGGTCAATTACAGTAAGCTTGTTAGTTTCATGGTGAAAAGCTCTCTTCTCTGTAGATGATAATGAGCATGGAGAGAGGATCACACACACTTTTACACATGCCTACTTGAGAGATTGATAGACTGAATCCTAAACTGGCACAAGACAAAAGAAAGATTCTCCTTTTCTTGTCTAGAGCAACCAACCTTTGAGAAAATCAGTTTAAACACTGTAGCAGTTTAACTACATGAAGCCACAGCAAAAATCTATTGCTTTATTTTAGAGGTAAACCACAAGCAACCAAACTAATTCACAAGTCAGCAGAAACAAATCAAACAAACATTAAACCAAGGATAGAGGAAATTACATTCAGGCTGATTCCTAACAAACTAAAGGTAAACAAATTTAAGGCGATTGCATTCTTTCTGGGAATTGTGCGTAGTTTTTGAGCTCACTGAAGCAAGACAGAAATTTCCCTTTTAAAATACAGATGCTAAAAGCCACTGTCATTCTTCTGATGAATGACTAATACTGAGCTAACATCTAATGGTGGAATCCTGTGTTCTGAGGCTTCAAGGCTGTAGATTCAGTGTAAGCCACTTACTTTGTAAGACCACCAATATTGATATGATTGTGTCATTTAGTCATGCTTAATGAAAGCATTTGTTGTTCTTTGAGTTCATTTTCTTCACTTTTTTTTATTTCAGAGATTCTATTTTGTTTTAAAACTAAATGCACTATCTAGAAAAAAAGCAATCCTCCTATCCAAAGCCAGATCTAGGCATGGGCAAAGGGGGGCAATGGCCTGCTAAATGCAACAACTGCCCCTCTCTCAAATGGGATGGCCTGCAAAAATCCTGAATGAACTAAGAAATAAAAATGACCAAAAGATAAACAGAAAAACAGAAACAAACACTCAAAAGTCCCCACAAAAAACCCCCAAAACAAACAAAAAACACAAAAAGCAACAAAAAACAAAATACAAAAAAAACATAGGCATGGACGAACAGACAGTCACAGAAATGACAATCAAATGACAGTCAGACAAAAAAAAAGATAAATGCCGCCTCAACAGGTCACAAATCAGTTCTCTGCATGTGCCCGTCCCAAGCCCAGCAAATGGTAAAAGTAGTGCCAGTCAACATCAAGACATAGTTATACTATGAATAGATGAAGTGATTCGATTATAGAATGGTATTCTATACATGTTATGGGCTCGGAGGGATGTGACACCCCAAACTTTCAGTACATCGAGACCCCTCCACCTTTGATTTTCTACCTGCACCCCATTGTGTGGCTGGATAAATCCAGGTGTGCTCCTATTTTTATCAATGCTGTCTCCTTGAGTTAGAGTCAGTGGTGAATAAAGATGCCATCATGACTTTACCTGGAGTGTTGAGCAGTCTGGACATGCGGCAGCTGTAGGCAATTTGCTGTTCACAGTATTCTGCACTGGTGGTGATGGCTGTCACCTAAAAACACAAGCAAGGGGATTTTCACGTCGTCTTTTTCACCCAGACAGAGCTGTTTTGTAGACAACATGAAAAGACCAAAACTAAACAACTAAATAAATAAAAACAAAGCAAGAAACAAAGCAAAAACATTTGTTTAATTTTGCTTCCTTTAACTGTAGAGTCTGAAAAATTGAACTTATACAAGATGGAAGAACATTTAAGCACAACACTGTAGTGTTATTGATACTATGTAATATTCTAGAGCAAAAATGTACACATTGCAGTTTATGTTGCTCCTCCTTATGGAGGAATAAAAGTTAAATTTGCTTCAGATTCAGAGTGACAACCACGATCTATAACCTCTCACTAGAAGGATTAGGGTATTGACTCTGTAATATAGGAGGGCAGATTCAGTCAGTCTGAGCTTTATGTAGAAGGACCACAGTTGACAAGGCATGGAGACGTAAGCTTAAATTCTCACTACACTGTGTTTTTTTATTATTACTCATTGCAGAATCGAAACTCCAGCAATCTCACACTGGGTGCCGATAAACCCAGGCAAACATTGATATCATGTTTTACTGTGCACCCAAGTAAATGACCATATTAGAAATCATTATATTTTTTTCCTCACCCCTTTAAGTCCCAATTCAGCTTCCTCAGTATGAAAAACTATCCAAGAAATCTGGGCACTATGTGGGTGATTATTGAAATATGTTTAAAATGGCTTGAAATTGCTTGAATCATTACATCTAAATTGGATCATAACAATCAAAATTTATTTGTACTGAATTGGATTATAACACATTTAATAATGCATTTTTGGTTTTGAGTTTCTTGCTCTTTGTGTAAAACCTTGAGACAACCTTGATTGTCTCAAGGAGATCTTGCACAGTTGGTGGCTGACTAAATATATTTTTGCCTCATAATGCAGCCCTTGAAAAAGCATCATATTGTAGGTATATCTGCAGAAGGAAACATCAATGTGTGTCTGACCTGTTCCATGGAGGCACTGTAGTTGACCTGCAGAACAGTGCGCCTCTCTCTACTGGAGCCGGTGATTGCTGTCTTTGGAGGAAGGTTGTTCACAACTATTGTCCACACGTTATCTTCTAAGCATAAATAAAGTACAAAACATGTGTGAGTTAGTGTAGAAATGCTTTAGCACAAAAAGGTAAAGAAAACTATCTTTGGTCAGGTTTAATGCACTTTATTTTGTCACTGAATTACAATATGGGTTTGAAACGTGACAATAAATACACTTCAAGCATGAAACCTAGTAGGGTTGAATTGCTACCTTAAATTGATTTATTATCATGCTGCTGTATTACCACAACTGTTTAGTTGTTGTGTAAACAGTTTCCTGTTTAATCTGAGTCACAGTCTCAGGGGTTTAATAGACTCTTGTGTGCTGTTATGTTACGGACCAGTCACTCAGACATTTCCTTGTTCATTTGAACTGTCATTCAGGGTATGTTTGTGTGCGAGTGTGTTCAGCTCTCTGAAGGGTGTGTGTAGAGAAGGAAGGCTCTTAACATTTCTAAGGTGTGTGTGTGTGCCATTAAGCGTGACTAAAGGGCTAGCCAGTGGGGTGCAGTGACATTTCATTAAAAGTCTTGCCTCTGCTCTGCCTGCTTGTTCCACTGTTCCACACTATCTATTTATTCCACTGTGTGTGTTTGTGTGTGCCCAGAAGATTGCATGTGGGTAGCTGAATGACACAAGTGTCACTTGGAATGCACGAACACTCTAACATTTGCATAACAGCTTTGTTTTATATACGTTCTTTGTGTCAGTGTTGATGTCTGAGCATCTGTTGGCTGCTCCCTAAATGTCAGTGGATGTGAGTTTGTTGCCATGGAAACCCAGGGGATAGTAGGTTAAGGCTGCTGCAGTCTGAGGTTAAGAATGAGTACAAAATTCTATTTTTTTCTCTTCACAGGTCATTGGTGTTATGCAGAGTAAGAAAATGGGTAAAAATAACTTCAGATAAAAAGAAAACAACAGAACATTGACAAGGATTACTGCACCACCCACCTGTCATATTACAATTGACTTTGAAGGGGCCAAGTGGTCCACTGCCATCAGGGTCAATCCAGTAAGAGTCAGAGGACTTGCCCATATGCTTGTAAGCCTCACATGAAGGCTCATAGACCGCTAAAGGATAAGACGAGAGGTAAACATAAGCCTTTGTGAAGTTGAAATACCAATAAATCCATTGAAAAGCCCATAACTCTGAATTTGCCACAGGGTACATTTTATTTAAAATTTAAGTGTCTGATTCATGAAAAAAAAAAACTTTTACTTTTTTTTTTCAGCCCATAAATTTTTCTAAAAGAGTTTTATGAGTTATATAAATATTGTATTAAGATTGTGGTCCACAAAGGAAAAACTATATATATATACAGGGCTCTAAATGAACTTTTTTGGGTAGTAGCCGGGGTGGTCAGTAACATCCAAAGTCTACCAGCCAAATCTGGACTAGTCAAACATTTCTCAGGAATTCAAAGTCAAATACTTATTCCCATTATTAATAAACTTTTAGTTAATGATTGTTCTCTCACAAAAACATAGCACTAAATATACTTGAAAGTGTAGTGTTTATGTCAGGTTTTATAACGTTACAGAAATGTAAGTTTATTTTAACAAAATACACTTCTGATCTCTGAACTTCTTATCAATACATACCTTTCTTTAAAGCACTGACTTGAGATCTACAAACACTACACAGCAAACGTTGGGAAAGTAATACACATCGACCAAAATTAATAGTTTATTCTTTTTCTTTTTTGTGAGTCAATCCCGATAAATCGGGATATAAATAATGGGCTCAAAGCAGTGAAGTCCATGGATGACCTGCTGGGTGATCACATTGTGGGTGTGGTTGCTTACAGTCTGATTTTTAAAAGATTTTCTAAAGATTAAAAAAATAATAAAAAAATTTTGATTTAATTTTTCAAAGAAGTGTTTTGCATTACATAAAACAAAGAAGACCTTTTTGATTGAAATATGCTTTAAAACTAGGGATAGGTAAACAAAGAAAACAATTACTTTATTTTTTTTAATGTCATGCATAGAAAAACCTGCATGCGGTATATTGAAAAATGTGCAACGTTTTGCCTTATTGTGTGTGTTCTTATGGATCAGTGTGTTGTAGTTGTGAGTCTTAGTCATTTCAAAGAGTAACAATGACATGGAGCAACAAGTGAGTGTGCGCTTGTGTTGGCTGATATCAGTGTGCGCAAATACTAGAAATTCCCAGCGCACCTGAATGCAGCAATAGCGAGCTCTTAAAAACTCTTGAAAGCTTGAACTTAACGAAAGCGCATAAGTATGGAAATTCCATGCAGCCCCTGAATGTACCAGCTTCTGCTGCAAATGTGAAGATTAGGTCTGCGCAATAAAGTCAGAAAAAATGTTTGAACAAACTCTGGGATGGATGATGGTGGTAGTCAAAGTAGAGAGGGAAAGCAGACACCTAAAAGTCATGGTTGTGAGTTTGAGCCCCTGTCTCACCTGCCAAAGTGGCTAGTGGAATAGATTTTCTACCCGCCAATTAAAACTCTTACCCGCATTTTTGGGGGTGGGGTGGTGGGGGTGGTGGTGTTAATTTGAAACCCTGTATTTATACACAACGTGTACCCAGAATTGCCAAGGGGTAGTTTCCAGCCAAAGTTTGAATCAATTATTCATTTGCCAAACTTAACTTTAGCAACCCACTGCAGATTGTCATAGAAATATATATTGCTACATTTTCTGTCTTGTCTGGTGAGTATATTGATTCTTTTGTGTGAAAAGTTTTGGGGTTGATTCATAATTTAAACCAGAGTCTGATGGTGAGACGACAGCAAATAGATTAGAGTAAACTGGTGGTGCAAATCATGAATTTTTTTTGGCTGAATATAAGCTCCTCAGACCTTTTAAAAGGTGCTAAAATCCCCAAAAGACAAAGAAGATTAGTGGCAAACGATCCATTCCCACCTCTGCCCAATTCATCAGGGCAGCACTCAGACGAGCACACTGTCAGGTCAGCTAGGAGTCAGGCAAGCATGGAATTCTCTGGAAAACTGCAACCCCAAGCACCAGAAAAACACAGGTACAAGATGCTTTGAAAAAGAAAACCTGTCCAACTTCAAATACACACAGTAGCATGTTTCTGTGAGTATGTTCACACGAATTAGGCGATACATTAACAGTGGCAGAGTTTTGCACTTGTAGTAATTCGTGTTTAGGAATCGCTATACGCATTTAACAAGGTACCTGCAGTTTGTTTGCAAAAACATTCTGAACTCGACCAATAAGTATACAAGTTTATTTTTGGTAAGAAATTTGACATTATAGAATGGGGACTGAATAGAAACTAGTTTCATCTTCAACCCCCTTCAAGTGATCATTGCAAGAACTGCAATTGTTTTCTCCTTGACAGTTTAATTTTAATGTCATACAAGACCACATGTTTTCATGTAATCACTAAAACCATTTTTTTCTTTTTCTTTTTTTAGAGAAAAAAAAAAAAAAAAGCTTCCAAATCTCTTTTTGTATTAAAGCCAAGTTGCAAGACTTTGGTCGAAAGTCACAAAGAGTGGTCTATTTTCAAAAGTGTCACAGTGGTGTTACAACACACTCAGATGGAACATGCCAGGTAATGGGAACTTGCTGTTTTTAGCTGTGTTTAGCATTGGTTCAGTTTTCTTCAGTTTTTTTGTGTGTGCTTGCAATATTTTTTAGCTACTAATGTTCTATTTTGCTCCTTTCCACTATACTGCACAGGGTTTCTGTTATCAGTCATCACAGCGACTCTGTTACTTCAGTGTTTTTGTAAGCCATTATTTTAAGTTATTCTTCAGTAGATCATTTATTATGTATCTCTGTACCAGTAATAGTTTAGTTAATTCTTTATTTGCAGTTTTGCATTTCAGTTCAGACTGTTAGGGTTTCCATAATCTAATCTTTAGATCACATGTGGTTGGGTCTTTTTCCTTCCTTGTATGCACACCTACATTTGAGTTGATCACTCCACACATTAACGTTAGTCATCACTCACATTGAATTCAAACTCTTTGTATCCTTCACATGTTTTCAATTGTTTCAGGTCACAAAACATTTTTTGAGCTGTTACTTTTTTCCAGCAGATTTTAGTCTCAAACTTTTCTGCTTTCTGCAAGTTTTTTTTTTTTTTTTTTTGTGCCCCCCTGTGCGTGAACAGCACAATATCTTACAACGGAGTTTTAATGGATCTGTAGATGTGAAAAGTCAATACATTCAATACATTCTTATCTTTTAATTAAAAATTAGTAGAACTTTATCAAGTATCAAAAACATGTTCAATTACTTTTCATTTCAAGTGGTTGCAACAGCCACTCTATGTCACATCTCTTCATTGTCTGTCAAAGAGAAATGACTTGTCCCGCACACTGTTGCAATTTATCCCACAACATGTTGATGTTAGGTTTGTGTTGATCTCCAAACTGAAAGGCTGTGATGTGACAGATGGAAGAATTGCTCTTCAAAGAGAAATGAGAATGTAACTTGGAGCAAAACTTTCTTGAGTGACACGAGATCCTTAACAAGGAGTTTTGAAAGAAACTCTCCCTTTGTTTGGTTTGTCATGTCTTCTATTTCTCTTCACCACTTGTTTGTTTTCTGACAGCTGGATCATCGGCTATTTTTGTTTTGGATTTTTCACCACTGATCTCACTATTTTCACTGCTAAAAGCTGGTGTCGTAAAGTTAACTTTCCAAGACAAAAACATTGTAAACAGCTTCAGACAATGACATTTATAGTTATTTCTGGAGTAACTTACCATCAAAGTCAAAGCCTGACAAATCAATGATACATGTTCAGTTTGATGACGTTTATGACCCAAAATACATTTGTGAATTCAAACAGGTTATACAGGGATAGACTTTTAAAATATCTGCCAACTACTAACCCTGTTTGTCCAACGAGGTGAAAGACTGATGTAACCACTGTGAGTATGTACCAACTGACCTGCAACCCTATGGGCCACTTGTTGGCATCCTGACCAAATGAGATTGTAGACAGATTTGTAGATTTGACTCATTTTGGAAACCATTGGTAGTGCTTTTGAGAATTTCCTCATCTGTGATGACAGATGTGTTTAGTAAAAACTAGGGCTGTTAACTTTAACATGTTAACTCACGTGATTAAGTAGAAAAAATGAATGCGTTCATATATATTAATGCTGATTAATTAGACTCGATGACACAACTGTCTTCTGCCAGTTCAGGCCTTTACGGCACGCATCAAATTCTGAAAAAGCACACCTCATTGGGCACAATCCCGCTAATGGTCACATGGTCACTTACAAAAGAAATAAATATTCAATCGATTTTTAGAACTTTATTTTTGCATGTTTTTTAGGTTCAGAATGATTTTTACAAAAGGCGGACAATTTGATGCATAATGCGGACCGTTGTCACAGTAACACAATGTGTCGCTGCATCGGCAGACCTCAACTACAGTGGCAAAGAAAAGTGATTTATGTGCTTATTGTCACGACAGATTCAATAAAGCATCTGCTCAGAGAGAAAGTTAGTTCTTGCCACTTGTTTTTGTCCAGTTCATAAAGAAAAAGTTTATTTTGAAGAGGCATTATAGAACATTGTGACCTGGAACTTCTTCCGGAACACCCAGGAGCCAATCGGAATAAAGTATTCACACGTACCATTAAAGCACAGATAGACAATGTTTGCTTCTTATGGCGGTATTTCAGTATCTTTGTTTTCTTGGAGAAATACTGCACACATTAAAGTCTTTACAATTCTAATTATCTTACTGTAAATGTGTTTTGTGCACACAAATTAAACTTCTGAGTTTAAACTTTATAAATGTAAGCATATCAGACAATAGAAATGAATGAACATTTTCTCTTTGGCCTTTTCTTTTGGTTCAAAAGCTGCATATTGTCGTAAAAAAATTACCTCGTAAAACATTGTGATTAATCACAATCCAAAAGTGTGATCAATCAGATTTTTTTTTTTTAATTGATTAACAGCGCTAGTGAAAACACTCCCGCCATTGCCATACGTGACCATGGTGCCTTAACTGTTGCACATGTGTTAGTCACAGAATGATTTTACAAGACTGGGGTGCCAGTCTGTATACACTTGGACCAGGATCAGAGCTTTGAAGGTGTTATTCCCAAATTTTGTGGTCCTTGTATGCCTTTGAGAAATTGCAAACCACTTCCATTGCAGCTGGTGATGGGCAGTGTGAGCGGTTCAACTGCACCCTGCGTGACTTGCTGCACACCTTGCCATACTCCCACAAGTGTCAGGAACTGGAGGTATAGGATGCATTCTGGATCATTAGAAATGGGTTCACGTTGCTGATGAGGGGGCTAACAGTCGGTTACAGGAGGCAGCAAGACGATGGAAACAGCTCCATTGCCAAAATCTGCAAAAGCACTTTTTGGTTGAAGGGCAGCTAGTTTTGGCCATGGATATTGGTGTTAATAAATACAAACAAAATACAAGATCAGTGGAGTCGATTGGTGTGTAGTGAGGTGAAGGAGAGGAGTGGTGTATGCTGTTGCCCCAGTAGAAGATCCCACAAGAACCAGGCAGCTTCACCACTCAGTGTTGAAGCAGTTGGCAGGAGATTCTCCCCTTTTGACTTTTGTCGCCGTTTCAGCCCAAGCTCCGCAAACGAAGCAATCTTCAGTAAACCAAGACTCTGGGGTGGATGGTGGCTGATTTTTCCAGGAGCCAGTGACTACTTAGAGCATGCCACCTGGCGTTGGAAACCAGGCAAGAATGAGGTGTGTAACATTGTCAATAGTTATCGGCTCAGATCTGCCTGAGCCAATTGCACTCTCAGAGGACCAACTGTCCACAGGAGCAGTTGTAGTGAACCTGGGTGATGATGGAGGTGGTGTACGTGGGACACACTGGTCCACTTCTGGGTTTCACTCAAACTTACACCAGCTACCTCACTCCATAAGGGAGTAAGTCCGTACTCCAATTTCCAGGGCAGTTGTGGCTGTTTTCAGGCCATGAGGGTAGTCTTCCCTCATGCACTGGTGGAACATGCAAACACCACACAGAAAGGTCCCAGTTGGAATTTGAAACAAGGCATTCTTCCTGTAAGGTGTTGTTAACCACTACCATACAGCCCTTAAGTGGAGTACAATTCACATAACTGGTATAAAAATGACTCAAGAAAGGTGAAGATTGATCCAAATGGTGTAAAAAAAAGTGCAATTCAAATTCAACTAATGTTGCACTAAAAACTCATAATAGAGCAAGGAAGCAAAGGGAAAACCTCTTTAATGGTGTTGATAGTGACTAACATCTTTTTTGACTTCCTGTTGGAGGCTATTTCAAAACTAAAAATAAATGTAACTGGAACAGTCAGTTTACATGGTTAACATGAGTTGATACAAAAGATGCAATTCAGTCCTATATGATCAGGTCCAAATTCATTTCTAAATACACAAATGGGCTCTAGTGCCTTTTGGTTCGTCTTTTACTGTATACTGAATTATTCCATTCATCTTTGAAAACTCTTATTTGTGCAAATTTGGGTAAAAAAAACAGTTTTATTATGCCTTTAAAAGATGTCACTGTCGGGGTCAAGGATGCAACCGTGGAGCATAAACATTTGAAGAGCTTCCACATCTACAGCCAAGAAGTACTTCAACAAGCTATTTCTCTCACTGGAAAACTAATCCCTTTTATTCTGTACATTTCTCTTTTGTCAAGGAAAGCATGATATTTCACGGATATGTCTTGTTTCTAAGCCACATGATAAATCCATGGCCAGCAACTGGCCACTAACCAGCTCCATCAGGCCACCTGTTAGAAGTTTCATGGCTAGGCAGCGGCTTTGAATGAACACAAGAACATTTCTCATCCAATCCATCTGCCCACATTTTATTGGCTGGTCCTCAGATTTACCCTTACTTTGCATTTTTTTTTTTTAACTTAAGCATTTCTTTAAAATCACATGCATGTTATTAAATAAAGCATAAACATTCATTTAAAGATCTAATTATTATTGGCCATAAAAGCAGGAAATTACGAGCAAACACAATGTCTTAACAGCAATGTCTTGCTTCTTGTATCTTGGGCTTTTAATTATACGTTTATTATCTTTTATATATTTGTTTTCAGCTCATCTTTTGATGTGCAGAAGAATTATTCGTTTGAATCCCTTTATTTCTAATCTAATTTGTCAGACTTCTTTGGTACAAACTCTTATTTTTTTTAAACCCGCCATGTTGCTTGAGCTTCTTCAATTTTTCTCTTTTAAAATGGAGCAACATTTATGACTTGTGGGAGGAGAGATGACATTCTCAAACTTTTAAGCCTTAAAAAAGATTACACTGACTCTCTTCTTTTTTTTGTGCTGGTGCTTTGGGAGCCGGATTCCTTTTTCTCTGACGGGAACAAAACACAGTGTGATAGGACAAGCCTGGTGTTTGAACACTTCAAAAGTTCAACTGTCTCTTCACAGAGAATTGTGAAGGCTTAATCAATCAAAGGCAAAGAGCAGAAGGCCAAATCAAATGTGAACACACAAGAGAGACATAGTAGTGGCGCTGAAGAGATGAGAGGAGAAAAAAAAACAATAATAAAAGGAGTTTCTCACACGTTCACAAACTTACAAGTGTGACAGGTCGCTCCACTGTACCCTGTTCCATCACAGGTACAACTGAAACTCTCCCAGGTCTGCTTACACCGACCTCCATGTTCACAGTGATTAGGCATGCATCTGCAGAAGAGGACATTTTACTCAGATTTCAAAGCATTTACCATAGAATTGTTGTGTACAGCATTCACAGAATCACATTTTATGAGTCATCTGTTGATTTTCATTTCAAAAAGTCCCACAGCTGTAAATCTGGAGCTCTTTTTTTTTACATCGTCATGTACTTTTTGCTAGGTCATCATTGTAAAAAAGAAACTTTTCCCAACTGATCCTCCTGGTAAAATAAAGGTTAAATACGGTAAAAAGGTTTCTTGTTTTAAGTAAACAATAACAATTCGGTAGCTCTTGTTAGTTCTAAAATACACACTGATCATTTTGAGTCAACAACACATAGTGTAATGTGTTCACACCGACCTCAGAAATGTGCTTTCAAGTGACCACTTCCAATGACACGGCAATGTAAAAGTGTGTTTATGCTGGTTTTAGGTTTCAAATCTCGTCGCTACACAAGGTTAAAGTCTTTTTTCAGGCTCTGTGTTAAACACGGTGCCATTGAACGAGCGTTGAAAGTTAAACTAGTTGAAGTTTGGGCGGCCAACCCTCCAAAGTCTCAAAGGGACTAGGATTGTTTGTTTGTTCACCTTTCGACTTACTTCGAAGGAGACTTATTTTGTTAGTTTTTATTCTATAAATAGTGTTGCTTAGACCATTAAACAGAATATTATAAATGAATTGATCAAACTTTATTTATAGCACTTTACAACTCCTTTAGGGTCCCAAACGGCTTGACAAAAAAAAAAAAGTTTAAAATAAGACCAAAAAAAACCCAGCATAAAATTACTAAAAGCAATTAGCCATAAAATATGTAAAAGACAAATAAGATCCAATGAAACAAATTATGAAAATAAAATCCCACAGACGACGAAGTATTAAAAGTCATTCTAAAAAGGTACATTCTTAGTTCAAATCTGAAACTGGTAAGGTCTGATATTTTGCACAGTTCTGGGGGAACTTTAGTCTGAAGAATGGTAATGAAAAAAGCACGGTCCCCCCAGTGTTTCTGTTGTGATCCGGGCATACGAAGCAAATGTTTGTTGGCAGACCATAAAACTCTAGAATGGCAAAAAGCTCTGTTGAGTTAACTGGGTCAAGACTATGAAGAGCTTTTAAAACAAACAGTACAAGTTTAAACTTAATTTTAAAATTACAAGGGAACCAGTAAATTATTTATTGCTGTGAAGATCCCAAAAAGGGTTATTAATATTTGGTTATGTACGACTTTCTGGAAAACCATAAATGTCTACGTTTATTCTAGGGCTGTCAATGTTAACGTGTCAATGCACGTGATTAATAAAAAAAATAATAAAGAACGTGTCATCATTAATTAAAGCAGATTAATTAAACGTCAGAAGTGACAGTCTTCTGCTTGCCTCAGACAGTTCAGGCTTCCATGACGTGCATTAATTTCTGACAAAAATACACAGTTCGTCGGGCACTATCCCGCTTATAACATAGTTACTTACAAAATAAATACATTTAATCAATTTTTAGTACTTTTTCTTGCTATTTTTACAGTTTAGACTGCTTTCTCAAAAAAAGCAGACTACTTGATTGGTGGTACAGCTTGTTGTCACAATGACACGAGAAAGCATCATTGACCTCAACTGCAGTGGCAAAGGAAAGCGATATATATGCTGAACGTCCCGATAGGCTCAGTAAAGGATCAGTTAAGAGAGAAAGTTCATCTCTTACCGATTGTTTTTGTCCAGAAGATGAACCAAAAAAGTTGTTTTAAAAAAGTCTGCGCAGTGACTCAGAACATTTGGGCTATGTGACCGGAACTTCTTTTTTAGATGCACGTCAAAACCCAGCAGCCAATCAGATTTGAGTATTCACTCAGGCCATTTAAAGTGCAGAAACACAATGTTAGTTTCTTATGGCTGTATATCAGCATCTCTCTCTTTTTTTTTTAAAGTAATACTGCAGATATAAAAGTCTTTACAGTTCTGCTTATCTTACTGTTGCTGTGTTTTGTGCACACTAATTATATTTCTGGGATATCTGAGTTAACTCTTTTTAAATTAAGACATTTCAGGCAGTTAAAATGAAGCAAAATTGGTCTCTCTGGGCATTTTTTTTTGGTTCAAAAGTGCATTTTGTCGATTAAAATTTTCCTAGTAAAGCTTTGTAATTAATCAGATTAATCACAATCCAATAATCAGGGGTTAATCTGAATATTTTTTCAATCGATTGATAGCACCAGTTTAGATTATCCTGCAATGTTATACTTTTTCTGTTAACCTACAAACTGACCCCGGCCTTACTTCAGAGAGGAAAAGTTATGTAGCCCTCACAAGAAAAAGTTTGGGGACCCCTGATTGAAAGGAGGAAAGACAGGGAAAGTAAACAAACCAAGAGACTTCAAAAGTTTTTGTAATTTCATGATTTTAGCAGTCCTGGTGGAAATGGATCCTGAGGTCCTTGTGCAAACGTCTTTATGCACAAATGGTATAATTAAAATATCCAGAACTGCTGTTTGTGAATGAGGCATTTATGAAGATGAACCAAAAGCCCAGCTGAGCCGAAAGAAAAACAAACAGTGGCGCCTAAGAGCTGCTGGGATCCTTTTATAAAGCTGACTTCCAAAAGCATGCTGAGAGTCAGGCCGTTAAATAGGACAGATGTGTTCCATCTCTGTGGCTAGACAAGAGGATAACTGTGATGATACCTTCCCTAATGATGATGTTGGAACACAGCATTGGGCTTGTTCGAATGACAATAAAAGTAAATCTGGAGGAGCTTCTTAAGCTGCAGAAAACACTCAGCTTTGTCGTGACCGTGGTTGCAACAATCACAAGAAGACTGTTTCACCCCCAATGACATGCAGCATCAAAATACCATCTTAAGATCTATAAGATACAATATTTTTGTGCTTTCACGGTGAGATGAAATTGACCAGCACCAGCTGACATACCAGACATTATTCTTAACAGGCTGTGTGCACAAAACAAAGCTATTCAGACTTATTCAAGGCTTGCATGAGGCGAAAAAGAGGATGGAATTTGTACATTATGTGAGTGTTCGTCTGCCTTCACTGAATGTGTTGGTAATACACCTTACAGTGAGAAAAAAAGGAAAGTTGCATGGACTGCAACATGCATGTTTACAGGAAGGAATGTCTCTGTTTTTTTGGTGGTCTTTGTTGCTTCTCTTATCTCAGCCTAAGCAGAAGCCCACAATAGAAAGGTATTGATAAAAAGGAGGTCAGACAGGGCTATTGAACCGCCTTCAAAGACATTCTGATTAGTTAGATGGTAATACCTCACACATTCATCTTCCACAGGAGCGCAAGGCCCACATCAGGTACTTCAGGGATATACATCACATAAAGGAATAAAGTTGAGCAATACTGGAAGCTGCGATGATGCAATGCAATCTTCAGAATTTTTTAGAAACTCTGCCAAAAATCGGATTTGATTTAGGCTGCTGGTGTGAACGTCTGTAGCTTCATTTGATCCTTCTAGTTCTGCAGGGGAAAACTACCAAGGGGCTGTAAGAAAATCCAAAACATATCACAAGCATGTACATATGAACAAAATAAGAGATTTAAAAAAGAAAAAAATATTTTAAAAAAGAAAATTATAATTTCTCCTTCATGAACACTCTTCAAAGGTTGACACTTCCTTGATTTAAAAAATAATCAACTCAAACATCACTAAGCCCCTGAGAGATCAAAGTTTAACTGGTTTTACTGGCAACTCATGTTTAATGGTCACATGTTCTGTACGAAGAGCCCAAAAACGCACTTGCGTAGCTACACGTGAACTTGAAGGTACATAAAAACTGGACGTGTCCAAAAACACACTATAAGCTATTTCATGAACGCGTATCCACCCGCTGGTGTTTTACATCAGACCAGTGCTGGACAAGCAGATAGCGGCTGGGAGGGGGCTTCTTCTTTTTTACTGTTTCCTAGTCCTTGTCTGCCACCTACAGTGTGACGAAACTTGGTGTGAAATGTTGAAGTGGTACAAACCCTGCAAACATTTCTCCAGGCTTTTTCTTTTCCTCTTGAATGCAAGACAATGCAGCCTGTGTGAACATAACTTGAAAAATTTGAACGCAGAAGCCTGACAGACGTATATAAATACATTTTCAAAAGACTTTTCATTGAAAGTGGTTGCTTAACGGGTGTTGGGTGAACATAGCGTAAAAATCTGTCACAGGAAAGCCAATATAAATAGATAATGAAATTGTATGAAATTTTATAACAAAGACAAAGAATTGATGATTAATGAATCTAAAATATTAATATTTTTTAACAATCATCATTATTATGGATTTAAACAAAATTAACTTTATGTAACTTGGAAAAAAAAAACAAATTTTTCTCATTTGCAAGTATATTTCAGTTCAAGTTAACGGAAAACATTATTAAAATGTCAATAATTGTTTGTTTTATTATTATTTTTGTTATTCCTATGCAAGTTTTATCATTTTCATGTTACATGTCAAACTTTAATGACAATTATAGAAAATGAGTTTTACTAATGTCGTTTCAAGCACTGCTGGGAACTTTCAAACAAACCTCATTGCTAATTATATGACGCATGTGATGCAATTTGGTCCATAGAAATGGAACTGTGTTAAGCTTTGTTTATTTTTTGTTTTTCATTCATAAGCTACTAATCTGATGAAGTAGAAAGAAAGACAGACAGGCAGACTACCTAACGCACAACAGTCTCTAAAGCCTCATGCATCAAAGAAGTCATGCGATCTTTAATTGCTAAACTTGGCCGGTCCATATGTTTTTGTATTTTGGACCAATACATCTGCTTGATATGAACAAACGCTCAGATTGAGCTCAAGGCACGAGTGATTCTATGTATTGCAAATCTATTCCCATATGTTTGTCAAGTCCCTGACAAGAAAATAAATTGAAATGTCAACAAGTGGTAATAGATGCTGCAAGTGAGCCAACAATGAGATGTACGGCACAGAATCTCCAAGTCAGTTGTATTTGCCAATATTTTAAAGAGCTGCGTGACTCATTTTGAATGCTTGATTAAGGCTGTGGAGAGTTTTTGAAGTGTAAAAAAAAAACACAATACTTTTTTCAAAAAGAATAATAATAATAATAATCATAATAATACATATATCTATCTATATATCTAAATATATCTATATATATATAGATATATAAAGATTGTGACTTGGATATACTTCAAAAACATAATCTCACTAGGATTTTGTTGTCTAGTTTACAGAATTTAACATCTTATTACACTTGTTAACAGACTAACATACTAGTAGCTAGTACTACTAACATTTTAGTTTAATGCAACTACTTTTTAAAGACAATAAACCTTTGGTATCCAGAGACATTTAATTTTGAAAATATCCTATTAAAAGCAACTGATGAAACAAATTCTATAATATTTTTCAATTTGCTGAAGTTTTATTTATGAATGGTTTGTGGTCTTGTTTTAACACACTAGCTTGAATTAGGGGAACTGGAAAGTTTTATTTGACCTTACAGTGTACAAATGTATTTAAAAAAGTAAGACAAAATTTTAAAAGTAAAAATACATTTACATGTTATTATTGAGACAATGTTATTTTAAAGTTTGTCATTCTAGCCTTTATTATGATCACTTTATAAATAAGGACAGTTGCACTGTTGCAGTGGTTACAATGGGATATATTTGGGAATTAACGTGTTTAAAATTACCCACTTTAAGAAAGAAAGTTCTTTATTTGAGCAACACAAGACACAATATTTACAATTACCAAATATGAGTGTTTATTGCTAATTTCAAGATTTATATTTGTCTTTAAAGGGAAGGACATCACAACGTATTATACGAAATCTTACAAAGACACATTCTACTCGTTTTTTCGGCAGATTTTTTTCACTTATAACAAGAGATAGGACATTTTTATTCTAAATTTTTAACCTACGAATGAATTTTTCCAAAAGCATTCACTTAAACTGTGAAGACACTATTTTAAAGTCAAATCTATTAGAATGACAATAACCTTTCAAAACAGATAGAAACAAATGTCATTTTTGTAACATTACTCAAAAAAAACCACAAAAGCACCACAGTTGTTTTATTTAAAAGTGTTTTTTTTTTTTGCTAACACTATGATTTATGTCTCTCATTGTTTTTGTTTTCAGCGTATGACTGAATATGCATTGTTTTTCTTTTATGAATTGAGTTTATGCACATGCATGCAGGACTTATCAGTGTTACCTGTCTATAATTGCACACATGTCCAAGCTGACATTCTCAAAAGCTCCTACAGTGCCTTTCTCCACA
Source organism: Oryzias celebensis (assembly GCA_014656515.1). Taxonomy (NCBI): domain Eukaryota; kingdom Metazoa; phylum Chordata; class Actinopteri; order Beloniformes; family Adrianichthyidae; genus Oryzias; species Oryzias celebensis. Next base: position 36,035,654 of record BNCR01000012.1, read on the forward strand.
GCATGCAAATCAGCCGGTTGGTCATCCACCAGGATTGCTTGCATACATCCCTGAAAGGAGCGCTGGGAGGGTGGGAACAGTGTCTGCAAAAAGTAGCCTGAAAGTAAAAGGAAAAACAATATACAAGCATGAGATTCAAATTTAGAGGTGTTAAACAAAAACAAGAATGTATATTTTGATTAAAATCTGAATTTTCCTTTATTAGAGAATGAAGTCTGAATAATTTACTTAATTAGAATTAAAATCATATTGTCAGAACATGCAACAGATATTCAATTTAAAGTTTTAATAAAACTATAGTTTTATTATCCATTATCTATAGTCTGCAATCAAAATGCATTAGTATGTATTAGTAATTTTCCTTTTTTCCCCTGTGGCTTTGATCCTCTGCTGTGCATTGTTGCGATCTAGATTTAAAAAAAGGACCTTTATAGGGAGAGAGTGACGCAAAATATGGAATAGAAAAAGAAAAAAAAGAAACAGCAGATCAGATCATAGCAGGGTTATTGGCAACAGTTTTACAAAATTAACGTCTCATCAGTTATCACCTGGATTTGCAACATGTGTTTTTTTTTTTTTTGCATTTGACCCTATGGAAGTGAGCTGAAATCTGGGTTCTCTTTGAATTGGTGTGATATGAACCCAGAACCTCCCAGTTTCAGGGCAGACACTCCATCACTAGGCCACAGAGGTGTTTTAGCAACCACTGAGCTGGTTTCACAAACATGAACCTTCACCAGTCTTCTTGTTTTACAGCTTTTTCACAAGGCCCATTACCCATTAGACATGTTCCTGGGCTTCTGTGGGACAAACCGCATAACACAAATTACAATGTGTTGTGAGATACAGCGTTCTATAGCCAGTTATATGGATCAGTGGGCCTTGACTGCTTTGGGGACAATGGAAGGACAATATGCATACGGAATGTTTTGGTCCACACACTTCCATATGATTTACACAAGTTAAGTAAAATACAAACTGATACATATTTAACAAAATGTTGGGCATCTGTGTGCAGCTACTTTGAGTAATCTTGAAGGTAGCAAACACGTTTAAATCTACAGCGTACAGTCTCTTATGATGGAGATGAGACCTCCCCACCAGCCCCCCCCAAAAAAGTCAGTTACACACATGCAGGCAAGTCATAAAACCTCAGTCAATGACATCTCCATCATTGTGATGTTATATGCTGTCATGCTCTCCAGCTTGCCCATCAGCCTCAAGGCTAAAGCATCAGGAAGGCTGATTGTTGTGGGCGGAGCTGCAGGGTGGGGGCCATATGCTTTGCGTCTTTCTGTGTGTGTGTGGAACACATGGAACATGGAAAGTTTGTCTGATGGACATAAAAAGGAAGCAGTGAAACAATGACACATTTGCATTAGGCCAGCTTAGCCTCATAATCTGGAAATGCACACAATTGTTTCACAATTTCACCTGCTCTGGTTCAGAAATATATATGCAAACATGTAATATAAATTCACAAATGCATACATTTGTGTTCTCACAGTTATTTTTTGTTTTCACATCTTTGCAATTTCAGAATACCTCATTACTAAATGAAAATTGGTTAAACTGTCCAAATACAAAACCTCCAAATATCATAGTATTAAAGATAAAATAAAATAAAAATTGTTTCTCTAAATTGCTGACAGCCCCAGCCTCCCAACGACCTCCGGGTTAGCAGAACACTGAAAATGGACAGACTAGGGGTCCTCTGACGGATGTAGCCGATTTTTGGTCACTCCGTAAAGATCCACAGAAATGATGGTACCGTGTATATTTTATAAATGCTGGTCTTACATTGTTGCTACAGAATAAAAAAATGTTTCTTTGCTGAAGCTGATCTATAGCCTGCAGATTGTAGCTTGTTTTTGTTACTTTGTGCCGTTTGTTTTCTGTTCAAAAATATAGATTTTTGCACTTGTGCTATTTTGCCCTTGTGATGTTTTAGTGCAAATATAAGAGAGCACTACCAGTAGAGCTGTCAGATTTATGAACAGATTTGAGTTTATCAGGGTCTGCGTCCATACTTCATGGTTGCAAACAAAAAATAAGAGTCTGAGAAACCATGTATCCAATCTCAGAAGAAATTGGCTGATTTTTCTATTTTTTTTTTAATTCTGTGCTTTTATTTTGAAGTGCACACACAACATAACTCCCTTTAGACCAGGAACGCCAACAATAATCCCCTGAGGTCTATCTGGAGAATTTTTTAAAGCCCCCCTGTTGTGACCAGAAAGCTTCTTTTATGATACCCAGCACCAGCTCTCCTCCTTCTGGGTGCTGCACAGGCAGCATCCCATTCAGAGATTTGTTTCCTGAAGACGCACTCTGGAAATTGGCCAAAATGTTCTGATGTGAATTATTAAGCAGTTACTCACAGGCTAGAACTCTTGAGTATTTCCAGAAGAAACAGGGCACTATTGCCAAAATCAATGTGTGGTTACTTAAACTGATGTTTGGATTAGAAAAGTGTCATTTTTATAAATTTATTGCATACAAATGAAAGCTCAGAGAAGAATTTAATACTTTTTTGAAACAGCAGATTATTTTCACCACAAAGTAGGCCCTAATCAAATACTTTTACCCCACGGTAAGATTTTCTTGAAATAAGCAGAAGCAATGGGGTTAAAATGGTCTTACCAGGAATTCTTAAGTTTAAGCAAAAAATTTTAGTCACTATGACACATTTTCTTAAACTAATATCATTTTGGTATTGAAAAACTTTCTTGAATAAATTATTTTTCTTGGAAGACAGAAAATCAGAATTTTTCCTAAAATAAACTTTTTTTAAGAATCAGTTTTTGCAGTGAATAAGTGATTTTCAAAATAAATTTACAGCTAACAGAATTCAAATTTTTAGTGTATTAATTCTAATTAAAATAATTTTATTTGAATGAATTCTGTGGAAATCAATGTAGAATCAACTATGTAGACATTGTTAAAGCACAGACAAAAAAACTGAATCTTGTCCTATTCATGTACAGATTTGCAGAAGTATGACTAACAGTTATAAGGACTGTTAGCTCAATCACATTTCATACCTGACATCTCTAATTTACAAATTCTGTTATTAAAAACATACAGGTTTTTGCTTTGCAAAATGCACACCTTAGATTAACACAAAAATGTTATCCAAAATAACAAAAAATGGAGCACACACAATTTTAAAGAAATTAAAACATTATTAAAAAATAAAAAAAACAGGGTTTTCCATATCTGCATTGCAACCGGCAGAATGCTTCATGGTCCAGTGTCCCAAAATTTACTATTTCCTCATTATTCTAGCCATTTATCTCAATCCTGCCAAAAAAAGAGCATGACTTTTTGGCTTTGTGTATGTGCATCTTTGTGCTTGTGTGAGAGACAATCCGTCTTGCCTCTTGAGCAACTCAATTTGTGGATGCCTCATGTCAGTCACTTACTAATTTCTGTAAGTATATCGTCAGGAGGAAGAAACCCACTCCCCGTAAAATGGGCTTTGAGTTCAGGAGATTGCTTAAAAAAAGAAAAAAAAGAAAGCGCTTTGAGGAAAGAGGAGCGGAGATAAAGTGAAAAGACGAGAAAAAGAAGGACGAGGCAAAAGAAGTGGGTGACCTGGTTCGTTTCATGAAGAAATGGTAGAGTGACTTAGGGATTAACAATGGGGTCAGATGAAATTGTTAGAAGCTAGGAAAACAAGCAAAATGAAAATTAAAAATCAAATGTGGAACTCAAGAGGCCTGTTTCAGTAACTGACTCAAAATAAACTGCCCTTTAAAGACCCACTCTGAAGATAACCGTGTTTTAGTGGCAAACTTCCAATGATGAAGGAGATATATAAAGAAAATTAGGTTTAAAATTGCATTTCTGAGTATTACTTTATTCAAATTGTTTTGAATCAGAAGCAGAGGAAAAAATATCGTCGGAAAAAGCTTGTAGACACAAACTCCCTGCTCTGCTCCCTTCTGATGCATCCACTTGTAAACAAAAAGATCCATGTGCATCTTTGTTTTCCTCATGTGACTTGACTTTTGGTCCAGAACTGTACAGTTGGATAGCTTTGATTTTGCTCATCATTTTTTATTGCACCGGTAATGTTAGGTTGGGGATGTGAGGGGCTATAAGCTAGTGGTAAAGACTGTAAACAAAGGAATGACTGGGGAAAAGGTTCACTCCTACCCAGCAGTCCCGTCCACAACTCAGAGGTGAACTTCTAATGAACTACTGCCGTTCTGCAAAAACTGTGACGGCACTTGATGATGTCAGTGGGTACAGACACTATTCAGCTGTAAATGTCTGACATCTTTTGGAATTTGCTTTTTTTGTTTTTGTAGTCACTTGACTTTTGTTGCCGTCTGTGTTCTTCTTTTTTTTTTTTTTTAATTTACTTCCTGATTCCTTAGAAGCACTTTCTGCATCCAGAAAGTCCTGTTCTTGTTTTGGTTTGCTTTGAAAGAGCTGTTTTAAATTCAAAATATTTCCTTTTTGTTCTGTATTTCTGTTTGGAAAGTGTTTGTGACATATTTTTGCTGAATTTGTTACAAGTAAGCTGCATTTGAATGTTTTTGTGTCTTAGGATATGTGTGACTTTGGTTCGTAATTGGACTGGGTTGGTAAGGGGTGGAGCCAACCACCTATTATAGAGGATATCTTTTCAAGATGAAGGTCTCCATTTTGGTGTATGGCTTCCATGGTGTTGTAAGCTGCTTCCCAGTCATTTGTTTCCAACTGATGCATTTTTTTTCCTGACAAAGACATAAAAGAAGAAAACCTTGGCTTTATCTATGGACAGTGGTTTGTTCTTTTACAACACTATGCTGTAGAAAATGACTTTTTTTTTTTATTTTGGTTAGGAATGTCATAATCATAATTAAAAGAACATTAGGAAAGCATTCAAATAGATCAAAAGATGATCAGAGTGCTGTGCTGGATGAGATTTATTTATAAAGAGATCTCCAGCAGCTGTTTTAAACAACCTGTCACCTTACTGAGGGCAACACCTAAAAACTAGCAAATAAGTCTTTCAAAATGAGATTTAAACAGCAGTTTGTTCCTGATTTTATGCTGGTTGTGACACACTGATAGAGCAAAGATCATGAAATGCTGTTTATCCTGAGGGCTCCAGGAAAGCTTAATTTGCTTGGCCTCCTAAACTTATCAAGTTTAAGCGATTAGAGAGAATAATTGAGGGCAGGCTAAGGGCTAAACTGTCTTTTGTATACATGTGATATATTATTCTGCTACCTCTGCTTTGAGAGGCAAATTAGCCTTGGATGAGATAGGATGTTTTGAATAAATTTGCCAGATATTTTGTCTGAAGTGAAAGCCCACATCTCGGTGTATACGTGAAAATCTCACCAAATTTGGACTTCCCCTAAAACAGCACCCACGTATTTTGTTCAAGTAAGTTCAAATGCCCACACTAACCTCCACACAGTTTTAAATGACTTGAGGCTCTCCTCGTAAAGCCGGTTTAATGGGGAGGTAAAGCGAATGGCTGATGAGAGAAATCTGGGTAATGAATTCTGATTATTGAATGAGATTTATGCAAATCGGTCTATTCATGTAGACCAAAGCATTTGGCCATAGAACAACCTGCGATGGCTGACGTGGCTCATCTGTGAACGAGAGATGCTTGATTGAGAGTTTTAGTCTTGAAACAGAATTAGTTGCAATGGCTCAGAAATGTTTCTCTGAAAATGTCTTTCCTAGCCTGTGAATCAGTGTCCTAAATATCGCTTTGTACTTCACGCCATAGTAATAATCAACAGTTTTGTATCCCCCGCAGTCCTCAAACTTGTGTTTACCACCCGGCTCTCTGTTCCACAGCATTTGTTTTGTCATGTAAAATTAACGAGTCAGAGCTGTTGCTAAATCTGCCCGCAAACACAGCTCAGTCATTGGGGTAAAAAAGAAAAAAAAAACAACAGAATATTCCCATAGTTGTAAAAATGCTTGTGTAGGTAGTTTTGTGGGCTAATTTGTATCGATGCATGTGAATATCTTATGAAGTCATGAATTTTATCACAGCATATGAGAATTTGCTTTATTCGTCATAGGCAAGTTAAAATAAACAGCATAGGTGTGACGCAGTTACTTATTGTAAGGCAGTGGGAGGTCAGAGGCAGTTAATTATCTTCCTAGAAATGCACGTGAAAATAGAGTCTAAACTAGTGGGTTTCAAACACTTCATGCAACAGTCCAGATTAGAAATGACAGAAGTTTGTGCTTTTTTAACATTAATAAAAAAATATACATTTATAACTTATACATATACTGATCAAAACACAACAAAAAATGAACCTCAAGAAACTACAAAAAAGTTTATTTTTCCCATCCTCGTAGTGAAGTGTTTAAATATGTATAAATAAATATCTGAAACTAATACAACGTCAGTCTAATGGATTTGGTTGTGGTTTTAATGCTATGATCACATATACAACTGCCACCGCGCAATGGAAGGAATTGGCAGAATCTTCAAGATTTTATGTCGCCACCCAATTAAAAAAAAAAAAGGCACGGTCATAAATGTAGACGACGGCAGTCAGGCATAGAAAATGGTCGGCTTTTTATACACTTCCAGGCTCATAGGCGGCTGGAGGCCAGTGGCACTTGATTTGGACAGCTGTCAGAGACATTTACACATCGTCCAATCAGAGCTTCTGCTGGCTGGCAATTCTTGCTGCACCTATCTGTGACCGGCCAGATGTCGCACGATTTTATATAGGCGTCATCTCGCCTGTAACTGGACCGCCACCGGACGACCTCCAAATGGGCCTGGGTGGCCACTAACTGTTGTCAACTTTTAGAGAAAAATCTTCCAGTCGCGATACGATTTTATCTTTTTCTTGAAACCTCCACGGCCACTGCATGGCGTGCAAAAATGAGAATGCCACCTTAAAAATGTTGCCACATGGCCACCTGAGGGGCTGTAAGCTAGCGGGAGAGAGTGTAAACAAAGATTTCATGACATCTCAACGTGGGGTTACTTCTAACCAACAGTCCCGCCCAGAATTCAGAGGTGAATTTCTTTTGAACTCCTGCTGCTCTGCAGAATCTATGTCCTTGAAAACCACACCGGTTTATAGATTTTGGCCAAAAATGGCAGAATCATAATGAAAAGACCACTGGGAACACTTTGGAAACAGATCAAAATACAGATGGAGAGGGACTTTAAAAGGCTTCACAGAGATGAAATTTGAAAATAAAAAAATAACTTTGAAAGGTTTTGTAATTAGAACAGGGACGACCCAGTTTCACTTCATAGGTGTGTCATAAATTCAAACATTCTTTAATAACAGCAGCTATGTTTGGGTCAGCAGTAGCATTCATGTTTTTGGTTTAAATTTTTTAGACTTTTTTTTTTATTATTTAGTTAGCTTATTTAATGTCATTGTGATCTTTTCTTCTGTGAGTTTGATGGATTTGTTTATGTCATTTAACCAACTGGGCCAACGTAGTTAACCCTTTAACATTAATAATGTCGCATTGACACTTAAATAACTTGCTTTTTGACTTGCCGTAAATCTTCAACTGTTCACAAGACCACCGTGAATCAACGAATTCTGACATGGAGAAAAAGGACTTTTCTTTCTGGCTTCACACTGATATGCAACACATTACTAACATGGAGTTCTGCGGCGCAAAGCTGCTTTTCTCCACGGCAGTATCTGCTGACAAACATGGATGACGCAAACGCTTCACTACTGCATAGTGCTGCATATCAGCACAAAGCTTGTTTAGTGAGCTTCAAAATCAGCTGGAATTACGTTTTTTTGCGTTAACAGTTGAAAAGTTACATTAGACGAAAGACAGATTATTTTCATTTGCTCAAACTGTCACCAGAATCGGGCACGTGTGCACGAGCTGAAAGAGTGTGTGTGCACGGACCCAAAATAAATGACTCAGATATGCATACTAATAATAAAAAAACAATATTTCTTTTTTGAGGTGTATTACATCTGCTCACACATACAGGAATAAGAGTTTCAGGGTAGCAGAGATAGTATTTTTTTCCCTACAGAAAGGGCACACCGGTGCGACCATAGATTCTTCTTAGGCGCACCATTGAAAATCCAGTGGCACACGCGATCAAATTGGTTGCACTCTAGAGCCCTGCCCTACATGCATTCTCTTCATAGACTGCAGATGGAGTGCATCATTTCCATCCAGACTAGTGTAGTCCATGCTGACCATTGTCATTTGTTCATTAGTCTACAGTGGTCCTTTGCTATATCGCGGTTTATCTTTTGCAAACTCTATAACATTTTCAGTGCAATATTAAGCGATTTGTTTTGCATCCTGATTGGCTGTAGAGCATTATCAAACGCCTCTGTGTTTACAGTACAGAATGCATTCAGCTTGACAAATCTATAAATCTTCCATCTCTATCACATCTTTGTTTGCATGCTTTAATAACGGACTTATTTTTAAGTGTTTGAACTTTGAGTTTAAATAAGAAAGAAAAGTGTGAAAATGTTAACTGAAACTAAGGTTTATTGTTTTTTCTTCTTCATTAAATGTTCTCAAGTTTCTGCAGCTGGAGAGCTCTTCAATATCGTGGCCCTGAAGTACATATCTCATCAAGAAATCACACCAAAAACATATAGAAAGGTACAGGTATTATTGGACATCACTGATTGGATGATGACATTTGAGTTTTGATGTAAGAAGCAGAAGGATGTTTAGCACAAATTGTGGTGAATTAAGCATTCACCAAACTTTTGAGAGACCTGTGCCCAAAAGTATCTTTTGGAAGATATTGGTGAACAAATGTCTTTATCCAACCAGTGATGTCCCATAGCACCTGCCTTTTTTAGTTTCTTATTTTGATTAATTAAGTATCATTTAATTTTTATTTCCAGAAATCATTTTTGTTTAATGAAACCTTTTCTTTTAATTTTGTTTCATTTTTTGGAATTGTTTTTTTTAATTTTTTTTTAATGACCATAAGGTGTCTAGAATTGTGCTTTGATTTCTAAAATTTAAAGCTGTTTTTTGTTGTTCGTTTTGTGATCTTTAGTATGTTTTTAATTGAGAGATTTGTTGATGTGATTTGTAATTCAAGGCCACTGTACTTTTTTATGTTTTTATTTTCAAGGTAAGGTGTAGATACACGTTACCTTGAAAATAAAAACATAAAAACGCTTTTTTTTTATGTTCTGACTGTTGGATTTTTGAGGTGCACCTTGGAAAATTCCATCTGAGAATTTTCCAAATGATCCATTACAGGAAAGTCCCTCTAAGAGCAGAAACTCTGCCAAACTGATACAAACAGAAAGCCTTACTAGCTGTTTTAATTTATCCACCATTCTTAGTTGAAGTGCGTCTTAACTGCTGATCTAAATATTCTTAAATCGATCAACATTTTTAAAATGTGCAGCTTTGCATCCTACAATCTGATTAACATGGAAACTATGCATGCACTGATGCATTAATGTGTGTAGATTAATATACAATCAGTTAACAGTAATAACTCTAATCATGCACCTTTAAATTGTGCATGCTCATTGTGTCAAACTACAAGAGCAGGCCTGAGATTTTGCAGTTTGGAAGGAGCTCTGTGTATCCCCCTCTTTTTGCAGTCATCCACATCATAGGGTGGTACCCTAGAAATACAGCTGTCCAAGTCAAGCCAACAGAAAACACCCAGATACATTTTTACCATTTTACTTGTATCAGAACAGCCCAGCGATCCATCTGCCATACAAGACATGCACTTTCAGAGAGTCCATGATGTTCCTCGACAGCCAGGTTCCAGAGAAACCCTGATGTAAATGTCCCTCGACAACTCAGCTTCTTGCAGCACTGCTGATTTTATATCCGGGGATGAACTGACCATTGTGTTTGACAGTTTACTGGTAAAGTAGCTGACTGAAGCAAGTGACGATGAAACCATTTGCAACTCTGACACTTCTCACTCCTCAGAATCTCAAGCTACTAAGTGTGCTTTCAGCAGTGATCCATTGACTGTCTCCTTTAGAGAGTGCTTCCAAAAAGGAGAGATGCACTTTAGTGCACCACTCTAAATTTAGATGTCAATGGCTTCCCTCGTCATTGTCTTACCTTGTGTGTCATTTTCATAGTATCATGATATTCTCATCCTTCTTTTGTCCTCTTTTCTTAATCTAAACTGACCTTTTTCTTAGAATACTGCTCTCCACATTCATTTTTGGCGTTCAGCTTCAAATAGCTCTTGTTGCCTGCAAAGCAGAGATATGCATTGAAACGAATTCCGTTTTTTTTTTCAGGCTGTTGTTTTATAGCCATCATCATCTACCACGAAACAAAAAAAACTTTAATATTCTGAAATTGAAAATGTCTTTTTGCTGATACAAAAAAAAAGTTATATCTGCAAATGCTGTCACTTTGATTCAAAGGGATCCAATCATGAAGTTGGAAATTGTCCATTTTTACATTTTATTTTTGCCTCTTTTTGAATTATTTCATGTATTTTTTTCCTATTAAATAAAAGAAGAATATGAGTGAACGATAAATGATAGTAAATACATATACAAATAAAACAAAAGGAAAGTGTTTCCAAATGCTCCAAATGAAAGTGTGGCAAAGTGTGGCATTCATGATCATTCAAAGCAACCCAACAGGAAAACACAGCCAGTTAGTTGTAGTTTACTGGGCAACTCACAACCAATGTGAACATGTTTTCAAAGAGAGTAAATGCAGGTAAGATTCAGTTGTGTTGCATTTGCATTGGCAATGGAGTGAGCCTTACCTCCTAAGTGGTACGTTCCTCCAGTGTTTATGCTGAGAGGGGAAGTGGAACGCACCGCAGACGTTTCCTCGCCATCTACTGTCAACATGGCAAAGTTCTCCTTGGCGACCAAGCGTACTGCATGCCACTGGCCATCATTAAGACCTGAACCTGAGGAATGGGGTGTTCATCAGAGTAAATATGCATTCACAAAACACTGAAAAAGTGTAAAACTATTTTGTTAGCGCATGTTTTAAAAGAATTGTCTGAAGCAAACAAAGAGCAAAATTTTAAACAAAATTAGATTTTTGTCATTTGTATCTTGGTAAAAGGAAAATGCATTAAAATACTGAAGATTTACCCATCAATAAAAGCTAGGTAACTCCTCATTGGGAAGAGGTTGTTTTTTGTCTGTTTACCTTATTTTTTGTTATATTGTATTTTACTGTGGTTCATATGAATATAACAGTAGTGAAAAAGAATTTCAGTGAAGGACCATCTTTCTATCCTCATCACCTATTTTTTTTCTCTTTCTTTTTTCTCCTGACACTTTTGTATGTCAACCCTCCTAACATTTAACATTTTTTTCCAATGCCTTTCTCCACTTTGTCTTGCGATCTTCGATGGTCAAGGCTCCTGCATGTGAAATGTGTTGGGTTGTCGCCACAAGTCCTTGTAGGATGTGAGTGTGTGGTAGGTGTGTGTGTGTGTGACTGATGCACTGTCTTTTAGTTTCCTTCCCTTGTAGCTGTGCTCCATTAAATATGAGTGATGTTTTGGAAAGGGGGCAATACTACTGAAGCTGGAGGAGAATCCAGCTCACTCTCATGATCTTCTTTTCTCTCAGACTTACTGACACCAAGACATCAAGTCAGTCTACCATCTTTGGCTGTTCCTCGTTCTTCTATCTTTATTTCTCTGGATTTCACTTTTTACTCTTTAGAAAGTGCCTCTGTACTTATCTCCTTATGTGCCCATTTGCTGTACAGTTTCCATCTTTTTCAATTGGGTTTAGTTCACTGCTTCACTGACTGTAATAGATCAATAGTAAGGACAATGCAGCAAAGTTCAAGGTACGGTCACCTGCAAATCACTCTCTGCAGAGAGCTTGCAGTCATGGATCTGCTTGCCAGTCAATACACATAACTTGGCATCCTTTTTGAGTCAATAAATTTGAAGTATGTGTAAAAGCATCTGCAAGCTGCTGTTGTTCATCCGGTGGTAGTGTCAGTTCGAATCTTCATCACATTCAACACCCACTTCATGTTGTTTGTTTCTTCCTAGAATGTGTTTTTTTCCGAGCCCGGCTTTCATATCAGCAGGGAGTTGGCAGTAATCAATCTTCATCAGAGTGGTTTGAAACGGTGTGTGAGCACGCGTGCGTGTGGATTAGATAAAGGCAATTGTTGTAGAAATTAAGTGTCAAAATGGTCCCTTGCTAAGTGTGAAGACTGTGGTCATGTTCAGGGCATTGCTTGTTAATCACAGACAGACAAATGTATGCACACCTGCATTACACAAGGCATTGTTGTCTCAACCTTTTGACAAGTTGAAAATTAAACTGATTTGTGGGAGTGATAATGACCTTAAACTTAAAGGGTATCTGCTTTGTCAATTTAGTTGAATGGACTTATAAAACTGGACAGATAAGGTCAGACACAGGCCTGCACAATAAACCGCAAATTAATCGTCTTTGCGGTTTCAGTCCAGTGCGGTATGCAAGTCGCAAAAGGAGACATAAGTGGTGATAAGTGATCTCTGGTCTCACACATGCTAAACTATCTCTTTGTAGTTTGAAGTAGCAAATCAAATAAAGCGCTTTATGCATTAAACCAATGGTATGGAGTTCTTCGTGTCATTGACCAATCACTGGAGCCCTTTAATGATAGCTGCCCGTCTTCTACGTGGTGCAGGAGTATGAAAAACAAAAACACTTTTTTTCCCTTGATACGTGACTGAACAAGACTTGCGATGGCTGAGAGCAACACCTAAGAGGATGTGCTCGTGGCGAAAAAAAAAAAAAAGCACACGTCAGTTAGGGGTTTAACGGATTGGCACACAGGTCTACTGCGGATCCCCTTTCCGCCACCCCCGGCGCACATCATTTAAATACATTTTCCGATCAAACAGCATGCAATTTGTGCATCAAATTTGCGTCCATCGTCTTTATTTTAATGTGCGTCAAAGTTGGAGCCTGATGCTTGTTTGAAAGTGTGTCTAAAAAAAAAAATTTTACAATTTTACAGAGTTCTACAAAAAACACCGTCCGGCTTTTTAAGGCTATTCAAATAAATTCCTGGTGTGCTGATGTTTGTGTTCAGCTTACCCGGACAGAAATAAGTATCGTATCGTATAAGTATCTTATTTTTTGTAGTGTAAATCACAGATTGTGCATAGTTTGGCCAAGGTTGTGCCTTTTAGTAAATAAACAAATAAAAAAGCTCAAGTATAACTTATTTGCCCACCATCAAACGGTTGCCCTTTAGTGCCATTTTGCCACTAACAACCGCTAATGGGGACTGTAAGTATGTGTATCAGTATTTGCTAATTCAGCATAGCCGAAGGAGAAGCACCGTCCAAAACAAACATGTCGGATAATCTAATCATTCCTCTCCTGAACTTTTTGATATGTTTTTATTTGCATCAAGACAATATTAGTTATATATATTTATTATATCCTGCGACTTATGCGCCAGTGCAATTTATACTCCAGAAACCACTATAAACACATTTAACAAAAATGTAGCCTGAAGTGTATAGGTACTCTTATATTGACAGAAGTTTTTTCTGCTCAAATCAACAGCATTCCAAAAACGACATTAAGGTCAGTCAAAATTCACCCACCTGCCAATCCCCCCCCCATTAATTAAACAGAAGTGCAATAAAATCAAGACACACACACAGTTGTGTAGAAAAGGAAACAAGGCACTATACATTAAAATATCTTTGAATCTAAAAGACAATAGCACATGTATTAAATTAGTAGAATCTAGCTTTTTAGCATGTAAAAACTTGAGTTAATGATTTCTTCTGCAATCTAAATTCAGTGTTTTTTGGTGGAACTACAACATAAAGTACTTCCTGGTTTCCATAACTTAAGAACAGATGATGTTGGCTTGGTAAAATGAAAACACAAAACAATGGGCTCTACTTGTTGTATTCTCTTATTTCCAAGTGATCTCTACTGAGAATTGTGCCTGTTTCGTTCTTTTTTATGACCTACAGAATGGAATGGGAAACGAATGGTATGCAAGCTCATGTCTTTTCATCTGTTTTATATCACCTGCAATAGCTTTAAACAGTAAAGCTTTTACGAACCCAGAATCCAGTGATAGGGAAGCTACAGAATCACACACATATGCTCGCAGAAACCACTGCTGACTCTTGTGTGAATACACAATGGCACTGTCTATTACTGTCACACACAAAGCTTGCTCAGGCTCAAACTATGCACATACCAGCTGCCTGTCGCTGATAAAAAAAAAGCGCAAATGCTGAAGGACAGCTGAAAAGGAGGAGCAAAACAATCCAGATTTCACAAGATAGATTGTTCTGTGGTTTGCTGTGTAGATGTTCATTTGCAGATGTCTGAGAACAAGGCAGCAGGACGACCAGGATGTCATCACAGCACCTTATTTGGAACAGTTATCAACATAATTTAGTACAAATATATGAGTTGTAAACCTAAAAACATGGAGGAAACCATCAATGAACTACTGCCATACCGTTCAACAGCTCTTCAGGCCACAAAAATGCTGTGTTGGACCACTGACTGATCAACACGGCTGCCAAAGAAACATGACTTTCTGTTTTTGATCAGAGTAATCCCCACGCAGCAGGACTCAAGTATTGGCTGCCATGCTTGTCCAGACTGGCTGAGATGATTGGCTGCATCCCAGTTTTTTAGTAGGTTTGTACTCTGGTTAGTTAGACATAATCCATGTGAAAATCTGTGGTCAATAAATGCTTTTGATAAAGATTCATCTCAGTGGGATGCTTATTTTTTAACTACTCTGCATCCAATTTGACTTAAGTGTGTATCTATCTCTATATTATTATTGTAACATCATACCTAATCACATCTTTTGCTGAAAAGTTGGTACAATCACGAGATATTTGACATGGTTGACCGGATCTTTTTCTTCACTTTTTCCTATGGGATTAAAGCTGAAATGGGTTCAGCTGGATACCATGTTAATGGAGAAATTTGAAGTACAACCTTTCAGCTGCAGCACATACCATATGCAACTGTATGAACTGGATTTGAACCCGAGAGATGCCACTCATAATGCTCCAAGCCTTCACAATGCCTCTCATCATCTTTTATTTCTAACTGCTGCTCTTCCAGGCTGTTAACATGGTTGAAAAAAAAAAAAGAAAAAGTTTTGGGAAACAAAGATCAATACGTAGACAAAAGGACTCAACATAGCAAAGGAAGAATAACTTCAAGTACAGAATGTTTTTGAGGCCCAACAATTGTAATGCTGCCTTCACACGGGCACGGAAACGTGGGTTCAAGCGAATGCTTCCAATGAAAAGTCTAACGCAGTGCACATTTCTGGCTTCCACAATCAAAACTCTCACGTTCGCTTGTTGCTACGCTAGTTTTAAAGTTAGTTTTAAGGCTCTACATACGAAAGCATCTGTTTTTTGTTTTTTTTTCTGGTTCCAGTCACAAGAAGACGTGTGTCTACAGCTCTCTTAACATAAGCGACTTGAATCTTGAATCCTCACATAATTACTGCAAAAAAAAAAAAAAACAGTAATTCTTCAATATAGAGAGCTGAACATGGCACCAAAGAAAAACCAAGAAACATCAGATCTTGCAGAGCTCAGAATTGTGCTTGCCAACATCCAACCTAAACCAAACCCACTAATGGCACTGGAAGCTAAGCTAACTCCACTCTAGAGCTTGATGCTAAGCAAACACCTCTGCTGGAAGAGGAATGAACAACGGGATAAACAGCTTGACCTCCTGGACAGAAGAATGAACAACTTGAATCAACAAGTAAAAATGAATAACATAATTCTGGAAAAAGCAGAGACTGGGCACATGGGTGCTGAATTCCAGGATCTACGTTAAACCAATTGGCCCACTGGATCTGTCCAAACCAATGGTCATCACCAGTATAAAAGACTTTGAGAAGTGTGTGGTCACGGACGTCTGAGCCTTTAAAGGATGCATAATAAGAGTGAAATATGATTTTTTAAAAATATGGTGCAGAGGATTTACCAGTGACTCTCAGGTCAACTTTGACCCTGATTTTCAGCAGCGATTTCTGCCCTGCAAACAACTCGAGCTCAACTTACTTGCTGTGATATCAGCTGAAGGTCAATGGGCCTGACATGCAGTCTTAACAACAAGCAGAACTTTGTAAACTCTGTTCAAACCAGAAGGACGGATGTTAATCAGGCAGCATGAGAAGGGATACCGTCTTGGACAAAGGCTCTAATCAAATTACTTAACGTGGTTCCCTAAAGTGTGATTCATGACTAATGATCTTTCTAATGAAGATAATCTACATATATTTTTGCTTTTTATACCTGATTTAATTACTTTTTCTGATGAAAATAATCTGCATATATTTTAAATTTTTATACTGACTTATGTAAATGATTTTTTCAGATGTTGGAAAACTGCTCTATATTGCTGACTTTTGATCATGAAAAATAATATACATTAGAGGATGTTTCAAACTTACACCACTGATTCTTTTTTACTCCATAAGCTACTAACAAGCTTAACAATGTCATTTATTGTTACTTAAGAATGCTTAATGACCTAAATCAATGTCTGTATAGTATTAATATCGGATCATAAGTTACAAACAGGATATTGATAACAAACGAAAGTCAATGGTGTGGTCGAGTAGGGGTGGGGTTATATTAGTTCGCTTCCTCTCACTCCATTTCAGGCAATCTATCACCTTTACCCTTTATGAGACATGTTTTTCTATGGATGTAAACCTAGTATGATTGTGTTACTTGCTTGAATTAAACAATTTCCGATCCAAAACATTAAAAGCTAAACCAACTAAACTTTGACTAATCAGGGACTTAGATTTTGTCCTTTCAAAACAGTGAAGTGACCAACCATGTGTAAATTGATCATGAAGGAGAAATTAATAATTACAGTTTGTGACTGGTCATCTTTCATTTATTGGAATAGAGTGATGAAAGAAAAAGCCTGGAGCAAGATTCACAAGATTTGCACCACTTTAACTCTGATTGCATGCGCTAGTTTCAGGTAGCGATGGTCTAGTGTGGAGACCATATGCAAAGGGAAAAACCCACGTTCAGCGCATTATTGAACGTGCCACACATGCCTGGTGTGTACTTAGCTTCACACTATGGAGATTAGTTTAATGACACTCCAGTTTCACAACAATTTTTGATGTTCACATCCTTCTCATTCCTGTACTTATCTTCTCCACTCATTTCACTGTCATTCTTAACAGATCTTTTTCCTCATTTTGGTTAAATATTGATTCTTTGTATACACTAAACATTTATGCTATCTTCAATAAATGTATGGGGCCCTCAGGCATTTACGAATTTATTCTCCCATCTCCTGCTCTCCTAAGTATTGGTGCCTCAGAGGTAATCGAAAAGCGTAGTGCATCTTTGCAGATGGCAGTATGCCCTCCACACACAGCCTGCGAAAATATACTTTTGCCTACAAAAATCCCATATATTCATACAAAAACGTACACTAATAAACTCAGAGGCACACACTAACACTCAAGGGGAATGAAACAATATGATATTGTAATTTGGGGTGGTTGTGTTGTGCTTCCCCCTTTAAATTTGTGCCGCCGGCTTTTCCATTATTTTAATGCCATTTGTTTCCTGTTTGGACAGTGCGAGTAACCTCATGTGTGACAGATAGTAATTCTATATCTCCAAGCAACTGATCTTATTAGTTTAAGCTGGGTTTGCAGAGGTGAAAAGAAATGCATGCATTCTAAACATATATAGATTTGCAACATTTTGTTGTTATTCTCATTAGGACTTAATATAGAAACTAATATGTTTGCAGAGCTCAACAACAGCTCCTAACTTTTACTCTAAAGTTAACCAATTAATGTCAAGCCCTAACACTGTCTTAAGCCTTAGTCACACCCCTTCTGGGTGCATATGAGCTGTCTGGGGGCAAAAAATAGGCAAACCTCTGCAGGGCACACAGGTGACCCACATGAGGTCTTAGGACCATTCAGTGAACCCGTCGTGCAAAAAGGTTTACATGCATTTTTTCCTAGCGGTATGCGGCGGGCGAGAGGTCGTAGCGAACACTTGAGGGGTAAATGGGGGGAAGAAGGAGAGACCATTGACTGTATAAGAGAACTGGACTGACTGATCCCCTTATTGCGAGTTATTCAAGTTATAAACTGGCCAATGAGATGTCTAAAAATAACATGTGGTGCCCGCTGGTTCCCACCTTGAACGTACACAATGTTTGACAGATTCTCCAGAGCCCGCTTTCAGTGGTAGAGGTTTGAATTTCCAATAAGCTCACTCCTAATTGGCAACAGTAGTTACCATAGAAACGTTGACTCAGACCAACTTGGACCAATCGCTGCTTACTAACGTCATCTGGCTCCAAATGGCGGAGCCCGTGTCGTGGTGGCTTCATTTTGCTGGAGCTCGAAACAAGGCATTTTCTATAGATTACATCACACTCAATCAGTCCAGTTTTACAGTCAATGGGTGAGACAGGCACATCGTATGGACTTTTTCCTCCTATATGGACGATAGCATCCGCCATTTATCTTAAGTGCGTTTAACTTACATTATCCTTGCAACTACGTCACGATACACTCGCCACATGCTCAACCATTGTAACATTTATTCGATTTTCATGACGCCCCTTTGAGGGGCGGCAAAACTGCAAGACACTCCTGTCTAAAACCCTCCACAGGCTTAGATAACCCAAAAATTCACAGCATAAGTACAAGTCAACCTCTGTAAAGGTGCATGTGACTAAGGCATTAGTATTTATACACATCAGACTTCAAAAGATGACAAGGAGCTTGTATTTTGTCAAAGGATTATTACAAATTTTCAACAAGATCTTCAAAAGATTAGTTTAACTTTTTTTAAAAATAGACGTACAATGAGAAAATAACAGAGGAAGAGCCTAGAAAAAAAAAAAAAAAAAAAACGTACAAACTTACAAATAAACCAAACTAAAATCTTGATATATAGGCATACGAAACATAGGCATCTATGCTGGGTAGATAGGTAGAAGTTAGGAGTTACTGAATTATTTTCAAAATGAAATCTTCAACTACATCTGCTGTTTTCTTGTGGTTTGTTACATTTGCTTCATTAAAAAAACAAGTAGAGGTAAAATCTAATTATCACTTTCATCTTTCCTTGAAGAACTTCTTGGCATATGTAATTAATTAAGATTAATTACCACTGCTTGCATTTTTTGTCTTTGTCAACAGAACTCAAGAGCACACAAACATTTTTCCACTTTTTGCTGCATGAGAACCTCTTAATAAATTATGTTTCCTGGTCAGTGTAAAAACCCTCTAAGCGGGGAATTCTGTTTCCATGGAAACAAGCCATCCCGCCTAATATTTGGATAATTAATCAACGTGGTGGTCAAAGGCAAACCCCTTTACAATAAAAATAGTAGAGAAATACAACTTCATCAGTTTATAGTCAGCATTCAAGGTTTGGACATGTTCGGTGCAGACATCCCATTTCCAATGGCGGTGTAGGTCAAATAAAAAAGAAACTATGTCTAAGATATACAACTGACAAATCCTTATGGTGATGCTAACCATGGAATTTTAACGTTTACATTTTTAAGCAAAATATTTAGAAATGAAAAAAAAAGGATTACATGAGAATGAAACTCAGCTAAAATGACAAAAAAGCTATGAAGGAACGGTGGCAAACTCAGCGTATTTTACACAAAAAGTCTGGATCAAAGACTTTTGATGTATTTCATCCTTTCAGTGCTTTTATTACATATAGCATGACATGATAAGTAGGCATAAAAACACCCAAGGAAATGTGAAGCATGTCACGCCTTAAAAAAAGGAAGACATCAAATGTGAACACAAATTCTAAGTATGACTCATAAAGATGTCAAACTTCATAGACATAATGAATTGGGACATAAGCTGGGTGACAGCACAGACCAGAATGTGGGGTCAGTGATGAAAAACATCACAAACCCATGGAGGAGAATTTTCCATTCAGCTCAGCTTTGGAGAAGCTTTGCAGATGTCAAATCCTCTTTGGATCCACGGATTTCCAATCAGACCACAACAGTCTCGCTCTGCACTTCTGTAATAGAGCCGCAGACATATCCTCCCACATAGACAAAGATATCCTGTCTGACTCCTTCTCGTGTCTATACATCTCCAGGGGCAGATGAGGTGACAGCTGTAGCTGCTAACCAAGAACAGGGCAGCTCCAGAGTCCTGGAAGCCTAAGTGGAGAAACTATGAGGGATTTGACGATACCTCTTAAACTTTACTTTCATTCAGCATAGGTTTCTAGCACTGTGTAAAACATCTTGCCTTCAGCAACCTGTAACAAAGAGGTAAAGCCATTCTACAGAGTATTGCTGATTTTTATTGCTGTACTGTTAAAGTTGAGCTGTAGATCTAGAGATGTTTAGGCCTTAAGTAGCAAGTTGCTATCCTATAACCATTTAAGTTCTTCCTATATATATGCATACCAGACAGACGTAAGCTACAAGCACACCAGGCTTAGGATGCGCATTAAAGAATGCACTAAACATGCATTCTTGAATGCGTCTTTACGTCATGTTGGTCACACCGGATGAGCCGAGAGGGGATTCTTCTTATTTTTCTCCTGTTTATTAGAGAATGTCCGCCACCTACAGTTGGAAGAAGCTTGGTGTAAAATGTCAATGCAGTGCAAATCTGGCTCCAGACCTTTACTTTCACAGTTTTATTCAGATAAATGAAAGACTTGGTGTCATTTAGAAGGAGTACATTACTCTAAATTTGAAATCCTTGCTCTCAGTCAGTCTTAGGATAGATTTTAAGGTTCTTTCATTAGTCTGCAAAAGTCTAAATGGAATTGGACTTTTATCATTTTTATCAGAATTCCTATTAGTTTATGAGCCTGCCAGAGCCCTCACGCATTCAGGTGCAGGTCTGCTGGTGGTCCCAAAGGTCAAAACAAAAACTCACGGCAAGGCCACATTCCAGCTGGCGATGGAATGTGGCCGATGGAATGGCGCTACCGCCATCGCCTGTGGATTGACCTACATGAGGATGTGAGGGCTTCATCCACTGTGAAGGCTTTTAGGAAATATAAATTCAAAACTCATCTTTGAGCTTAGCCTTTCGGTAGTTTTTACATTTCTTATTTTAATTTGATTGTATAAAGTGTTTGTTTTTGTGGGATGTGAATGTGTTTTTTTTATTTATATTTATATATATTTAAATGTGTATTTATTTATGAAAAATACTTCCAAGGTTTTCTGTAGCATGAAAAGGGCTTTAAAAATAAAGTTGTTAATGAGTAAATTACCAGTCCTGTGCAAACCGCATTTTTAATGTCTCCACAATACATGTCCAATAATTCTGTGAATTAAATGGGATGCCATCCATGTCACTATCAAATCCGAAATCCTGATTGGTAAAACTTCAACCTGGTTTAACTTGCAAAGCATGTTCACTGGACACGCATTCTGTATGTAGAGCAAAAAAACAGTCGTAGAAACTTGAGTTGCTACAAGTGAACAACAAGATTTTTGAACGTGGAAACCCAAAACGCACATTTACTTAAACTTTTTATTGGAAAAGGAGGCTAGAACGTGTGTTGATGAAGGCGGTGTAAACGTAGCTTCAGAATCAGGAGCACTTTAAGCCATAAAAGTGCATTTTTGAAACTAAAGATTTATTTATTTTGTTGACTTCTTTTGTTGCTTGTGTGTCAAGTATGTTTTTTTTTGAGCAAGTTGCATTTATGCCCTTGTTTAATTGCTCCACCGGGATGATAAATTCATTTGGACTGAATTAAAGTGAATTGAAAGCCACCAAAGACTATTTTAGTCCTCCAGGTGGGGGTGAAGTAGCTGGACTGTGGGCATGTGCCAGTTCACTTGCTTGAAAATGTAACACTAGTGCAATAGCGGTCTCTGCAAGTGTGATAAGGATTTCGAATAAATCAGACTTTTACCTTCCAGCACATGGATGATTACGCATGTTAGACTTACCATTTGCTTCATAAAATACGTATCCCCACAGGGAAAAGGAAAATGGATTGTGTTGTGTGTGTGACTGTGTTGTTGTTCTTTTTTTTTTGCTCTGCACCTCAAAGTGTGAATCTGTAAAAATACCATAAAGAGCGACTAAACATTTTATTATAAGGCTGCTGAGCTCCCACCGTGTCACTGAATCAAGAAGCCAGTGTGGCTTTCTACTTAAGAGATACTAATAAAAGCATCAAGGAATAGAGCGTGTGTTTGCTTGTGTAATGTTTGCATGCTCATGTATTCTAGTAATACTGATGTAATCGCAGCTCAGACCCAATTAGCCTAGAGGGTAAGTCTGTAATAAACCCCACCCCTGGGCATATTGGCCTATTAAAGCAAAAGTGGACAAAATAAATGAGGTCGTGTAGGGAAAGTAAGAGACGGAAAGAAAAGAGGCTTAGAAAGAAAGTGGATAAAAAGGGGGTTTTAAGTTTTAGAACAAAAATGAAAATTCCAACTCTATTCACTCCCAACCAAAAGAGGATCCTAACAAACTTAATTTGCTAGTGTTTGATTAAGTCATCAGCTCAGAGCAAAAACGGCTCACAGAAACTAAGCAGTGGCCTGCGGTTCAATAGACAAGGGCCTTGAACAAATTACAAAATCATAGGAAAGATGCCTTAAAGCTGACTGAATGTCATCACCTCTGTGCACGCCCCAAACACAAGATTATAGGATGGAAATAACAAATATAAATTCAGACTCGTTAACTATAAAATAAAAATACCAAACAAGTAAAATGGAGTTAAATAAAAAAGGACAAAACTCATTTAAGTTCTGTTTTATCTATTTAATGAACCCTCTAACTATTTTGAAGACATTTTCACTTTTTTTGCTTCGTAAGTAGATTCTAAATTAAGATAATTGTGGAATCAAAGTCGTGTGATGCATAGTTGCCTTAATAGGGGTCAAAAGTTCAATAGCAATAAACTTGTATGAATGGAAAACATAACTTTGTACTATGTAAAATAATATTTGACTTAAATCATTATACATTCTCATTTGTGAAAACACCAACAAAGAAACAAACTCACCAGACAATAGATCAACTTGGTAGTTTCTGCCTGCATTTGACGTGTTTATATGAACCACAATTTTGCCGTCCAGTAAAGAGATCTCCAGTGTGCCTTCATCTAGATTGCTGAAGAGGAGAAGGCCGTCAGGGTTCCATGTACGGAACTGGAAGCCCAAAGACACCATGTTGTGACTGGCTCGACCAGGCAGCTGCAGGAAGCTGGAGGCATTGAAAAAGACTGGGAACGTGTGGGTCTCCACGCAGGAGAAAGATAGGTTGCGCTGCTGGCACAAAGATGGAGAGAAAAAATAAGTCCATGTGAGACAGAAATCATGAAACAGTTTAACAAGTGTGTGATTACAGATTGAGGCCAGTTAGATAAATTAACAAAAAAACTAATAAAATTAAATAAAAAGATTTGAAATATTGTTTTTTAATATTTTTCAAATGTGTAAAAAGCTCCAAACATCTATTGATCAATTGATTCACAATGATTTGATTAAAGAAGTACTCAGAAATGTAATTTTGAGCTTAGTTGTATTTGTATATGTCCTCCATAGTGAGAAAAGTGCTGCAAGAACATGTTAAAAAATACCAAAAGCACAATTTTCTTTGGAGAGGGTCTTTAAAATGTATTTAAATCTTGCTGATTTATTGTAAAATTTTGATTATACAGATTGTGCAGACTACATTTTTTTATGATGTAAGTCAAAATGTTCGCGTACTTCACAGATTTCTGAAAATTCCATTTTTTTATATCTACAATAATCAGGGAAGAATATTCCATAGTTTACTCACAAATATTTTGTTTAAAAAAAAGTTATTTTTACCGCACAAATTGAATGCCTCCATTGTGACTCCCACTAATTAAAAATAAAACCCACTAAAAGCTAACTCTTAAAATCATTGTATATACTTTAGTATGTTATGATGGATCACTCCTTCCATTACTGACTGTGTCAATGCCCCCTTCAAGAAAAATGAGAACTGCCAAGGTGTTTATGGCGGAGGCTGGATTTGAAGACTGAAAAAATCTCAGAAATATCACAGAAAAATCTATATAAGGCTCAAGCTGTCTTTATAAGAGGGTCAAACAGCATCCTGGATGAATTTTTCATCCTAGAGCAAAAGCAAACACCAATGTGGGTATTAAAAGCTAATACTATTGAGTTTCTCCAACCACAGCTCTTAATCAAATTACAACTAAGCACACAGAATTAAGCTGCCTCATAAGACACATTATTCTTGATTCTGTTTGTGTGTTTGGCTTTCTACAATCTGATAGGATTAATTTTGATTAGAATGAAATGCCTGTTTGAGTCAAAGTGAATTAGAGGTGCAGCGTTAATAAACTTGATTAGTGACCCCATTTGTTTAATCAGCTCATCAGTGAACTAAGACGTGGCACTGGCTGTGTACAGACAGCGCCACATCTGAGCCCACAGTTGGCAGTAAACATGATCTCAGTTGACATGACTTTTGGTTAAAAAAAAAAAGCATCTTTTCCAATTTTCTAAGTGAGATTAAACTGGTGTTCAAAAAAATTAACACAACAAAGTTCAATGTATTCTTTTTATTTTTTGAATTTCTGAAGAGTTTTTAGCAAAAAGAATAGCTTTAGTAAAAGAAAAATGAATATCATTAAGCAACGTAGGCAAATTTGTAGACTTAAATTGAAAAACAAAATAAATGTAATTTCTTGTTGAAGGTGTTGAGATTTGGGCTTAATAATAACAAAGCCCATGCATTTAAAGTTAATAAAAAGGTAGAAGCAACAACTAAAATGATAAAAAACAATGTTAGAGTAAAGTATTTTTAAGTACTCATTTCCTCTTTGCCTTTTACCAGGAAAAAAAAGACAATTAAGTTAATAAAAACATATTTTTTGTAGAGTAATGAACATTTATTTTTTTAACTTGAGGACCAGAATGGTCTTAAACCATTATTTGTTTTAGCTATTTTTAGCAAGTGACTACTGAGCCATAATGTGTCCAAATATTTGCTTGTGTCCATTCTGTAAGTTTTGTCCTAAATAATGGAAATAAAACAGTCACTCTGGTTGAAATTTTAAACTTCTTTTTTTCAAAATAAACTCATTTTAACACATTTTCCCCTCCTTTCTGCAAATCCTGGCAGGATTTGAGAGTGTATGAATTGTATCTTGCCTGTAATTTAGAAGTTATAAAGGCACTAACTGGACTGAAGTTAAATCTAGCAGTAAGTTGAAGTGGGATTCTATACATGAAAAAAGTGGAATGCATTTGAAATACTACAAATGTCACAGAGTTGAGTTGATCGAAATAATAAAGCGTGAAATTTTGTTTGTAGTCACATTGAAATGTAAGCCATGCAAACAAAAGCAGCAAGTAAACATATGGAAGGGTCACCTATAGGTCAGATGTGTCTGATTAATTATGAATCTGTTAAACCTTTTGGGTTTTGTGAATAATGTTCCCCGCACACTCAGATTGCAGTTGAATCTGTGTTACAATGAACATATCAAAAAATTCAGTTGTCTTCATCTGTTGCGTTTTTTACATTTTTTTTTTTAACTTACTGCTTCAAATATCTTTTACGTTAGTTGATCAAACTCTGTGAAAATGTCTTCAAAATCACATTTTCCTTACAAAGCTGGAGGTATCCAGCTTCTTTCTACGAGCCAGGTCCGTAATGTTGTCTCCATTGTAGTTTATGCTCTCCATGCAGCCTTTAAAGTTCTTCCTCCCACCTCCTACTGGCTTTCCACTATAAGGCATCCCTCCAAAGGTCAGCTACAGGAAGACAGAGGTCAAAGAGGAGATAGAAGACAGAAAAACAACACACTGAGTGCATCGAATCAACCGTTCATTCATTTTACATTCGATTAGCTATTTCTGTCAATAAAATGAACCGTAAATAATTTGATTTACAGGGTAAGACCTAAGGGTTGCAGAAGAATGCTGCTTTGAGAAACCACATGTGAGTTTCATTGCAGTAAGCTTGCTTTGGCCCAAAACATTCCCACTGAGCCCATCTAAATGCACATTGAATATCTAATTAACTGATCTGGTCTGTTTAGTTATCAGATTTTCTAAGGTACAAGTACACAGGGAGATAGAAGTCTGTTCAACTCTGCTTAGACTCCTCCCCTCCACGACCGAGAGGCTGTACATGAATTCTCCAAAAAGAAAACGTGTAGATCAAGTTTTCTTCAGACTGTTTGCTAAAGTCAGTATGCAGTTACTGATTTGTTTCTTGTAGGCATGGAATCAGGTCCATTTACAGGTTTAGTGTTAATTATATGTTAGTGAGACATAGTCCCAAACTTAGACTCCAAGACAAGACGGAAATGTAATTTTCACCTACAGTTGAAATGTGAAAAATGAATGAATAGGATTTTTCAAATATTCACTCAGGCTTTATTTGGTAAAAGCTTGACTGTTTCACACTCACAATGATTTCAATGATGATCCCAGCTCTAAATTTAGTGCTTGACAAAGATTTTCAACTGATGAGTGAAGAAGTTAGCAGTGGAAGTGAAATTAAAAAATCCCTTTTATCTGAGTTTATTTAAAATGCTCAAATAAGGGGGTATTCAGACTGCAAATGTCAGTTGGTTCGGAACAACTCTGCTTAACTCAGCTTGTATTCAGACTGCCTTTCAACCTTCAATTTCTGAATGGCTGAGATCTCCTCAGTCATTGGCCAGGAATTACCAGGCAGGGGCAAAGCAAAGAGAGAAAGAATAGTAGAAGTTCTAAGCTTTGCAATCCTTGTTGGGACGGTTCCCTTATTGAAACTTTATATTTCGCTGATCAATTTTGAATGTCTGTATCAATGTCAGGTACAACACTTTTTGCTACAGCTGAGGCTTGCTGAACTGTGGTAAGGCGATTACTGAGGGAACGGCAGTTATGACGATATGTTGATAAGGGTCTATGACATATAGATTGTGGGAAAAAAAGTGCAAGAAGCAATGTGTATCACGTTAAAAGTTCTTTTAATGAGCTTGCATTCATCCAACCACATTTCTATGAGTTGCTGTCTCTCAATGTTGCTCTGCATTTGTTCGCAGCTCACTGGTTGCTACGTTTCTACTCTGTTTACATCCTGTAGTGCCCAGCTATGGTGGTCGTTTTGGTCCAGTAGTTCCGCTCCGAGCACGAAGCCTATTCAGACTAAGGAAACTCAGAACAAACTGGAGCTCCGTCCAATTGGAAACAAACCGAGACCACCTAGAAAGATGGGTCTAAGAGTGGGTCTTGGTCCTAGACCAGCGTCCACTTGGGTGTATTCAGACAAAAAATATGTTACGGATTATCAGGGAGAACAAACTGTGGTTCACTTAAAACAAACCAAATGTGTCCAGTCTGAATACACCTAAAGAAAAAAAAAAGATTCAGATTTTCTGTAATTCACTGACATGAATTAACCTGGAATATCTGAGAATCATTCAACTTGCTTCAGGACAAAAATCAAAAGATGTCTACAGCGAAGCTACGGAATGGATCTACGAAATGTTAGGTCTAATTTCTAAACAAGGTTAAGACTAGGATCTAGAGGAAAAAAACAAAACAAACATGTAATGTCTTTATTTGGTGTGTATGGTAAAGAGAAGATTCAATGGAAAGGGGTTTTAGAGGAAATTCAAAGCCAAATCCATCGTTAAGAAGTGAAAACGGACAAAAGACTGATAGAAAAATGTAAATGATGTGTCATACGTTCTTTTTCTGTCAGATTCTCTGGGCTTTGAAGAAAGCAACGATGACGGAGGAAGGTGCCGCTGTCAGTCAACGTCTCCGACCGTGTGTGCACTTTTGTGTTGATGTCTGTGTGATGTCTGTGGTGATGTTTGTGTTTTTGGTGATGCTCCAGTAGGCTCGGTAATTACTGCCAAGGGTTGACTCTGATGCACCCGGATATTTAGTCTACAGGCTTAAATGGAAGCTAGAGGCACACAGGCATCGAGCCTCGCAAACACATGCATAAAATGGACAGTACGCACTAAATGGACCACAGTGAGCTTTGACTAAAAGCAGGTTGCAATTTTGCATTCTGTGAGGAGACTGGCAATTCCATTACCAGATTGCAAGCAGGATGCTGCACAGACACATCACCCAAATGCAGTGCCATGTGAACGTGCGCACAAAACGCCCTGGTGCATTACACCCGGTTGTATAGATTTCCCTGAAGATTCCTTAATTCAGCAACTTCAGTTTTAATTGGTCTGTGCTTTGTCCTGCCCCATTCCTCAGCTTTCTACTTAACACTGGGAAAGATCAGCTCTGTCAGCAAAACTTGGCAAAGTACACGTAGAAACACACAGGTGTACTGACACAAAACAAACATGCACGCGCGTAGACTAAATGAACATGTGTAGACTTATTCTTGTGGTCACATGAGTTCTGCAGTCAATTTCCTGTTTTTAGTGTGATTGGCCAAACTCTATGCATCCTATTATTTGCTGATGTTAATTACGTGGGTAATATAGATTAACGCCACATAGAGAAACCAATATTTAATTTCCTGTGTGCAGCATTGTACTGTAAGAGACAAACAACAGTGGGAAAGATGAAAGCAAGCTTGATGGAAGAACGGGACCACAGATTCTAAACAAAATAAACACAATTTTTCACATTAGAAATGCTTTGGAAACCTTGTTAGGACTCCCAATTGGTTGTGAGGGTTAACATTTGCTCACATTGGCAATTACACTATAATGCACTTGACTCCAGCACAGGTAAAAGCTCCTGAATCAAACATTTCATACAGCTTTTTAGAATCTTGGAGCTCACCTCTATTTAAAGTTTAAAAACAAATAAAAATAAGTGTGGGTGTCAGTAAAACTGAGCAAGCAAGCACTGTCTGATATATGCAAACCATCTTTTTTCTCAATTTAAAGAACAAAACCCTTTTCAATCAATAAAAATGCACTTCAGTCATAGTGTGTTTATTTTTGTATGGGTATTGGCTATGAAGGTGTCACTGCATGTCAGTTCTCCACACTACTCTTTATTCTCTGCACAATGTGACTATTTGCAAGATAAGCAAGGCACGTAATGGACGGTGCCATGGATGATTAACAGCTATTATAGGGTAGGAAGCTGTCCCCCTGTTTTTTATATAGTGCCCACTTGTACATTAATGGCCATTACTCTCAGCTGATGATATGCCTCATGCATAAGATTAAATACGTGACTGTCGACTGACATTTAGTGCATTTTTGCCTTGCATGACCTGCTATTCCTTAAATAATTTAAAAAAACTTGTGACTTCTGATCAATAGGGCTCATGAATTCTTGGGCCAAACTACTGGGATTTTTCTACTGATATGTCAAGATGATTTGTCTTTGAAACTCCAAGGTGTATGCAGGTTTGTAAGATGGTGCTAGTAATATTTGCATACAACTACATCAGGAAATGTTAGTTCTTATCAGATTAGCTGCATTTCTTTGTACAGCTTGTTTCTTACCTCATAGTCCAAATCAAGGTAATCAAACTCCCCGTTGGTCCTGAAATGCTGCGTGTGTCTGTCCAATGTGAAGTTGACGTTGCGACGATAGCGTTCAATCACCACTGAGTGCCAGTGATTGTCATCCAAGAGGCTCCCGGTGGTTACGGAGGTGTGGCCCAGGATGGAACCATACTGGTTACTACCTTTTATAAACACAACCACATCAGTTAAAGGCAATTACACCCAAACAGGTAATAGACTTTGCAAAATTTCCCCATTTTCCAGTGGAGTTTTCCCTGCATGTTAATGTTCTTTTCTGTTGCTTTTACTTATATTTTAAACATCTCACACCTAATTCTTAGTCAAACTATCAGAAGCTATTTTGTTTCGTCTCAGTGTTTTTCTTTATGTCTTGTGTAATTCACGGTACTGTATCATATTACGTTTATTGTTGTTGGAGTTTTCTTTTTGTCTAAATATAACATAAATTGTTGTAAACTAATTAGCTGTAATGCGCCAACTTTTGTGTCGTTGAGTTAGGTTTTTCTGAGGATTCAGATTTGACACTCACCGAGGTTTATCTGCAACAGCAGTTTGGCCTTCCGAAGCTCCAGAGTGATGTAGTCTCCTTGTTGGCCCTCCCCATGAAGAATCACACCCTCACTTTCTGATGTCTTAAACCTCAGTGCTATCACATCCTTAATGATCTTCATTTTCTTCACCTACACAATCAAAGCACATTTGTTCATGGTTAAGTGTCAGAAGCAAAGAATTTTGGGAAATTCTAACTTCACTTTTTAAATAAATAAATATAAAATACTGTACCTTGAATCGGTATGAAATCACGCCCTGGCCATCAAAGTTAATGACATCCGCCCCTGTCAGAGACCAACAACACACATGATTAGCATGAGTTTTAATTGTAAAATACGCAGAGTATTCCACTTGAGATATTCATATTTCAATAAACAGAATTTTGTGATTTCTTTTTTTCTTTTTTCTATTTAATTAAACATTTTTATAGCTTTCGCCTGTAGGATGTAACAATAGATAGATGCTTAAATTGCATGCCACAAATGAGATTAAGTATAACTGCTATGAAACTCAGAAAACTTTCATTCTTTTTCTAAATCCATTTTGTCCCTTTCAGGGTCACGGGGGTCCTGGAGCCTAATGCAGCCACTCCTGGGCAAAGGCAGGGTACACCCTGGACAGGCCACAACCACACACCCACACAACCTATTTATAGTCAATAATTAAGCTATGAGGCATGTTGTTAGATGGTGGGAGGAAGCCAGAGTCCCTGGAGAAAACCCACACATGCACAGGGAGAACATGCAATCTCCACATAGAAAGGTCCCCCATTGGTTACTCCATCTCAGGTCCCCCAGGTGGGACTTGAACCAGGGGCCTTCTTGCTGTGAGGCAAGGAGAACCAACCACCGTGCAGCACTGAAAAAAATTGACTCTGTTTGTTTTTTCTTTCTAATGAGGTACCGCAAAGTGATGAAAAGTGTGGCATGGACCTAGGATGTATTTCTGTATACAAGTAGCTGGTTCTTAGACATGACCTTTGCTTCAGGTCATATCACTGCTGATCCGTGTCATTCAATTGCAATACACTTATGATTTCATGCTTACATCTGACCAGACAAACATGATTGTGTGGTGTGCCACAGATTTACAATTATTTAATTTTAATGCAATTTTAAAAGAAAATTGTAGAAATCAACAACTGCTTAGGACAGAATAAATAATTATGCCAACACTTGTCTGTACTGGTTTGATAACATGTCAATTGAGTTAAATGCTGGTGTACAAAAGAGTTATAAGAAATACAAGTATAGCTGCTGTACATTCTGATTTCACAGCAAAACAGGAGGATGTTCTTCCTGAGGCATCCACAGAAATTCACTCAGCCAAAGACAATCACGGTGCACCTCTACTCAGCCATCATTGAGTCCATCCTCACCTCCTCCATCACCATCTGGAACGCCGCTGCCACCGCCAAGGACAAGGGCAGGCTGCAGCGGGTCATTCGGTCAGCAGAGAAGGTGATTGGCTGCAATCTCCCCTCTCTTCAGGAACTGTACACCTCCAGGACCCTGAGGCGTGCTGGAAAGATCGTGGCTGATCCCTCCACCATGGACATGACCTCTTTGAGTCATTCCCCTGTGGCAGGAGACTGAGGTCCATCAGGACCTGAACCTCACACCACAAGTACAGTTTTTTCCCGCCAGCTATCAGTCTCATCAATAAGACCCAGAACCTCCCAACACTCTTCCCTGCCCATCTCTGACTCCGACTCTGTCATATTGACAGACCTACAACACTATGCATCACATTGACGACAGTCTGGATCACTATTCACTTGTATTTATTTTTTTCTGCACGTTGCTTTTTATAATTCTGTGCTTATACTAAAACAGCTTGTGTAAAAATATTTATATTGCAATATTTTTTTAACTTCTTTTTTTCTCTGTCTAAATTGTGGTTTGATTTATTTGATGCAGGCACCAACATCACAAGACAAATTCCTCGTATGGGTAAAGTCATACTTGGCAATAAAGCTGAGTTTGGCTCTGATACTGATTCTGATCAAATATGATGGATCTAATTTAAATCTCAATACTGGAAAAATGTGTCATGGTTGGGAACTCTACCTGTGAAGTGGTTGGTCAAGAACACACATTTGCTTTATAACAAATGGAGGTTGTTGGATGGAACTCAAACTAAGACCTTGACAAACATCAACTCAACCTGAACAGATGCATTAATCACAAGGTTTATGAGTTACATTTTAAACGACGATATGCAGCTTTCAAACAACAAAAAATGCCAGAGCGAAAATGTTTCCCTTCGTTTTTATTGTCTGAAATATTTAGGGTTCATAAAGTGTTAACTCAGAAGTTCAATTTGTGTGCACAAACTGTGTGCACAAATAAGCAGAACTGTTAAGACTTTTATGTCTGCAGTATTTCTCGAAAACAAAAAAATGATGATTTACAGCCATAAGAAACAAACATTGTTGTTTCTGCACTTTAAATGGTCTGGGTGAATACTCTATTCTGATTGGCTGCTAAGTGTTCAGGAAGAAGATACCGTCACAATGTTCTGTATGTGCAGGCTTCTTTGAAACAAATTTTTCATTCATGATGTGGACAAAAACAAGTGGTAAGAGGAGAACTTCTCTCTGAACTGATTATTTATTGGACCTATCATGAAGATCAGCAAATACGTTGCTTTTATATTGCTATTGCTAATGTTGCAGTCGAGATCTGCCGGCTCGGTGACGCATTCAGTTACCGTGACAACGGGTATTATGCATTAAATAGTCTGCCTTTTGTGAGAAAGCGATCTAAATCTAAGGAATAACAAGAATAAAGTACAAAAAATTGATTGAATTTTAATTTCTTTTTTAAGTGACAACAGTATAAGCAGGATTGTGCCCGACGAAGTGTGTATTTTCAGAAATTGATGCATGCCACAGAAGCCTGAACCGGCAGAAGATGAGTGTAATTAATCAGCATTAACATATTTCGACGCGTTATTTGTTTTTAATTAATTCGTTCTCAAAAGTGACCATGGCAACCAATGGCATGGTTCAAGAAGTCAATTAACAGCTAAGTAGCTCGTTTATAGTATTTTCTGCCAATGCTGAGCCTTCTTTTCTTTTTTTTTACCGTCTGGGATTTTTTAAAATCCAATTGACAAAACCAACTAACTTTAGATGTTACTTGATACATACCAGAAGTTGTCATAACTTTTATCCAGGATGATTAGCAATACAAGTATTAAACCTATTGCTACTGTAACACACTTTTGCCTGCCAGTTGTGTCTTATGCCGGTCCATTTCTTGGACTTGGCAGATGGTGATAGTGATGTATCATCTTGACAACAGATTTTATCTGTTGGCATAAATAGACCTTGAAGTAATCTGTAATAGGTCTGTTTTTTTTTTTTACACTGAAACTGATGTTGATTTAAAAAAAAAACCAATGTACTTTATGTTTCTGTCCAACTACTCTTTACATTGCAATGCAGCTGTACCTTATCCTGTCTTATCTATGTAATAATAGATTTCTCCGTTGATGCCATGTTAATCAAAATGGAAATGAGCATGTAAATTAGCCAGTACGGTGGATCACGACTGTTTCAGAGCCTGAAGCTTTGGCACAGTCGTTTACATGGGTGCACATAGACACCCATCCTCTTATTGCACGATTCTGGATGAGTCATAATATGGCATCGCATCTAATTATCATATATTTTGAAACCTGGAATTATCATTTACAACCAACATATTTGGTTATTATGCCTGGAACATAACATCTATCTTTATCTGCCTCCATCTCCTCCCACGACTTCTCCTTTGTGCTTTCCACTTTCATCCAATGTTTCTTTGTCATAGCGCAATGCTATGCTTCTCTTTCATCTTTTGTTTGAAAGGCAGAAAAAACATTTACAAGGCGCTGATTCTGAAAGAACCAAGAAACTCAGCATTAGA
Organism: Oryzias celebensis; assembly: GCA_014656515.1. Classification (NCBI taxonomy): domain Eukaryota; kingdom Metazoa; phylum Chordata; class Actinopteri; order Beloniformes; family Adrianichthyidae; genus Oryzias; species Oryzias celebensis. Next base: position 36,069,554 of record BNCR01000012.1, read on the forward strand.
GAATGGGTATGCTCTGACTACATCTAAAAGAAAGAAACACTGATAGAGAGTGACCATAAGGACACACTGCAGGCATTTAAAGTGAAAAAGCTGCAGCTGTAAGAATATATTAACCACATTTTTTTCACAAGTCTTGTCTAATGGATGTCTAGACAAACACTATTGAAAAGAAACAGAAAAATCCTTTAAACAGTACTGAGGTAAACAAATGGTTGCTGCTGGTTATATAATGGTTATTTCTTCTCTTATTTTTTACAAATCTTCAAGTTGGATGTATTTTATGATTATCTTTTTTGGTTGATTATCTCTTACTATTAAATATTAATGTGAGTTGTGAGCAGACAAACAGATTTAAGCCACTTTACAAAAAGTGGAATATTATGAAAAATCAAGTAGTATTTTCCTCATTTCTTGTCATGCACACTTCATTAAAAAGTTTTTAAAAGCTCTAATCAATCTGGCAAAAAAACTAATCCCATGGATAATATAGCTTTTATTGAGGACTGAAGTGCACAGACACATTAAGAATAAATCAGTGGCAGAAAATATATTGCTGATCAAAAAGGCTGCATTAAGACAAAAATCCGTGTTTGTGATTAATGTTTAAATGTCAACGAGTGTAAAATAGTTTTTTTTGTTTAAACAAACATTTATTGTTTCCCATGTGCAATCTTGTTTTGCCCAGAAAGTTGAATCTCATTGGAGTAAGGTATCCTTTTTTTTGAGTTGGTCAACTGAAATGCCATTAGAAAAATGAAACAATTTCACAAAAGCAAAAATATATCCAAATGGAAACCATGACTCAAAGAAAAGCCACATTTATTATTTGTAGTATCTAAAAAGTTGTTTTTGAGCTTCCTTTGCCCAACAGTACCTGGCTTGGCTCCAGCAAGCCTGTGACCCTGAAAGGGATTCAGTAAGTTCAAAAGGAATGAACAGATAGTTGTTTCAAATCTGAAGTCTCTTGGAGTGATGTTTTTGGTGCGTGACAGTAATCAAACATAAAAGTCTCTATTTAACTGTACCCGTGTTAGTAATGTGCAAAAGTTGAGGCAGCATTGATAAAACGCTGTGAACAAAGAATGAATTCAGAAATATAATTTATGACTATTTATTCTTGTTAATTTACTAGATGCAAAGTTAGTGAGCAAAAATAAACCAGCATTAACTTCTTATAGGTCCACTTGCACAAAGTTAAGCGGTAGTCACTGTCCCTACAGATGGATATGGACAGTTTGTGGGTGAGATATGGGCAAACCTGTATAGGGCACGCAGGTGGTCCACACATTATATCAAGGTCGTAGACCGCTTTTTTAACCCGTAGAGCAAAAATGTACATGATTATTTTTTCTGTAGGCATGCTCCAAAAAAAAAAAGATTGCAGCTAATACCTAAACAACATGAAAGAGTAAGTCAGCATGAAGTAGGTGAGGCACAGGCATGTCATTCAGATGCTACATTTTTCAACACTGCCCAAATCCTGCTGTTTACGTGATAAGGGCATGCACCTTGCTGCAGCTTGACTTTCAGAAATGAGGAAATTAGACATCAAAGTGTAGTTTGTGTGGGCATCTTAAAGGCGTCCTATGGGCACTTACGCATCACATGCATGCCCTGTGTGCACATCATTCGCGTGCAGTCAGTAAGGGGTCAGTAAATACACCTGACTAACAACTAGAGTGTGGCATGTAGGCACCGATACATCAAAAGCGCATACAACTTAGCCTTACAGATACCTTGTGATAGACTTAAAACACACAAAATAACTGTACATTCTATCTTCATGATTTCCCTGAGGAGGCCATTCGAGCCTCAAAGGAATTGCAACAAGACACAAAGTAGTTCTTTTGTATCAGCAGGGTCTTTGCCTGACAAAGACTTTAAAACAGACTATGTTTTAAGATGTTCAAGGTCTTTTGAAGAGGCGCAAGCAGGCAACACTAAGGATTGTAGACACAGTTGTCAGCCAAAACCTAGTGCAGCAGATCAACCTTATTACCCTTAAAAATCCGAAGATGTGGAGCAATGTCATCAGCTCAGAACTGTGGTAGAAAACACAGGCAGTGGGGTGCAGAAAAACAAAAGCAGGTTCTCTGGACTGATGAGTCAAAATGTGAAGTATGAGGTTGTAGCAGAAGCCAGTTTTTTCATCGAAGGGCTAGAGAGCAGCACAAAAATGAGTGTCCGTAGGCAACAATGGGGCATAGAGGATGCTCCTTGAACATTTGGTAACACCATTTTTGCAAATAAAGTTGGAGATTAGATCAGGGTTAGGCTGAGAAAATACAGGCAGACACTAGAATCGCCAAATACAATCAGGGAGACATATGATTGGCTTCCAATTTGTTCTGCAACAGGTCAAAGATCCCAAACATCATTAAGAACTATCGTCAGCATGAAGAAGAACAAGGAGTACTGGAAGTGATAGCATGGCCTCCCACAGAGCCTTGATCTTTAAGGACCTACACCAAGAAAAATAAACTTTTTGAGCTTTTAAGTGTATTATAATGTTCATTCCCTACTCTAAATAACCCCAAAGCGGTATTTTGATCCATTCATACATTTCTGAGTAATCATTTAAAAACCTGCGCTCTAAACACCAGCCCCAACCAGCCCACGAAAATAAGTGGGTTCTCACGAGCTGATGTCACAAAGTGAGAACGGTCCCCTCAGGAAGAGTCTGCGATGCCAGCACCGCCCTCAGGTTAGTACACACTCGCTTTCTCTGTGAAACGAGCGGTGTTCAGCAAAACACTTTCATTTTAAATTAACAAAACTCTGTGTTCCAATTGTGTCCCGTCTCCAGTGTCCGCCAGGTCTAACAGATGTTCGTTACTGTTGGACCCCGGTTTCAGGCTCCTTTCAGTCTGAGCACACAGAATTATCTTCCGTTGTGCTTGGAGGAGAGTTGTTGTGTCTTTTTTTATTATCACTAACTGGCTGCTTTTGATACAGCAGAAAATCAAACGAGGGAAACATAATCAAAGAGCTTGAAAACTGACTTGAATACAAAGAGTACTCTTGTGTTTACACACACACACAAACATGTCAACACAATATAATCACATCTCAAGAATGAAAGATGTGTGTGTCACTTGTAGCAGTAATTTATGCAGTGCCCTAATTGAAATTGTTATCAAAATCAATTTGGCAGCCTTTAAAAGGATGAAAGCAAATAGGTTGCAGGAGAGTTGGTTCCCTTGATGATCCATTTGTTAGAAAGCAAGAGTCATTGGACGAGAGGGTTTTCATTTGAGTTTGTGCCGAAGTCCGGTAAGGTTTTTCTCACTGGCTTTGTATTTGATTCCATAAAGACAAAAAGGTTTACATCATGAGAAAGAAATCCCCACTGTGACTTTTATTGAGCTTATAAACTCTCATTAGAGTCTCTACATGTCTCTCGAATTGAAACGTTAAAAATAAATAAATTATAATGTGGTTGTGGGTGTATGTGTGTGTGATGTTTCTGGAATATATCCTGCCTCTGTGTTGTTTATCAGTGACTGGCACAAGTGGCAATGATTCTCTTAATATGCAAATGAAAAGAGGCATCTTTTCTCCAGGGTCTGTCTGATATGTCTGTTACTGAGGAATTCAGGAGAGACAGCTAAAGTGAAGACGTGTGCAAAGACAATGCATGTGAGTACCAGTAGGTTCGCTTCTACTCACAGTAGGAGCATCCATAGATTTCTATACGGAGACCAATTCGCCCCTCTTCGCTCCAGGCTAGAGGTATAAGCCTAAGGAAGCGAGCCACGATTCCCTGCTGCAGCTCGTGGCGAACTACACTCTCCGAGTTGGAGTTTCCAGAAAAAGCCTGTGAAAACAAACAGACATACAAGAATGAAATACATCAAAGCCCCAAACCTGCCATCAGACAAGCAGATTAGGGAAGTGGAAATAGTCTTATTCACTCTACACTTCCTGCCCTAAAGGTGAACACTCACAAAACATTCAGAACCATTATGGATCACCATCTATCTTACAAACTAAAGCCTCACTGCTCAGCATCTCTGAGAAAATATGTAATTTATAGCATGAATAAAAAAAAAACTTCTAATCCTTTGTATATAATCTGAGTTCTTACAGCAGATTATTGGATTTGAGTGTAATAAACAATAGTTACTTGCCTTCCATTTTACACTAAACAAGTATTAGGGCCTCCATAAAATAGAAAATGAATACATTTAAAGTTTATTTAAAGTTATAAAATTATGATAAAAGAGTGATCATTTTATGAGGATGAAGACATAAAATTATAAGAAAAAAGTCTTGGTTCTATGAGACTAAAGGTGTGAAGTTATAAGAAAAATGTTGGGATTTTATGAGACTAAACTCATAAAATTGTAACTTTACACAAAAAAATGTAAAATTAAAAGGAAAAAGTCAAAATTTTACTGGACGAAAGTAGTCAAATTATGAGAAAAAAATTCATAATTTGCGAGAATAGAGTCATTCATTTCTTACACTCCATATGCAAAAAGTCGTAGATTTACGAGATTAAAGTAGTAACATTTTTAGAAAAAACAGAATTTTACAGGAATAGTCGTAATATTTTTGAGAAAAAAAAGTCTCAATTTTACCAAAAATTGTATTTGAAAAAGTCGTAATTTTTTAGGGAAAAAGCCATGCTTTTTCAAAAATATAGCTCAACATTATACGTACCGACTAAATCATCAATGCAACCATTTATGGTGATGTAATAAGGCTTTAGTTTATCATAGGTATCCATGTGCCATAACGCGTTTGGACCTGTGCAATTATACTGCTAAACAATGTAGTCTGCTTGCCCGCCAGCAATTCACTCCTTATGGGTCAAGAATCTTCTTCTGAAAAGACCCGGTTTGCTGTAAATTCTTGCCAATGACCTTGTACTCATAAAAACACAATGTTGACTTGCTAAAAGACCTACTATTGCCTCATATATGAAACCAATGCTGAAGCTCAGAGTGCGCTCTGTCTCAGGTAACACAATATTGCTCCTGTTTGTTGTATTTTTCTTATTAAAACAGACATTTGCAGCATAAATGTACGATTTTCATCTTGTAAAAATTCTCAACTTTTCATTCATAAAATTTTAACTTTGTTATTGTAAAATATTGAACTCTACAATTTTATTCTCATAAAACTATGACTTTTTCACATCATTTTACGACTTTACTCTCATAAATATCTCCTTTTTTTACTCATAATATTGCCACTTTATTCTCAGTAAAGTACGACTCTTTTCTTTTTTTTTCTTTTTTAAGGTAGCCCTAACAGTCTATCGTTCTACACAGCTAGAAAGTAGAAATTGTCCAGTCCCTGGATAATGACATGCTGCTTGCAAACCAGTGGTCCAAAATCAATAGCATTAACGCTTGCCTGTGTGGGAGCTCTTTAAGTGGAAGATAAGAGAGGACAAACACTTAATCTGCGCTGTTCTACAGTGAAGTCTGAAAACATAATGTGTCACTGTATTGGAGGGTTGTGCCAACTTCTACAATTGTAAGTGTAAAAGGAGAAATGCTGAACCACATGAGGCAAAACAGCTGCTGAGACTGTAAATTAGCGTTCCTAAAACTTCTAGTTAAGGCAAAGGGCAAAATACTTTTTTGGATTTAAGTCAATCCCTGGTGGGAGTTTTAATAATTAAAAGTGATACCTCTTCACTGAAATCTATTTAAACTAGATATTTTACAAGATTGAAGGTTGCAGGAAATATATTTTAACACTGCAGAAATTTATAACACCCACAAGTCACAACTTGATACAACTAACACGCCTTAAAAATGTTATAATTATTCTGTTAAAGGTATAAATAATGGTGTTATAATTTGCAAGGAATCAGACTTTGGCATCTTACTGACTTGTTAATTATCAGATTGTGCAGACAGTCTTTCCTACTTTGTGTAAGTGTTTCCTTGAAATTATTACTTTTGGGTGAAGGCAAAAGGCATCCAGGACACAGTGAGGTTTGCAATAAGAAAAACTTAAGCTTGCTCCTATTAGATATATTGATTATGATTTGGAAGTTCTGTTACTTTTTTTTTTAATGCATAGGGTTCTGTGTTGCTTCTCCTTATGTTCCTAAACACTGACGTGAAGTTTTCTAGAGATGCTTTTGCAAAACTCTACAAAAATTGTAAATGGAACAATGATGTAAAGTGGATAACAGTTGCACGCAATGATCCATTACACAACACAATTCTGTCTTCTGGTACTTTTTTTGTTGTGCTATATGGTACTTTTTTTCACCTCAAAAGCATTGGTTTAACTGTGATTTCCAAGAAAAGTCCATGTAATCTCGTGTTTTGGGCTTCTGGCTTAAAAACTCTCATGGTCACGCATCGCTATGCAAGATTCAACGACCGTTTCCGGCCATTGACTGTGCATTGCCAGTTAAACCAGGTCGAACTTGGACTAATCAGGGGACTCTGACTTGGTAGTGACGTATGGATGGCGTCCCTTTTCATTCACTGAAGTTCCAATTGTTTGAAAATTAATCATGAAGGAGAAAGTAATAATTGCAGTTTGTTCCCGGCCAGAAGACACCAAGTCTTTTCTATTGGAACAGAGTTTTGAAAAGAAAACCTGCAGCTTGTAGATTCACAAGATATGCATCAACATATCACACCAAGTCTCCTCCAACTGTAGGTGGCGGGCATGCGCTAGTAAGCAGTTAAAAGAAAAACAAAGAACAAAAGAAAGCCTCTCCCTAAATGTCCAGTGGGAACACTGTGGCTTAACGCTGTGCCCAGTGTGGACATAGCTTTAATGTTGTGCACCACTGGGTCAACCTTTCAAGACACCTTAATTATCATAAATTTGATTAAAAACTCCAGTTTCTCTCATTGTTCTTTAAAATAAAGCCTTTTTTCACTAAACTGAAACATTAGTTATCATCAAATAATCCTTCAAAATTTTGCATAGCAACTTTTAGAAGTCATGCCAGCTGAATCTGCTTACTGCAGCCGCATCAAATCACTTCTTAGCCTTTACTGTAGTAATCCTATAAATAAGTGACACAAATCCGAATCCAGGCCAAATCCAACATTGCTTCCCTACCCCTGTAATTAGTTCCCTTTTACTCCAATTGTAGGGGCATTTGAAGTGGTGGTGGTGTCCGAAAGTGTTAAGGCTATCCCTAGGGGTTATCTGCATTGCGCTTGTAGTATGGAGGAGAAACACCTTTGTTTGCGTGTGTGTGCACAGATTTTTACATTAAAATGTAAGTAATGAAATTTTGTTTTAGCATGACTTTTTAAAGTCATAAAACCGATGTTGTGTTTTCCGAGCGCTGGCAGCTATGCGCTAACGTAGATTTCTGGCAACTATTGATAATGTCATTGAGTGGTAGCCACTTTCAATTTAAAGACACTATTTTTCCATATCTCTCCGCCTGCAGGGATAAATGTAGGGATAGGAAGAAACCATAGGGGTAGGGAAGCATGATTCAGCCTTACAATTTGCAAGTAATGATAAAAGCTAAGCAAACAATGGGAAAAAAATAAGACCAAATGCATATTATGGCTCTGGATATATATTGCTTTGTTTTTTTACAAGTTTGGGCCATGACTAAAGCTATTTAGTCACATTTTTGCTTATAGTTTAAGAAATCTTATTCCTCTTGAATCTCTAACGCTTCACTTACAGTACCTTTTCAATGTTTACTGTTTATTATTGGACCACAACCAAATCGTTTGTATATTTTCAACAAAAATGGCTATTCTTGAACTTGAATTGGATGCATGCATAATATTTCTGTTTATCATGGCTTGGCATCAGGAGCTCTTTTCATGAGTTGTTTCATGCATGATTGCTACAAGTGGATTGGATGTCACATCTCAATGAAAGACTGCTGAATCAAATCTCCTGTCTGTGTTATCAATTTTGTCCTCTGATTTGTATACAACATTGTTTGAGTTTTGTTTTTGATGTTTATGAGCGATAGGTGAATATGTAAACAGCATGTACATAACCTCTTGAGTTGAGGAAAATGAGGGGAAACATTTTCATGACAGAAACCCATCAGATAATAAAACCCTTGGGAAAGTTATCATTCCTGATCATCTCTCTTTCGCTCTTCCTGTTCAGTTTCTGCTTGTTCGGCATCGACTCCTCTGATACATGATAGGAAGAACCTCTCACTGCTCACTAGCACGGCACAACAGGGTTCTAAAATGACTACAAATTCTCTGCTTTCCCTGCTAAACCTGCACACTGCAACCCTGTTTTTTTTTCCATCTAAACACATATGCACAGAGCAGTTGGCACAAACCATTGGGCAGAAGCATCATTAATAACACAGCAGGTAACTAGACCAGAGCAAGACACTAGGCTGCCATGTGCTATTCCAGATAAGGCATGGACTGGGAAGGGCAGAGGATGAGTGGTGTAAGGACAAAAAGCCTGTTTAGACAGTCAGCTTTGAGCTTACTCTCCACTGACCTTAGCGTGTAGCCACACAGATATGCTATCTGCAAAGGAGTAGATGGTCATGAGATCGGCTTAGAGCCACTGAACTTCCACTGGAGCTCTCTTTCATTTTTAATCTTTATTTATCCAAGAGAGGTAAAGTGGAGACACAAACAGTGTTTTATTAATGCTCTGCTTTAAACTTTCAGAGCTTCACATGAGTCTTCAGGAAGCCTTCAGACTCCTTCAACTGCACCTTCTGTTCTCTGCAGGTCCTCACTTCCTGGAAGTAAGAGTAAAGTGACATACTCAGCGGTAGCACAGAAGGCTCCAGGCAGCGTGCAACAATCACTCATTACACCGTGTGTTAAAAAAAAACAACATTTAAAGTTATGACAGAGGGCCCGCTGCTTATCAGTTCTGGCTATGAAGAGAAATTTGTGTTATTAGTATCTTACAAAGCAGTTTAATCTTTAAAAAAAGAAAAACTTCTATTATTTTCATTTTAAAAAGTTCTTAACCAGTTAACCATGATACTGTATCTACAAAAAAATCAGTCATTTGTTTCAGTGAATTTCTGATGATTGGCCAAAATAAACCAAAGTCCAGTTTGGTGGGGGCAACACTAGCAGAATTCTATCATCTACTAAAACTGCAAAAGGACAGTCAGATTTAAGGTTGTAATAACCTCATATACAAAATAATATTGGAATTCCAACCAATCATTTTTGAACATACCAAGGAAACAGGAGACCAAATCTACAGATGATAACTTCAAGCTAGAAAACCAAGCACAGACCCACTTTCAAAGGACAAAACTTCACAGATTCCAAGCATAATTTCTGTTGGATAAAAGTTGAGCAAGTCATGAGCAAAATTAATGCCAATACATGTGTGGGGGAGCAACTCCATTAAATATGCAAGACTTATAACATACTAACAAACATTCTATAATATTGGTAAATTATTTTAGCAACAGGTTGTGTTGAGAGGTGGTTCCCTGTCCTAGAACGTATCACTCAAGTTTGTTTTTAATTGTGAAAGAAGCACAATCAAATGAAACAATTTTATTTGGAGATCAACAATGTTGTCACAAAATGTTGTCATTGTCATCCTGTGGTCTGACTTCATTCCCCTCTCATCTCCCATTACATGCATGCAGGGGTGTTCATAGATGCTTACACTTACAAGTCATTGGGTTACATGACACCTGAAGGCAACTTCTGACCAATCAAACTGCTCCCCAGGCCTCCCTCCCACTACACCTGCTGCGCCCTCCTGTCTGCATCCAGCTGCAGAAAATCCGAAAATTGACTCACAAACAGGGATGAAAGTAGATTTTTGTTTATGCCGATACTATGACAAATTACGTCAACGTAAATCGTTTTAATAGCAGTAAATACAGATTAGGGGTGTAATGATGAATTGATTTATCCAATCCGACTAAGCTGTCTGATGCAAGTTGTTAATTGAATCAAATTGAACTATTCAATTTTAAAATTGTTAAAAAAAAAAGATGATAATCAATATTGGGAAATACCATTTGGACTGAGGCACGGTAGGTTTATTTTACTCTAACCTAAAAACGGCCAAGTTCCATCACAGTGGACAACATACAAGTGATGCAGCAAAAAAAGGATTAAAGTCCAATGTGTGGACAAACTTGTGACTTGTGGTAGAATACTCCAATAAGGTTCCCTTTGTATTATTTTGATGTGGAAAAACAACAGTGGGCTGAACTTTTTTGTTTGAACACATTAAATTTACACTTGATTATTTTGCAAGAAATACAAGGAAACTGGAAAACGTCATCTGCACAGTTCAGCCTGCAGGTATGTATCTCTGACTCACACTTTTTGGTTAAAGCTGTTTTGAATCCATTTTTGGATCATTTAAACTGAACCAATATTGACTGTGAATCTGACTGACAATGACAAATAATGATGGGAATCAAATTGTTGTTAAAATGAATCGTTACACCCCCCAATGCAGATAAATACAGTTGAGAATAAATCTTGACTTTAAATGAAAATGCAAATGGGGCTTTGTGGAAAAAGTATTTTATTTGATTATTCTACTAAAGAACCATTATAAATGCAGGAAATGCACCTTCTTTTTTACTTTCCACTTCTCTACCAATTTTAGCTTGTACATCTTCATTCTCACTTGCAATCTTTCCCTTGAACAATCTTTCCTGCATTGTTCTTTTTTTCAATGACTTTTTCAAACATAAATTAATTTCTTGGCTGCATGCTTCACTTCTAGCTTTTCATTTGGTTTTATTGTTAGCAATCAATTACAATAGTGTTGTAATTACACAAAAAAACACACAAAACTGTATAAATCATTTATTCTTTTTCTTGTCCCGTTGCAAACTTACTATCCTTCAGCTTGAATAGAAATATGCCTACGTCACTGTGAATAAATTCAGCATCCCTGGACAACAAATCAACGACACACACACTCAATGTGTTGTTTAGGCAAGCGACACAATTACCAAATAACGTGAGGAGAAAGAGGAGCGTAAATCCCATTTCATGGTAATGATAAGACTCTAAAAACCACAGAGATGTAAAAATGATGAGATAAAGTGCTCCCTGGTTCACAGTTTTAGCGACTTCATTTCGCAGCTGCTTTTGAATGAGTGTTAAAGCAGCAAAGAGCGGACACTCAACTGATCTTCCAGCCTGTACGGGGTACCTCATTTTAAAGAAGCAACCACACTTAAATAAATAGGATTGTTGTGGCCTCTTTGATTAGCGACACAGCTCTGTAGAATCAACTACTTTCAGAAGTTTCATCTCATATTTCTACTGTGTTTATTCCATCTCATAGAAAACATGATAAAATGTCAGAGCTAATGTGGGATCCTGTATTTTTACCCAGCAGTGTTTCAACTTACTATCTTAAAAATTTCAGTCCAACTGCGTGATAAAGCGATGACCCATTTTCCTGACACAGTGACAGATAATGTGTGTTATCACTTTCAGGATTACTGCTGCTTTTTTAGCTCAAAGGAGCAGCTAAGCAAGATTCATAATTTACAATGCCTTCTAACTATCATCTGCAAGAAATATTATCTGCTTAAAGTGTCCCCAACGAAATGAGACGAATATTCTTCAGCCAAAAGGACTAACATTTGTAACCACTGCAAGAAGGTCTGGAAATTTCACTGCTTTGTTCTCTTTATGAATGTTTTTCCTTTTTGTTCTGCTTTTGAAATGCTTGTTGCAACATTTGGGATTTTGAATCAAGAAATTCATAGATGCAAACACTGCAGATACAGTGTTCCTGCCATGTATGCAACATTTTACCATACTGAAGCCACACTGTCAGTGTTAAGCTTCTTTTATGACTGGAAACAGAATGATAACAGAATAAAATAACAGAGAAAATGAGAAATGAACATTTTCTAAAGCTCTTGGTTGTATGTGTTCTTAAAAGAAAAACACCTCTTTATATTTTCAACTCCACACAAAACTTACCATGCCCTTGTCAGTGAATGAGAGACGAAACACGGTACCTTTTTTGGTATCCACCCCCTCATTACATTAAAAAAAATCTCTATTGAGTTTATGCTGCTATTCTGCACTTATCTGTGCTTGGCTGAATGAACAGCTTAATTCAAAAACATTACCATGGAGAGTGGAGGGCAGGAAGCAGGAGTGAGGAGGATGGTGATGAGGAAAATGCCATGGATGCTTAACACCTTGCAAAAGTCTGCCAAGTCAAACATGTAATTCCCCCTACTCCAAAGTCCAATCATTAACCACCAAACCATGAGTAATTGAAAATGTATGTGTCATTGCATGCATTGTGTAGCAGTCACAGCTTGTGTGAGGTCAGTGAATGTGCATCTGGAGTTTGAAGAGGTTTGGCACATTTTTGGTAAATCAAGTCTTCAAGTACCTTAAATCAAAAGCTTCAAAGTGCCGTGGTAGGCAAGAGTTTGAGAGTTTGACTGTATGGAAATACATACAGTATGTGTGGAAATTCCTCCTGCAAGACCCACTCTGATCATCTTTTCATCTATTTAATTAGTGATCACGGTGGTCTTTTAATTATGATTACGCCGATTTCAGTCAAAATAATAAAAAAATAAATATAAAAAACTGTATTGTTTCTGCTGAGCGGCAGTAGTTCATTTGAAATTTGCCACTGAGTTGCGGGGTAGAACTGTTGGCGTGAAGTAAGCCATCTCCCAATTCCCTACATCCATATGCTAATACTTTCTATCCATATGTAGAGTTTTGAGCCAGATGCCAGCTTGAACAAGGAAAGCAAAGATGGATTCTATAGAAAGGGGCGGAGCAAGAAGCTTGTGGCTTGCCGTAGTAGCTTTTAAATCACACCTGCAAGGTTTGATTTTTTATTCTGCTTGTGATTCACAATGATTTGAGTAAATAAATACTCAGAAATGCTATTTTGAGCTTAGTTGTTTTTAATGTCCTACATCATGAGAAAGAATGTCACAAGTACATGTTAAAAAACACAATTTTCATCAAAGTGATTCTTTAAGCTAATTGGTAAACAGAATAAATGAGATTGGAAATCTCTCCTTGGAAAGCCTCTTCCCATTCAACGAAGAAGATGCCAATCACTCCAGCACAGCTGGTCAACAGAAAACCTCTGTGGTCTGCTCAGTCTCACTCAAAATAGACATCTTTCACGGGATCGACAACATTTAACTGTGCTTTTGCACACACACACCCTGAGCAAGACACAAAAACACATTTACTACAGGCATCTACCTGCTCAACAGCACTTCCTCATTTCTTTCACACAGTCATGTAATTATTCTCTCTGCAGAATGTTTTTAATTTCCTGGATGTGAATCTGTTCTCTCTGTCTGGGAGGCTCTTTTTTCTGTGTCAGTGAATATCTCTCTTTAGGCGGCTGAGCGTCTGTGTTTGAGTGTCTCCGTTTTGATGGCCAGAGACAGGCTTTTCCTGTGGACAGATCTCCAGATACTGAGAAACAACAAGTGTACGCTATTTTTCTGGCAGTTGCTAGTTGCCGTTGGACGCTTTGTTAGATTAGTTCAGAGTCAGGGCTATTGTATAGTTGTGTGTTTCCCCTGAGCAGGCTGGGGAAATCAGTTCAGCCTGGTCTGGTCTTTTGTTTTGTTTTTTTTCTGACAAGTGTTGGAAAAAAAACAGAAGGGCCACAGAGAAAAGTGTGCTTTTCCCTGTTTGGTTTGGGTGTTTTTGCCAAGAGAAAACTGTAGAGACTTTTAAAAAGCATCTGTCCATCCAAAGTACAAATACAGAAATGGGAAAATGAATCAAAGTAGTTTATAGATTGTTTGTGTATAAATGCATTAATTATTCACACTTTTAGATTGTGCTCTGTTTACACCACAAGAGAGGGTTTCACTTAACAGCAAGGTTTGTTTTTGTTGTATACCTAAGGAAATTAAGAGAAGCAATTTCCAAACTTGAGAGCAATTGTGACAAAAGTAAGAAAGGAGACCTAATAGCGCAAGATCACTAAGAATTCATACAATGCAGTGTCTTAATGGAGTGCAATTTAGCTGCAGGTTACGCAAATATATTAGTCACTAATTAAATCTCTCCCCTCTTCCTCACCTCACATCACAACAACGGCAGGTGGAAACAGTATGTGGCTGTCCTGCTTATAATCACTCCGCTGTCATTCTCACTTTGGACATTTTGAAAAATGGAAATTCATCCCTCAGTAGAAAATGTCCTGAGTGATTTTGATATAAAAAAAGTCAAAGACATTCTTCTGTCACTTGTCCTTCACTGCAATCATACACAAAAGATAACCGTTTCATTTACTGTGTGAAGCACTGGTAAAATGGCTAAAATTAGTGTGACTACTAGTCTACTCCATTAGCCTCCAGCAAGACTCATAAACTCTGCAAGAATAATTGCACTAATGAATGGCGGGACATCTGCCTGCAGCATTCGAACAAACAAAAACAAAAAAAATGAGAATTGCATTGCAGTTAATTTTATTCAACACAGCAAATACGAAACCACCATTTATACTTGAGTCATTAGTTTCATTATTTTTGAAATGGCAGAACTTGGAAAACAAGTTTTCTTTACCAAACAAAAACAACATATATAAGGGTACACACAACAGCTAAACATTCATAATTCTTAAAGACCCACTCTAATCATCTTTTGATCAAGTGAAAAGTTTTCCAAGTTGTGTTTTTTAAATGGCATTAGGTCTTTAGAAATGTACTCTAAGTTGTGGGTGGGATTGTTGGCATGGTGTTAGTCAGCCCCCACTTCCCGACATACATCCGTCTACACTCTCTCCCGTTAGCTTACAACCCCTCACAACCCCAACCTAACGTTGATCGTGTAACAAAAAAAGGCAAGCAAAATTGGAGCTAACCAGCCACACAGTTTTGGGCCAGTTGACACCTCGGACGAGTAAAACGAAGACGTACACGGATCCAGTCGTCTACAAGTAAAGCAGGGAGCTTTTGGCTTACCGACTGTAGCACCTCCATCACTTCTACAAGCTTTTTCAAACTGCAATGTTTTCATCTGCTTCTGACTCACAACTTTTTGAATCAAGAAATACTTTCAAATACAATTTTTTTTCTATGTATTTCCTCTATCAGGAGAAAAATTGCACAAAAACATGTTGAAAACACCAAAAACATGATTTTCATTAGAGTGGGTCTTTAACCCACTTGTAAATATTGAAGACTGCATTAGTTTCATTTTCACAAACTGACCTCACCTCATTAAGTAAGCGAGCAATGTCTTGGTCACCAAGAGAAATACGTTCTTTTTCTTTTTTTGCTTCACATTTTTAGAGACCAAAAACACAAAAAATGTCAATGCATTTCATGCCATTACTGTCACTCACTGTCTTTTTGCCTTCCTAATTATTACAGAAGAGCCATAAGATAGAAGAAAAAAGGAAAAGAGAGTGCTTCAGCAAATGCCATAAAATATTTCACTTCACAACCTCATCAGTAATTTTCCGTATAAATTCATACAAACTCTGACAAAAAGGAAAAGAATAGAGTTTTAAAAGCCTATTATTCAGGCTGTGAACATTTGGCACCTTCGCTCCCCTCGGCTCACCAGGGACTAACACTGATAGAGTGAAGTCTGCGTGTCTGCCTCTACTTATAACCTCAGAAAACACAGGAACCTGTTTTTGGGCTTTAGCCCCTACAGTCCAACTACCCCTTTTTTGGGATCTTTTGGCTTTTAGGTAGCATCAAAAGTGGAAAAGCAAGAATATATGCATTTTTACATCAATTCAATGTAAGATTTTTACAAAAAAAAAACACACATATGCGATCCATATTCTGTTTGCTAAACAACTATCACTTCGACTGTAAAATAGTGTAAACAAGCATCATATTCCATGATTTGATTAAATAACTGAATTATTTAATGGTGCAGAAAATGTGCTTTTTGCATCTAAAAAAGGAGGTATTTTGTCCCTCATATCCCTATTACTCCTTCTTTAAGAAGTTCTCCTATATTTGACTGATTGAGTATTGACGGTACCTGTTTGAACTGGTATCTGTATCAAACACACCCTTTAACAGACAGTACTAAAGGTTACTATTAGTGACATTCTTGTCACTCAGACAGATGGCTTCACCTTTTCCTTCGATTTTGTATTGAAGAGTAATTTGTTGCTGACTCAGAGATTGAGAGATGTCCAGCTTTTACGGTTCCAAAACCAAACTAAAGATTAGTCTTACTTGCCACAGTGCTGAGAGCTGGTTTGGCTGTAACCCAGGTGGTGCTATGCAATCTGGTCAGACATTTTAACTATGGTCATTAGACATATAGATCATTATTCTGGAGATTTATTTTATTTACATTTATCTTTTAGATTTCTTCCTAAGTTAGCGTTTCCATGCAATAATGCTGCCCCCCCTCCAGCCAATTTTTGTTTTTTTCTTGTTTGTAACATTACAAATGTGGGATGAGATTAGAACAATTACATTTAATTTGTTGTGAAAAATGCATTTTATCAAATTAAAAAGATATACCAGAATGATTCTTTAAATATTGATGAATCTTAAATTTTTCTTAAATTGGAGTAAAAAAGTTCATGTTAATTTGAATCAAACTGTTTCTTTCATGTTTATTCCTGTTGTAGAATATTCAAAAGGAGCTCCAGTTGCTGCTCTGGAAAAAAAGGAAGGAAAATAAAGTGCAACCCTTTAAAACTCATTTGGGATTGTAAATAAATGTATCCTCTACACTCATTATCTTTAAAATTCACTTGGAAACAAATCATTTTTCGTCACTCTTTTATATGAAGACAAGAACATTAAATATGTTGATGTTCAAATCCAATAAAGTCAATCAGATCAGAAATCAAATCAGAAACTTTAAGGATAATACAAATCAGTGAGTGTAAGCATGGTCTCTACGGATTTGATTGTGTAAACATATCTATATATTCTATTGCAGACCATTTCCATCAGATTCACTTCCATCAACATAACTTTAAAAAATAGCTCAACAATTATTTTTTGTCACAATGTGTCTTCTATGAAAAATGAGTTAATCGGTCATTGTAGGTTTTTTTACAGTTGTAAAAACTGTAAAAAATTATAATATTGTTAATAACAAAGACTAACCTTTAATTTGTATTCTCTATTATCACACTTGATTCAATACAATATTACCAAAGCTTTTTTTTTTTTTTACTAACTTTCTTGGAAATGCAGTCACTATTTTTAAAATGTTAATTTTAAACAATAAAACAGCATATGTATATATATATATATATATATATATATATATATATATATATTATTAGTTCTTTGTTATTTCTAAGAGTTTACTTCTGTCCCTAAAGTTTACTTCAAACAAAATGCAAAAAAAGAGAAACTTTGAGGCGAATGAGAAGCTGTGTTTGCTCTTATTGCTTTGGAAGAAGTTTCTAATTAGCAAGCTGCAAATTTGTTTGTTAAAAACTTATGTCGGAAAATTTGCTGATGTGGTGAACAAAGAAATCAACAATGCCTCTAACAGCACTCATTGTGTTTAATTTACGTTACAAGCTTCTATATAAATAAATAACAGGATCCCTGCGCCACATTTGAACAGGCCTGCACAAATACTGTCTGGCATAAAGACACTCAACTAATGTGTCAGACGTTTTCAGTTCAGCAATAAACAGTATGAGTTTTACAAATCTTGCATACATTGGAACTACAATTAACTGTTCCTTTTGTTTGGCTTATGAATTTTTTGTGGCTTAAATACATCCATCTTAGATACCTGATTATTTCTGCAGGGGACATCACAGCAATTGTTATATTATATTTTTTATGGTATATTTGTCTGATTGCTGAAAGCAATCATAGTTTGTTGTTGTACTTCTTAATTATTTTTTTCTAAATTTAACCCCCCACCCCCACCCCCTTTGTTTGTCGCACTTCAATCATCAACGTCAACATGCTAGATTTTGATGACATTTGTTATGGTTATGACTTGACTTTAGAATGTGTGTAGTCTCAAAGCCGACAATATTATTCCTGTGCTATTCTTAACTGTTTTCATTAAAAAAAAAAAAACATGATTTTGATTCCAATTGACCCATAGATGGCGATGCAAGGTGTCCGTTCTGTTACGTCTACATTTCTGAAACCACTTTAGCTAGAAAGCCAACATTTGGGGAGTATTTTGTTTAAGTAGTCTTGTATTGCATTTAAAGATTCTAGTCCCAGCCCCACCTGGTGGTAATTCATAAAATTTCCCACTTAATCTGTTTGACTATTACACCTGAATGATATGTCTTGCTCTATATTCACACCACTCTCTGCAACAAGCGGTCACTTCCAAAGAAAAGTCAATGTAAACCTTCATAAATGTTAATTAGAGCCTCCGTGATAAAAACTTGTGTTCACGTGTAGCTATGCAAGTTTTTTCAGCTTTTTTGGGGCTCTATGCACATAACACATTGCCACTGAATATGCGTTGAAAGTTAAACCAAGTTGAAATTTGACTAATCAGGGACTGATTTGCTAGTGATGTACATTATAGATTTGGTTTATTTGGTCAATCCAGACATTGCGACGAGGCTGATGACATCTACATTTGTTTTGGCACACTCCTAACATGATGGTAATAAATATCCACTAGTGGAATGATGCTAAAAGGGAACCAAACCATTTCTTTCTTTTGCCCAAATCAAGATTTGCACCACTTCAATATTTTGTACCAAGCCTGTTCCAACTATGGCAGACATGCCCTAGTAAATAGTAGAAATAGAAGCCCCTCCCTGTTTGTCCTGGGTAAACACAGTGATCTAAATGAGAGTTTTTGAATGCGTGCCAAATGCCTAATCTGTACACATCTTTAGGAATAAAATGTATTGTGTCTCTTTCCTTAAGACCTTCTTGATTCATTTAAAACAGGTCCACCCATTTAGCTATGATGTCATCATCCTAGTAGCCTATTAGCAAGTTTTAAACGATTTATGAAAGCATTGAATACCTTAGACACAATGTCTAAAAAATGAGTAAAGATTCTAGTTACAGATAAAAGTGTATTTGTTTCCTTTTAGCAAAAACAAAATGCCTAATAGGAAATATTAGTTTGAAAATGTTTCAACCAGCTTCTCTAAGGGAAAACCCAATTTTAAATTAAAAACAATATATTTGTAGTGACTCCAAAAAAAAATGAGCAGCGGTACAATTAACATTTATAGAGTTTTTTTTAAACCAACTCCTACAAATGTATTTTTGCCAGTCACAGTATTGATCCAATTCCTTTAAGAACAGCTTACAAGTACACGAGAGTTTGTGGGTCTGAAGTAAAACAACACCCTTTCCCTGTCCTTCTGCCTACACATGTGAGCTTTTACCTCCCACATGTGCACTGATGCTACAGCACAGAAGCACTCCTATATCAGCCTTTTCCATCACTAAAAGGACTCTTTAAGTGATGTGGTCACATCTAACAAGTACTTCTAAATTTTTAAGATGGTTAGTAAGGAGTGTTGGAGTCGCAAGTGAACTTTACTGTAATAAAGTAAATTCTGCTGTATCTGTATCTGCTCTCCTTGTGTGCAGCTCTTAGCAGTATTATTAATAATTGTGTTAAACCTCATCCTTTTTATCAAAGTTAATGTCTAAATGAGTTTTTACAGAAATGTGATCTTGACTTTCTGAAACCTCTTCCTCAAAATCACCATCAAAATCTTCTCTGTATACCAAATCAATTGCTAGACAATCTCAGAAGATATTCTTTTATGGAAAGCTGTATTTATATTGTTCCCATATTTGTTAACAGTGTTACATGCTTTACCTAATTTGCAGGTGGGATAGGGAATGAGACAATAGAGTTTGTTTCCCACATGAGAGAAGGTCAAATGTGTAGTAATGTGATGCTGCAATCACACTGGATGTGGCTGAGTTGTCAAATTTGCATCTCCTGCCTTTCTTTTGACGCGTGTAAAGTTTACTGCTTTACGCCCTGACACCCTGGCTGCGGAGCAACTGCTGACAAAGTTCATTCGTTGATCACATCATGGAAAACATGATGCACTAAAAATGTGTTTAGAATTAAACACTTCACAGAAAATGAGTCAAAGCCTATGGATTTCAGGCTGAAACAAATATTTCTGTTTCAGTTTTCTTTTGATAAAAGCTGAAAATGGGTCTAACAGACCCAAACAAAAATACTTTGGGCAATGGTGGCAATACACTGGAATCTTAATATCATTAAGTCTTTAATGTAATGCATTTTCTGAAAGTAAAGCTAGTTTGTTCCACTCAAACACGGTTTTCACCTATAACCTGACAAACCGTAGACACAAATGGAGCAAAAATGTACACGTATTTGTTCTTACATGTATTTGGAATGCATTTTTTCACCAAGAGGAAGATTTCTAAAAAGTTTTGGACAGCCTCATTAATCCCAACTTTCAGCCTAAGGTACAAAACTGCTCTTAAACCCTCTTAGCGTGTGTAAAGCGGTTTCTCTCTCAAAGCTTTATCATTGTCACATTTTAAATCCCCTCTGAGTAACATCTCTAATAGTTTTTTTCTGTAGATAATCCAGTATAATAGGTGATATGATATGCCATCTTGAACATAATAATGACAAATAAAACAAAAGCTTTCTTTGTGAAAATGCAATTGTTTTGTAATTCCAGTCAAAACTAAGAGATTTTAAAAGTTTTTTTTCTTGGTGCTTTTTTTTAAATTACATCCTAACCAGGCACTAGAAAACTTACTCTTTAGTTTAGTTTAGATTACTGTAATTTAAATTGATTTAGATGTTCTCAACTCTATCCTCAGTCATCTGCGTCTGAGACACGGACCTTCTTTTTTAGGTGTGCATGATCACAAAAGTAATCAGTTGATTGTCCTAAATGAATTTAATAAAACAATGAACATCTTTCTTGTGGGAATATTTTACATCAGAGAGATATTTTAACATTTTGATTTTAATGCTTAGGGTTTTCTCTGTTCAGGTAAAGTAAATATTATTTTTCAAGTGGGCTGCTGCAGAATATTTTTGGAAAATTTCTTGCTGTCAGCATTCAAATTTGTCAAATTTAACTGCAGTTTGGAAATGTGAATCAGTTGTGTTCAAGCCGTTGCAGTCATCCACAGTTTGGTAAAAGGAAGAGAAGATAATACATTTTAGGGGCATTACAAAGCATGTCCTGCATGCTAAACAATTAATTGGAAATAAAAACTGAACAATAACTCTGCAAATTCCCTTGTTTTGAGTGAATTACTATTTTTCCTAATTAATTAAAGTTGCAGGTAGTGATGGTCTCCTGTGCAGCACTTGGTATTTTAATTATCACATTCATTCATCAGTGTCTTGTGGTCTCCTCTGTGGCACATTAGTGTGCTACTAAATATGTTTTTCTTCACAAAACCAATACGACTGGTGCAGAGATTTCCGGTGTTACCCTTGGCAGCGAATTACAGTCATAACAGTTAGTCTGGTCTTACTTTGACTAAATGTCAGCCACTCAGTCTGGCAGAGAAATAGTTAAGTCATCAGTGAAAAGCAACAGTAGGTGGTGATTGGTGGCAAAAGGTTCCTGAAAAGAACTTTCATGCATAAAAGTGCAGGATGGGTGATTTTCTCCCTGGGGATCGCAGTGTGAGCCTCATCTAGGGGTGAATGGGATTGAGCCGAACGTGATTGGATGGGTTGAAACAGGGTCTGATGTTGCACGAATGTGTGTGTGTGTGTGTGTGCGTGAGAGAGAAACATTAAGTTGGCTTATGTGCTCCACTATTCCCACCCACCCTTTGATCAATAACACTGATTGCTTCAATATTATCACCCCTTACACACAGAAACACCACTCACAAAAATAGTTTAAAGCTGTGCCCGGGCTGATCTTAATCATCAGCGAGCCTCAGTGACGGTGGATGTGCACTTTCTTCTAGACTGTTGCTTCCTCAAAGACTCCTCGAAGTCAAAGAAGAAAAAAAAAGAAACAAATCATTCCGCTATTTTGGTCATTGCAAGCTGGAATATGTCCAACATCTAAAGACTAGCTCTTTATTTGTTTGCATAAGCAATATTTTAAATAACACTGTGAATTAATGAGACAGCAATATGTGTAATACATGGGGGGGACTTGGAGAGAAAAAAAAGTCAGCTGTGGATAAGAACCCAAAGGCGAGATGAATGAGTTTTATAGTATTTGCTGAAATATTAGTAGCAATGAATCACATTTAATGGCAGCGGGAAAGTGCTTCAGTATGAATAATAACTACAAAGCAATTATGAGGCAGCCCACAAAAACAACAACTTAATCTACTTTTAACACTAAGAGATCTATACATGTCATGAAATTCAAAAACTAATACTAAAAAAAAAAGAAAGATTGTAATATACATCTCTCACATCACTCATAATAATAGATCCCCTGTTTGGTCCTGCATTTGTAGTAGTTTGCTGCAGGTATGATTTAAAGTTGCATATGACTGGAATTATTAAAATCCTTATCTGCCCCTCGTCCAATTAACAGCAAGCTATTAAAGGCTTTTCAGTAATCTCTGAACGGCTAAAGAAATTATGCCTTTTTCCGAACGAATTTGGTAGTTTTGTACCTAATTTAAATTATTATATATCTATATCTATTTTTTTAAGTACTTGGATGACAAAGAACAGCTTGAAAGAACGTTATCTCTGTCAAAAATTAACCATGTCTTAAATTCCCACTCCGACTTTATTTTTTGTAAAATCGTTCCCAGTAATCTTTTAATTATGACTGTGCAGTTTTTATCCAAAATCAAAAAGCCTTTGTAGTTTTTTTTAGACATATTTTATGCACAGTGGCAGCAGCTCATTAGATATAAAACTCCAGCGTAAAGGGGCAACCCCGCCCCTTTACCCTCCCTGTCGCTGGGAGCTCTGTCTGCGCGCTCATGCGCAAGCTTATAGCCCCAAGCTACCATTAGCGGCACAAAAATTATGGCAAGCAATTTTGGATCAATCCAGCTGTATAGTTCTGAGCCAGAGGCCAGCTCAGATGAGGAAAAATAAATGTGTGCAAGGGGGTGGAGGAACGAAGAGATAAGAAATACTTTGGCACGCCCAGTCAGTAACTGCGTCACCAGTCCCACTTTTTCTAGCATCCAGTTTCTGGTAATTTGAATTAAGAAATACTCAAAAATTGTATTGGAATCATTAAATATTTTATGTGGGTTCTATTTTATGAGAAAAATGATACAAGAACAGGTTAACAACAAAAAATACAATTCTTTTAAAGACTCACTCCAATGAAAATCTTGCTTTTGATATGTTAAATGTTCTTTTGGCATTTTTTCTGATCATGGAGGGCATACAGTTTGAGAAAACTAAGCTCAAAATTGCATTTCTGAGTATTTCTTTTTTCAAATCATTATGAATCAGTTTAAAAAAGATTGTATTTTATGACAAAGAAAATACACTGAGTGGGCCTCAAGCTCCTCTGATGCACCCGCTTGTAGAAATTTAGATCCATGTATGTTTTTCTTTTTCATGGCTGAGCTGGCAACTGAGGATGGCTCCAATATTGCTCACCAATTGTGTTGCACCAACAATGTTAGGTTCAGGGCGTGAGGGGCTGTGAGCTACCTGGAGTACGTGTAAACAGAGAGCTCTCAGTAACAGGGAGGGGTAGGGGGTAGGTCCCTTGTTTCCCCTTTTCTTTTGTGCCCTTACCCTAACATCTCACTCTCTTCTTCTTTTCCATCCAGTCCAACAAAAAAAAGTTTACAAACAAAATCAATATGAATAAAGTTTAGCTTCAAATACAAAAGAGGTTTATACAAATAAACCCCCTATTGTAACAGTAAAATCGGTCCAAGACGTCCACCAGTAAAATCTGTATAAGAGGCCTTCAGCCCATATCTATTTGCTCAGCTATTGGACAGGACAAGTTTAAATAAATAACTGAAAAAACAAAAGTAGTTTTAAAAAGCCTGCATTCATATGACCAAATTTCAATGAATTGCTGTCTTATTGTTTTTCCGCTACTCTACATCCTGTAATACTCAGCTACGGTGGTCGTTTTGGCCCAGTTGTTTCACTCCGAGCACATGGCTTATGCAGACAGAGGTAACTTAGAACAAACTGGAGCAGTCCATTAGGATATGAACCAAGACTATCTCGAAAGATGGATCCGAGAGTGGTTCCTGGTCCCGGATCAGGGTCTGCTTGGGTGTATTTAGACTGAAAATTCTGGATTATCCGGTTCACTTCAAGCAAACCCGAATGTGTATAGTCTGAATACACCCTAACATTCACATGCTGAATGGTCCAATGTATAGAATACTGCCTTTAGGAGGGATGCTATCATGAGTCAGAGCTCTGTCTCCTCCTCTGGTCTCCGGTGGGAACCATGTCCAGAGTACAAACACACTACATCTCCCTGCAACCCCAGCGCACAATTCCTGGATGCCACTCAGTTGACACTCATTGACAACCACCCACATGATACTTAAGCACTGGACAGAGCCTCACACAGTGCGAAGTATTGTTTTGTGCCACCCTGTCTGCATTACCTAGCGTTTCTATCTGGACCTGATCTTCTGATTCAGCTTATTCTCTGATTGCCTGCCCTGCCCTGACCCTCGCCTGGACTCTAACATCTCTAGTCTTTTATTGAATTACCCCATGCTCGTGACTGACCTTTCACTCTCTGAGTCTGATTTAGCTTTGTGTGTAGCTTTAACTGTGTTTGGCTTCTGTCTGAACTAATAAACCTGCTGCAGGTGGAACCAGCTTTCTGTGACAGATGCTCTATACAAATGAGCTTTCAAGAACATCAATGCTCCACTGTGCTCTAAAATCATTGGTTATTCTTCAAGAAGAGCAAACAGGAAGATATTAAGTGTATGTTAAAACTGAAATGATGAAGAGTAAAAGTGTATGTTCCAACTGACATTTTTTAGCAGTATAGAAGAAAAACAGCACTTTACAGTTTTTCTACAACATATATTGTTTTCCATTTAACTATATCCGTTTGAATTGTAGGTCCAAATGAGAATTTTTTGTTGACCATCAATAAATAATTATATTTCCCACAAAGAACATAAAATGTCAAATTAAAAGTTATTATTTATCTCTAAACTGCTGTGGTATGACTTTATCTTAGTATGTAAGCATCTCAAAAGTGGTCAATAAAATTTTAACTTTAAATTCTAACTTTAGCTGACCAAAAAAAGGGTCAAATGGGATTCATTTATTTGCGGCATTTAACATCATTTTAAAATCTTGGAGTACAGTATATTTCAAAGCAGTTTAGCTTGAGTTGAGTCATTTTGTGTATACGCTCGGGTGAGATGATGGATTGTGAAGTGCAGCATTTTGATTATTTTCTTCTTCATCACAGTTGGTTATCACTTCAAAAAGTATTGCACAAATATACCAACTTGACATAGTTTGTGACATCCTGATGGCAAACTTCTATCTTCTCTAAAAAAAAAACATGCTTAATGCAGAAAGGATTGATGGAAAGCTCCGGCACGTGGTGGATGTTGTGATTGGAGTCTTGCTGGCTCACAACACTCAGAGAACTTTACTCCAAACATCAAGAGTTTCTGTTTAAATAAAAAAAGGACAGGAAGACAAAGAGAAGAGTAAGTGTTTTCTATCGGATGAGCATCAGCTATACAGGTGTTAGCCACTATGTTCTGGAATGTGGATCTATTCGATCTATGAGTGGGCAGAAAAGCTGAGTTTAGTTATTTTTTTCAAGTGGAATAAAGGTAATTTAAACATCAAAAGCTCTTGTGTTTTTTAACTTCATGTCTTCATAAATTATCTTCTAAAAATTCGAAATAAATTCTAAACCTAAAAAAAAAAAATTTTTCCATGTGCTTCAAACGTACTAACTGCATACAGTAACTCAAGAACGAGTCTGTAACACACTAAATGTTAAGTCATTTTAGGGTATTTCCAATAACTGTAATTCTCAACCTTGTTTGCAACACATAATACTGATACTGCTAAAACCAAAGGCACTGTGACTGCACTAGCTCTCAATGTTGATAATAACACATGAGAAAAAAAACAGAGTCTGACACTGCTACACGTTAGCCATGTTTGAAGCATAAGCCAGTTCACAAAACCTTTAACTTTGTTTGCAACAGATTGATGCTGCTAAGACAAACGTCACTGTGACTTTGCTAAGACTCAAACTTGTTAGCAACACAAAAAACAGCTACACATTAGCCACGTTAGAACCTTATCTGCAACACGTAAAAAAACGTAATGATTTTACTAAAAGAAACTTTACTAACTCCTGACCTAGTTAGTAACACGTAAAAAAACACAGTCTGACAAGCTACATGTAAGTGCCACCGTATAAGACCCAACTAAAACATTTTGTCGGAGCACTGTCTACTTTTTCAAGTCACTTCGACATCAATAAGCACAAACAGAATTAACCCTTATGTAAGGTGCACTGTCGGGCGTTTTTTTTTCTTTTCAAATTAAGATTTTATGTGTGCTCTACAATTCACAAAATACAGGAATAGTTTAGAGAACAATTTAAATGCATCTGGGGGAAGAAAAAAAAAATCACAGAACCAAGAGCATAAAATGCACAGAATCACAGCAAAAAACAAAACTTTTTCAAGTGTACCAGAAGAGCTGAGCATCTCGTTTTTATACAAACGTGATTTTTTTTTTTTTTTAGTTTGGTTTTTATTACAGATAGAGCTATTCGTGTCATTGCATTCATCTGTTATCACCTGTTTCTCTTTTTTACTCAGCAACAGTGAATGCATTGTGCCATTTTGTTATTAACAAATGATCACGGATTGGCAGATTACACACTCAAGTGCCTACTAACGGGGCAGAGATGGAGAGGGGTTCGTTTGGAATAAAAGATGCAGAAAATATCGCCAGAGAAGGCATCTAAATGCAGCCATTTTCAGGAAATGAAGTTCAGTGCCTCCCTCATCTAGCTTTGATCAGCGCTGGAATAAAACCTTTACTCAGAATAATATTTGTTAAAGAAGAGCTAATTTCCTGATGAATATTTATGGACCCCATGTTGTGAAGCACTGAAAGATGAGGCTTTCTGCTCCTATTTACTTGTGGGTCCAGGGAAAGGGGTTGCATTTGAAGAAAAATATATTATTTTTGCAAATGTACTTTTTATCATATGCAATAAAATATTTCCTAGCGACCCGACTCTGATCCAGCCTTTAATCAAATCCCTGATAGAAAGTATATTTTATCACTGTGTTAAATAAAGATGCATATTATAATTTTAGATGCAAATGTCTTAAGAAAAACATTACCAGGGCCTAAAGAAAAAACAAAATATATGTGAAAAAATATAGCTATGATTAACTGAAGTAAATCACATAGCTCATGGGTAAACCACCTCTGTATTGCATTTTGAAATGTAAAATCATGCATCTTTATTTTTGTAGATGCACCCTTTAAAGCATTTGCATTATTTTTCTGGTGTGACATCAGTGATGGTAAAAGCATAATGTAGATGAAAGGAGCAACCATGATAGGCAAACATTTCCACTTAGAGCAGAGACAGCGATTTGGATAAAATTGTGCTTTCATGTATTAAATGTAACATCTTTACAGAAAATGTTCCAGGAAGAAAGAAACATGTGACTCTGGATGGTTATGTCAGAGTTGTAAACAGGTATTTTTGGAGTTTCACTGTATGATGTTTAGGATGTGTGTTAAATCAAGGGAAGGCTGCAGCTGAAAGTGTAATACGATACCAATGTGACACAGTTACCCCTACATACACAGTAAACAGGAATTTGAAATGGGGTAAATAATGAGTGTACTTCATTACAGCAGCAGAAACACTTCTTTTTAACCACATGGTGCCATTATCTTACTAGATCAAAGATGAAAAAACAGAACAGGAATATTATTTATTTTCTGATCCAGAAAAAAAACTAATTATTAAATACATTTTAGCCTCTGTTTATTTGCTATTACTAATTTCTAATAAATCGCATTTTTGCAGAGATTTTTCAGTGACACATTTAATTCCGTTGACATAGTCTATTTTATAGTCACTTCCCAAGTGCAGATAAAATGGTAAATGGTTTTTACCACTTTTCTACCTCGCTTAAAGACCCAACCCACTTTAAGCTACAGTCACACCGCCCTCAAGCATTCAAGCAGCCACTTCCAGTGAAAAGTCTATAAGAAACACATATACGGGTGTTTCTGCGTTCAAAACTTTTGCGTTCATGTGTAGCTGCACACTTTTCTACAACAGTTTTTAGGTTCAACATATAACATACACGTTAAAAGTTAAACCAGGTTGAACTTTGACCAGTCAGGGTTTGGTTGTTGTGGGTTTCCGAAGATTTTACCTGCTTTGACACCAAGCCCCTTCTAACTGTAGGTGGTGGATACGTGTTAGTACATAGTAGTAAAAAAAAAAATAGAAGAAAGAGCTCCTTACTGCTTGTGCAGTGTGAACACCATGGGCTAAAAGAAACCCTGATTTAGCTCATTTTTGCACGTGTCACATATTCACACACTGATGGTCGGTCCGCTGCCTAACACTACTGTCAACCTACAACCACCAGGGAAAATATGGGGTTCCGTGTCTAGCTCAAGTGGACTTCAACACATGGGAGGGCAAATCAGGAACTGATTGGGGGTCTAACTCTGCACCACGGGTGCCTCAAGACAAGTCATTGCAAACAACGCAAAGGATGATAGAAGTTGGTACAACAAAGTGGTGGTGTCAAATCAACCTCTTTTGTAAAAGTTGTCCCTATTGTTTAAAAAATGCAAAGTTAATCATAATGTACAAGGAAACACAGGTTTGTCAAGGTTTCTCAAAAAAAAAATTGGTGTGGATGATTATAAACAAAACCTTTTTTCCTAACAATAAAAAACCGTCAGGAATTTGTGTCAAATTGACAAACCCTCCTTGGGCCATAACAAAAGGTTGAAAACTTGAGAAAAGTATTCAGAATAATTAAAAAATACTTAGAAAACATGTACCAGGAAAACATGATTTTTAACAAGTGAACACAAACGTGTTAAAATCTGAAGCAACACCATGCATTTCAAGTTTCACTATAACAAACACACATGCAGGCATTTGAAATAGGCTGGTGTTTACTCACCCAAATGTTGCCATCTTGATGGTACGGTTTCCAGTTCCTTCCTGTGTCACTGTAGAGAAGACGGTACCGCGTCGTCCAATCAGAACTGCTGTAGCGACCCTGGGTTGCTATGGCGCTAACCTGCTTTCTGGAACCAAGGTCCGCCTGTAGCCACTGATAATGGTCACTGTCCAAAGGTGACCATCCACCAGCACCTGTAGAGGAAGTAACATTTTAAAATGAGTGTGGAAATAAAAAGGAGCAGCACAGAACTCCTTTGATAATTCATAAAGAGAATACATAGTTCAGGTACGGTAAACCCTAGTATTAATGGTCAACAGAGTGATCCTTAGACAGCTATAAGACAAGCACGGTCATTAAGAACTATTTTTGGACAAAGAGGTTTTCATCCAGAAAGATTGACCTGGCTGACTCTTCAGAAGCGTCACAGGTCTGACCAGCACTTTCTATCCATTCCAATTTAAACATGTATTCCAATCCAGTTTACACTTCAACTTATGGAGGAATTGCATTAGTATGTATGACATTTCAGGATGGTATTCATTATAAAGTTGGTATGTAAGACACTATCTGACATTTTTCTAAGTGTTTGGGTGTCAACCAACAGAAACTGTCAGTTGTCAGCTCTGGAAACTACAATTAGATTGTGGCAACAAGATTATTTTTTCATCACACACTAAACCTAAAGCCAGGACACAAGGTAAATATAAGAGCAGCTGTCAGGAATTTCACTTTATCCGGAAATATGTTTTTGGTTTTTGGCTCAAATGTAGTTTAAAAGGCGCATCCTTGAGTGTAAAACTTTTTTTTTTTAGCTCGGTGGAAACGTGCTTTCCTTTTCAGGCTGAATATTTCTATTTGTATACAGTAAATAAGGAACTTTTTAGTCATTGATACATATGTTAGAGTTGCAAGAAAATGTATGATCTGTCATGCATATTTTTGGTATACACAACAAGAAATATATCATTTTTATGGGTCGAACCTTTAGATTTTTTGTGCAAATTGTTGAAAATTCTTAAATCAGTGTCTTAAATTCCACAGTTGCTATGGAGCCTAAAGTTTACAGGTTCATACGTATCCCTTTAAACTGTATCCACTACATAGTGTACCAAAGATGGGATAAAAACCCTCCTGGAAAGGGTTAAGTGAGCCTTAATGGCATTCGGAAAGCCGACTGTGTCAAATGTTTTAAGGAAAGAAACAGAAATAGACTAAAGGTTTTCTGTAACCCAAAATAAAATGCAAATGAAGGGAGCAGTGGGGTACTTCTGCTACTGTTACAGGAGTCAGTCAATGTAGCACAAGAAAGCCGTTTAAAACCAAGTGTTGATGGCGAAGGATATTATTGCACTGATGTGCAGCAAACACACGAATGCACCTGGACATGTACACAAACTGCAAACCTAAATCAATGTTCACGCTGCCCTCAGCGATGAGCGTTCAACTGACCACTTTCAGTGAAAAGTCTAAGTAAACACATGTATGTGGATTTCGGGCTTCTGCATTCAAAACTCTCGTGTTTATGTGTTACAAAGCAAGTTTTAAAATCTGTTTTCAGGCTCTAATGCAACACGTGCAACTATTAAGTTTAACTTTTTAAGTTTAACCAGGTTTAATTTTGACCAATTTGGTTGTAATGAACGGATGATGTCTCCTTTAATGACTCCTGCTAACCATTTGAAAACTGATCATGGAAGAGAAATTGATTTTATATGCATGTACACACATTACACCAAGTTACACTGGAAAAACCTGTGAAAAAAAAGAATCATGAGATTTGCACCGTTTCGACATTTCGCACCAAGCCTCTTCCAGCTGTAGGTGAAAGACATGCGCGAGTAAACAGTAGAAAAAGAAGATGCTCTTCACTGCATGTCCTGTGTCCGGTGTGAACGTAGCTGGTGATAAGTCAAACAGAGAACATTATTGCAGAGAACATAGATGTGATAAACATTAGGTTTATTGAAGGTGGGAGATCTTTGAATTAGCGGAAGCTGCTTTTTCCTGCTCTCTGTGAAAACCTAACTTGGAAAAGAAACGATTGCATAAAACACTTTAGTTTGAAAATTACAGAGAAAAACTTTCAAACAAATTGAGACTGATGGAGGACCAAGTAAAGGGGAGAGAAGACCATAAAGGCACAGTGGAAAAGGCACAAGTGTTGGCCACAGTTTCCAGTGTAACCCCACCCCCTGAGAAAAATCCTGTATCTTATCCAATTACAGAGCCATTACACTCAGCTCCAGACTTGACAGATAGCCAGGCTCGTATCAGTGGAAACGTCAATACCTCAAAAACCCGTTGAAGCGCAGCCGTTCCCTCGAGGGGAATAGAAAGCTATCAAAAGGGGGAAGAGTATGAGGGCAGCAGAGGGGTGAGGGTGGTTTTGGGGGGCAGGATGTAAGTGATAAGTAAACAGCCAGCAAGGAAAAAAAAAAGATAAAAAACGTACGATAAGCAGACAATGACCGAGGCAATGTGACGCTTTTTTGTTTTGCGAGATAGGAGGATGAGGTGTCAGGATGAATGACAAGAAGGGTTCATTCAGTGGGGAGGTGGCAAGACAGAGGACACGGCAGGAGAATGGAAACAAGGGAGGTGGGTAATGTGAAGGGGGGAAAAAAAGGGGGGAACAAAGAGGATTTTGCAGTGTGATACTGGGGATGCTGGATGTGTAGTTGAAAAAGGGGTGTAAAGCAGTAATGCCACCAAAAGTGTAACAGTTAAGACCAGAGCAAAAAGACTGAGAAATCTGAAGAAAAGAGATGGACTTAACTCTCTTAATATGGAAGGAGAACTAGGTCAGCAACAATCAGACTGCAGACAAGCTCAAATGACATGGAAAGATAAAAAATGAAGGGAAGTGTAAAATTAATCTATCTGAGTAGAGAAACAAGGAGAAAAAGTATAGGTTCAAAAAAAAAGGAAAAGAAATGAAAAAATGTCACATTTGCAACTTTTTTACATTATTCTAAAATTCCAACAACAACAGTGTGTTTTACACGGAGCATGTAGCATGTATGTTCCTGCAGCCTTTTCTCATGATAGAGGACATACAATTAGGATTAAACTTGCATTGTGGAGCATCTCTTCATTCAAATCACTGCATGTGAATCAGTAGAAGAAGAAAAATTGCCTTTGGAAAAAGCTTGTAATTGTGACGTAGAAGCTACAACACCAGGTCACAAGCTCCTTGCTCCGCTCCATTCTAATATATCCACTTGCAGATAAACAGATCAGTGTAAGTCTTCGTTTTCATCATCTGAGCTGGCTCAAACTGTACAGCTGGATAGCTTCAATATTGTTTGCCATTTTTGATGCAAGCAGGAGTGCGTGTAAACACATGGAGGGCGGAAAGTATGGGCGTGCTTAATCCTTGTCAACAGTCCCACCTACAACTCAGAGGTGAATTTCCAAGGAACTGCTGCCTCTCAGCAAAAACTACGTCCAAGAAAATGACACAGGGGTTTTTATGTTTTGGCAAAAACTGTAAAATTATGATTAAAAGACAAAATTGGAACGCCTATAAAATAGATTAAAAAATGATGGGAGTATGACTTTAAATCTCCATTCTCAGCTTTTCCCAGTAAATGCAACTCATTAACCATCAATTCAAGGATACCCTATGCTGTAAAGTCAGTGCTTGCTCGTGAGTATCTTATTTCAAATCGACCACCTACCCTGCTCTGCAGCTTCCCTGCTTCAGTGACCAGACTCACACGACTGATGCCAGGTCAGCAGACATCCAAACCAAAAATTGCACTTCGCTCAGAGAAAAACACTAGAGTTTAACTGGTATTTGTCATAACACATCAAACTTCTACACCTGAGCTACTCCACTTTTTCCTCTGGGAAATCAGCACTCAATGAGAACTTCCTGATGCTGATGGTCACCATTTTTGATGAACTGGGCTTTTCTCCTCCATAATCAATCACTGGCTCCAGCATTTACCTCAGATTTGACTTGACCTTGGCACAATTACAGTGTAACCAGCACTTGGTACAGTAAAAAAAACTGTATATATATGGAATGGAAATGCAGTGAAAGGAAAAGACTGAAGGCAAAAGCTGGAGTTGACAGAGTAGGTATAAAGGTCTGTCGGGAGGGGAATGAAAGGTGAGAGAGTGAGAGCGAGTGAACTGTAGCTTCAGCCAAAATAGCAAAAATAGAGAGGAGAAGAATAGGTGGAGATCGTGGAGGCGATGTCTGTCAGGGGATTGTCACTGTTCTCTCGCTTGTCGCGCACACAGATGTTCGGGGAGGACAGAAGAAGCAGAGGGAGGATAGGTGAGAGAACAGGGATGCAGAGAAGGTCAAGGCACCACCTTTGAGGCAGAGACAAAAGAAAAGGAGAAAAACAAGAAGCCCTGAGACAAAGATCAGGGGATCAAACTCAAAGGAGGGAGAATAAGTGCTATCAAAGAATTATAGAGTGAATAAAACACTTTAAAGCAAACCAGACAAAAGCAGTGATGCATCTATACTCTCTCTTCTTCCAGCTTTTAAAAGCCCTAAGATGTTCATGAATCACATTCATAATTATCACATTGTGAATGTTTTTCTTTACTTTTTTTAATAACAATAACCGTCAAAGAATGTATTAAAATCATAAACATAAAGCAACACATGATGTTTTCCTATAAAACTAATCCTACATGTCTTGAAATTCTCAATTTTAGTTTTTTTTTTTTTCCACAGAGCTTGAAACCATGGTAAATAGAAAATGTAAATGCTTACATTTTATAATGGATTTAAACAGCAGGTGGTTGGTTCCAGTCTTAGTAGACATAATTTTTCATGCCAAGCAGCTCCATAACCAATAGATGACTGGAGGTCATATCAATGACATGTCTGAGGTCTGCTCAATAAAGGATTATTGTAGCATTTTGAAAGTCTTTTTTACTTGTTTATGCATTCATATGAAACTGTAGGGATATGCAGCCTTTCAGTAGATTTTAAATGGTCAAATGCCATATTCTGTTTATCTTCGCCAAAATGTATTTATATATATTTATTTATATATGTATCTATATATATATATGTATAACTTTAAATTTAGGAATTGTAATAGAAAGGAAAAAAAAAAACATTACAGAATACCAACAGGTTAAAAAATAACTGGTTAGTTAATGAAAACATCACCTCAGGGTACCTGAAAATGTCTTTTTGCCTTCAAACTGTGTACAGGTTGGCTGTTTTTCTTCAAACCTATCTCACACATCCTAGTTGAATCAAACAAAAGGCATGTGTAAATATTATAGATCAAAGGTCTCTATATGAAAGGTCTATGTCGTTTCTTCCAACTGGAATCCACCATTTGTCTCAGAGAAAGAAAAAAAAACGTACCACAAAACTCTCTGTTAACTCTTCCATTTTCGTTTTAGTTCTTCCTTGAAATACTCAGTAGACCAAACCAAACTAGACAAATCGGTTTCAACCATAATGAGAATTTACCAAAAAATGGTCAAACATTTTCTGTTAATAAATTCAAGTTTAGAGCACTTAGATTTTTTTTTTCCCAAGGAACATCATTGAATTCTGGCCCCTAAGGTTCTGCCCCAACTTCTGTTTGAAGTTGTTATCTCAGTATGATACAGGAGTAATGAGTGACCTTCTGCTCTACAGCCAACAGGTGAAAGCTGGCCTGGTGGGGGGAAAGCAAACAGAAAATGAATGTAGCCTGCAGTGTAGAAATAACAGAGTGTGAGAATGGAATTTTGCAGTTTAAATAGGCCACCCGGGTCTGAAGGGTGCATCTTATGAATCACATGTGGTATAGAGGGCAAGTCAAGACTTTGCAAGTAGTACTCCAGCTCAGGCAAAAATATTTCACTTGAAAAGACTTGGTAAATGTCTGAAAGAAGAACATTTTCCTATGTTGGTTTGGAGATAACAGAAAAGTCTGCATTTCCTGTGAACCAAAATGTATGTCTACCCAGTCCACATTATGCATGGATCACTAACACAGAACAATGAAGCGACCATGAAGAAATATTTGAAGAACACAGCTTAAAAACATTTTTTGAAGGTTTTACATCATACATGACATGTGTACCATCATATGTAACATGTGATGAGCATAACCCTGCTTCGATCTATGAATTTGCTATACCTATAATGCTACATCTATATTAGTTTTTTGCAGGGGAAAAAATGGTTTTGCCCAAGAAAAAAATACTTCTGCCTGAAATTGTCAGTTGGAAAATTATGTTCGGACCTGGATCACTGGGGCAACTAAAAAGAAAAAAGAAAATAAAATCAGTTACAGAGACCCTCTCACGTGTCTCTGGAAAGCTCCAAAAGAAATGCACTGAAAAAAATTATGATTTTATTGCTTTTGATTAATCAAATATCCCACAAAACCTGTGGGGTCCAATGCTCAGTGGTTTTAGTGACTGTGTGCCCTTTACTTTCATGTTTTATCATTAACCTTAGCATTTCTATTATTATTTATACTTGCTTTATTTTGGTTCTAAAGCTGTTTCGCTCACGGTGCTGTACATGGAAAATCATAAAGCGCTGTATATTTCCTATTTTAGTCAACTTTATTTATTAGCATGGTATTTATCCCAACTACTATGAAAGTCATCTGGAAAAACAACAACGTTAAGGTTTAAAAGCACACAGCAATTCTATTACAGGCGTATACGATACAAATAGGATGATCTAAGTATTTCTTTACTCAATTTCATTAAATTACATTAAGTTAAGTCCAGATATGTACTGGTAAAAACAGTCATTGCTGCTGACAAACATGACAACAGTTCTTGTCAGAGAATGCATAGGTGGGTATTTGCAGAAAGAGTTGATGTATTTCCTTTCATGGCTTTACTCTTTTCATTCTCCAGCTTGTTCAAAGACGTGCAAGTATTTTGTGAAAGTTTGTACTTTCTGCAGCCTCATTAACAACCCCACCTCCCTCCCAAAACATTCTAATTAGATAAGACTCTATGCTGCTGGAAAAATGGAGTGGAGAGAAAACAGCTGGTTTGCCCTCCACTAATACTTCATCTTTCTGTCATGGAGAAAAGGGAGATGGAGTAATTTAATTAGGGGGACGACTGCCATTATCGATGGATGACTGCAACGGCTGGAATAAAACATCAAAAACTTTTTTTTTTATTATGCCTCAGTGAAAAGCAACACAAAGAAGGAAGGAAAACCTGAATGCCAACCCACTACATGTGGCTTTTCATCTACTTTGACATCTTTTGTTTAATTAAAGAGGGGCAGAATGAAACTGTTCACTCCTTTGTAAAAATGTGACAAATTAATGTGTTTAGATGACATTTATAAAGAAAATAAACCAAATATGAGAGAAAAGAAAGGGGTTCGGAGCTGAGAAAAGAAAGTACTGAATTAAGAGTTACTGCAGAGAAAAATAGAAAGTATGTGGAGGGAAAATGATATAGAGTGTGAAAGGGAATGCAAGGGTATGATGGAGGACAGGGATAGACAAGACAGGGTGGAGAAGATGGGAACAGAGAAGAAGGATGGGAAGAGAAAGCTGGAGATGAAAGGAAATTAAATCTAAGGATCAGCGGTCACATGTTTGTGATTAGGAGCCCAATCTCATGCTTGGTCACACATCTGCGCTTTGATAAAAATGTAGGTACACTTTCATGCTTCCAGCTGATGTATATATAAAAAAAACACTTTTTACAAAGCATTTTTCACTTTTTTTGTTGCAAAAATGTAGATTATATTCTTGTTCTTACACAAACCAAACCACTATCATCAACCACCAATAAATATTATGTTGTGGAAAGTACACTTTTATAATATAAGGCTTAAAGCAGTGAAGATTTTTAGTGCATGTAGTTGTGGAATGTGACGGTTAAAACTGACATGAAGATATTTCTTTCAAATTATTCTTTTTCCATTTCAATGTTAAACAAGCTGTTTTTTTTACATATTTTAAAGAGTTCTCTCAGCTGTTACATTAAACATTTTTTTGAATATTTCAGTTGAACATTATGATTCATTGTGTGACTTGGCTTCAACTCTGTGATGTGCAAAATACTGTACTTGAATCGCAACAGAGGGTACTGATTTATTGTGAAATTTAGTTCCTCCCTGCCTCCCTGATAAGCTTTTTTACACATAGAACAAAAGGTTCTTGTTCCAAGAGAGAATGGCCTATTTTTCTTTCAGTCTGACATCCTTGAGTTATACAAGGCCTTGTAAAAAAGTGGAAGCAGGGAGCAACAGTGGGATGAAGATGTAGATTAGGAGTAGATTAAAGCAGGGGGAAGCGCACTCATCTACAGGGAAGCATGCTGTGTTCTTCTTCTTGTAGCAACAAGAAAAAGGAAAGGAAGCACAAGGAAAAAATATGGCAAATTAAAATATCTGAGGCGAAAGTGAGAAATTGCAAATCAGAAGAAAAACCAAAAAGTGATTTAAAAAAAAGAAAAATAAAATGCATAAAGAACAATGTAACATTATTTGAGTAAGAATTTATTTTTAACAAACAACGAAAGACATTTCAGAGGTCGTGCAGCTTGTTGGAGAACCAAAAACATGGCAAGGCAGAGCAATGAACCAAATAAAAAAAACCAGACACTTACTCTGCCTTGCCATGTTTTTGGTTCTCCAATCACCATAGGCTGCACGATGGTGCAGTGGTTAGTACTCCTGCCTTACAGTACAACAGCTCCTGGTTCAAGTCCCATCTGGGGGACTTCAAACAGTGTCACCAATGGGGGACCTTTCTGTGTGGAGTTTGTATGTTCTCCCCGTACATAATTGGCTGGGTTAGGCTCCAGCAGCCCCATGACTGCAAAAAGGACAAAACGGGTATAGAAAATAAATAAATGATTGTCATGTCTCAGTTTTTTTATTTATTCTTCTTATATATCTTAGTTTCTACCACCAAGCTTGGTTTCCTGCATTTTAGGTCCTTCAACACCATTTCCTGACACTAGCAGCAGGGTCAGGTCAACTGCTGCAATCATCATGTTACAGCAACATTAATACATTTACACACACATTTGGTTTATGTGGAAATTCTTTCCACAATTATATTAAGTTCACCCGACAAATGATTTTTTTGAGTGTATATGGTCACATGTCTTTGCTAAATTCAAAGTGTTGCCACACGTTGGACTGTAACGATGAATTCATCAGTTTTCCTGCATCACATGTGAGTTGTCCTCTGTGACGGCAGTTTGTTCAATTCTACACTATAGAGAAATAAACCCACCATGTCTCAATCTAAATGGTATTTTGCAATTTCGATGTTGTCATTTTATTTCATTTGGAAACAATTTTAAAAAGTTGGAGGCCAATTTGATAACCGACTTTCCTCAGACAAATCAATCTGGTTGGATTGCAGGAAAATAAATTGATTAATCGATTAAGTTGATTATTTGTTACACCCCTAATTGTGAATAAACACTGTAAATAAACCTAATCTTCCTCACTGATAAAATTGTTCACAATTTCAATATTTTCATCAAGTCAACGTGTTTTTGTTTTTTTAACAAGGCTTGGAGTTAGCATAGCAACAGTAATGTTTGTCTTGACGGTAAGCTATTCGTCTGTGTTTTTACTTGTTGAAAACAAAGTTGGGAGTTACAAGTATTGTGAATAAACTAATGTGGCTAACATGAGGCTTGCTACAAACAAGTTGTAGAATTACTGTGAATGCAGGTAAACTCTGACCATCTAATGGACTTACCTCTTTTGTCTCACTAATATAAGTTATAGCCTGATGTGCCTTGTACATGACATAAATTTAAAAAAATGTCATTGACTGCGTGCCTTATAATCCGGTGCGCCCTATAGTGCAGAAATATGGTACGTAATTTTTACAGATTTGTACGAACTGTTTGTTACTGCTTATAAACTAATAAAGAAGGAAAAAGAAGCAGAGACTATAATATTTGAGATTTTACTTCTAACTAATCCTGCAGACTATATATTTCAACATTAAAATGTGAATGTGCGTTTGCACTGACTTTGTACCTTTCATTTTTTGCATTCAGTTCTTCTGATTTTCTTTTTCAGTTCGTTCTGTAAATGTGGCGAACACACACACACGCACACACAAAACTAGAAAGGGATGCTTGTTTCCAATTTATTTTAATAAGAACATTCCCAAAAAAGCAACAACTCCATGTTGTTCTGTTCTAACACACCAAGGTAGTAAATGTATTTAAGCCTATCAAGATCTGCTCTAAACGCACACATACTTTGTCATTTCTGCACATAAAGGGCCTATTATACATAATAAGTTTTGCATATCTGCCTTTGCTGTAATTTTCACTTACAATGTTAGATATTTTTGGACACATTCGTACTTCTTCAAACAAGTAAAGTAAACTGAAATCCACAGTGCAGATGTCCATCTGCTAACTCACATGACTGAATATTAAGCGTTCGCATTGCATTGCAACCTGCAGGCTGTTGTGGAGCACAGATTTTGAAAGCACTGCTTTCATGGATAATTAAGCTTGTTCCATGTGCTTGGCTGGACCTCTGGAGTCAGCTCAACACAACAGGACTGGGCTGCCAGTTGTTTTACAGCCGAGTAAAATCGATTAATTTCATCTTTTTGTTGCTGTGACTTGTGGCTGTCAGTTTTAGAGTCTTCTTGTTATAAAACTCTCAGGCTGGCAAACATGTGGTTGTGTGTAGAAAAAAGGTTCCTGTATGCACTGCAGAGCTGGGATGTGGTGATCCATGAATGCTGGTTTGAGACAGAACTAAGGCAACAACTGAAAATGTTTGGCAGAGTATTAAATAAATAGCAAAATGGCTTCCTGCTGTAATTCCAGGTATTATCAGCACAAAACTGTTTAATTCATTATCTGATCAAATAAATGTTGTTTTTGACATACATTTTCTAAAAGGTAGTATGTTCTGAGGATATAAAAATGGTAAGAGAGAAAAAAAAAATCGCAGTGGCTTCAAAGCACTGCTGCTTCTACATGTGGCAGATTTGTCTTTTTTCACAGTTATCTAAACTAACAACAGAATATTATTTTTTGGATTTGCTCTGGTCATGCACACATAACTGAAAGGGAGAGATAATGATGAAGAAAAAGGAGCTGAATGAAGTTTAGGTAGCACTTTGTCTACCTGCTGCAAAACATATTTCTTCATTCTGTAAAATTATTGCTGTACAAATATACACACTTAATGTGCTCTCTAAAGCGGTGGTCTCTAACCCCAAGATTCACTTGGTATTGGGCATTAAAGAAATAATTACATAACTTACCCTAGTTTCATTTATTAATTATTCTGATGGAGGTTTTATTTTGTAAAACTCTTGGGTTCTCTCCTCCACATCCATCTATGACTCACCTGTACCTCATGTTTAGATGTTAGCCTTGGGCACATGTCTTAAATACATTTGCCACCTTCTCAAGCTATGTTCTTACACCTCTGGCAATGTATTGTACAGTGACTCCTTAAAAAGACTATATAAATGTACATATATGCGCCTTTTGGGCTTCCCCGTTCACAACACGGCATTCATGTGTCTCTATGCAAGTTTCTACAATTGTTTTCGGGCTCAAAGTACAAAATACCAAATGGCCATTGAATTTTGACCAATCAGGGACCGATGGTGTCAGTTTTCATTCACGAAAATACCAACTGTTTGAAAATTGATCATGAAGGAGAAATTAATGATTGAGATCTGTGCTCCAGCTGGAATTATAAGACACCAAGTCTGTTGGAAAAGAGCTGCGAAAGAGAAAGCCTGGAGCAAGATTGGCACAGCTCTGACATTTTGCACCAAGCCTCTTCCAATTGTATGTGGTGGACATGTGCTATTATTGGGTAATAAGAGTCCAGTGTAAACACCATATGCTAAACATGCTAGCACATGCTTGAATGCTCATCACATGCCTGGAGTGAACGTAGCTTTAAACCTCCAAGCTAGCAAAGTCAATAAAAAAAATAAGTCTTTGGAAAGTTTCTTTTTTGCATAAAAGAGAACAGAACTGAGACGAAGCTTTTAAATAAAAAAAAAAAAGAAAAAATCTGCATTTAACGGACAAAGCCATAATTATTACTCAAAATATGGATATAATGCAAACGTTTTTCACGCACACTAAGCCTTCCTTCATTATGTGTTTCGATCAACTCTAATGTTGCGAAGATGCTGCGAATAAAATTGCAAACAGGGTGGATTGAAATTTATTGTTACATTTTGAGAATACCAGTTTTTGTGACAGTTGTATTATTTTATGTTGTTGCATTTATCAGCCACAACGTAAGTCAGACCAGGCTGAAGTTGCTGCGTGTTTCCTTCACTAAATCTAGTGTACAAAGTTTAACCCTTTAACACTTGGATTTTAGCTCCAGTGTTAAAATTATTTAAAGTACAATAACTTTTTGATTGTTTACTCAATGAACCTAATTCCCATTGATTTT
Organism: Oryzias celebensis; assembly: GCA_014656515.1. NCBI lineage: Eukaryota > Metazoa > Chordata > Actinopteri > Beloniformes > Adrianichthyidae > Oryzias > Oryzias celebensis. The sequence continues at coordinate 36,110,911 of BNCR01000012.1, forward strand.
GAACCTCAGACAAGCACCTTTGTGCTGATGTGCAACATAGTGTTTACGCAATCAACAAAAACCAGCTGATTCTGGGGCAAAACTACACAAAAAGAGCATGTGTTTTTGCTGTTGCTGGTGAAAGCTCCAATGTTAAAGGGTTAAACCGGCTGCAGATGAATATTTGAAAAATATAAAGTTCCTTACTTGTGAGAGCTGTTTCTGAATTTGAAAACTTTTAAAAGAGGCATTTAAGAATTATCTAACAAAGTTATATTTGGAAGGCCCCTGTTGTATAGGTTGAGCTTATCAACCTTCGTCCTACGTGTCTAGTTTTTAATTTAATATTGTTTCATCATATCTTTATTGCCTGTAAAATATTTGCAGATGTTTCCAAACTGTCGTTTTACACTCGATGACATGTTGGACTATTTTAATGTGATAACATTTCCCCTGAACATTATTCTCGAAAGTTCAGGGAAACAAAAACCTGACACGAACTCAAACCTCATAGAGGGAGACTGAGGCCACAACTTATCTGTGAAATGCATCAATGAAAGTTTTCATTAACCCTAAATTTTTCATCTTCAATCAGTAGGTGCCCTAAATAAAGAAGGACCACTCCTGTGCACTCTTAGCATTAATAAGATTAAACACACATTGTGTGCATTTGCTAACATTGTGCTCAATTCTGTCAGCTTTGTGGTGATGATAATAGATAGGAAAGCATGAATTAATAATTGTATGAACATAGAGAGGTGTAATTGTCTGTCCTTATCTCTCCTGGCTGTGGACTGATGTGGAAATGAGTTTGAGTCTGAGTCACTGAGATAATGATTAAAGCTATGAGAGAAAAGAGGAAGAATGGGAGGAGAATTTGAGGAAAGGCGGGGGCAGGTAGAGCTGAGAACAGAACTGTGACGTGTGTCACTCCATGAAGGCCAAGACATTTATCTCACAGTGTGTCACCTGTAAAATAATTTATAAGGATGCAAGCGCATGTGTACCAGATTTCCACAATCGTTCTATTTCTTTGTCTACAGTAGGGGTTAGCGCAGACCCTTTCAGAGCAATCATTTATGTTAGTGGAGGGGACATGTGAGAGATTCTGTTTGGGAGTGCAAGCGTACCTCCTCTCCTGTTGAGCTTGGCATATCCAGGTGCGTATCCATTTGAGAAGACAGATGAGCTGGTGAAGGCTGTGTGAGGCAGAGGAGAGGCTAGAGTCTCATCACACTTCACTGTGGGGAGCGAATGAATGCGAAGACGGAGATAGATGAGAGAAAGATAAAGAGAGGAAGCAAGGAGACAGACAGGAATGTAAAGAAGGGAAGGGAAGAAAGAGGGGAGAAAAAAATAACATTAGTGTTTTTGTAATTTGTCTAAAATCACAAACTGATGTGTTTTTTTTCTTAACATAGCAACACTGAATGTTGCCTCAAAGAAAGTGCAAAAATATGATTATTCAAGGGTGACACACTTTCTGTGGGTTAAGAAATAAATCAGGTCAGTTACACTGAAACCACAACCCAAAAATGTATTATGCTCAGTGGTAAACCCAAGGGCTCTTTAACGCCACCTACCCCCTCCCCCTCCACCCACCCATCTCCTGCTGGATGAAAAGTGAAGGCAGTGACATAGAATAATCATGAGGAGAACAGTCACAAACACCAGCACTGTAGTGCTGCTTGGGGCAAACTCATTTAAAAGACCACCCACACCAACCGAAAAATAAGGAAGTTGCTGTAATGGCCAAGAAACAAAGCTAATAAATATCCTTCACATGCATGCAGTCATCAAGAGTCACCCTCTGCATTTCTCTGTTTGTCCTTTTCACTCACTTATCAATGCCGACACATTCACCCCTTCTAGTACATTAGGTTCCATGCAGGGTAATGGTGAATGGTCTGTCAGACCATAGAGAAGCAGTCAATATCTCTCCGTCATGTCCCACAGTGTAAGTGTGTGTACACTGCATCGGCTGAAAGTCAAAACCAGCATCTTATTCTGCTGACTTACTGGACTTATTACTTTTCAGTATAGGTGGCCCCTCGGACAGCACGCATAAGGGGAGACAAAATGCATAATCCAAGCCCAATGATGTGGATTTGTGTGTCTTTTTCTGATTTGACAAAGGTTCTATAACTTCCCTGCGCAATTCTTTCAGAAAATATCTCAAAATAGAAAATCTAGAACCAACAGTTTGGTTTCTGAGTCTATTTTCTTTTTCTTAAAGAACCACTCCAATGGTAATCAAATTGTTGGTGTTTTTAACATGTTCTAGTGGCATTTTTCTCATGATGGAGAAAACACATAAAGAAATTCCCGTTTAAAATGGCATTTCTGATCATTTCTTTATTCAAATCGTTGTAAATCAGCAGCCGACGGAAAAAACGCTGTTGGAAAAAGATGATTATGTGTATCATAGATCAACGGTTTTTTGAGACATGATTTTCCACGTCTGAGCTGGCATCTAGCTCTGAACTGCATGACTGCATAGCTCCAATATTGCTCACCATGTTTTGTAGCGCCGCTCATGTTACGTTGGGGGTGTACAGAGCTGTAAACTAGTGGGAGAATGTCTCAACAGATGGATGATGGGAAGTTGAGGTAGTTTTACTCGCGCCAACAGTCCCAAACGCAATTTCTAGGAACATTTTTAACGAGCTCCTGTCGCTCTGCAGAAATTATGTCTTAAAACGACACAGGTTTTTGATTTTTGGCTAAAAACAGAATAATCATAATTAAAAGACCACTAATTTTACAATAGATCAAAAGATGATCGGAGTAGGACTGTAAAGAATTGAGTTGTGTAAAGGAAGATCACCATTCTCTACCTAAAGGTGTTAAGGTAAGTTGTTGTAGCTGGCTGCAGCAAATGTGAGTACGTCTTGTTATGAACTTCTACACATCTCTTTTTTGCCTGAGGTGCACTTTTCATGCCGCAGCATCTAATCACGAAATTAAAAAGACGACAGCATCATGCTCAAGCACCATACATAATGAATCACAATAATGGAAGTAAGCGCCTCTGTGTTTTAAATGTTCATTAAAACTCATCCACATCTCTCGACTCATGCACCCATTTATATTTGCCTCAGTATACTGATCCCCTAGAACAGTGCTCCCCGACCACTAGTCCACAGACCGGTACCGGTCCATGGATCAATTACCACCGGGCCGCAGAAGAAATAATAAATTACTCTGTTTTGAATCCTGAAAATCTTTTATTTTGAAAAATTTTGAGGTTTGGCAAACAGACTTGATTCTCTCGATAACATTTCAGTCACTTGAGCGCTAAAAGCAGTCCGGGGACGTGCAACACAAGAACAGTTGTATGTGGAACCTTTCTTTGCAAACAGGATAAGTGCAGAAACAGACTGTAGAACAGACTACAACTTCAAGACAAAAATAAACATTAGGCTACCAGGAGTCCTAATTAAAATAGGGATTCATTGCAACAGGTGATTCCCACACACCATGCTTGTTTTCATGCAGATGTGACTTTCACGAACGAATCAAACGTTTTGAACGGCTCATAAAGGTGAACAATAGGAATAGACTTCCGGTCCGCTGGGAAATGTTCTTTATTTCATTTCTTGTCCTCTCTCCCCCGAGTTTTATACGTTCACATAAATCAGGGGTTCTCAAAGTTTTTTTTTTAGCAGAGGGCCAAATTAGGAGCTCGACATTAGACTGGGGGCCAATTTTAATGAAAAAAAAATGGATAAACAGAAACAGGTTTTTAATAACTTTAATGACCAAGTGTCATTTGTGCAGATAACAGAGCATAAGAACACACAGAGCAAGAATTGATACATTTAAAATTGAGAAATATGATCAATTTTGTTCGACAACAAACCTGTGTGATGTCTGTGAGCTACTTTTTTTTTTCAATCCTCCAAAATGCACAAGTTGGATGACTGAGTGAAATGATGATCATATCTATTCTAGAATACCCTACCCCCTGGCAAACAGAAAATCCTCATGGCTTTAAAAGTTGGGTAAAACTGCCCTAGAACACATAATGATTATGAACTAGTCATAGGCAGTTAAGCTTCATTTTCAGCCACACATAGGCTGCCTTTATATCAACTATTTTCTTGTGGTCCAAGGCCAGAATTTCCACTCTACACGAGGTTGCACAGGAGATCACACACAAACACACACACACTCGTGACAAGGAAATCCTACTTTGCTTGTAAAGCTGCAAGGTAAAAATGCACCACGATGATTTCAGGTTTCAGTAACAATGAGTTGGAGACATGAAATAGCAAAACAACATGCAAATTTGGCCAAACTCCCGTGGCATTCACGGCCGGAAAAATTAGATCTCAATTCTTGTCCAGAAAAACAATCATGTAGTTCGTTCATAAAATTATGTTGATTTTTTCGGTCCTTTCTGACTGCAGGTCCTGCCACCCATTACAAAATTCTCATCACTCTTGCCTGTGCTAATCCGGTCTTCTTTGTAGCTTGTCAGTGTGGTATGAAATTTCATGCCTCAGCAGCAACCGAATTTTATTGTCACGTGAAAGTTTTTTTTTGTTCCTCATAGCCATTTGTTTCTGTTGGGATGCTCCTCTTCAATGTTAAAAGGTAACACAACCTTCTTAGAGTGAGCATGTGATTGTGAGTGAAATGATGCAAACTGCTTGGAGGCTGCAACGCAAGACTTGTGTCATGTTTCCATCAAATGTTTTCTTTTTTTTTTTTTTTTTTTTTTTTGCCATCCAGCTTGGCAAAATAAAAGCCCAGAATGGAACATCTTTAAGCTTTGATCATCTGTGGTATAATTTTAGTAAATTCATGCAGTGGGCTCCAATTTTTATTTCTGCAGTGAGCAGGAATAATTCTTAGATGGTATCTATTGATGATGATATTATCAGACTGCTCCTCAAAGGGCTCTTTAGTACCTATCAAAGATTGTTCGTGGGGTGAAATTGGGCACTCTGTCGCAGCCAATTCATGTGTAAAAATAATCGCTTTTGCTCCCGAATCACTTTTTCTATCAATTTCAGATGACTAGATTAGTTATAATGTAAATTCTGTAAATATATGCAGTTTCCAGTCTTGTTCTCTAGCAGACTGGGCAGCTTTTACATTAGCAGAGCTTGCTTAAATCCTCACTGCCTCATCAGTTAACACCAACTGATCTGAGACACCTGCAGCTCTTTAACTAGATGGTGAGTTAAGCTGCCAGCTTATCTTATTTGTGATTCTGGCTGTGCAGCCCATCTCTGCTGTTCATCTGAAAGTATTTGTTCTGATTTCCCTATTCATCTTTTACTGGCCTAGTAATTACTCATATTAAGACATGTTTGGCAGTGAACAACAGCTCATGATAATTCTGAAACTGTTTGTGTTTTCTCTTATTTCAGTCTGTTTTAGTTTTTTATTTATACTTGTATTTAGTTTTGTCCTCATCGTTAGTTGTCTCAAGGTCATCTCAGCTTCTTCCTCTCCTGACTGATGTTGCTCTCCTTGCACAGGTGTTTTGCACCTTGATTTGCATCAAAACAACTGAAGCTTAGTTGAAAGCTATATTTTTTTATGCTAAAGTTCTATTCTTCTCCAAAATTAAAAGAATCTAGGATTGATGTCTTGGTCATATGCATGTGTAACTCCGCCTACCTGTGTCCTAGGTAGGAGGGTACATAAGCTCCAAGGACTTATCTGTCCACCCAAAGTTTGTGTAGGAGAAATGCGGTAGTTAATGCTAACTGATCTTTTATACCTTCCCGACCCACAATAACACACTCGACACCAATTAAAACATAAATCATAAAACTCAAATCAAATTGTGAAAATAAAATTCACTTCTGGCTCAACATTATGAAAGAAAAAAATACAGTTAGAAGAACATTAATGTATGTCAATCACATAAGGAATAATAACAGATTTCAAATCAGCACTTAACAATTCAATGTTGGATCCAACACTACTTATAACAAGCAAATACTCAAAAAAAAAAAGAGTCCTTGAACCCTGAGATCTCAGAAAGAAAATATATTTTTCAAAAAAAATAAAAAACTCCAGCAGGGAAAAATCTGGGATTTTAAAGAAAATGGGGAAACAGTACTAGGGAATCCTCTAAATGGGAAATCCAACTTAGCCTCCCTCTGGTGGGGCGCAGTGGGTCCAGGAAAAGCAGGTGAGGCCACAGCAGCAGCGTGGATTCTGCGTTGATGCTCAGGAACGCAGCCCGCTTTCTGAACGGAAAAAAACCAGCCTGTACGCACATGTGCGGCAATTAGCCGACCCGAGCTATCCTTCTTGCATTCCTTCCAAAATAATATCTAACGCACTCACGCTTCTCAAAAATAAATAAAAATAACCCCGCTTTCTGAAATAATATTTCAATCCAAATAAATAAAACAATTATTGCAGCAAATATCTACTTTCTCTGGCTCCACGAGTTAGCATGCTAGCGCATTCTGGTGATAAGCTTACTCAGGCGTCAAACTAACCAAAATAGCTTGGGACTCACCAAGGTATCTTTAAAATCGGACTTTGAGAAAATCCTGAAACGCTCCACAAGTTTTTCAGAGTGCCGAATTTATGTGCAGTATTTTTCTGTCACTTTTCCTCCAGTGTCGTCTCGCTCCGTCCTGTCCTCTCACCGTGCTGTTGGGGAAAAAAACGTTCTTCTCGCTGGAAGGTTTAGGAAGCGTCTCTCAAAATCTATCTCCCCCTAGTGTTGAACTACCAGTACTGAACACTTAAAATAGTCCAACAGTTTATGGAAGCACTTCAAAAATAAATCAGGGTTACACATGTGTACAGCTTTTGGAGGGTCATAGAGAAGAAGGGCTGCATCTTAGAAGGGAGCACACCAGTGTCTTCCAGTTCCCTTGAGGCTCATGCGGACACCTTAAAGAAAGTCATGAAAAGGAAACCTACCATGTGTGTGTATTATAAGGACGTGGTGAAGTATTTGTAAGAATAATGTAAGTCACACACACTCACGATGTATGGGTGATGCTGTCATGCAGTGTCCACTACGGTGTGGGCGCTGACCCCTTACCGACTGCTCACAATACCGCATGCACGGGTGTGCAATTGATATCCAAGGGTCCATAAGATGCCCAGATAAAAAGCATTCCGTCTCATTTCTAACAACCAGGCTGCAAAAAGGGAGCGTTCAAGAAGCGCAAACATTTCAGTTGAACAGCACTAATCTTAGCAGGGCTGGGAAGGTTTGAAAAAAATGTAAATCTACACGATCCGCATCATTTTATGGACGTTACTCTTCATGTGTTGCCTAAGTTTCACTACAACTTGATTCCCACATGTGCATTATGTGAAAATGTGCATCAGCATCATTATTATTACGCGCAGTTCAACTTTTCCCATGGACAAAAGTCTAAGCTTCCTTACATCAATAAAAGATTTTGAGAAAAAAAAAAAAAAAACAATGAATAATAGCAGCCCTGTGATCTCTTTGAAAAAATTTAAGTTTACATTTTTATTTGCCAAAGCTTTTTTGTTTAGCCTTTTCAGGATCACCTGTTATTTAATCAGGTGATGGATATGTCTTAGAAAGTGTAGCTTCCATCGTTCCCTTGTTTTCTTTTATTCTTTTAGAGATTATCTATTAATTCTTTACTATTATACCCCAATGTAACAGCTGCAACACCATACTGAAGCCCTCTGTATAAAGGGTAGAGAGAATCCACATATACATGCACACATTAACAGTCCTGTAGAAATTCTTTAAAGAAACATCTATGCTGATGAATGCAGGGTCACATGACCAAGTGAGAGATCACAGCTATTGACCGTTACATGAACAAAGAATGGTTCTGTGTGCTGAGCTGTGTTAGAGCAATCAAACGAATACAACATACAACCAGAAATGTCAGCCTTTTCTCCAGTGGAGTGATACTTTTATGCATGACAGGATGATATGAGAAGTGAAAGAGATAGAGCCAACAAGACAGTGTAGGGGGGAAAAATGAAGAAAGAAGTAGACGGAAGATGAGAGCAAAGGGATATGGCTCCCTACCAAAGTCGTCTTGGTGACATTTCCAGGCAGTGGTAGGTAAATAACCAGCATGCAGAACAAATCAAACGAACAGGAGAACTGCCAGCAGGCTGCCACCAGTTGGGATCATCGCCATGAACAGACAGCATTTGGCCAGCTTATTTACAGGGTTTTACATCACTACATGTCTCTAGTGCTAAAACTGAGTTGGATGTATAAGATCTATTACATCCAGGATGAAATTCATGACAACCTAAAGATTAGCTGGCATACAAAATCGCAGATTGAAGCAATGAAACTACTGGCTGCAACCCAGAATACAGCACACAACATGAAGAACTGACATGCTTGGACTGCTTCAAAAAGCCTTGTAGCATGCCACATAGGCCAGTTTGGGAAATCGCCCTGACACCATGAAAGCTCAGAGCATGGAAGACAGTGCATATTTTTAAAACCACCAATATCTATAAATGAAATGTGGGGCTTGTCAAGCAATTCTCACTCTTCACATTTTTTGAACAATGAGGACACCAGTCAGTTGATCAGTGAAGAACGTTTGTCGTTAAATACAATTGCAAAGCACAAACTTTAAAAAAAAAAACAAAAAAAATGACTACAAGACAAATACTTTTGGGAGGTTTTGCCATGGTGCTGTCAGGGCTGGCCTCTCAGCCACCTTCGGGTCTGGTTGAGCTTTTTTTGGATCTAACTTATGAATACGGTGGAAGCTGTCAAAGGTGCCGGCAACTTTGACAGCTTCAAGCTGAAGTGGCTGCATGGAGATGAGTATCTGCATATATCTACGTTCTAAGTCACTTCTCTAAATAAAGCAAATTACAAGTTTATCTCAAATCAAATTGTTCCCTGGAAATCTAAATTGCTTGTTGGGAATAGTTTGCTCATTCCAAGCTCTTTAAAATAGTTAAAAAGTCTAAACTGCAGTGTTTGTCACCACTGGAGAGGCAACATACTGTAACTTTCATAAAACATACTTTACATCAAAACGTGTTTGCATCTTATTTTGTAAATTTGCAGAAAACATGTTAGAAAGCTGCTGAAGTGCCAAGTTGCTAATTAGCAAGCAACTTTATTTGCATGTTAATTTGAACACCTGGAAGTGCCAGAAAGCAGCTCCCTAGTGGCCCCCACAGGGACATTCAGGCCCCTCATTAACAGATGCTCCTTTGCACAGAAAAAGGTCCTTCCATTTGGCATTAGAGGTAGCTGTTATTATGCAACATCAGCAACCTACTGTGGATACAAACCAAAAGCTCTTAAGGAATTATACTGTCTCTGATTACTGATGAGGAGCAAATGTTTTACAGGCCTAATAAGATAGATCCTATGATTCTAGTGCAACCAGCACAAAATGCCATATTTTCAGACACCAGCTTTAAAAAAAAGTGTTCCTTTCCGTTGCATTTCTACTGTACAGACTGTTACATAACAGCCAGGTGCCACTGATGAAATGGCCATGCAACTGACATTTACTTACACAATCTTCCTGGGCTTGGGTGTAATAAGAGGGCATGAGAATTCCTCGCTTCAAAGTAAAAGCTTGTGTTATGCACTTAAGGTTCTTAACCATCAAATGAAGCTGTTGTCACATATTTGATCATACTTTTCTTCTCTATACGTTGGGAAATATAAATTCTTGTTGAATTGCGGGTTGTTACCTTTGTAAAATTTGCAAAAAGGTAACCAATTCTTAACGATTTCTTGAGCTCCTCAACCGTGTCTGACCTGAAGGTTTAGAAGCTTCTAAAGCCTCCACAACAAAGGAGCACAGCAAAGCTCATGGAGTTGCCTCAGCCTCACATTTTAAATCAAATGAAAGGAAAAAAAAACGTAGCTTATTCTGTTTAAGTGCTTATAGTGAAAATCTTTGTATGACTAAGCAGCATAAAAACAAAACTAATTAAATCTATTTTCTGGCTTTTGGATACAACCTTTGTTAAAATCTCTGCTTCCTCTGAAATATGAATATAAAATATTTTTTTTAACTGTAAACTCAGTCAAATTAACTGTATGACTGTTTTGTGATCATTTAGATTGTTTCTGATTGTGGATCAAACATCCTGCCTTGCTGTTACAGGTCGAACAAAACCTCATTTATGTACCTTTGTGCTCGGGCTCCCACAGTCCTGTGCCATGAAATAGTGGACGACTGTGGGAGTGAATCATAATCATCTAGGCTTTAGAGTGGGAAGCCTATTCAATTTTAATTCACATTCTGCCACAGTGGGAATAGAAATGACCATTTAACATGGTGAAAAAGGGCAAATTTGTCTAATAATGAGATTTGCCTTTAGAAAATTTGAATCAATTGGGGACTATTCTTATTTTACAAAAACATAAAGACAAGGAGGTTATACAAACTTTGTGTCCTGCCATCAAAAAGAAAAATACAGGTCACACAAAAAATGCTTTTCATTTTTATACTTATGTTTGTTAAAATTAAAAATTTAGTCTAAATCTTAATTTAGTCCTAAAAGAGGTGAGACTAAATGAATGAACCAATTAAATAATGGAATTGCTTCTAAAATACATACTTCTGACATTTTGTCCTTAAATTTATTTAAGTTATGACTTAGGATCAGATGTTGCAATCAGATTATTATTTAACCCATTTTAGTAAAGATTTTCCTGAAGACAAGCATAAAACATGCAATCACTGCCATGTCATAGACCTCATAAAAAATACAAATTAAAGTAAACCTTTTAGTAATCATATTAAGACGCCAGGTAACGATTAAAAAACAAATACAAGGTAAACAATTTGTAAATCAATGCCTTTCACTGTGTTTTACAAAAAGATTGTCTATATTCTAAAACTTAAAAAGCTGCTGCAATTAGATTTTTTTTTCCAAAAAAAATATTTTGACGTGAATAAAGTCATTTTCTAATGTAAACTGCTGTAAAGCACATTTATATTTCCAACTTCCCCTTTTTCAAACCAAAGTGAACAAAGTTCACATATGCTTTTTTTTCCTTTAAAAAGTGTCATTGAAATAGCTGTATAAAAGCTCTATTAATGTGCAGGTTACTGGCTTAGTCTGTGTCCTTGACTTTCTACACATTGAGGCATCTTTGAGTAGGGAGCTTAACATCGCTCCACATGACTACTCATTTGTGTGTCAGCGTGGTGGAAAAATGAAACACTTTGGAGTTAAGAAAAAGGGATGTACTAACTGTACAAAAATATGTTTGAAGAGACAGTCACTAAGGCTTGAAAAGCACCACATAAGTACATTCTTATGCTTTTCTATTTCCCATTACAAACCATCTCACACCAGTTTTTAAACTAGATAAAAATGTTATATCTTTCAGTTGTAGCAGCAGTGTTTTTGATGCTTGAGAAGTTACAGCAGTACTTAAGCCTGATTTACCCTGGTCCATCTGCAGTGTGTCTCTGTTGCATTGTGTTGACCCTAAAACCAGAACATTTGTTAATCTATCGGAAGGTCTACATTGCCACCGTTAAGTTTGCGTCTGACGTCCATCCTTCCTAAATGCAATGCAAGCTTTACCCAGGAGTTCTAATTTCAGTCCATTGACATGTCAATTTTGTGGCAAAATGCTGTAGAAACAACGGAAAAGGTCAGTGTTTCAAAATAAAAAATCTGTTGTACTTTCAAAATAAAAATGTTGTGGTTCATTGAGGTAAGAAAGCCCCCAAAGGAGAAATAATTGAAGAACAAACACCAAAATGTAATAACAAATCCAATTATTCTTTTTAAAAGTTAGTTGGAAGTATTATGATTCATGTCTAACTATAAAGCCAACTGCAAAACATTTCCAGCAGCATCAGGCATTTGCCTCATAGAAGAAGTTTGACATAAATCCAGACATTGCTGCATAAACCTGATAGTCACAAGGATCACTCTGGCATCCAAACATGTTCCAAGTCTCAGACAAACAAGACAAAGGTAGCATTGCAACTGTTGCATTGACTTTGCCCACCCCCTTGTCTGCAAACACCCCCCCTCCAGAGGACGAGGTTTTACTGACAGTGCACTGAGTTCCTTTGACATCTTCGGCACAACAGTGACAGCCTGTAAGTGGGCAGTGCCAGAGTGGGCAGTGCACCTGCTGCTGCTGCTTATGGTTGTTGGTTATACTGTGTGGTACCACAGCTTACCTGGATCAAGGATTCGGCTGTATGGCTTTTTGGTTTGCTGTTTACTCTCTTTAAAACAGAATTTGAACATATTATCCCACGTGTGCTGTGAACAATATAAGCTGTCTAATGCTGTAAGCATCAGGAAGCTCCAATGACTCAAGAAAGGTGACGCAACGTGTTTTCCGACAATACGTTAATCAAGAAAAATGACATGACTTTCCATAATGCAGTTCCCTCTTTTGCTCTATTGACGACTTACAAAACTGGATAAACTGTGGCGCCTAGTTTGGTTTTACATTTTTCTTCACTGAATGTAACCAAGGTGTCCTGCTGAGCAGTTTGCACCAGTTCCTGACATTTCCATTCATCTTGCTCCTGGCTGCCTTCCAAACACTCCCGAACTGGTTGCCGCATGCTCAGACTGTATTTACTGATGGGTACCTGGATGTGACATCTGGAGGGAGCATTGCCAACAGTTGGCTTAGTCCAGTTACAGCAAAACAGCACAGTATCTGGGTTACCTCTTTAGATAACTAAAAGGTTGAAACCGCAAGAAAATGTTCAAATTTATTTTTTTTAAAAAGGCAACCTAAAGACATTTTACCTCTGCAGAGAGATAAAAATGCTGTAGATCAATACAGAAACATTGCATCCATGATTGTGATTCATTTGCTCTTAAGCTTATACTTTTGCATGATGATTATATAGTTTTTGTAGAGTATCAACTGAGTAAAAAGTTGTTAACACACACAGAGCATTAGGCGTTGCTTCATTCTGCTCCATATTGGCAGTAAATTGTATCCTTGCGTGATTAGCAATTGACTTAATTTGTAAAGATGTGTTCAACCAAAAGCTACAGTTTTGCTGATGGAAAACTTTTCACATAAAGAATCTGTAATAGGCTTTTTTTTGATGGACTGAATCTGCCATCTCTATCACCCGATCAGGGACAAAGTTACCACGGTAACTGAGTTTAAGTCACTTTGTTTCTGGGGCAGATAACCTTGGGCTTTGATCATTGTTGAGCTTTCACCAGACAGTCCTCACTGGAATGCACCCTTGGCCAGATCAGTTTTACCTGTCTGGCTCAGAACTCTTGACCAGAACTGATCTACTCAGAACCGCATGAAGCATGACCTTCTGTGTCACACTGATACACCCAAACTGCAGGAGAATGTGGGTTAGTGTGTGTGCCAGTGTGTTTGGTTGAGCGAGAGCTTAGAGAAATGAAAGATTAAGACTTGGTCTATGACAGAAAATTGAAATGTATTTATGTGGAACTGTAACCCACACGACAACCTTAGAGAAATGCCTGTCTTTGAGTTTAAAATTAAGGGATGTCGCTCAAGTGCCAAACAGTTAACCTGATTGTTCCACACAGAGGTAAATTCACTTAAGGTGACTGAACGCTGTAACCACACACCCATGGATAAATTAAATTAAACCTTTATATGTCTTTATCTGTGAACCTGAAATGCCAAAAAGTTGCAAGGTGAAAAGTCCTTTAACAGAATGTGGTGTGGAGTGAAAAAAAGGGTTGTTTAATGCTCCTCATTGTATCATTTTGTATTTGTGTCTCCTCTGTTAAAAAAATATGTTCCTGTAATAAATAAAAAAATGCGAAATATAAAATGTTGTTAATTATCTTAATTGCATCTTATTTAAACCCAAAACCGTGTAACATAAATTATAGACAACATATTAAACCTGATTTTACACTTTGTTAAATTTTACCTTATCTATGGATTTTACATTACAACAAATTCCACTCATAAAATTGAGATAATAGCTGCAGAATTTAATAAAAAAGAACACATCTGTGGGAAAAAAAAAACAGTTCTGTGTCCCTAAAATCTTTTTAGAAAGCATTTAATTTGAAAAAAAAGAAAAGACAAAAAATGCTCACAATATCACAGCTTTACTGTATTTTTTAAAGAGTTATATATCACGTAAAAGAATAAATTGCATCAAAAATCCTGTTCACCATTTGGCACATCCCGTCAGGGGGGGCCGCCATGGCAAATCAGCTTTCACTGATACAAATATCTTGTTTGGCAGACATCTTTTTTTACATTTTTTACTGTCCCTGACACACCTCTGCAGTCATCCATGCTAGGGACAGGCGCAGGGAGACCCAAACTGGGGTCCCTTTGGCAACATAGGTAGGCAGGAGCGTGAAAGGTCTTTCCTAAGGACATACAGTCGATTAAGCTCATCACACCCTCGTGGTAAATGAACCCTGATTTCCCAGAGGTCCAGTCCTACGCGCAACCAATCCTGCCTCTAATAAATTGTATTAAGAAAATTAAAATAGAAAACATTATGAGATAAAAAAAAAATTGCTCAACTTTATTTTGCTTTTAAATGACATTATTTTAACTGAAATCTGAAAAAACCCAGAAAAAAAATAGATTTCTAAAAGACATGATATAAGGAACCCAAGAACCCAGTACTAAATCTCTGAAAGTTTTGCATCAACATTGAAAAAGATACACAATAAAAAAAATAGACTCAAGCAAACAATGATGCTATAGCTCTTTTTGTTTGGCTCCTTACATATTTTCTGTTCCTAATTTGCTTCACTTGTTTAATTATTTAAAAGCTGTAAAACTTTATCACATGCAGCTCAGCAAGTATTTGCATTTGATGTCCATTGGTAATATTTAAGGTTCTTTGGTAAAGTAAACAGAAACTTTTCCATTACTTTTTTTTTTTTATTGCTGTGACAAGATGTGAATAAATAAACAAACAGACTGAAGACTTGGGCTGCCAATTGTGATTTTGTTAAATGGATCGGTCTGTTTATTACATTCACAACAATGGAGTCTTATTAATTATTTCACTTCGTTCCTCAGGTGGGAATAGCCTCCATTTCAGACATCATTAAAATACCATTATGCAGAGGCTGTACTAGGCCAGTCATTCGTCTCATTGCTTAGTGCTTCTTGGTATCGAAGGAGCCGAAAGAGGAGAACAAATACTTCTTGAAACAGAAACTTCTGTCTTAAGAAAACCTCAGTAACAAAAGGATGTGGTTAAATGGAATTATTGTTATCAGAGGACAGAAAGAAAAAGGTAATGAATTCAGAGCACTTAACAGAGCCATCCTCTACTTGGTGCAAAAGGGAATCTGTCTGAAGATTGGACTGAAAATTCATACATTATTTCTAAGAAACTAACATCTTTTAGGAAATTCATAATTTTCTTCAATGTCTTTTTACAGAAATACCTCCTGAATATGTAGGTATTGTTTATTCATTAGAAACCGTGGAATTCGCGCTTCTGTTCCTTTGTGTCACTACATGGAGATAACATGAATAATGAATAGAATAATAATCTATACCACTACATACCCTTGAAACATACAACTGGGTTTTAGTTAACAACCTTAGACAAACGAGGAAACCTCTATCACTAAATATCAACCAATATAAAAGCATGCAGGATTTCATAACATACACTGTTAAAAAAACTGTTTTTATCTTTTTAATTTATAATATTTTAAATTTTGAGGAACATTTTTGTTGGCTTTACTGAACTCAGCAACAGTATATTTTACATAAACAGAATGCCGTTGCTCTTACTTGAATACTATATTCTGTTGTCCAGCATGGAGACGGATAAAGATGCAGACAGACCTGCAGGGTCAAAAATGTATCTGGCAGCCATTGACTCTGCTAGCTGTCTCACTTAAAAAGATTAGAGAGGTTTGTAAATGTTATCATAAACACACTTCAAAGAGTCCAGAAAGTTACATCGTAAGATGTTTAAAGAATCTTTTTGTAATTCAAAAAAGTGATGGTCAATGAGAAAAGTTTGTGTCACCTCAGTATACTTCTGGTTTTCAATGATAGCGGTTAAACATTTCCTGTTGATCTTCACTGTGTTTCTGGGGGATTTTGGTCCATTCCCCCCTGCAGACTATCTCAAGAGTTATGCAGTTTTAGGGCTATCTTTGGGCAGTGGCGGTTTTTGATATGGGCGACGTGGGCGGTCGCCCAAGGCATTTTCCAAGGGGGAAAAAAATAATTCTGTTTCTTTATTTATAAATAGTGCAGCCCGCCTGTTCTTGTTATCTGGAGGTGAATTAAAATGGCAAACAGCGCCCTTTGCTGCACAATACTCAAATTGGTGCCCTCACCTCATTGCGGTACATTGTAGCATGTGCCAAGTCAAAAAATGTAAGAGGGGGACACAATTCACCGGAGGCTGGGTGGGTCACACACAGGTAGTTTTTTCAGTCAAACGACCATCTCAAGCTCAAATTACTTACAAACCAAACCACTTTAATTTATCTCACCAAAACACAGATTACATTAATCATGAATGTAATTTTAAAACTCAATTTATATCTCTCAAATAAAATATAACAAGTATTGGCTTAGTTCGAGGCCGAGCTGATGCAATGCTAAGCGGTAGTTGGTGTCAGACGATGCTAACTTGCAAGAAGAAGGAGGGGACAAAACCATTCTGCGCACAATTTAGAAAAAAGAGGAAAGCTTACCAACAGAAACGTGAAAAGCACAAAGATATTATATTGAACACTGTTAATGTCATTATTTAAGCCCAAGACAACTTTATTAAACATGTACAATAATTTTAGAAGAGTTAGGCTAAGACTATTGTTAGCTTGTACTTTTAACGTTTAGTTAATCCAAACTCAAAGTGTGCATTAAATGCAGCTAATTGAATACAATTTTATATTGGAACACATCCAACCGATTTTAAATAATTTCTTCACTCATGTTTTCACTAGAATAGTGAAATAGCTGTCAAGTTTAGATATTTGTAATTACATATATCCAGTTCTTTGTTTCCTATTCTCAGAATTTTTAGAATTACTTTGTGGTGGTTCCTCAGCTTCTCGTCAGAAATTGCATTAAGAAATAATACAGCTTCAATCCCCTCCACTTTGGTGTAATATTTTGTAAGAATGTTCAATTTTTTTATTAATACTAGATGCACTTCTTAAATATTTGTGGCACATTTTTAGTTTCTACTAAGAGAAGGAGACCAAGTTTATGTTGTATTTTCTAGGGCGATTAGTGATTTTTGTGTTTTAAAACCTAAATTAAACATATGTGTGACGTTATCCTTACCAGAGTTGCTATTTTTTTTTCCATTTCAAGTCATTTAATGATAGCCTAATAATTTATAAGAATTTTTAAGCTTTAAGTTAAACTTTAAACTTCAAGCAAACGTATGTGTTGTGTTATCCTCACAAGAGTTACTCTTACTTTTAGTAATTTTGAAAACAATCCTATAAGCTGTAAGAATTTACAAAATTGTAGTTAGACTTTATGTAATAAGTATTCATTCATTCATTTTCTGAACCGCTTTATCCCTTTCGGGGTCACGGGGCTGCCGGAGCCTAACCCGGCTACTTATGGGCGAAGGCAGGGGACACCCCTGGACTGGTCGCCAGTCTGTCGCAGGGGCCACATTCACACACTCACGCACACTCACATCCACACCTAGGGACAATTTAGAGTAACCAATTAACCTATGAAGCATGTTTTTGGATGGTGGGAGGAAGCCGGAGTCCCCGGAGAAAACCCACGCATGCACGGGGAGAACATGCAAACTCCACACAGAAAGGTCCCCGTCGTTGACACTACTTCAAGTCCCCCAGCCGAGACTTGAACCAGGAACCTTCTTGCTGTGAGGCAAGAGCGCTAACCACTGCGCCACCGTGCAGCCCGTAATAAGTATTTGTAAATATATTTGTAATTGGGAAGGGCGGGGGATGCTGAGGGGTGCAACTGGTGTGGCTCGCTTAGGGCGTCATTTGTACCAGAACCGCCACTGTTGCTGGGCGACACAAAGTTTCAACTGCCTCTCTGGAAATCTTTAGACAGGCCTGGATCTAGTATGTGCTTTGTGGTTTATGTAAGGGGGATATTGGAGCATTGAAGGGTTTGAATCCATGACGACATTGTGTGTGATAAATCTAGCAAAGCTATTAACCTTTGTTACTGTGGTGGAGAGGTTGTAGTCTGTTTAATGGTGCAGACAGGGGAATTTTGTAGATAACCAGTTCAAACAGGTAACATTTTTACAAGTAATGAGTGGAGAATAGAATAGTTTAGAGAAGTAACAGGTACGGACAGCATTCTTGTTTGTTCTTAGGAGCTAAATACCTTTTTTCTGCTCCATTGTACAAATACATTCTTTGAAAATCATACAATGTGATTTTCAGATCTTTTTTGTACCTATGATGTACATTACAAGCCTTTTTCATCTTTATAAATAGGACAACTTGCAGAATCAAGTACTCTGAAATGCAAATTTGCCCCACAGTATTCAGTTGTGTGACAGCATTCATGTTGAACTTGCTTTTTATATGTCTTGGGTCATCAACAGGAGAAAACTTTACCTGATCTCTGGAAGAACTAAACCTCAGTGCACAAGAACTGGCATCTTTACTCCACCACAAGGAGCGCTGATGTTGCAGCCCAACATTTCCCAGTTTGGAACTCTCCTGAAAATTTCTTCTGTATGACTTAAGTTTGGTAAACATCTTAATCTCCATTACAATAGTTTACTCCTGTCTATGCATTGCAAAAACAATACAAGCAATTTTTTAAAATTAAATATTGAGCCTCTCATATTAAATATGGTGTGCATTTTTTATGCATGCGTTCCACTCTATTTGAAAAAAAAAATCACTTTCTTTATAGTTGTGCATTCAAAAATACTTTCAAAGTATTTTAGAGAAACAAATTATTCAAAAAGTAAAGATAAAAAAAAGTTTAAAGTTACAGAATCATGTGAGCTGTCTTTTAACAGTCTTTCTTTGCTGTAGAGTCGATGATAAATCATTGATTAATGGCATGGCTTGGAAAAGCCCTAGTCATTTCTTTCACAGAAGTTGGTGGAAAATTGTAAGTCTTTCTCTATACCCTCATGCATGTTCATAAAGATGATTTGGTGCCACTTTGGCAACTGCAGACCATAATATCTCACCCTCCACTGCCTTCTTCCCCTTTGTCAGCCCTAAACCCTATCATGCTGAGAAACAATATGTTGTGACTGGCAGTAAAAAATGAGGACTGTAATGAGTGGAAGAAAGAGAGGGAACAAAAGTATGTGGGTGAGATGTGTGCTAAACTCATGCGTGCATGCACTTGTTTTTCCTAATATCCTTATACCCAGTGGTGACTAATCTATTCTGTTTGTCTCGCAGATAAAGGGTTGGTGGGTGACAGCAGACATGGAAAGCACAGACACGCTGGTCTCAGCATGAAAACAGATTGATATATCAGCTTGGGGCTAAAAAAAAAAAAAAAAAAAAAAACTTTTGCAACTTTTTCTTCTGTTAATGGATTGTTTCATTTTTTTCCTACATCTATATGTAGATTGTGACTCAATGAAAAAATCTGGATGCAAACTTTGAATTTGGAGCATTATTCTTTCAAGTTTAGCTATTGGACCAAGAAATGACAGGTGGTGTGGTGGCACAGGTTTGTTTCGTAATTCGCCGTTAGTGGAATAACTGTCACACTATAAACTCCACCATCCTTTTTCCGAGCAGCATTCATCATTCAGTCCCAACAGGTCTGCCTGTGGGTAGTTTTCAAATCAATAAATATGTGTAAATTATCATTATTTTATTTTTTATTGACTTTGGTCTAGCAGCAATAACGGATTTCTGGAAATGCTTATTGCTAAAGGTTTCAATACTTTTGGTTGATGTTGATTTGCCAAAACATTTTTGTTTCTTCTTTGATCCGTCTACCTCTCACACTATCTTTTGGAATAGTGCTGCCAGATAGTCACATTTTTCCAGCCCAAACGTTATCTAAAAACTGCCAGATCCTGGAAGAAAATGCCCAAAAAGCTAATTAGTGATTAATTAGCAGTAATTAATCATCAATTATTTATTACCTTTTGTTTGAAACTCCAACTTTGAGACTTTTTTAATGATATTACACCCACTATTTTATAGCTAGTCAAACAAAATTACGGACTCCTAATAAACTTTCTCAAAAACCACAGGAGATCAAACATGAACTCATGCTTCACATCAGATCCGAACATTACATTAACGTTAGACAAACGTGAAATACATTAACTGTAAAAGGGAAAGTGAGGACAAATAAAATAAAGCGCTTCATTATTACCATATATGCTGATTCTATCTACCTACTGTACAGAATTGCTCAATCTGTCATGAGGCTGCGCTGTACTTTAAAAGGAAATATGTAAAATACAGAGATTTTGATTATAGAAAAAATAAGATAATTAGAACCATACACATGAATTATATTTCTAGAACAAATGAGTGAAGACATTAATAAATACAGCCTCATATATTAGTTATTTTCCCAATGACAACCGCTTGCCCTTTTGCGGCTGCCAACAACCGCTAGAGAGTACTGTAGGTGCGTGTGTCAGTTTTAGCTACTGACAGCAACACAAAAGAAGGGCCATCTAAAACAAACATATAAGAGCATGTGTTCGTTTTCCTCCTGAACTTATTATGGATGGATGCATGGAGACATTATTATTCCTGTTTTTCTTCCTGGGACTAATGTGGGACAGCAAGTCATCAAACAGGGTTACAGAGACACAGAAAGCGCAGTCATTCAGATGCAGCTCAAGCAGAAAAAAAAAAAAAGACGAACATGGAGATGTGATTACCAATGGTTTTGTAGAGCTTTTTAAAATAAATAAACGTGATCTCTCAACATCATTTGTTTCTTCCATGCAATGCAAAAGAGATATATAGGTAATGGTTCCATGTTGCAATGAGGCTACAAACTTTACGGTAGTTTCTCCCACACACAACAGATGTGTTTAGCTTAGGAACACATTTTTGGACAAATGAGCATAGAACTTGGCGCATGTCAAAAGAGAAAACATAATTGAATTTGAATTGTGCTGAAACAGAGGCTGCGAACACAAATTTGACACATAAATCGCATTCAGTGTTAACACAGCATTCCGGCGGGCTTGGCGAATTTGTTCAGAAGTGTTGCACTGTTCTCCTAAAAGTGTGACTTATATTCTAGAGCAGGGATGGGCAACTCCAAGCCTCAAAGGTCACAATGTCTGCATGATTACCAGATATCCAATCCCTTCTCCTGACTGATTACCCTGTTCAGGTATGTCCAGTCAATTAGAACATGCTAGAGCATGGTATGCTGGAAAACATGCAGGAATACGGCCCTAGTTGCCTGGAGTTTCCCATCGCTGCGGTAGAGGGACTTATAAATGTTTACTTCTTCTGTAATATGCATTTTTGACTGCTATATTACGGTTTGATTTATACTGCATTAATTAAGGGTACATGTTTTTGGACACCGTTGCTCCTGCTAAGGTTATAATGGTCGGACGCAGAAAGAACCGTGGAGAAACAAAATATTTTGTCATGGGACAGAAACGTTATTGTCAAGTGGGTGAACAGAAATGGTGCCAGTCAAATCTCCAAGTTTATAATGAGATCTGAGAAAGAAACATTAAACGTGTTCAATGAGACTTTTCAAAGAACAAGGGAAATATGTTTTTCTGAAAAGAAATACAAACTACCATAGCAACTCCCATGCTCCATTTACATGCAATAAACAAGTGAAACAAAACAAATCATCCAGCTCCGTTTCTTACAGAACTCCTATTCAAATTTAGTTAAAAAAAGCAAGTTTCCAACTTTTGTTATGACAGAATTCTGGGTGACAAATATAATAAACTCCACAGCACAAACAACTCTCCAGCCAGAGAGACACAAAGAGCTGACACACGTCACACCTTTTAGTGATTTTTTTTTTTTAAATCCAGGAAACCATCTGCTTGCAGACAAATAGATCAATTATTGTCTTTATTTTCCTCTTTTGAGCTGGCATCTGGTTCAAAACTGTACGGCTGCATACCTCCAATCTTGCTTGACATTTTTGTTGCACTGGTAATGTTAGGTTGGGGGACTGAAGAGCTATAAGCTAGCGAAAAAGAGGGTGAAGACAGGGATCGTGAAAACTGAGTGCAGTTTAGGCTGAATCTGAACTCATTCCCTACCTCTACAGCTTCGCCCTATTGCTCCATTGTAGGGGAATATGCAGCTTTAGCGGTGTCCTAACTTGCCGTAGTGCCTTAGGGCTGGATATCCCTCCACTGCGAGGGTGATCCACGATGCACTTGTCATGCAGAGAAGAAATGCATTTCTTCAAGTGGCTGCGCTCTGAAGCACAGCGGCTTCACTCTGCGCCAACAGTTCCGCCTACAACTACTACAACTGACTTTAATGACTGACTTTCTCCCTCTGAACAATTATTTCAATGATTTTCAATTCAATTTTAAGTCCTATCAAATTTCAAGACCTTTTTAGCTTTGTTGAATTTATGTGTTACTAGTCACAAATTCCAAATTTTGACACAACATAAAAGTGTCAAATCCCAGTTCTCTGGGGTCAAGTTTTAAAAATACCAGAGTATGTGGATGTTTGGAAGCAGTTTCACACATTCAGCAAAACACAGTCCTGCTTTAATGAGGATATCAAGAACAGCCGTTTTGCTGCTTGCACTGCATTGGACCATTTTCCCTGGCCATTAAAATTGCAAGTGAGCGTGCCATGTCTGAAGAACAATTACATAAAGACAGTTTTAATATGAACTTTATTTTTTTAATTTAGAAAAACCTTGTCCTCTAATGATTAATTTTGCGACCAAGAAGAAATAATGGAAGTCTCCATGTAATAGCCATCTTTACCATTGTGCAGTGTCCATAAAAAGTGAGGCATTTCATATTAATAGTGACATTAGTAAGCAGAAATGACTGACTTTATAGTTTCTATAAATGTTGAACAGATGCTGATGGTAAATTCAGAAAAGCAGATAATGCAAACAGCAACCACAGAATGCAATACTATTATTAGGGACCTAAAATGTAATTGTACCCATTTTTTTTTAAATTACCCACAAAAAAACTGTTTGAAGAGATGAGTCTGATTCAGTAAAACCCAAGAACCTTCCCTTAATTGTTGGCAGAAATAAATACATGCAAGCATAAAATACGATTCTGCTTTATATTTTAATAAGATGCCGGTTAATAAAATACTATCCAGATCAAATCCACCTTGTTTCAAGAACTGTAATGTTTTTTTTACAGATGCTGAATGTGAATTCTCATTGGAGTTTAAAAGTAAATTTTTTTTTATTATCAATTTTGGATTTGAAGGTAAACACCCTCTACTATTAACTCTTGGTTTCTTCAGTGTCAAATTCAAATCTGCTGATTGACATTTAAAATTTGAAACTGTACTCACTTAAACAGCAGAATTTGACATTACGGTTCTGCCCAGTACTTTATTTGCTACTTCTCAATCCAACTACAAGCAAGCAAGTATTAAATGAAAGCTGATCTGAACTGTCTTTGGATACTAAGTAATGCACTTATCCCTGCTTCATGGACAGTAAGATGTTTTCCTTCTGTGTTTTTGCTTAAATAGATAAATGGGTAAAAAGTTGCTCTGAGCTTATCCAAAACAGTGGCTTGCTTTATGTAAATGCCCACAGATTCAGTTAAGTCTGCAGGAAATGCTCAAAGCAAATAGGTGCAGTTAAGGGTGCATGATTTTTGTTAACCCTTTTTTAACAACAGAGCTGTCCCAGTGACAGGAAATAATGCACGCTCTTTAAACTTCCATAACTATATATATATATATATATATATATATATATATATATATATATATATATATATATATATATAAAGCATTATAAATGTAGAACATTTAAACTTTGATCAGATGATTGCAGGTTTGGTTCCTGCTCTGCTTAACCATGTGTCCTTGGGCAAGACACTGAACTCCACATGTGTCCTAGTGGTTATAGGTTGGTGCCAGTGTTCAGCAGCAAAGCCCCTTTCAGTGAGGGAATGTGTGTGTGCATGGGTGAATGGGACTGTGACTGTGCTTTGGGTCTTTGTGAAAGGTAGTAAAGCACTATGTAAGTATACGGCATTTAGCATTTTACCATTTCGATTAATAAGTGGTAAATGTGGCCTTTAGAGAGGTCTTCTAATCTGCAAAATTGCTTTACTGTCACATGTTTATCAGTAAAAATTAATAATTTCTTTTTGGAAAAAACAAACAAAAAACAAGTACTTTATTTAAGTCATTGTACCAAAAATACAGTAATTTTGACATACATGCATAGACTTTTTTCTTTACGACAATTTAACAAAGGGTGCAGATCCTCAACATAAACACACAATTCTTTTGTCCATACTCTAATAAACACGTCCAAGCACCTTAAGCCTTATTGTATAATCTGACTAACAAACTTGCTTAAATAACATGCATGTGCACACATTTTAGTCAGCACTGCAGCAGTAATTACAGGTACCAGCTCCTGGTGACCTTCAGTTTAAAGACCCATGGCAGGCTGACAAATTAGGATTCTTGCTTTCAGCCAAACAGGGGTTTCCAGAGGTTAATACGAATAACCGGGTTGAGTGAGTGTTTGCTGGTGACAAAACACAGTTGCTTGTGAGTATTGGTGTGTGTGCGCAGCTTTACAGGCAAGCTAATGGAAGCTCCAAAGTGTGCTAAGCCTCTGCAGTAGCTTGGGGTTTGCTAACAGGGATTTACATTTTTCCTCTGTGTCAGTAATACCTGGCAGCGTTAATGGGAATTAGAATTGCTCATGCCCAAACAAAATGCAAAATGAGGCTTATGGAGGTATAGTTGTATTTGTGCTGTGGCAATAAAGAGCTCAGTGTGTTTGCTTATCATGTATTAACTGATGTTCTTGGAGCAGGGGACATTAACAATATCTGCTGTTCTCAGATGAGATTACTCTTTCTGCAGCTAATGGAGAGGGTTATAAATTGGATAAATTTGTGTCTAAAACACAGCAGTGCTGGTATAATCTTGAAAAGCTTTGCAGGTTTTTAATTTATTTATTATATTTCTCTTTTTTTTTTATTTTTCTGTTCTCACAAGTGTTTCTTTCAAATCAAAATCTGCTCATCATCCGTGCTTCCCTCTTCTCTTCTTAATTTCTTTGCACTCTTCACACTACAGAATAATTTATTTTATCATCAATGGTCATCTCATCCCTCTTCATCTGTCTCTTCTGTCTTAGTAATTATGTTCAGTTTCAAAGTATGATGCACATTCACTAGATTTGAGGTCAAAGTAGAAAAAAAGACACAAAGACTGACATGTTCAGAAAACAGGAGAAGTCATTGATTTAAATCTGTTCTACAAAAAAATAACAACAGAAACAAAAAAAACCCCAACAAGATTAATTAATGAATCATATTAACATAAAATGATATATTATAATTATTAATAACTTAATGACTGCAGAAGATACTTAAAAACTTGGATGAGTCTTGGCGTGAAGCAATACTGGATATAGTCCGTACAAATCATAAAACTTTTATTTGCATGCGGACATTGAAGACACATTTGAAAAAAACAAAAATGTCATCATCCAATCAGCAATCCCATCTACCTTTTCTGGTTTCAATTAAAACAATAGAGAGAGAGAAAGAGAGAGGAAGAGAGAGAGAGAGAGAGAGAGAGAGAGAGAGAGAGAGAGAGAGAGAGAGAGAGAGAGAGAGGGAGGGCTGCCTTCGCCCATGAGCAGCCGGGTTAGGCTCCGGCAGCCACGTGACCCCGAAAGAGATAAAGCGGTTTAGAAAATGAATGAATGAATGAAATGAATACATATATATAGAGAGAGAAAGAGAGAGAGACGAAATGATGGACAAACATCATCATCCAATCAGGTTTGTCTCATAGTAACCACCTATGGGACAGTTTTGCCAGTTTATTTTGGTTTTCTTTTTTTTGCTTTTCTTTTTGATTTCTGAACATAACTTTATTTTTTCCTGAATTCTTTTCTTTTTTGGTAGACTTAACTAAACATTGCTTTCTGGATGATGACATGAAACTCAGACACCAAAAATCAAAAGCCATCATTCCATCAGCAATATCCCATTGTGCTTACCTTTTCTAGTTTCTTGTTTTGTTTCACTTTTCTTATATTTTATTTAGATTTCTGAAATTACTTTTATTTTCCGAAACGTTTCTTGTTTTATTTTGTTTCATTTTTTTGTGTTCTGGTTTATTGACATTTGTTTTGATTTTTAAAACGTTCTTTTTTGATTTTTTCTTTTTTTTTAAATGAGCAGAAATCTAAAAAAACAATATTAAACAAGATGCCACTTATGACCAATGATCTCATTTACTTATAAAAAACCAAACAAACAAACAAAAAAAAAAATTAATATACAGCATGACAACAGTTAATAAAGATCTGTCTGTCACTCTCTGGCCAAGATATTGTGAGATACTTTAATTGTTTCCCAGTGGTGATATTACTGACAATGACTTAAGAAAGTTTTGACTTTTCATCAGAAATACTTGCCACGTAAAAGGAAGCAATTTCCCTGTATAAGTGAAATGGAAAAGGCATGAAATGAAACTTTTTGTTACGCGGTTAGGGGTCTGAAGTAAAAGCTCTAAACATCTACTAACTGAAAGTCATTTATTGTAAATGAGCCATGCTTTCCGCCAATAAGAATTAAAGACATACAAATGCAATGAATTTCTTTTTTTTCTTTTTTATATTTTGGAGGGTTTTAGTTAATGCTTTTTCATGGTGCGGAATCTCAAAAATACCATAATTTGTTCTCGCTTTAAAGCTACTTGAAGTTTTTGTAATAAAGCACACTGATTAAGTGGGGTGAAGAGCAGCACTTTCTGAGACAAAGGAAACATATTCATTGCCCTTAAGGCGTTTTAAATGCACTGCATTAGTGCAGCTGAGAGCAACTGGTGAACTAATAAATGGCATTTGTTTCCTTCTGTGGAGTGAATCTGGAAACAAGATTTTTCACTCCATTTCAGCTTAGAAATCCACAGACTTTCAGTTGGTGAGCATGACAAACACAACACATATTTAAAATGGAAATACTTTAAACAGCTGGAAGAGTTTGGATTCCCTCAACCTTATTGGCTAAAGTGCAATATATCTTTACAAGTTCACATTAAAATCAATGCACAACCTTAAACAAAATGTATGATATATAAAAGTTCATGGAAATACGATAAGACTTTTTCTCAGTTTCAAAAAACTGTCATGCCTTTATGTATGAGAAAATTCTTGTGTTACTCACACACACACTTCCTCTGTCTATCACACAGCCATCTTTGTCTTCGCTGTGAATGGCTCAGTGTGCATCAG
The DNA here is from genome assembly GCA_014656515.1 of Oryzias celebensis. Taxonomy (NCBI): domain Eukaryota; kingdom Metazoa; phylum Chordata; class Actinopteri; order Beloniformes; family Adrianichthyidae; genus Oryzias; species Oryzias celebensis. The sequence goes on from BNCR01000012.1 coordinate 36,138,191, forward strand.
TGTGTGTGAGTGTGTGTGCATGAGTGTGATTGATGGTGCTGAAGTGGTAATGCAGAGAGAGAGGCTGGTTCAGATCTCTGCATCAGGAAATGCTGAGTGGTGGGCAATAAGGAGAGGAAAGAAAAGACTTTTGACCTTGATTGAAAACTTCTATTAGTACAATTTTTACACACATATAAAATCTAAGTTCCCATATTTTTCTGAACACGAGGTACACTAAAAATCCCTAAGTTACCTCAACAGACAGTACATCTTAAATCCAGGTACAGAACATCAGGGTGCTATGTTTTGTGCTTACTGACCTTGATAAAATGTTTGAGTACGACTTTAGTAAGCTATGAAGCTGAACTGTATGATAGGCTGTGGTAGCTTTACAGCTTCCATAGTTAGACACGTTGCAGTGATACACTTCGACTGTTTTGTTTCATTAAATGGGCCTTATAATCAGACATGCGTTATGTATGATGGTACAGTATTCCGTTATTTACATTTTAAAAATTCTAAACATTCACAGGTATCTTGTGCAAAATATAGTGATCAACTAGTCTATTTAACATTACCTGTTCTTTCTCCATTTTCTCAAAAACAGTGGTTCTTTGTCCATTGTAACCACGTTTGTTTTTATTCATTTCCACTGACTTTACTATATGCAAGCTTTTAAATGTACAAAGGCAAGACACCAAACTTAACACAAAGCATTAGAAAAAGTCAAGATTTTAACAAATAAAATGTTAGAACGTGTCTAAGTTAACTAAGTCAAAGTTTATGGAGGGCTTCCATGTTTGCTAAAAGACACTGCCATTTTTGGATCATAATTTTTCAACACAACACACTTGTTTCTTTTGTTTTTTTTCACCAATGAGAATACACAATAAGCTTCTCGATCGGACAAAGAGTGCTTCCTGCTCCGTGGAGAATGCAGTGCTAAAACACCAAACCATTTTGGTTCATGGATATGGTTCAAGATGCTTTTAGAACTTGGAACTACATCCTCCACTGTAGTTTGACCATGCAAATGTGTAAATTCTGAACAGAACGTCCTTTGAAACTGTGTTCTAATCTCATGTAGTTCAGCAATGTAGTTGATTTTTTTTTTCCAGTTTCTTTACTCAAGTTTTTCAGCAAACCACTGTTGAACGTCTGATTGCAGATAAAAGAGTTTCGTCAATTGAACCATTTATATGATTCGTTGTAGTGTCAAAGATGAACATCCTGCTCTCTATGAAAGTGATGTAAACAAATATGTAAACAAATAGGCACCATTCAACCATAAAACACATTTTTGTGATCAATTAATATTTTTCCTAGTTAGAAAGACAGACTGAAGGAAGCAAAAAGAGACAGTGAAGTGTCTAAATCAGGAAAGTTGAAGAAAAAGATGCCTCTTATATAGAAGCCTCTTCACCTTCCACAGAAACCCACATGACATTTCAGCTCCGAGTTGCCATTTGTGATAGAAATACCATCAGCCTCTTTAAAGCTTTAATGCCACAAAGTCCTTGACACCTATATGGTACAGTGAGACGCAAAACTGCAGTTCCAGTCAGATGGCAACCTCCCTTATATGAACGGACTGGCTTTTTCTGAATGTTCAAAAGCACTGTGTCTGAAGGTTCTAAAATATTAAAGCTGTGCAGGAACTTCCAAGTCAGAAACAAAGTTCCGCCCCCTTTAAGACAACTGCAGTTGAATGAAAGTTTAAGGAGACAATTGAAGTCTGACTTTTTCTGCTGAATAATCTCAGTTTTCATTCTTAAATGAGCTACCAAATAAACTAAGACTAAAAAGGTCCCTTTTTCTTAGAAGATCAATTTGTTTGTCATGACAATACCATCATAGTTTTTGATCACTTCTCATCTCATGCATTGAGAGAGGCTAAGCATTTTACCTAAGGATAAATATGGGCAAATGAAAAACCTGTAGACCTCGATTTAGGCAATGCACACAGAGCGTAGTAACTGAGCCACTCAGGTCTCTCAGATAATGGCCACTCCAGTTTACGTCTCTGAAATGTCTGTGTGCAAGAACAGCACCAGAATACAACAAGCAAACTAATATCGGTAACAATAACATCCGAATTCAATCCAAGTAAGGAGATCAACAGCATTACATACACTGTAAAACAAAAAGCAATAAGTCTACTATGGACGATTCTTTTCAGTATGTTTTTTAAATCTACTAAAGGGGAAACTGACAACTAATTTATCCTCAGTGGATAGCGATGTTATCAACTTCCAGTTCTCTGAACTTCCCTTTTTTGTAAAACATGCATGCCAGCAGAATGATTGTAAACAAGCAATATTTACATTTCGATTCCGATCATTTTTAGATCTATTGAAAACAAAAATCCCAGTGGTCTTTTAAATACGATTAAGCATTTTTAGCCAAAATTAAAAAAAAAAAAATTGTAGAACATAGTATCCACAGAGTGCCAGGAGTTCATTAGAAACTCAGTTGAAAAGATCAGTTGTGGACACTGATAAACCCTGCCCCCACAACTTACCTGTTTGCTCTTCTACTAGCTTACAGCCACCCACACTCCCCAACTTATCATAAACAGTGCAACAAAAGTGGCGAGCAGTATTGGAGTTATACAGTCTTACAGTTTTGAGCCAGATGCCAGCTCAGATGAGGAAACGTACACGGATCTTTTTGTCTACAATGGGTGCATCAGAATGGAGCGGAGCAGGGAGCTTGTGGCCTGCCGGTTGTATTTTGTACGTCACAAAGACAATCTTTTTCAAACAGCATCTTTTTCTCTGCTACTCTTTAACAATTTGAATAAAGAAATAATCAGAAATGCAATTTTAAGCTTAATTTTGTGTTGTCCATCATCAGAAAAACGTGTTAAAAAACACAATTTATATCGGAGTTGGTCTTTAAAAGCTATTTGTCAGTATTTTTAAAATAGAGTTTAAAAACATTCTAAAACTCAACAGGAAGATCATGAAAATCAGTGGAACAATAAAGGTGAGCGGTTGAACAGTTTTCGCCTTTTTATAGATCTAAGTGCTTAAGAAAGTCTTATGTTACGCCTGTACGTTACGTATAGTGTACATTTTATTTTAAGGAGTTAGTGCAGTAAAAGTCAAGGAACCTTTGATGTTTGTTTTAAAACAAACCTACTTAAAAGATGAAGATTTAAAGATATCTTTTTAAATGGCATTCGGATTGGAGCATCCATCTCTTGAATTGTTTATATTCAAGTCAAAATTAATGTTTTCTTTCTTTGTCATGCAAGAAACTTCTCAAAACCTGCTTTTTTTGTCTATCCTTTTCTATATTTATTGCATTTATCAGTATTCCTGTATTAACCCCATATAACCATTCATATCTGAGACGTAAATCTCTTGATCTGAACTCATTGGTTTTAACTTGGTCCATCGTTTCTGCCATGTAGTTCATCGTCATTCCATTAGGGGCAGTAGAATGCCTTTTTCTGTTATTTCAAAATGGCTGCTTACATTAAATTTCCAAAACCTGTTTGGAAAGTTTTGCAATTTTTCAAAACTTCATTGTCAGATGAAGTATTATTATTCATTTTTGATGGACTACTTGCTGTATTAAAACAATGCAAAATCGGTTAAAAAATTAATTATTTATAATACCATTACACCGTGTTAAAAGTGTATGAATCAAATTTGAGGCAGTGGGTAAATAATATGTTTATTATTTTTTTTCTGAACAGTCATGTCTATGTTTTTACATATTAAACTAACATTGCTGTGAGCAAAAATGTATCAAATCACAAACATATCATAACTGATACTATCTATATTTCATAAAAAAGTATGTTACAGTTTTTTTGTATATTTTATCAAATGGTTTAGCAAATATATTAACTAAAAAAAAAAAATACAAATTCTGCCAATTAATTGATGTAGTGGGCTTTAAAGGGTTAAGCTTACTAACGAAATGTGTCACTATAGCTACAGAATGAGCAATATAGTGTTGACAAGGTTCTATCTGACCCCTGAGCTAAACTTAGAAAAATAAGGTCAATAATCTCCACTGATTAAAAAAAAAAGTCAGAGAAGCCAACGTGTTTGTTTTTTAATGAGCATCTTAGTCCAAAAGTTTGCTGTATGCAATGTAACACATAAATGAGGCAACCAAAAGAAGTTTACAATTATAGTGGAGAGACTAGAAGACAAAACGCTTTAATTTGGTGTTTAGGAAAGTAAACAGGATCACCTGCTGCACTGTGAACAGATGCACTGCAATGATTTGAAATTAAAAAAGTGAAACAAACCCACATTACACCGGCAACAACGATGCTGCACAGGAGCATCATCGCTGTCTGCTGTCTCCACTATTAGACAAACTCCAATTGTCCTTCATTATTTACTAATAGCGAAAATAATGTCCCAAAATTAATTTAAATTGGTATGTGATATGACAAAACAGGGTTGCGCACAGTAAAATGTTTTCCATTTTCAATGCAATTTATAGGCTAAATTAAATGTTGTGGCTCACCCGCTTTATTTTTTTCTTTCTTTATCAGGCCTGGCTTTAAATTAATTTCTGTCTTCCCCGGTGCTTACGGCTGCTTGTGCAAAACATTTTTTTCTCATATGTTCTGCTCCTCAAACCTGTAATTCAGCTCCATTTCAATGGGCTAAATTTTTCATTTCTGTTCATATTATCATATCAGTGTTTTTTTTTGTTTTGTTTCACTGATTGATTCCTATTTATTATTATTTATTATTATTATTTCTGAACCTGGAAAATGAAAAGTTGAATATGATAAATATGTTCTATGGGCAGTGTTTGGTTTACAGTGGTTTCTCGTTTATCACAAAAGTTAAGTTTTAAAAATAACTCAATAGATGAAATCTGTAAAGTAGTTTTTTTTATAATCATTCCTCCTTTTCGATTACTTACACACAAACATTTTCTCACTTCAGTTTAAAGTCTCTCAAAGTTAACAAAAATATATGTTTTTATGTTCATGGAAAAATATGTTCAGTTATATAGAATACAACTAAAGATTTGCTTATGATTGACATGTTTGTAAAAATGCATTCTGTACAGTAGAGATGGTATGGAGGACATTGACTGAAAAAACCTACAGCAACTCAGAAGGTACAACACAATGGGCTGTAAAAAATTTAATCAATGGATGCAAGATTGCATAAAAAATTGTGCAAAACAGCAAGGCAGTGAAAGGTCAGCTGTTCCAAAGCGTGAGACCACTGCATTGACAATATCCAGCTTTAAAAACATTCCCCAAAAGCTGTAAGTCAACAAACAATTAAAATGTGCATTGAATGGTAATGACACCACCCCCCCCCCCAAAAAAAAAAAAAAGAGAGAAAAAATTGGATTAAGATAAGTTATTTTTTTATTTGTTTTGTTATGTATTTAGTTTACTTGTTTTTTGATGTTATTTCTTGTTCAGTATGTTTGTCTATGAAGACCTAAAAGGCAATAATACATAGTAAAAATCAAAAGGCAATAGTGTAGAAATGGATAACATTCAGTGCAACAGTAATAGAAAAAAAATGTACAAAGAAAAATAAATATACTTCAACTTCTCTAAAAACTTAGTGATTAAACCAGGAGTCTGCAACCTGCGGCTCAAAAGCCACATGCGATTCTTTTATCCCTTCCTTTGTGGCTCTTTTGCTTTGTAGAAAAATGCTAACAATTTCAATATATAATGACTTTGTTAGTTAAGTACTATTCATCTCTGTCATCTATTTTTAGATTTTTAAACTAAGGTGATCAAACAAAGAAAAAACTGACTGCCCTTTTTTTTTTATTTATTTATTTTTTTTTACCACTGCTGACGTTACATCAAATTAACAGGCATTGAGTGTTTCCCATTCCTCCTAAATGCACACATTTCAAACAACTAAGCAAAATGATGAGCTGTTGTCAGTGTTTATCATTAGAATAGGTTTAAACTCTTAGCTTATTTCTAGTTACTGTTCAAAGCCAAATTTCTTAACACCAACACTGGAAAGGCGTCCAAGTGAATTTCTCTTTTGATCTATTCTGTTGGATACTCTTGATAAGAAGTTATCGTCCTAACTCCAGCTCCATACTAGAACACAAAACTTTGCTCCCTTCAATACAGTCATTCTGCTTGTTTTCTACCACCTGTTTCATTGATCCCATACAATTGTTCACAACCAACTGCTTATTGCTGGAGTGTAAGAATGAAGACTGGTAAATTGGCACTGCTATGTCTTCTCCACAGAAGAGCAGTATTACTGCAGATGCTGCACTGTAAGGTCAGTCAACCTCACACCATTTTTTTTCTTGACTTGTTAAAAAAAAAAAACTCAAACACATCAGCTGGAGGCACTGCAGGGTTCAGATATTGTGTAAATCAGGCAGCAGGAAGTCATCACATCCAAAACTTAAATCCTAACATGTTTTTTGAGAATTAATTTAGGGCCTGTATTCAATATTTTTTTTAAATCTTTAACAGTATATATGCATAATAATGAGTAGCTCATCATTATAAATCTAGACCGTTGTATTGAGAATAGACCCATAATGATCCATCTTAATGTATGGCGTGGTCATTTTCAAATGCAGAGTGTGCATTGTGTGCAGGTTAGTGTGTGTTCTGTTTTATGGATCACCTTCCAAGTACTAAACATCTGTCATGGGAGTATACTCTTTGTTGAGAGTTTTAGGACCTCCAGCCTGAGCATAGAAAGGGAAAGACTATTGTTAAAACGAGCTTTGTTTTATACATTTCTAAAGGCTTACCATGCAGTAAATGACAAAACATGTCAATCAATGTATTAAAATGGCCAAATAAAGTTTTAATATTTTTCTGAGCTTTAAAAAGATTTTTAAAAAAGTAAGTTGTTTATTTTATTTATTTATTTTTTTAAACAGATAACCAAGTCTTTTCCACCCTGTCACTAAAGTACTATGAAAAAGAAAGCTAAAATCATAGTCAGCTTGAAAATGATCAAAGCATGAGTAAAACGTTAAGAAAGAGAAAGGTGGACTGTAGGAGAAACATCTGGGTAACTTGTTTGGTAAAGAGAAAAAGAAATCAATATCAATTTAAGTTGCAACATCCAAACTATTTTCACTTTTAATCAAGAAAACATGATAGCACAGATCCAGTTAGTGTTCCCTGAATATATTTATCTCCTCAGGGAGTATAATTAATAAGATTTCTAATTAGAGCAAACAAAAAGCCACTTCTATGTACAAGGAAGAGAGAAAAAAAAGGATATTCTTTTAGAGTTTAGGATGGAAAAAGAAATACAAAGTGTAAAACATAACTAAAGTCTTTCATTTTTAGGCAGCCATTTACTTTCATAGTTTGTCTGTGGAAACAGGTTTTGCTTTGAACCATATTTTGTAGTATATGACATTCAGAAAGGTCAATAACAAACAAAAAAGATTTATATAAAAGGTTTACATTTTAAGCATTTGTGTGTTTAGTTTACTACCATGCTCATTTTTATATAGGGTGATGTTATTCATATTTAAGTACGACCAAGTACAAAAACAGATGGAAATTCATGTAGTACGTGTGGCCAGGATGTACATTGCCGCATTGCTTGCATACGTTTCAAGTGCATGCACGGCTAAACATTGTTGGTCGCATGTATTAAATGAACTCTCACCCTTCCTCTTGTAAGAGTTTTTCAAAATAAAATGTACTTTATAACATATTAATCACATACCAAAGGCTAAAATGTGTGTTTATGCTGAGATGGAATGTAAAAAAAAATTGTTTTTGTCTCACTCATAATGTTAAGCTCAATTTGAAAATGAAAAAAACAAAACAAAACACTTAATCATGACGACTGAAATCAACTGTTATGTTTTCTTCTGCTTTTGACTGAAACCTTTTCATGAGTTAGAAAAGCATTGCACCATTTTCATTTATAGCCTATCTCCAATTTGCCTGCTAATAAGCTGTGGCAAATGTAGTTTAGCTTCAGCAATGATGACAGAAAGTGAATAACATGTTGTCTTCAAGTGGGTCTGACAAGGCACGTCAAGCGCAATAAGAGTTGATTTTTCTTATTTGATCATGAAGTGAATGGCTCATTAAATATTGAATGATGAGTATTTTACAATGATGTAATAATGACCAAAAGAAAACAATAGCAAAGAGTGAAGACAATTTCCCCTAATTGAGGTGCACTAAAATACATTTTTTTAAGTCAAACTGTAAGAAAACAATAATCAACCAGTAAATCTGGCACAGATTTCTCATTTACTTCTTTTAAAAAATTTTTTGTCAGATGTAATGACTAATTTATTCTCAACCTACAGTACATAATCACGTACACTCATCGGCCACTTTATTAGGTACACCTTGCTGGTTCCAGGTTTGACCCCCTTTTGCCTTCAGAACTCTCTTAATCCTTGATGGCATAGAGTCAACAAGGTACTAGAAATTTTCCTCAGAGAGTTTGGTTCATATTGACATCACAGCATCACACAGTTGCAGCAGATCTGTCTGCTGTACATCCATGATGCCAATCTCCCGTTCAGCCACATCCCAAAGGTGAGCTATTGGGTTGAGGTCTGGTGACTGTGGAGGTCATTTGAGTCCAGTGAACTCATTGTCATGTTCAAGAAACCAGTCTGAGATGATTCCAGCTTTATGACATGACGCCTTATCCTGCTGGAAGAAGCCATCAGAAAATCGTACACTGTGGTCGTAAAGGGATGGACATGGTCAGCAACAATACTCAATACCTTTTTAACCTGGCTTTCATATAATTTTTACTTTGTATCTTTTACCTATTTATCTATTATCTATTTTATAATGTTTTATCAATTTACAATAAACTATTAATTTATTTTAAATTCCTCATTATAATGTTTTATTGTTGGTTTTTTAGCTTTTAGCAATGTTTAGTTTTTAATTTAATTAAATTTTGTTTCCAGTGCTTCCTCAGTTGGGTTCTCTCTCTCTATGGGTCGGCTGCCGTTCAGCTGCGGCGGCTCTGGATGGGGAACTGCATCGCTCCGTAGCTGTGGTGAGGCGAGTCCCTGCTTGTGTCGCTGCATTTGGTTGGCTGTGCCGCTACTCACAGAGAGAGAGGTCCCAACTATTTGCGTTTCTAAAAACAAACTGTCATGCTCAGCCTGTTTCTCATTGCCAATCTCCATCAGTTAGGGGGTAGGAGGACTGAAAGGGGTGGGGGTTGTGTACAGATCTGAGGGAGGGGACTTTATGTTAATTTATGCTTATTTTTATATTATTGTTTGTTTTTATTTGCTTATTTAGTATCATTATTTTGTTTTATTTATTTTTATTTTGTGTAAAGCACTTTGTGTTATGTTTTATATGAAAAGTGCTATACAAATAAAGATTGATTGATTGATTGATTGATACTCAGGTGGGCTGTGGTGTTGTAACCATGCAGAGTTGGTACTAAGGGGCCCAAAGTGTGCCAAGAAAATATCCCCAGATCATCACTGCTGTTGTCGATCTGCCTCAAGATTGGATATTTTTTGTGATGCTCCTCTTCAGACCTGGGTTGTAACTGAATTTGAGTCTGTCTATCATCTCCAGTCTGGCCATCATCTGACCTCTGGCATCGACAAGACATTTCCGCCCACAGAACTGGCGCTCACTGGATCTTTTCTCTTCTTATGACCATTCTCTCTAAACCCCAGAGTTGGTTGTGGATGAAAATCCCAGTAGATCAGCAGTTTCTGAAATACTCAGACCAGCTCGTTTGAAATGCAGGACATCGTTTTGACCATATCTACATGAATAAATGTATGGGATTGCAGTCATTAGAAATTTGTGTTCACTAGCAGTTGGACAGGTGGGCTTCATTAAGTGGCTGGTGAGTGTAGATTAGAATAAAACGTTGAAAAAAGGAGCCAAACAAAATCTTTGTCCAGAAAATCTAAGTTGGCACATGATTTTAATTAATAATTTGTTAATATTGTAACTTTTTATTTTATGAACCTTTTATTACCTTGTTGGTCTTTTACACCAATAAATTTTATAAACCTTTTGAAATAGATTCTTGTGCCCAAGTGAGAGGACATATTGGCTTTTGCAAGTCCATTTCTTTTACAAATGAGTAGCCCCATAATATTTATTTTGGAAGTCTAATAATATTTGAAAAAAAAAACACAATTTCCTGTAACAGAAATGATAATAAAACTCCTTAATTTACCTGTTTTTATTATAATATTGGCTTCTATTACTGACAAATCCAAATCGCATCTCAGATTTACCAACTCACGTCACTCAAATCCTTGCCAACCTGTTGTCACATAAGTATTGCAGTTTCACATGGGAAATGCATTGCTCATTCTGATATCACTGCATTAGCCAGATGGGTTGGTCTATTTAGAGAGTGCAGAGTTGGTTGTAGCCTACAGAGTACCCAATTCTCCCACGCTTGCTGTTTAACTGACGTTGCAGCAGATTGTTTATGACAGCTTTCCGGCTGCACACACCAGACTTTGTGCTGCAGGACAGCTTCTATTACTGCAGCTCGCATCAGCACAAGCATGTGTACACACACATGGGAGCACAGAAAATGCCTCACAAAAAAGCAATAACAACAGAAAATAATATGTGAGATCAAAGCAAATGTTCCGACACATGTCCAACCCACGCAAGACAGTTTGTACATGAGTACATGTGTTGTAAAATAGAGCATGCCGCTCTATAAGTTTTATACAATCTCTTGATGTCCTTCATTTTAAAAGTTTCACTGAGGGCCTGCAGGGTCTTCTTCTCTACCTTTGATTGTAACATTTTTTTTTTTTCCTTTGGCCACATAAATCTGTTTTGCCCCTAAAAGGTCAAGGCAGATGTAACAATTCAGTACCAAAAGCATACCTTTGACAACTTGGATATAAAAGTTATCTTTTCTGCTATAACAGGTCTTTCATGTCTTACTTTATTTTGCAGACGAGTTGAGTTATGAGATGTCTTGGGTTGAAAGAATGTTTTATTGAAGTAACGAAGAGAAGGCGACGTATAGGAGACATGAAGTTTTTCTGGGGATATTTCAGCTACAATTCTCTTTATTTTCCAGCTGTTCTACACATCCGTTTCAGTTTTATTTTCGTCTCTGTCTTTGTGCACCTTCCTCCTTAATTTCTGCTGCTCTGGATTTGCCAGTGCTCTTTTCTTGCTGTGTCAGTTTGACAGAGAAAGATGCAAGTCTGTTCCCTTTAACTCTGCGGATTAATCAACTGTCTCCGAGCTGGTGAGCACAGTCACATTCCTGGATAAAAGCAAGATATTTTTATTTGAGAAGTATGCAAGTGTACAATGTTCATCTCCTGCGTTTCAAGAAAATAGTTATAAGAAAGTGTTTCCTTTAAACATTTAAGACTTTTAAGCAAATACAGTAAGTCAAGTTGTCACTGCGTTATAAAGGGACAATAATCATTAATCATTCTTTGATGTCTAACATTTAAATCTGTGTGCGATTGTTTTACTTGATAACATTTTTCATGTAGGTAGACCCACTGCACTGTCAAATATATTTGGTCACATGCTTTTTACATTCATTGGTACCTTATGCTGTAACTTTAGGCTACAAAAGCTCCTTAAGGAATGCTTTCCACAAAGTTTAAGAGCATGTTTTTTATGAATGCCTGAACTTTATTTTTTATTTTTTCCCAGATATGCATGTATTACGTTTGAAACTGAGTTTTAGAGCAGACGGATTGGTGGATGGAGAAGCCTGATTGATCACTAAAGACAGCATGTCTCCACTGCTCTAAAGTACAAAGCAACATGCACATCACTGCATCCAACACTTTGCATTGCACTTGTTCTTTATCCTCTGCAGACTGTCTATGTACTGTTCTTGAGCAAAAGATCTCATGAAGTTTGGAGGGTTGCTGTGACCGACTTGGCAGAAAGTTGATGACCGTCTGTGCATTTCTTTGTTGACCCTGCTTTGTTACTTAACATGAGCTGCCACGTTATGATGGATTTTCTATCACCTTCAAGCACTTGTCATAATACCACTAAATATTTAGTCATTGGTGGCTTTGGGTTCTTTCTCTGTATATCTTCTGAAAAGCTTTTGCTCTAATTTTTTGTTTTTTGCTCTAGGTTTTTATGAAACTGGATTGATTGTTGCTCCAAGGTGCAATGTATTGCACAGCAAACCCTATTACAACATGTTGCTCAGATTATGAGGCTCCAAAATCAAAATGTGCCACTACCTTGCTTGACAGCTGGTAGGCTATAAAGCTTTTGCAAAAGTAAAGAAATAAACCTGCCACGGAATACGTTTGAATACCTTCCCTTTGGTCCATTATGCAACATCTTGTTCAGAAAGCCTGGTGTTTTGTCCAGATGTCACTTAAAAAAAAGCCATGCTGTTCATGTTCATCTGCTTTCAAGCTTTATCCTGCCATGAACAGGTGTGTTGGGAGTGAGGGTTCTCTCTGTAGTCTTGAAGAGTGGACTGTGCATTTCATACTATGGCAACTGGGATGTGCATTTTCTGGAAGAAGCAGCAACCGCTGAGTGCTTGAGTTGCTTTCAAAGTTTCATTTTAAGTGTCTCGATGGACCGATATCTTCATTTCTTAGTGGGTATATTTGGTCAAACATTATGCTAAATGTCTACATGTGAGCATATGTGGGCAAGATGAGCTCAATTTTTATATATACTGTATATATATCTGACTTCATGAGAAAAATGCCACAAGAACATGTAAAGTAGATCTTTAAAGAGTAGATCTTTAAAGAAACACAGGACTCTTGATTTTGTTTTACTTTAAGAAGGGATTCAGACATCCAGGAGCAGTTTTTTTTCAAATCAAATTGTACATACTGAGACACTGAGATAAAACAGCTCCATATTTATCTCATTTGACTAATTCATGGGATGCTATGAGAAAGATGTTGATCTTAAATTAATGCAGGCTCTGATCTCCTTTTCAGGAGTTTCTTTGCTCTTTCTTTACCTATTTAAAAGCACACTAAGACTCATGACTTGGAGAGAGAAGATCACAAATACTTGGTGAAATTTGACTTTGAGGTGTTTTACTTGGTTTAAGGCTGAACATTAATCATACCTCATTTCCATGCATACTTTACAATGACCTTGGTGGCGGATTGAGACTATCTGAAGAAATTCTCACAATGTCTGTCTAGTTGAATGGCTCCTGCTTAGATTTTATATTTGTTTTGCCACAATCAAGTTTTTTAATGATTAAAAAAAACCTAAAGATGACAGTCACACAATACAAACATATTCCTATAGCTGAATGTTAATCAGTAAAAACATGTTTTATCTAACTAACATGCTGCACTACCGGAAAAAAAAAATATGTAAGCCTGCTGCCACCAAGATCAATTTATAGTCATTGAACACAAAAGTTTGAAAGTTTGAAACAAAGAAAAACGTGGCTTTTCAAATCACACAAATCTTGCCTAGTTACATACATTTTTATAATTTGCATATGTAATTGTTGTATTGCTGCATGATGCAATATAATAGCAGATGCACGACAGAGAGCAAACAGATAGCTCTGTGTGTAAAGGAAATGTGTACAAAACTCCCTGCATTTCTCCTGCCTCTTATCTGAAGGTGACTGAATTCATGAATTCTTTTTTGGGGTTCGTTGCTTATAAATCAATTGTCTAACATTATGAGGGCCAAAGCAGTGTTTATCAGGGATTTGTATGAATCCTGGTATCCCACTTTAGACAGCACACAACAGTGTAAAATAAAATAAAAAAATCAGCAAAAGCTGAGTTTTCCTTCAGATGATTGGGAAAGCTTGATCGTTTAAATTTTGATGCAACACAGTCGGAAGACAGAAACCTACACAAAAGCCTGCATAGACCATGTGGTGTGATAAGGTCCCAAAGTGTAAGAGATTTGGCTTGATGGCAGGAACTTAAAGGTTAAAAACATGAACTGTCACATGAACAAATTGGACAAAAGAGAGGTTTCTAATAAACACCACGGCTACTTTTGGAAAATATACGGTATATGAAAGACTTGGTGTCATATAATTCCAGCCAGGCACACATTTTTACTAGCTGGGACTTGCTGGTCCCTAGTCTTCTAAAGTAAACCAAGAATAAAATATTTGGCATATCCATCCTGTTGGGATGGGGATGCATTCCTTTCTACTTGAAGTGGGCTCTGACATTGTAGTGCATTTGCATTCTGGTGCATCAACCAAGTAGTTTTTCCTTATTGATCTAATTTTTCCACAGTTTAAAAATATTTAATTTAAGTGAGGCTAAATCCAATTGAGCAAAAGTGAATGTCTGACCTGTTTGTCTCTTCATTGGGGATTTTATCCACCGTTTGTACACACCACCTCTACCATAACGGCTGCTTGAATTGCTTTGTCCTAACTTTCACTGTACATTGAGGTTATTTATGTGTTTCTAAAAAACATTTTTGACTGGTTTTGTGCAAATCCAATGTAATTTTGCAAGACGGATTTGTTTATTTTAAATCATCATGTTCCTCGGTCTAGATTCTATTTTTGATAAGTTATTTAACATATTCAAGATCTTATTCCAAGTTTAGTCTACAGTGTAACACCTCAAGCTTGTCACCATCAAGCTCCCTTTAATTCCATTATACATTTATGCCCACCTACTAGGGACATTTTGGGCCTCAACATGTCAGCAGCTTATTAGGAAGGTAGGAGAAATGGAGCAGCTTGATGCGGAATTGTGTCACCTTCCCTGCCCTGTTTTCAACCTCCACTTTAATGAGTCACATTTGCAAGGTGTGAGAAGAAATGTCTCCTGGCCGTTGCATTTTAACGTGACAGCTATTAAAAGACACCAACAGCTGGTGGAAGGTGGAACCAGAGATGAGGAGGTGAGAGAAGGGATGACAGACAGAAACAATGAAGGGAGAACTGAAGGAGGAAAACGAAGCAGAAGCAGACATCAACAGACAGTCAGAGATGGGAGTACAGCTGGTGATAGTCATCCTGTTGTTTGGGTCATGTTTGTCCTTCATTAGACACATCACCTTGTTGGGAATTGAAGGACAGTAGAAGGAAGTAAATGTAAAACGCAGACAGCAGGAGAAAAAACTGAACATGGTCATGTCCCTCGAAAGGCCACTTCGGTTCGTATGAATATAAGATGAGATAATGGCCTGATGTCACAACAGTTGTCTCATTAATCTTGTCATTCCAATGTCTGCACTTGGATTTTGCTATCATTTGCAGTTTATTGGCACTTTAAAGTGTACAAAAAGCCAAAGAGGGGAAAAAGAGGGGAAAGAAAGGCTACATTTAAATTTAAAAGGAAAAGTGAGGGTACATTTATGGATTTTAGCAGCATAGTTTCATCTGTAGAACAGGTGAAGGAAAAGTAAGATATATATGATGTAGAGTATATATTTATTTTAAAAATCTCTTTCGTTTTACAGATCAATCAATTTTTTAAAAATTCATTGAAGTTTTTGTCTTTAGTCTGAATTTTTTTTCTTCAATGGGTTTGTATAAAGCTTAAATGCCACACTGGCCTAATGATAAATAGTAATGCTAGTACCACGTTCAAGCATCTGTTTCCAATGAAAACTCTATGTAAATATATACATATGCTCCTTTCTGGCTTCTGCGTTCAAAAAACTTTCGTTCACACATTGCTACACAAGTTTTTACTTGTGTAGCAAGTCTACTTACAAAACGTGAGGCAATTGAACGTGCACTGAAAGTTAAACCAGTTGAACTTTGACCAATCAGGGACTCAAATTTGGTAGTGATGGATGAGTAGCATCCTTTTCAAAACACGGACGTGCCAACTATTTGAAAATTGATAATGAAAGCAAAATTAATATCTGCAGTTTGTGCCTGGATGAAGTTATATAACAAGTCTTTGATAAATTGGAATAGAGCTTTAAAAGAAAAAGCCTGGAGCAAGATTCACCAGATTTGCGCCGCTTTGATATTTTGCACCAAGCCTCTTCCAACTGTGAGTACATGCACTGTGTGAACACCAAATGCTAAAAGCGGATTCAAAAACCCATGTTCTTGAACACGCCAATACATGTGTGTGTAGCTTAACAGTTGTCCCAGTGCTGCATTCTTACTTTTCTTACTCATGTTTTTATTGTTTTCACACTCATATATTCCACACTGTTTTGCTCAGGCTCAGTAAAGACTGGACATGAGTAAAAGAGAGGGTTTACAAAGCCAAACCACTGAGTCTATGTCCATACAAGCTTTATGTGTTGCTATTCAATCTATGGGCTTTGCAGTTAGAACTGCTTATCAAACAATGTTTTTTTATTTTTTTTATTTCTATTATCTGCAGTAATGCAGCTGGTTATATATCAGTGAACAGTTCCAGGTAAATCTTATGGTAATTCTTTGTTCCCAGAGATTTACACACATATTTCCAAAGGTGCATTTGTTGTGCCATAGCCTGTTGTATAATTTCCAACTAAGTATAGATTTATATCAATCAAGATTGCCTCTCAGGTCCAGCAGGCTCATTTAAAGGACTAATGTCTGCAAATTCTTAAAAAAAACATTTGTAAATAATGCATTCCAATTTGCTAGGCCACAAACGAAGAATAAAGACCTTGTATACTGCTCCAAATGAGAAAACAGAAGGACGATGTGGAAAGTTTGACATGTAAAAGCAAGTGTAAACAGTGTGGGCATAATGAATGTCATCGCATTTCTAGCAGCCTTCATGCAGTCTTACATTTCAAGCCTTAAACATACTCAAAAGAATGTTGTGTTGTTTAGAGCTCAAAGACCTCCAAACCTAGCTGTTATCTGGGTTTTAGACCTCAGAGTGTCTACCCTGCACCATAGGGGTGAACTTGCTAATGTTTTTTTTAATGCTTGTTTTTATTGGTTTATTGATTTAAGCGAAAATAAATTTGTATAAAAAAAAAAAAAGTAAAACAATTTTGTGTCCATGTTTGTATATGCTTCCCAACATCCCACGTACATTAAGAGTACCATTATCGTGTGCCATATCATATATCATATATCATATCATGCCTAATCAGGATTTGTGATCATGTGGCTCAACTCTTGAAGCTTTTAAATCAGTTCAGTGAGACATTAGCAGGCTGCATGTTCTTCTTGTACACCTTTTGACTTAACGCCTTAATGGAATTCTATGATTCAGCTTTCACTGATCTGCACATTTGGCTTGGCAGAGAGTTTTATGCCGGATGCCCTGACACAATCCTGTATTTTATCTGAACTGGGGACAGGCACAGGGAGACCCAGACCCCTTTGTGGCTACATAGGTAGGCAGGCTACACACTGGACAGGCCAGCAGTCTGTTGCAGGACCACAATCACACACACTCACATTGATACCTAGGGACAATTTAGAGTAACTAATACACCTATGAAGCATGTTTTTGGACTGTGGGAGGAAGCTGGAGTCCCCTGAGAGCACGCACAGGGAGAACAGGCAAACGCCACACAGAAGGGTCACAGCCAGTACTTGAACCGGGGTCTTCTTGCTGTGAGGCAAGAGGGATAACAACTGCACTGTGCAGCCTGCCTAACTACTTATAAATGGAAAAAAAGTGAAGATTTTTTAAATGAATTTACTAGTCAGTGATTTTCATTTTTAAAAATGAAAAAGGAGAGATGTTTCTTTTCTTTCTTTCTTTTTTTTTAGAAAAGTATCTATATTAGATACTCCCGCCACAGAGCCTCAGGGCAGCAGAGACCATCGAGGTTTTGAAACAGAGGCTCAAAACCCACTTTTTTATCATGGCTTTTACATAATTTTTAACGCTTATTTATCAATTATTTATTAGATTTTGATGTATATTATTCTCTGTATCTAATTTTATTGTGTGCACATAATGTTATTTTTTGTCTATGTTTTTACATACATATTATGTATTACATTTTAGCATCTTTCTTTTTAGGTTTTATGACCCAGTGTTACCCTTTGAGGATCCTTCGTGTCAGGGATTGTCGGTTCAGTCTGGGGTTGTTGCCACAGCTGTCACCCTTTGTGGGGCCGTTTAGGGTCCGACTTTGCAGCCTAACGGCTGTGGAGTGGACCCCTTTGCTGTCCCGGTTTGGGTGGGCACTGTGGCGATGTTCCTGCGGCTGAGCTGGTATGAAGAGATTCCCAACATACTGTTTCCTCACAGCAGAGCCAAGCCTTGCGTTTCTTTTGGAATTTATCTGTGTAAGTATCCATTCTTTGTGAGGTTATTGCTTGTGTGTGTTAATGGAGGGAGGGGGTGGATAAAGGGTGGATTGGGTTGATCTCTTTTGGTTTATTAATTTATTGTCTTTTTTTATTTTTAATTGTAAAACGCATCAAATTGCTCGAATGTCATAAGCTTTTTTTTAAATAAAGTTTTATTTGATTTGATATATTTATTGTTTTCTTTAATGCAATCATCTACAAGACTGATGAAGGGTTGGTTGGGTCAGTCACAGAAATGCACAGCATATATAAAACTAAGGGCTTGTTGGGACCAAAATAACAAGAACAGGAGTATCCATGTTTTCTTTTTATGTGTGTGTTTTATGTGTTTTTTTTTTTTTTCTGGAGCTGCCTCCCCTCTACAATATCAGTGGTCTTGGATTAAGATTTGCACCCGTTTAAAAATGACTAGTAATATATTATGCACTCAAAAGAAGCCATGGTTTCAGAGCCACATCATATCAATATGCACATTTCACTAGGATTCAATTCTTGGCTCGTAACTGTTGCAGCTTGCCTGCTGAAGAGGCCACTGTAGACAATGAAAGATTTTTTCCCCTTTCAAGCCAAGAATAAGAAAGAAAAAAGAATATGAAGCAGGCACAATATTTTGTCTTGAGTATTCAGTGAGGGAATATTTATTTTGCCATTTTCCCCTTGTGTAAACAAACTAAAAACCTCAATGTGAATGGAATAAAACATGCCCTGGCTGGAGGCTAATAATTAGCTATAAGCCATTTTGAGAGAAACTGTGGCCAAAATGCATTTTTAAAAGTGCATTTAAAAGTGCAAAAGAGCAAAGTAAAGACTAAAGAATAGTCAGAATAAAAAAAATAAATAAAGACAAGTACACAACTCACTTGCTGAGAAAACATTGGCACTTATTAGGATCAACCCTTAAGCTATTAGGCTTTAGGCTTTATCCAAATTACCTTCCTAAGAGTCTAATTATCTTGGATGTCAATAAGTCTATATTAATTACAAAGAAGTTTGCTTGTAGTTGGTAAAGGCTTATAATATCCTTGTTGTACTTTTGGATTATCAATGTGGTTTACCTCTGGAAAACTGGGTGTTTTATTCACTTTAAAGATCCACTTCAACAACAATTGTGTTTATGAATTTAGATAAAATCGTCATATTCATCATTAAAAGACCACTGGGGACACTTTTGATATGATCAAAATATGATCAGAGTGGGACTTTGAACATGATGCTACAAAATGGAGATACACCTGTAACAATAGAATAGACTTAAAATGCAGTGAAAAGGTTTCATCATTTGTAGTCAGTCACAAACTTATTTTATGGAACCCTGGCACACAAATATTTTTTTGAGAGGCATCTGTTAAAGAAAGAGCTTTGGCAATGGATGATAAGTAAGAGGACTGAATAATGGAGCAACAATATATCTTTAAACAGTTGGTGCTCATAGGTGGCAAAAATGGAGCGGTTGAAAAAGCAAAAATTGAATTTTGCTTATCAGTTATGTAAGATATACTCCGGAAAGTTTGGCCTACATGCCCAGTCTGAATAACCAGATTTGCACAAACTTGCCCCTTGTGAATTGTTTGTATAGAAATAACATGTTTGATGCATGGTGTGCCTTTGTATTCAGGCTCAGCTGCCACTATAATGCTGTTAGTGTCAGAGTTGTGCTGAAAGTGCCATCATCATAGTACTTCATGGTCTCTGTTACAGAAGAAAAGCAAGAGTCCCAAAACCACAAACATTCACACACGTTTAAAAATGTACACAGGTGAGTTACAGGTGATAATAGTATAAAAAATTAAAATACAGTGCTCTCTTCATTAACCAGGTGTGAGGTATATTGTAAGTCTTTTATGCAGTCTTTTATAAATGTTTTATGAGTTAGGCACTTAGCAAATTGCCATTTAATAGGTTGGTTGTGAGTGCGATTTTTTTTTAAGAAGTGATGTGTTTGAAGTTAAGGAATGCATGCATGAGCTGCAGCAATCCGCTTCATGATGGAAGTTCAGAACAGCTATGCAGCTACGTACCAGACACTTATGCAAGACACAAAGTGCATGTCACGGTTAAAAGTCTGCATCATAAATACTGTAAAGAGACTTGTGTTAACGTCCAAACTCCTAAATATTCATGTAGTCATGTGTTTTTGTTTTTTGTTTTTGTTGTTTTTTTTTTCATCAGCCTTAGCATCAATTTTTTTAAAACACATACTAATGTGTGCATGGAATATATCACCCACTGGTGACCCTGTCACCCTTTCAACCTAAAATTAGTAACATGTCTATGATTTTCTCCAAAAAGCCTCGTTTTCGGACCTATCAAGAAGTTGATCAAATTCTATATTGCAGAACTCTGAGATACAGATTAGAAAATTACTTTATGTTCATAAGTAAGTTACTAAAGACAATATGAATTGTACAGGTTAATTAGAAAGTAATTGCTAGTCACAGAAGCAAGGTAGACTCATCCCATATGGTCAAGACAGATAATGGGGGTAAAAAGAAGCTGAATTTTAGCTGTCTTAATAAAAGCCATCTTTCTTTTTAGGTTATGATGCCGACCCATCAAGGACAGAATGCTTGTCAAAAGATAAAGCCTCTTTTGGAGCAAATTCATTACAGTACTTTCCTTTACAATGACACATCTTTGTATTACAATCGCTGCAATTCAAATCAGAAATCATCACTCAAAAAACACCTGCACGAACACATCAGATTCAAAAGAATAAGAACTTACCTGTAATTGCATTGAGAGGTTTTCCGAAAAAGAGCATGCGGAAACAAAGAAAAATAAAAACAATTGAGAACAAAATTTTACAAATACAATTACCAAAATACAAACTTTTCATCATGCATTAGGTTAGAACTATTATGTAAGACAGAGATTCAATTAAGAAAAAAAGAAAAAAAAAAAAAATTATCCCCAAAAAAACAAAGAAAGAAATTTCTGCTTGGGTATGATGTTTACATTTTTCTAAATGTTGTTAACCAATATTCTATGCTCAAAATAGAGAGTAAAATAATAATTATTCAATGTGCTACAAGAGTGTACCCTTCAAGAAAATCAATCAATAAAAACACCCCTTCAAAAACTTTGGGAAACAAGAATTTGAAAAGATGTATTTGCCCCCTTGATCACTTTTGGATTAGGCACATACATATTAAACGCAAAATACATCAATTTAGTCTCCGATGTACTTGGGGGTAATTATGTTAACCCTTTATACTCTCTAATTAGATGGTTTCCCAGAACCTCCTTTTGCTTTTTAAAGGATTTTTCTTTCTGAAGTGCATCAAGCCCTTAGTGTTTTAAATGTTAAACAATCTGCAGGCTCAGATGACTTGGAGGATAACTTATTAAGTTAACAACTGATTTTATTCCCTATTAAATGATCTTTCTTTTCCCTTTTTTTTAACTTTTGACTATTTAATTTTGGTTTCCAATTTTTAAATGATTTTTTTTTCAACTCCCAGAATTCACAGGTAGAGATTCCACTTTTGAACAGAACCACCAGCCTGTCCAAACCCTAGCAATTGTTTCTGAAGACTTTAATCAGCAACTTGATGAAAAACATTCTTTTGGATAGCAACATAATCAAGTTTCCATTCTGCTTTTAGAGCAAATTGCCAACAGCTATGATTGACATGTTTTTTTTATTTCTCTTACTATGACTAAATGTACACCTCAGGGAAAGATCTCTGGACTCCTTTTGTTACATTTTGTTGCGACGTTTTAAATGCAAACTTCAACTTACATTTTTTTTTAAGCATTTCATAACTTAACATTTTTCCCCCCAAAAATTGTCAAAGATTGCTTTTAAAGATTAACCTTTTCAGTCAGTTGTTTAATACAGATATTTTGTGTTTTGAATTCATAACTTTTCCTCATTTCTTGTTGGCTAAGGGTGAAACTAGGGTTTTATTTCAGATGCAAGTAAAGGATTTTCTAAAGCTGAAAATAGAATTATGATGTTACCCTGTTGTCTATGGTGGAATATGGTGATGTGCGCACCGCATACCGTTAATAGATCTGGCAGAGGTACGCAGTACTGGCTGGAACATCAGTTGTGCGTCTACTCTTTGCTGCTTTAATACACATTCAAAAGCAGCATCGGGCTGAAATTGAAACTGTGAACCAGACAGCACACATTTTAACGTCTGTGTAGTTTTTTTTTTTTTTTTTTTTTTTTTGTTTATCAACACTCTAAGATGTGATTTATCTATTTATCAATGGATTTACGTCCTCTCTCTCCCCTCACGTTGCTCACTAATTCTATGGCTGTTTTGTGTTAAATTGATGTTTTTCATGGGGTACGTTTGATTTGTTGTCCGGCGACGCTCAATTCATTCACAGTCGAGTTGACATATTTTGGTACAAGTTGGATGTTGGTTAATGTGCAACGGGATAAGTAATGCTACAAATGACTCGTATAGTTTTCTGAACACAACTGTGCTTGTTAGTTCAATATAAAACCTAATGCAATGGCCGAAGTGAAACATGTGGAAAAAATATTTGTATTTGATTTAAAAAGTCATTAAAAAAAGAACAATGCATGAGAAATTGTTCAAGAGAAGGACTGAAAGTGAGGAAGAAGATGTACAACATAAAATTAGTGGAGACGAAGAAGAAAATGAGAAAGGATGTGAATTTCTAGCGTTTATCAAGTACTTTAGTAGAATAATCAATTAAAATATATTTATTTTCCACAAAGCCCCATCTACATTTATATTTACAATCAAGTTTAATTCTCAACTGCATTTATCTGCATTAGTGCTGTAATGATTTGTTTTAACAATTCGATTCATTTCATGATTTGGGCTTGCTGATCCAATTCACAGTCAATATTGGTTCATTTTGAACAACCCAATGGAATCCGATTCACTGACCTAAAATCAATCCAGGACATCTTTAGCCAAGACTTCAGTGTGACTCAGGAGTTTCCTCAGAAGTATATTTTACTAAATAATTGGGTGTAAATTAAATATTTGTATAAAGAAATAAACAAGAATTAATGCCAAACTCATTCACATTTTAGTTTATAGTTCAGCCCAGTGGGATTTTTCCACACCAGAATGGTCTTTGGAAAATTCAGTGTTTCTACAAATTGGACTGAAATGATGGTTGGTCATTGGATTGATTATTACAATCCTAATCTGCATTTACTGCTAGTAAAAAGATTTACGTTGATGTAATTTGTTTTTGTACTGGCATAAACAAAAATCTACTTTAAACCCCTGCATAAAACCATGAACAGAATGTGTTGCTGGTTTAGAGACAGTAAACAGAGCTGAAGATCTTGAGGTTCTATTTGATGAGGATAGATAAGATCAGGAATGAAAACATCCGAGAAACGGCTCATGTTAGATGTTTCACAGATAAATGCAAAGAAGTATATTGCGATGGTTGGGACACATTCAAAGAAGGGACAAGGGTTATTTTGATGAAAGAATGTTGATGTTACAGCTGGCAGAAAGGAGGCCATGAGGAAGATCAAAGCGGTCCATGAATGAAGTGAAGGGGGACATGGATAGTCGGTGGAAGCGAGGAGGATGCAGAAGATTGGGTTAAATGAAGGTGATGACTCGCCATGGCAACCCCTAAATGGAGTAACGGCAAAGGAGGACTTCTTTTAGCACAAAAAGTGTCTACACTGGCATATTTGAATTCTTCAAGCCAAATCTGGATTTACAGGGTTTTACATTTTAAAATGCTTGTTAAAACAATTGGCTCACAGAATTTTATCTCACTAACAGGTTCAAAAATGCACACCCAGGTGGGAAAAAGGCTTTTAAATATGCTCCACTATCACTTAATGAAAATCAGCAGAGTGCATTTAAATGGAAGTGCCTGATCTCTTGGAACATTAAAAAATATATTAACTAAGTGGAATGCTTGATTTTACCATTGTGTATATTTAGATAACCATTTATTTATTGATTTGTGAATGAATTGGCTTTTTTATGATTGAATGTTGTGATTTGGTAGATTGTCAAGCCAAGCTAGAGTGCTGTTTGTCTTGGCAACATTTTTAAAAGTTACAACATTAATGTCTTACATAGTAAAGTTCTTGTGACTTCTGCAGAATGTTGGCAGTGTGTTACCATGGAAATAAGCTTCACACTAGTTGACTTCCTGATCACAAGAAAAGTGTCACTGATTCCACTCAGTCACGTCACACATGCACAGTATGTTGTTACACCCCCGCAACACACGCATGTACATGCATGATCAAAGATACACATATTCACATGAATCATGCATGATTCAATCCATTCTTTTAGGTCTTTAAATCCATGAAATTAGTTGTTTTCTCCATTAATTCTCCTTTTGATGTTATAAGACTGTGATGCAGGGGAAGTTCAACAGTCCTCCAATCGACTCCATGGATGAGGCACACAGTTTGCTCTCATCTCCCACACAAGCACAATTATAGCATGCATAACTATGAGAAAAGGGCTGGAGGAAAAGATACACAACTCAAAAAAAGAAAAAAAAATCACGGCTTTGTTACTAAGACCTACCAGTGTTTAAAAATGTCTTCTTTCTTTTCACCACATTTACTTATTAATGATTGCAATTAATCAAACTTCCATATTCACCAAAGATGCTGCTTTTTTTGGTCAATTCTGGATAAACTCTACTGGAATTAGTCTTTTTCCAATTACTAACATGAATATTTGTTTTAAACAGTCATATTTACTTACTTCATTGCTAAGAATAACGAACGTGTTTGAAATAATTTTAGTGGGACTTAATTATTCAACTCATTAGTGTAGATTTTTTATCCTGACATATAAATAAGAATATTTATATTTTAGGTGGTTGCGAAAAATTATTATTCTGTGATGTGTTCAAACACGGATATAAAAACGAAATTCTTAACAGCTAATTACGGATTAAAAATTGTTGGGCTCTGACATATTTGAGGTTTGAGCGCTTGGTTTCTAATTTATTCAGACAGTTCTTTTGCTCTACTCTTCACTGAATTTTTCAGCACTAAATATTTTTAGACTCATATTAAGCAGTCCAAGATGGCGAATTTTCTGTATATGCCCAGTTTTCCTTTTTTTTTCCCTCAGACTATCTAGTATGTCCTCAGGTTTTAAGGAGTTTTGCAGAAATTGAGACATTTGGCAAAATGCTTTAGAGATAGAAGGGCAGAAGGGTCAGTTTCTCCTGGAACTTGTCTTTAAGTAGGAAAATACTGAAGCTTTGCCCTTAAAACAGTAAGTGACAGATCAGCTCCGCTATCTGGCAGCTGGTGTGGATTACTATCTGTGTAAAAAGGCAGTGAAGCCTCCTCTGCACTGTAGAAGTGGAAGGAATATCAAAGCATGCACTTTGTCACAGTGATTGACCTACCAATGTAGAGAAACTCACAACTAGTAGGTTCAGTAATCAAACAGAAGAGCTCTTCCATTTCTTTCTTAGGGACCAATTAGAGAAACAGCATCTTTTTCAGTGAACATTCATAATGTAGTCTTTCAATGCAGTAAATTTAAGAAGAAACGCTCACTTAGAAAAAACACAGTAATAGTCCTGGGTTAGCGACACATTTAAGATTGATGTAGAACTTGAAATCAAGTAAATCTAAACTTAAATGTCATATAAATTACATATATGTCTCTACAAAAAAACAAAAGCTAATCTATAACAGTTGTTTTTTCACATTTAAAGTAGTCTAAACCCTGGAAAAATGACGTGTAAAAATGCATGCAAAGAGATGTGGAAAGAAAAAAAGTTTATGGTGAACAAAATACAGTTTCTAGCTAAACCTGTTGCAATGCTAGTCCCATTTTACTAATGAAGCACACACGCTTTGGCCACTTTGTTAGGCACAACTGTCCAACTGCTCCTTGATGCAAATGTCTAAACAGCCAATCACATGGCAGTGCCTCAATGTATTTAGGAATGTAGACATGGTCAACATTTTTAGATGCAGATCAACCTGAGCATCAGAATGGGGAAGAAAGAGGAATTAAGCTTTGAACATGGCATGGTTTGTTGGTGTCCCAGACGGACTGGTCTGAGTATATCAGCAGCTGCTTATCTACAGAGATTTTCCCTCACAACCATCTCTAGGGTGACAAAGAATGGTCAAAAAAAGAGAAAATATCCAGTGAGCGGCACTTGTGTGGGCGGAAATGTCTTGTTGATGCCAGAGGTCAGAGGAGAATGGCCAGACTGGTTCCAGCTGATAGAAAGGCAACAGTAACTCAAATGACCACTGGTTACAACCGAGGTCTGCAGAAGAACATCTCTGAACGCACAAAATGTTCAACCTTGAGGCAGATTAGTTACAGCAGCAGACGACGACACAGGGTGCCACTTCTGTCAGCTAAGACTCACCAAAATGGGACATTAGAAGACTAGAAAGACATTATCTGGTCTGATGAGTCTTCATTTCTACTGCCACACTTGGGTCATAATTTAGCGCCAACAACATGAAAGCATGGATACATCCCGCCTTGAATCAAAGACTCAGGCTGGTGGTGGTGTAACACTGTGTGGGATATTTTCTTGGCACACTTTGGGCCCCTTAGTACCAACTGACCATGATTACAATGTCACAGCCCACCTGAGTATAGTTACTGACTATGTCCATCCCTTTATGACCACAGTGTACCATCTTCTGATGCTACTTCCAGCAAGATAAGGTGCCATGTCATAAAGCTGGTGAGGAAGTTCACCAGACTCAAATGGCCTCCACAGTCACCAGATCTCAACCCAATCTAACACTTTGGGGGTGTGGTGGAATGAGAGATTGGCGTCATGGATGTGCAGGAAACAGATTTGCAGCTACTGTGTGATGCTTTAATATCAATATGGACCAAACTCTGTGAGGGATGTTTCCAGTACCTTGTTGACTCTATGCTACCAAAGATTAAGAGAGTTCTGAAGGCAAAAGGGGGTCCAACCTGGTACTAACAAGGTGTACCTAGGAAAGTGACCGATGAGTGTTTATTCCTTTGAATTCTAGCTCATGACACGATTTTGCTTCTTTGCTTTTGTCAATCTTTAGATTGTTTGATTTCAAATATACATTTTAATGTGATTATAATTTACAATGGCAACCATAAAGATTACGAATTTGGAATACTTTTAAAGTTAATTTTTGAATGTAGGTGACTACAAGGGAAAAAAGGCTGCACCCATTCAAATTCAGAAATGCTGTAAAGGCACAAGTTCAGTGCTTGTTGAGTAAAAATGCATATGGCTCTCTGTTTTGGGCATAAAAATACTTTTACTTACACAGTTTTGCATTTGTTTTATCTTAGTAAAAAGAAAAAGAAATGTGATAAATGCAGATGAATGGGTCATTCAGGATGGCCATTTTATAATAGCAATGAGTATTGTGTGTGCTGTAGTCGCTTAAAGACATTAACTGTCGTTCTTTTGCCTGTGTCCTTGGAAACAGAAGGTCAGTTTGACAGAAGGTATACAGTTAGTGAAGGTAGTTGGATGGAGCAAGAGCAAACAAGGGGCTAAAGACGAGCACGAGTGGGGTCTCTTATTCCCAATGCTGTGTCAGCTTTTCTGTCAACTCATCAAAGTTGCTGACACACTGCTGACATTCCTTTTTTTTCTATCTCTGTCCATAATAAGACATCTATGGTCCCTAAAGTGCAACCATTCATGTGTCCATCTAGCCATCCATCAACACCAAACGCTAATAGTTGGCTATCCATCTGCCAATCTTTACATCAATCATTTATCTATCCACACATCTATCCACATGACTGTTTATCATTTGCAAGCACCTTGCTATTTAAAAGTCTGTACCTGTTTGGAATGGGGGATAAATATTAATTGACTGATAAGGGGTAAAAAACAGGAAGAAAGAAGGGAAATGAGGAAAACAGGATGACAGTGACAGTGCCTAGCTTGGAGAGTCAATGGAAAGCCTTCACCATCAAAAGCCACACACAGAGCACACATGCATTATAGATCGGTGCCTGTCCCCTAGAGATGGATTATTGTACCACTTCATTCAGAGTGATAAAGAGAAGGTTAGGCCTGCAGATAAAGGCAGACAAGACAGAGGAGCATCTTCCCCTCATACTGCAAATGAGACAGATGCAGAACATCAAATGTTGGTGTGAAAAGAAAATACTCTAAATGACAGCTTTAATTGCTGCATAAAGTGCTTTGAGAAAAGGAGAAAAATAAGAAATGGGTCACTCCAGGCATTCCTCTTTGCTAGCTACGAGGAGGAAGAAAAAATAACCAACTACGGGAGACAGAAAGTGACAAACACAGCTTCCTAATTTTAAAAGAAATCAATATATAAACTAACACTCAGCTTGCTCTCGGGCAGAACTGTATTTTCTCATTTTCTCAGTGGAATTGTTAGCTTTACATCCCTTATTTTCTCAATTTTTAGACTTTTTGCGTGCTTGCAATATTACTTTTCTGCCCGTTTTAAGCTACATTCGTACACGTATGTGATGGGCGTTTAAGAATGTGCTACATGCAGGTTCTTGAACACGCATTTAGTCAGTGGTAATCACACTAGACAAGCAGCGAGGGATTCTTTTCTTTTTATGCTTTTTACTAGCGCATGTACAGGTGGAAAAGCCTTGGTACAAAATGTCAAAGTGGATCAATTCTTGTTCCAGGCTTTTACTTTCACAGTTCAACATATAAAAAAAATGGTATCATGTAATTTAGCCGGGCACAAACCACAAGTATTAATGTCTCCTTCATGATCAATTTTCAAATGTTGGCACTTCCATGAATCAAAACGGAATGCCGTCCAAAAGTCACTACCAAATCCAAGTCCCTGATTGGTCCAAGTACAATCTGGTGTAAATGTTAACAAGTGTTCAATGGCCCCATGTTTTGCACGTAGAGGCTGAATATGATCATAGAAACCTTCGTAGTGACGCATGAACACTAGAGTTTTGAACACTAGAGTGAAGGCCCAAAACCTACATTCACATGTTTACACGGACCTTTCATTGGAAGTGATGGCTTGAGCTCGCATTTACGAGTGAGGTGTAAACGTAGCTTTATAGTTCCCTAGAGACAGGCATCTCATGTGTGTCCAAAAAGATCTGCCATGAACTAATACAGCAGAATTTCTTTTATTTTCATTAGCAAGAATGTTTCATTTTCCAAGGATGTTTTAGGTTTATTTACTCATCTAACCAAGCAACTTGATAAAATATGAATCTATGGTAATTGTTTATTTCATTTACAACAAGTAACCCATAATACACGCAAAAACACAAAATTAGTTAAATATGTTTAGTTAATAAGTTTTAGCTTTGATTATGCTTTGCACTTGAAACTTTAATTACCGTTTGGATAACATTTATGAAGAATGACGATGGGAGTTTCCAGATTGCACAAAGTATAGCTTTGCATTCAGTAAAAAATAAAACACATCAGTTGACTGTTTTAAAAAAAAAAAAAAACTTGAGAAGAAAATAATATCTCAATTCCTATTACCGAACAACAGCTTCATTGTAGGTTTCTACTCTTGACTGTTTACTATTTTGGTTTTAACAGTTGGAATTGCTCTAATAAACTAAATTGGAAGTTAGAAAAGAAAAACCTTTTTATACAGATGTACAGCTGCAATACTCTCTAGCAGTATGTCTGGTTCAAAAAGTTTATTTTGAAGGCAAACTAGTCAAACTGGAAGACATTCAAGGCCTTTTCTTGGTTGAGACAAGCATATTGATACGCATCTAAAAATGTCAGCAGGAAAAAATACAGAAGCAATTATAGAAAGCCTGACATTTTTTTTTTACAAATGCTACAGATGCACTATATGGGGTTTATGCACATATATGTGCAGAGATAGCCTATATTCTTCTATAACTGTCATACAGAACCTTGCATTTCAAGTATTTTTTATCTCTAATGAAAACATTTCCATACTCCTGGGTAGATGCAGACACGCATATCAATGTGTGATGCAGACCCTCATTAGGAAACTGCACTGACCTGAATTCATTTTGTACAACCGAAGCCAAAGCCCAACCCTAACCTTAACCCTAATCTCTATTGACACATTAGCCCTGACCCCAACAAGGACCCTAGAACTTATGTTCCGCCTCATTAGAACCAGGCTTTCGTCTGCATCATGACTGCTGCTCCTTTAGTGGTAGTTTAGACAAGAAAATGTTCTAATGAGTTAAAAAAAAAAAAGAAACAGCAACAACACACAAAAGGCCACAAAAGACTGTTTAGCAGTCAGACCAAACTGTGCCGGGAGTCTCTTACTTTCCATATGACCTTTTGTCACTTTCCCAGTGACATTTTAAATATGCTCCCGCTCACCCATGTCACCAGCCTTGTCTGCTGGATACTAAACAAAGCAGAGTTGCTGAGAGGAAAACAAAGAAAGACAATGAAATAGACAGTCGATAGAACAATTGAAAAAGATGAGAAAAAAACACACAACTGGATCATAGAAAGAAAAAAGCCAGTGATAGAAAGCAGGAGATTAGCTCAGGTGGACTTTGAGGAAACACACAAATACAGAAAAAATTCAGAAACGTTTGCAGATGAGACAGAGCTCCAAGGAGAATCTATTAGAAGAGACATAAATGTTAAAGATGGGTGGAAAATGAGAAGTAATAGCAAGAAAAGAGCAAAAGGCAAATGATGGGAAAAAAGAAAAGACAGACAAAAAAGATGCTGGAGAGACTGATAACAGGAAGTAGCCCAGAGCAAAAGCTGAGAAAAGGGCAAGGGTGGGAAAAGAAAGAAGTGTAGTGAATGCAAGAAAAGAAGATGAGAGGGTGAAAATAAAAGAGCAAAAGATGGATTGTGTCGCTTTGAAAATTACAGTCGTCTGCAGTGGAAATGTCATCGATATGTGAGGGACCCATTTCAAACCTGCGATACCATCTGAGAGCTGACATGTCCAGCCAGAAGGCTGAATGGATACAAAAAAGCTGTATTATTAACAGGGACCCCATTGCAAAATTAATGATACAAACTGGCTCGATATGTCACAAGCATGAAAAAAAACCTTCTCCAACCTCAAATGTATGAAAAAGTACAACATTAAGACTCTTACAACCAAATAACCCGTTGTCTGATTCTACCAGTGACTGGACTCCTTTTAGATGCACTTCAAGAAGAATTTTGCTTTTAAAGTTTTCCACATGTTCTCGTGGCATTTTTCCTGATGATGGAGGACTTATATAAAGACAATAAGGCTTGAAAATGCTTTTCTGAGTAAATGTTTACTCAAATCATTATGAATCAGGAGCAGAGTAAAAAATACCATTTGTGAATTTGGTGCTACAGTCAGGGGGAACACAAGCTCCCCGCTCCACATCATTCAGATCCAGTACATCTACTTGCAGATGACTAGACTAGATGCATGTATTTTTTTTAGCTTCCCTTTTTCAAGCTGGCATCCGGCTCAAAATTGTACAGCCGGATGGCTGTTATGGTTGGGGTTATGAGGAGCTGTATGCTAGTGGCAGAGTGTGAAAACAGGGATGATGGGAATTTACGACAAGCCAATAGTTGTACCCACAACTTGGAAGGGAATTTCTGATAAACTGCTGCTTGACAGAAACTATGTCCTAGAAAACTACATGTTTGTTTTTTGTTTTTTTTAATTTTGGCTAAAACCAGCATAATACTAATTAAAAGACCACTGGGAACACTTTTAATATTGATCAAAGAGGATCGGAGTGGGACTATATGGGATTGAATCCTAAAAAAAATATATCATCCAGAAAAGCAAACAAACAATAATACCACGTTACAGTGTTCTCTAAAAAATAACCTGCAATAGTAATTTTAAGACTGTAAATTCCCTCACTACATATGTTATACTCTTATCAGACATACAATATTATTTTAAAATATATCCAGTAATATAGAATGAAAACAAATATCTGATTGGAATTGAAGATTTATAAATCTTCAAAAACATATTTCTACATGAGATATTGAAGAAACACTGTATAAGAAAATGTGTATTTGCTAGCATAGATTCTCAGTCATAAAAACCATGAATCTTAAAAGCTCCAGGTGATGGTACATCACTGCCTATCCTGTTAGAACAGTCAGGAAAAATGTGCAGAGCTTTAGAAGACTGGAGAAACACCATGAAGCAAGGGGAGAGGATGAACACTCCTCAGAGAAAAGCCCTGTAAAAACTTCAATCAGATTTACACATGAAGATTTTTTTCCTGCAACCACCACATCAAAGTGTTGTCCCACAGTCAAAAAGATGCAGTGATAATAAATAAGTACTTTTGAGTTGTTGTTTTTATTTTGTTAAAGCCATTGGCTGCATGACTACTTCATCCTTTTCAGATCTGGTTTGCTGGGGTCGACCCGAGCTGTCATGAGATGAGAGACAAAGTACACTTTGGACAAGTCCCCAGTCCATCAAAGGGACAAGCAAAGACACACTCACACCTAAGGCCATTTCAAACTCACAAATGAGATTTTTTTTTTCTGTCGTGGGAGAACGCTCGTGATGGACAAGGAAAACTGTCCAAGGTGTTACGGGAGCGAAGGAGAACCCCGACGCAGAGTGTCAAAGATGGAAAAAACACATTTATTTTGCAGCGGCCAAAAATCAAAAATAGAGGCAGGGAATAATCCAACTGGGCAGGAAAAAACACTTGGCAAGAGTCGAATCACATGGACAACCTGACGGAATCATCTGGCAAACAGTGGTGGTGGGTAGACTGGTTTAAGTAAGGTGAGCTAATGAGAGGATTGAGTGCAGGTGTCTCTGGAGTGGTTGACACACCCCCTGCCACTCACATGCTCTGAAAAACAAGGAAGTGAGGGGAAAAAACAACACAGAGCCTCCACAGCCATCACAGTACCTCCCCATCAACGGACGCCACCCGGCGGCCGACCAGGCTTGTGCGGGTGCCGGACATAAAAGTCGTGCAGAAGAGCCGGGGACAAGATCAGGGAACGAGAAATCCAGGAGCGCTCCTCCGGACCATACCCCTCCCAATCCACCAAATACTGCCACCCGCGCCCCCGCCGCCGAACATCCAACAGGCGGCGAACGGCATAGGCCGGGTGATCATCAACGAGCAGGGGGGGCGGAGGGGGCACGGCCGGAGGGCCGAGAGCACTGTCCGAGACGGGCTTCAGGAGGGAGACATGGAAGGATGGGTGCACTTTCAAAGAAGCAGGCAGCTTCAATCGGACAGCAGCAGGGTTCAGGACACGGTCAATCTCAAAGGGACCAATATACCTGGGAGACAACTTCCGAGACTCACACTGCAGAGGAAGGTCACGTGTGGAGAGCCAGACCCGTTGTCCAGGCTTGTAGTCAGGGGCTGGAACACGATGACGGTCTGCCAACCTTCGGTTGCGCTCCGCCGTACGACCCAACGCAGCCCTGACCCCACGCCAGACCCGTCGAGCTCTTCTCAGGTGCACCTGAATAGAAGGCACGGCCACTGCCGTCTCCTGTGTTGGGAAAAGGGGAGGCTGGTAGCCGTTAGATGCCATGAATGGAGACATGCCCGTGGCCGAAGAGACCAAGGTGTTGTGGGCATATTCAATCCAAGCCAGGTGAGTAGACCAGGAAGCAGGGTGATCGGCCGCCACACAACGGATGGCAGCCTCCAGGTCCTGGTTCGTCCGTTCCGTCTGTCCATTGGATTGCGGGTGATAACCAGATGACAAACTGAGTGTAGCCCCAATGGCCCTACAGAAAGCCCCCCAGACCCGGGAAGTGAACTGGGGACCTCTGTCGGAAACAATGTCCAGCGGAAGTCCATGAAGCCTAAAAACATGCTGAACCAGGAGATTAGCGGTCTCGAACGCCGTAGGCAGCTTAGCAAGGGCAATAAAATGGGCAGACTTAGAAAAACGGTCAACCACTGTCAGAATGGCGGTGTTACCCTCTGACGGGGGAAGTCCAGTGACGAAATCCACAGCAATGTGCGACCAAGGGCGATGAGGCGTCGGAAGTGGATGAAGCAGTCCGGCAGGGGGACGATGAGACGGTTTGTTGCGGGCACAAATGGAGCAGGCAGAGACAAATTCCCGGGTGTCAGGTATCATGGACGGCCACCAGAAGCGCTGTTGCAGCAGGAACAGCGTGCGGTGGACCCCAGGGTGGCATGCCAGTGTAGAATTGTGACCCCACTGCAGCACAGCAGACCTGGCAGACGGGGGCACAAATAGAAGACCGGCAGGACACGCAGGTGGGATGGGGAGGTTCGCCTGAGCCTCCTGCACGACCTTCTCTACCGCCCAGCTGGCAGCTCCTACCACACATGAAAAAGGCACAATGGTGTCCTCCCCAGGCTCAGCACCAGTAGATTGGTCAAACTGACGAGATAGGGAGTCGGGCTTCCCATTCTTGGATCCAGGACGGTAGGTGAGTGTGAAATTGAAGCGGCCCAGGAACAGGGCCCACCGAGCTTGACGAGAGTTGAGCCTGCGAGCAGAACGGATGTAGGACAAGTTCTTGTGATCAGACCATACCAGAAATGGTTGAGAAGCACCCTCCAGCCAGTGTCTCCACTCCTTGAGCGCCAAAACCACCGCCAACAGTTCCCGGTTCCCCACATCGTAGTTCCTCTCGGCAGGAGTGAGACGCCGAGAGAAAAAAGCACAGGGGTGCAGCTTCTGGTCAGAGGCAGACCGCTGGGACAGGACAGCTCCAACTCCAGTCTCCGAGGCATCCACCTCCACCACGTATTGAGCTGTAGGAACAGGGTGGCACAACACAGGAGCAGAACAGAACAGGTGCTTCAACTTGACAAAAGCCTCGTTTGCTTCAGGTGACCAGGAAAACGGGACCCGTACCGACGTAAGTCTGGTAAGAGGAGAGGCTACTCTGCTGTAGTCCCGAATGAACCTCCGGTAAAAGTTAGCAAATCCCAAAAACCTCTGAAGTTGCTTCCTGGTAGCAGGCGTCGGCCACTCCGCCACGGCCTTGACCTTGGACGGATCGGGCTCTAGCTGTCCCTCCCCCAACACAAAACCCAAAAAACTAACAGAGGACACGTGAAAAACACATTTCTCGGACTTCACATACAGTCTATTTTCCAATAACCGCTGCAACACAAGTCTGACATGCTGAACGTGCTCACTTTCAGTGCGGGAGAAAATCAAAATATCGTCCAAATACACAAACACAAATCTATTCAGCATGTCACGTAACACATCATTAATGAGTGCCTGAAAAACAGCGGGAGCATTAGTCAGTCCAAATGGCATAACGAGGTATTCGAAATGTCCCAACGGCGTGTTAAATGCCGTCTTCCACTCATCCCCCTCTTTAATCCTCACCAAGTGATAAGCATTACGGAGGTCCAACTTGGTGAAGACAGTTGCCTGGTTTAAAAGGCTGAAAGCCGAGTCAAGGAGAGGCAGGGGATACTTGTTCTTGACAGTAATATCATTCAAACCCCTAAAGTCAATACAAGGGCGTAGAGAGCCGTCCTTCTTGTCCACGAAAAAAAAACCGGCCCCCACAGGAGAAGAGGAGGGCCGAATGAGTCCGGCAGCCAAACTCTCTGTGATGTACGTCTCCATAGCCTCTCTCTCCGGTATTGACAGTTTGTACAGCTTGCTAGACGGCAATGGAGCACCGGAGATTAGATCTATAGAACAGTCATAAGGCCTATGTGGGGGCAAGGAAGAGGCACGGTCCTTGGAAAAAACCTCCTGGAGATCATGGTACGCTGGAGGGACAGACGACAAGTCCACTGGCTTGGGAGGGGAAGGCATGTCCATCCTGGGAGTGGGAACAGCCGCACGCAAACAGTGAGAGTGGCAAAATAAACTCCAATTTACAATGGATTTACTTGACCAGTCCATGTGAGGGTTGTGGAGGATGAGCCAGGGAAGTCCCAGAACGAGGGGAGCAGAAGGTGAGGGAATGATGTAGAGTGAAATAAGCTCATGGTGATTCCCAGAAATCAGCAAGGACAGAGGCACTGTACGGCGAGTTATTCGGGACAGCACTCTACCATCTAAGGCCAGGACCTCTTTAGGCTCAGGAAGCAATTCTGATGGGATGTTGGCCCTAGACACAAACTCCGAGTCGATAAAATTGTCATCTGCACCAGAGTCCACCAGGGCAAAGACAGGAATACAGGTTGCATTGAGAGAAATAGTCCCACTTAGTTGGAAGCGCTTGGAGGGCTTGATGGGGGTCTGGCTCACCAGCGCCCCTCCCGAGGCTGGCAAGCCTGACCTTTTGGCCGAACAGGGCAACTGGGCAGCATGTGGCCTGCCTGGCCACAATAAAAACAGAGACCTTGGCGACGACGACGTTGACGTTCCTCCGGAGGAAGCCGCATACCACCAAGCTGCATGGGCTCCTCAGGTGGTGAAGCGGTGGAAACCAACTCAGGCAGAGGAGGAGCAGGAAAACCGGGTCGGCTGGGAATCCCGGGACAGGAACCAGTAACGGGGAAAATGACCCTGTCTGCTCTCTCCCTGAGTCTCTCGCGAAGGCGGTTATCGAGCCTTATCGAGAGGGAAATTAAGTCCTCTAATGAACCCACCTCATCTCTGGCAGCCGGTTGGTCTTTAACCTCTTCACTAAGGCCCCGGAAAAAGATGGTCTGGAGGGCCTTGTCATCCCACTGGCACTCAGCGGCCAGTATACGGAAATCAATAGAATAGGACGAAACTGAACCAGAACCCTGGTGTAAAGACAGTAACCTATTACCCGCTTCTTTTCCCTGTAGTGGATGGTCAAAAACCTTCAACATCTCAGCTGTAAATGAGTTAAGGGTGTTACAAACTGGTGAGCGGCTGTTGGCTAGCGCTACAGCCCAGGCTGATGCTTTTCCAGAAAGAAGGCTCATGATAAAAGCTACTCTGGACTGATGCGTGGAGTAGGTGAGTGGCTGCTGATCAAAAACTAAAGTACACTGATGTAGAAACTGGTTACATGACCCTATTTCACCTGAATACCGGTTGGGAGTCGGAATAAAAGGTTCCCGGGGCTGTGCAGCCTGGAAAGGTGCAGGAGCAGATGCTGAAGGAGCCGGAAGAGAAGCATCAGCGGAGTCTGGGGCCGGAACTGGTCGAGGTGAAGTCAGAGAGGCGAGTTGGGTCGTAACCGCCGTCAGTTGTTTCCCCAGCTGGTTGACGCCCTCGGAGAGATCTTGGATGGTGTCCATCACAGACTGAATGGCTTGGCCCTGCTGTCCCACACGAGCTCCCTGAGACGCAATCGCCTGCTTGATCCTCTCGGTTTCAGCTAGAGTCCGGTTCAGTAGTTCAGTCTCTGCGGGGTTCATTGTGGCCAGATGATTCTGTTACGGGAGCGAAGGAGAACCCCGACGCAGAGTGTCAAAGATGGAAAAAACACATTTATTTTGCAGCGGCCAAAAATCAAAAATAGAGGCAGGGAATAATCCAACTGGGCAGGAAAAAACACTTGGCAAGAGTCGAATCACATGGACAACCTGACGGAATCATCTGGCAAACAGTGGTGGTGGGTAGACTGGTTTAAGTAAGGTGAGCTAATGAGAGGATTGAGTGCAGGTGTCTCTGGAGTGGTTGACACACCCCCTGCCACTCACATGCTCTGAAAAACAAGGAAGTGAGGGGAAAAAACAACACAGAGCCTCCACAGCCATCACACAAGGTTTGCCACGCCAAAATCCCAAGAAATCTGTTTGTGTGACCTTTGTGAGGTCAAGGTGGGTTTAAAAGATGTATGGTTGGAGAAAACCAGAAAAATATTGCTGCATGGGAACTGCACGTGCACATTTCATGTTGAAAACACTCAAGTTTGGAAAATGGATACCCATGCTGTGAGATGACAATTCTAATCACCACTGTGCTTTGCAGCCCATTTGGCCACTCAGTTTTTATTCACTTCAGGTTTCAGATGGATTGATGGAGGATTTAATAATACCAAGCAGTTGATTTAGAAATCCTTTTTTTACCACAGATATCATGGATTGTTTGTAAATCACCTAGTAACTTGATCCAATTGGTTGAAGCTTTCCCTTCACCCTTTCACTTTCTGGGGGCAGGGCCAGATTTTCAAAGTCACCCACATTTCTAACTACCAGCAGGAGTGTGTGATTGAAAGGCATAATGATTCTCACCATGGCCTTTGGTAACCTGATCACCAGTTCATTTAGCCTGTGACTTCCATTCTAGAATGGAAGTAAAAGAAGAAATCCATACGATTGTGTCATATGAACTCCAATCATTAGACTAGTATAATATCTGTTTGTTAAATCTACAGTAGATACTTGCGTTCTGAGGGTAACTATGGGGTAAGATAACTGTCAAAATGAAATGTATGCTCAAAGACAAACGTGCACAAATTAATACTTTGTGCACAACGTTTAGTTTTACATTTGACGTGTCTGTTGTTCATAAGATTTGTCTTTATATTTTGAATATGAAATTTCCCATTATGTTACTGTCAAAAATACGTTACAGGGTAACTCAAAGGCATATGTATCGAGTCAAAAAACATCGATTTAACAAAGTGTGGGTTTATTGAAATAAATGATAGATGATAAAATGATTTCTCTGTCACTTTTCCTGTGGCATTTTGTTGTTGTCAAGCTGATCGTGTCAAAAATGCACCGGTGAACACTTTCAGACCCAGATATGGTGGGAAAAAACAAACAAACAAGGAGTATCAAACATGCCACTACATGTATTAGGTGTAAAATAAGTCACTGTCTTTAAAAAAAGGTTATTAAGGGAGCAATGAAACAAAAAGAGGTGAGCTAACTCTAGACTAAGTAACTGTCAGCCTACCGATGAGCCACTATAAAAAAAAAAAGTCACGTCACCAGGATTAAATACCCAGCTTTCTTTTTTTTTCTGAAATGTCTGCTTACAAATGGAAAGATTGCTTTGTTTCAGCTTCATATACACAACTCTAAGTGTTGTCTCATTGCATTATCGCGTTGTAATATTGTTCATTAAACTACGCAGTCTTTTGTTTATGATGTCACAGCTGTGACATGAAAGCTGGTGCCAATAATAATAAATTAAAGTAATGCCAA
Organism: Oryzias celebensis; assembly: GCA_014656515.1. Lineage (NCBI taxonomy): Eukaryota > Metazoa > Chordata > Actinopteri > Beloniformes > Adrianichthyidae > Oryzias > Oryzias celebensis. The sequence goes on from BNCR01000012.1 coordinate 36,177,264, forward strand.
AAAATAAAAATACTAAAGTAAGCATTAAACTGTCCATCAGTGCCTGATTGTTCTCCATTGCGTTGGCATCTTTTGTCTGTTGATTTATCTTCTGTAGTGGTAGATAAAACACATTCGTACTTTGTAAAATTGATATTTCTTGAAATACATGTTTTGACTATCAGCACTCAGCCTACATGTTTTGACTTGAAATAAATGTCTGTAACTCTGAAGTATTTTTGACAGTAACTCGGGGTGAATTTAAAATTCAAAGCAAAGTCTTATTCAAAACAGTCATGTCAAGCATAAAATCAAATTCTGTATTCACATTTTTTTCTTTTTTTTCAAAGCGTGCACACCTTGGTAAATGTTTTATATTGACAGTAATCTTACCACATATTATTAACTTCATTGCTATTTAAGTCTGAATCTACAAAGTCTTAATGTGTCAAATACTACCCATACAGGCTTTCTTTCAAATACACTTCACTGCTTAAAAAAATGTGTTTTTTTCTTCTGCTTATGATTCTATTAATCTGTACTGTACTTTTTGCAGACGTTTGGGTTATTGATCATCAACGTCAAAACTTAACACACATTCACTTATCTAAAGGAATCAGAGGCTTTGATTCCTTTACTCTAAAACTCTGATCATACAGGATCCACTTCAAACCTCCTCCTGTTCCCCTGCATCAAAGGGACATCCTTAGTCTCGTGTGTCCATCTTTAAAGCCAACATCCATCAGAATAAAGACAAAAGGCCAGAGATAGACATGTCCTCATGGACGCAGGTGCAACTGTATGCATAGTCACGATCTACACAAATTCACTTGGGTCCACAAATCAAGCTCCAATGTTCGTGGAGCAAAGGAGCTGCTGTGCTAACAGCATAAGTAATGAACTTAATAAAGGTAAGCTTCATTTGTCCTTGTGAAATCGCACAGTGGGAGATTTTCTTCTCTGAGTATAAGTGCCTTGTTGCACGCAGCCGTGCAGCTTCAGAACACGATGATGTTCGCATGCTGTAGGTGTTATGGCAAGCTGGCATATTTGCGCAACACACATATTTGCATGCAGGCACACTGCAACAGTGTAGAAAAAGACCCCAGGCAGTCCAGAGGGGGAGCCAGTAATGAGAGAGGGAGCGAGAGACCCAAGTTTAGAGTTTGTGAAGAAAAGAAAGCTGGTTCTCACTTCTGAAGATGTGAAACTCACATGGGAAGGAAAGCTGTGTTATGTACAGTGGAGCTCTGAAGAAAATGTCACACAGCCGGTGTTTGAAGCTGGAAACAATGCACCAGCACCAGCTATGAGTGTGAGTGAGTGCTTGTGTGCACCAGATTAACAGAAGGGAATAGGAGTTTGCATGCACCATAACTGTGCACGTGTTTGCGTCAGGGTTAGGGTATGATTTGGGGCAACAGTTCAGATTTTTGGAGTGACAGCAATGGTTGCGGGCACAGTTTGATCAAAGGCACTTTGATCACGTCGAGACTTAGTCCAGAAACAAATACCGCGTGTGGGTTTTCTTCACACATGTGCACGTGCATCAAAGCAATGGGATAATGGGAATGCAGTAACACTGAGGGCTTCATGTAATGGCAGCTAAATCTAATCCTGTGACCGCACTCGATTTGAGTGGAAAAAATCAATCAATGCAAATGAAGGCTTAGATTGCCACAGTCAAATGTGAAATGACTACAGGAGTGACGTGAAACTACATTGGAGCAATAAAGTCTGTCTCCTCCTTTCAGTTTTCTTTCCATCTTTCAGGAATGCTTTTTGACTTCAGCTTATATCTCTTCGCATAAGTTATTCAAACCTTTATGTCTCAGACTTTATTGTTTGCCTGTCCTTATGCTCTTCTCATGACTGCGATAACACACAGGAAGCATCCTTTTTCATTGTTTTCATTGTTCCATAGTTAATAGGAGCTTTACTGTGCTTTTAACTAGAGGTTTCCAGATCAGGTTTGTTTGGCCCCGATCTGAGTCAGATTCATTCCAATTTAAGTATCTGATGATGCAGAGTCTTGATCCGATACTTTTGTAACACATTTTTACAAAATAATCAAAATTGATAAACAGATACATGTTGTCTATGATTTTTATTTTAATAACCTTCTTTTATCATTTAACGGAGCACTTCTGTTAGGTAGCTTGAACAATCAAGAAAAAAAATTCAATCAAAAACTATCAACTAGGAAAATGAGTAAACTATTAACTGAAAGGTGATGATCAGTCATATAAGAAAGTTTGGTTACTGTAACTATAGTATCTTCAGAGCTCTTGATCACATGTGGTTCATTTCTCCATTAAAGATAAAAAAAAAAATGACTTTTTCCAAAACTGCTTTTGTAGTATATATGATGATGAATATTCTTGACATGCACATATCATTGTAACCATTTAATAGTTTAAGTTTTTGAGAGTTGCCCTTTGTAGATGGTACCTTAGCAGTCATCTCCTTGCCGTTACTTTTTAACTAATCATTAAAAAGAAAACAAAAAAAATTATATATATCATCTGGTCATCTGCAAGGTAATGGCGCTGGCAGAGGCGCTTTCCAGCTGGCGTCTTTGTCTAGGATTGGAGTTTCTGCTTGTGTGTGTATATATATGTATATATTAAATGCCGTTGTAGGTTATTCCCTTAAGACACGTGCTGTCAGTTTTAAATATTTATTAAAACAGATATTGAACCCAGAAGTTGGTATCTGTAAATATCTTGCAAACATTATCGAAGTGCTTTTGTGCGTTTTCTGCTCCAACAACTTCCAGATTCTGCAGCTCTTTATTGCTATAAAACACCATGATCCATTCTTGATATGCAGACTTCTACAAAAGAGTTTATTTGAAACAAACTTTAAACATTTTATAGCGCTGATAACATTACTGAGAATAAAATGTCTGTCCAATCCGCGATCGGGATGCAACATTTAATTCCGATCAAATCTAAAATTCTTGATCAAGCTTGATTTCCGATCACATGATCGGATTGGGAGTTGTCTAATTTTAACCAAAAACACTGGTTTCATTTCGATGTTTTACCAGAAAATTAACATTGAAATTCTTTTCAAATAACACACACAGTGTTATTAACTAATGTGTTGAACATTTTTTTCTTTTGTTCACATTGAAAACAGTCTCAACAACATGAAAAACATGTGGTTTTGAAATAAAACTCTTAAGTTATAAAACAATCATGCTCTTTTTTTCCATTAAAAAAACAAAGCTGCAAAAAAATCAAATTATAGTTGTTGTCTGAGTGTGATAGGATAGAGAATTAAATTATTTACAAAAATGGCACCAACTTTCACACCACTGAATCTTTATTTTAAACCAGTGTATTACTTCTTCCAGTGTTCCTTTTGTAATTTCAATGAAGGATCTTGAATTTTATTTTGTTCTATTTTGATTCATAGCTTATTTGAAGAAGGATTCCAAATGGAGGTAAGAAATCAAATATTTCTCCTGTTTCTTTTTAAATAATGCAGACGACTGGCTGCACAACAACAGCACTTCAGTTCTTCTGTTTGCTTCCAAATTCTACTGACAGCAGAGTGGAATGCAGTGTCGGAGAAGTGAATATAAAAGTGTGATATTGGTTAAAATGCTTTCATGAAGTGGGAACACTTGGCAGCGTTTTACAAGTATTACAGTTTTCATTTGGAAGGCTGAGTGCTGATAGTTCTCACGTTTCCTGAAACACATCTGTAAAATAAAGCAAGAAAACCCATCCAGTAACATATGGCTTCTGCCAGCATTGTTTTTATTCTGTCGCTTTATGATTAGATGGAAAAATGTTTACATCTTTATTAAATGTACACAATTGTCATTTATAAAGCCTTTTTGACTTTAGATTCAGCCAATTGACATAAAGTAAAATCCAGAGACAAAAACTGTTTGGTTTTCTCTTCATGACTTAAATAAGCATTTGCAATTATCAATCAGTAAAATATACCACTGTGTTCTACCTGACGCTTATTCCATATTTCTGTTAAGTTTTACAAACAGTATATCCTAGCATTTTAAACAGTTTGTCTGAATTAATGTCATGCAGAACAGAGGATCTGACTTACTGAGGGTCTGAGGTTCACATGACTGCCATCTACCATTCTACATGAAAGAGGAGGCGTTCACAAGTTTACAGCAACTAAAGTTAACAGTTTATTGAACATTTCATCAAATGCATGTGTTCCTCCATGTTTCGACTGAATATTTTTTACTCTTAGAGTTGGTTTATGCTTTCAACATTTTGTAATCGCTGGCGTCGAAGTAGTCGCACGGGCATCAGAGTGGAATCGCCCGAGTCCCTGCAGAATGCGACACCAGCTGGTGACGTCAACCGCGACTGGAATTTTAGGCCCGTAGTGCAATCACGGGCAATATGCATCACTTAACTTGAATTTATTTCAGTGATTAAACTATGCGATTAGGAAAATAGAGGAAATTTTGTCCAGAAAAATGTCTTTTTAACTCTGAAAATGATTAAAAACTTACTGAAGAAGTTTGCAAACTTCACACACAGACACAGAAGCAGAGAGAGCAGACAACTAGATAGAAAATAGAGCAAGTTACTGGAATGATATGTCTTATATTTCATATCTTGCAGCACTCCAGAAAGCAATTTGCCCCATTTTTATTTTTTCACCTTTGTATTGCCTGCTTCTCTTAGTGGATGAACACACCACTTCCTCCTCTGCTTTTCATGTACCTGCGCGTTCACAGACGCATGGAAGTGTGTGAGAAAGGTGTTTTTCACAATAAAAAAAAATGCTGGAGACGATCGCGTCACTTGAAAAGTATAAACAACGCTCAGAAGTTCATCACAGTTATCACACAGAGTCGCAATCAAAACCAGCCTGCATTAGTACGAACTAGAACATGCAATCCTAGATACGACTCATGCGATGACTGATCACTTTGAAGTATAAACAGGGCTTTAGAATTCTAATGTTCTTCCTCTTCTATTTCTCTTAGCTACTTTTAGTTGTATTTATGTGTTAATAATATTTTAAAATTATTTTCTTACAAAATGTGCATAATCTATGCTTGATGTGTGATAAATGTGTGTACTTTGTAGACGTGTTTTACACACGTGGACAAATTGTTGGTACCCCTCAGTTAAAGAAGGAAAAACCCACAATTCTCACTGAAATCACTTGAAACTTACAAAAGTAACAATAAATAAAAATGTATTGAAAATTAAATAATCAAAGCCACTTTAGAATAGTCCAACGCTTTTCTCTCAGCCATTCTTGGGTGTTTTTGGCTGTGTGTTTTGGATCGTTGTCCTGTTGGAAGACCCATGACCTGCGACTGAGACCAAGCTTTCTGACACAAGGCAGCACATTTCTCTCCAGAATGCCTTGATAGTCTACAGATTTCATTGTACCTTGCACACATTCAAGACACCCTGTGCCAGATGCAGCAAAGCAGCCCCAAAACATGACTGAGCCTCCTCCATGTTTCACCGTAGGAACAGTGTTCTTTTCTTCGTATGCTTGGTTTTTGAGTCTATGAACATAGAGTTGATGTGCCTTACCAAAAAGCTCCAGTTTGGTCTCATCTGTCCAAAGGACATTCTCCCAGAAGCTTTGGGGCTTGTCAACATGCATTTTTGCAAATTCCAGTCTGGCTTTTTTATGATTGTTTTTCAGCAGTGGTGTCCACCTTGGTCGTCTCCCATGAAGTCCACTTTGGCTCAAACAACGACGAATGGTGCGATCTGACACTGATGTACCTTGGCCGTGGAGTTCACCTTTAATTTCTTTGGAGGTTGTTCTGGGCTCTTTGGATACAATTCGAACGATCCGTCTCTTCAATTTGTCATCAATTTTCCTCTTGCGGCCACGTCCAGAGAGGTTGGCTACTGTCCCGTGGGTCTTGAACTTCTGAATAATATGAGCCACTGTTGTCACAGGAAGTTCAAGCTGAGATGGTCTTATAGCCTTTACCTTTAAGATGTTTATCTATAATTGTTTTTCGGATGTCTTGGGACAATTCTTTCCTTTGCTTTCTGTTGTCCATGTTCAGTGTGGTTCACACCTTTTCACCAAACAGCAGAGTGACTACTTGTCTCCCTTTAAATAGGCAGACTGACTGATTATGAGTTTGGTAACACCTGTGATGTCAATTAAAGGACACACCTGAGTTAATCATGTCAGTCTGGTCAAATAGTTTTCAATATTTTATAGAGGTACCATCATTTTTGTCCAGGCCTGTTTCATTAGTTTTTTTTTTTTAATAATGATGTTAATCAGCAATTCAAAAGTGATGGCTGATTTTGATTATTTAATTTTCAATACATTTTTATTTATTGTTACTCTTGTAAGTTTCAAGTGATTTCAGTGAGAATTGTGGGTTTTTCCTTCTTAACTGAGGGGTACCAACAATTTTGTCCACGTGTGTAGCAAAACAAGGCAGCAGGAAGGGCAGTATCCAAGCAAAAGGACTAACTGTTGGTTAATACTGCCATTGATCGCCAGCTGCGTGTTGAACAAAGGAATTGATTGTGAATTGAGAGTAGTTCGGTCTGAGCTGTTCCTATCTACCTTTGATCAATACAGGTCAAGAGTGTGGTCAATCTTTCACATAAAGGAACAAAGGTCATTTCTACAGATTCTAGGAGACAACAGAACTCTCACTTGAACTCACAAGAATGAAGACCTGCCAAAAAACAAACTGCTTTCCTTTATCTTTAAAATGAAATATTTTTTTGAATACTAATTTTTTTATAATTTAAATAAGTGATTTTTAGCAAAAGTAAACTGTTTTTCTTTGCATTTTTCTGTTGTTGCAAGGCTCATTACCTACAACACATGCATGCACAGAGCCACTGCTGCAAAAACCATCCTCTTCCATCACACTACCAAAGTAATTAAGTGTAAATTGAGCATGCCCCCCACACCCCACGCAAAAGCAAACAAACAAAAAACGTTGAATAAGAAAACACACAAAAACATACTGCAACCTGTTTAGTATTCATTTTATTTTGTCTATCTGTCTCCACCACACAGGTGTCAGTTTCTGTTTAGCAAAAGCAGATATGACAAGATCAGTTTACTGCAATCATTCAGTTTTGTTGTGTCTCTGTTCAACATCACCCTTTGAACTTCTTTGTCTATCATTCTGCTTCATAATCTTCTTTTGGCTTTCTCTGTTACCCGATTCCCTCGTTTTCCTCTGTTAAAGTTCCTTCACATCTGTCCCTTTCTTTCTCGCTTTCTCACATCTGTTTCTACGTCACTAAAAACAGTGGAACAGTGATTCAGCCAAGACAGAAATTGTAGAAAGTCCTTTTTTCTACTTTTCACTTTGCATCTACTTTTGCTGTTGGCCAGCCAGACTACACATTATATATGCACACCCACAAGGCCACGGAGCAAAACAAAGAGAGACAAAAAGAAAGACAGAGAGGGAGGTGGTCAGAAAACTGGCAAATGAGTCAGGGTTCAGCTCACTTAGCACAAGATGCATTATATGAAGATTGTTCTGCTCCTGAAGGTTTTTTTCTCCCTTACTTGTTATGTGTGTTTGTGGTTTGTGCTTTCAATGTGTTACTTTTTTAAAGATTTAATCGGACTCTGACCCCATCAAGATTTAAGTACTGCAGTCTACCAACTACTAGGGGAATAGTTGGATTTCATTCAGGCTCTGATGGAGTGCCCATGGAGTGACCTCACATGTAAATAAAAAAAACAACCCCTGTGGGCAAGAGGCAGTACAATGAGGAAAATAAGAGCGGACCAAAACGTCTAGAGAGCAATAATGTTATTGCATTATTCAGTTTACTGTATTTTACCGTATTTTCCACACTATGAGTTGCACCTAAAAGTCTTAATATTCCACAGAAACAACTGTTAGCCCTATAATCTGGAACACCTTATATATGATTAATGCTGGTTGTGCTAACTGATGTCGAAGCGTTTTTGAGAAATACATGGCACTCTGTCAAAATGTCCGTCTGTTTTTTTTTTCCAAATTACAAACACATTAGTGTGTTATTGAGAATAAGCTAGCGTGGGTAAAGTGTAGTGGTGTCTGTTTTTTTGAGCGTTACTAACAAGGTTGGGAGTTAGCGTAGTCACAGTAATATTCGCGTTAACCATATTAGTCTGTTTTTTCCATGTTGCACACAAAATTAGGAGTTACAGGTATTGTGAATACACTAACGCAGTTATCGCTTATAATGTGTAGCATGTCACAAACAAGTTCTACAAGTACTGTTAACTCAGCTAATAAAGTCTGACTCATTGACTTCATTCTCTGACTCTTATCTCACTTAATGCTTCTAATTCGCTGTGCCTTCTATGTGACATAATTTTAAAAATAGCCAGACCATACATTGATTGAGGGACTTATAATCAGGAGTACCCTATACTGCAGAAAATACATTATTTAGGAAAGAATCTAAGGTAAAAAAAAAAAACATTATTAAAATTATTTGTTTTGGTTGTGTCACGCTATTTAGTCTACAATCTTTTTTTCTTTGAACAGTATCTATAAATTGTATATCAATTTGACATTTTTCCAAAAAGCCAAATTATTTTCTGAATGTTGGGAGTGAAATTGATAGTCCTTAAATATACCCCAAGAAAATGCACGTTTTTCTTTCCAATTTGCTCAGTGACATGGTATGTCTCACGTTGTGGTTGAGCTAGTTTAATTAAGAAAGAATGAGTTGAAACTATCAAATGTTGCTAGATGCTAGACCTACCTATTACCCTTCAGACGAGCCAGTGTGTGTGAAAGACAGCATGGTTTGCTTTCATTTAAACAACAGAGAGAGATGCACACTATAATTTAAACCAAATAGAAAAATAATGGGTCATTTTGGATGGATGGATAGATAGATAGATATAGTGACAGTAAAAACTTTGTAAAATCATTGATCAGTGACCCCCTCTATATGCCACCACACCTGCAAGCAGCGTTATTGAGTATTGCACTGGAACACAAAGGACTTCCTGTATCTTTCAGTGGAGCACAGCAGAGAGGCAGTTGATGGCTATCGAGCTCCTCTGACCAGGGAACGCTGAGTACAGGATGCCCTTCAGCTTGACCAGCATCCACCACCGACTCCACCGTCTCCAGACTTAGTCTAACACTGCAACCTGTCTTTCTGGTTAGACTGTTCAGATTCGTTGTGTCCTTCTTGTTAGAATCCCCCCACACCCCACCCCCAGAACACCACAGCATAAACGAGAACACGTAAAACAACAGACTGGCAGGAAGTAATAATAAATGACATGACAGAATTCAGTTTGTTAATTCTTTCTTAGTGCCAATATCTCTTCTCCCAAATAAATGAGCCTACTGATGCTAGCTTGCATTAATAGATCCATGAAATAAACACACAGATGAAACACATTCATGCAGCACAAGCAACCAAGAAACAAGTGCAAAAAAAAAAAAAAAAAAACTGTCACCATGTGTAAACAGATTTTAGATTAAAAATGTATGGGGTCAATTTAGGACCAGCTTTCAGCGAATGAAAAACCAGATTGCTAATTTGAAAAAGACACTTTTAAAACAATAAATTTACATTTTTTTTTGAAAATTTGAAAACAGTTTTGAATTGGAAAGTACACATTGTAAACTTGAAGGAATTTTTGAAAATTGGTGAAAAAAATGTAAATTTGAAAAAGAATAGTGCAAACTTTAAAGAAATATTGAAAATTAAAAAAATGTAAATTTAAAGCTGGAATAATATAAATAATTAAATCTAAAACTGTTAACAAATAAAAAAAAGTGTATTTACATTTTTGACTTTTTTTCCGGCTCTCCCTTTTTGCTTTCAATTTTCCGTTTCAATTCAGTTTTCACTGTCAAGCAAATCCTATTTTTACATGGGGCTTTGAGGTAATGCAGCATACATTGCATCATGTCATGTGTCAGTTTCTTTGAGGATGACTGTAGAAAACTCAGAATTCATGGACAATTTAACATTTACACAAAAAGAGTGGAACATGTAGGCAAAACTTTTATAAACAGATAGATGCAAAGAATTTTTAAGTTAGCTTTGTCTAAGTCAGGCATTCATGACATATGTTCTTGATTTGACCAGTGACCCCACAAGATTTAGTTATGTATAGGAGCTAAAATGTCTCAAATTTGCCCAATTTACAAGAGGGACCTGACTGTAGACAAGATGGTGCCCAGACATCATTAGTTGGCTGTGGAAATCCCACAAGTTCTCAGAGGTGTAGCCCCTTTTAATAAAACTTTTGAATGTGAATAAATGGTAACTTAGTGTACATGATGTGCTTAAAATAGAGTACAAAAACAGTTATTGTTTTAATCCTTTCAAAAACTGATATAACAAAAAGTGTTCAGATTTGTGAAACTGTTAACTCTTTTAAAGTGGAGCTTAGGTCCAGTGTTTACTTTACTTCTACTACTGTAACTTTTCAACCCTTAATGAGACCAATCTGAATCAGCTTGTTCTGTTGTGGAGAAAAGCAGTTTTGCGTTGGTATGCAACACTTTATGTGGCATATTGGTGAGAAGTTACTTTATTGTGTTGCGTACCGGTGCAAAGAAGTTTTTCTCTACGAATCAGCTGACTCGCATTGATCATGCCGGCGCAAAGCCGCTTTTCTTGCTTTTTGCCAATGCTTTTTACCCAAGCATTAGCAATATGTTGACTGGTACTTTAATGAGCATGACTATGACGAAAAAACTTAACATTTATATTTTTGAGAGCACGCTTGCAAGTGTGTTTATAATCAAGAGTGTCTGTGTACTTGGGTAAGATTATGTGTGTGTGCATGTACTTTTACTTCAGTGAACTCCAAAGACGCTGGCTTTCAACCCTACTTTGTTGGATTAATGGCCTTGGTCATGATTGAAATTCCCCTTCATTAGTAAGAGAACAGCATTAATGCAGGAACAGTTTGGATGAAAGTATTGCATTGTAATTTGAAGGGGCCGTGTTCTTGGAGTCGGATATGATAGGGAAAGGGCCTAATGGTTTGAATTGCTGGCAAATTACTGCTGTGACTAAGACTTCAAAAGACTCTCATGCCTCCCTTGGCCTCTCTGCTTAGATGTAGTGAACTCCCTTTAGATTGCTGTTATGCATCCCACATACAGTTTCCAATCCTTACTTCAGCCCTTTGTCCACCTCAGATCCTTCTCTCATCTTGACCTCTTTGCTCTTGGGAACAACTTAGGAGATTGATTAAATTCTCTTGATGCTGTGGGTGTGGAAGTTAACTTCAAATGCTTTAAAGGGGAGAGAAATTTTGTAAGGTTTTATTGGTATGGCTGCTCCACGGTTTTCCACATAATTTTTTTCTCTTGAACTTGTGTCCTCACTTTTTTTAGCTTACACAGGCCTCACTGCAAAGACGTCGAAATCTTGTTTTTAAGGGAGATCTAAGTGAGACCAAAAAGAGAATTTCCAAGGGGTAAAAGTTCAATATATATATATATATCATATATATTTTTTTCTTTAAAGAGAGAAAAAAGGAAATGTTTTGTTTCATGCAATGTAAAATTATATGTATAACCAATTATTTAATCAATAATATGTGACTAATTTCTTTATTTACATAAGCAAATTTTAAATGTGAATATTGTCTCTTTTTTTAGTCAGTAAGGTCTGACTAAAAGAGTGATTTAAATGAGTGGATCAAACATAACTATGGAATGAATTTGGCGATTACATGGAAACATTACCAGCACCCAATGATATGTATGTACATATGTGTATATATATATATATATATATATATATATATATATATAGATAGATATAGATATATATATATCTATATAGATATATATCTATATATATATATATATCTATATATATAGATATATATGTAAATGTTTATCATTTTTTAGTCTTTTTGAGCCCATAACTTTGTGAATGATGGTAAACCAAAGTATTAAGGTTCAGTGACACTAACAGGCTCGATTGAACACACTAATTACAATAATGTCTTAGAGTTTTGCATCATAGATTTAAACTTTTTAAATTTGCTGATGCTTTTCAGCAAATTTTCGTTATTAATAGTTTGGAAACTTCTAAGTTTGACTAACTGAGCTGGTATTAATTTGATACAGAGGCTATAGGGATCTAAAAAATCTGGTACCAATAATTAGTTTTATAATTAAAGAAAAATCAAAACTGGAAATAAGGTAGTTTTTTTTTTTAATTTGGAGAAAGTAAGCAGAAAAAATTCTCAGAATTTGTTTATTTAATTCTTTTTTTCCTCAGGAGATGAAGCAGTGAAGAATATTAAACTCAGAAAACTGAATTTTTCAATCAATTTTCCAAGATTTTAAATCTTTCCTGCTTTAACTAAATGCAATTTTCCGTTCAGTGTTCAAGCATCTCTAAGTTCTGGATGTGCTCTTAAGCGCTTCACCCCTGCTGCGAGTTGGATGCAGCGAAGACCCCAGGTTACAAGAAGCTAGACATGATGCAAACCCCCTGCAAAGGGATACCATGAATCTCCATTGTCTTGTGGCAATGAAACCCCAGTGCTCTCAGACACAGGGTGAATCTTTGTAAGTGGATAACTGTGAAGCTTGTTGGAAAAATAATAAAACATAAAGAGTAATAAAAAATAGCAAAAAACAGGGATATTTTTTATGAAAAACCAGACGTTATGTGTGGTAGAGCAAGGTTGTTTTTTTTTTATTTTTATGTGACCTCTTCAATAGTTGTCTGAGTTTGCCCTTGAAGACTTTCCCTTAAACTCATAACCCTCTTTTTACCTTTATCTCTCAATCTCTAAGCCTTTCTCTGTATCTTTTACTCAACCTTTCCATCTAGTCATCTGAATCTTGTCATCTCCTCATGTCTAAGTCCCCCCTTTTATCTTCACAGAATATTTCTTCATCTCTGAGTTTCTGTCTTAACATCTGTTCTCTCCCATGGACCAATTACATTCTGTCTGCAATTAGCCCTTCAACTTTGCCTCTCTTGCCTCTCTGAAAGAGCTTTGTGTGCTCAGGCACACATACCACTTGTACTCTCATTTTTTTTCTTCCAGACCTCAAATGTTTTCTTTCACAGCTTTGCAATTGTGACCCTGTGTCATCTCCACAAAGATGGGTGCCCATCATTAAAACACAAGAATGCAAGCTTGATGATTTAACACACAAAAAAGTGACATTTCCAAACCTATTGAAGCCTTTCTACCAATATCTTTGAACATGCTTTTGTTTTCAACAGCGAAGCAGAAATGTTCTTTGTTAATCTAAATAATGCACATTGTTCATGGTATAACAAAGCTCCAAAGAATTTTTTTTCTTTTTCCCAGTAGTCCTGCAAAGTGAAAGTCGCTCGAAGACAGTATTAACCTTCTGTGTGGTTTTGCAGATGTTTAAATCATTAAAATCGCCTAAGCTACATTGGCATTCTTTGGCAGCATACTCCCATGCCTGGGTTAAGAAGCTTAACAGCAAACCCGCATACTAAAACTGTCTGAGATGTTGATCTTTGCTGCTTATCCAGACTACTGCAGTGTGAATTCTAACTGGGCGTCACAGCAACTACCTCTGTGCTGACGTTGCGCTGTTTTCGAATGCTGACCAACACCCAGAGCCACTGTGGGAAGGATAGGGAAATGTGTACAAGAGGAAGAGATGAAGTCAAATCGATGAGGATGGATATAGGGTGTTTGAATTTAATTATGGGAGAAAAGTATCACAGAAGGGGATGAGAGGGAACCCTGTGTGAGCACCCAAAGAGCTCTCTGTGGTGATGATCTCAAAAATGGTTTTAATGCTGCAGGGATTGAAACCATCCACAGTCATGTACATAACTGAGTCTCAGCAGCTGCTCAAATGAGAAAGGAACATTATCAGCTGCATTGGATTTGATTGAGTCAGCATAGAGACTAAACAGCTGGAATTAAAAGCATGAGAGGTATGTGTGCAATAACAATAGAACTGTTTGCACAAAACTGTCGAATAGAAAGTACATTTGAATAAAATGTGTTGAACTGATCTATGTGGCACTTTTTTGGTGAGAGGGGGGTATCAGCTGGGATTGAAAGTTTGGGCATTACAGGTAAAATTTTACATTATTGTTCATAAAGAACCTAAAGAAAGATTGAAAAATCCTCTAAAGGCATCAGTTTACAGATGATACATTATTTTAATATGTCAAAAAAATTAGGCTTTATTCCATCATTTACCCTTTCAAAATAACAGAAAACATGATAATGGAGTGTGCAAAAGTTTGGGCACCCTGCAGAATTCATAGTATGCATCACCCCCTTTGGAAAAGCTCATCATTTGCAAAGACCAGGTGATTCAAATTGTGAGTCACCCAGCTCCCTGCTTTGCTTCAATCTGATGCATCCACTTGCAGACAAATAAATCCATGAATGTCTTCCTTTTCCTCATCTGAGCTGCCATCTGGCTCAAGATTTACGGCTGCATAGCTTCAATATTGTTATTCGCCGTTTTTGTTGCAACGATAGTGTCAGGTTGGGGTTGTGAGGGGCTGTAAGCTAGCGAGGGAAAGATTACAAACAGATGAACGATAGGAAGTGGGGGTGGGCTTGCTCTCCTTCAACAGTCACAACTCAGAGGTGAATTTATAATTAACTACTACCGCTCTACAGAAACTATGCCCCAGGAAACAACACAATTTTGGGAATTTTGGCTAAATTAAAAGACCACTGGGAACACTTTTAAAATAGATCAAAAGATGATCTCAGTGGCTTCATATTTACATATAAGGGATCATATTTAATAAAACCAATGATAAATAGTACATGTTTGTTTCTTTAAATGTTATTGTCTGTCATCAAGGTACAATTTGTACAAGAAAAAAATAGAAAAAAGATACATTAGTCAAAATTATACTTGAGAAAATAATCAGATCTAAAGGGATTTTTGAATCATGGGTCATTTAACTTAAATAAATTGTTTTTTTAGGTAATATTGTCAAGATGCAATTAATGTGCGCTTCAAAAATATGAACCCAGATGTTACTTTTTAAGACTCAAGGGCAGCCAGTTGTGAAACCAAGACATATTTCACTGTATTCCTTTCTCTTTTTTTAATTATTTTTTTATCATCACTTATTCGCATTTGTTGTTTGCTCACTTTCCAAATTGAATCATATCAAAACGTAATAATTAAACCATACGGTTGTGTTTCTGCACAAATGCATTCATCTGAGTGGCAGTGGGACATTGCTGCCACTCTGAATGATATCCCACCGTGCTTATAATGTATGTAGAGTAGTATGCATGTGTGAATGTGCTGCTGTGGGTGTGTTGGGTTTGCAACTTAGGTGGTAAGCAGTCCCTGAGTTTGGGTACCCAAGCAGCAAATTAAACCTTGCCTGTTTCACTTGAAAACTGTCTATCTTAAGTGATGGATAAAAAAGGAAAAGCCTCCAGCAGTTCTGTAAACTGTAAACGTTTTTTCAGGAAAAAAGTGGCTTCCATATGAATGACTTTACATACCTAAAACACATTTTAGATCATCTGATTTATCTTCAGGCACACAAACATACAAAGTCACAATTTCTCAAATATCATTAAGTGCAGTGCGGTGTCAATAACATCATCAGCTTCATGTAATTAGTCTCCATAGATTTAGTTTCAAAGACATTCAGACAACCTGACAGCAGCCGTGGCCAGATCAATTGTCTTCTGATGTGAACCATTGTGGACAGGAGCAGTTAGAATGACATTTCCGCCAGATATCATAAACAGTTATGATTAAACACAGAGCTGGCATCAGCAAAATCTGTAATCTTTTAGAAAGATAGCTTTCCAAAAGTGTGATTGTAATGTTTATAATATGGATTTTATCCTTAAGCTGAGTATCTACCAAAACATGACTCAGCAAATACAAAAATACATGTTCTTCCGTCAGGGCTGGGGGTGTTGTGTGTCAACAGCTCCAGTTTTAGCCTTTAGAGTAAGTTTGACAGTAATGGAGGTTAAAAACAAACGAGGATTATTTAACCTCAGGAGATGCTAATTAAAAATTAATGGCAATCGTTCATTCTTAGGCAAGCAAAATAAATAAACAAACAAAAGGGATTTACAACTAATATTTAAAATAACAAGCTGGCCATGTGTATATAAACAAATATCAGCTGCTCCTGGGCTACTTTTAACTTTGAACATATTTTCTTGACTTGTATTTTTGTAATCATGTATTTTATTTTTTTTTAAATTATATTATAGATGTTCTTAGGCTGATTCTGAAGTCTTTCTCTACTTCTACAGTTTCTCCCTACCTCTACATTTAGACCTCCAAATGGAGAGATATGGAAAAATAGTGTCTTTGAATTCGGACAACCCAAAAAGGCACTTCTCCTCGATGAGGTCCTCAGTTTTCATCTACGTTGGCGCTAAGCCGCCAGCGCTCAGAAAATACGAAACAAGGTTGGTTTCTCGTGGAATTTTTCAAGCAATGCATTTCTGCAGCACAACGTGACCCAAAACACCCTACCGGCATAGGGATACAGAACTTTAAGTCCCTTCGTTCTACCTTTAAAAAAATCAAATTTGGGAAGAATTAACCCATCTTTTAAAATAAACAAGACATTAACAATGCAAGAATAAAAAAAGACTAAAAAAATAGGAAACATATTTAAAAATATGACAGATGACATTAAAACAATATAAATAATCAAAAATTATGTAACGAATCAATTTTTAATATATTGCAGTCAAAGAAAAAACAAAGAACTAACCAACACCCTGTGAAACTTAAAATAGAAACCTCTGCAAGAGTGAAACGACATCCAGCATTACAAGTGAAAATTTAAAGCTCTAAAAAACATGCTAAACAAAATTACATGACTACCTAAGGGGCTCATGTACATTGTCTCAGAGCAACAACAGGATAAGTCAGAGAAAGATTTGCATCTGGACCTGGTCATGTCCAGTGGCTGTTTTTGTCCAATGCATCCCTGTGAGTTGCTGGAGTTACCTTCTCTTTTGATTAAATGCTCGTTTGGAAGTCATTTGTGGAAAGACCACGAATAATTTTAAAATATGTTATTTAATATTAAAATTATAAGCATTTAAAATCAAAATTCACCGACAGCCATTAAAAAAAAGAGCAGATTATAGTAGCATTGAGCTTCTAAAAACATTACCAGCTTGATTAAAGCTAAAAAAAAGGCCAGGCCTTTCACGTGGGTGTGCTCTGTAGCACAGAAGTTTACATTTGATTTTAAGTAATGAGTGTTTCTTTTTAAAGTTATAAAACTGATGTTATGTATTTTCCAAGCGCTGGCAACTACATGCTAACGTAGATGATCAGCAACTTTTGATTACATCATCAGGCACTAGCAATGTCCAAATTCGAAGACACTTTCTTTCAAGTCTAAGCCTCTTCCAACTGTGAGTGCATGTATTAGTATTGGATAATGACAGTTCAAGAGCCCCCATTCAGCGTATGCTTGGACATGCATCACATGCCCAGTTTGTTTGTTGCTTCAAATATATCAGAAGTACATCTGGAGTTTGACTAAAACATGGCAACGACTTTGTTGTTTTTGTTGGAAGAGTTTGAAAAAAAGTGCCTATGTTTTATAACTTCCCAAGCTGAATCCATAAGACTTTTCATCACGACTTGTTCAGAATGTTGTTTTGCATCTCATATAGAGATTTTAATGTTTCTAGCTGAGCTGAAGTTTTTGCCTCCCATTCAAAGTATTATCTCTTTTATAATGAGGCACATGGACGAGACAGCTACACAGAGTGATGTGGAGTCATGCATTCACCCGTGAGCATTACGCTTAGCTTCTAATTTACCACTGCCTCTAATCTTTGCAACCTTGAAGAATCCAGGCTTCCTTTTTTCCCACATATTCTAAAACCTTTTGGAATTAATGACTTTGTTTTTCTTTCTTACTGTTACTCTAATATTGCGCTTGTGACAAAAACACTGAACCCATAACGAAGGTTAGTGTTATCTCCCTTTGGCGACAAAATGCAAAACCGCTAAAAATATAGAAACAGAATAGTGGGGGGTGTGTGTGTGTGGGTATGCGTGTCCCCTCTTGTTTTATGCTTCTTCAGTAATGGTCAACCGCTACCTTACATTATCTTTTCGCTGCCCTTTTCTGCCACCCTCATTCCTCCCCTCTCATCTCTGCACCAGAAGTAGTGGCTCAATTATGTAGTGACCACAATAGGCCATGAATATCATTTTAAGGGGAGATGGTGGGCAGCCAAAGGAAGGAGAAGGATGTGGGGTCAGAAATCCTGCTAGGCAGCAAAATCAAGACTGACAGAAGCTTGGCCTGGTTTCCCCTCTCTAGTGCTGCTGTAATTCCCCTTACTTCACCCCCATCTCCTCCTACTCTTCGTGCTAGTCTGCCACTGTGCTTCTGACTCGTCTTGCACCCCTCTTCACGATGTCTCACTCAAGTTGCCTTCCTTCCTCCCAGAGTCCATTATAAATCTCTTATTAGCAATTCGTGTGTGAATGAAACCCACAAAATGATCTGACCTGATGCTGTCAGGTGAGATGAGGATGACCATCTGTGCAGAGCAATGATGCATGTATTTGTGAATTTGTTTTGTTTGAAGGTTATGATTGGGTATCAAGGGGCAAACACCATTGATTGTATCTGTGAACTGGATCAAGTGAGTGTGATGTCACCAACTTACTTTCGGTTCCAACCAAATGAAGTTAGCTCAGTCGCCATTTTTTTCATGAAGAGGACGCCCCATGTTGGAGCCAGAAACTGTAAGTAAGCACTGATTGGTCAAAGTCAGTCTGAGTCAACATTTTTTAAGGCAACTACTGTTGCCAATCGGGGTCAGAAGTGAATCTGTCAATCAAACATTTTGAGCGTTCAACACGGGGGCCAGCAGGCACCACATTGAGCCACCTGATTCGTTCAGTACTTCAATAACTTGCACCACGGAAAAAAAATATCAATGGCAAGAACATGTAGCCAAGAAAGAATGGGGATTCTGCAAAATGTCACGACTGAGGAACAGCTGTTTATTTCTATATAGAAGAGTATGAAATTTTGGCTTCTTGGCCAGCCGGTACTTCTTATTTAGCACACCAGAGAGGAGGGGGTCACTCAGTCCAGTTCTCTTATACAGTCAATGATTAACACAGAAAGTATGACCTTTGAACGCACTTCTCTGCTTTCATCCATTTCCATCTTTCGCACATTTAACGGGTTGTTCCACTTTCTATCCTTCCTCCCCCATCAGTTTTCCTTCTATCCCACTATCTGTGGGAGGGATGAGTTGACCATCTGTTGTTCAGGGTAGGCTTGAAAGGGATTGAGGGGAAGAGAGGAAGTCAGAGTGGGGGAGAGTTGAGCAGCGCTGTGAAATTGTAATTGCAGTCAATGTGGGACTAAACTGAGGGGACGAGTCACGAGATGTGTGCCCAAACAGTGTCACTGCTGCTGGTGCAAGTAGAGAGGGATTAAGGGGAACTGAAAGAAACACTGAGAAAGAAAAACAGGGGGAGGGAGAGAAGGTGCTGTGATATTGTCATTGTGGTAAAGCAGGCAGTGGCAGGCCCTTAGTCTTTGATTTATGTATCCTTTGAAGAGTGTTTGTGTGAGCGCACACGTATGACAAGTGATTTATCGTTCGTTAACACTCAGGAATTAAACCTTGGATCCCGCTGAGCTCTAGTCATCAATTACAACTCCAAAAACATCCGGGCATCGCCTCGGTTCACCTTTAATGAGGAGAAGTGGCAATCAACACACCCAGAAACACCACCACTTTTGTTACTAAATATCGATTTCCATGAGTCTAACCTTAAGAATAATCCACTACAGTTTAGCTCTACAGGCAAAGCCTTAACTCCGAACCACTTCCAGCAGTTTTAAAGAATGTCTCCAATGTTCAGTACTTTGCATTATAAGTTCACTTTTTCAGTGTAGGATGGTAAAATCAGATGTTCTCCACAACTCATGCACACAAACAATACCTCACACGTGTATATTGTGGTGCAGGTAGAAGCAGAAGTATGAAGTCAGATTTGTTGCAAAAGGTTCTGTACTTGTTATGCATGACTTGTATCTATTTAAAAAATGTTTGATATCTGTAGAAAAGACATTTTCCAACTGTAAAAAAGTTTTGTAATTGTAATAAGTAATTAGCGCATCTCTAAAACTGTTTCTTAACTGTAGAAAAAACTGGTCCATAAAATTGCTTTGTCCGTGTGTGAAATGTCACCTGTCATGCACATGAGCACTAGCATTGATCTACAATGACAAAACCCAAGTAGAATTCTTTTGCTTCTTAATAAATCGACCAGTCAGCCGCCGTTTACTGTCACCAATCAATGTGCTGCTTGGACCAGCCAGTCAGATGCATGATATCCATACCAGAAAAAAAGAAAGAAAAAATCACTTAGAATTTTACAAGGAGACAAAACAAAATCATGGAAGATACCTTAAATATGGTAATTGATGGTTTTCATTACAATATAGCAACTAATGAAAGTGTTAATCATGATTAGTTTCAAGAAATTCTAATTATGCATTTTACCATTTTCCCTTTGTCTTTTGTGTTGAATGAAGAACTTTTTATTTTTTATTTTTTTTGTCCAAGAATAGATATCATGGATCTGGTCAGCTGACCATGAAAAGCTGCTGATTTGTTGATTTATTGAAAAGCATAATCTTTGTTCTTGTAACTTGTTGTAGTAGATCAATGCGCAGGCTCGTTTGTGTGAATTTCACACATGGACAGAGCATTTTTACATGATGACATTTTTTTCTACAGTTATGAACATTTTAACACACATTTCGTATTACAGGTACGAAACTTTTTCATGGACGGACAGATTTTTATTTTATCTTTTTCGACAAGTACACAATCTTTTTATCAGGAGGAGGCTTTCTTTTCTACGGATTCAACACATTTTCACAGACACATAGTTCTTTCATCACAAGAATTATACTTTTTTTATTACAGACAGACAATACTTTTGCAACAAACCTAACTTTAAAGAAAACAGGATTCCAATTAAAACAACTGTCGACAAGATTGCAAACTAAGACTCAGACTTTAGTAAGGCAGATAATAAGATAATAACAGAAGTAAGTGTCATTAGCCCGTACTATCATTTCATTTCAATCAATAACACCACAACAGGTTGCAAACATGAAAATCATGATGCAATTAGCAGTTTTACGCACTGATAATAAATAAGAAATTTCAATAATAAGATGAAATTGCAAGCAATTAGTTTGCAAGTGGTAAAAATATTGAAGAGCACAAAAGGCAAGAAAGCTGTTCATGAACATAAAATGACTGTGTTAACAGGAGTGAAGAAGAAATTGGAATCATTGCTCTGCTTTGAAACATTTTGTGCTCCACAAAAATGAACTGTTTGCTTTTCCAGCACAGAACAATATTTTTTAACTAAGCCAGATGTGTTTGTTACGCTGAACTTAAATTTGACTCCTGATGGGAGCGAAGGGGTAAGGGTTGAGCTGATAAAATTATCTTCTGCAAACAGACATGTCATTACTTTTAAAAATGTCTTTTCTTTTAGCTTCATGAGCATGAGAGATTTTTTTTAACCAAAGATAAAACAGCAAGTTACCCACTCCCCGCAACACAATTTTGTTAAAAGTCATTGTTTCTTGTGTAGCCTCTGGCATATCCCCATTTAATTAATCTACATATCTGTGCTGGAGCTTTACAAACAAATCCTTGGAAATTTCACTGAATACGTCTGGATAAATACAGATTTTAAAAAATCATTAAATGTGTATTTTACTTCCTAAAAAAATCAATGTCAAAATACTTTAATTTTGACCTTTTTTTTAATAATGCCCTTTATAAAGGCCAAACTTTAATTCAAACTAAATTTAGCATAACAAAGCAAAGTAATGAAGAAAAATGAAAAAGAGTGATAGGAAAGTTTAAAATTACAGGAGCAGTTTTATGCAAAAAAAAAAAAACAACTTTTTAAAAATGTTCACATTTGTTCCCTGTTGCTGCCGGATCTTTTTAACATAACTAACTTTATGTATAAATTCTTTTGAGAAACATGGAATGGCACTGTGTCACAAACAGACAGATGGCTAAATCCACAAAGCAGGTTTTATTGACTCAGATAGATAGGCGCAAAGCTCAGCCAAAAGTCTACAAAGCTATTTCAGGGTCAGAGTAGGTCAGGGCAGGCAGAAAAGAGGCAGAGTCAAACACGAAGCAGGGTCTGGTAAACAGGTGATCAGATCAGAATGACTCCTGATCGATGCTGGCTGAAGCAATACTTCGCACCGAGCCAGAATCTGTGTGTTGCTTATGTGTCCTGTGGCTGAGTGTTGATGAGCGTCAGGTTTATCCGGGATCTGTGCGCTGGGGAAGCTGGGAGATCTCAGTATTCAGGAGATGGCTCCCGCTGGTGACCAGAGAGGGAGACAGAGCTCAGACTCCTGACACTCTGAAACTAAGAGATTATTTGTTCTTGTATTTTTGTTTCAAAATTAAGGCAGGAAGCCACATGATGAAATGCAAAAAAGCATCAAGTCTTGCAATGTTAAAAAAACAACAGAACAAATGTTTAAAAAAAGACCAGGGCAAAAGGGGAAAAGAAAGCCTGTTGCAGCGAGAATGTTGTGAAAAATATAATTATTTCAGAGCTGAAATTTATGCCTAAATAACTTCCATTCATGACAGCCCATAAAATTTGGATGTAACAGAGTAAAAGTGGGGTTTGCAGCGCTGCGATCAGGGGAAATAATAAATCTGAGTTTGTGCTTTTCAGTAGTGCTGGGAATAAGATTTGAAATTGCCAAGGCTCGGATGAAACACAGGGGTATCATAACTCAATATATAAATCCATTTTATGTGTGCAAAATCATAAAGTTTGTGCTTGCTCTGCTCTCTGTGTTTACATGTTTGTGCATGTGGCATTTTGACACTTGTAAGGATTTTTATTCTCAGTAGGACAACAAGAAGGTCTTTTTATATGTGTAGCATTTAATAATTGACATTTAAAACAATTTAAATAATTTCCAATTTGAGTAAATGATAGATTTAGACCTTTTGTTTCTTGTTCTTCAACAACCCTGCAGTGAGGGTTACAAATGCTTTCAGATTAATCTTCATGAATTTTTTTCCCTTTTTTCCAACACAAACTCTAAATATTATAATAAAGAAAAAGTTTAGATTCTTATAAAACATAAAATAGCAGAATATTATGAACAGAGTTCCTAATTAATGTCATTTTTGTAAATTTGTTTCTAAAGAAAAGCATCTTTTTAAAGAAACTTGACATGTCCTTTAGACTATTTTTGCCGATGGTAAAGCTATGCAGTTACAATCCTTTACATCATACAAAGACAATCTCTTCAATGCCTTTTGAATCTATTATGCTCCAATTCCCCCTCAAGTGCTCAAAAGCCAAACACATGACTCAGAGTGCTAGCATCAACCATATTTTCCCCACTACTAGGCACACTTAGAAGCCTATTTTTTCTATTCAAGAAACAGTGCACCTAATAATACAGAGCACCTTAAATATGGATTAATTCTGGATCTGTTTCCTGTTGTCAAAACGATTTAGAGAAAGAAATGGTGCTTTGTCAAAATGTTTGGTTGGGTGTTACCATAAATATGCTAATATAGCTAAAAAGTAGCTGTATCAGACTGTCTTTATTTTTTCATGCTTCTAATAACGTTGGGAGTTAGCAAAGTCCCAAAAATGTAGTTTTACCATGTAATTTACCATGGTCATCATTTTGTACTTCTTAATAACAATCATGTACAGATGCATTTTGAAAAGTTCAAAACCACTGCACATGCCGTTAATTGACATGCAGCCTTCCTAGTCTCTTGAGCCTTTTATACTGTTTTTGGTTTCCAAGATGTGAATGTGATTTGTAAACCAACAAAACATTCAAACCAAAAACTACCTCTGTCACTCTCTTGGCACATCTTTTGATTCAAAATAAAAATATTCAAACCTCTAAATCATGAAGGAAAACAAGATTAGCCCTTTCATTGTGCATTTTGCTGCTTTACTAAAAATCTCCCGCAGAAGCATTTCATTTTTTCTTCACATCTTTTTTTTCACATGTTGCTAACAAGGTCGGGAGTTACAGGTATGGTGAATACGCTAACGTTGCTAACGTGTAGCGGGTTGCAAACAAGGTCTAGGTTGTGTCCGAGTTCATTCACTACTTGCCATTTGTGTTTGTCACTGCGTTGAAACATTTTTAAATGTGAAAAATGTATAAGTATATATATATTTTTTTTATAAACCATCCACTAAGTTTTCACTTTCAAAACACAGTGGATTCATAAAAAGCTTTTGTAAAATCTTTGTATTTTTTAGGTTTTTAATTCAGGAAATCAGTGGTGTCATACTTGCCAATTAAAAAAAAAGTAGTGGGCATGGTGTACAAATTCCTTTAAAATCCAGGGCAGTAGATAATCCCATACTGTATAGTTTTGTGTAGTTAGGGAGAGTATTCTGACAATGGCCTAGAGATACTGTGAACACAGTTATTAAAGTCTGACTTACTGACAAACTTCATCTGAATCTTTTGCCTTGCTTAATGTGTCTTATAGTTCAACATGCCTGACAAGTTTGAAAATAGACCATTCTTTGGCAGTGCGCCTTATAATCCAGTGCACTCTGTGGAGCTGAAAATATGGTACTTAGCTTTCACTGCAAAGCTTAAAATACAGCTTTGTGGCAATTCCAAACTTCAACGAGGGAAATAGAAAGCAAAACTAAATCTGTCCGAGGACACAAATATCAGCTTTTCTGATCGTTTTCTTTTAAGTTTTGCCACATCTGTGGGCATCAATAATAATCTGATTTTGATGTGATGGTTGTTCAGCTAATGTGCACTATGGCTATTTTGAATGACAAACTGCCAACATTCAACTGTGTAAGCCAGTAGAGCAGCTGAAATAAACCCTCTGGGGGAACACCATCACACGGAATAGTGGACTATGGCTGACAAGCTCTGAGCACAAACAGGAGAGAACACACAGACAATTACAAAAAGCCAAATCCTGCAATACATATCCCCTCAGATGGTCCATTTGATGACAAATCTTCATGAATAAATAGATAAATCTCCGTTATCCACACACACTGAGTCTGAGGTGGGGAAAGAGCCCATTTCAAAGCCCTCTAAATATTGACAGACACACACAGAAACACACAAACTAATTGTTTTGTTTCCAAGTCTTCCTCCAGCACGGTGAAAGTCAGTGCCATGGCAAAGACTGTCAGGTCAAAGTTGATTGAAATTCCAAACACAGGTTTGAGTTTGACAGCCAGCTCTGTGTACACATAAATCTTTTGTGAGGTAGACACAAATTTGGCCAAGGTACGTGGCACAGACTGCTCAGCGGTATGTCTACTGACAGGCTGTTGTACACACACACACACAAAAAAAACCATACAAGCTACAAAGCAGCAGAGTAATTTATTAAATTCTATAAATATTCTGGCAGAGGTTTCCATGTTAACCGCAAAAAGCGTGCCTCTGCGAGAAAAACGAAAAACTTTGAGATCAAAAAGCTTAACTGTATTGTTTCTGAAGACACCATTGAGCACAATGTGTTTGCGCACGCGTGTTTTTGAGGTTTAGGCAGAGGAGTGCATTTCTTTTTATGTATTTTAAGCATTGTTTGTGTGTGGTTTGCTTCTCACTTTAAGTGTGTTTTCACATGTTTTGCTGGAGGCTGAAAGCAGAGATGGAAGTGATGGGTTCCTGTGGGATTTCCCACTCTACCTCTCACAGATGCATGCTCATGACAGAGGTAGCCTTACTTTGACATCCATACTACAAGGCTGCACGGACTGTCAGTCAAACTGGTACACACTTGCCAAAGAGGAATGCAGGGAAACAGACTAATGAATATTGTAATATTACTGGCCCTCAGCTAAAATAAAACTGTGCAAAGAGTTTACCTGATAGCAATTATTTCAAAACTTTAATAGATTTAAACCACCTAAGGTTTAATGCATTTCCTAAAAACCACATTGTATTTTACTAGGCCCATATTTCATCCTCTGTAGTTCATCATCAACCCACTAGAGGCAATAGAAGGACTTTTCCTGCTCATTTCAAAATGGCTGTCTTTATGAAAGCTCAAAAACACTTTGGGAGGGAAAACGTTTTCAGAATTTCATAGAGAGTAAATCTTATTTATTGTTATTCATTTCTTTAAATGGACATATGTTGTATTGAAAGAATGCTAAATCTGTTGATAATTAATTACTTGTAAGACATCACAGCATGTTAAAAATGTATGGATCTAATTTTAAATTTTAAATGTTTCTTCTGGATTTGATCAAAGGATTTGAAAAACATTTTAATTGCAAAAAAGTTGAATATTCTGTCCAGTGGTGCAGTGGGCTTTACCCAGTTAAGTTTACAAGAGGAGTAAAGCATTTTCCTTTTTTGTTGACACACTGCTATAATTCATGAATGATTAACTGAGACGAAAAAAAACCCATCATGAATGTGGATCTTATTATGAATGCATTCACCTACCTTTTCATAATTTAGATGTTAAAAAAAAGACCAGCTTTGGTGCTTAAAGGCTTTTTTAAAATCAATTCCAAGTGTTAAATGAAAATTTGAGTTTCATCATTAGTCCCTTTTTGATGTCTGAACTGAAGCTAATTTGTGACATTCAAGCGAAAGGTCCTTCATTACCTGCTGATCACAATCTCGTTTTGTAAAGCCACTGAGTCTCTGTTGTTTTGTGCTTAAGGATATGAAAAGAAACAAAAGCATGGGTGAAAGCAAGAGGGTTTGTGTTAATCTGTTCAAATATTTGTCAGCTCTTCAGACAATGCTTGTACTTGCTTAGTTTGATCCAGATTGCTGTGGCTGCTGCAGGCAGACTTTTTGCTCATTGTACACCATGCATTAAAACCTATAGGTGCAGTTAAAAGATAAGCACAAGGCTCACAAATAAACTAAAAACTGAATATTATAGTGCCAAGAGCAGAATACTCGGCTGTGTAAAAGGCCAAATGTGTTACAAAAATTATGTATTTTCTTCATGTTTATATGATTATTTTCTACGCATCAGTAACAGTCAGGACAATATGCACATTTTTTAGAACAAAGGGGATTGGGATTTTGTGATTTGGTTTGCTTCCCTTAAACATGAAACTGCATGTATGTTTAAAACCTGATGAGAAAGAGAAAAAGCATAAAACCTAATATTTGGGATAAAAAAAAGTTTGATTCCAAAAGTATGAAATAAATGTTCATAATTTTTTGTGGATTCACATTTTTACCTCAGTTTTGGACTTTATTTTTTAACACAGCTGTCATTTTGACAAACACCATTGTTTTTCAAGTTAAGCCAAATTAGTTATTTTTAGAAACACAAATTAATAAATAATAAATAAATCTAAAAATAACTGAAGAAATAATTGAGTTAAAAGACTATAAATATGCATCAATTTTAAATAAGTAATAATTGACTGAATCTTAGATGAAATATCATTATTAGTTCCATAAAATTGGATGAATGAACAATATATATGTTTTTAAATAAGTCTTCTTTCACCAACTGCTGGGTGTCTTGCTCTTTCATGCTTCCATACATCCACATTAAGCCATTCCACTTTCAGTAAGTGACAGCATCAATTAATTTACCCAATTTCTTCAGCCATGCTGTGCAATTAGCTACCAGCCCAATAGCTCAATTGAACAAATATGATTTACTAGTTTTGACTAACCAAGCTTACGATGCTACTTTGATGATGGAAGTTCATAGAACTATTATGAGTGTGTGAGCAAGTATAAGTATTTGATAATAACATTCTCCAAAAGTATAAACAAAAAAATGTTTTGCTAATTCCAAACCTACCAGAATGTTGCACACTTAAAGCAGTGAAAATAGCAGATACTAATGTAAAATTTGAATTACTCATGCGACTTGAATAAACATGGTATAGACATAAATATTATAAATATATAAATATTTACATAAATATGTTCACCAGAGAGAGCTTTTTTTTGTCAGTCTTTGCTGATCTTCAAAACATCTGCCATTACGAAGGATGTACAAAATAAATAGAACAACTTCAAATCATATCTTTACATTTCCAGTCTAACTTCACTCAAGTGGAAACACATTTGAACATCAGCAGAAGCACTTCCTGAACTAAAAAAACACACTTCAATTGCACTGAACGTTAGCACTGCTTTCTTTGTTTTTAGCTCTTCATCGTCCTTTCAAGGCCACAAGATGTAACCTTTTTGTCGCTCAGTAGACCATCAAACGGCTCCTCTCTACAGAAACCTTCATCACTGCTTTCAACGGCCTCTTGTTTCTTCGAACTTCTCTCCCTTTTCCCTTCTACACTTTAAACTGATCTGCCACTAAACCCCTAAACAAAGCTCTGCTTCATCCCTTTGCTCTACCTCCCACAAGACCCAGAGTGCTCATTCCTCCCTGTACTGCGCTATCATAAGAGCTTATACTAAACTGCTCCATGTAGCTGCTCACCACACTTTTCTGCCTTACCACTTCAGTGCACCGAGTATGTAATTGACCATGTACAGACTTGATTCGAAATATATTCCAAGCACAGCTAAAGGTTTAACAAAAAAAGTTATTGAATTCAGTTTTGAATTTTAAAATGAAAGCATTTGAAAGTCACTTGCACTTTCCAATACAATCTAAATGCAAAGCAATAGCTATTTTTAGTCAAATGCGAAGGCACCAAAGTCTCTGTACTATAAGGTGTGCTTAAAAGC
Source organism: Oryzias celebensis (assembly GCA_014656515.1). Lineage (NCBI taxonomy): Eukaryota > Metazoa > Chordata > Actinopteri > Beloniformes > Adrianichthyidae > Oryzias > Oryzias celebensis. Next base: position 36,205,937 of record BNCR01000012.1, read on the forward strand.
CTTAATTTTTCTCAGAAAATGACAGTGCGCCTTATAATCCGGAGAGCCTCTTCTATGGATTCATGTGTTGTGTTTGCTGATGTTGAATCGAGTTTCAGTCAAATTGTCAGTCTGTTTTATGTACGAGTTGCAAACGAGGTTGGGTGTTATTGTAATTAAGCTAACGCTACTAACGCATTGTGATGTTGGACTATTTCAATAAAAAGCCGCTTTAAAGTCTTGCTTTACCAGCGCAAAGCCGCTTTTCTCTGCAGATCAGCTTACGTGATCACGTAAGGAGTTACGATATGTGAAAGAGCGTCGTAGGTATTGACAAACACATCTCAGGCATTAAAGATTCAAAGCTGCTGGGTTAACTGCTAGGGTCCCCGGTTATGTTACCCTTTTCTGATCAAAAAAGAAAAGTATTGAAGTATTGACTTCCTTCCAGCTAATGATTTTCAGTCGCCATCGTGTCTGCCACCATGTACTCCTGAAAAAGTTTGGAAGTTACAGGTGTGAAAACACCAACACGGCATGTTACGGATACGTTCAAGAATTACACGTCTAACTTACTGATGGACTGATCTCTAACTCTTTTGTCTGTTTGATTTTGTCTTATAGTTTGGTGCACCTTATATGTGACATGTTTTCGAAGGTGGACCTTTCATTGAAAATGAACATTATTGTCTAGTCCTCCCTAAAGTGCAGAAAATACAGAAGTTTCAAATTAATACTAAACATGTTGTGACAAGTAAAGCAACAAAGCATGTTAGCCATTTATGTCCAGATCTCTCATGGGACATTTAATAGAAAAAAGATTTTTAAAAAATAATACACTCAAAGGGGCATTTGCGGAGTTTCGCTCTGCAAACTTTATGCTAGTTATTTGAAAAAATGAGCTAAACTGCATGAAGAAAATCAGTGTATTCTAAAAGTTTTTTCAAAACCAATAAAAAGTGAAAAAAGACTCAAACTATAGTTTTTGTAATACTGCTTAGATGCATATGATTCCACTATATTTAGGAACACATCTTCATGCTGTGTACTGTTAAAAAGGCAATGTCAAACGCTTTTGTCCATTAGCATCTAGCCCAGCAGTTGTTCCTTAAGTGGCTGACATTTACACTTGAACACAAACAAGGAAAAGAATGCAGAGAAACACAGTTTGTGCTTATGCAAAAATTTACATCTACAAATATATTTGGCTAGCTGGAAAGAAGCTAGAAAAAGCTGGAAAAATTGAGATAAAACATCTAAAATAAAGAGCAAAGTAGAAGAAACAGCAGGAAATCTACCAAAGAACGTGGGACTGAAACTGCAGCCAGCAAAGACAACTATCTTGAAAAAGGTTGAAATAACCATGTTTATACTGCAGAACAAAATCCTTTCAATTCAGCTTTCCATCTCCTAAGGTTCTTTAATTTTCCTCTACAGTTTGCTTTTGTCATCATCGCACAAACTGTGAAAGGCGCCAAACATAAATTTTCAAATTAGGGGTGTGTCACACAAGAAACAGCTATGTTTTTTTTAAATTACTTTCTGATTTCTGCTAAGCTTATAATAGTGGCTCACTAGAAAACATCTTCATGCATGCACACTGGATTCTGTTTTTTTTTTAATATGTGTAGCATTAGTTGGCGAATACTGAGAACCAATACCTGGTGTTAAACTTTTATTTGCAGTAAAGGTATAACACCAAGTTAAGACAAATTAAGCTTCACAAAAAGTAAAACGAAGAAAGCAGTTTAGTTTCATATAAACTAAACTTAATCTAATCGATGCTCAAAGTTCAATTCTGTTCTTGTCAATGAAGCAATATGATACAGTCAAATCCAAACAAAAGCATTTACAGGTAAGCTTGGTGACCTTTGTGGAGGCCGGTGCTATCCTCAGCAAATCTACCAAAAACGTAAGAAATAACACTTAAAAAAAAGAAAAATATGAACATCTATTACTTTTAATATTTGTTCAGGACTTATTTTACATGAATTTTTGCAGCAACCTGCTATGGCATAGATGTGACCTGTTTGTTTCTCCTCATTGTGGTCTTTAAAACTTTTGCATTGTCAGGCGTTGGGTCTGGTGTCTCACAAATGTATATTTACAAAATATAGTTCGATTAGAATATTACACTAAAACAATATCTTTAAAACAAATCCTACTTTAATGTCGTTTTCTCTCTCTTTTTTTTTTTTTACAATATCCTAATCTTTTGGGAAACTTTGTTTTAAGAACAGTGTGGTAAAAAATCTCCCCGTAAAATCTCATTTTAAGATGCAGTGTAATAATTTTACACAAAAGATTAGGGGAGAAGTCATACCACCAGAAACCTTTAAGGACATCCTGTTTTTGGAAAAGAAAAGAAAGGCTGAAAAGAAGAGGCAAGTACCAGGATGCATGCAAATGAGTCACTTTTCGCCATCATGCATTTGTGGTTGGAAATGTATGTTTAATTCAAAGTTAATGGAATAAATTAAACACACAAAAGAAAATAAATGACTTAAATATATAAATTGGTACATTTTCTGCTTTAGCATTTTAACAGGAGTTAGAAAAAAATAAATGTTTTGCAACTTTTGAGCAAAAACAACTCTGCTTTCTGGATTCAAAGCTCATCTATAAACACCTCCAAGCTACCTAATTATTGACTGTACCCAATTACGTATGTCCCCATTGTAGTGTATTCAAGCTCTGGTCAATAATTTAATGTCCAGACATCAACACAGACGTAAATAAAATGAAAGAATGAAAAATAAATGCAGCTCAGGCTAAATTAACACAATTCAATTTATTTGAAAAGTCACATTACAACAACAACAATCTTTGGACGAAGTCCAATTAGCTGCTTTGATCTGATACATTTTGTCTGTAAATTTCATTAAAAAAAAAGTTTAAATTACCATTTGCAGAACTTGCTTTTTGAGACAAAACTTCATCAAGATTGCACAGAAGCTTGTGACTCACAACTTTATTTGACTAACACAAAACCACACACTGATAGCCCATCTGATATTGACATCAATATTTTATGTAAACTGGCCATGTAATAAAGTAAGTGTTGCAATGTAAACGGGACTTGCATAGGAATAGGGAAAAATTGTAATGAGACAGCAAATTTATTTACTAGAAGACAGTAAAGGCAGTGACCATTTCACACTGTTCGCAGGTTCAATGTTTTCTATTGGTTTGGCTAAAGTGTCTGACACCGGCTGTAATCTTCCAGACTAGTCTAATGGAAAATTCACACATTAACAAACAGGCCTCTGCACTCTAACACTTTAGTTGCAGCAAAAGATAAAAAAAACAGACAGACTTGCAAATAATCTGTCCAACATCATCAGACACATGACATCTCAAGGAATCTTTTTAACCAATATGATTCACTTCCTGTCAGACATTCAGCAGCATCAGACACACAGCAGGGCTACGAATGAGCTGGACTCAGAAGGAGCAGGGACTGCTGACTCAGGTCTTGCAGCTTCGAGCAGAAAGGGATGGGTAGACAGTGAAAGGAAAGAAAGAGGTGGTAACAGCTAAAGCAAGGGGATGAATCAAAGAAAAAATAGTGCTGCATTTTCAGACTATAGAGCTCACTGTCAAAAAATGGTTTCTTTTTCAGAATTATATCATATATTAGGCACACCGAATTACAATCATCCACAGCCCACAGCAGCGCCTTCTTGTTGTGAATGTGGTGAGTTCAGGTATCATCGGACAGACTGACAAACATATGGATACAAAAGACGACAAAAAACTATTTACAATGAATTTGGTGGAATTGAACCAATTAAGACAAAATGGTTACTTTCACAGTAACTCAGCGTTACAGAATGGAGAGTAGTGAAGGGATTCGGACACAATCCAGAACTTGTTCTTAACACGCTACATGTTAACCATGTTAGAAGCGTTAGCAGATTCACAGTACATGTAATGCACAACCTTGTTGCAACATGTGAAAAAAACAGACTGATGCCACTAAAACAAACTTTACTGTGACTACACTATCCAACCTTACAGTAACAAGTAAATTATAAAACAACAATCAACGTTAGCCGCATTAGTGTATTCACAATAAAACTTCCCCTTGTTTGCAACTCATAAAAAAAAATGTTTTTGTATACCAAGAAATAAAACCTATCCATTTAACTTTCCACAGGGATACATACTATTTTTAATTGATATTTCACATGTTTTTATATATTTTAAACAGCAGCCTTTTGCTTCATGGCGTTGTGGGAGGTTCAACTTTTAACTTCCAAAGAATTTATGTGTCATTCTTCATGTGTTCTGTCAGGTCAATGAGGTATGCATTCATCACATTTCTGGTGATATGAGTTTAGCTTTTTTTGTGTATTAGTTTGACAGTGAATGTATTTATTCAGTTGAGAAAATCCACAAAGCTGTTTACTGAAAAGGTCGTAATTATAGAGTGACAAGAGATACATTTGAACTACTTCCAGTTATTCCTAGTCATTGTGATGGTTTGTGGTCACTTTAAAACCAGATACGTTCATACTTAAATGAAAAAGTGACATTCCTGTTTTCAGTTCTACAAGAAGTTAAACTTTTTTTCTGTTCTGTCACCTTCGTTTTCTAAAGCAAAATGTGGAAAATGTGAAGCTTTTAACACCTTTTTTTTTTTTTTTTTTGTGATAGCACTGCTTCTCCAGCCTTCTCCTCCCTTGGATTCCTCCCATCAGGCTTATTCAGTTTGTGCCTCCTGGGGACCGCAGAGATGTTTTTGTCCTTCATCTGACACCTTGTACTACAATGATTTATACCTCTGCACCTCATTTTTTTTTCTTTCCCTCTCACTCTTCCTGCCCTAAGCCCTTTACCTCCTTGCAGCACTTGTTAATGGGTCATTTTTTAAATATGAGCTCCTTCATGCACGTTCACTCAACGATCTGAAGCATAAAGTATGATGGTCCAAATGGTTTTTAGAGGTTTCCCAATTTATTTTGTCAAGTTGATTGCAGATACCGATAGCTTAGAAATCATATTGGCTGATTTTTTCAAGACACTTGACGCAGAGATTTTTAGACATTTTTTTGTTTGTGGATTGCAACCCCAACTTTATTAAAAACTATTACCAGCAATTTAAAAAGAACAAATTAGATTACAAAAAAGTGGAAAATCAATGAGGACTGTTCCGCTAGACAACTGTTCATCTATAAACAATGATACACAAGAGCACACAGAGAGAAAAAAGGAAAGAAAATGAACTGTCCTTGCTGACTATGTGAAACAAAAGGTCCCATTTAATGAAAAGTAACTCTGGTGCTTTTCTCTGCAACCTGCTCCATGTTTGAAAATGTAAAAAAAAAAAAATATGACTAACAGAGTAAATATTGTATTGTCAGGTCACTACAGTCACTAAATATTGCAAAAAAAAAGAATGCTGTACGGTATTCAGCAAACATTATAATTATAAACACAGAAACAATAAAAATTAATATTCAGAACATTTCATTTTTAAAACTTGTTTTGTGTCTTTGAATGAAACTAGTCAAGCTATTTTAAAGGAGTTTTTGTAACCTGAAAACTTTAGCAAAAACAAAGTAAAGATTTAATAAAACCTTTACTGCATCATTCTTAGCTGCATGACATAACATATCTTTGTTATGTTTTTGCCTAATGTAACTGCACATAACCTTGAATTTATACAGTCAATTTTACAGACTAAATCCTCAACTGTATAGAGAACTGGATAGAGTGACCCCTCTTCCCTCATATTCCAAATAGGAAGTATGTGCTGGCTTCAGTAAATAGTTATTATTATAAAACATTCATTTTTTTCATCCTTTTTTTCATTTTCTGAACCACTTTATCCCTTTTGGGTCACGGGGAGCTACTCATGGGCAAAGGGAGGGGACACCCCTGGACTGGTCACCAGTCTGTCACACAGGGGGCCACAATCATACACACACTGACCAATTAACCTATGAAGCATGTTTTAGGACGGTGGGAGGAAGCCGGAGTCGCCGGAGAAAGCCCACGCATGCACGGGGCAACACAGAAAGGCCCCCATTGGTGACACTGTTTTAAGTCCCCCAGCCGGGGGGGAACTCCAGGAACCTTTTTGCTGTGAGGCAAGAGCTCTAACCACTGCGCCACTGTGCAGCCCTCATTCATTTTTTTTTCTTTTCATTTCATTCATTTTATTTGTCGGTAAAAACATTCTTACTCTGATACCTTTTTAACATATTTTTCCCATTTTTTTCATTATTTTTAGACTTTTTTTTAATCACAAGTTATTCAAGTTATGAACTAACCAATCCGATGCCTCAGTAAAGGCATATGATGCCTGCTGATTGTCAGATTCTCCCAGTCGCTTTCGGTGGAAGGGTGGACTTTGAACAAGCTTACTCCTGATTGACGACATTAGTTGCCATAGAAATGTTCACTCAGGTCAACCTGGACCAACCACTGTCGTTTGGCTCCAGCACAGCGACATCCGTATCGCGGAAAAACGGTGACTGAATTGGCTTGATTTCACTGGAGCCTGAGGCAAGGCATTTCTATGGGTGACACTCGCACACTCGCTCAGTCCAGTTCTCTAAATACAGTCAATGGACTAAACAGACCATGGAGATATTGAGTGACTGAGGCATGTGTGTGTATTTGCATTGAAACCTTGCATAACTAACTTCCAATAAAATAAAAGATTAGCAAAACAAATACAGCTGTAAATACCTGCATACCTTTTAAAAGGAAGGCGCATCACATAGACCAAAAGTACATCGCTAAATCTGAATTTTTACATTAAAGTAATAGTTAATTTTAGGCATAAAAAAGGGCGTGTTTTTTTGCTTTGGCCCTGTGCCTGTCCCTGGCCCGGAAAAAAATATACGGTTGTGCCAGGAAGATCATCAGAAACATCTCTGCCAAATCAAATGTGTGGCTTAATGAAAGCTGGTTATGCTTTCATGCTGAAAGATGAACAACATTCCCTGCTTTGGGGAGTACTTTTACTCGCATAACGCCCCGTTAACAGACCTCTGTTATATATTCTTTAAGTTACTTATGGTTTTTGCAGCAACATAGAACAACTTACTCATGATTACTCATAAAACTTATCGAAAACTGTGTTTTGAATGTGTCACACTTGACACACCAAAATGCTTCTGAAGTAGTCAGGTAGCTAAAGAAAGATGTGACAGGAAAAGGAAAATCCTCATGATTAAAAAAAAAAGGCACCCAGATAGGCACGGTGACATCAGCCATAAGATTCTGAAGAACAAACAAAGGCAGAAGTGGGTCTTGCATATTGATTGAGGTGCCAAGCCTAACAATGTGCTAAAAGGGTCAAATTGGGGTGAAACTAAGTTAAGTGAGTTTTGCTGCATCCACCCACCTGTCAAATAGAGCAACGTTGTACTAATAATTGACACATTTAAGCTGCAAGTTAAAATAAAAACCAATTCAGTACTTTGGCAGCTATACTCAGCAATGCTTTGGGGAAAACTTGTGATTTGACAAGCATTTTTCTTTAAAAGGGAAAGTTACTTAAATGTAGTCCGCACAGTTGGGAAGCACTGCATACACACATGCACAAAAGGAAAAGAGTCTGGAACCACATTGAGCGTAAGAGGAGAGGTCACTAATCTTGTCCCGATGAGTGTGGGCCCTGCTGGGGGACTACACCGAGCCTGTGGGTGGCTCAAGAGATGGAGGTCTGGAAAGGTGGAAACCTTCAGAGTGGGGGGTGAAAATAAGGAAGAATCATTTTAGATGGTCAAAGAGATGGAGGTAAGATATGCGATGAAAAGTGTTCATGTCCATCATTTAAGCTGGACATAAAACCTGTCTACTTGTTAAAAACAGACAATGCGCTATCCAGCTTATTTGAAATAACATATTATGAATAGGACATACATTTGATCAATGGTTTCGTCTGATGTTTACTGATTTAACTGATTCATAGACTTATGTGGGGCACGACGTCTTTTAATGAGCCACTGAGAAAAAAAAGAGGAAAAAAAACTGCATTTTATTGAAAGTCTTATTTTTTCTCTAGTATTGTTAAATTACAACAAAATGCATAACACAGCCCAGAAAATAAGAAATAGAACTCCAGCTTAGTCTTTTATGAAATATTAATATCAATTATTAAATATCACCAAAAGACATTTCAGCTTGAGTTATAACTGAAGTATTTATCCTTTGACTGAAGCAAATTCATTTACAAAGTTTTTTTAGTAAATGATATTATTTATATTATAATGAAAAATGCGAATTATTGTTCAGAATACTTTGACGCCCTGAAAGATATGAAATCAGAGTTCAGACATGCTGAACTTTTTGAATAAATGATACCAATTATGGTCTCTAAAGCTTTTGGCTTTAAAAAAAGCTGTTCATCCAAGGAAATGAAATGGAGCAAAGTGCTTCATTTTCGACTCTATTCTTCTTTCATTGCTGTGTCTTTTTTCTCTCTTGCCAGCAGAAGTTTGTGTCAGCAAACAGCATGTGTGCCAGCCCTCCCTTTGATATGGAACATCAGGAATATTTCCACTGAGCTGCCAAACATATAAGCTTTCAAAGGAAGGCTACCCTCAAACGCTGGCAGCCTTACATCACCGTTGTGCCTTTAGATGTTCAGAAGCACATTCTGGATAACACAGGGTGAGGGCTTCCAACATTTCACCAAATTCTATATATGTTCCTGATGAAGACGTTCTGATCTAATTTGGTTTTGAAATGGGTCAACTTAGCCAGGTTTAGCTCTCAGTGACAGGAATTAACTGTGTCAATGAAATTATTCTAATGGGCTTTCACGTAAATATTCCAATTATGCTTCAACAGAATATTACTATATACTATAAAATACTTCATATAAAATCAGAAGAAAAACAGATGCGAGTCTATTTCTCTAGGATATAGTAGCTGCTTTCACTCAGCTTTCTGATGCATCTTCATAGTGCTGTGCTGTGTGAAACGACCTGGCGTGTAACAGTGCAATATTTTCCGTCTGTCTCTGTAATGCCTCCAGAGGAGGAATGGGTGGTGTTTGTAATGCTGGGTCAAAACACTGCATGACAGCAGTGTTACACTGCAATGGCATACACTGCCTGCAACAATGTCTTATGATATCTTATGTTCCTGTTATAGACAGTCAATAACGTTTTTTTTTTTTTATTCAATGAATTGAGAAACGTTGTTTTTTTTCTTCCGCTTTTTGTTTTTTGTTAAGTATTTACGAATAATGAATGAAATATGATTTCTATAGCACGTGACGGGGCCATCGGGGTGCTAAAATGCTTTACAACAAAAAGAGAAGCAATAAAGAACCAATAAAGCAATAAAGAAACCCCCCTCCAAAAAAAGCAATTGAATAAAATACACAAGCGACAAAAAAGCATAAAAAAAACGAGTAAAAGAAAATGACATGCCACCAACTGATGTGTATTAAAAGACATTAATATTAATTTTGCTTTTAGATAATCGTATCTGTTTATTTATTCATTTTTCAATAATTTTATTACCGGTATATTTTGTTTTCTGTATTTAATTTTATGTTATGCACTTCATAATATTTTCCATTTCATGTTTTTACATACATCTCATGTATTGAATTTTAACATATTTCATATTTTTAACATATTATGATTTCAGCCCTCGTGTTTCCTGTGGGGATCCTTTGTGCCAGTGCTTGCCGGTTGGGTCTGAGATTGCTGTCGCAGTTGTTGCCCTTGCTGGGGCAGCTGGAGTTCAACATTGCAGCTTTACAGCTGTGGAGTGGAACCCACTGCTGTCCTGGTCTGGGTGGGCACTGTGGAGATGTTCCTGTGACTGAGCCGGCTCCTGGCATGAAGAGATTCCCAGTATATGGCGTTCTCACAGTACAGCCTAGTCTGAAGTTTCTTTTACCAGTCAACCTTTATAAGTATTCATTATATTTGGGTTAATGATGTATGTGTTGACGGAGGGCAGCAGGGAGCATGAACAGTGGGCTGGGTTTTTATTCTATAATCTGTGTCTGTTTTTGTTTTAATTGGATTCTAATGGTAATCTTTGAGCTGATGCATAATGTATGAGAAGTGCTGTTCAGGAAGAAAGCTCAATTTGAAGTTTGATTCTTAAAAATATTTTACATCAAAAACTGTTTAGATCGGACATGCAGTTCTGAAAGAACTGAATTTTCCAAAGTTAAAATAACTGAAGTTGGGTTGTTTGCAACCCAAAAAAAGCAAAAGTTTTGTTAAAATGAAACCACGATAACTCAAAAAAGTTGTACTGCTCCAAAAAGTGACTGAAATATATTTATATAGTGATTAGATGGATGGCTGGATGGATGGATGGATGGCTGGATGGATGGCTGAATGGATGGATGACTGGATAGATGGATGGCTGGATGGATGGATGGATGGATGGATGGATGGATGGATGGACAGATAATTAATGATTATTACAAATTGGTTACCTAAAGTGTGAATCATTTGTGTTTACTGAAAAAAAAATGCTAGAATTCCCTCAGATGATAATCAATAAGCACGTTTTTGTAACTTAATGGAATGTGTAGGGATGATTTTTGGTTTCTGAAAATCATTAGCTGGAAGCGGAAATTGCCAAATTCCAGACCAGTGTTTACGTTTGGCCGCAGTTTGCTTCAACCCTCTACTACGCAATCAACATGAATTAACTCATTCTGTCACGGAGAAAAGTTGCTTTAATAAAACTTTCAATTAGTAATATATTCGATAAAAGGTCGCTTTAAAGTCTTGGTTCACCAGCCGATGCCGGAAGTTTACTCACGTGTTAGCCTGAATGCTCCCGGCTCACCTTTCTAGGAAAAAGGGGTTCAAAAGAGGTGCCTCTGTGCACACTGAGAAAAAAACAACAACTCAACGAAAGCAACTAATGCCATTTAGTTTGCAAATTCCAAAATATATTTACAAAAAAAAAAGAGTGACGCACAATTGCCAATTTGTGCAAAAAGGGACAGAATTTTTGCCTGGTGATCCTACTTTGCTTTCACAGATTCATTTTTATGTTCTGGTTTCACCTTCAGCTTTTCCTCTACGTTTCCTTTTATTACTTATCTGACAATTCCTTTGCTCAGTCTTTTTGTGCTTTTAACTTTCATTTCCCAAAACCTCTTATCCACGTTTCAGGCACAGTCCACATGTATTCTCCACCACACATCCCTTGTCCTCCAGCCTTAACACGAAAACCTTGGTAATTCTAATTTCTTCCTGTGCAGTTGAACATCGTACCAGAAAAAACATTTAAAAAATACTTCAAGGTCTTGTGTTACTTTTTCTTGGTTGCAACTTTAATTATGAGTTGACTGTTTTTCAAGTGTAATAAAGCAATCTACTTTACTTTTTAAAACTTTTAAATTAACCTTTTGGCAGGTGGGTCAATAGGGCTTTGACGGAAGAGATTTGGTGGCACTTTATTCAAAAATGGAAGCATAAATGGGAAAAATCTTCCAATCTTTTCATTTTTTGATCTATTGTGAAAGTGTCCCTTGTGGTCTTTTAATTATTACTATATCGTTTTTAGCTAAATAATGACCAAAAAAAAAAAGTTTCTACAGACAAGCAGTAGTATATTTGAAATTTGCATCAGAGTTGTGGGTGGAATTGCTGCCTCGGAGTAAACCTGCCCCCATTTCCCATCATCCATCTGTTTACACAGTCTCCCACTAGCCCCTCTCTACCTCAACAGAAAATAACTGGTGCTACAAAAATGGCAAGCATTAATGGTGCTACCCAGCCATATAGTTTTGAACCAGATGCCAGCTCGGACAAGGAATACTAAGATGTACATGTGGCTGAGCTGGAATGGAGAAAAGCAAGGAGCTTGTGGCTAATATCCTAGTAGCTATGCATCACAACTAGAACAACAACAACAACAAGATTTTTCCAGTGGTATTTTTTTCGGCTGCTCTTGACAAAGATTTGAAAAGAGAAATACTCAGAAATGCAACTTTAAGCATTATTTTCTTAATATTTGTCCTCTACCATCGGAAAAATGTGACAAGACCATGTTAAAAACCATCTTCATCTGAGTGGGTCTTTCAAATGAGCTGTGAATATTAAAACGTGCTCCTATTTTACTGTTGTAACAATTATCAGTGATTAAAATACTTGCTGTCTTTAAATCAGATTGATAAAAATGTGTAAAAACATAAAATAATCTAAATAGAATTCCTGTGAACTGGTTTTACCAGGTGAACCCTTCTTACCCATTTTAATAATGCGACTGCAAATTCTCCTGTGGGGGAGGGAGACGACAGCTGGCTCTGTGTGTTCGAGAGTGTGTGAGTGTGTGTCTGTGCATATTTGAGCGAGAGGACTTAAATCCAGACAGAATGCAGATGATGGGCTTAATCCCATCATTCAGTGGGTCAGGATGTGGATGACTACTGTGTTTCACCATAGAAACACCGTCGATATTTTAATGAAAAAAAATCTTCATGTCTGAGAGAGCTCGATTAAGAAAATGAACAGAGAGACCAGCAGAAACAAAACAAATAGAGGATAGACTAATAACTTTACAGATTGCGTATAAGGATGAAAAAGAGAGCCACAACAGGAAAGCAAAAGTAAAAGTGCGGTGGTCTTTGGCTGACCCCTGTTTTGTGAGCCTCACAGCAACACTGGAAACCTGTTAACAACAGGAGTCCATTTAGCTTGGAGTGACTACAGCAGGAGTTCAGAAAAGGACTCCCTTGTCAAGCACCCTCTCCATTAGCCACAGCGCAATATTCCAGCTGTATATGGAAAAGACACACACGAACCAAACACAAGAATAAACAATACAGGTGCACAAAACGTTCTTAGAAAAAAAAAAAAGATTTGCAGCCATTTTTGAAGTGGGGTTACAGATGTTCAGCTTTTCTCCCAGGCAGTTTTTAAGACGACTGAGTTTCCAACAGCAAACGTCAAAAGGACTTGACCCCTCTCTGGACATCAGCTCTCAGAAAAGAATCCTCGCAAAAGACAGGAGGGCAAAAAGTGTTCCAAGAACTCAAATTTAAATCTTACTTTGAAAAAAAATGCTATAAATAAATGATTTCATGGTTATTTCTAGGTTATAGTTTGGTTGTAGAAATATCCATCATTTGATTTGATAAACTTTGAAATTGCACAAACCATAGTTTTGAGTTTTAACTTTCAGAAAAATACTGCTTTACAAACTGAAGTTACTTCTCTTTCTTGTTTTTAGAAAATTTGATGAACTTGGAGGATTTAGGATAGACTGTGGTTACCTCAGTGGCATTCCCTGGCCTGGGCATTCCTGGCTCTAGCCCCAATCAATTATCTTTAAGCCCCCAATCATCAATCATCTTTTTTTCCCCACTCAGAAGTGCCCTATAAAATTTATGATAATGGCAGTTGTCTATTTTCTAATCTCTAGTGAATGCAACTCACGCACACATAGCGTGTCTGACCAATCAGAGAGGAGTTGATCAGAGAGGAAAAAATTATTCTGTGTTATATTCGCTTTATTCCCCAACGTCTAATCCGACTTCTGAACTTTCCCGGCGGTCCGAATGTCTACGACCCCAACTTTCAACAAAAAATAGACACCTGACGGGTTTTTGAGAAAAAAAGGTGGAACAGTTCTTCTGTTGTGGTGGCTGCAGTGGGCAGAAAGACTGTCAGAACAGATGAAACAGGTAAACGCACTGAAAATGTCAAAGTTATGTGAGCACCTGTCTGATCTGATGGGGGGGGGGTAACATTTATTATTAAATAAAGCTTTTTATTTGATTATTAGAATGTTTTTAGGATCTGCCAGAGGCGTTTTCTGGTGCTTTTGCTAATTTTTCATGATTAGACTGCGGTTTGTATTTTTTCATGCAGAAATTCGTTAATATGATAATTGTTTAATATCGGGTTATTTGATGAGCTTTGCTACATTTGATTTGATCATTTGATTTCCTTTAGATGCTCACCACCACATCATTGAAGGACTTGTTATGTGTCTTTGCATTTCCATGGATTTACTCAGGTGAATAGAACTTTTTATTATTTTTGCATTTTATATTTATTATTTACAAAGTGTTTGCATGAAGGCATAAAGTCAGAATATCCAGATAGAAGACAGTTAATACTGTTTTAACATTTGAGCATCATCTATTCTATTGCATCATTAAAATTGTAATATTTAGAAATGTTCTCATTAATTTTCACTTGAATCATTCTCCAAAGACCACTTTTCTGTTATGTTTATCTTTATTGTGATAAAATAAATCAGATTTTTATTTACACAAACCCTGATTAGGACAGAGAATGAGGAGAAGAGAGCAGCAGACAGCAAGCAGAAGGAGACAGATAGAGGTAGTGAACATGAGTTCAATAAGGGACACAACAACAGGTAGCGTCCCAAATAAAGTCAGTGATTTGAGGACTGCAGATACAGGACCACAATCACTGCTTTCCATGCTTCAAGCATGTTTGGAAAGCAGAAAAGAGCATTTTAATCAACTCGATTTACAGCATTTGAGTGGCTGGAATAGTCACCACTAAAGCAAGATTCTCCTTTGGTCTAATACTTCCACTTTCAAAAAACTAAACAGACTATTAGAAGATGATCAAGAAAGATAAAAGAAAGTTGCAACTAAAAGAGGCAGAAAGAGATGAGGATTAGCAGATGGTGACATGATAATATCAGGAGGTGGAGGGAAGAGTGGAGAGATAGCAGGAAAGTAAGTGAGAGAAGGAAAGAGGTAAAACATGTAATTGAAAATGTAATTGAAAGCAAGGTGCAGTATTGAAAAGAAAAGTAACAGCAAAATACTGGTTGAACTGTATCTGCAGACACAGAAGTCCACCATGTGACCTGACACAGACATAACCTTTTTGGTTGTAAAGGTAACAAAACATAGTAATTGCCTGTAATTTTATTATTGATCTTATAACAATGACAAAATGATCACATTTGAAATTGATCATATAGCAGTATCAATAAGATACTCTTTATACTGCTGTGTTTAAGTTTAAAAATACATGTGTTTTGAAGTACATATTGCAGTATTTGTCTTTAAACAAGGTGCCACAATGCTCAAGACACTTTAATTTAAAGGCTTTTATCACTCCGTAAATTTCCGCAGTCTCTAGTGAGAAAGTGGGCTCAGCCCCCAATGTTTCCAGGTCCAGGAAGCGCCTCTCGGTTACCCAGTTAAGCCCTCTACATTAAGGAATTAACAGAAAATCTTTTTTTTAATGAAGATATTTTTTAAAACCTTTTGATAAAATTTACAAAAGAAAAAACAAAACGTTTTTGTTGAGCTATAGATTGCATCAATTATGATTTGTTGGGTGATTTGGTATGTTTTTGTTCACAACAATGTTAGCTTAAGATGCAAAAATGTTGAGTGTTCAGGAAAATAAGCCCCTTATTTGCCCACTGTCTCAGACTTGATTCACACATTTTTACCATGGTGTAACTGTATTATAAAGAATTGATTGTGAACAAATTCAGCATTCTTTCAGTACGTCAAGTAGTCCTTTAAAACAATGAAAAACAATAGATACGTTTTTCTGACCGTACAATTTAGAAAATTAGCAACATTTCTGAGTGTTTCTGAGACTGCATGTGGGAGCAGCCATTTTGAAATGTGCATGAAAAGTCCTTCCACTGCCCCTAGTGGAATGATGATGTACTACAGGGCAGAAAATGGAACAAAAGTGTTTTTTTTGTGTAGGGTTAATGAGTAAAATGTAAGCACCGGCTTAGGCTAAGTTTTTATCGTTTTAATTTTTCAGCTAGTTATATAAAAAAGCTGCATTCTTTGGAAACATTTACATCTAAGTCGAGAGAACTTTCTAAAGACAGCTCTTCAATTACAAGCACTCACTCAGGACTCAAATGTGTTTGGGCAGACATCTTAAAAGCAGTTCGATAGTGAAGACTCTCTGTCATCATTATTCCATCAGTTACTTACAGAAATGATTTAGCTATTAAGTATTACATTTTCATTTGGAAGCTGCATGTTTCTGTGTGTCAACAAATTGCTTTCAAAGAAACATTCTGAAAAGCAGAGCCTTTTCAAGTCTTGCATAAAACCTATATAAATGCTCACAAGGTGCAAACCATTCATGGAACTAGAAAAATCAGAGCTAACAAATACACATCTTTAGGAGCCAGCACTTTGTGGTAAAAATGAAATCAAGACCAAACTGTTTTGGGATTTCAAGAGCAAAACTAAATGCACAAAGGACTTTAAATGTAAATGTGGCCCACATCAACTGTTAGCAACCTGTTATCAATGTTCATTGAACATTTTAATTGTTCAGTTATTAGTATTGGATATCTGCTTTGATTTAGACAAATACAGCAATCCTAGAATGCACACTGGTGGACAGAAATGCATTTCCAAAAAGGATTCAAAGACCCACTCCAATGAAAATAGTAGTTTTGATGTGGCAACTTTTTCACGAGTGAAGACTTATGTATATAAAATGAAGCTCAAATTGTCATATCTGAGTATATATTTATTCAAATTGTTGTGAGAAGACAAAAAAAAAAAAAAAAGCAGTTTCAAATTGAGTGTATTTATGACGTAGGAAATGCACTGAGCTCCCAGTAACAGGAAGTGAAAAAGGAGGGGGGTTACTCTGTGTCAACGGCCATGCAAACAACAACTACGCCAGGAGAATGACACAGGTTTGTGTATTTTGGCTAAAATAGTCCTAATCATAACTCCAAGAGAACTGAAAAGGCTTTTAAAATAGATCAAAAGATGATAAAAAAAGTGGGACTTGAAATAAACCTTTACAAAAAGAAAACCCTTAAAAGTTGGTAAAAGACATCAACAAAAAGGAGCATCAATGTAAGAAAATCTAAATTAAATGTTTTTTTGTGTGTGTTTGTCTGTTTTTTTACAGATAATTTAAATAGGTTTCACATTGCCCAATCTTTAAAAAAATAAAATGTAAATAATCTCAGTCATTATTTTATGGGGAAGAAAATATAAGATACATTGTAAAGTATTGTCAGTCACCAACACGTTCAGCAGGAGGGCTCTGTACGAATTCAGTAATGGAACTCTAAATGTTATCTTTGATGGGCAAATGATTACATGAAGGTTGGGTAAAGTTTATCAGCTGAGTGTTTACTTGTAACCCTAACAGATCAATACAGTTGCTGATTTGACTGCATATTTTATGTGCCTGAATGTACAATAACTAGGAAGTGGTTGGAAGCATTAGACACATTTTTTTTCTTTGTAAGACCTAAAAAAAGGTTAATCAAAAAAGTACGTTGATTGCTCCAGTGGATTCATGCTGTTTTTATATGCAAACATTTCACTTATGCTAAAGAGGTGAGATTTATTTTTCACAACTCACTTTCACTTGTATGCTCATTTAGTCAGCAATTCAAATAGAATTTTTTTGGATAAAAAGACAAATAACCTTTTCAATTGAAAACTCTACATCCAATAATTGCAGACAGCTATTTTCAAAGAATATTTAAGAATACCTTAACTCTAACATTTACAAAACTATGAAAAAACAACTATCATAGACTATAAATATGTTTTTGTTTTGCATTAAAATCTTTAGCTTATTTTATTTAGTTTAGGTTACAGCCTGTATAAAGTAGATCTCCCACCTACAGTTACAAGATTCAGTAATTTGGGATTTTCTTTAGTTATTTTATAAAAAAAGAAAAACAAAGATTAATATCAGACAAGCACTTTTCCAGCTGGAAGATGCATGTGGAAAAGACTGATATTGTGAGCTTCAAGGAGAGATAAATAAAAAAGCCAGATAAGAGAAAGAAAGATACAGAGGCAGCATCTAAGTGATGAGACAGATGAAGCAGCCAGTGAGTGACAGAATGCCAAAGAGAGCGGCGGAGACAGAGACAGAGAAAAAGAAAGCTTTGGCCTAATGTTTCTCCAAGCTTCAATCAGGGCCCACTCTGTCTTACTCTCATGAAATCATCCTGGTAACACACAGACACACACATGAACACACACACATGCATACACATGTTAGAGTATTTTTTTCTGCAACCTTGGTCTGACAGTCTAAGTGCCAATGCACCAGTTCACTTAAGATAAAATGTGGCACTCTGAAAACAAAAATGGAGAATTTGTGCAAATGTTCAATACAATTCACTTTCCCCACGATTCGGTTCAATAGAGTAACGTGCAGTTCGTTTTTAAACTGGGAATGGTGGCTTCCCGAATGAATATGTATGAGGAATGGCTGGCTGTCACTTTAGTCGCTTTGAAAGGCAATATTACAAGACAATGAGAGACTATGGTATCGAAGCAGAATGTCCAGTTTTTAGAGAACAAGAAACCAAAGGGAACACACAAGACAAGAGTGTTTAAGCCTAACGTTTCATAAGCCTTAATGCATTCTCAGATGCAGACACCTTTGAAGTTCGAGGGAGATTTAGGGCTTTGACAAGAGTGACTGGAGAGAGTGAAAAACGATTAAAGTTGACTTAAGAAATGCACAAAGACATCAGGAAATACCAGAATTTAAAGAAGAAGCAAACATCAAAGATGATTTATGAGAGAAGTCAAATAAGAACGACAACTGATAGGTTACATAGATGGGTACGTATTGTATATCAGCAGGGTTTGCACTCATGAAGAGGTAATGTGATCATACAAGCTAAATAATGCAGACATTTTTTCTCTTTTGTCTGTGAAAGTTTCTCAGTGTGAACTTTAGCTTAAACATCCTGGCTTTCTTTTTGCTTGTAGTTGGGATAATAAAACTTAAATGTATGTTTGTCAATTACATCAAAAATGAGTCTGCTTTTTGAATAATTCAGTCTCTTGCGATCATTCTGATGCTGGTCACTTAACTCGGTTACTTTCAAATATACATCATGAAGGAGTTCGGAACTTTCTGCCAATGTAATGAACTTGGAAGGTTTTTAGTGCTCCAGCCGGTTTAGCATTAAGAGTAGATCTGTGGCTCTACAAACTACTGATGAGCCAGCTGGACGTACCATGTGTTTCCATCCATCATCCAAATAAACACTTCACCAGTCATACAGCAACATGAACTGTTAGCTGAAATGGACACGACGGAAGAAGCTTCTCCATCAAAAAAAAGAAAGTAGTGTAACTAATATATTTTTTGAGCACAAACAAAAAGTCAACATAAGACATACTAGTCCGTCCAGGAATGCTTCCATCTCAAAAATTATGATTTTAATAATAAACATCAGGTGCTTCCCTATGTATTTTTTCAAGATTCCTCCATTAACTAAAGGAAGTCAAATTGAGAAGAAAAAAAAACTCACCTCTCCCATCTCAATTTACTACGTTCACACATCTATCAGCCACAGTTTACAGTTTACACTTAGGCTTCATTTACATAAAAATGAGCTACTTTTGAACACCATGATGAAAATTGTGACTTCACATGAAAACTCTGACAAGCAATCAGATGAGAAAACAGTCCTTAATACAAAGTTCATGAAAGTCTCACTCCGATTATCTTTTGATCTGTTTTCAAAGCCTTCCTGTTTTTTTTTTTTTTTTTTATAATGATGTGATGAAGCAGCGTCACAGGTTGCAGGACAGCACCTGAACACCAGCCTCAGTTTTTGTTTCCTTCTTTTCCTGTCATCTCCTAGTCCTTTAGTTTAGAGTTGGCACCGGACACATGCACACATTCAGGCAAACAAATCATTTTGTCTGAATCATTTTGCCTGAACACCATAGCCCCAATTTTGTTTAATTCTAAGGGTGCACATTTTGTTTTAAAGAGAGTTCTACTCACCGTCTGGGCTTCTTACCACAACATTCAAACCAGAGCCAGAGCATTTGTACACATCATCATATACATAGGAAACAGGAAGTGACCTCATATGTCTGAATTGTTAGGTTCTTTTTTTTTGTCTAAATGATTTTGCTTCATACTCTGTCTTGTATTTCACAAGTTAAAAAACGTTAAAAAAGCGCTCTCTGGTGTATTGTGACACTGTTATTTTGTTGGGACTATAAAATCCCATTGTTTCTTCTTTAAATGTCTGCTGGCTTGGTCATCTTATTTTATGAGTGAACACTTGGCACTGTGAAGAAACCCATCACAAATGATTATGCCGTTTTTAGCCAAAAAAAAAGTCATTTTCCACAACATAGTTTCTGTAGTGCTGCAGAATTTCATTATAAATTGACATCTGAGTTGTGGGTGAGACCATCAGGGTCAGCCTTCCCACACTTCCCATCAACCATATTTTAACACTTTCTCCTGCTAGCTTACAGCCCCCCACAACTCCAACCTAACATTACCGGCGCACCAAAAAGCTATCCAGCCATCCAGTTTTGAGCCAAATACCAGCTTGGATGAGGAAAATGAAGACATATATAGATCATCTAGTCGTCTACAAGTGGATGCATCAGAATGGAATGGAGCATATGGCTTGCCAGTATATTTTAACTACGTCACACCTACAAGCTTTTTCCAATGTCATTTTTTTGTCTGCTCCTGATTCAAAACAGTTTGATTAAAGAAATATTCGAAAATGCAATTTAAGCTTATATCTTTTTATGTGTCCTCCATCATAAGAAAAATGCAACAAGAAATGTAAAAACAAAAGAAACACAACTTTTATCAGAGTGAGTCTTTACTGCATTAAATTCAATAGACACAGACTGAACATTAAAGCTGTCCACAAACATATTTAAAAAATAAAAAAGCCCAACTCTGATGTCAAAGATGTCTACAGGTTAATATATGAATCCCTGAAAGCCCAAAGGCAAATAAATATTTCTGCTCCTTCTTCTTTTGGCAGGTGGTTTAATGAGCTGGACTTTAAAGTGCCTCCATACTTTCTAAAGAGCTTAGGGTTCAAAAACAGCAAATTCTCCAGAGCTGACACTGTTGATCATTTATTCTTTGCATGTGTATGTTTGCAGTCTTTCTTCAGTACAAGAACAAAAACCCTCTCGACTTTTACCAAACGAAAACATGTTAGTAAAGTATTTTCCTATCTTCTCTTTTTGGAAGATGAAAAACAAAATATACCATCAAACCTAGAAAATACAACATTGTACTTTTTTGGTTTTTTTTATTTATTTTTTTTTCTTTTACCATGTAATTGTTTTGCAGTGCATCCCTTTGGGAAAATGATTTTTCATGGTTTTTCTATTGATCCTTCTTGTCATTAAAACTTTTCCATTTTCCCTCTGGTTTCCACATAACTTTGAATCAAAACAGGAAATACAGCATTTACTTTTTTAAAAGTTTTATTATTATGCCTTATGTAGTTTTTCATCAATATTGTTTATTCAAACTTCTCTTTTTTATTATGGCAGAAATGAAATCTTTTCTACATTTCTATTCCATTCTTACTCACAAAGGAGCAAACAGAAATGTTCAAATAAATGATTTCATTAAGACTTGTGCTAGAGTGTTCCTGTTACTTTAATGACAGTAATTGAGTTCTGGAAACAGATCACTGAGAATTATGGAGGATTTTGAATCATTGTTCAAAAAAAAAAATCAAGTAAAAAAACACAGAACCAAAAAAAAAAAAAGAAAACATTTTATTAAAGATTACCAGGACATAATCGAGATGGTAAAGATTAGCTACAACAGAAGCAACTCTGAATCATTTACTGCAAAATATACTGAATCAATGTACAACTTAAAATGGAACACTATTGGAAACCTTCATAATCAATATACTCCCAAAGCACTGGAAGTCCTGTTAAAAACCATTTCCCTAGACGGTCGAGGGCTGCAAATGTGACCTGAAAGAGTTTTACAGACAGAGGAAGAAATATTGACCTGAAGAAGATAAATGTGAGGTGGGACATGATGTCATGTGTACAGAAAACAACACTTGACAGACATTTCTGTGGTCAGATTAGACCTGTAGACTTATTTTTCTGCACAGTTAATAACAAATAACATGCATTAAAGTGCTTGACTGTTTGAGCAATAATCCATTCCAATACACCCAACAAGAAGCTAAACCCATAATGCATGACCAGAATTATCTGATTAAGCAAGAACGCACTTCTAGCAAAGCTAATTATTGGTTTCATGTAATAATCATTCAAACATGTTAAATGCATAACCGGAAAGGAAGGTTGTTTTACACAAGGGACTATAATGTTGTTAAGGTGCCACTTGATCATCTTTTGATCTATTTTAAAAGCGTCCCCAGTTGTTTATTTTAAGTTAAGTTTATAAGTTATGGGGTTTTTTTAGCCAAAAACAAAAAAAACGGTGTTTCTGCAGAGCAGCAGTAATTCATTTGAAATTTGCATCTGAGTTGCAGGCGGGACTGTTGACTGTTGGTGCAGAGTGTGCCTTACTTCATTTCATAACATCCCTTTGTTGACGCTCTCCCCTGATAGCTTACAGACCCTCGCAACCCTAACCAACATTGCAGGTGCATCAAAAATGGCAAGCGGCATCCGAGCTATCCGGTCGTACAGTTTGAGTCAGATGCCAGCTCGGACGGTGAAAATAAAAACATCCATGGACATATTTGTTTGCTAGTGGATGTATCAGAATGGAATGAAAACGAGAGCTTGTGGATTGCCGTCATACATTCTACGTCACACCTACAAGCTTTTTCCTATGGCATTTTTTCATCTGATCCCAATTTATTACAATGTGAATAAAGAAATACTCAAAAATGCAATTTTGAGCTTAAGAATTTATGTATGTCCTCTATCAAGAGTAAAATGCCACCAGAACATGTCAAAAATACCCAAAGCATTTTTATCAGAATAGGTCTTTGCTTTTTGTAAGAATGTTTAAGACAAAATTCTTGTTAGGTTAATCAGCAAAGATGCTAAAAAAAGCAACTTTTTGGTCAAACTTGGATGAATGGATGGATGGATAATGTTTTCCTTTTGTGTTGTCATGACTATCTGTAGAGCAGCTATAGATAGTCTTTGTCTCTGTGTTTTTCATCTCCTCGTCTGCTTTCTTTTGCTGTCAAATGCTCTGAGTGAACCTGCAGCAGATGTGTCTGTACTTGATGGAGTAACTATACAGTTTGTCTTTGGGGACGTAGGCTTTGTATGTGCATTTGAAGTGAAGTTAGTTTTAGTTTGCAGCAGGTGGAAAAATAATAGAAGACAAAAAGAAGCTTGAAAGAGTTGGGGGGTAAAAAAATATCCCAATTAAGGACACAATTTAAAGGATTTTATTTTAAATGCAGCTCTAATTGGTAGCATAAGACCACAGTGATAGTGTTTTTTAAAGAATAAAAAGGGGAAAAAAATCAATGGATAAAAAATCTGTTACTTGTGTTTTTAAATTAGTAACTAGTGCAAAGAAAAACATCAGGCATGCCGACAACTACAAGATGACTTTAATCATTGTTTTGCAGCGGCACAGATTTATACCCAAGAAACATCTTTTATTTATTATTTTCTAATAAGGAGGAGATAGGCGTAGCATTGTAGGTAAATTACAGTGCAAAGAAGAAAAAAAAAGACTATTAGTCATAATTAGCAGACAGTGCATTATTCAACAAATGCTGTGTGGAAAGGTGCAATCTCCATCAGCTTACGCAGTTATCTTCTTGTTTACTTGTATTCTCCATTTTCTCAAAGCACAATGCACAAAGCTGACCTTTTCACATGCATTCAGTAAAGCGTATTTCTCTTTTTGGTTGAGGGTGAGAATGCAAGACATGACATCAGCTGTTCGTGAATCCTACACTGTGCAAAATCTTTTGTTCTAATTTGTTAGAGAAAATGAGAATACTTAGTATCAGCCACAGAGTTTCCTTCCATTTTACGTGTCTTTTAGTAGATTGTGTCCTGTTACATTTCATTGTTTTATCTTATGTAACTATACTTTTATATCAAGCATCTTGTCTACAACATGTTGATGAAAGGTGCTCTACAAATTGATTGGTTGGCTCGGTCAGTCGACTGATTGACATTTATCTCGTATATCTTGGATCTGTTGAATGTGTTGAATGTGTTGAACTACTTGTCCCAATTTTTTTAACAAATGTGTGCTAGGTACTTGTGAATCAAACAAACTTGACAACATTTTACTTTCAGGGTAAACCACAACCCGTTTTTCAGTTTTTCCAGTGCATTGGGGGAACTTTAACATTTTTGTTTATGAGGTGCAACCAGTCTTCTTGTTTTCAGTGGTGCTGCCTGCTCATACGGCGAGTTTTAATAGTGTCTAATGAGTTTTTAGAAAACACAGCTGACAATCCATGCAGCCGTATTTTTTCCTTGGGTTATGATTTCAGAAGCATGGATTAATTTACTCTTCTCAGCGAGGAGCCAGTGTTGTCATCAGCCCCTACAACAGATAGATAGAAAAAACTATCACAGGCTCACTAGTAGGTCAGTTTTGAGCAGCATACAGTGTTTTTAGTCGTTCGTTAAACTGGTTTGATTACTCATTTTTCCTGTTTATTCTTTGCTCTGTTTCACATTTCTTAGACCAAATTTTATGTAATTCAAGCATCATTCATTGTTGACTTGCACATTTTGCTAGCTGTTAGTGTTTTTAAAAAGCCATGGCTCTTAGAGATGAGCCTCAGCTCTTGTGCTGAAAGAAAATGGGAAATGCTGAGCATAATTAACTTAAAACTGATGTAAATCATTCAAAAATTCAAATCTGGAAAGAGACGTTTGAATAAAAATATGCCTTACTTTTCAATGAACATTTTTTCTTATTTTGTACCTATTATTGAAGCGAACCACTCAGGGGTTTTCCTATCTTCTCCCACCAGTTCTCTCTAATCACAAAGAAGACATTCATGAGAATAAAGCCTTATAAAAAGTCAAAAGAGGATTAGATTTGTTTGCTTAAATACACGGCATTCCTAAAATAAATGTTATTATGGGAGTCTCTAACCTTTCCTTGATAAAAATAAACTGAAGAGAAAGCCAAAGAAAGTAAAGTGCCTTAAGTAAATCATGTACAGCAAATGTGTTGATATTTCTATGCTGGCAAAAGTCACTTTTAAATGATCATGAACTAATAAAGAGTACAATTTTCTATGCACATTTTTTGTGATTAAAATTTCAGTTTTCAAATCAGAACAGTCCTTTTAATGCTTAGAATGCTGCATACAATCCCCAGAAATGATAAAATGACATCAACTTACCAAGACCCATGAAACGCACCATAACCCTGAGTAAGCTGAGTTTCACTCAGCACCAGGTAACACCAACCTTAACATGTGAGTTGTTAATGAGATTGGATCCCATTCAGGTACAGTGTGTTCTGTCAGCTTATTAGAAAGCTGACTCAGTCTGCTGACTTGACACAACTTTTCTGGTCCCCTTATTTTCTTTTCTCTCGTTTACTGCCATTTTTAGGGGATTCCCCCCCCCCTTTTTTTAAAACCATGCCATAATAACCTCTGCTCTGATTTAAACCCCATATTACATATTTATATGTACATAGGCATACTGTGTATTTTAGAACACATCCTCCACAATAAGATTAGAAAAAAATGCCTGAATCATTTATGGATATTTTCTTTATATTAGGGAAAATAATTGCATTTTGGCAAGCATAATTTTACTGCAAAAATAAATATAACATAACAATATTTCTCTCCTATACCTGGAATTTCCAAATAAGCTTTACCAGGTCGGTGAAGCAGTTACCTTTCATCATGTGTTCTTGGGTTGGTGTTCCTCCAGACAGATTTCAATAAAGCAAAACTGCTGCATTTGCCAGAATTTATTTGGCAAAATCAATTTAGCTGCTTAAGTCTTCTGTCATTTTATCAATAAGCCTATTTATCAATAAGCACCAGTGACATTGTGTCATTGGTAGTTGCCCACTCAAGTGTCATTTCACCCACTTCCATGAATTTAACAGTCATTGTGCATGTACACATTTTTTTTTCAGTTTGTAATCATCCTTGGGCTGGGGCTTAGCTACAGGGGGGCAAGGGCAAAAAGTTACCCACCTCTTGGCCCCAACGTTTGAGCCAATATTAGTGCCATTATTGATAAAGACTAAGAAATTATGATGACACGCTTCTTTAAGCATTGCAAAAGGAACATATAAACAAAAAATATCAACAATATATTAACAAATCAGGTTTTCAATCACCATCTATTCGAAGTTAGGTACCCCCTCCCGCCCCCTCATTTAAAATGTTCTAGCTCCACCACCGTCCTTGGGAGATTGAATGGTTTTCTAAACAAACATACTTCATGTTTTCAAAGGTTTTGAATAATTTAAACTTTAAAAATCCCTTTAAATGGGGTCCAGATTAGATTCAAGTACTAAAGGGCTTTTATGAAGTTTGATGCCAAGTTTTTGGATCAAATAATTGTTGTGTTATTAGGCTGCTTTGCGCAAAGTGCACGATAACAAGGACAAGGACAAGAGAGACTGGCGTACATGCACTTAACAAGCTTAAATATTAATGGCACTTCGCTAGATCTGTGATTTATCTGCACACACCAATTTTATATAACAAATTGATAGAATTCTGCTTGTCGGCATAGAATTATAATGCATTTGGCATGAAAACCATCCCTGCACCTCTGAGGAACAACCTTGCACCACATCGTCGAGAACTGTTTGCAGAAGAGAAATGTCACATAAAATATTACAGTGGTAAAACTGAATGAAAATCTGAAATCCATGCAGAAAACATCATGATTAACATTTTCTTCTGTCTTGTCTTGTTTTGTAGGATGTATATCTGTCTTTTATGCAGGTACCCGTTGAAAAATAGATTAATACTGGGTCAGGGAAGATTATTTTGTTGTTAATTGTTAACAAAATTTCCTACAAAAAGAATCCAAGCATGTTTAAAATAATGTATTTATGTCATACTGGAATGGCCAGCTGGTGGCAAAATGTGAAGCATTCAATTGGAAGCAATTCATCTTTGTACAGATTACACCGCTTCAAAGTCAGTCAACAATTGAGAACGCATGCTGAGCTTTTACAGCAGCACTCTGAACTGTATCTTTCAAGGAATTCCAAAGAGCAACTATTTTCTTATGCTCTGACTCTGTCAATAAAACACAACACTCCTTGAAACTGCATATGCGTGGTACATGAAATTTTCTTTGAGTTTCTTTGAGTCTCTTGAGTTTTTGACAACAAATCCATGACTCTAATAGCTTCATCAATCTGTCAAAACGATGGAAATCAGTAATTGTGATGTGGATCGTATCTCTGATCATGTTCGTCATGATTTACACAGACATGCATGTGAGCATAAAAGATATTCAAGTCTTGAACATGTAATTAGCTGAACCACAGCACAAACATCCTATTTTACATTGTGCACACTAAAATCTGCAGGTTTTTTATGATGTGATGTAGGAATTTAAAGCAAGTCCAGCAGAATAGGAGCAGCTGCACGTTTCTAACTGCAATTAAATAAAAATAAAAAAGCTTGTTTTATTAATTGGTTCAGATGCAGAAAAGAATGATCCAAATTATGCCAGGGCTAAACGGTGAGATGAAACTGTGGAGGAGTAACAGTAACATAACAGTCTGATGGAACTAGTATTTCTTGTTCAAGTTTGACAGATCCCTTTGATCAGATAATAATGTTTGAGTCAAACCTCCCACTGTTTTCCATATCTGTTTGTTATTGTGGCTGTTGCAGTTCTGATTTGAGACGTGTAGAACGTGACAGCAGCCAGGTTTCCATTTTTTAGACCGACTTCCCAACTGACTTTGCCATAGCAAAGCATCGGGGTAGCATTAGAATGGGCACGACACCCCAAACTTTCAGCATACCCTGACTTGCCCCGACTGATTTACCTGGACCCCATAGTCGGGCTGGCTAACTCCAGGCCTGGAATCAACTCCCTCACAACAGACAGACTTATGGGAAGCTGCATTCAAACACATGAAAGGGGCTTAAATGAGTGTAAATAAAAGCAAGGCAGAAAAACACACAAGCACACAGGAGACATTTAAATCTTGGTTAATCCATCGTCCTTCAGACATGTACACTTGTAGGGACCAGAATCCTTAAACCCTGCTTCCATTGCTCATCCTGCTGAAACAGGACCATGCTGACTGAGTAGATAAAGATTTGATGTTTCATGTTTGCCCAGCTGTGTCTCTTCCTTTCTGTCACTTTCTAAGTCAGCATCTCTGCTCATCCCAAACCCAGATTAGAGATGAAACTGATCTGTTATCATCCATGCGCCAAGACTCTACTAGCCATCATTATTTCATGTCAGTGCAACTTGCAGAGACGCCCAAAGGAGGGACGTTCAATTTACTCAATTCTATTTGTTGTAAAATTCACAAAAATGTCCATAGAGCTGTCAGTTTGAAAGCACCTCTGTGGATGCTGATGGGAAGTTTTCAATAAGCAGTTGTTGGGATATTTTTGGATTAAAAAATCAAAATTAATCAAGTAAGCTGTTAAAGGCTTGAGCCGACTGATTCCATGGCTGACCTGAAGCCTTTGTCCTCGTGGAAATTTCATTCACTCTCAGCTAAGCTCATTGTCAATATTCTCACACAGCATTTATTAATTAGTCATTTCACGTTCAGCCCAAAGGTCAGGATTAATGGGAATGATTCCTGAAGAGCATCAATAGACTGTGGCAAGGCAGGTGAAGACGGAAAAATAAATGTAATCCAACTCAGTCTCATCTGTGTACACATTATGTCCACAAGCAAAATGCTATTCACCGGTCAGATTCTCCACCAATTGAAAAAAATACACTTTTTTCTGCTGGCTTGAACTGCTTCCATTTTCTACACATCAGAACTCCAAAGAGCCTCCATTTGGCCCTTTGTCTGACCCATTTCAGTTGCATCAAAGGTGGAAGTCCAGATCAGATTGGAGTCAGTTTTGAAACGCTGTAAGGGCGAGTTATTCAGAATTTTTACTTTGTTTACATTGGTCCTTGAGAAATATTGTGCCAGTCTTTGTGAGCTATAGGTGTCATCTTAATGGACAGCCTGAGCAAAAAACTGAAAGATGTTAAGTACAACAGAAAGGTGTTCACCCTGACAATAACCTTTACCAAAGGGGCATGAAAAGATTTCAGATTGAAAAAGCTTTGAATTTTTAGTCCTTGCAGCAAAATGTTGCATGTTTTGTTGGAGCCTGTCATTGGGAGTGTATTTTAGCATTAATCGCTTGTTTATACAGTATCATCAGAGCCAGGGACATATAAGAAACTTGGAAAAAAAGTCCAAGCCTATGATCTAGAAATTACTTTCAGTCTCTTTATGTGAAAATGAATTTCACATAAGTTGAAACTACAAAGTATGATACTTTGATTTGTGGGCCACAATTTTGACAGAAAGACCAGACCAGGAGCAGATGCGTGGCATGTTTTGGTAATTCATTTCATAGGAGAAAGAAATAACATGGAATGTGTATAAAACCTTCTTCAATTTGGATAGAAAATTAATATATTCATCCTAAAACTGTACATCTTGATTGTACTTTGCAATTTTGAAAAACGCTTTAATGTCAAAAGTGTAACTGGCTATTATTTTAGTGTCAATTGTTCCAATGGGTTGATGTCCCATCATGGAAAATGCTGAAGAAAAATCGAAACCTAAAAAATTCTCTGTTCATGGAGTGTTCATAGAATGATTGGAAATTTCCATTTCAGAGAACACACATGAACGTTAGAAAAACAACAATCTTCCATAATTTTTATGCACCAAAAATAAGGTCAATGTCTTCATAGTGCACCATAAATGGGGGAGAAATCAGCAACCCAGGGAAAATAAAACATTACAGGATTATCAATATAAATTATTCAAGTTTGGTGGTTTGATTAAACAGCTTGAAAGGGCCCCCGGGCTGTAGTTCTGCCACCCCTGCTTCACACCGTGCAAGCACATAACATCATTAAAGTCTTCTTCAGTTTTGTGTCTAGATAGACCAAAGCTAGAGGTTATTAGCAATAATACTGAACAATATACTACGCATTTTTATGAAGTTTTCATAAAGACATTGAGATCAGTACATGTTTCTTTGGATTTGAATCGAATGCAAAATGAAGAAAGAGATGGAATTTCAGGTTTGAGTGTTACCTTGATCCTGATGAAGGTTCAAGGTTACTCAATGATAAAGAACAGTTTTTTTCTCCTTCTCTCCATTAGCAAAAAGTCACATTCACTTCCTAAAACTCCCTCCGAAACAGCCACACAGCTTCTCTCCTTTATGATTCAATATTCCCAGTGACGCACACGTTGGCAGTTTGTCATCTGAAGGGACCTTTTCATATGCTCAAAAGCATGTTCGAAGGCCAAGTCAGGTGTTCTGCAGAGCAGACTATTAGGACTAAACGTGAACATTCGGCTGCTCTGATATTTACTTTTGGGCAGGTTTTCAATTTAGGGATTTTGGGATTAGTTTTAATTTAATGTCAAAATAAATACAATTTATGTTGATGTGTCTGGCATCGCTCTCAATTATATCCGTGTGTTTCATGCATCAGTTCACCTCACTGTTGCTAACCAAGCATTAAATTTAGCAGCTTTTCAAGCTGCGCCAAACCCCGTCATTTCCAAGCAACAAATATGGTGTCTTTTGGAAAAACCGTTGTCAATATTGCACCTGGAGGGAGTAGTCTTGCTGAACCACAGCTGGTACACCTCATGGTTTCTGTTATGTTCAGTAGGTGACAGCCGGCAGCAGCACCCATGAATGAGCTGCTTGCATATGCACTGTTCTTCTGGACTGTTACTCAGATGGAGTTCCTAGACCATGTGAAACAGGAATAAGAAAGACACTTTGTGGCCTAAAACTTTGTACCAGACCTGATCACTTCATGTTTAAATACAGGGTGCAAAAACCAAACACTTAACAGAAACACTAATGTCAAAAATTGAGTCAAATCAGGCCTTGTGAACACAAATACCACATTTGGCACTATTTACTGTCTGATTAAAGAGTTAATCCAAATTGTAAATTCAAATCAACAGTATTTTCTAAAAAAAAAACAAAAAAAAACATGCATGCATCACATCATGTATGTCTGGAAATAAATGCTGAAAAAAAGGACAAAAACATATTCAGTATTTGTGGAAAACTGCTTTAAAACTCTGCAAGAGACCAAGCCTGCCAGACAAGCCAATTAGACATTACAATTTTTAGTCAGTCACATGTTCACATGCTCAGAAAAATCCATCTCCTACTCAGTTTCATCTGCTGGAGGGACTGGTGGGACTTAAACTGAATACTGTTCTCATTAACCAAGGGAGAACAACTCCTGTTGGGTTTCCAAATTACATTTTTCCTCTTGTTGTTTTGTCTTTCTTCTTTATTTGTCAAATAAAGCCACGCGCAACAGCAGTGAGACTCATCCTGACCATTTGGGAGAAGCACATTTTCTGGACTTCCACATGTGTGGAGTACTTTCAAAAGAATAAACAACCCTACTCTTTCTTTTGCAGACTTCTACAAGGACATAACAATGTTTTGTAGTTGTAGTGGCTATATTACCAGTCTCTATTTAAGATTTTTCACTTACTCTAAAAAGGAAAAAAAAAAAAGTAGGAATGTTGGTTCAATGGAAGTAGCCCAAAGATTAATTCACCTAATCTTGGCCTGTAAATGGGTTATCCAACTGGCTTAAAAAACAAATTGAATGCAAAGGTTGTGAGTAATAACAACATTTGTCTTGGCTGCAGTGAAATGTCCTTTTTCCTAAAAAAGGTGCTGGGAGGATTTCAAACAGGATGCACATTGTAAATATACACAAAAAGTACTCTAAAAACAATATGCATATTAATAGTTTATTGAACACACAAACAATCAATTGCACATTTGTTTGTTTGTCTTTCAAAAGTATTAAGAGTGACAAACATTGCAAAATGAAAACCAGTCAAGTACTGCTGCATGCGACAGTATGACCACAAGTGAGACAGCAGAACAGATGTTGAGTTGTGGATTTTTATGTGTAATCCGCAGATTCATTACCCATCAGGGATGTGCCGACTAAAGGGTTAACATAGCTGAATATAGGTTAAACCGAAAAAGGGAATCAGATGAAAATACACAGTTTGTCTTGAAAAAGCCATCATAAAACTTCCGTTTCCAACTGTGAGCAGATTGTTTTTGTAAGAGCAAAATCTAATTAGTAAATTTAATTAACGTCAATACTCATTAAACCTCAGTTCTCCCAATGTACTGTGGCATTATTGAATAATAATAAATGTATGAATAAAGGGCGGTTTAAAAAGCAGTGCATCAGCAGCACACAATTATGGTCCCTGGTGCTTTCCAAAAAAGACGTCTTCCTCCATCAACCAGTTCTAATATAAATTGGTTAATTTTAAAGGGCCCATGTCACCTAAAAATCTACTTTTTTGAGCTTTTAGATGTATTTTAGGGGCATTATAAAGGGTATTTTCACACAAAAACACCACCAAAGCAGTATTTCGCTCCATTCATGCATCTCTGAGCACCAACCCCTCCCAATCCGTGAAAACACCCACATTCATAAGTAGGAGTGCGGGGGAACAGCCCCTTCCAGGAAAAGTCCACGCTGCCAGCACCGCCCTCAGGCTAACACACACCCACTTCCTCCGTGCAGCTAGCAGTGATTGGCAAAATGTTTTCATTTTACATGCACAATATGCACATCCTTCTTTGCAAAAACATGTTTGTTTTCGTGGGCAAAACGCAGACATGCTGCCGAGGCCGGATTTAGGATGATGTCATGAAATAGATGGCATCCACGAAGAACAAAAGGTATATTGAATTAATGTTAGGCAAAGAGTATTTTTTGTGTGATCTTGCTAAAAATTTGACCTAGAAGATGACAAAAATTATATATATATATATTTATTGATCAGCTTTTGATCAATTCTAAAGTCATTCCCAGTGATTTTTTTTAATCAACAAGTTTTTTACATTGCATTTTTTCATCACCTCCTGATTCACAATAATTTAAATAAAGAAATACTCAGAAATGCAATTTTTTGTGTAATCTTTCATTATATGTCATCCAACATTAGAAAAATGCCACATAGAGATGTTAAAAACACCAAAAGCACAATTTTCAGAGTGTGTCTTTACATATGACAAAAAAAAAAAATTAAACCAATGTAGCCTTTATATCAGTCAGTCCATCACTAAAAGTAAATTAGTTTACTGAAATAGTAGGAGATACTGAATTCTTCTGATGGCTACATTCATTTTTACGTGTTTCTAGTACTTTACAGAACTATAGAATTGGCGATGAATGCACTTTTGCAGTTAAAAATTAGCCTAGACTCTGATGTACTGAAATGTGGATAAAGTAAAAACAGTAGCAGGGGTGCATTTTACATGAACACATTCACCCTACCTCCACGCACATAACAATATCATAAACACATCACTATAGCTGAAAAATCAATGTGAATCACATTAACATTATAAATGCACACACCACTACAACACAGGAGTCTAAAGTTACATTTAGCACAACAGAGCTGTAACTGTCTCTAACCTGCAGAGGAGTGGCAACAATGAAAACTGTGGACAAAACAACAAACAAGATTAACAAAAACTCCCTTTACTAAAATCTTGCCAAATACTCCAAAGTGAAACAAAGGAACATACAATGTAAACTGGAAGCACATCAACCACAGATCCGGTTGGCCTAAACAGGATTATTACAATATTTAAAATAAAAATTAAATATTAGCACTCACCAATAGGGATGTCCCTACATCTTCTGATTTGAAAATAAAACCAACCTTTTCTTTCTAATTAACATATAAATGGCTCTTATGTACAGTTTATCTGTGCATCTCATTTCATTTGGCCTTAGCCTTCTAGCTGGCCTTGTTGTCATAGACCTAAGATCTGATTGGTTATAACAACTGCCTGTGCTGGATTACAGTGTGATAGCCTGTTTTGCGGCTTCTGAAGGCCCCTGATAGTTTTCATTGAACCTGTCAGCACTTTTGTTGAAAAATGTTTTGACAAACTCCACCTCAATGTACAGAACTGTCAGCAGCTGAACCAGGTGTATATCACAAACACGAAGAGAACAAGACATAACTTTTGTAAACAATGTAAAGCCATATTAATTGCATATTTATGAAAAAAATAGTTTTTTTTCTTTTTAACAAATGGGTGACGGGAAGTGGGGGCAGGCTTGCTCTGTGCCCACAGTCCCGCCCACAATTCAGGGGCAAGATTTAAATGAACTGTTCCCGCTCTGCAGAAACGATGTCCTGGAAAACAACTGTTTTGTTTTTTTTCATTTGGCTAAAAACGACATAATCATAATTAAAAGACTATTGGGAATGGTTTTACAATAGATCAAAAGATGATTGCGGTTGGAGTTTAAATGAAACATTTTATAATTTTGACTGGGATGCCCCGCTTCATTGTTAACTCCTCAAGGCTAAAGACAAAATAACCCGAGTGATGTCTAAAAATAATTAGAGTTACAACTAATTTTTATTAATCTGTGTGTCTCAATGATCTTTATTTCCTTTACCAACTAAAGCCTTTTTTCAATGAACGGATGACTCCAAAGTTTTAAACTCCAAAGAGTTCTACTGGTACATGTTAGTCTTAGCACACCTTATATCCATCATAAGAAATTAGTTACAGTAATTTTCAGATCATAAGGCACATTAACAATATTTTGTCTTTCAAAGTTGACACAATCTAGTGAGCCTTATGTATGAACGTTTGTACTGCTTACTAACCTGGAACCAATTTTCTGTGTCACACAGCACTTAAAAGTCTTTCAAAATCATTTAGGACAAATTTGATAAACCATGAGGTTGCACGGCTTGATGGATTGTTGAAGCATTACAGCTAACGCAGTGAGGAGCCTTGGGGAATGTGGAGTAGTGTACTTCAACATGATAAACTGAGAACAAGTCTGGTTTTCAAAATAAAAACTTACGTTGTACTTTTAAAATAAAACAATTTATTTTATATTTAAGGTGACATCCTCACGCAATAAGGCGCATTAACACCCTTTAACACCAGTTTCCATTTTTGCCAAGAGTTATTGCTGTCAGGGTTGACGTGCGGACACAAATACAGACGGTAATCTTGAATGAAAAGTCATTCGTTTATTCACAACAGCACTCAAAAAACCAGTAGAACATTCCTTGAAGGAACAAAAACCACCCGACAACCAGTGCAGGGGAGAAGAAGACTTATAACCAGGAGGAGGGGATGAGGTAATAGAAAACAGGTGTGCCAATTAAGGAGGGAGGGAACACACACCAGGAGGGAAGTGTCAAGAGACCTGAAAAAACAGAGGTGAAACACAGGAAGTACAACCAATAACAAAATAAAACAAGAAGTGACATCAAACACAACAACAACCAATGTCCTGGGTCCATAACCCCACAATTGCAAAGAGTTGAATAAAGCTTTTGTTGTGTTCCACTCTGTAACTGCAGGCTATTGTAGATAAAAGAGGTACATATAATTTAAAACTCAGCTGGCTAGAAAATACTTCCCAATGAGCCATTTGACCAATTGCCTGCCTCTCGGGCCCGCTTGGCGTTCTGGATAGTGTAGTCATAAGACTTTATATGAGATGCATCTTATGAACGAAAATAGATGTTCATTCTCCGTTCATTAATACTGCGCCTTGTGATCTGGAAAATGAAAATAATAAAGATTGGAACAATCTGTCAAAGAACAAACACACCTTTAACATGAGTCAAATAGGAGTTCAACTCAGTCAAATACAAGAACAGTATGACCAGTGTAGAGATGGATTTCAGAGAACGATGGAATGATGCTTTTTTCACCCTGTTTTTAGATCTGGAAGATTTCGTGAGATTCAAAGTTTTAAAGGTTAAAAAGTCACTCCAGTGTGCAAAATCCTGTGCATGGGTAACTATTAAGGTTCAGAAACTCTCAGTGGATTTTGAAACTAAATCTTGCAACAGAAGTTGAGCTCCTGAAATTTTAGCAGGCTTAGTTAGCAAAGTTATCTTTTTACTGCTCAAGTTTTGCCTCCAGTCAAAGAACTGTTGTTCTTTGCCGCATGGCTTCACTTTGTTTTAAAGCTATTTTCTTAATTTGATTCTACTTTTATGTTATCTCTCTCTGCATCCCCTTTACAATACGAGTTTATAATTCGGTGCCTTGAGGAATCCATTACGAAAACGGAATGATGAACAAAAAGAAACAAGAAAAAAAAGTCAATTCACATCATATTTAAACCCAAAACTTATTGTTTGAGTTCTGAGAGAGTCTGGTTCATTCTGAGACAATAGACCACTAGTGCAATGCCGGCACTTCGACTGAGCGATGGATGTAAATAACATGATAATAGCAAATGACAAGGTGCCAGAGAAAATTTTCACTCTGTAACTATCTACACTTGAGGTGTCTCTACTCATTTTTGTAGCTTTCTTGATGAACACCCCCCATCCTGTTTCATCCTTCTCTCAAGTTCCTTCTATCTTGCCAGCCGAGTCAGAGCCCCCCCGCCCGCTGAGTTGGACAGAATCTGACAGGTTCTAACGAGAACACATTCCACTGGAATAACTTTGACTCATTCTCCACTCACCCGTTCACACACTTTCCCTCACAATGTCACATAAAATTAAGAATGGAAGTGTCCATTTGTGCCCTCAGATGGAGTATTAAACAATTAATGTCCAGGTCTGACCAATCTCGGTTTGCCTCTCAATTTGTGGACCCGGGTTCAGCAAAACTTAGTGCCCTGGGCAGGTTTGTGTGTCCGTGAGAGCCTGAGGAAGGCAGAGCCAGTTAGAGTATAAGGGACACAGTGTGAGCTGCATAGTGTGCACTTCCAAGTATGAAGGACCAAGTGAACAAGTTATGCTGCAGACATCATTAAGAGAATCATGCTTCTGGCTCGTCAGTACACATTAGAATCATTGTGGCCTTGCTCTCGCAGAAGAAGAGTGAGATGCCCTCAGCAGTTTTCCTTTTTGAGGAAGATATTTCAGCTTATTAATGAAACAGACTCAGCATGAGGTGAACAATTTTAAAAGAAAAATGTGGTGTAGTTTGATCTACAAATGAAACTTTAACAAGAAGTTAACATTTTATGAGAATCTTGGTCAATTTAATTTTTGGGGCTTATAACTTCTTTTGAAAACTGAAATTCACAGGTTAATTTGACTTATTGATGGACTTTTTGAAATTTCCAGTAATATCCTTGTTGATTAAATAGGAGAAAGAAGGCGACTGATCACCTTCTTCTCACAAACAAGAGTCAGTATGATGCTATGTTCACTCCGAGTTCAGCAACAGACATTCAAGGGACCATTTGCAATGAAAAGTTGTCCTTGTCCGTGGAACAGTTGGTACCGGGCCACAGAAACTAATTTTTTTCCGTCTCACTCATGATCTGATTCTGAATGAATTAAGACATTTTACAAAGGATTAAAAAAATTATGTTACCCTCAAAAGTTAAGAGAAACTGGAAGCCAAAAAAAAAAAAAACATCACACAGCCACTTTAGCCATGTAAATATTGTTTGACATCAAACTGGTCCATGGTCTGAAAATGGTAGGAGACCACTGACGAAGAGGTTCACAGTCACAAAGGAGCCTGGTTGTGAGTATCTTCCTGTCTGGGATTGTTTTGCCAGTCAGAGATTGGACACCAGCATAGAGTTAATGCCACTATGATCCGAAGAAGTACTCCATTCTCTAAAGTGCACCTTTGTGGAGAAAGATCAATACTGCATTGCTGACTGTCATGGACTTTTCTCTGCAGTTATGTGATTTAAAGTTCAATGACGATTTCTAAAGGCTTGAAGAACGACATAAACAAGTCTTATGTGATAGCGGGAACTTTTAAATGATGTAAGATGATGCTGATAACATTTCATGAAAGAGCCACGTCAGATAACAAGTGAAACTTACAAGCATCGGAGATTAGGATGACATTTGAGAGGGGAATCTGCAGCTTCATCATTGTGTTTTATCACTACCATGCATGTCGTCAAAAATGTGCCCAAATAAAACTCGTATTTCTTTTCTGCTTTAACAAAAAAAGACACTTCAAAGAGAAAATGATTCACAGGCTGATATCATCAACAAAATTCAACAGCTCTGAGACACTGTGAGAGGACAGAAGCACAGACCACACACACACACACGCACACACCCACACACACACACACACACACACACAGATGCATCAAATTAGTCCTCTGAAAAATCACAACTAACTTTATTTTTAATCATGCACATTTGTAATCAGGAGTTGAAAGAGCCAGAATGTGAACAGAGATGAAAAACTAAAAAACAAAAACAGAGAGAAAAAAAATGATTTGGACAAGATGATAAAACCGCAGAGGAGAGGAGAGCCGAGCGAGGATCGACATAATTAGAAATACATGGGGATAGGAATGATGAGAGAAACTTTGGGAGCTGAGAGTGGAAAGCAGTGAAGAGAGATAAATCGTTGAGGAAGTTTAGGTTTACACCACTGGCAAAACCTCTGTTTTATTGTATTTTTGAGACAAAAAGGCCAAGAAGAAAACTAGAGAGTAAAGAAAAGATTATATTCTTTTTGAAATGGGCAAAAAAAGGTTAAGAATAAAAGGAAATATTAGTTTAAAGAGGGAGGATGGAGAGAAAACATTTCTAAAATGAGAAAAAAGTAGACCTGCTTGACTCTGCATCACTCATCTCAGTGGTGTGTGAGTACACTCACACACACATCCACACAAGCAGTCAAAACATAGTAACACAACAAATATGGAACACCTCATATCTGCCAGCCAGTCAGCATCCTCCTGTCTTAATCCAATCATTATCATCACCCCCTAATGGGACATATCTGAGAAGCGCACAAGACCAGTAATAGGTTTACCTGTGCAACAGTAAATGCGTTTACAAAATTACAAATTTAATTACATTTTTTAATCAGGGACTGATTATATAACAAATGTGATTTGTTGATTGACTAGGAACGACGCAAGGTTGCGGGAGGAGATTACGAGGGCATACCAGATATTTCTCTTGAGTTTGGTTTAACGATAGGTTGGCTTTACCGCAAGAATGTTACAAAGACTTATAGCGTTTGGCTACAAAT
Organism: Oryzias celebensis; assembly: GCA_014656515.1. NCBI lineage: Eukaryota > Metazoa > Chordata > Actinopteri > Beloniformes > Adrianichthyidae > Oryzias > Oryzias celebensis. The sequence goes on from BNCR01000012.1 coordinate 36,244,820, forward strand.
GAACATCATCTTGAAGGAAAGCAGAAAATCCAGACTTGAGGGACTTTTTGTGAATCCTGACTGATATTTATGTCAAGTGGCCTGGCAGGCATCACAGGATGAAAGCCCACTAATCTCATTTTACATCAGTCATACTCTCATACATGTTATTTAGTGACAGTATAACTATCATGCTGACTTATTCTTTTCTTTTACATAAACATAAGAATGGAAGAAAAAGTACTGACGAAAAACCGCCTGATAAATACCACTGTTTCCAAAGTCATATACTGCATTTTTCAAGCATAGCAATTCAGAATTCGGAAGGGTAAGAAAATATTTCTCTTCTACTGTTTTAAATCATTTTAATCATAAAAAAAAAAGAGACTCACAGCAAGTGGAGATGAACCTTGCCTTGACACTCTAATTCAATGAAACCCAAAACAGGTTTGTGAATTGAAAAGACAGTACAGCTGAACTTCAAGGACAAGCACAATCCTCTAGTCATCAGTGATGTACCTATAAGGTTTAAATACTCCGCAAGATTATTTTCAAGGAACCTTTTTATAACTTTTATAGCTGTAAGAAGAAGCTCCTGTCTTTGTGTCCACGGATCAGAGAAGTCAGTTTAACTAAAAAAAAAAGTTTTGAAAATCTTTTTCTTTTGATTTTGTATACCTAACTCTTTTTAATAAAGAAAAATAACAAAAGTTAAGATAACAAGTACCTTAGGTATTCTCTGAATATGAAAAATTAGTACTTGGAATTTCTCAGAAAAGTGGTTTAAAGTTGTGAACAACTAAACATTGAATTTGAGACATTTTTGAGTGGTGCTGACAGAGTCAGAATTTTAAAAGCAATGCATGGCTTTACAGGGTACAATTGCACAATTTCCCAAATTCTTCTCACATTCACTTTTGAATCCTTACTTAGACTTTGACTATAATCTCCAAAAAGGCACATAAGAAAACCACGTTTTTTTTTTTTTTTTTATACAGCTCTGTTCCGAAGTTTGAAAGACTGGGTGTCATTCCAGCCGGGCACAAACCGCAATTCTGAATTTCTCCTCCATGACCACAAACAGTTGGGGATGCAATCCATATATCTCTCCCAAATCTGAGTCACTATTTGGTCAAAGTTCAACTTGTTAAACTTTTAATTGAATGTGCAAAAGGTCATAAAAACTTGCGTAGCGACACGTGAATGCACTATTAAACACTTTTCATTGGAAGTGGTTGCTTGAACGAGCATTGTCAATGGTGGTATGATCGTAATTTAATTGCTGAAAAAAAAGCAGCCATTTGAACAGTCTTTTCCAGCTGAACTATTCTACTCTGAACACATTTGTCTTCCTTCTGTGTTAGTTTTTGGTCTCTGGTGAAATAGTAGGTACATACTCTGCGCGATCTTGCAGTCAAAATCTCTGATTATCATTGCATTTTAGTAATCTGGTTGCAGCCTTATTTTCCACTCTTTGCTCTGATTTTACTAAAGCTTCTTTTTTGCTAGACCTCAATCAACTTACTTCCCTTTTGCTTGTTTGTTTCCCATTTGACATAGCTTGAATATCCTTCTCTGACCTCCAAAAAACTCTCTTCCCTGTCTGTCAAATGAATGCATCTCTACCACGTTACTTATGTGGGGCTGCATAATTTATACTGAATTGATCTGATCTGATCAGACTGGACTTTACTTAACACAAAGCTGAACATTTTTGCAGGGCAAGCCTTTAATTAAGAAATAAAACCTGGATTACTGAGTGTGACTTTTAAACTGGAAAAAAAAGTGTAAATTACTACAAAATAAAAATGTAATGTTTTCAAATTCTTTCTGAAATTGTCAAAATGCAGCAACAGTAAATGCACAAATGTGGCATTAAACATTTTGAAGGGTTTAAAAAATTTTAAGAGAAATTAAGTATTTTAATATTTCCAAAAATAAAAAATATAATTTGTTAAATCGAGTATGATTAAACAATGGCTACATAAAGAAATACTCAGTTACAGATATGCAGCAGACAAGAAACAAAAAATCTGAACTAAAACTTTTCTTTTCCTTAATAAGACTTTTAGCTCAACCACTTTCATCTCCTCTGTTCTGAAATCGATGACTAAATCTTTTTGGGTTCTTGTATTTTTTCCTTTTTTTTGTTTCATTGACCAAAATGCAAATGAGTTTTTGCTGCTTTTCAAGTAAAGTCACTGAGCAAGGATTTTGTTTTTTTTGTTACAGAGAACTATGTCCTTTTTCGTTTCCCACATTGATTGAACATTTTTCCCAAAAAACAATCTATTTATCTAGTTCTATAAAAGTACCTATATATCTACCTTGTAAATGTATTTTATAAGTTAACCTGTTGAATTTTTACTGGTACTATCAATTAATTTTTAAAATTTTATTCAGATTAATCCCACTAATGGGTTGTGATTTATCACGAATAACAACGTTTTAAGAGTTAAATTTTATATGACAATATGCAGCTTTCGGGGGAAAAAAAGGCCAGAGAGAAAATATTTTCCTTAATTGTTATTGTCTGAAATTCTTAAATGTATAAAAATGCTAACGTGGAAGTTTACATTAACATACACATCTACAGTAAGATAAGCAGAACTGTAAAGACTTTTATGTCTGCAGTGTTACAACAAGAAACCAAAGATGCTGATATACTGTCATAAGAAACAAACATTGTCTCTCTGCACTTTAAATGGTCTGGGTGAATACTCTATTCTAATTGGCTCCTGAGTGTTCAAGAAGAAGTTCCAGTCCAATGTTTTATATGTTCAGGCTTCTTGAAAAAAAAAAAAAAAAAAAAAAAAAAACGTTTCCTTCATGATGTGGGCAAAAACAAGTGGTAAGAGGTGAGCTTTCTCTCTTAACGGATGCTTTATTGAACCTATCATAACGATCAGCACATATTTCCCTTTCCTTCACCTTTTATCTGCCGGTCCAGTGATGTTTTGTGTTATCGTGACAATGAGCCGTATGATGCATGAAGTTGTCCGCCTTTTGTGAAAAAGCGATCTAAACTTAAAAAATAACAAGAACAAAGTAGTAAAAATAGATAGAATATTTATTTATTCTGTAAGTGACCATGTTATAAGTGGAATTGTGCTCTTCGAAGTGTGCATTGAGAATTGGACGCATACCGTGGAAGACTGACCCGGTGGATTACAGTTGCTTTGCAGAGTGTAATTAATCTGCTTTTATATATATTGATGCGTTAATTTTTTTAATTTATTTGCCTGTGTATATGCACAAGCATCGATAGCCCTAATTTTTACAAAGCTTTCATTTAATCAAAAGATAAACATGTTAAAAAGTAAGAAAACTCAAGTTTCGACTGATTTTCTATCAAAGCTAGAATCTGAGAATTAGTTTCTCACAGTTGTGTCCCATTTCCTGCAATGTTTTTTTTTTTTTTTTATTATTACCAAGACAAGAAAAACTCTTGCAACTCAACTGAAACAAAGTCAAGGCTGAAACGGATGTGCACGCGCATTAGAGTTTGTGTCATCCCCTGTCAGATAGAATGATAAATGATGCACAAGCCAGACACATCCATGCAAGACCGGAGAAAACCCTGGAGATCACGAGAAAAAGCGTCTTATACTTCACCGTAGGGGACTCATTCTGAAACAGCAACATCCACATAAGGTAACAGAGGGGGTCATGGCTTTAATTGCAATATATTTTGAAATAATTAGGCTGAGTTTTCAGATAAATTAAGAAGAAACTATGATGTTGGGAAACACTGACCCCCAAGCATTTACAATAATGATACTGTCAACATTTTATTTCAAACAAATGCAACAAAAACAAATGAATATTAGTAAAGGCATCCCTTATTTCTACAGAAGGAACCCCTCATAATTACTCAACAAAGCAATACAATTAGAGAAAAGTGCAAAAGGGCATGAACTGCACGTGTTCTTTTATGAATATAATCCTTCCCAAATCCAAAAGGGTTCAAACTGAAGAGATAAAGAAAAAGTAACGTTGACCAAAAGGGGGGTTTCTCCCTTAAGCACTTTTGCTGGAGCGCTGAAGTTGTACACAAACACATCCCTACGCCGCCGTGCCAACAACTAATGCAGTCTTAATGTATTCTGAACCCCCGCAGTCATTACATCTCCGCGCTAAATCACTGGGTCAGTGATTCTGAACGGGACCGCGTCAACTGGGGGGTAACCCCTCTTCACATCTCCCGGAGCACGCAGCCTCCAGCACTGCAGCAGCAGGTAAACCGACGCTGTGGCTTCTCACGCACCAAAGTCTCATCCGATCGTGAGTTAAAAAAACATTAAACAACTTACGGGTTGTTGGCAAAGCTCCATGCGCACCGCTGACATGGCAAAAAATCCAGAGCGCAGAGCACAACAGCGTTAGGTTCTGAGCAAGACGGCGGTGGCGCATCTTCGCGGCTGGAGAGCGGGAGCGCGGGACTGCAAGGCGATCACGCCGGTGAGGTCCGTCAGCCTCGCAAAGCAGTTGAGGACTGACAGAGAGAAGCCCGGTGCAAGTACTCTCACTCTCCCGCTCCCTCCCTCCCTCCCTCCCAGCCTGCCTCCTCTGCCTCTCGATGATGTAAGGATTGCGCTGCCAAACAGGATAACCAGTGCTTCAAACGGAAAGCAGTTATCCCTACTGCGCTCTCTTATTTAACAACAGGACAAATGGGGGGAAATAACAGAAAAAAAGGAAAACCGAGGTTCCACCCACAAGAAACCAGAACACCAGAGATCCCATTACAAGAGCCACAGTAAGCCAAGCAACTATTGTTTTCCGCTGTTCATCACCAATGCTCTGTCCGTGGTGCTGAACTGTTGTTTTCCGCTGTCCATCACTAATGCTCTGTCCGTGGTGCTGAACTTTTGTTTTCCGCTGTCCAGTACTGATGCTCTGTTCGTGGTGCTGAACTTCTCACACTGTCTCTCACAGAACGTCTATCGCTCTCACAGCCAGACAGTGCCCCCTTTTTCTCCACGAGGACGTGTGGTACTATGCTCAACCTCTGCTCTTTTTCACACCTTAAGCCCTGACAAAATACATACTACTTGCACACTCAATGCCATGATGCCTCCTTGATATCTGCTTTCTCAGCGGGGACATATTTTTGTTTTATTTTAAACACAAAATGCAAACAACGACAGACAAAACAATAGAGCCTAAGACCTAAAAACAATAAACATGTTCTCAAAAAGAAGATAAACAGAAGCTGTGACTTAATTAAGTCTACACCTTTGTACCCATTAACTATGACAAAAAACAAACAAACAAAAAAAACACAATATAGTGTCATCATTATTTGTATGAAGATGATTTACAATCATCATGGGGATCAGATACCAATCAACAACCAATGACCATGTCATTATTATCCATTGATTTAAACACTTTAATTCAAGCATTAGAATTCCTGCATTTGAATTTATTTTGAAACTGGCTAGTGGCTGGACATTGTTTTATGGGTCATTCCCCAGTTTTATTCCAATTACAATAATACATCTTATTTTCTAATCCTGTTCCAGGGTTATTTTTTAAGTTCATTGTACCCTTCTATCTGAATTGTCCTACTCTACTTATTTCTTTACTGTAAATCAGAGCTGTCAAATGTTCATAGTTTGCAGGTGTAATGTTCAACTTTTTAGGAGTGTGGGAAATAAATAAAGGATTATCTGCCTCAGGTCAGTAGTCCAATGGTAAACTTTTTTTTATTTTTTTTTCAAAATTGGTTTTATAAAATTCTTGATCACATATCAAAGTCCCACACCGATCATATTTAAAATATTCCCAGTAGTCTTTTAATAATATTATATAATCTTTAGCCAAAATCTAAAAGCCTGTGTCGTGTTGTGGGCAGGACTGTTAAGGCAGAGAAAGCCAGTCACCAATCCCCCTTCCCATCCCCCAGCTGTTTCCACTCTCCTACTACCTTTCAGTACCTTACAAGCTCCTCAGTAACCCCATTACCAGTGCAACAAAAATATCAAACAATATTGGAGCTATCCAGCATTACAGTTTTGAGCCAGATGCCGGCTCAGATGAGTAAAACGATGACATACATGGGCCTTTTTGTCTACAAGTGGAATGGAGAACTTGATGCCCACCCATTGTATTTGCAACGTCACATTTGTGTGCTTATGCCATCAGCATTTTGATTCACAATTATTTAAATAAAGAAATTAAAAAAAAAAAAAAAAGCAAAATGGATCTGCCTGGATTCAAACAAGGGCCTTCTTGCTATGAGGCAAGGCACCATTGTGCAGCCCATAACAAACTAATGGAACAAGTCATTTTTACACACCATCACTTTCTCTTAATTAATAAAAAAAATCATATTACAATTAGGGCTGTCAATGTTAACGTGTTATCTTGGTTTTTTTTTAGGTTTAGATCGCTTTTTACAAAAGGTGGACTATTTGATACATAATGCGACCGGTTATATCACAATGTGTCGCTGATCCGGCAGCAAGCTTAAACTGCAGCGGCAAAGGAAAGCGATACATATGTTGATCATTACGATAGGTTCAATAAAGCATCAGTTCAATGAGTTTAAAGTTCAACTCTTACAGCTTGTTTTTGTCCACATCATGAAGGCAAAGTTTGTTTTGAAGAAGCCCGCACATATGAAACATTGTGACCAGAACTTCTTCTGAAACACCCAGCAACCAATCAGAATAGAGTATTCACCTGGACCATTTAAAGTGCAGAAACACAATTTTTGTTTCTTATGGCTGTATATCGACATCTTTGTATTTTGGAAGTATTACTAGAGACATACAAGTCTTTACAGTTATGCTAATCTTATTGTAAATGTGTTTTGTGCACATAAATTAAACTTCTGAGTTAACACTTAATAGATTTAAACATTTCAGATAATAAAAATGAAGGGATTTTCTTTCCTCTGGCCTGTTTTTTGTTCAAAAGCTGCATGTTGTTGTCTAAAATATGACTCGTAAAACATTGTGATTAATCACAACCCAAAAGTGTGATTAATCAGATTCTTTTTTTATCGATTGACAGCACTAATTACAATACAAGATAAGTGTAATGCAGAGTTTTTGTGGTCTCAAAGAGTCTGTTAAATCTTTCACTGGTCGAATTTCACAAGTTTCTATTGTTGCTAGAAATAGAATGGGATCAGCTGGGAATACTGAACAATTTATGTCCCTCTTTTTTGTTCTTTTTAAGCACTTAGTAAAATTAGAAACTTGGCTCTGCAAAAATTGTGATAAGCCTTGTTTTTAGCCCACTACATACAGTCCAAGATGAAAATGCATGCTAAATATTTATAGATAGCGGGGAAAAATACCTTGGGAATATGTTAATAACTTTTGATTAAGAAAAGTTTAGCAAAATCTTACAAACTAATCTCTTCAAGGCTAATCTATTTGTTTAGCTTCTGACTACAAAGTTGTGGAACAATGTAAAGCGAATCCAGCATCTTCAGAACACCAGCCACTTGACTGAAATGCATCAATAAAATTATAAATTTGAAATTTTACAGAGTTTCCTGCTGCAGGATGCTTCACAGATAACTAATGATTTCAGCCTGCTGGAGCAAATGAAAAGCCACAGTATCATTGAAGTCAAAAGAAGTCATTTTCTGGCTGTCTAAGAAGCTGCCAGTCTGAACAAGAGTGGTGAACTTGTTGGTTTTGGGGAAAAATGAGTGCAGTTATCCTGCCACAGTCTGAAGTGTGATTTTCTACTGGTATACCAAAGGATCTTTTGCATCACTTTTTTCTTTGGTGACTGTTTCTATTGCTCTTCCTTTTCCCTCCCTCTGCTTCCTGTTGATTACTTTATCCACCCTCTTCATCGTGTGTGACAGTCTTCTTTGTCCACAAGGACTGAAAATAGTCTCGTCAATATGTCATGCATGGTAAATTATAACCATCATTCAGCTTTTAAAACAGCTGTGATGACTGATGGTAGATTTTGAACAAAAAAGTTGATGGAAGCAGTGATGAATCTTTCACGGACAGTTATTTTTTTTACAGAATACTGTTTATAAGATGGGAGAGATTTTTGCACACAACGGCTAGCATGGCTGCTTCACAGCTGTTATCTGCTAAAAGCTGCCTTCATCTCCCAAAAATAGCAAAAAGAAAATGTCTGCTGTGCCCAGAAGTTACAAACTAATTTTTGAAACTTTTCTGAAAAGGGAAAACATTACAGTTTCATAATAACAAAACCAAACATTCATCTTGTTTGAGTGCAAAACCCGGAGTCACACTCTTTCACCTCTCCATTGTGGCTCTCTGGTTAAAGAAAAATGAAAAAAAAACTTTGTAATTTCAAAAAGTAACTGTAAAGTAAAACTTAAGTAGAACAGGTGAAGCAAACTTTGTTCATCTCATTCACCAATGGTTGACAAACATTAATTATCACAAGTCTTAAACATTTTGTGCGTTTTTTGTGCGCCGTGTACCACCGAAAATCAAGTGGAATCAGAAAGCACATCCACAATTAAGGCACACCGGATTATAATTTTGTGATTTTGAACAAATTCAAGGATTTTATCTACGTCTCAGGCTTTGAAAAATGCAGTAAAGGTCATTTCATTAGCTTTGATGTTATTCTGATTATTTAGACTTAGAAATTTCTCACTGAGATGCACCACAACCAGTGAAATACATTTCAAAACCTTTAAAAAGTTGTCTTTTTTTGCTTGTGTTTTATTTCGACCTTAAGCCACAGCTTTTTTATATTTATTGTAATATTAGCAATAACATTAATTAGTGTCTCATATAACTAAAGGTTGAAGTAAGACTTCCTGGGTTGTTATAGGTTGCAAACCCCTGTTCTAACCCCTGATGAGCCAGAAGGTTGATAAGAAAATGTGATTAAGTTGAGGGTGGAATTGAAGAATTTAGGATTGCGGACTGGTGGAAAATTAGGAGGAATAAAAGACGAATTCCTGATCCACAATCCAATCATGAACTCTTCTCACTGAGTTAACTGTGACAAACACAATTGCAAAAGACGATGGAATGACCAACTTTATTTATTGTATAAGAGAAAGATTCTAGCTTAAAAAAATGCTATTTGTTTTTTTGCGAAAAAGCAAAGACAGATAATGTGGACGATACATACATCCTTAGGAAAAGTACTCTCATCAAACATTATGTGGCTTGTCCATCTCTTCTTAAACCTTTATGTTTTCTACAGAGAATGACAAAATCTTTAATATAAGTGTATCAAGAATAACTGAGCCTTTCTATGTTTAAATCACAAGTGGTCCTGTAGTGTACTAGAGCACAAAAAGAGCTAACAAACCTTTTATGTCATAAGATGATTGAAAAAAAGGTCTTGAAACTCTCAAAGATCTCACAGCAAAAGAATTGTCATATTTAAATGTATGGACCCATGCTGTTCATGCTGTATAATTTACTACCAACATTGTAAAAATAACATCATTAATCTATTTTCTCTGCCTGTTTTGTTCTTTTCACGGCCACTGCGCAAACAGCTGTCATTGATCAAAAGCGACATCTTTGCCTGTCCATCACAGGGCCGCTCTTACATGTCCACCCCTGGAAGTTATTCAGTAATCTCCAGTTAAGTGGAGTGAAGTTCAATTTAATGATTAAAAAATTGAAAACTATGTACACAACATTTTTTTATGAAAAGATGAAAAGTGGTGAGTAAATAAAACATAATTTGATTTGTTTTATCTAAATTGAATTTGACAGCCATTACATAATTTCAAATAAACCATGTTTTGGGAAGTTTGAGTAAAAACCTTTTACCTGCCTATTTTGCTCCTTTTAATCTGTGGGCTACAAACATTTTGATTTCTGTTGTTATCAGTAAATAAGCTGTAAGACTAAAAGTTAATGATATGTTAATTTCAATATTTACCTGCATTTTTATTAAATAAAAAAACACAATTAGCATTTTTTTTGCACAAATCTCAAATCATGCCCACAAACTGCTCATTTGTGTCAACAAATTACTAGTTTGCACCAACAAAGACCTAATTGGTGCCCACAAAATCCTCTTTTGTGTACACAAAAATCACAACTTGTGACCACAAAATCCTCTTTTGTGTACACAAAAATCACAACTTGTGCCCACAAAAATCACATCTTGTGCCCACAAAATGCTCATTTGTGCACACAAATTGCTTGTTTGTGCACACAAATTGCTTGTTTGTGCACACTAAATGATAATTGTGTCCTCAAAGTGCTAATTTGTGTCCAAAAAAATGCAGAATTATGCCCACAAAATGCTATTTTGTGCCCATAAAAATCACAATTTGTGCCAACAAATTAATAGTTTGTGCCAACAAATTACTAGTTTGTGCCAACAAAATGTTAATTGCCCCCCCTTAAAATGCCAAAATGTGCCCACAAAATGCTCATTTGTGCACATGAAATGCTAATTGGGTCATCAAAATGCTAATTGGTGGCCAAAAAATACTGATTTGTGTCCAGAAAATACTTATTTGTGGTCAAAAATGATTAATTTGAGGGAACAGTATTGATTTTTACCATAGATCCATAAACAAAGTAATATTACAGAACAACAGATAAAAACAAATAATAAATAGCACAAAAAAATGATAAAATAATAAATAATAAAAAAATAAAAAATAAACACAAAAAATCAATATGAAAAAATACAATAATTGATGCAGACATTGGTATGCTTACTCATTCTGAAGTGTGAAATGGATGTATGAAGGATTTTACATTTTGAAATATTGTGAAAAAAACAAGGGATCTAAAAACTTTGCTTATAGTTTTGGCTAAATTTAAATGACATTATTAGTATAAGATGAACAAAAAGTATTGTAGTACGCAATTCTTTAATAATAAATAACTGGCTTGCTTTAAAAAAGAGATTGAATGTGTTAATTGATAACTTCTCAAAGCAAAGGTTACACAATGCTTTTTTTAAGCAGTGAAATAATCTACCTGAACAAAATTGACATGACTTGAACCAGAAGTTCATAAAACAATATCAAAGAAGACATGGCAGAAGGCAACAAAAGGAAAAAAAACACAAAAATAAAGAACAAAGAAAGGTAAGAAGGAAAAAGATAGAAAGAGAGCATAAGATGGAATGAAGAAAGAGGCTGCATCTTCAATTAATTAGTATTGCTTGTTCTTCAAGGGCCTTGAAATGAAAGGGTAGCTTGATGCGTGTAGATGTTTTTTTCTTCTTTTGATTCCAAAATGCACAGAGCCCAAAAATCTCTATTAGTTCTTGTTTCTTTTTATCATCATACTGGACTGACAAAACCCATTTTTACTAAATGCAAGTCAGAAGACGATAGCACACATTACTTTATTTCATTAAAATCAATATTAAAAGGTTTTTTTAATATGTTTTTTGAAAATGAAAGTAGTTTTCAAATCATTAACAGCGCATTTAAAAAAAGAAACACAGTAAAGTTGAAATTATCCAACACTCCTCCATCCTGTGAAGCCTAAACTGCCACTTTGAATAAAGAGAAATGACAATTCAAATGATGATTTCCTTTTCTCATGCTAAAAATAAAGTCAATATGTTTTTTATCTAATATATTAATGGACAATATTTTTTTGAGTATCCAACTTATATTGCTTTTCATATTTATTTTCACAGGTCCATGTTTTTAGGTATAAGTTCATGCTTCAGTTTGACAGGAATACATGGAATAAATCACATGGAAGACGGAGCTCCTCCTACAGATAGGACTTTCACCCAGCAGTATGTTTCACTCCCTTAGGTCCTTGCCATGTACATATTGAGCCCTTACTCTTGACAGAGTCTATGTACATTTATCTTGGGCTTCTTTAGGGAGTGGCTGCAGACAGATTGACATGAGTTTGGCCAGCCTCTGGTACTTTATCTCTTCAGCTCCAAAAGCTTTTTACTTGCTTTGGGCTTATTTTTTGGACTGTAATGCTGCTGAATGATACAGCACACTTTGATAAATTTTGATGTTTTTGGCTGACTGAGCATGCAGAGTGTATTTCAGAGGTGGATATACCTCTGCTTTCCTTCAGTTGCTCCCACCTGCACTGAAAACATCATTAAAGGCCAATAGACTGTTTCCATTGAGAACTAGCTTGTTCAGCCACAACAGAGGGAACACAAAGTTTGAGAAATAAGATGGTAAGTCATCAGTTGCTCTTCTTTTCTATGGTTTAACTGTTGCAGTTCTTTTCACAAATATCACCTATTATTTCAGTTCTTTTTTTATACCTGCATGTTTAAGTTAATTCAAATCTTTAGTTGTCTTCTTTTCCTTTTGACTTTTCCCTTCAGGGGTCGCCACAGTGAATCAGCTTCTTCTATCTAAACCTGTCTTCTGCATCCTCTACTTTAACACCAGCCTACATTCATGTATTCACTGTATCCATAAACCTACTCTTTGGTCGTCCTCTGGAACACCTCTTGCCTGGGAGCTCTAGCTTCAGCATCCTTCTACCATTATATTCACCGTATCTCCTCTGGACATGGCCGAACCATCTCAGTCTTGCTGCAGCTAACCTTCATTCCTCTCCTTTCTGGGGCAAACCTCCACCTCTCCAGCTCCTTTTCCATCTGTTCCCCGGTTTTGCTACAGCTAACAATATAGTCTGCAAACATCATAGTCCATGGTGATTCCAGTCTATCTTCATCTGTCAGCCTGTCCATCACCAGTGCAAACAGGAAGGGGCCCAGAGCTGATCCCTGGTGTAATCCCACTCCCACCTTCAACTCCTCTGTCACTCCTATAACACAACTCACCACTGTCTTAAAGCCCTCACACATGTCCCGCACTGCTTGAACATACTTCTCTTGTCACTCCAGACTTCTTCATACAATAGTACTGTTTCTCCCTGGGCACCCTGTCACAAGCTTTCTCCAGATCTATAAAGACACAGTGTAGTTCTCTCTGACCTTCGCTGTACAAAGCATATATTGCATATGTAGTGCTTTTTCTTGGCATGAAACCATACTTCTAATTCAAATTCAAATATTTAGTATGTTCCAATAAATCTCAGAACGTGCTTTGCTCATTATAAAAAAAAAGTCAAAATACAATGAAAAATACATTAAAAAAAAATCATTTTGGAATTTCGGCTTTGCAATTTCTTATGATATTGTCTGCTTGTGTTGTCAGCTCAAAATTCCCAGGTAGATGACCTTTTCCACCCCACTCTAAATGGCAAAAGGTAAAAGGGCAAAATAATAAGCTTTTCAAATAATTAAAACATCTTAATGGCTTAGTCATCCACACCCAATTAGCCTCACTGAGAACCCACATATTTATTTATCCCTGGAAATGTCAGGCTACTCGAAACCATAACACAGGAACAAAGAAAGAACTTATAGAAACTGATAGCTATTTATTACTAATATCATTATTATTTCTAAAACAAGGGGCATTCTAAAAGTCAGACATATGCAGACATTTTTTATAATACAATTAGCAAAGCATGATAATAAAATTTAAAAAAGTGTAGCACACATGCACAATATAAGTAGTTGTATAGTGCAAAGTTGAGACAAAACCGTAAGAATGTTTGCTCAGACGTAAACTACCTATAGCTTTTAATTCCTTTTCTATGATCTGTCAAATGGCAGCTTTATGTAGGACCAAATTTGGGTAAAAAACCATTATCAAACTTGTAGAATTTATTCCTTGGACGGTCTGGCCAGGCCTTCATCATGCTGAAATAAATGTTTGGGTTTTTTTCTGTGTCAGATATATGATGACACTGATTTTCCTTTGTGAAACAGTAAATGAACTTAAAAAATGTTTGAAGCCTAATTCAAGAAACCTAGTACCAAAAATTAGAAAGAAAAACAAAAAGTGAGGATTTCCATTAATCAAATCCTCTTGTATAACTTAAAGAATGATTTTAGCCCTTCTAGGAGTCAAAAGAATTAAATACTACACAGATATTCTATGTGATTAAGCCACCTTTTATAGTTGGTAAAAGCTAATAAAAAATAAAATGACTGCAAAATTTCCCTACCAGAATTTATTCTTATAACAATTCATGTTTAAGATTTTTCTTTTCATTTTTATGACTTTTTGCATTTGGTAGGCTTTGTAGGCTTGCGCTTTCTCACCACCGAGCAGCTGGGTCACTGTCGTCATGCCAGCTCAAGTTCAAAGTAACTGGCACTAGGAGCGGCTTTGCTGATGTGTGACATGTGTGTGTAAGAGTGTGTTTGGAAAGGAACTTCACGCTGGGAGGCAACGGTTGTGATTTACACCACACACTAATTGAAGGTAAATGTGCTTAAGTGCCTCTACTGTAGTTTGCTCCACTTAAGCTGCATGCAGCACAAATACTATTGACTTTTTCTTTGTGTTGTTGTTGTGCAAGTGTGTTGTAAATGTTTATTTAACTGACTGATGTGTATACATTTTGTGCATATATGTGGTACGATTACTTTCTCTTTACATGTACAGAAAGCAAAAGTATCAACGTAAATAAAACATGCGAACAATATGTGAGAATTTGTTCCAAAAGCTTTGATCTTCAAAGTGGATTTTCATGGTCATTTTTGACTTGAAATGGATATGAAATTGTTTCATACATTGTTGTCTTCTGGTGGCATTTTGGTTCAATTATTTGGGAATGTTTTAAAGCTCCATTCACATCCCCTCCAGAATGAGTTCAAGAATGCACATACCTTGAATCGTATTGATGCACGGAAAAAAAAAAAAAAAAAAAAAAAACATGCTTTTGCATCTTTGTTTTCTTTAAACATCTAAAAACGTTCCATACCTGCAACCCTGGTCTTTGTTTAAATTCTGTCTTTTTGTTCCTGCTGTAAACTGTACTGTGAAGCAGGATCCTGCAACAATACCAAGCACAGTAAAATTGACTTATGCTAATTTACGACCTTCGTGTCAAACCTTGCGGGAATTATTTGCATACTCTCAAAATAAAACTCAGAAGTGGGGACTTCTGTAAAACTCTCCTTGCTGTTCTCACTTTATAAATAACAATGCAATACAAATCACTATGCATGTTGTACAAATCCATCTAAATTTATGCAGAATGTTTATCAGATGAGTAAAATCCCTTAGTCATCCCTGCCTTCCCCTGACATCTGATGTCTTTGCTCGAGCATCAAAGGTGAAGTGGAACAACAAACAACATGACAAGGGAAAAAATGACAGAAAAACATTTCTGCCATTGCTTTTTTTTTATTATTCCTCGTAATACAAAAAATGAACAAAGTTTCATTCTTGCATTGAAAGATTTTAACTCTCCGTTTGTGATTAACATTAAAAAAGTCAAGGTTTGCCATTGCCTTACAGGAGTTCAGTCAACTAAAACAGTTGCACTATCCAGCTAAATCAAATGTTTTTTTTCATCAGGTCAGACAGGCTTTCTCTAGTTAGTCAAAAGCCAAACGCAATCTGCACTTATACAAGAAAGTTTTTTTTTATGTCAAAGCATAATTGGTTTCTGAAACATTTCATGCCCTTAATTAACTAAATGAGCCTAAAGGAATCAGCGAGAGGAAGGAAAAGAACTGAGGATGGGAAGAGAAAGGCTGAGCAAAGAGTAATGGGGCTGATAGAGATCAGAACCTTATCTTTTCAGTTCAAAAGTTTGCTATTCATTTGTAGACCTCCTCCCACCCTTCACCCACACCATCATTAGGTATCTTTCAGCTCAAATTAACCTGTTTCCCATTTACAACCAGAGTAAAAACATTCACAATGCATTGTGCTCTGTATTTATTAGCAGCATTAATGCTGAAAAGTAAGATTTAGAGACAGCAACATTTTATTATACCACAGATCAAGTATCAAACTTACTGTCTAAGGGTTAATAGTTCACCATGGGGTTGTGAAAACAAAAATCTGCGAGGTTTTATCTATGACTTAAACTGTTTAACAAAGGAAGAACTGAGCATAAAAAATGTTTTTTCTTAAAAAGTACATTTTGTGAATGCTTCTGCTTTATGGATCTAAATTATTAGGCATTTACATGCAGCATTTTCACTCCCATCTGCAACCATGAGTGGATGTAAACCCTTTTATCTCTCGTCATTTGCATTTTATAAACCACTAAATACCTTTGGCAAAAAGCGAAAAAAACAGAGTTTTGTCAAATGCTTTTTTAAATTAAAATAGATTGTTTTTAGGAATTAAAATAAAAAATAGGAATAAAAAAAAAGGAGTTGTAGTGTAAATGAAAAAAACTTTTGAGTCCAGGGTTTAATAGTTTGAAAATATTGACAAGGGAAATCCGATACATTGAGAAATGAACAAAAGTCTGCACAGTAGTGTGATGGTAAGCATTGTCCCTTCACACCACGAAGAGCCTGTTTCAAATCCCAGCCGAGTCCTTTCTGTGTTGAGTTTGTGTGTTCTCCCCGTGCATGGGTGGGTTTTCTCCAGGCATTCCACCTTCCCAAAATCATGTTTCATGGGTTGATTAGTGACTATAAATTATCCCCTATGAGTGACTATGAGTGTGTGTGAGTGTGAGGTCCTGTGATGGACTGGTGAAATGTTCAAGGCGGACCTCACCTTTTCCCTGCAGTTCCTGTGACCCTACACTAAGAGGGAGAAAAAGAGAAAAGAAAAGAGTAATTTTTAAATACTGAGTTTCTGTTTGAAATTATATTAGAAATTTCTTCTGACCACTTCACCCCCAGATCAGCCAGTGAAGGAAACAACTTTTAGTTATGAGCACATTCCACCTTTTTCATGAAAATGTATATATTTTTTATTTTACCTTAATATTTTGCTCAGGTTTCTTTTTCATTCAGTAATGTTCTTTAACTTCTTGAGCCCTGAATTACCTTCCAACTTTGAAAAAGCTTCTTTTTTGGCTTTCAAGTAGATGGTAAATTGAGGTGATTTTGGAGCTGATGTGGTTTGAAATGCATTTCTAGGCGATAAGGGGTTAACCATTTAACCCTTGGTTGTTCAGGACCCTTTTGAGCTTTTGTTTTTTCCTACCTTACAATTTACTATCTTAATTTATCTTTAGAACTGGTCTTGGTGGCAATGGTTGATATCTATATTTTTAGTACAACCTGAGAATCATTTTGTTTTGTAACAGACATTTATCAGACAATAACTCCACTGTAAACCGAAACTGTTCAAAAAACTCAATTCTGAGTCGAACATTTTGTCTGTTTTGCTGCAAATATCACAAAAATTGAGGTCAAGTTGTCTTTATGCTATTTTACAATGCTTAAATGTGTAGAGATAAAAAAAAAATGCATACATCTGAAAACAAAGCAAGGACACAGATAAAAAAATACTGTTGAAAAAATTAACTGAAATATTAAAAAAAAAAAAAAAATTCCCAAGGGATATTACAATTATGTTTCATAACTCTTGTTATGTTTGTTTTGAACCAAATGTGTCAAAACCAAAAACATTTTGAAAACTTAGTGTCAAATTTTGAATAGATGTGATGTACGTTCAAGAAGAATGCCCTTTTAGAATATTGTGCCTACAAAGGGCTGCCACTACCTGAAACTAGCGCATGTACTCACACTTGGAAGAGGCTTTGTGTGAAATATCATAGCGGTGAAAATCTCGCAAATCTTGCTCCAAACTTTTTTTTTTCCACAGCTGCAACCTATGAAAGACTTGGTGTCTTTCCGGCCGGGGACAAATCGCAATGATTAATTTCTCCTTCAGGATCAATTTACAAACAGTTGGCTCTTCCGTGAATTAAAAAGTTCATTTCCTATAGGTCACAACTAACTCAGCGTGCTTGATTAGTTGAAATTTATCTGGTTTGACTTTCAACTTGCGTTCAATGAATGCCCTTTTTGTACATAGAGCCTGAAAACTGACTTAAAGACTTGTGTAGCGCCACGTGAATGCTCGATTTTTTGGAATTAAATGGAATTTATGCAAATTTACATAGACTTTTCATTGAAAGTGGTTGCTTAAACACACATTGTCAATGTGTCTGTGCGAATGTAGCATCAGGATTGAGGAACTTTTTGTCCTTTTTTTGTTTTTTTTTAAATTTCCGTTAAATGGCTATTTCAAATCAAGCTAAAATGTAAATATATATATATATATTGTCAGTGTGTTTTTATGTAATGAACCAGCGAGGTCTTAATTAACAATAAGCACTGTTGTGGGAGGTCCGCTCAGTTGTCACTGTAACTGATCAAACGATTGTTTCAGTCGTGCATGAGAACATCTCATATGTGAGTAAATGTTTTTAATCATTTCTGAGACAGATGTGCAGTCACTTCCACACTGTGACCTTGTAACATTTAAGTGTGTACGGTCATCAAATTATCATGAAAAAAGTAAGGGGTTACAGGCAAAACTCTGCACATCTCATCAGAGCAGATCCCTTTCGTATGCAATATGTGCTAGTTTCACTTTTAAGAAGAGATGTGCACATAGCAACAAAAAGACTCAACCAGGCTCCCTCTGCCAGGAGAAGAAAAGCCAGGAGGTGGTAGAGAAAAAGATCTTTACAACGTCTGTGAGATGATATGTGTCTTTGTAAAGACTACAAGGACACAAGCATCACACTGTCAAGATCTGGAAGAAAAGGTTTCCTCAGATTCATATCGTTGTGTCTCAAAATGTGCTCTTCAATCAGATATAAAGCATTAAGCTTGGATCAGTTACAGTCTTTACTGTGTCATATTGATATATTACTGTTTTTCTGTGAATACAATCAAATTATTAATAATATTACAATCAAATGTATTTGTTTACATTTTTAGAGAACCACCTGTTTTGCTGAAATGCAACCCATTTAGCAGTACAAAGCCCACTGCTTCAAAAAACTGACAGAAATTGGAACTAAGATATTTTTTAATCTTTTGATGAATTCCACAAAAAAATCAATATAATTTTTTCATGAGAAATAGATAGTATCCATTATGATAAGTTGGGTGATTTGTTAAGTTTTTGCTAGCAATGTTATTTTACCCACTGTCTCAAATTTGATCCCTATATTTTTAACATGTTGTAACTGTATTAAAAATGATTCATTCTCGACAAATGCTGCATTCTCTCAATACAGCAAACGTCATTTGGAAAAATCAATAACAATTGATGTATTATTCTCACCATAAAGATTTAAAAATTGACAAATACATTTCCCACCAAAAGTGTTTTTTTGTGGAAACAGCCATTTTGAAATGAGCACGAAAAGTACTTATACTGCACCTAGTGGAAGGATGTTGAACTACAGGGCAGAAAACAGACCCAAGTTATATACAATGAGTCTAAGGGAAGTTTTGAACAGGCTAATGAGATAGAGGTCTCAAATGCCTGTATCAAATATGATACAAATGGTTGTACGGAGTTTTGAGGGCGGCTGGCACGGTGGCTGGCGCGCCCTCGTCCTGTGTGGTGTGGTGGCTAGCGCGCCCTGTGTGGTGTGGCGCCGCACTTTCGTTTTGAGGGCGGGCGGCTAGCACGGTGGCTGGCGCGTCCTGGTCCTGTGGTGTGGCCAGAGCGCCCCTGTGTAAGCTGGTTTTTGGGTTTTTGTCATTTCTTTGCTCCTGCCTCACTTGTTTTTTTTTCTTTGCTCTGTAAGCCTCTGCCTGCTGTTTTTTTTTTTTTTGTCTTTATTGTTGTTCTTTTGGGTTCACCTCTTGTTGTTTTTAATTTGTGAACATGTTTGTTTTGTTCTTTTTTTTGCAATTATTTGCCGCCATGTTCACAAATTTTATGGAAGGAGGTGTTACGTCCCCCTGCTGCTGCCTCCACATCCTGTCATGCTGCCTCACCCGGCAGGTGAAGCCAATCATCCTAATCAGCACCTGCCGGGTATTTAAGACCAAGAAGGCCACACCAAAGAGGGCCGGGGCCGGGGCCGGGGCCGGGGCCGGGGCCGGGGCCGGGGCGCCGGGGCCGGGGCGCCGGGGCCGGGGCGCCGGGGCGCCGGGGCCGGGGCGCCGGGGCGCCGGGGCCGGGGCCGGGGCCGGGGCCGGGGCCGGGGCCGGGGAGCAGTGGGTTTGGTTTGTGTCTCTTTTGGTTCCTCAACAGTCTTATACTGTTGGGTTTTGTTATTTTAATTTGGGTTTGGGACCTTGGTAGTCTTAGTTTGCGGGCTTTGTTTCTGGTTTTGTTTTAGGTAGTTTTGATTAGGCAGCCTTTAGCAGGGAGCTGCTGACTCCGACGGCCAGCATGGCTGGGTCAGCTGTCTCCCTAACCTTTTGTTATGTTTGGCCAAGGTTCCAGTTCCCTTTGGTTCATCATTTTGTTTTAAACCAGCACTTTAATTATTTTGCTTTTTATGTTTTCAGGACACAGAGTTTTGTGTATTTAATAAACTGTGTTCTTTTTAATTCTCGTGTCCAATGCATTTCTTTTTGTTGTGACCCCATCTTGTCTACCCCTAGACCTGAGCCATGTTGGGGTCGTAACAAATGGAAATAAACGTAACTGTAATGTAATGAGAACAATGCTCTTGCCACATTCACGTTTTTCTACTTTTGTATATTTAAAAACTTTTATATTTTTACAAACGGAAAATTCCAGTTCAGACACTTCTTCTCTCACATGACTTTGCATTGTACAGTGACCTCGTGCAGTTCACTTAAGTATTTTGCAAAATTTTAATAAAGTGGGTTTCATCTGAGCTGCTACCTATTAAATCCTAATGACTGATCACATTAACCACATCTTTTATCATCTCAAGAGCCCAGGCGACCTCAAACTCCTCCAATCCCATCTCCTTGTAACTAATGAGTGTATCATAAAACGATCTTCTGCACATGCTCTGCTGACTGATGGAATGTTTTGGGAATCTGTTGCCAGGTCACTTTGGTTATTGGGCATTTCGTAAATGATGGAATGCTTTGCTTCCTGCGTTGGGGTGAGTTGGTGGTGCATGTCCAAGCAGGTGTGGCAGAAGCACTAAGACATGCCTAATCAAAATGGAATTAGATGGTCATCAGAGCTGATTGAGGCCATCCTTTAGTCACACTTGTCTCTTACATGATAAAGCAAAGTGGAAGAAAATTCATAGTATTAGGCCTTTGACAGAATAATTAATGAGAGGAACTCGTACATATGTGAATTCAGATAATATAATCCGGTGGTAGAGTTTGTTTGGCTTTAAGCACGTTTTATTTTGGTGTATTCTTTGTAACAGAACATTATAAAAGCTGAAATACATTTTATTTAAATGTCTAAAGTTTTCCATAGCGTGTTTGTTTAGTTTGTTGATTAGTTTGTGGCTTATCTTGCTATAATTGGCATTAGCCTCAAAAGCCAGCTTTTTCTAAGCTGCAAATTCTATGGTTTCCTCAAGTAGATGCATGTTTTTCAAGTTCAACCACACACATCCAGACTACATAGACTGATTCAACATTATCCGGGATTCGCTCACGCTTGATTTATTTTCTGCCCTTAGCTGCTTTTTTCTCCTTATTTCTCATTCCCCTCATCTTTACAACTCCCCTGCAAAGTCCAAAAACAGACTTATAACTTGGGTTTAAGGGAGCAAATCTAAAGCTTTCTGTTGCTTTTCTTCAGTTTGTCTTTTCTCTAAACTAATCTCAGTGTGAGAGAGCAAGTCTGGGTGTGCATGTGTGCACGCATGCACAATTTGTTGAAAGATTTTGCTTCTCAGCAGAGGCTGAATGACTGTGACGCCTCCTAATCCAAGGTGATTGGCTGGCTGATGGCTACCTCTAAATATGGACACCTACCCTTTTGCCCTTGTGCTGCGGCAGTCATCAAGTTTAAAATCCCTTATCTTGCTCTTGCTTCTTCTTGTAACCTCCCCCAGCAAGCACGCACAAACCCACACATCTTCTATTCTTTGTCTCTTCAATATTGCTTTTAAAGTTTTGTGCACATATGTCATACGCAGGACTGCCCTTCTGAGGACATTGTGTACGAAAGTGACACATTTCAATAAGTGATAAATACATATTTTGCATTCAAAAAACGTACACTAACACCATGTCACCCTAATGTGTGATTGGGAAAAAAAAATCTTTTTTCTGATGACTTTCTTTAAAGTAACAAAAAAAGTGAAGGATTTTTCCCTTCAATATTCGAAACGTTACTGCACAAACTATTTCCATCTTTAAATAAACTGTAATATGCAGTTTCTTGAACTTAAACCTTTTCAGAGACGTTTTTTTATTATATCATATGCAATAATAGGTTCATTATTCAACTGCATAAAAAATGCAGATGGTTCACAAATCTTTGCAATATTAAAGCAATATTTTTTCAAAGTTAGCAATGAATTTCGCATTTTCAAGTATTCACAGATCTGGTGGATAAGAAAGGCTATTTTTCACATTTCAAAATTCCCATCTCCAGTAAGGAAAAAAAAAGTTATTAATGCATCTGACACCTTCATTATTTCAACCATGAACTCCAACTCACCTCACGCTATGGCTTTCAGTACAATCATTCCCTGTCTCAGCTCTACAACCACCTCATCCATGTAACCATTCCTATTACTAAAACAATAGGAATGCATTAGTGTCTTCCATGTTTGTCGTTTTCTGTCAAGATTTATTCATGTCAAGATTAATGACTCATTTTAGGACAAAATATAAGGATAATGAGAAAGTGACCTTGCAGGTCTGCAGAAAAATCCAGGTCTTTTCAGTTTGTTAGGAGCTGAAAAGTACAACAGGAAATGTAAACATCAGGAAATAATTTCACAGTTATATTTTATTGTTTTTATTAACAATATATCCAGAGGCTAAGCGTAAAGGAGATAGAATTGGTGACTGGGAAAGGATTTACACTTTATGTGCTAGTAAAACTGGGGAATGCAAAAATGTCCAATGTTTTCTTTAAATTGCAATTCATAAAAAAAAAATCGTCAGTGAACATCAATATTCTTAATATATGTTTCTATTTCACGCCCAGTTTCTAACTCAAGGAAAAAGCTGAAAAAGGAGAGGTTGTTCATGATCATTACGCTATTTTTTAATTTACTTTTAGGAAAAAAAAAAGTCTAAAATAACCAATTTCAATTTAAAAAAAAAAGTCTAAAATAACCAATTTCATTAAATTTGGTGTAGACCACTGACTGTATGCTGAGTGGGAAATTACCCATAGAAAATGACTTGCTTCCTGTTCAAACGAACTGAAGTCTGCATTTTCTTGCGATATAGCAGTTGCCATATTGCAACCAGAAATCGTTAGTGAGCCGTGATTGGTCCAAGTTGGTCTGAGTCCACATTTCAATGGCAACTATTGTCTATCAGGATTAAGCATGTCAGAAGATCAGACCTCTTCGACTTCAAAGGGCTCTGGAGAATCCGTCAGTCAAATGCTTCATTTTGCATTTGAATCAAAATTCAATGCAGAACCCACATACTTTAATTGAGGCATCTGATTGGTCAGATTATTGCTTGAATAACTTGCGCAACAGTAAAAATATATTTTAAAAATGTAGGATTAGCAAGAACATGTTTGAAAAAAGGAAGCACAGCAATAATGGTTGACAAATATAATGACTGACTGAAGCTGTTTAATTCTCTATAGAAGTCTATGGGATTTTTGGCTTTTTAGATCCAGTGACTACTTCCTCTTTTGAATGCCATGGAGGAATGGTCACTTAGTCCAGTTCTCTTATACATTCAATGTGTACCTAAAGTACTTGCATATTTATTCAAAACATAAGCAGATCTGTCTCATTATATTTATTACTTATCACCATCGCGGCCTCGGAGTTGTGGGCTGGATCTGGTTTAGGGGATAGCATATCTATTTTTTCCTCCCATGTGGTTCTGAGCAGATTCAAGAGTGAATCCATGTTTGAATTTGAATTGATTGGTATGCGAGTTGTGTTTATGTGTGTCTGAATGGGTGTATGTCTATTATTTGTGTGTGTTTGTGAGGGAGTGATTCATCAAATATCAAATATGGATGATGTGTGCTTCTGGCAGGCCTGGTACATCCTCGTCCATCCTTGAATTGCTGACCTGTAAAAAAGCTTTTGCTTCTAAGGGGGGTTGGGGGTGCCGGTGGGGATAGTGTGTATGTGTGTGGGGCGCTCATCCTGATGTCTGAGGGGGTGTTCCGGTGTTGCCTCCTGCTGTCTTTGTGCCTGTTGTGGTGTCCCTGGGGGGTTTTCTTTCCCTTCCTGGGCTGCCTGGATTGCTTGCCCTCCTCTGAGCGTTTGGTGTGGGGCTGCGGGGTATGAGAATGAGATTTGGCTGGCCCCCCTTTTTTCTGCACTCCTCAACAGAACCCCAAACATGCCTAATTTTAATACACCGCCATAGAAAAAAGGACTCTAATACTATAAAATCCCTTTTTGCTCTGGGGCACTTGGCAAGTTGGCAGGGTTTGTGTGGTGGTGGGGAGCTGTGTGGCTCACAGGCTTTAGTATAGAAGTGTGCTTGGGACGGGAGACTTACCACACCCCCACCAAAAAAAATCCTCAAATTTTAACACAAGCCATCCCTACAACATCCCTTTTTTTAATTTAATTTTATTTAGTTGGTGTAGGTCTCAGCCTTGGTGACCTGAGCTGGGTGATTTCCCCCTGGGGGAGTAATGGTGTCATTCCAAGGGTGGACTACTGTGGTGGTTCAGTCTCTTTTGCATTTTGTGGGCTTCCCCTTCACTGCTTTGCCTCATACCTCTGCTGGGATATTATTGCAAAGGATGTTTAGGTCTTGCATGCATGAATGTATAAGTTATGTGATTGGGGGCATTTATTTCCAACATTCCCTTTGGGGTACCTAATTGGTCTCTCTCCCATCATTTTTTTTGCAATCAGTGGGCAGGATGTGTACATCTCTTTGTCTGACGCTGCACCACGCCCTTACTGTTGTCACAGGCATTCTTGCATCCCACAGGGGCACCCCCAATCTTGAATTTCTGTTCTCCAGCACTTGGTGCACTTGGTCCTTCGTGCCCTTTGTATGCCTTTGGTTGCTGGGGGGTTACTTGAATATGGGAGGCATAGAGATGTGATTCTGTTTAAGGGTGAAGACCTTGTTGTATAGAACTAACACAGCATATTCTTCTTTCAGAAGTAAGTGGCTGCAATCACAAATTGGAGTTGGTTTTGTGATGTCAGCACAATTACTTTGGTTTAGGTCATTTGGCTGCTTAGGTCTGATGATTGACTGCGCATGAGAACTGGACTGAGTGATCTCTCTCTCCCCCCTGGCATTCCAAATAGGAAATACTCGCTGGCTTCAAGATGCCAACATCCATTATCATATTTTTCAGAATAACCATTCTTGTTCAGCTCCCTTTTTAACATGTTCTGACTAATCTTACTTTTTTCACAATATTTTTTTCTTTATTACAAGTTATTTAAGTTATAAACACTCAGATGCCTCAATAAAAGTATGTGCTCTTGTGTCAAATGTATAAAACAATTGATTGACAGACTTAATATTTATTTTGTAAAGCCTGCTTTCAAGTGGTAGGGGTGTGGTCTTCCAACAAACTCTTGATTGGTGACAGTGGTTGCCATAGAAACTGCCATAGAAACTGCTTCCTGGCGTCCTCTGGCTCCAACATGGTGTTGTCTTTATCATAACAAAAGGCAACTGATTAAACGTTACTTGATTGGAGCCAGAAAGAAGCCTTTTTCTACAGGTGATGAGGTCACACATGGGTGATATCACACTCATATTCAGTCAGTGGGTCTGATACTGGTTTGGGGATCCCACTGAACATTGCGATTGAGTTTTTGCTAATTTATGTAAACAGTGCAAAATATTTTCTTTCACACCACATTCTTAACATCACACCTACATTTACCTTGTCTTTTGTCTTCCATCTTTGTGTGACACTAGTTAATGAAGCCCTCACTGACAGTCTGCCATCGGACGCTGGTGATGGTCACAAAATAGTCAAACAAAATAGTTACCATCAACCTCAATGATTTCTGAAAGGTCTTTGAGTGACAGACTCAATCTAAAGGAGAGGATGATCCTTCAGAAGGAAATATCTGATCGTCTTTTTAAACATTTCACTTCAATTGCAATGTATTTAGGTAACATCTTCGAGAGAATCAAGTTTGTCACTGGATGTTACTTTTGTTTTTGTGTTAGTTTCCCTTTAGATTACTGACTTCTAATTTCATGATTTATTATTCCGTGAGACACAAAATAGGTGGTGGCTAAGCAGGCGCCTCCAGATGTCCCTTAAAAGCAATTTCATTGGATGTACTTGTGCTTTTCATAGCTACTGGGCTAAATGGGTGAGATGATACTCCATCATTATCCCCATGAGAACAACTGCAGCTCCTTTGTGCTGAATTGTAATTATGACAGCAGATCTTCGTAGAATAAAGTCAACCAAACGACAGCAGCCAACATACAAAAAATAACTGTTTAAATGTCGCGTCTTCATGCTGTTCTTATCCCCCAAAACTGCCATAAAACGGTTTCTTCAGCATAAAATAATTGCATGATTTAATGTCTTGTTCCAACAATTTTGACCCTTGAATGTTAAAAATCAATGATAGAACCCCTGATCATGTGGTTTAATTGGATTAAGTTTCCTGATTGTGTGAGGTTTGCAAAGACTGAACACCGCACAGAGACGATTCCTGCTGACTTGGGTTCAGCGATGGAGAAAAATGCAGACTAACAAAGGGTGTTATATCAGGTTGGATAGCCCGGTTTCTATTTGAACAAGCTTGTTCCAGAAATAGCTCCATTAGCAAAAACAATTTCAGTTTTTACAGTTGAATGAAACACTATCAGGAGGAGGCTTGTGTTTCAGGCAAAGTGAGATGGAGACAGGAGCACCTAAGGCAGATGTGCAGAATAATTCAAAAAAAGATAAAACGCACAGACCAACAAATCTGGTGAATACAAGCAGGTTGACTGCTCTGTTATTTTTCTCCTAAATAACTTGATCTGGTGCCAGATCTTAAAAGCAGCTTTTGCCCACAAAAGAAAAAGAAAACTTGTCTACTATGAACGTATTTTGATGGGAAAGACAAATCTTCCATGTTTGCAGTATTTCCTCTCCTTTCATAATACATAAAAATAAAGCTGGATGAGAATAGAATCAAATAAAAGAGGTGGAAGACAGCCAAATGTAAGGAAAATCTGGGAAGAAAACTGCCAAATAAACAAGACACAAAATAAGGAAAGATAAAAAAGGACGACAGATTAGGCTCAAGAAAAAAAGGTATTGTCAAAATATCTTGTTTTTCTCATATTTATCCCGAGCTTAGCAGAAAACTCTAGAATTTATTTTATTTACGGGCAAAGGATTTTCAGTGCTGTATAGCAGAAGATTCAGGAAGTCAGCATTTGGAAACCTTTTTTTTATGTGTATGTTAGAGAAGCATTCTATTATACTTACCAATAAACAGATTATGAAGAGATTTTAACTGCAACAAGCTGCATAGCAGTTCTGCTTCAACTGACAACACAGGCACTGTTTCTTCAGCATTGAACATGCAAAAAACAATGTATCCAATGAAAATAAGGGTTTCGATTTTTTTAACACGTTCTTTTGGTATTTTTCAGATGATGGAGCACATAAATAAACCACTTTAGTTCCAGTGTTTACATCCTTTGACCGTAACCTTTCAACTGTTGACACATTTTTCGTTGATCCAGCGGTAAAGGAGTTACAATATGTCATAGAGCGTGACTTGTTTAGGTTATGAAAAGTGTATCTCCAGTGTTAAAGGTTTAAGAAAGTTAAGTTCAGAATTGCATTTCTGAGTATTTCTTAATTCAAATCGTTGGGAATCAGGAGCAGACGACAAAATGACATTTAAAAAAGAAAATTTTTGTGATGTTGAAAATACGATGGGCGGGCCACGCTCTCTCCACCCTGCAACAGGGAGGGGAAGGGGGTGCGAGATCGTTCTGCGCCAACGATGCTGCCCAAAGACAAACCAACCAGAGACAAATTTCAAATGAACTACTGCCAATCTGCACAAACTGTCCTAGAAAATGACAAGCTTTTTTTCTTATTTTTTAGCTTTGACCACAAACTGCAAAATCATAATTGAAAGATCACTGGGAACAATTAAAACCACTCATATGATGATCGGCCAGGATCTTTAAAAGGGTAACAACATGTAGCAATGAATACATTTTTTTTTTTCATTGCATATTTTTCTTACCTTAGAATGACAAATAAATTCACTTTATTCATACTTTTAAAGTCTAGGAAAGTGAAAGTATATTGGTGGGTTTTGTGCACCATTACCAGAACCTGACAGGATAAAGTCAGCTACTGCGAAGGACTATAACCATTCCTTGCTCACAGATAAAAAGGCTTTATGTCTGAAAAAGGAAATGTATATCTGGATGTGCGTGGGTAGTTGAGTTGGTGGTAGGGTGGGGGTGGGAGGGCTATTGTTAAATGCGCTTTTACAGCGTTTATTTCATTAAGTTATTCATTTAACTGTCCAGAATATCCCCCATCATCGCACATGTGCTTAATCAAAGGCATACACTTACAGAACACATTAGTCACACCTGTTCAAATTAATTGTGCATCTACTTTAATGCTCCAGATGAACTTCACCACACAAACTTGGCTGTGTCTGCAAAGCCTTAATGCACTGAGCTGCTGCCATTTGATTGGCTGAGGAGATATCTGCATCAAATTGAGTAGGTGTAACTAATGTTCTGACCAGTAGCTCCGATAGGTGTTATCAGGAGGAACTGAAGATAAAGATGCAGAAGATTTATAGTCATATTTTCTCTTTTATGCATTATGGGGATTAAAGTGAGAACAATGAGAAAACTGCTGCTATTTGAACAACTAAGTCACCACCTCTACAGCCACACCCCTGCTTTGAAAACATCTCTTAAAAAGGATTAAACTTTTATATG
Source organism: Oryzias celebensis (assembly GCA_014656515.1). NCBI lineage: Eukaryota > Metazoa > Chordata > Actinopteri > Beloniformes > Adrianichthyidae > Oryzias > Oryzias celebensis. The sequence goes on from BNCR01000012.1 coordinate 36,273,518, forward strand.
AACACAATTAAAATGTGTTCTGTTCTAATCTCTGTTATTTGTCTGTAAGGGGAATCCAGTAGCAGCACAAAACTCTGTTTCAATATGTACACTGCAAAACAGCCCTCTAGAAAATAAAAATTCTCAAAATGAAAAAAAAAAAAAAAAAGTTTCAATTGGGAAGAAAAAGGGTACCCCCCCACACACACACTTCTTTAATCATCCTCCACTTTTCTTAACCCCCCATTTTCTTACCTTTCCTTTGTACCCTTAACCTCCATCTCTAACATCCCAGTCTCTTCTCTCTTCTACTTTTGTTTGGTTCGACAAAAAAGTAAACGTTTATTTTATATGTGCATCACACGCCCAGTGTGTTTGTAGCTTAAGAGAATCCAGTACCAGCAACTTTGTTTCAATATGTAAACTGCTAAAACAGAACCCCATAAATGGGTCAAAAATTCTCAAAATTTTAAATATTTTCTTTGAATTGGCAGAAAATATCCTTAAATTGGGTAAGAAAAATAATCTTACCAAGAATTTTTTTTTCAATAAAAAATTCTAGTCACCAAGACATGTCCTAAAGTAAGAATATTTAGCTATTGAAACCTTTCTTGATAAGATAATTTTTCTTGCAAGACAGAAAATAAGACTTTTTTTTTTCTTAAAATTGGGGTCTATCAAAAGAAACCTCTTATCTAATCTGAATATTCTAAAGACACAACAAATTTAGAGTGATAGAACTTAATTTCTGAATTATTTGAAGAGTCATCTGAAATCTGAGATTTTCCTTTCAATTAAGCAGTCAGAAAAGAAAACCGCTGGGAGATGTCTTGTGCAATCCAAGATCTCCCTGTGCCCTGTGGCTCCATGATGATGCAAGAAAATACAATGACTATGAAATCTTTAAGCTTTATTAATGCTGACAAAGAATTTAAATTATATTCTAGATTTGTAGCCGGTCAAGTCTGACTACATTTGCAGAAAAAAATAATACAATATATTCTTTAAAGCTCTGCAGCAATTCTAATCAGCTGGAGGCTTCTAAAGTTTGTTAGAATGCCTTATTTATGAAGTTTTTTCAAAAGCACCATGCTGAAATACAAGCATGGGATCATTTATCTGCAGTTTTTACACTCACTATTTTTACTTTGGGAATATTAAGTGGGTGAAAGAAGCAGTCACTCAACCTTCACCAACTTTACATGCAATTCGAAAAGCACAAACCTAGATCTTCACAGTGGTGTCAGGAATGCGACAAATAAACAACAGACTAATGTATACCTGCTGATTTTACCAAGCTCTCTTAAATCACCCAACAGTGTGATATTGCTGCCATGGGAAGTGTAATATAGCGTTGCCCGTCTTCCATGCTTATCCCTGAAGGTGAGATTCACATCCTGAATATAAGGATGCAACAACATGTGATGATTAAAATGGATGATACTGTAGAAACGAGACAATATGAGACTTACAGACCCACCCAGAGAAAGCAGGAAATAGCTAAAAATCAATTTTAACTGCCTTATCGGAAACAATTTCACTCAACAGCTGGACTATTTTTCAACACTGTATTTTTATTTGCATTTATACCAGATGGTAAATGGAGAGAGTTGGCCTGTCTGTCTGTGTCCAAATTACAACTGAATTACCAGAAAGAAAGTCAAAGAAATTATTATAGATGCTGTGTAGCATAAAATCAAAGCAAAAAAAAGCAACATTTCTGATTTACATTAGGTCTGGAAAAGTGTAGTTTATGATCGTATGTTTCATTTGATAGTGTTTCAGTGCTCTCACAGAAAAAACAAAGCATTCTCAAATAGTGATAAAGGTCCCTACAGAGTTTTCATCATAATGGCTAGTAAAATTCACAAATTGCACATTTAAACTCAATATTGAAAAACACTCCAGAGCTGATTTTGTTTTGTCTGAGTTTGATTTTGACATTGATGGGGGCAGTCGCCCAGGCAAACAAGGCCTGCACCAGGTCCTGGGGAACCAGAGCATCTTGATGGAAAGTGGGCAACTGGAACAATACGGAAATGGACTAGGGGTGAGAACAAGGTTCTGTTGGAATGCTACTACTCAAGTAATCCTTCTCAGAGAGGTTACATGCAGAGAATGTGCAGTGAATGGATGCTTCAGAACCCACAGTTAAGGCTAACTACCAAACAACTAGAAGCTCAATGGTCTAACATCCACAAAAACTGTTATCACAACTTGAGATTGACGAAGCACAACGCAAATGTAACACCACAGGAGAGCCACAACATCAGGTCAGAGAGGAGGCTGTACAACACTCCAAACAAGAACTTGGGAATACTGCCCCAATAACCACCTTTACACTGAGCGAGGCAGCAACTGACCTAAAAAAAAAAGATCATGTCTAGAATGAATGCCAGGCAACCCCAATATCAACTACAATGGTTGAGTAAAGTACCACCTGACAGTCCCCTGGAAACTGTGAATGAAGCATTGAGGGCAATTCCTACCACAACAATCACAGAAACCAATGAACTGGTTTACACTTCAGCAGCAGTGATCCTTGATTGCTGATTTGGTCTGGGTGCACTGTGGTGATGCTCCTGTGGCTGAGCTGGCTCCTGGTAAGAATAGATTCCCAACATACTGTTTCCTCACAGCAGAGTGTAGCCTTAAGTTTCTTTTATAAATTATTTTTATAAGCATTCATTGTTGGTGGGATCATTGCTTGTGTGTGTCAATAGAGGGAGGGGGGTGGGTAAAGGGTGGATTGGGTTTTTCTCTATGTCCTCGCTTCGAGCTGTACAAGTATGAGAAGAGCTTTTTTAAAAATAAAGTTTGATTGATTGAAATGCTGGGCTATAAGAGCAACCATGGGAGAAAACAATACGTGCCATAGAAGCAACTGTTGGAGACTAAGATCAAGACAGCTCTGAGGCAAGTGAGTCAGATGACAGAGGCCCAAAGAGCTGCAATGAAAAAGCAAGTGGCTAAGAGATGCAGCTAGATTTCCATACCCGAAGCACTGGAAACTGCCAAACAAAGGCTCCTGGCCTTGAGCATCCACCTGAGGAGGTACAAAAGAGACAATGAAGCCAGATGAATAAACAGGCTTTATGCAATTCAACCTGCAAAAATCTACACTCAGGGGCAGGGTCAAAACAGCAGAGCAGACCAATCCAAGGCTGGAAACTGAACAGTGCAGGAAAAGTAAAGAGACAGCATATAAGAGCAATGCTCAATGGCTGGTTTCTCTATGAAAAGAGCATAGCAACCTCCCTGAACAGAATCCAGCTTTAATTGTTATCATATAAACAATAACAGATTAGGCCTCTGTTATTCCATTGCCTGATTTGCTAAAATCTAACCTAGTGTTTTCTGGTTTCGTATTTGAAAATTGTGAGTAACGTCTTTAGCATTCTAGTGACTAAACTACTGTTACCCTTTGCTGTCTAAGCAGCCTGTAACATTACTTCCCCGCAGCTAAACACAGCTAGCCTTAGCTTAGCGATTAGTCTTTCCATCTATGGAAACCTTTGTAACATTAGACTGCTTCACTCCTGTAGATCAAATGGAAATAACATCAGTTATTACGTCCTCCAAAACCTCAACTTGTCTCTTAGACCCAATCCCCACAAAGCTCTTTAAAGAAGCCTTACCCCTAATTGATGAATCCATTTTAACCATTAGAAATACCTCTTTAAAAACAGGTCATGTGCCAGAGTCTTTCAAATATGCAGTTGTTAAACCTCTTCTGAAAAAGCCCAGTTTAGATCCTGGCATTCTGGCCAAATATAGACCGTAATCAAATCTCCCCTTTATTTCAAAACTACTGGAAATAGTTGTAGTTAAATAAATAGTAGTTCGTAGTTCAATAAATCAATCACAAATGAGGCATTGGGCGCCCTGATCTCTGATATTTTAACACCTAAGACAGTGAAACACATAAATCAGTTGTATATTGAGATAACTACGATGTCATTTTCATCTCTTTAGAGTGAATAAGAGAACTGCCATTCTGGAGGGCATTGCCCATTTAGATTCTCCTTTTGTCTTAACCCTCGAACAACTCAACCATGGCGAAAATCAATAAAAAAAATATTTTTTTCTGCTGCTTATTGCCTTGGAGGAGTAATACACAAAATCAATGTTTTTAATAATTTGTTTTCTAAATGTGCTCTAGCGCTTGGTTGAGCAAGCAGTTAAAGGGTTAAAACAGCTACATAGGTTATAGTTTAATATGTTATTGCCTTTTAACAGATCAAATTCAACAACGTATTTTGCACTTTTGATTCATGTTGACCATTATTCATCTTACAACCGGGGCATTCTGATTTCACAACATAGGTTTTAATTAAAAACAAATGTATCCCAAATTCATTTATTATTTTTCCTATAGTTGTTCTTTACAAAACTCATGTCTTTGACTTAACATGCTAAAGTGAGTCCCATCACTTTTCAAGCTTAATGAAGGCAGAAACTACTCTCGTGTCTTTACATAATTTGACATTTAAGCCTTGCAGTTTAAGCAGCTAAATTAAGTGTCTTGATGACCCTCTGCTTAAGCAGCTTGATGAACACCGTTCCACTTCAATTCAGTATTAAACTAGCAAAAACATAAAGCTAATTTATTCACGCTTCACGTCTGATAATAGCTGCGCAGAGAGCTAATGAAGTAAACAACAGATTCTATTTCTTAACGACGTAATATAGATATGACTTTTCCACGCTTTGTTAAATTGTAGCCATGAATTATTATAACATCTCATCTCCATGGTTTTCTATTTCAAGCCCACAATATTTTTTTAATTCATCAATGCCTCTAGACAGATTTCTAACAATAAAGCTCAAAAAGTTTTGAGCTAATCTTGTGACATGAAATTTATATTAGCTAAAACAAAAACAGCAACTTTTATCATTTGATTTACTAGCCAAATCTTTGTAAGTGTGAATGCAGAGTTGAGAGGAACATACAGTTGTGTTGTTATGCTATAAGTTAAAAGAGGTTGGTAATCTTTTGATCCCATCTATTAAGCTTTTTCCGAATTTAGTTTGTATTCTGCAAGTGCTTGGAGCAGCACGAATATTGTTCTGCAGATAAATGTGCTGAAGAAAAGATGTTCCTTAAGATACAACAGAACATTGTGTTATTTTGATTTCTTCTTTAAAGTTGTTTAGACCTGTGCAGCTGTTGCAGCTTGGATTGGCTACATCTCTTTAAATGGATTCGGTTTTTGGTTGTATTTGCTCTATAGAAATGAAGACCCACTCAAATCATCTTTTGTAAGTGTCTTTTATAAGTGTCAATAAGTGTCCATGTGGTTCAGAGTGGAGAAAAGCAGGGAGTTCATGGCCTACTCAGCATATTTTCTGTCACAAAAATTATTCTTTCAAATGGCAATATTTAATCTACTCTGGATTCACAATGTTTTGTATAAAGAAATAGGATAAAGAAGGGCAATTTTGAGCTTAACTTTCTTTAAACATATCATGTCCATCGTGTCATTTCCACATCAGGTCCATTGTCAGAAAAATGCTACAACATGTTAAAAAAACAAAAAAACAATTATTTTGTCAAGCACTACTGCAAATTTATGTAACACAGAGGCGTTTGGATCCATCTGCAACAGACTAACAGTGAACAATTCAGACAAGGGCAAGGTAGGAGAAGGGAACAAGCCAGGCAGGAGTCAAAAAGATGGAGCGAGACAGGGAGTTGAGGAACAGGCAAGGGTCAAAACACAGAGAGGTAAAACAATGGAATAATGCTCGGAATAGTATGCAGGGCAAAATAAGACTTTGCACTGAGCGGGGTTCAGTGTGGGTATATATACAGCTTGTGATGAGGTTGTGAAGCAGCTCGTGAGGAAATGAGTCATGGAGCAAAGTCTGATGGGAGTTGAAGTGAAGAAGGAAGCAGAGACAGTCAGTACCTCCTGGTGGTTGGAGGTGAAGTTGGGTTTTCATCAGATTTTATGTCATGTGTTCAACTCAACTCAACCATTTCCTAGAAATATAATTGATTTGCTGTGCTTTTAATCTTGCATAGCATATTCTTCACTCCTGTTGTTTGATTATGAATTCTAACCACAACAAAATCTTTTTTTAATATCATTTTAACTGTTGTGGCACCCATAGCTTTTTTTTTTTTCTTTTGCAAATTGGCCTCACAAAGAACAAGTTCTGTGCTTGGGTTGTCAAGAGGTCGTCAAATAGGAGCTGGAAGGATAATTATCTGTCAATTTATGTCTTTTATTAACTTTCCACATGAGCGTGTTTTTTTCCTTTTCTTTTCTTTTTTTTTTTTCTTTTTTTGGGGCGGTACTGACTGAACTCCACTGGTGTCATTACTAAAGCCCTTGTTCTGCTTTTCCCATGTGATTGTGCTCAGCAGAAGCTTTTTCAATATCAACTGCCTGCTGGACAATGAAAAGCTCAAAGGTGTATGATTCACTACATGACTCAAATGAAAGTTATTCTTTGCTCTCATAAAGCACTTTATATGTGCTCTCAGATCAAATGCTATCTTCAAGTACCATTTTTTCATATAATTAGTGCTGCACTGATTCACAACAACACACTGGATGGACAGTAGAGTAAGAAAAAGGTAATGCCAGCATAATTGTGACTATAATGATAAGGGAGAAAGCAAAGCACATGTGTGTTTATGTACGTGTGTTTATAGTAGTTTTGGTTTGTCCAGCACTGTTAGGTCTGTGTTAAAAAAACAAAAAAAAAAACAAAACATTATTCACGAGTCAATATCTAATTTTCCTGTTTTGTCAGGTAGAACAAATAAGAGAAAACACTCTTCCAGCCTGCCTCACAATCCACCAGTGCCTTTTTTTCTTCTTTTGTTTACTTACTCGTCTTCTTTGAAACACATCGCTGTTATCACAGAAATAGTTTTACACAGACAGATAGACCCCTCATAATATGTCTACGGGGTCTCAAAGCTAGCAACAGATACTTTTGCTTCCTTGATGGTATGAGATTCTTCATGCGACCAATCATTCTTGTATTTTGCAGACTCTACTATGAGCCATCATTTTGGTCTTTCCATACTAGCTCTGAATTAGGTCACAATTGTCTCTGATTTAAAAAATTGGCTAATCTGTATAAACATAATTGCATATACCATAATTCCACACTTCTAAAAGCCTTTATTTTCTTCAAAAAAAGACCAGTGCTCTTTAGTCCACAGCACCATACATATGGTTTCATTCTGGTTGTATTTATTGATGTTAAAGTGATTTTGAGTGGAGCACGGTGCTCTTTCAAAATGTCCGTCTGTTTTTTTACACAAGTTGCAAACGAGGTTAGGTGTTATTGTAAATAAGCTAATGCGGCTAACAGGTGGTGCTGTCGGACTGTTTTTTTTTAAGTGTTACAAACAAAGTTGATAGTTATTGCAGTCTGTTTTTTGCATGTTGCAAACAAGGTTGGGAAATACAAGGGTTGTGAATATGCTAAAATTGTGAGAATTCAGTGCTTTACTTTGCTTGCTATGTTCTTGGGTTTGGTCATGTTCTGAGTTGTCCCTTCTCAGACACCACAGGTCCATGTTAAACATCCACATCTGTTTTCATTCCTGTTAATTGTCTTTCAGGCTTTTTAAGTGTCTGGTTTTGCACCTTGTTGTTGCTCCCATGGTTTTGTCATGTTTCAGTTTAGTTATGCTTTAGTTTCTGTCACCAAGCCCGGTCTCTTTGAGGCTTTCACTTCCAGTTCCTGACAAACATGGCTAATGTGTAGCAGTGTTGGACTGTTTTTTTTTTTTACATGTAACTAGAAAGGTTTGGAGTTAGCGTGCAACGCTTATTTTAGCTGTACTAGAAAATGGAAAGGTTGTTCTCAGCTGCATTTGATTAGTTTTTATTCAAAAATTAACATCCATAATAAGCTTATTTTAACTTTTTTTTAGGTTTTTACTGGTTTCAAATGACTGAATTGTCTTTGTACACAAAATATGCTACACAAAAACACTTGCCTTGTCTGCCATTGTTTTTCTGAAGTTTTGCACTGGCATTTTGTAATATAAAAAATCATACATCAAACTGAAACAAAAGCATTCCGCAAAAACTGAGATAAGAATCAAATCATGGGGAAAGTGAATAACTGCATTCCTTGATAATCATGATTTGTTTTCAAAAAGTCTGTGCTTTTTGTTTGTTCACTGTACATTCATTTAAAAAGTAACTTGTACGTTTTAAGCACAATTAACTGTATAAATCTTGAGCAAAATTTTATATAATCTGAAAATTAAGAAACGTGTATTAAAGGTTTACAACTGCTTTTTTAAAATGTCTTTCTCGCTATAACTGGTACCCATCATGCAACCTCTGCTTGTACACATGGGTGTGTGAATTTGTGTTATGGGTTAGAAGCTTCACTTATAAATAATGTAGAGAAAAAAATATGTATTGAGGTGGAATGGATCGTTGAGGCGAGACGTTAGTATTTTTGGCCTACTTTCTTCCCAGCTTGTTAAAAGCAATTGTCTGGACAATCTGTTACCCTGCCTGTTACTCTCCCAGCTATAGTTGCACAGGACATCCACACATACCATCAAACATTTTATTAAACAAGAAACAAACAAATTGGTGCTGACGCATACAGTTTTTCAAACATAAAGGAAGGACACCTTGAAGCAAGGACCAAGAGGAACAAAGAAAAACACATGCATCTGTGTGTTGTTGTGGAAATTTGTGTGGATTTATGTTTTTTCAGAGACTTCATATTGTATCCTGCCAGCGTGCATTGTCTTTTGTTGTTATAATCCAAACACCATAAGGTGAAATCAAACAAGAATTGATGTTTTTTTTTGTCCACCAAAGAAAAAAAAGGAATTTCGATCCGTCTGCAAGCTCCCACTATCTCTGTCTTTCCTTTAGCATTTAAAGTAAAATCCCACAGACAACAGAACCACAGCTGAAATAAAGCCTCTTATAGAGTACCCTTTAGCCGTCGACTGCAGCGACAGGATCTGACTGAACACTGCACTTGATTTTCTCTCAGTCCTTCAGGAAAGGTACAGAACAACTATCAGGCATTTGTCTCTTTCCTCTTTGTCTACCTCAAGATCAAAAGGGAAGTTAGAAGTTAGAAAATGTTGTGTTATAGGAAAATTCACGGGTCAGAGATGGTAAAATTGTTCCAAAGGCCTGCATTTATGGAAAAAAAAGACAGGGCACCTTCCATTACTTGAGGGTGCACTTTAATAATCGTTTGGGTTGCCAACACATAGTCGGCTCACTTCCAGTTTCAGAAGGAGAGCAAACATTCATTCCTCTTAAACCACCCACAATTTTCAGAAGCAGAATAAAAGGGAAGGCGATGCTCTTGAGAAGCAGTGGAGGAGAGGAAACCGGGTTACCGCTGTGCATTAAAGCTATTAAACTTGAATAAACATGTTTTGTATCCTTAATTTTGGTTTCCTGTCAACACAAATGACTTAAAATCTGCAATTTGTCAAAGATAACAAATAAATACAAGTTTATGTCATTTTCAGACTGTATATGAGAGGTTGATAAGTGTCAGTTGACTTGTCCAGATGATGAAACCTTAGAGTTATAGTGTCTTTACGTTTAAGCGCCAACAGTGGTTAAGGACAAGTAAATGAAACCTTTCAAATGGGAGAGGTAAAGGGTGAAAGTCATTTGTCAACTTCTAAAGAGTTTTAAGAAAGAAGAGCCTTTAGGGGGGGAAAAAAGAACTGTGCTCTGTTGAACTGGAAGAGTTGGGATGAAAAAAAATCATGATGGGGAAAAAAAAGCAGGGAATGACTGCAAGAGATATTAAAAGCCTCCTCTGGTCCACAGATGAAAGACTAATCATGATAAATGCTTCTTAACAGGGGCTCATTCTGTTTTGCAAGACACACATGTGCTGAAAGTGGCGAGAACCACTTTGCTTTAAAAACCATTTTAACCCTTTTTTTGTGTGAAATCTATTCAGACCCAGGCATGTGGAAAAAAGGCTTCAGAGTAATGGAAAGAACTGAAAAATGTCACCACTGGGTGTTTTACTCCCTTCCGAAGCATTTATACTACTAAAAATGTGTTAATGGATCTGTGTGAATGTAAATAAATACATGCATCAAAACATGTTACATCACTACGGCATTATTTTATTTAATAATTTTAAAAATATTGTTTTATTTTTATTAAAAAAATATAAAAATCTATATGCAAAAAACAAGCATATATAGACAAAATGCTTAAATAATGTATCAATATTTGCATTAAATACAGCTAAACTAAATTAAATACTTGTTTCTGAAATCTTCTAAACAAGGTAACTCCTGATTGGTGTGAGTGGTTGCCATAGAAACAATTACTCACATCGGTTTTGGATCAATCCCTGCTCACTGACAATATCCAATTCCAACATCAAAAAAATGGTGACTGAAATGTCTTCATTTCATTTCTTCATTTCAAGTAAACCATTTCTATAGGTGACATCACACTCAGTCTGCCCAGTTTCATATACAGTGAATGGTTTTGACCCCCCAAAGGGTCTTTGTGTGTGGTAGCTACAATTTCTAACAGTTTGTGTCTTTCAACCCTGAGATTTGTAAGGACTGAAGAATGATTTTTAAACTAAATAAAATCTGCTTGAGTGTGTGTTCTGTTTCATCTTGAACCAGTTTCTCTTGTCCCATCGAAACTGATTAGATAATGTAGGGAAGTGTAGGGAGCCATTTATTTAGAGCATTAGGCAGTAGAGTAAGCCCAGATATGTCAACAGATGCAACCCACAAAACCAATGACCCATTCAGAGTACAAAATGATTCTCAGAAGGATCCCTTAATGGGTTTTGGATCTTTTAAAAACGTTTGTTGAAGCTCCATAATATTTGTGTTAAAATTGTTGGCTATCTTCACTGATATCCTGTGGAGACCACTTGTTACAATTTGATGAAATGACTTGCTCATCCCAGTGCTGTCAATCACAAAAAAAAAAAAACATAGATTAATCGTGTTAATTGTGTTTAATTACAATGTTTTACGAGTTAAATTTTATACAACAATATGTGGCTTTTGAACCCGGAAAAATGCCATAGAGAACAGTCTTTCTTCCTTTTTATTGTCTGAAATGTTTTAATTTGTAAAGTGTTAACTCAGATATTCCAGAAATGTAATTTGTGTGCACAAAACACACCAACAGTAAGATCAGCAGAACTCTAAGGAACTGTAAAGACTTTAATGTCTGCAGTATTACTCCAAGAAAACAAAGATGCTGATATACAGCCGTAAGAAACAAACACTTTAAATCATCCGGGTGAATACTCTATTCTGATTGGCTGCTGGATGTTCCGCTAAGAGTTTCGGTCACAATGTTCTAAAACGCAATAGCACTAAAATACTCTCACATCCACCTGAAACAGAGGTGTAAAGATTAAAATAGTTGAGGTTTTATTGATGAATCAACTTTTATAATTTATTTATTATTTCTACAATCCAACCAGATTGATCTGTCTGAGATAAGGTGTTAGGCGAATCAACTCATATCCTTATAGAATTGTTTCAAATTGAAATAAAAGGATTATATCAATATTGGAAATTACCATTTAAATTGAGGCACAGTAGGTTTATTTCACTATACTGTATAAACAACCAAGAACTATCACAAGGATGCAGCAAAAAACGATCAACCACCAATACAGTCCGATATGTGGAAACACAGAATTGTGAGCATAGAGTATTATATAATGACCTAGTAATGTTCAGTTTATATTAGTTTTATGTTGAGAACAAAAGTGGGCTGAACTTTGTGAAAATAAAATGTGAATGGATTTGCCATTAGTTCTTGTTTGTACAAATATTTAATTTATACTTGATTATCTTGCAATAAAAAACAAGGACTCTGGGAAACCTCCCCTGCACTGTTCAGTACCAGGTATTTATCTGTAAATCACACTGGTTGAATTTTTGGCTAAAGATGTCCTGGATCCGATTTAGATCAATGAATTGGACTGTTCAAAATGAACCAATATCGACTATTGTATTGGCCACCACAAATTATGATTTGAATTGAATGGTTGTAAAGATGAATCGAAACACCCCTTTTAAACACGCATTCATGCTGAAGACATGATCTTTATTGGACTTTCTTGCGTAAAAGAGCTGCTTCCCTGAATCTTTCTGTATCTGCTTTAGTGAAAGACTTCAGCTTAACGTCTTCATAAGCTCAGTAGAGGAATGAAAGCCAGAAAGACTGCAGGCCACATCACATTTCAGCTTCTTTGTTGATCTTCACAGACTGCCTCCAGTAATTATCACAACATGGGAAGATACTCAGTAACAGCACATGTGGGCGATGTTAAGCTTGTAAGACCATGCTTATGAGCACCAGAAAAAATATCCTATTTATTTCTGAAGCTTGGCAATAAATACGTTTTGTGTACATGTCTGGATAACTTAAATATTTTTTGCCAGTGTTAAAATAAAATACAAAAATTCCCAGGTGAGGATTTATGAATTCAGCACTTTCATTCAGAGGTATTTCAATTCTGAGTGTGATGAATTGTTTGTTGACCATTTGTTTGAGATTGTTAACAGATCTTGTTACTTTAGTTTTATTGATTTCCTGGATGCAGCCAAAAAAAAAAAAAAAAAAACGCAAAGAGCTATATAATCCCCATTATATTATTTTCATTATTTTCCACCATACCGTCCTATCTGTTTTTATGTGTATCAGCTGTTCAGTTGTGTTTTTGTTGTGTTGCTGCTGTTAAGTTATAACATGTTCACACACACCATGCTGACTGAAGACTAGTGCATGCTAATGTGTTACTGTAAAGACAAATTGGTACCAATAATTACAGCTCTCTGTATGGTTTTGGCAGTTTTTTTTAACAGTGTTTTACCTTTATGCAGCTAATAGATTAAATACTAGGTACTCAAAGGATAATCAAACTAATATTTGGTTCTTTAGTCCAAGAGATTTCTAAATACCTTTATGTACGGCATCTGCTGTAATGCTATATTAGTATAGCAAGTAATTATTTCATGTTCATTGGTGCTTTAATACAAAGGAATTACCTAGAAGTTCATTTCATCCCTAACATTGTGAAATGATTCTAAATTCAGTTACTTGTTATCTGTTATCTTGACCTTTGAATAGATATGGAATGCCACAAAACACGGCGGTTTGAGGAACAAATAAACATAATAAATAACTAAATAAATGGTTTTTGTGTTTTCATAGTTTTTGTTCCTTAGAAAAGGGATGCACAAGTGAAAGGTCAAAGGTCGTTTTTCCACTTTAGCGACGAGGGAAGTCTGTCATACGAAATACAAACCTGGATGGACCTATTAAAAGATAATTGTAAAAAAAAGATCTGCAGTATATTTTGCTCAATCTTTATTAGTAAAATACCATACAGGATTAAATTTTTGACTGTTTTAAAAAATTAAATTGTATAAATGTGTCCCAAAACAACTGCAAACCTCCTTTTTTTCTACTTTTCCTGTTTTTTTTTTATTATTTGTGTCCCTTTCAATCCTTGCTAACCTCAATACATTAAAGCAGGAAACAGCCTTTTCTGGGTCTGGTTATTATTAAAGTTACATTTTATACTGTTATTCTTCTCTTCACACAGACTGGAGACTGGGAGATTTAATCAAATTTGCAAACATTATATTTGCTTCCTTGGTTTATCTGTGTTTGGTTCGGCATTAGAACTGCTTGGTTTCAAATGAATCAAAGGGAAAACTACCATTTTTTTTCTGGGTACACACACACTATTACCAAAAGTATTGGCTCACCTGCCTTGATTCACATGTGAACTGTGCCATGGAATTTTTGTCCATTCTTCCAAAAGCTCATTGGTGAGGTCACACCCTGATGTTGGTGGAGAAGTCCTGGCTCTCAGTCTCCACTCTAATTCATCCTAAAGGTGTTCTATTTGGTTCAGGTCAGGACTCTGTGCAGGCCAGTCAAGTTCATCCACACCAGACTCTATCATCCATGTCTTTATGGACCTTGATTTGTGCACAGTCATGTTAGAAGAGGAAGTGGCCGCTCCAAACTGTGCCTACAAGGTTGGGAGCATGGAATTGAATGTTTTGTTTCTGTAGCATTCAGAGTTCTTTTCACTGAAACTAAGGGGCTAAACCAGAGTCCTGAAAACAACCCCACACCATAATTCCTCCTCCACCAATTTTCACACTCTGCACAAACCAGTCTGAAATGTAGCGTTCTCCTGGCAACTTCCAAACCCAGATTCATCCATCAGATTGCCAGATGGAAAAGCGTGATTCATCACTACAGAGAATGTGTCTCCACTGCTCTAGAGTCCAGTGGCGGCGTGCTTTTCACCATTGCATCCAACGCTTTGCATTGCACTTGGTGATGTGTGATTTGGATGCAGCTACTCGGACACGGAAACCCATTTCATGAAGCTTTCCTCGTACTGTACTTGGGCTAATCTTAATGTCACATGAAATTTGGAGCTCTGTAGCAATTGACTGTACAGAAAGTCAGTGACCTCTTTGCTCTATGCTCTTCAACATCCACTGACCTCTCCATTAGTTTACATCACCTACAACTTTGTGGCTGAGTTGCTGTTGTTTCCAAACGCTTCCATTTTATGATGATAGAGCTGACAGTTGACTGTAGAATTGGACTGGACACAGGTCACATCCAATGACAGTTCCACGCTGGTTTTCCCTGAGCTCCTGAGAGTGGCCCATTCTTTCACAAATGTTAGTGAAAAATGTCTGCATCCCTGAGTGATTAATAATATACATCTATAGCCAGGCCAAGTGATTAGGACATCTGATCACTGATGGTGGCTCGTCTGCCGAACACTGGCGCTAACCTTCCACCAGAGGCAATGTGGGGTTCAGTATCTTGCCCCAAGGACACTTCGACACATGGTCAGACAAGCCGGAAATCGAACCTGCAATCTTGTTACGCTAATATCCTGGATTCCTCCTGTGGTTGATAAAGTTAGTCAAGCATCAATGCGTTACGATATCTATTCCAATATTATAAAATACCTTTCAAGATAATATGTTTTTTTGCTCAAATATTTTGTTTAATTTTTCCCATAAGTGCGACTTGTATATAATTTTTTTGTCTTTATTATGAATTTTTTTGCACATGCGACTTATATTCTGAGCTACCCATAAGTCATAAAAATATGGTAAATTAGGTTTTAACTGGAATTGCATTGAGCAATTTAGTGTTTATGCACCTTGTTTCCAATATATATAACCTCTAAAATAACTGTATCTCACCATTACAATCATTTTTCACCACTAAAAAAATAACTCTGCTTATGACACAAAGAGTGGCGGCGAGCAGAGACAGTTGGAGGAGTTTGTCTGGAAAGAAAGTTGCTTTGTGGATTTTTCCTGAAGTGGCTGCAGTAGAAACTGTCTTGGTATGCTGATTCATGTAGGATAAAAAAGAGTGGTAGGACTTTCAAAGTGCAGCAACGATTGTGTTTGTAACTTCCAACAGAAGACAATGCTCGGCTTTTGCTACCTTGAAGTTTTAAAACAACTCCGGTTGTGCACTTCACCGAGAACGGTGCGCGATACTGTCAGAGGTTTCCGTACGGGATTAGACGTGTACTTCTCTGTGTACTCGTGTTTGACTGAGTGCAATACAGGAAAAAAAGGCAGATTTATATCAAATCACATCAAGCTCTCGTTCATTCATCTGCCCTCCCACTGATCCACAGAAACAGAAAGTGAGTGACTGTTGGTTGTTCACACATGATTTACAACTCACATTAAAACAGGAATGTATTATATCTCAAATTCAATTTAGCAAAAAGGCAATGTCAGCACTTTTCCTGTCATCTCCAGTGATGGGAAAAGACGGATGGATGCGAAGGCCTGCTTTTATTTAACTCAGATTCTCTGGTGGTTTTAGCAGCCGTGCACAATGACAAATACATACCGCACTTTAGGCTTAATGCTGCCAGGGTGGTTCTTGATCTAATCTTGGTTAGCATTTGGGAAATAACTTGTTCTGCTCCCCGCAGTGTAAGAAGAAACAAATGGCGGGAGTTGTAGGAGACAAACATCTTTCATCCAAGAGTCAAACACTGTACAAAGTTTAAAATTCAACTATCAGAAGGCTTAAGTCACTTTCAAGCTTTGAATTTTAAAGAGAAAGTTAAAGACATTATTTTGTGCATGTGCAAATATCCATAGATCTGGGTAATGGAGAAACAAGTAGTGTAAATAAGTGGTCCCCAGGGCCATAAACCAGTACCAGTTCGTAAACTTATAAACTAGGAATGGGCTGCAGAAAAAAACTAACCACAACCTACATTTTTTTTCTTTTTATTTATAATTTGATTCTGAAAGACCTTTTATTTTGGAAAAATACTGGATTCTCCCCATCTTACCAGACTCATTCTTGATGCATATCAGGTTATTTGGTCATGTGTCAAAAATTCATATGCTACTTTCTTAAAGAGGCTGCAACAACCGATAAATTGAAATGGCCAAAAGTTAGCAAAATTACCAACAAAGCAAACGCATTTGGATCATTGTTTTTTTTCTGACAAGGGCCAGTGAAGAAATAAAAGTAGAGCCCTCGACTCCAAGGAGAAAAAAAAACTACATCTAACAGACAAAAACCAAAAGCCTTTATTCCAGATATAGATTTATTGCGACAGTTGTTCCCTCATGCCATAATAATAATGTATATTACAGTGCTTTCCAAATTATTCAACAAATTGTATTTATGTGTCAAAAAGTTTTTTTTTTTTCAATTCAACTCATGGATAATATTGTGTCTCAGGGCTCTTTGGATCACTGAAATTGGTTTCAGACACCTGTGACCACTAGTTTGCAGGTGAGTTCAATTAAAGGAAAAACTTCTAAAGGTCACTCCACATTATTAAGCAGACCGACATTTTCAAGCAATATGGGGAAGGAAAAGAATCAACCTGCTGCTGACAAGCGTGAAATAGTTAAATGCCTTGAAAAAAGTATGGAAAGCTTAAATATTTCATGAAAACTTAAGCATGATCATTGTACTATTAGATTTGTGGCTGATTCACACATGGGTTGTTGCAGATAAAGGCAGGATAAATACAGTTTCTGCCAGACAAATGCATCAAATAAAGAGAGCAGCTGCTAAAATATCACTACAAACCAGCAAGCACATATTTGAAGCTGTTGGTGTCTCTGGAATCCCACCCAGGTGTAGGATCCTTCAGAGGCTTACAGCTCTACATAAACCTTCTATTCAGCCCCCATAAACAACATTCACAAGTAAAAACAGCTGCAGAGCCCAGACATACATGAAGACTCATTTTCAAACAGTCTTGTTCTGACATCCTGCAAAGAAATTCAAGCAGAAACTCTCCAAAAACTCACAAGTTCAATGGATGTGTTGTGGAGCTGATACAAAATAAGGGGTCATGTGTTCAAATGCAATGTTGACCCATCAAGATGTTTTTGATTTGAATAGCTTTTTTTTCAGTAAATATGACCTCCTAATGCATCAAATTCAACAAATTACCATTTTATGGTTTTGGTTATGTGTAATAATGTATAACAGTGCATTTTAAGGTATTTTGCCTTTGAAAAAAAAATGTTTTCTATCTGAGGTTTTTTCAATAACATTTAGTACCTACTCTACACTTGTGCACTTGTACTCCAACCAAAACTGCTGTATGTTTTAGGTTTTTCAAAGTCTATAATTCTGAAATTTTTTGATAGGCAAATATAGAATTGACAGTAATAATGGGAATAAAAAAAAGCAATGGGGTCAAGCTAATAAAAAAAACCAAACAAACATTGTGAATGAGATTTTGGTTTGAAAAGAAACTAGTAAAAGAATAGTGTGAGCTGGAAAGAAGTCTTCATTTCATAATAGATGATAAGGTGCATTTGTTCTGTCTTGCAGCTGACAGGTGGAAGGTTTAACCACCAAATCCCAAGAGGGAGAAACAGGGTCCAGACAGAGAGCTGTGATATCTTGGCCGCCACAGGGAAGAGAATGCTTAGCACCTATTAACTACACAGAGCAAAGCTAGAATATAAGGTTGAACCACTGCCTGGAGGTATGGGATACATTTTCTGTCAGATCTTTTATATTGTTGTCAGCTCTAAGGTGACTGGGAGGAATTTAGGAGGATGGAGATGTAATGGGCAAATTGTAGAGTACAGGGAGCAAAGCCGACACAGGCGGTGTGGTGTAGAAATGCCTGCTGCTTGGACAAGGACTGAAGTTAAATCCCTGGTGACAAAAAGACGGATTTGACAGATGTTGTAAATCTCCTGGACTACGTTGTGGGACAGTGAGGTTTAAGAGGTTGCCGGTGATCATATTTAGAAGTTTGGCATTGATGGACTGGGGTCGACGTAGTTTTATTACTGAGGTTCTGGGGGTCATGGGTTTGAATCAGGGGAAAAAATAAAAACCTGCATGATATTTTGATGGTGCACAAGCTGCTGAGCAGTTGGGTTTTTCACAAAGAAAATCCTGTAACACGTCACCTGATTAGATATGAGACTACCTCAAATTTGAAATGGGGAGTGAAAAAGCTGAGAGGCAGCCGAGGAACCAGCTTGCAGACAAACTCTTGTTTTAAAATGTGTTGACAGCTAAGAGAAAGGCAATTACAGTCTGTGGAATGGCTGACTGGATGACTGAATAACACGTGTCATTATGATATCAAAGGGTAAAAGGAAGCGGAGACAGTACAAAAGCTTGCTTTTCAAAATGCACCACAGGGAATTCACTGAATAAATTTCGTCTGCTTCACTACCTTTGAAGGTGACAGTCATTGTCTTGAAAGACAGATTTTTAGAGTGGTTATGAGGCAGTTTTTGTTTTGTTGGTTTCTAACTCTTTTATCATAAGTACTTGGTTGATGCTTTGAGATGATAGACTTCCAATCCTGTCAGACCTTTTTTAGGTAAAAAAAATGCCTAAAAGGCCAAACTTCAATGGAATGACGTGTGTTTTAATGCAGATTGAAGTGCAGAAAATCATTTAGAAACAAACCAGGAGTTACCCAGCATTCTATTTAGTTAGTTAGTGATTAAAAATGGACACTACATCAAAAGTAATGACGCACTGGAGTCTAATTTTGCAATTTATGTTTTTGGTCATTGTAAAGTTGTTTTTTTCTTGTCATAACAGCATATGTCCCACTGCACCAATGCTGACTGAAGCCAAAATTACAGAGAAAGAAAGTTGTTTACCTTTCAGCGAACCCCTACAGGGGTCGCCATAGCGAATCAGACTCTTCACTAGCACTAAATCCCAGTTCTGCCAGGCACGGGTCCCGGTCTCTCTCTACTAAACTTACATTACTGCTGCTAAACCTGGTAAACCTCAAAATGGGAAGGTGGCTAGTGGCAAGGAACCGCCCCCACTCGGACTCCGAGTTGGACTCCGAGTTGGAAGATGACAAAGAAGAGGATTCGAGACGGCGCTCCAGCAGACACATCCTTTTGAAGCGCTCCAGCTTTTCGCCATGGTGGGAGAGCTGGTCAGCACTTGATGTCCCGCCCCTTCCGACCCTGACTGAGGAAGAGGAGATGCCAGAAGACTCTGGGACTTTTTATTTCCCAACTACTCTAAAGAAAAGGGAACAGCATTAGCTTTTGGTTTGAGTTAACGCTATATATGAACTCACCACCAATAAGCTCAGTCTCGCTGAGCTTACTTTACTAACAAGTCCAAAGCAACTCCCAGATACACTGAAGATGGGCAGCCATTCTGCCTAAAGTGTGAAGGAGTAGGACATATGGCTAGACTATGCACTGCATGGAGAAACTAAATCCGGACAAGTGCAATACCCGCTGCTGCACTACAAGAAAACAGGAACCCTGGGTTGACAGGAGCCATGCAATGTAAGGCAATCCTGATCATCTGGGTCCCTGACATTAATCAGTTTAGGACAGAGGTTTGGGTAACGTGTGTGTCTCTAAGGGGGGGATAGGTTGTACATGAAGCCTTTGGAGCCACCACTGTCGCAGCAGAGTTCTGGGGGGAAGGAAGCGACAGAGCTAACAAGGCTATCCTCCATCTCCATTCACCACAGATGAGCATGCATGCCCCAACGAACAGTTGACTTCTTGCTGCTAGTGGCGCGAGGTACAGGCGCTGCTAGGCCTGCATGAGGAACGAGTGTGGGGAGTGTCACTTCTGCAGGGACATGAAGAAGTTCAGATGGCCCAGCCAGATGAAGCAGTCCTGTTTCGTGTTGCCAATCACAGCAGTGTGCTCTTCTTGTGGAGAGGCAGGACAAGAGGACACGGTGGACTCTGAGAAGTTCAGCCTGTGCCTGATGGAGTGCACCATCTGCAACAAGACCATCCATCCCAGCTGCCTGAAAGTGGGCAAAACTGAAGGAATCATCAATGATTAGATCCCCACCTGCTGGGAGTGCACCAAATGCCACAAGAAGGGCAAAACCAGTAAAGACCAGGCCAATGGATCTGGGAAAGGCAGAACGGATGACGAGGAAGTGGGTCGATGGAGGCTCACATATGGATTAATTCTGGTTGTACTTACTGATGTGAAAGCGATTTTGGGAGGAACATGACGCTATGTCAAAATGTCAGTCTGTTACTTTTACAAGTTCCAAACAAGGCTAACATGAAGCTGTGTTGGACTGTGTTTTTCAGTGTGTTGCAAACAAGGTTGCAAACTAAGTAGCAGTGTAGCAGTGTTAGACTGTGTTTTTTTCCGACGTGTTATTAATAAGGTTTGGAGTCAGTGTACGTTTGTTTTAACCATACCTGTCTTTTTTGTAGATGGTGTAAGGAAGGTTGCAAGTTACAGGTATAGTGAATATGCAAATGCATCTTGTGCTTCTATCAGAGCTAACGTGTAGTATGCCACACACTAGTTATAGAATTACTGTGAACGCATTTAAAGTTTGACTGACTTATCTCTGACTCCTGTCTCACTAAATAAGCTACATGCCACCACCTTTGGCAATACATGGTCATGCAGGTAAATGTACATGTTGGGCTTCCACATTCAAAACTTTTTGCACTCTTTGTGCCCGGCCAGAATTATATGACACCAAGTCCTTCATATATCATAATAGAGTTGTGAAAGAAAAAGCCTGGAGTAAGATTCACAAGATTTGCACAGCTTTGACGTTTACAACCTCTTCCACTCTTTAGAATGTTCCTGAATGCACAGTGTGGTGACAGCTTAGCTTCATATTTTGGTGTGCCTTATATATGACACACATTTGAAAATAGACCATTAATTGACAGTGTGCATCAAAATCCAGTGCGCCCTATAGTGTGGATAACACAGCAAATTATGGTTTGATAGATTTACTTTTGACTTTGACTCAGTTATTTCTGTAGAAAATTTGTGGTGGTCCCTGTAGTGGAATTAGTAGCAAACCCCAGCTTCATTAATAAATAATACATCTGATATGTGGTTAAATGGAGCAGAGCTCATCAGGGCGGAGCTGCCTCCGTTCACTTTTTCTGGAAGTCTGCGCTGCTGTGTTGCACAACTATTTTTACCTTTTGTTTCATGTATATCTGTCTCTCACCTGCTGTCCTCATAAACTATGCAGCTCAGCAGTGCTCTACCTCTGCTGCATATCTGCTCTCAGTGTGGGATTTTCCCTGTGAGACGCATGAAGCCAGCCACTGCAAAAGTGCTTGGTGTTGCTTCTTCCCTCTGAGGGGAGTCAAACTAGGAACGCACACCCATACTGTGAAGAAGGGTGAAGGAGACGAAGCAGAGGTGTAGTAAATATCTGTTTTCTTACTATTTGTTGCATGTTGTAACAGCAAAACAAAACTACATGTCAATATTAATATGTAAATAGATTTTTTAATTACTTTTGGGAGAAAAATCAAAGTTTCTCTTTTTCTTTGGTGAAAAAGCACACTTTTGGGAAAGTACAGACAGGTCTATTGTATCCACTCATGAAAGAAGGTCAATGAGTGATTGTGAGGAAGGTGCAAAAGGGCAAACACATTAGCGATGATAGTAGGGATGAATTAAAGTTTGGGTAAAAGGATCACAGACTGGGTAAGATTGGGATAAAAATGTCAACTAATCTAAAGCAGTGTCAGTCAGGTCATGGCTTTAATGGTCTGCAAAGACCAACTTTTTCATCAGGCCTGCTTTTATATGTGCTGCAGGCAAAAAGCAAATAGGAATCAAGGGGTAATTTACATATTTATAGAGCCTGAAAGCTAAATGAGGCAAAGGTGTAGAATTACAGCCATACCTTTTTAAGACCTTAAATATATATGTATATATATTTTTCGTGGGGGGATTAAAAACTTATTGAAAGTTCTTGAGAACCTTTCTATGAGTTCTTTCATTGCATGAGGAAGTGAGAGACTAATTGTTGAAGCCTGAAGTCTAACAGCTAAATTAAAACCATATTCAGTTCAAAAAAAAAAAAAAAAAGGAAGAGCAAGGCCAAATTGTATTGGTTTTGAAAATTATTCTTAAAGTATTCAAAGCAACAATGGCTTACTCTCATATCAGTTTTTTACTCATAATTTGATTTTTAGACTTAAAGACCCACTCTGGAAAAGAAAAGTGTTTATAACATGTTGCGGCATTTTTCTCCAAATGGAGGGCATATGTAAAGCAAATTAAGCTCAAAATGTATTTTCTGAGTATTTATTCAAATTATAGTGAATCACGACTAGATCTGTGTATGTGTTCGTTGTACTCGTCCAAGCTGGCATCTGACTCAAACCTGTATGGCTGGATGGCTCTAATATTGCTCACTACGTTCCTTTGTAATGTTAGGTTGCAGTTGTGAGGGTCTGTAAGCTAGTGGTAGGGAGTGTGAACAGATGAATGACAGGAAGTGGGGGCGGGCTTACTCCTTGCCAACAGTCCCGCCCACAACTGAGCCGAATTTCTAACAGACTACTGCTGCTCTGCAGAAACAATGTCCTTGAAAACAACAGTTTTTTTTGTGGGGCCAAAAACAGCGTAATTATTATTATTACTATTCTTTATTCAAATTGTGTTGGATCAGGAGTAGATGAAAACCCACGGTTTTAAAAAGCTTGGGTTCCTGATGCAACAATTCTGTTACATCCACTTGCAGATAAATAGATCCATTAACGTCCTCATTTTCCTCATCTGAGCTGGCATCTGGATCAACACAGAACTGCTGGATAGCTTCGATTAGCCCACGCTAATGTTAGCTTGGGCAATGAGTTTTATTTGACTAAAGATCCTACGTTAGCTTGTTGCATACACAAAGTTGGATGCCATATAGGAATGGGATAGATGCCAGTTCACTGCTCTGATACAATTGTACAAACAGAGCTGGAAAAACAAGGATTTGACTTTTCAAAAGTAAATTAGTATTGTTAGCTGATAAAGGCGAACTTTTAGGAACCATTTTAGGAAGATCTGAGTGAGTTTACTCAGAACAGTGAACGTTTAGGCTAATCTTGTAGCCTTTTGAAAGTCAATGGTAGCTTTAGATTTGACATTATTTTAATGTTTTTCTGGCAGGACCACCTATGTTTTTTGTTTTATCAGGATGATCATGGTTTTTGTATGTGTGTTCGACCTCAGGTCAGACCAGATGACACGCTGCTAAGCATATTACTAAGCGGAGGAAAAAAAACTAACCAGGATCTCCTCAGCTGCGTTGAGCGAAGAGGGAAGAGCCCAGTGCTGGATCCTAATCTGGCAGGTGAACTGGGACATGTGGCATATGGAAGACTGTCCCACTGTCGCGCAGGTGCCGGAGTCCTTCTGATAGAGGCTGAGTGGGATCCACTTGTAGCAAGGGAGCCTCCAGCCCAGCATTGCTGCCCCTGCCAGATGCATTTGCCCTGCAGTGGTGTGTCACAACTTTGCATTACAGCAAACCCTGCCTGGACCCTGTCACTCAGAGTATGGGGATAAAGTACTCACTGTACCCCCTCTCCTGTCCCGGGGCCCACCGGACCAGCGTGACTGTTGCTGTCCTGTTCTCAGGACTGGTAACAA
Source organism: Oryzias celebensis (assembly GCA_014656515.1). Lineage (NCBI taxonomy): Eukaryota > Metazoa > Chordata > Actinopteri > Beloniformes > Adrianichthyidae > Oryzias > Oryzias celebensis. The sequence continues at coordinate 36,297,418 of BNCR01000012.1, forward strand.
GCTAGCGTGCAATCTCTAGCAATATATCTCATTGAGATTGGGCCTATGAGGTGCTATAGCTAGCGGGAGAGTGTAGACAAAGGTATGATGGGAAATTAGTCTAGGATAACTTCTGTGCAAACAGTCCCGCCCATAACTCAGAGGTGAATTTCTAATGAACTCTCGCTCATTAACTTTTTTTTAAACTGCAGAACCATAATTGAAAGACCACAATGAATGACATTACAATAGAAAAAAATATATAGTTAGAGATGGACTTTAAATTTCAGCTAATGGCAGTGTGGCAGTCTACAGCATGCTTACATAAATGCACAGTACATTTATTTATAGACCATCACTGGTCAGCTTGCACAAGACTGAGTCCACACTCTAACAAGAGTTTTAGATTAGTGTCTAGGTCTTTAATGCAACCCCCCCGCTTTTCAGTAATCCCTCAAAGATAGCTCGTCTGTATGTAAACTTTAATTTCTTATCATTTCCATTTTCCACCCGGAGTCTTTTTTAATACTTTTTAATACTCCACTGTTCCCTTGTGGATGACTACATGCTGTCTCAGCAGCGGACAGACAAAAGCAGCAAGGGACACATGGCGAGATTTTGGGCTTAGTGTCTATGGGAGGGTGACCTTATATTGTTCTGAATGCATAAGGGAATCAAAAGAAAACCTAGGGATGAGAAGCTTTGGCTTAGTAGTTCTTAATGCATAAAATGAATGTCTTGCCCATGTCAATTTGCCTGCCAGTCATTCAGTCTAATTCCCTCTATTTCTCCTATGAATAGCAACAGCAAATGTGTTGTTTCTATGCACTTTTCTTTGCAGCCCATAAACTGATGTCGCAGCAAGACTTTGGGTTGGTGCACATGAGATAAAAGTGTCGATAAATTAGAAATTTGGCAAATTTGACTGCAAGCAAGAAAGTCTGAAAGGGGTGAAGAGGACAAATGTATTAGTGAGGGAGTGTGTGTGAAAGAGATTAAGTGTTTGTGTGACAGAAAGAGATGGTATCCCAGCTTTTAAAGACAGGTGCAGTTGCAGAACGCTGAGCACAGTTAGCTTTTCTCCCAGTAATTGCTCCTTGCCGTAAATGCTAATTTGGTGTCAGGACTGCTTGACTGAGTCCCAGATGGGATTTTAAAAGTAGCCAGCCTCTGTCTAATTTCATTATATTTAACCCACCTAGCCACAATCTCTTTTGCATTTAGCGTAACATGTGCACGCGCTTGTGAAGTTCAGCTTAAACCATCCATTTCATTTGTGATTAAACTGCATTAAAAAGCCTGCGGTCTGCTTCTGTTTAACTGTTCTTAAAAAACTTTATTGTGCAAGAAAAAGGGCAACCGCTTGCCCTTTTTAACCACAAGCAAAGCTAGGTATCACGTTTAGAAACTGGAAAGGGAGCACTAAAATCCTATTAATCGTTGCTTTAACTACAGGAACCCTGTTAGATATCTGTTTATTGTCCTCACATGAAAGACGCAATGCATTCTGGGATGTCAGCCATGTTCCTGTGATGTTTGTGAAGCCTCCGGGCACTGTGGTGAAATTAAAAATCACAAAGCTGACTATGAGATCTTTCCTTTTGAGCTGTGAGATTTAAAGAGTTCAAATTAACTCCCATTACGGTGGGTTTAACCTGAGAATTGTGTCCCATCATTTTGTTATTTGTTCCAGGTGAACTGTGCAGCTGTGCGCTTGCTCATGCATACTGAAGTTAAAGTAGTTGGAGATGTGCTTTTTTAAAAAGCTTTTATGCATCCTTGTGTGAAAGAAACAGAGTAAGTTTATTTAGATTGTGGGTTTATTTTTTGCTTCTGTGCTTTACTGTGCATTTGGCTTTTAAATTATCAGTCAAGGATCACCTCAGACGTAATACTGAGCATTCTTATTGTTTTACAATTACTACAGTGACTTAAAAGCTGAAACATAAAAACAATTGGATGAGTCCTTAACTAACTAGATCTCAAACATAGCTCTGTCTCATAAACTTTTTTGACATTTTAAGAAAGGGTCTACTTCGATCTTCTGACCAATTACAGAATTTAAACAGTACCTCTATGTATGGAGGCTGCAGGGCAAGCTATATTTTAAATGGATATAATAGACTCACATATAGCCATTTAAAATTAAGTTTTGATCACACTAGCATTTGCATGGCTCCCTACATAACTCAATAAATACTTTAAAGTTTGTGCACTTTTGAAAAGTGTGTATCAAACTGGATCCTTGGTTTATTTTGGTAAAGAAACACTCAAAGCCCACATTACAAGATCATAAAAATACATTTATTGATACAGTAAATAAACGAAACTATGCTACAATCTTACCTAAATCCTACAAATCTTGCTCCAGGCTTTTTCTTTCAAAGCTCTAGATGTGAAAAACCTAATGTCATTTAATTCCGACCAGGCACAAACTTTAAAATTAGTTTCTCCTTCATGATCAAATTTCAGTCGGTTAGTACTTTCAATGTTTTGAAAAGAATGATACCCGTACATCACTACCTAATCCCAGTCCATGACTGGTTAAACTGATTTAACTTTTGATGTGAGTTCAATGGCCGTGCTTTTCAACATAGAGCCCAAAAACTGACTTAAAACATTCGTAGCAATGCGTGAAGGTGAGAGTTTTGAACGTGGAAGCTCAAAACGCACCTTTACATATACTTGTCATTGGAAGTGGTTGCTTGAATGTACATTTCTGAGCACAATGTGAGCGTGGCATCAGGATTCTGAAGGTGTGTGTTCATTTTTCTGCCATCAATGCTTGGTCAGACCTCCTTTCCCATGAGTTATTGCATCTGTATGCCATGGCAAAGATGTGATTAGCTTGTGGTACTGTGCAGATGTAATTGCAGCCAAGGCTGCTTTCACAGCTGTGTTTAAGTCATCTGCATTGCTGGGTCTGGTGTATTTCTTGGTTAACAGCAGTCCATAGAACCTTTTAGTTCAGGTCAAGCAAGTTAGCAAATAGAAAATAAGCAAATAGCAAATTAGAAAATAGAAGATTAACCAACTATTAGTTGAACAGAAAAAAAAAAACAGCAGTTTTCATTTACTGCAGCCGTGACGTCAGTGATGGAGCAGTAAAATCGAACCTTATTGCAAACAAGTTGGTGAAACGTCCAAACCCTTTTCAGATGGAGAATTTGTGAAAAAATGCATGCTGTAGGCTGCAGAAGTCATGTCACCAAAAAAGCAGTCAACATAAGTGTGTCAGGGTTTATGATTGCACATACAAAATCTCTCAGGAGACTTGAGCAGCCAAATGAAGGACACTGTGAATATTTATTAGAGGTGTTGATGAGACTTTGCCACTCTGAGGAGTTTGTTGAGCTAGTTCCTATGATGGACACAACAACAGCTGTGTGTAAAAGTCAGTGCTCTCATTACTGCGCTAGACAATGTGGAGTGAACTGGTCACGTGATGTCAGTTGGCAACTGACGGTGCCTCATCAATGGTCAGGAAGAAGGCGTTGCCACAAAATGCAGGCAGAAGGTGCAGGCAGGCAACACAGGAAAATATTTTTGGACATTTCATTGTATTTTGCACACTTGAAGTACCAACCTGAAGGACATGAAATGTGTTGTTACACAGGATTTGAATCCTGATATTGATGGCCTGGAGAAGGCCAAACCATGCCAAGTTTCAGGAGAGAAAGGGAAGTTAACTCTAAATTCTTGTTATGTTCACAAAAGTTCAATTTAGTTTAATTTTTATTTTAGGCTGGGTGTTTATTTTTTTCTGTAGCCCTCTCTTGAGTTTACTATCAGGATCATTGCTTCAGTGTCAAATATATTACTATTCAAAATTGAATAAACCATTTTCTAAGTGAAATGCATTTTAATTTGAAATACATCTGCCTATGTGAATGAATGTGCAATAATAAGTGATTAGGCTACAATGTTGATTGAGGCATTTCTTAAAACGGAGAAAAAACAAAAACAAAAACAAAGCTACAGGTAACAAGTTGACCACAGGTTATTTGTCACGAAGTGGTGGTGGAGGACCCAAAATGCTCAAATTATTTTGCTATTATGTTACTGGTCTGACCCACTTGAGGTTGAAGTGGCCTCTGAACCAAAATGAGTTTGACACCCTGTAACACCTGCTACCTTCATGTTTTTGTTCACTGCTTCCGTAAACATCCTCTTTGGTCTTCCTCTAAACTGTCCGCTAAATACAACAAGATAATTAGCTAAAAGGTATAAAACAGTATAAAACAAGATTCTGAACTGAAAAAAAAAAAAGTTTTCCCAAAGCTTACTGTTCAGGAAAATTTAAACTGAATTTCTAGTCCCTGGTTAGTTTTACGTGAAAGGGTTTCCCCACTTTTTGCTGGAACTATGGAACTAATGTACCTGAAGATTTTGTTGGCCTCAGATCAGCTATATGCAATTAAATTGTGATGAAGTATTTATAGTTTGGTAGAATAAATCAGTTTCTAGCCTTCCAAATGTGTAACCTAATAAAGTAGCCTGTTTAAAAGATTCAACAGTAGAGCTGAAGTCACTTGGGGTTGATGCTCAAAGTGATGACAGACTACCCACTTTCAGTTGCTAAGAAAATCTATCTTAATAAATGGCTCAAAAGACCAAATTTAAAAAACAAGATGTGCTGCATTAAAATGTGCTACATTACTAAATAAATGAATAATAGCAGACAGAAAATCAACCCTCAAAATAGGTCAACATTGCATAAGAGTCACTATTTGTGCTTTAACATTGACAGTTTTGTTTTTTTGTGTATTAATCAAGTTACTTTTTCTCAACTTCAAATACATTGTCTTTATTTTTATCATTGTTTAAATGTGTTTCTAAATGTTAACTCAAGCTATAGTTTATAGATGATCCTTTTACCTTTGAGCAACAGTTCTTCTGTGTTTTATCACCTGTTTCCTTTCCTAAACTAGGATGAGGGGGGTTTGCGACACACTGTCATTAGCAGATATGGAAGGGTGCTGTTTGAACTGAAAACATGCCTCCAAAGGTTGATTACACGACACCCCTAATGAACTTTTCATCTCTGTTTTAATGTTGTAATCTCTCACTTGAATTTCCAGTAACAGGGAGCAGGAGAGAAGCAGTCGTTTGAGAAAAAGGATGGTGGCTTCTTCCCAGCATTCTTCTTTCTCCCTTATATATGAGAACCTCCGCTTGTTGTTGTGGTCTTTTACTGCGTTTTTTTTTTTTTTTTAAGTGTTTAGGTGAATTTACGTGACACTTCCTCACCGACAGCAATAGTTATTTGTTTGGTTTTTTTGCAGAGACAAAAATCCTCCTGACTTCTTGCTCTGCAGTGAAGGACACAGTGTTGTATGTATGGCTTTCTCCTGGATGGGACATCTCATTATGATTGGCATTAGAAGTTTCCGGTAACATTATTTGTTTTCTGGGTGAAAGGGCTGTCTGCTCTGAAGGACTCCATAGACACCAGCCGATGTCATTATCCCTGGGATCAAGAACACATACTTTGCCAAGCATCACGAGGTCTTCCTATTTTCGTTTTTCCTCCATTCGTACCTCTTTTCTATCTTCATGTTTTTTTTTTGTTTTTTTTTTTCATATTTCTGGGTTTGAAGATCATAAGTCTGACTTCTATCTCTTGAGCACTCTAAATATGCTACATACATCCATGCCATAGGGCCAATTTTAGAAGGTGTAAATGGATGTTGTTTAGGGTAAAAGTTTGCAATGATGTGGTGTTGCATCAAAAACTGATTTCAATAAGAAGTGTTCTTATATTTAGCTTTATTATTGTCTGTGTGAACCTGGATGTGGCACGGTAGCATATTATGACAGTAATGATTCATGCCCTCAAGTTTGCAAATAAGACTTTTATAATGCTTTTCTTTCCTTTATTCTTGCATATTGTTTATCTTTGCACAGTCTGAAGAGGCCAACTGTTCTTTTCTCCTATTTTCATCTTCCCAGAGCTCTAATGATCTGCCACTTATTTTCCTCATGGGAAATGGTGATGGTGCATATCAAGTTTAGAGTATTGCGATGATGCAGAACCCCAAGTAAATTATAAGTCTGTGCAAAAAATTACATCTATTTTTTTCTGTTTTGGCTAAATCTGTGGGGAGTCAAAACATCAGCAGTGGGTAATGAACACATTGTACAGCTGCAGAAAAGCTCAAATAAGGCAGCTTATAGTTTATTTTGCTCTTTTCAACTTATGAATTTTTATCTATGCTCTCTCTGTGTCTTATTTCTTCACAATAGTCTGTAGGAATAACAGAAAGACATTAAATACGTTCAAATGATATAGTACTTCTTCATTTTTTGCTGTTCCATTCCTCATTTACTGGAAATAATCCATAAAACTCTTAGCTGACAGGCAGTCCTAAAGACATGATGACATTAAAATGTTTCACCCGAGATGTCTACAATAATTTATTCTGACATCGTCAAAGTAAGACATAAATTAGTTTGGCCGTCCTGCCAAAAATTTAACATTCTTTCTTTTTCTTCCTTTTTTTGAGGGTTTTGACGGGAACTTCCTGTCACAAGGAAGAGATGCCACTCTTGGCATCAATGTTGGCCAGAGAAAGAGATTTTCAAGCACTCTCACTTGATCAATATGTTTCCTGAAAGGATAAACTAGCCGTTTGTTACAGAACTTGTATTCGACTGCCAGCAATCCAAGCAATCAATAACTCAGTCAGCCCAGGGCTCAGAAAAGTCTGCATCTGATAAGTCAATTGTCCTCATATACTCAACCCCTGACTCCCATCAGAGGTCAGTTGTTTATATCTAAAAACACAATGTACACTGCAGGCCTCATATACAGAATCTTATAAGAAGCTGTCAGAAAACAACAGAGGTCTACTATTTATTTGAAAGCAACAGTGAAACCTACATTTTTTTTCTTTTCTCCATGACAATATTTATTCAATAGGATTTTCACTGTTTTATTTATTTATTTATTTATTTATTGGGGGGGGGGGGGGGGGTGACGGGGAAAGGGTTGAAAGATAAATAATTGGGATATCCTAATGCTGTGTTCACATCAAATGCAAACCACTGTCAAACTTGCATTGGACACCTCTCTTTTTGTGTGCATTAAAATAACTCCTCAACACGTGTCCAAAAATGCGTTCACAAACTGAAGCTCCGGGTGCATGTGGGAGAAGCTGTTGCCTAAAGTTTTTAGCCTTATTGCTACATGGAAGCATTGACTGTGACAGATGATTTTGAGAGATGAGGTTTGTTTATTTTAAAGAGCTCTACTAAGGTGACGGTAATCACGGCTCCGTTTCTGGGTTCATTAGATCATTTTGAGATTCTCCCAGTGCGATGAGGTCCACCATCTACTGCTGGAGCTACGTCTGAGTGACGTTCACTTTCAGCGGTTTTACCGTCTCTCTGTGACCCCGTTTAATGACTTGCTGTCCCACATTAGTCAGAATAGGAAAATATAAGAATACAATTAGAGGGACTTTTTATCATTGTCTCAATGCAAACAACAAAAAATATCAAAGTTCAGGAGGAGAACGATCAGATTCTCCTCCATGTTGGTTTTGGACTCCACCCACTAATCATCATCAACATGTCACAGGCCAAAGGTGAGTCCCTGATTGGTTGATGCCAAAGTTCATATTAACTCTCAACGGCCAAATGGCACTGTTGCCAGACCATGCTGTAAGATCTATCGCATCTGTACGTTAACCAAACATTGAAATTGTACACCCCTTATGAGCAAATCCCATTCAGTTTGAATGCAGATTAACAGTTTCCCTCGAATTTTTTTTCAATGTTGTTATGTCTTAATGGGATTTTAAAGCTCTTTCTTTTTAAAAAAACAAATCAGGTTATTTTATTTACTTTTTTATGAGCCTTTTTTCCCCTGCATTCAGACACTGAGCTACAAAAAAGTCTGACTTTTTTCTCCTTTCTAGGTGAATAATTTGAACAAAATATGATTTCTCCTTACATACAAAGGCATTTTCAATTTTCTGACAGGAACAGAAATGTTTATCCCAAACGCAATAAGATTTTTCACCCAGTGAATACAGAATCCACAGAAACTTCAGTACAACTTTCAATGAGTCAAAGAGGTAAAAGAGACCTCTCTGTGGTCTCATTCTTGCAACAACTCCTTATTAAAAAAAACCTTGGGTATTCCAATCCTAAAATGTCAACAATTAAAAACCTGTATTGTAATATGAACATGAAACACTCATAATAACACTAAGCATGTTGCGTGTGAGTGCAGATCAAACTTAGCCACAGTGAAAGTGCAGGGAGACCTGGTACTTAAAATTATTCTTGTAAGAATAAGATATGCAATTATGATAAGAAAGACTAATGTTCTCCTGTAGTTAACCTGTAATTACATTGTACTTTCAAAGATAGGACTTTAATTTATACTTACTAAAATATACCTGTCATACTGTGTAATTACGCAAGACTTTGGTATTACAGGGTGAAGTATTCATCTCTTAGCACCTAAAGTTTCAAGAGTTACATGGACTACTTTTTGAGTAGTGCAGTAAAATTATATTTGTTCGTATGTAGTGCGGATATGTGGTTATATCTGGAAAACAGCATACGAGACACTTTAGCTTGTTCTAAAATTGTCAAGTATGTGGAGGTTCACAAAGACAATCCCTTAAGCAGACGCCTTTTATAGAGTACAGATTGCGGATCAGTGTCTTGAGGTTGCCGGCAGGCAAAGAACTTTGAAAGTGATCCCACAAACTGTGTCACATCCTCGTTTTACTATTACAGATGTTTTCTCGTATTGCACGCTGTCACATATCACACTCTCCTCATAATTTAGTGAAAAAGTGGCAGAAAGCATGCTGAAGTTTGCAGTCAGTCTCTTTCACATATTCTCTTTTATGGTTGTTTCCCATTTTCTTTTGTGTTGATGCAGCATGTAAAGATCAATAAGCAGTCACAGCAGAGGGTTAAACAGCAAACAAGATGTGGGAAAGCAGAAAGGTTTATCCTCACAGCTTGAACTTTGGCACAAATTAGTCATGGGCAAAAGGAACTCACGAAAAATGAATAAAACATGTCTTTTGTTTTATAGATGTATTTTCTTTTTACATAATGTAGCAAATTCATATTAAAAACTGTTGTTACTCACTTTTTTGGACTAATAATATCCTTAGGGGTACAAGATGAACAATACCAAAGGAAGAATCCTCACTAGTTTAGTGCAAGAAAACTAACTTCAAGATGGGATAAACACTGCAACATGTTCTTTCACTGTGTCTATTGAGTTATCAAACCCTAATTAGACCGAGGCAACACAAAATATACATATAATGTATTTGCACAACTGCTTATGCCAGATGTACTGTTCTTGGAGAGATAGGTGTGGTAGGTGAAGAGAAATGGGAAATATATAAAATAAATATTTCAATTAAACTGAGACATTTTCTGGATCTAGTTTGACTTTCAGTTGTCATATTTCATCATCACTTTCTTTTTTTTTAAATATATAAATCACAAATTAACAATTGTTTTTAACATATATGTTTCTCAGATATTAACGGTAAAGATTATTTGGTTTAAATGTATCTAAAAGGATCAGTATTTCTTTATATATAATTTTACTCTCTTTGGTCTTTTAAAGGTTAATTTTTTTTTCTGAATACGATTAATAGTGTGTGTTTTGTGTTTATAATTTAAACTAAAGTAAGTAAGTAAATAAATTCAAAGATTACTTTGAAAAAGTGTAAAAGTTTTTGTCAGTCAATTCAAAAAGTGAAACTGGTATTAAATTTGAGTACATAGATAAAAGTATTTCACAGATGCCTAAAATAGAATGAATACATAATTAGTATTGAGATAAGAAAGTATTGAGATAAAACACAAGAAATTTGAATTGAAATATTCAAATATGTATTTACCAACTCTGCACACAGACTACATCTTTCACTTTTTAAAAGCAACAGATAAAAAAAAAAAATATATATATATATCTTTTAATTTTAGATGTTTTAGATGGGGCTCCACGGTGGCGCAGCAAGAAGGTTCCCAGTTCAAGTCCCGGCTGGGGGACTTGAAACAGTGTCCCCTGCCTTCGCCCATGAGTAGCCGGGTTAAGCTCCATGCATGTAATTTAAACAGGAAGCAGACCTTTACAATAAAAATATATGGTTCAAGTAATAGAGTTCCTATATCCCAGAAGAGTCTTCTGATGCCAGTTTGGCTCTGTGGAAGGAGGATTGTGCTCATAATTTTGTTTTCCATCTCCAATGTCTTGCATTACAACTTTCTTTAGTCCAAGTTTTTAGTGCCCCTGTTGTGCATTTTATTTTATTAATCTCACAAGTACAACATGATTAAATTAAAAAAAAAATCAATTTTGTGGTAAAATATACTTTTCTAAGCTTTATTTGGTTTACACGCCTTCAATGACTATTGATTTTTCTTCCCACACTGAAGGGCTTTTGCTACTGGCGTGTCGCCTCAGTGCTCAGCAATTCAGAAAAGTCAGTCAGTTAAGACAAACTGCCAACCAACAAAGCGTTTCTTCTGCAGACCAGTCAATCACTCTCAAGCTTGCTGATGAGTTTAGAACAATGTCCATAGGGTAAAGAATCTTTCAAAAGGAAACTTAATCATAAAGACAAAGAAACGTAATCATAAAGACAAAGTTGTGCACAAATGAATGCTTTGTGCACAACTTTTGCAGAAAAATATAAACACAACATTCAGTTTTACGTTTGACATATCTGTTTTGAATATGCTTTGTCTTTGTTTTGAATATGAGTTTTCTTTGTCTTGAATATGAAAGTGATCCTGTTAAATCACTGTGAAAAATACGTCACAGGGTCACTGACATATATATCGAGTCCTAAAACATGAAGTGAAACATGATGTTGTTGAGGCTTATGCAATCAACTAAATAAGAACTTTTTTTGGACATTTTTGATCCTGTAACAGGAAAATGTTCTCGATAGCCCTATGCTCTGTTGAAAATGGAATAAAACCAATCCTATTACAGCAATCTTTGGCCGCATTTTGTGATTTTTAGACAACAGCAGCTGGTCCAAGTAAACAATGCACCAGCGGATCGTTTCAGACCCCAAAGTGGTGGAAAACACTCCAGAAAGCAGTCGTGCGTGGACACACCACTCCACTCATTAGGTATTAAAAAAAAGGTCCATGTCTGTTAATATTGGTTGATAAGAGGGTAACAAAACAAAAAAAAGCTACGTTAACTCAGAGCTTAAGTAAGCTAACTTGCACTCGACTGATGCAAAAAGTCAGTAGAATCCGAATACCCAACTTTCTTTTTTGTCTGATTTTTCTTTTTTTACTATCGCTACGATCAGATGCCAGTTGGGCAACTTTAGCTCTGAGTTAGCTAAGCTGTTTTTGTTATTCTCCATCCATTTTCTTAACCAGCCATTCCTTTCAGAGTCACAGTGAAAGACTGCAGAGTCTGTCCTGGCTATTGTTGGGCTAAGGCAAGGGTACATCTGTACAGGTCTAGGAGCTGGAATGTGTGTGCTCCAGCCCCTAGACTGATGCAATCAGGCCCAGGAATGAACTGACCGGCTAAACGAGGATCCTCCCTGCATCTCTGCTGGCCAGGGGCAGAGAGCAGAGGGGCAGTAGCAGAGAGAGATGGATCCCAATGCCGCTTGCTCAGGTGTTTTTATTTTCTTTCATCGTTCTCTTATTGACATCTCTTTTTGACAAACGTGGACTTTTTTACACTTAATATGAAGGATGTCTGCTGCTCTTTTTTCCCACCACATCCAACCACACCACGATCAGCTGTTGTCGCCTGGCTGGCAACAAAAAATGCCACAGGACATTTTTAGATTTATTTTTTAGCAGAACTATGGTATCAAGATGTTTTTCAAGACAAGCAAGAGTCATAATCAAAACGAAGACAAATCTTTTTCAGAGCAGACATGTTAAATATATATAACAAAATGTTGTATTCATACTTTCTGCTAAATTTGTTCACAATTTTGTCTTTATGATTACATTTCTTTTTGAAAGGGTCCTTACCCCATGGAAATTGAAATAACCCTCTGCTGATTTCCCATCAACACTCTCTTTATTTACACTTTAACCCTCACAATCTCAAGCTAACATTATTGTGCAACAAAAATGGCACGCAATGTCTGAGTTTTAAAGCCGTGCTGTTTTGAGCCAGATGGAAGCCCAGCTGAGGAAATTGAAGACGTACATGGATCTATTTGTTCTTCAAGTGGAAGCGTTGTAATGGAACAGAGCAGGGAGACTTTGGCCTGCCAATTTCTGTTGCTGTGTCACAACTCAGAGCTTTTTCAAATTGAGAGTTTTTATCTGCTCCATCATGATTTGAATAAAGAAATACTTAGAAATGCAGTTTTAATTATAAATTATTATATTCGTGTCCTCCATTATCAGAAAAAAATCTACAAGAACATGTTAAAAACACGGTTTTTGTCGAGAAGGGGCTTTAATCAAAAAGGCCCCAGAAAAACATTTTTTCTGTTAACATTGTTGCTTTTTGGAGACATGATAAACAGCAGAAATTCAGCAGAATAGCGTAATCAGGTAATGTCACTGTAAAATTGTTCTCATTTACATAGAAACTGAAGAATGCATCATTATCCTAACAAGGCGGCAGAGCAAAATGTCAGTGAAAAATCAATCACTGAATGCAGAGTTCAGTTCAGTTAACAACTAAAAATCAATAAGTATTATATTACCTTCATCGAGAGAGTAAACACAGATGTCCTACTCTATCAGCTGAACAAATAGAGAAGATTTATGTCCCTTCTAGTGTTAGATTTCAAGTTAAAAGCTCAATTTCTTTTGCCCTAGGACACAAACAATGCACACTGACAAGTAAAATAGAGACACATCACCTACTCATCTAATTGCATTTCAGTGTTTCCTATTTCAACTTAACAGTTCAAAACACATTTATGAGTTAAAAATCATTTATAAATGTTTTTTAAAGGAAAGTGTTAAAAGTGATTTGTGAATTGACAATCAAACTTTAATTTAAATATGAAATATGTGTATCTAAGGTCCTATATATTTGTCTATGACATACCAAGAGAATTGATCCAAAAAATAATTCAAGTAAGATTTTAAAATTAAGGATTGTTAAAACTTTTTTTTTTAAAAACGAAGAAAATAAAACAAATAGCCAAATCTGCTGTTACTTGCTCTACACATGCGATTCAAAAGCCACGATCTGGAACCACCTTCTATTTTAATTAGTGCTATCAATCGATTACAAAAAATAATCTGATTAATCCCACTTTTGGATTGTGATTATTCGCGATTAATCACAATGTTTTACTAGGTAAATTTTATACGACGATATGCGGCGTATGAACAAATAAAAGGCCAGAGAGAACATTTTTCCTTCATTTTATTGTCTGAAATGTTTGATTTGTAAAGTGTTGACTCAGATATCCCAGAAATGCAATTTGTGTGTACAAAACACATCAACAGTAAAATAAGCAGAACTCTAAAGAAATGTAAAGACTTCTATGTCAGCAGTATGACTCCAAGAAAACAAAAGCGCTGATATATACAGCCATTAGAAACAAACATTGTGTTTCTGACTTTTAAATGATCCGGGTAAATATTCAAATCTGATTGATTGCTGGTTGTTGACGCACACCTAAAAAAGAAGTTCTGGTGACATAGCCCAAATGTTCTGAATCACTGCTCTTTCCTTTGCCGCTGCAGTCACATTGTTGTGTTACAGGGACAACGGGCCGCACCACCAAACAAATAGTCTGCTTTTTGTGAGAAAGCAGTCTAAACCAAAAAAAAAAAAAAAAAAGAATGAAGTACAAAAAAATCGATTGAATATTTATGTCTTTTGTAAGGGACCATGTTATCAGCACAATAGTTGCCAAAAAAGTGTGTATTTTTTTTTTAAATCGACGCACACTGTGGAAGCCTGAACCGCCAAGCAGAAGACGGTCACTTCTGAGGTGTGATTAATTTGCGTTGAAGAATATTACACACCATTAATTAAAAATTTTCGTGTGGTAATGCGTTAATGTTGACAGCCCTAATTTTAAAACAATTTTTTTTTTTTTAAAGTGAAGTCTTTCTTGTTCCACAAAAAATAGAAAGAACAAGAATGTGAGAAGCAGCTGTGAATTAGTGTGTTATTCTGCATTCAGCAGTACGAGAGTAGAGACTTTGTGAGGTCTGTTGTGCTGTAGCATAAAAGCTCTTCTTCCGAGAGACAGCAGAAGTGTTCTACATGCACAAAGGCACTCTCGAGGAAGATTGCTTATAGGTTAAATCTTGCCCGAACAGCAGCTCTTGCGGGGTAATCTATTCCACTTTGTGTCTATTCCATTTTCTTCTCTTTTTGTTCCTTCCGTTGCTTCTTCCATTCTAAGTGTCTTGTATTTCCTTCACGCATGGCTGATTCTGTCTTTTCTCTACATCTGACGTTTGAGAGCCCAAGATGAGCAAGAATAATTAATAATAATAAAAAAATAAAATAAAAAAAAGACAATAAACATTGCCACGTTAAAGAAGCAGGGGAAAGCAACCAGGATTAGGAAAGATAAAAAAAATCTTATAAAAAAACTTGATAAAAAGTTTAACACTAAATGTTTTAATACATAATTATAGATAGAATTTTCTTTTTTTCTATAGAAGAATTATTTGAAACTTTAGTGACTTTTAGGTAACACTTTTATAAATATCTTTGAATAATGTAATACATTTAAAACATGTTTCATTGTTGGTTTTGTTATTCTTTGTCTATTGCATTGATTTTTTTAATTTTGTGTTAGAAAAGCAAAACCCAAAAAAAGTAATTCTTGCAAGCCTTTATTTTGACATTATAGATGCAATTACACTGGTATGCTAAATTGCCTCCTAAGAAAATAGTTGTTGATTCAACGTTAATTCACAGAGGTCTCTTGTATTAAGTGCTTGATTTTGCCAGATACTCAAATTATGGGATAAACATTTTAACCAAATCATATTTTAATATAAGATACTCAAACCACTGGAAAGCAATCCCTTAATTTTAGACTCCTGCTCATGCAGGAGGCCAGAACACAGGTATTAGATTTCATGACCCTTTATGTTATTTTATGTTACACAGAAAAATAGATACCACTGTGACAGCCAGACACTTTGTGTAATTGCATTATCTCCCACAAATAACAAAGGAAAGTAAGCTAAATCTCTCCAAAAGTAGAAAAAAAAATATCAAAGATAATGAAAAAGTCAATGTTGACATAGATATATGCAAATTTGTTCAATTTTTATGTAGTAATCACTGTATATTGAAATCATGTTTTACTATATTCAGATCTCTTAGGGCTAGTTAAGACAAATGAGAAAGGAAATGTATGATACTAATTGTGTTGTCTCTGCTTTAGTATTAAAAAACAATTAAAATGTTTTATTTTTATTTCAGACTATTTTGGATGAATCCTTATGATATTCATAGTTCAACAAACAAAACAAACACACACAAAAAACTCAGACAAATATATGAATAGAAATATATATTTAAAAAACAAAAATACAAGCCTGAAATGCTAGTGGGCCAATAAATCCACATTGTGGATGTATACCTGGTAGGCCTATTTTAAGGGTTTGAGAGTAGTCCTGGTGTACAATATCCGACTCAGTAACTTGTCATTCAGTTTAACATCAAACGCCGCAACACAGTGAACTATTTTGTTTCTAAACACAGTCAAACTTAAAAATGTGCTAATTTTTTATTAGTATGGCTGTATGGCAATTGGCTTTTCCCCCATTCTTGTTTGGGTTTTGTATCAAAGAAGAAGGTCACAAGGGGAGGAACACCAAACAGCAGAGGGAAGGTTGTCTCAGCTCATAAGCATGTCTGTTTACAATATACATGAGCTTTTTGATGCAAAAGTTATAGAGGGTCTAAAAGAATTTAGGATTATGAAACGTTTTCTTTACAACTGTATTACATCAGTGGCAACCACATACTTTAGTAAATCAAGTTGCATAATTTTCCCTTACAATATTCCTTGTAAACAGCTAACATGCAGTTAGCTGAGAAGAAGAAATAACCTTGTGGGTCATTGCAGGCCTTTGTGTCTACGCTGGTCAAAAGAGGAGGAGTCAACATAAGTACAACATTTTTCTATGGTGCCCATCATTCTCATTTAAAGTCATGGTAACCTTGCAATAGGCTTCTTTGATTCCATGAGAGAAATAAAAAAAGACAATGTCTGGTTTTGAAAACCAATTTCATTTTCTTTTATTGACTTAAAAAAATGAGTTTCCCGATTAAAGAACATTTTAGATTCAATCCAAAACCTAAAACAAATTAGTCAAAGAAGTTTGTCTTCCCTTTATATGCCTGCAAAATGTAAAATCAGAAAAAAATGCTTTTCGTATATACAATTATGATGATTTTCTACATAGCTTTGTAATGCGCTCTATGCATGACCTACTTCCGCATTCATCTCCAGATATGTTGTTTACATGGAAATACGGGAGTATTTGGAGTTAACACAATGTCTTTTGGAGATACCAAGAGTCCCTATACATTATGTTAAGCACATGTTTGTATTTTTAGCAAAACACCCCCAAGATAAAAGGAAAAAATGATTTAAATTTCACTTTGAAGGTAAAATGCTAAGGCTGATGTTAGTCGCATGTATTTACATAGAACCAGCTCAAAAACTGATGGAAATTCATGTTGCCAACACGTAATACATAAGGCCAATATTCAGATTGCTGGATTGCCGCACGTATTTTAAGTGCATCCAAGGCTAAATGTTGTTACTGATTGTACGTAATTAATGTTAAAGTCAATTAATGTTAAAGAAAAGACACAGCCACCCTCGGGAACCATTTGGTATATTTACCATAACCGTGAACCTTACCTTTTCTCTGGGTCTGTGCGACCAAAAAAAAAAAAGTCAGCACTGGCTGAACAAAAAAAATAATTAGAATAGTCAGTTACAATTGGGATAATGTGGGCGAAGTGACAGTTCGATCACGCTGCTGCCGCTCTATAAATAAGGCAGAGGCTCCTTATCAGCTGAGAGTAGTACCAGAAAGTCACTTAGGATTTCATTTAAATGTTCAAAAATCTGTTGAACAGGTTTTAAATGTTCTAACGTTCCATCTCTAGAAGTCATGTGATCATACAGTACATGGAAGCGTTTTGTGAGTTCTATGTGTTTGGTGTTTCAGGAAGACAAACTTTGACCTTTTTGGATGTCTACACCTCCTCGGTCCGCCAAGGGATGGCTCAAATACGGAGAACAAATTTTGCTATCTATTGGAACTTTAACTTTAAGAATAATGTTAAATACGTACGGCCAACAACAAAATCCAGCCTTAGACGCACTCAAAATATGTGCGGGCAATGCAGCAATGTGCATCTTTGCTGCATGTAGAAAGTGTGGTCAGTGTGAATTTCCATCATGTTTTATGCTGATCGCATGTAAAGAAGGCCATGTAAGAAAAAACAAAAGTTAGACAATACCAGCAATAGTACACAGAGATTTGCTAAGTCAAGACATACGATTAGCCACAATCGTAAATAAAAGAGTCATCTTATTTTAAACCAGAAAAATACGTCACACAGCTCCGTGCATAGAGTTCATTATATCATTTAAAAAAGTAATCTAATCTGACAGTGGTATGATATATATTGGTAATTATTCAAATATATTTTTCGCTAAACATCCCAATTTTAAAGATTTTTCCTTTGTTGTGATCTATCAGAATCAATATAGATTCTAAAGAATGGAACCTGGCACATCAGGAGAGTTTTAAAGGGCAAAAAATAAACTTATTTCAATGCAAGAATTCCTCAATGTCAAACAAAGAAACATAGTCCTGGAAACAAATCACTTTACCTACGGTGTTTACTGAACTTTCTGGGAGTCAAATCCTCCCCACCACCATGTCAAAACGTGCTAATGCTAAGCTAACTCGTTACGGTCAAGAAAGAGAAAAGACTGCAAATTAACTTTAAAAGTGGCTAGCCAAGAACTATCTGTGGAAAATGAAAGACTATTTCCCTAAGAGACAAGAAGACAAGTGTTAAACACTGACTTTGTAGCCAGACATCTGCAATGCTACAGGGTGGCCTGAACTTTTATCAAGGCAGAGTGACTCATCAAATCCCAGTGCACAGGTCTTGGCAGTGGACATTTCCAAAGACCAGTCAGGATCAAAGCCCTTTGAGTTTAAAACCTGTTTTGACCGGAAGTCCCTGTTGGATGACATTGAAAATCCGTCCAGATAAAACAAGTTAAGAGCATCAGTTATGAAAGCATGAAACAATATTTAATGAGGTGAACTTTTCTCTTAAGGACATAAAGGATTCAACAAACACATTCCCATTGATTTTCCAAGCAAATTGTCACTTGAGTAGAAAATAAATGAAAGATATTCTAGCTGCAGAGATGATTGCACATGGAGGCAAAAACACAAGAAAGCCAATTGAAATTCAACAGACTGTTGTTGGATTAATAAAGCTTCTTGGATTTTGAGGCTTGAATATGCCAAGAAGAAGAACAATAAACACATTTAGCAGTTTATTAGCACTAAATAGGCTTTTTTTTCCTATACAAGTTACTTGCAGTGCATTTCATCAATATTGTTTAGTTTTGCTTTGGAAAGCTTTGAATTTCCCTGGACAAGCTGAACATTATAAATTTGTTACTCATAATATCTTTGCCAAAGACACAGGCCAATCCCTTATTCAAAAGGAAGAAAAAACTAAGTACATCAAAAACTGTCGCAAACAGTTAAGTCAGGTCCGATTCACAAAGGTTTCCGCACTTGGAGGTTGTCTGGGTCATTGGAGAGGTACCCTTCAAATGTTATCTTTATAATGGCCTTATCTAGCAACCTAATTCTTCTCTTCCTTCAGTTTGCAACTTTTAATGATGTGTAGTTGAGAATTATATGACTTATGAATTGATCCTGAACAATCAATATCTTTTGATGTAGGGCCTATCTCTAACTTTCTTCTAAAGTGCTCCCTCGTTTATTGCTAGGATTACGTTCCATAGATTACCCATAATATGTGAAACCTTCAAAGTAGAATTCGAGAGGATTTAAGGCTGTTAAACCCCTCACTACACACTTCATACACTTTCTCACACAGACATGAACACTTGAACACTTTTCATTCTTTTAAAAGCTCAAACCTTCAAAGAAGAATAAGTCCATTATCACAGAATGAAAACAAAAATCTGATCACATCAAAAATGTATGCTAATTTGGCAAACTGAAAGCAGTCTGCACAGATGAAACGCCAAAGAAGAGATTGATTGACAAGATCACCACCCAATCAGGATGCAGAACATGGTGTTCTACTTAAAAAAAAAAAAAAAAAGCATGGAAAGTGCGCAAAAAAATGTCTGTGACTGTGAATCGTGATAACAAGGGAGCACTGTATTCCCAAAATGTAACTTCACATGCTATTTAGTCAACATCTTAAGTTAAACGATGGTGGGTAATATTTTTTTTCTGAAACATTTTCAATTTTAATTGTATGATCCTATGACAATCACTACAATCTATTTTTCCACAGTAAAATAGAGTGCATATGATGTGGGTCATATGTTCCTTGTAACTAAAGTCATGTCTGGGCTACTGTTTGCTTCTCAATCATTTCAACTGCTCTCTCATGTATTGACACTTTTGTGCTCAGAAAATGAGAACAATCTCCAGCCAGCAGACAGAACAACAGAGAAGCAGCTGAGCTGTCATGAATAAGAAACACTGAAAGGAGGTAAGCTGAGCAAAAATGCAGAGAAAGCAAGTTCCGTGTAAGACCTTCAAAGAACCTACAACTTTAAAAAGAAAAATCATACAAAACATTATCAAATAACACCAACTAAAAACCAATTAAAGTAATCTTTTTTTTACCTGTCTACTATAGAAATTAAACTCTCAATAGTGACAGTTCCTTCTTTCTCTTTTTTTTGAATGAGAATAATAAATCTTCCTCTTTTTAAAGGAAAAAAAAAATGGCCAAACATTTTTCCTGAAACAGATTCACAAGCATAAAATTGGATTAAGATGTATATATTTATGTATATATGTATATATAACAAACTTTGCAGATTAGTGCCAAATAATGTTTTTTCACAAATATACCAACAACTTACACAATGTAGAAGAGGGCCAAAAAATCATGCAAAACAGTACAGTTTATTTTGAGTCATTTAATGTCAGGTTAAGTCTTGAAATTTGACCTAATCTGCCTGGACTTGAGCAAGTACATAAAGGCAAACTAATTCAAAAATTATAAATATTAGGAAGAGTTGTTCTTGTGTTCAAAAGCTTATCTACTGGATACTTTAATCTACAGCACAGATGAGTTTTGTGAAACTTATTCAGAAATTCTAACAAAACAAATGAAGTCAAACTCATTCATGTATTTCATTACCCTATATGAATGACAGTTTAAATTAATTTAAAAAATGTATGCTGACGGTTTACTAATTGCTTAATGTAATGAGGCAAAAGTGTTTTATACATTCATTCATATATCTATTTAAGAGGATATCCAAACTCAAGGTACAGAAAGTTCTGCATCTTCATGCCCCTGCTGGTAAAAAAAAAAAAAATTAGTCACATCTAATTTGTTTTATATATGGATTTTCCCACTAGAATAACTAATTCAAATGTGAATTTAGAAAAAAGGCTTAACACTGCAATGAGTTGTTGAGATTCAACCTGGCCCAATCACAGATACCTTTTACACAAAGCACTGCTGAGTTTTAAAATCTGAGTGCATATCCTCTACAGATGGCCTGAGGTTAAAAAATTTTTTTGATCCAGTTTTGCTTTTCTGCAAAGATGAGGGAATTCTTAATGTCCTTGCTCATCACAATAAAGTTCCTTCGTTATTATTTAAACTCTGTTATCCAAAAATAAGATAAACCAGACTCAGAACAAAAGCTTGCCAACTTGAAGCTGGTCATAGATCCGCAAATATCAATCCGCAAATCTTGTATCAAGTAAATGAGAGAGTAAAAAAAAGAGTCAAAAAGAGTCAAAGTGAAATTTTGACAAACAAACCCTGACAGTTTCATTTTAAAAAAATATCCAGAAATGGGAGTAATAAAGTTATGTTTCATAGTCCTAAGGATGCTTGAGGTTTTTGATGTACTCCAGGGAATTCAAAATGGCAATTATGTCTTAGAAATTTGCTTGGCTTTGAACCTCAGCCATTTAAAAATAAAAAGAAGACTCTTCTCTGATAAAGCAAAAATCTTACCATGTGGGACATGAATATGATTGTTCTATTCTCTTTTGTGCAGTAACTCTTCCAGGGTCATAGGGTTACCAGAGCCTGTCCCAACTAAGTGAGGGCAGGGTACACCAGGACAGGTCGCCAGTTTGGTTTAGGGATGTTCTATGTTTAATTACAATATACTATAGATGGAATTTAATAGACTTAATCAAAAGAATTCCATATCATATTTATTCTTCCCCTTTTAAAGGGCTATGTTATTAAAATTTGTGACTTTCCCTCAAAAGCAGAAAGTTGTGTTCTTAACCCTCTCTTGGCCAAATTAAGTTTTTGTACAAGTATTTAGCTGCAGCAAATCTGCAACGCCTGCCCTGAGACACTTGGCCTAAGAAAACCCTTCCTCTGAGTTTACAGTGTCTCCTTTAGCATGACAAAAATGAACTAGAATAGAAATACATTCATAAAACAAAGCAGAGTAGTAAAAAGAAACAGAATCAAGGTTAAAGGACAGAGGCAAGGGTTTGTATTTGGGGCAGATTTTGGATATTGAATAGTGTTAAAAATTTCCTACCAAAATTACTGAGGATCTTTCATAACAGCTTAAGGTTATGAATGTTTCCACAATTAAGGGAATATTGATGTTGATGTCTCTCAAAGCGGGAAAAACAGACAAATTATGGCCTTAAAACATGAGATAGATTAATATCCAATTTACAAAGAAAAGTATGTGTACATTTTGGACTAAAATGAAGCAACACATTTAACTGAATAATCCAATTTAGATATTGCGCTATAGAACAAACCTTAAAACAATCTATTCATGAACTTTCTAGACTTAGAAATGATTAGATGCAGTTTTGTAATCTCTGAAGGCAAAAATGAATTAGTTAATTGTCTGAGAAAGAATAGAAAACTGATGCAACAATTGAAAAACAGAAAGCAGAGGGGAGGATTCTTGGGGCTAAAGCTTTTATATCATAAAACAATTATGCCTCAGAGTCTAAATTTGGTTTGTAAATCTGTAAGATTCTCTAGAGAAAGTAAAAAAAAAAAGACAAAAAGAAAGCAAGACAAGAGCTACTCTGAATCCACAAATAAACTGACATAAGAATGGTGGCAGTGAAACGTAAGACCATCCATTCATTAAACTGATTGATTCATTGTCAGGCATTGTGTTGATCTGTGGGTTTAGACAACACAGAAACCCAAGAGACTGGGGAAGCGAGGGTGAGGAAGATCAATGAAACTTTGACAGAAGAATAAAGTAAAAGGGATAAAAGAAAAGGCACCAAACGCAGGACAGATTTACAGTATATTGAGATTGATATTGGAAGGCCTATCAACACAGAAACTGTATCTAGATGTGTGACAAGCGGATGGAACATGAAAAAAGATAGCTTTATAAACAGTAGGGAACAAATACATGGATGGTCTGAGTACTAAATCTACAAGATATTTTAATGTTATTAAAGCCAATTATTGATCCGTACAATCCTCATTGAGTCATGACTAAAATGAACATTCAAACTAGCCCTAATCATTGGCCATGTTGGTCCATGTCTGGTGCTTAGCCATACCTGAACTTCATCTTTTTCAAGGTTTATCTCTCAAACTGTATTTCAGAACCATGTTTTGCTTTTTTTAATTCTCGTGCGCTGAAACATGTGGCATTTGAATACGCTCCTGTAAATATAATGCAAAGAAAAAGAGCTCTGCACCCTTTTGCCACATATTGCCCTCTTTGTCTCCATGTCAAGCTTTTAAAGGGTACTACTACCACAATATTGTGGTGCAGAGGTAGAGCTCTGAGCAGAACCTGGTCAGGTCCCTCCTTGACTGTTTTTAAAATTGACTTAAAATCACCAATGGATCTGGTAGACCTCACAGAAAAGTGAAGAGCATTCCAGGGTTTGAGAGCTGCAGCTGAAAAGGCTTCTTCTCCCCCAAGTCAGAAGCTGAGCCCTGGGAACTATTACATGTATTTGATCTTCTGATCTCAGGGCTCGACATAAATAATAAAAATGTAAAAGGTATTAAAAATAATGGGGTACTAGTTCATTCAATCATTTAAAAACCAGACGTAAAATCCTAAAAACAATTCTACAAGATACAGGCAGCCAGTGAAGTGAGCGTGATATAGGAGTAATATCCTCACATTGTCTGGTCCCCGTTTATTACATATCATTTTTCACAAATCCCAAACACATAAACGATGGTAGATGCATCA
This sequence comes from Oryzias celebensis, assembly GCA_014656515.1. Lineage (NCBI taxonomy): Eukaryota > Metazoa > Chordata > Actinopteri > Beloniformes > Adrianichthyidae > Oryzias > Oryzias celebensis. Next base: position 36,320,820 of record BNCR01000012.1, read on the forward strand.
AATGTAAGGTTTAAAACTCAACGGTTACCAAACTACAGACCTGCAGATCTGTAGTTATTTATCAACTGTTTTTGGTCTTTGTGCTTTCTATTCTATTAGCTTCACGAGAGAAAAGAAGAAAAAAAGAATGAAGTCATTATTTGGTACAGTAGTTTGCAAACTATGTTTAATCAAGGTGAGTATGTTAAAGACCATAGGGGAAAAAAATTAGTAGAAGTACTATTTGGTGAGTTTTAGCTCTTTTCTATGATTGGCATGCATGTACAATACTCTGGTGTTCAGTCAACTAACTACATGGGCATGAATTGCCCGTTTGGTGCCCGACTACCAGCAGTCAGCTCACAGCTAAAGATGTAGACCTTATCGTAAACAGCACATTAGAATTGGGAGACTAGCACCAATTAGCTGACTGAGACTTACTCACCCATCCATCTATCCATTTTTTAAAAATCATTATGGGGTCATGGGGCTGTTGGAGCATTTGCCGGCTACTGTTGGCAAATGCAGAGTGCATCCTGGTCAGGTCACCAGCCTGTTGCAGGGCTGAGACTTATCCACTAAGGTTTCTTTTAAGCCTCACTCTAAGCATTATTTTGAGATAAAAGAATACTTTGTGGTTTTGGCTTGTATGTGCTTATTTTCACTCTTCCACATGAAAAGACTGCAATTTAAATACATGAATTTCACACATTTTGCTGGACTTCAAGGACAGAGCGAGTGTTCGCAGCTTTCATTGTAGGTAAGGATATATGCTCACTAAATATTGTGTGGGGTTTTTTTTTTTGTTTTGTTTGAGTTGCTTTGCAACATGTTTTTTAACAGGTGAAGGCTGTTTTAAGAACATTGAGCTACAGTTTATTCCTGACCCTAATACATGCTGTACAAAAGTCTTTTCCAAATAGCTATTGAAAATACCCACTAAAAGTTTGTCTTCACTCTTGAGCCAAGCCCTAGTTTATTAGTACCACTGGGAGTTTAGAAAGATCTCCCCAAGGGGCACGACAAGGCACCATATGCAGCATCCTTCACATGCTTTGCCTGGCCCTCCCCTATGAACCCATCCAACCATTTCTGGCAGGTCAGTTTCATCCACCCACACTCTTTATTTTATTTTTTTCTGATGGGAAACAAGATGAATTCTGTGGCACCCATCTTTACAAGCATTCACTGGTGAAAAAAATATTAATGATAGACCTAAATCACCGACCTACATGTGCACACGAAACCCTGTGGTTCACTACACCGTCTGCTATTTGATACCTCAGAGTGAAGCAAACCCTGAGGACAGCTGGGTATAATCAGGAGCATTACTAATTGATTATGTGTAAAATTAGTCATTTACTTTTTGTGAGATTAAAATGTGTCTGTCCAGCAATAACCTGCCAATGGTTGGGACGGATTGGGCACATTTCCCAACCTCAGCAACTTCTAAGGTTTAGGGGTGATCACCATCTCTGCCTTTGAGCCAGCACTGTAAAAAGTTCAGATTTTAATCATCAACAATTAGGATGTTTGAAAAAAGGAGACGTCTTGCAAATGCAGTAAAGATGAATGAGAAAAAGAGGAATAGAGAATGATTGTAAACGGTTTTTGGATTCAGGTGTTAGCAGCGAGTTCTTTTAATTAAGAATTGTTGTCTCTTAGCTTTATTCTTTTTTTTTCTACTGCACTCTTAGCTTTATACAACAAAGAAATCGGTTATACGGCTGTCTTGTGTAGGCTCAGATTCGCCACCGCATCACGCTTCACATCAAAAACAGATGAAAATGCCTGCCCTGTATTGCTCTTGTGTCTAGTCCGTTCCTATAAAAAGATGGGTCAGATTCTTTGGCAGATAAAAATGAAAAGTGGCCTAATTAGTCCCTTTTTAGATGCCGTTACCTCTTGCAACTGCATCAAAACGAGCTCGAGGATTTGACCCCAAATTGACTGATACTCCCTGAAGGCACTTGATTTGGATTGTTGGAATCGTTGAACACCATAAAAAACAAATCAGAGATGTCATGTGAAAAGAAACTTCAACAGCGTGAAGGAGGAAAACAAAACTGGCCAAATTCTGTAAACTTCTAAGTAAAAGAGTGGAAAAAAAGAAACCAGGTGCAATTCATGTTTGAGGTTATGCTTTTTTAAGACAAAAAGGAAAGCACATGATAGGAAAAAAAGAGGGGAACTGTTGAAAGAGAGATAACAATACAAAGTCGAAGTAATGATAGGGTGAATTAAAGGCAGAGAGAGTCCATGATAGCAGGAGAAAGTTTGAATTTGCATGCCGTTTATGTCTCCTATTCTGTCTCATTATCTGCCTCAATAACAGGTGTTCTGAGAAAGGCGTGAGAAGGACAATAGTACAACACATGTACCCACGGATAGGCAGTGTTAAATTGAAGCAGAAACAAACACCCGCTTCACCGTCAAATGACCTCGACAAGAAAAGGGAAATCAAGATGTTGACAGCAGAAGTTTCATGCTGCACTAAATACAAGCAGGTGGTAATTTAAAAGAAAAATTGCAGGTCTCAGAGTTTTAGCCGTGAAAGTTAACGCTGGTATTTGCCACCAATCATTCTCTTTTTCTCTTGCAGGTGAGAATCTGCCCTCCTGGCTTTGAAGTATGAAAGCCTGGATGTGATAAGCAGAGCAAATTAGAGAGCTAAAAAAGAAAAGAAATGATACTCCTGAATAATGTAAGAAAAGAAAACTCAAACGCAACAAAAGAATCTCATACAGTTATTCAACGTCACAAATATATGCTTAGAAGAGGTCCAGTAATGTCAACATTTTATGCAGTCAAATGTTTACTTTTTTATTTAAAAGTGACAAAAGAGACCTCATTCGTCACAGATGCAATTCATTTTCTTTGTTCAACTTATTTTTAAGAGTTTGAGGTGATGGTTGATGGCTAGATTTCTCAGCCATAGTTGCGCTAGTGATTTCCTTAATGAGTTTTAAAGAAAAGTTGTGAAAAGTTGTGTTTACATTCTGCTGTATTGAATTATAAAAGTGTTACATTGTACCTATATTTAACCATTTTAACGTCCTTTACTCTTGACAGCAGGACCTAACATATATATACGTTCTAAGAATCTAATCATAAATGAAAAGAGTTAATTAACTGTTGCATTTTCTTCAAAACCAAAGACCTACAACGAAGACTAAAAAGACCAGCGTGTGGCTCTGAAGCCTCAGGTTGCAGAACCGCGGGGTAAACAGTTGCTTTTTTGCACAGACGAAAAATAAATAAATAAATAAAAAGAACGCCTTAAAAGGCGACAAAAATATGAAGAATTCTGAAAGGCAGGATGCCCTTTAAAGAAGTCTTGTTATTGGTTTTAGTTCTGTTTTTTAAGTCTTGCAGGACAGTCAAAGGCTTCAGCACTAATGATCAAGTTGTTCTTATAAGGATTTTTAACTGCAGGACTGAAGTACATGCACCGGGAGAGACTGAAGGACCTGGTGAACCCAGACATGGTGACGTGCTTGTCGGCGCCTCTGTAGAGCTCTCTAAAACATAGAAACACAAGCTACTCACTCAACATCATCCATGTTTTCCATGATGTGGTCAACAACTAAAGTTTTGGGGGCGTCAAGCAGTCCATTTGACGTGCATCAGAAGAGATGAGGCAGACCCCAATCTGACACCTCTGCCGTGTCCGGTGTGAATTGCAATTCTTAAAGAAGCTTGTTTTAGTAATATTTTAAAATAATGATACCAATGTTGACTCAAAAGTTGAGGGACTAGGGACTACTACAACCCCAGGCTCCACCCCTGGATAGAAAGAATTCTGCTGTCATCAATCCACTTTTCAATCAAAAGACCCCATCTGTGCCACCATAAATTCTAGGGGTGTAAATGTTATTTTCAAAGATCGATTCGATTATTGAATTTTTAAATGATTTGTAAATGGCAAAGGTCGATCCGATTCTGCCTCAGACGTATCGATCTGGTAGATTCGTAGGAATAGAAATTAATCGTTACACCAGAAATTAATTCTGCATCTGTGAATAAAACTGCCCCCCCCCAGTTTTTCTCCTTTAATAGCACGACTCCAGATTTTGCCTAATGATCATTACCTTCTTCAAACAGTTGTGCAGAAATCTCACTTGGTAGTTCTAAACTGAAGGAACTAGGTAAACAGATTATGAATTAAATAATAAAAAAAAAGATAAGATGAGAGGTAAATATTTGAAAGATAATGGACTGCAAAGACTGGATGGATGCTGCGAGAAGGAAAGACAGATCTGATCAAACATTCAGGAGGTGCTATGGAAAAAAGAAAGGGGGGAAAAAGCGGGAAAAGCTGCCAATGAAGAATGCACACAGTCTAGAATGTATTTATATATATATATATAATACATGTGCCATAGAATGAATGGTTTTGGGTAGCCTGTGTGGCGCGCATCCTCACATGTGTGCACCCCTACATTTGTCAAAGCCAAAATGTGGATGCGTACCTGTGCGGAACCTCAGCCAGACAGGACAAGTGTTGACTGATGAGAGCATGTTTGTTTTAACGAGCATCCAAAGTGGATTCACCCTGAGAGAGATTTGCTTTCTCACTTTATGCTGCTTCTGCTCCTGTCTGATGATATGTGAAGCATACACCATCACTCTACTGCCTGTGTGTTTGTTTACCTGTGGTGTGCTCGGATATTTTTCTGAAGTATGTGCGATGTGACTGCATTTTTAGTTTGGAGGTGTTCGTGACACAGCAGAGGAACAGTGTCTGGAAGAGTGTGTTCTAGGGTGTTAAAAGGTCAACATCAATAAATCTAATTAAATGATAATTAAATATCAAAACGTTTTTTACTTAAAACTTTCTGAAAATGGCAAAAAATGTGGGATAAAGAAGTCTAAAATTCTCTGAAGTATCCTCAGTAACGTGTGTAACTGACAATTAAAGGACATGTCAATCAAATGACCACACCCAATTTTTATTCACCATTTTGATGTGAAATTAATTGTTGCTCCTTGAGAGAGTGAAAGTTTCTACTGAGTGAAGTACACAGCATTATCTCCGGTAATCCCCTCTGTTTTTCAGGTGGAGCTAACATTTGACCTTCCACAGTGGAACTAAGTGATGTTAAGCATTTTTCTCCACACGGTTGTCTGTAGAAAATGAAAGATCAAACCCTCTGACCTTTGGATGTCCCTGGCAGTTGTATAGAGAGGAATCAGCTGTTGTTTATGGCTCAGCTCGCTTCCATTAGGAATCCTGTTGCAAATAAATAATTTCCTTGATGCTGTTTTTGCATTTTTATTTTAGAAATCATTATTTTGGATACATAAACCATGAATGCATTTGAATTACCTAGTCCATTACGCACCGTAGATCATCCATAAACATACAGACATGAAAGTTTAGAGTCAAAGGGTCCTTTCTTACAGAGGTAATGAGCCCACTGGGAAAAATATAAAGGACCGTCTTGCAAAATTATTGACTCACTAGAAAGCCAAAAAGGAAACAGGTGAAACAAATAAAGCTGCTAACACAGGAAGCTACCAGTAATGGAAGGTGACAGAACCAGAAACATTTCAAAACAAGAGCACATGTAGGAAGTGGAGTTGAAATCCCATTGTAAATATAAATGTGTGCAGAAACATTTCTTCTATGTGTACTATACATTTGCATGTGTGTGTGTGTGTGTTTTTAATTTCCCACAAGCAAAACCACAGTTTTCATGCCTTTGCTTCGGCATTGTTACAGAGCAGAATAATGTAGACTTTTTCAAAATAGATCTGATGAGGCTTTTTTTCTATTGACACATGGAGCAAGACTGCCTTCGAAATAGCAGGAGACCACAACTACCAAATGGGGTGTGGAGGCTAAATCCCAGTTCTCATTTGGCTGTGTGCCATAAATAGATTCCTACTGGAGAGTGGCGGTCAAAATTACAAAGATGGCACATTGTGTGCAACAGTAAAACTTGGATGACTGGGTCCATTGAAGGCATGTAAATTGCAGACAGAAAGGATTCCAATAAAGGAGGACAATGTTAAGGAAAAAAATAATAACGGGTTTGAAAAACATTTTGACTGAAGGGCTTTCTGTGAAAGCTCCCAGTTGTAATAAAAGAAAAGTAGTTGAATAAGTGAAAAGAATCATCAAGTGTTGATATTGATAAGGGCATATTATTTTCTTGAAACAGTTTAATGTCACCACCAGATGGGACAGTAGCAGAAATGGTAAGGGAATAATTTCTGGTTCATCTACCTTGTTAAAGGTCTTCTCTTGTAGAAAGATCAATGAAGCAGTTAATTGTCTGACTGTTATTGCTCCATTAAACCCAATTAGAAAGACAGAAGAAAATAACCCACTCGAAAAATCTGTTGGTATGAACCACTGTGAAAACAGGCTTTTTTCATGTGCAACATTTGATTTCATTTATTTTTTATTCATTTTTACTGCATTCTTAAGATAATGATGAACACAAATCTAACAGTTAGTATCCATAGTTATTCATTTTTACTTTTAAATGTAAAAATATCGTTACATTTTAATAGTATTTATTCATCTTCATAAACTGACGAACCTGAAAATACCATTGACGTATAAATACGTAGAAACCCCTGACCTGTAGGTGTCGCTAGAACAAAATCAAGCTGCTTCCTTCTCTGCTGCGTCGCCTCTATGGGATCTTCTTTTGCACACGTTGGTTGTTTTCAAGATCAATGGCGGAAGTTGCTTCAACCTGTGAGTTTTTGCTGTACTGATTTTAGAAGAAAAGTTATGAAATCTTACCAGTTTGGAGTCAGCATTTCGCACATCTAATAAAGAGTAATATGTAGTGATTTTGTCGGAACATTTGAGCTGAAATGATTGTCTCCGTTCTGTGTCAGACTGTTTTCGTGCAGCTGAATGAGTGAGAGAAATGATTACCGAGCAGCAGCGAGGTCAAAATCTACTTTCCGTTTAGGAGTACTAGTGACTGGAGAATGTTTAACATGTCTTCTTTCATATTTGTTCATTGAGAAAAAATATATATAATCCCGATTTAGCGTCGTTACCCTTCAGTATACGTTTCAAATGGAGTCCACATCCCTTTATTCTCCCCTAAACTCTCAAAATACAAAGAAGCAAAGGATTTTTTAATTATTATTTTTGATGGATTAAATCCTATTAATTTGGTGCCACACTGTGGAGTAGTGAATGTTCTATTTTGACTGGACTGTGGTTGTTTTCAATACTACTAAATATTGAACATTCATTACTGAAGAAATATAAGCTGCAAAAAGTAACAAGGTAATTTTTAAATCTAAGAGTGTAGTTTTTGTTTGAATTTTTTTTCTCCTAAAAAAAGTACAGGAAACAGTATATGGTAGAAGTGCTGTGACGTAAGGCTGCTCGTTTGTTCTTTTAATATTTACAAAAGGGATGTCATTGTCTGGCCGGTGATATTATTATTATTTTTTAAATATAGTTGCAAAATTGGATTTATTTAACATTTGTTTTTGGTGTTTTAGAAAAAACAGCAAATGTATATCAACATTGGTGGTTATTTGTGGTAGAGACCTGTTATAAATAGTATGTTGCTTTTTTTCAGTAAGTCTTCGTGGATTTTGTCTGGTGTGCTCAAATAATCGTTAACATTTAGTTCAGATTGTTAATGCTAAAACTCATCCAATGGTAAACGTTTGGTTTTTTTAAACTTTGTTCTGAGTTGCTCCTTTTAGGATTATACTTTAACCCATTCTCCGCAAATGGTTTCTCCTGCAAGCTGCGGTCAACTACCAGAGACCTGGGAGCTTGAGGGTCCTGCACAGTATCTGTGCTGTTCCTAGCTTTTCCCAGGCATCTGCTGTAGCCACTCTTCCAGTCTAGGGGTTACTGTCCCAGAGTTCTCCAATTACCACATTCGATTGCCATATTTGATGGACACTTGTGCATGTGGCTTACCATTGGCTTAAGGGTGGTTTTGCAATGCAATTTCTGAGCCGACATGATGTGTGTTTCATTATCTCTCATGGGTTTTTAGATAGGCGAAAGCGTGAAAGGTCTTGCCCAAAAACCCACACTGGATTATGTTAGTTGCTCATTGCGACTAGAATCGGACCTTAATTTCCTATGTGCCAGTCCCTACACATAAACCAACTGAGCTATCCATCTCCAAGTTATATTAAAGTAAACTGAATTGAGTAAACTTTTGAGACTTAACATAATATTTGCAAAGCTTTGAACGCAAACTTCTTCTTGGTTGTATTTCTAATAATTCTAGACCAGTTTTTTTGGCTTTCTTGTCTTGCATAGTTTTTAGTTATTTATTCTTATTTCCTTTTTTGTTTACACTGCTTTGCATTAAAGTCTGTACTTTTTCACAATCTCTTTCAGGTTTGTCTTAGTTTGCTATTAAAGAAATTCAAACTGTGAATCATGGAAAAGGAGTGGTCACCTTTGGACTGCCTTTTACCCTCTGGTAAGCCCTTTACACTAAAAAGTCATGTAAAAGTAACATGAGATATTTGGAGAAGTAACTGGTTGTAAATCTTGTATTTACTTTTCATTGCTATAATTGGTTAGGCCTCTCTAGAATCTTGAAATGCTTTTTACAAAGCCCCTTTTTTGTTTCTTGGGCGATGTGTTTGTGATCATTGTCATGCTAGAAGATCCATGTTTGCACTGATGGAAGGAGGTTTTTGACCGGAATGTCATCATAGATGACCGCAATGACCCTTTCCTGAATAAGGATTAGACTTCTTGTCACCATTTGCAGAAAAGCATTCTCAAAGCATGATGTTTCCACCCCCATGCTTCACAGTGGGTATAGTGTTCTTGGGATGCAACTCAGTATTCTTCACCCTCCAAACATGGCAAGTGGTTTATGTCAAAGGGTTTCAATTTTGGCTTCATTTGACCACATGGCCTTCTCCCAATTTTTCTCTGGATCATCCAGGTGATCTCTGGTGAACTTTAGACAAACTTGGACATATCCTGGCTGCAGCAGGGGGACCATCGGAGTGCTGCTGGATTTGAAACCATGACAACATAGTGTGTTACTATATTAACCTTTGTTCCTGTGGTCCCAGATCTCTTCAGGTCATTGACTAGTTCCCCTGTATTGTTGGTCTGTTTCTTCACCCTTCTCAAGATCATTTGTTTCTGACGGTTGACATCTTTTTAACTTGTAATTAATCCATTTTGTTATATTTGTTGCAACAGTTGAACACCTCTCATCAAGCTGCTTGCTTATCGTAGATTGGTTTATCTCAATTATGTTCAGGTGTTCAATCTTGTCCCTGGTGCTTGTAGACAGCTCTTTGGTCTTGGTCACGGTGATAAGACCATAGTATTGTTGGACAATATGGAAAAAAGAGCATATAATATGATATGGATTATTTTATATCAAACTAGAAAAGTTGCATTACCTGCAATAATGCTAGTGTGAATGTTTTTTCTGAATATGCTTGCTGAAGATGCAGAAGAAAACTTAAGCTTAATTATTGTGCTATTAGAAGATTTGTGGCTGATTCAGAGCACACACAGGTTGGTGCAGATAAAGGCAGGATAAATACAGTTTCTGCCAGACAAATGCATCAAATAAAGAGAGCAGCTGCTAAAATATCACTACAAAGCAGCAAGCATAAATTGAAGCTGCTGGTGTCTCTGGAATCCCACCCAGGTGTAGGATCCTCCAAAGGCTTACAGCTCTACATAAACCTTCTATTTAGCCCCCCATAAACAACATTCACAAGCAAAAACAGCTGCAGAGAGCCCAGACATACATGAAGACTCATTTTCAAACAGTCTTGTTCACTGATGAGGGCCGTCCAACCCTGGATGATCCAGATGGAAGGAGCAGTGGGTGGTTGGTGGACGGCCACCATGTGCAAACAAGACTGCAACGTCAGCAAGAAAGTGGCGGAGTCATGTTTTGGGCCGAAATCATGGGGAGAGAGCTGGTCGGCCCCTTTAGGGTCCCGTGAGGTGTGAAAATGACCTCTGAAAAGTATGTGGAGTTTCTGACCAACCATTTTTCTTCTGTGGTACAAATAGAAGAACCGTGCTTTCTGTAAAAAAAATAATCTTCATACATGACAAAGCACCATCTCAGACTACCTTGCATCAGTGACTGCTATGGACATAAAAGTAGATAAACTGATGGAATGGCCTCCATCCTCTGCTGACCTCAACCCTGTTGAGAACATTTGGAGTGTTCTCAAGACAAATATCTCTGAGAGTGGGAGGCAGTTTATATCCAAAAAGCAGCTCTGGGAGGCTATTCTGACATCCTGCAAAGAAATTCAAGCAGAAACTCTCCAAAAAGTCAAGTTGTACAGTCAAGTTCAATATATGCAAGAACTGTGAAGCTGCTACCAAATAAGGGGTCCTTTGTCCTAATGTAATGTTGACCTAGTAAGATGTGTTTGATTTCAGTAAATATGACCTCCTAATGCAGCAAATGTTGTTTAAAAAAAAAAACACATCAAAGCTTTATACAAATCAATACAGGTAACGAGTCAAAGATTGAAGAACTTCTTAAGGAAGCTAACCTTTTTGCATAACTCTTGTTTTTCCCGCAAGTAGATTTTTGTTTTAATTCTTTTTTGACTTTTGTTGACATTTTATCTTCACATAAAAATGTAGCAGTCCCATTTCTGTTGTTGTGTTGGTTTATGAAAGAAATGTATCTCAGATCATAAAGCCAGAGGACTTGCCCAGTTCTTTCAAGGTGAAGCAGGTCGCTTAATATTTTGTCTTGTGGAGTAAATGTCCCCATGAGAAGGCTGGTTAATTGGTTACATATTTTCATAATAGTAATAATAATCTCTAATCTAAATGACTAACAGATACTTTTTCATAGAATTAAAGTTTATTAAATCTATTCTATTGCCTTTAATTTCTTATTTGAATTTGACTGTAAAGTCAGTCAGTGCATTGCTAAACTCTTTCTTTCAATCCAGCATAATAGTGAAGTCCATTTTCAGTGAGGGTTTTTTTTTTTTCTATTTGATGAATTTTTAATATATTTCAGCATCTTCGATTTAATTTTTTGCAGGATCTTCTTATTTAGACTCCCAGAGGAGAATATAAAAATACCCCCTGGATGTCTGCATTTTAAAAAATCCCTTATGTGCACTGTTAGCCTTTTAAATTTCAACATTTTCATTTTTAAATGCCTATTGGTGGCATATATATGTGTGTTAGCTTATGGGCTTGGATTTAGTATGTGTTTGTAGTATTTATGCTGTCTGGCTCTTCTAAGAGGATCCCAAGGTGACATTTCTTTGAACAGAGAGCATGGAGGGCTACGCTCCTCCTTGTGTTTGCAATTCTCGATGCGAGGATGTGAGTGTTTGTGTGACAAAGGGTTATCTGAAAAGTCACGGCTGGTTGAGTTTGTCTTTTGTTCTCTGCACACTTCCAGCCAATTAAGAGACAAGACTGACAAATCCGCTCCTCCTCTTTTTCCCTTCTCACCCTCCTATGTCCTCCTTTTATATTTCCTTGCTGTTATATCCTTCTCTTTCCCTTTTCTTGTGTCATACTTGGGTGGGGTTGACTTTTGAAGTGACCTTCCAGTGATATAAACTTTTTAACAGCATAACGTCCACCATCACAACAGTCACCAACTCACAGCTTTTTTTTTTCTAACTGCAAAATCTCAGCCACATTTTGCATCCCTTTAAGTCTGAAGATAGAAATCCAGAGTGTAAATCCAAAAAACAGATGACTTTTTGGTGAAGGTTATTCCAGAAGAAAGTTTGCAAGAGTTTAAGTTAACCTCATTTGCTCATAATGATACATCAGGAGTTTAAGCTTCATAAAAGCTTCACTAGTAGTTCAAATTGTATGAAATTGATCTACGGTTAGTTTGGTGGGGAGGAACCATTGCTTGATACTCAGCATTTAAACGTTGCTGTAGAAATCAACCTAAAAAATAAAAAAATCAACCTGTTGGGGCCCACTTGAAATATCTAGGCTGTAGACAACTCAGTGAGCTTGTACAGTAAAAGTGTTCATTCACATTATTGTTTCTTCGGGCATGCTGCAAACGGCAGGTCGCTGTGAACACTAAAACAACCCACAAGTGTAAGGGTGAAGTTGGTGAGACTCAGGTATGTCAGACAGATTTTTCATCTTTTCGAACCTGCCAAATCCCATGCACTGTGCAAAATTTCAAGTCTCTTTCAGGCTCTGTGCTCGCGAGATAGCTTTTTAGCAATTAGACAATCAAAGTGTAGTTTGTGTGGGCATTCTATGGGTGTCCTACTGACATGTATCAGCTGCACACCCTGTGCCTGCAGGATTTTTTTGCAGTCAGTAGAATGCCAGCACACACACCTTACTTACTAACGACTAGACTAGACTAGAGTGTGGCGTAAAGACACTGGATGACAGCATCACTCATACATCATAAGTGCGAGCAACTTACATTATCCTTGCGAATACTTTACAGTCTTTTTTACCACACTCACGACAATCGTACTGTATGTTCTATTGTCATGAAGACACACCTGTGCTTATGTTAAGATGCAGCCCTTCCTGTTGGCCTGAACAACCCAAATACTCACAGCACCTGTGCAGTTCAACGTGTGCATTTTACTAAAGCCTTACTAACCTAGCAAGTTAGTACTAGTATTCTTCCGTTGTCTTGACTTAATTTCATTTGCCACATAGTAGTGTAGCTGGTTGTTAAAATAGCGTTAAAATGCATGCATTTTGTGGTACAACCACCCAATTTGGCATGGATGTACCTTAGGATTCCCTCTTTCAGAAAAGCATGTCTGCTAAGAGAAAATACAACATTTATAATAATTTATAATAGTTTTATCGAGGATCCCTCAAGTTTAAAGACTGATTTTTGTGCATGAACAGCCCATATTGTTGAGACTGGGGCTAACTGACAACGAATATTTTGTAACTATTGAGTGTATGGCCACCATCTTTACACATGACCGCCATTTTTTATTTTTCTTGGAGCTAATTTGCTTTTCTGAAAGAGAGGATCCTAGGGTACATCCATGCAAAATGTTAGTGCTTGTACCACAAAATGCAATGCAATTTTTTAGAAAAAATCAATCTAGCCAGCTCCGCTTTAGTGATAGCTGATGTGTTCTCTGCAAAAACTAAGTTTGACCAAATATATTTATCCAATTTCTCGTCAAATTGAACTAGAACACAATGTATTTCATTGACAAAAAAAAAAAAGAACGATTTACTGAGAAAGAATTACTTGTTTTAGACAATTTAGGAAATTTAGCATACACTGCCAATAAATAAATTACTCTTTCTCATTAAAACACTACTTGCAGAGTTATTATATCAAGTGTTATGAGTTACTAGTTGACTAGTAATTTGAGTAGTGTTTGATTTGGATTGTGTCAGTGTAACTGGGATTAGGAAATTTAGATAGAATTACCGTATTTCAAAAAACATACAAGAACATTTTCCTTCAGTAAGGAAACAATAAACAGTAAATATTGTAGACCAGAGAAATTATTTTTTACACAAATGTAATAAACATCACATACAAGCATAAAATCCATTGGGAAATCCTTTACATTTCCATGAAAGCAAGACATGCATAGAAAACTCTCTTTTTAATCTCTCTTTATGTCCATCTCCATGTGGAGAGCTATAATGACCTCATTATAATGAATTTGTTTCAATTTCATCTTGATTGAGCTGGTCCAGAGGCATGAACAATAGCATCCAGTCTTTATTTTAAGGATATTGTTTGAAGGTGTGGGTGTGCGTGCGTACGTGCGTGTGCTTCAATTGATTGTGTCTGAGTATCCACTTTTTTCTGTCATTTCAGGCACTCAGAAAATCTGTCTGATCATTCTCAACCAGCCTCTGGAAAAAAGCTACCTACATATTCTCTGGAGTAAAGGTACACAGCTTTGCTACTTAAAAAATAGATTAGACAAGGCCTTTTTACAAATGCATGGCACCAAAATCCAATTTCAATGCATTGGTTTGCATTGAGCAGAAATCCCCACTTTGAGACTGCCTGTGTAGCCTACACTCCTTAAAATTTTAATATGCTGCCATGTCTTTGAAAGTGCACCATCTCCATCTTCACCTTGACTGTCTTGATTTCTGTAATAGTAAAAAAATAATCCATCCTCATTCTGAAGTTGCCTTTGTGTTTACTGTAATGATTTCTTCAGCTTCATCATCTGGATGCTTATTACGTTTAAAGCCCAGATAATTTGAACTGATGGATATTACCATTAGAGCTGAGAAAATACAGTATTAAACAATTATTAATAGACTTGAAAAAAGGATTTATTGTTCATTTTGATAATGAAATGTCAGACAATAATTATGAGTGATGATGAGGAGCAGGGGTTTGGGCCAAGGATATCACTCATTTATGAGCAGAGCTTCTTGTCTGCCTACTTCCCTCCTTCTCCTTTTGTGTGTCTGTCTTTTTGCAACAAGACAGTGTTGCACTCCTTAGAAACACACCCCATCGAGTGCTACTGAGAGTAAGAGAACAAAATAGATTTAACATTTTTATCTTTTTGACAGGAATGCTCGTTATCCATAATTGCCATAAAATCCATTATTTCTCAAATGCCTGTTGAACAAGCAGAATATAAAATTGCAGACGTGATATATTTAACTGCTGCATCTGGAGACAAACTGATCACTGCCATATGGTGCTTGTTGTGAAGTAAAATTGCAATGAACCTCTAGAAAAGTGCTAATTACACTGAATATAATGACTGAACTGACTGAAGAGGATGAAAGATGTCATGGGGCTGTCTGTCAGTTTACAAACATATTAAATAATGCTTGAAGGCCCTTTTTTATCTTTTAATTATATCTGTTAGAAGTTCAGAGTCAAGACTTAAGCAAGATCTTTTTTGAAAACGAAATTTTGAGTTCTGTCAAAGGGCAATATTTGAGTTGAAAAGTGAATGGGAATTAGTGCTGTCAGAAGATTAAATAAAATCAGATTAATCATACTTTTGGCTTATGATTAATCTTTTTAATCAAGATTTTATGAGTTAAATTTATACAACAATATGCAGCTTTCGAACAAATAAAAAGGCCAGAGAGAAAATGTTTCCTTCATTTCTATTGTCTGAAATGTTTAAATGTATAAAATATTAACTCAGAATTTTAATTTGTGTGGGCAAAACACATCAACAGTAAAATAAGCAGAACTTTAAAGACTTTTATGGCTGCAGTGTTACTCCAAAAAAACAAAGATGCTGATATACATCCATAAGAAACAAATATTGTGTTTGTGCCCTTTAAATGGTCCAGGTGAATACTCTATTTTGATTGGCTGCTGGGTGTTCAGGAAGAAGTTCCAGTCTATATGCGCAGACTTCTTCAAAACAAACTTTAAGGTTCATCTTCTTGACAAAAACAGAGAGACAGCAGGCACTGCAAACAGCTCCGACCTACTGGCTTACTAGACTCAAATCTTGTGGGTCGTGACTCACGAGATTTGAGGCGGCCCACAGCCGTGAGCTATGTTCAACGAGCTGGCTCGCTGAAGCTTCAACGCCATTTTATGCAGTAAAATTGAGTGTCAGAGCACCTTTTGTTTGTGTCAAACTGCTTGTCAAGTCACGAAACTTGAGTCAAGGCCCATGAGACTTGAGTCGCGACCAATGAGATTTGAGTTACACACGCGGACAAAATTGTTGGTACCCCTCAGTTAAAGAAGGAAAAACCCACAATTCTCACTGAAATCACTTGAAACTTACAAAAGTAACAATAAATAAAAATTTATTGAAAATTAAATAATCAAAATCAGCCATCACTTTTGAATTGCTGATTAACATAATTATAAAAAAACAAACTAATGAAACAGGCCTGGACAAAAATGATGGAACCTCTATAAAAGATTGGAAACTATTTGACCAGACTGACATGATTATCTCAGGTGTGTCCTTTAATTGACATCACAGGTGTTACCAAACTCATAATCAGTCAGTCTGCCTATTTAAAGGGAGACAAGTAGTCACTCTGCTGTTTGGTGAAAAGGTGTGTACCACACTGAACATGGACAACAGAAAGCCAAGGAGAGAATTGTCCCAGGACATCCGAAAAACATTATAGATAAACATCTTAAAGGTAAAGGCTATAAGACCATCTCTAAACAGCTTGAACTTCCTGTGACAACAGTGGCTCATATTATTCAGAAGTTCAAGACCCACGGGACAGTAGCCAACCTCTCTGGACGTGGCCGCAAGAGGGAAATTGATGACAAATTGAAGAGACGGATCGTTGGAATTGTATCCAAAGAGCCCAGAACAACCTCCAAAGAAATTAAAGGTGAACTCCAAGGCCAAGGTACATCAGTGTCAGATCGCACCATTCGTCGTTGTTTGAGCCAAAGTGGACTTCATGGAAGACGACCAAGGAGGACACCACTGCTGAAAAACAATCATAAAAAAGCCAGACTGGAATTTGCAAAAATGCATGTTGACAAGCCCCAAAGCTTCTGGGAGAATGTCCTTTGGACAGATGAGACCAAACTGGAGCTTTTTGGTAAGGCACATCAACTCTATGTTCATAGACTCAAAAACCAAGCATACGAAGAAAAGAACACTGTCCCTACGGTGAAACATGGAGGAGGCTCAGTCATGTTTTGGGGCTGCTTTGCTGCATCTGGCACAGGGTGTCTTGAATGTGTGCAAGGTACAATGAAATCTGTAGACTATCAAGGCATTCTGGAGAGAAATGTGCTGCCTTGTGTCAGAAAGCTTGGTCTCAGTCGCAGGTCATGGGTCTTCCAACAGGACAACGATCCAAAACACACAGCCAAAAACACCCAAGAATGGCTGAGAGAAAAGCGTTGGACTATTCTAAAGTGGCCTTCCATGAACCCAGATCTGAATCCCATTGAACATCTGTGGAAGGAGCTGAAACATGCCATTTGGAGAAGACACCCATCAAACCTGAGACAACTGGAGCAGTTTGCTCATGAGGAGTGGGCCAAAATACCTGTTGACAGCTGCAGAACGCTCATTGACAAATACAGAAATCGCTTCATTGCAGTGATTGCCTCAAAAGGTTGTGCAACAAAATATTAAGTTATGGGTACCATCATTTTTGTCCAGGCCTGTTTCATTAGTTTTTTTTTTTAAATAATTATGTTAATCAGCAATTCAAAAGTGATGGCTGATTTTGATTATTTAATTTTCAATAAATTTTTATTTATTGTTACTTTTGTAAGTTTCAAGTGATTTCAGTGAGAATTGTGGGTTTTTCCTTCTTTAACTGAGGGCTACCAACAATTTTGTCCATGTGTGTAGGTGAGCCACCAGAAGTAGGTCGGAGCTGCGCCAGCCTCTGGTGGTGAAAGAAGTGGCAAGAGGTGAACTTTCTCTGTTAACGGATGCTTTATTGAACCTATCGTGACAGTCAGCACAAATATATCGCTTTCCTTTGCCACTGCAATTCAAGGTTGCTGCCGACTCACTGATGCATTGTGTTACTGTGACAACATGCCGCGTTACGTATCAAATAGTCCAACATTTTTCTGAAAAGCGATCTGAACCTAAAAAAATAACAAGAATAAAGTACTGAAAATCGATTAAATATTTATTTCTTTTGTAAGTGACCTTGTTATAAACGAGACTTTGCCCTACAAAGAATGACTTTGCTCTAGTTTTGTTTTTTTACTCAGTCAAACCATCAGTCAAACAAAAGATAAAATCATTGAAACAATGAAAATGATTTCTGTTATTTTTTTAATTATTTTTTTTTACACTTTGCTACAAACACCGCTTTTCTCAGCAACCAAACCAGCAGGTTTGCATGGATTGCGTAAACGTATAAATACTAAAAAGTGTTGCATATCAATGCAAGGCTGCTTTTTTGTGCTTCTGCATCCACTGGATTAATTGTGTCAATGGTTGAAGGGTAACGGTAATTGCGTTAGTGTGTGAAGAGTTACAGTAATTGCGTTAGTGTGGGAAGAGTTACGGTAATTGCGTTAGTGTGTGAAGAGTTACAGTAATTGCGTTAGTGTGGGAAGAGTTACGGTAATTGCGTTAGTGTGGGAAGAGTTACGGTAATTGCGTTAGTGTGGGAAGAGTTACGGTAATTGCGTTAGTGTGGGAAGAGTTACGGTAATTGCGTTAGTGTGTGAAGAGTTACGGTAGTTGAAAGAATGAACACAGAAGATAAAGCTTTGGTGTAAAAGGGTTAATTTAAACAGACAGGGGATTTGCTGAGTTGCAGAAACGAGATAAAAGTTGTATGCTGTAATGCTGATGTAGTTACACAGTGAAGCCTGAAAGTGTGTGCACTGCTGCACATCTTTTTCTATTGTTCTGAATTTGAAGATTTAATCGATTGTTGGGACAAAGGGTTCTGTTTTTCAGACATTGCTTTTTCAACACTTAGTTAAAATTGTGAGTTCTTTAAACGTGCCGTAGAACAGGAGAGCTTCAAAGTTGTTAAATAGTAAATGTAATGCAAAAATCTATAGCTACTTTGAAGTATTTCTTAAGAAATACATGGTCAATGAGCCCATTGTCCAAGTGAACTCTATATATGTTTGTCTTTTTGCCGTTCCATTCTGACTGAGAGGCACATAGTCAGTGTGTGCTTGTCTTGGCTGTTACTTCAGCACTACACCCTAAAATTATTCTTACTGCTGTAAAACTCCAGCATAAAGACAGACAATAACCACAGGACAGTGAAAAGGACCATTCAAAGAATCAACGCTAAATTCCGAGCTTTACTGTTATATTCAGATTTTAAGGTGTACAAGTTTAATGAATGACGCAGTGTTTCGCAACCACAGGATTATCCTTCCTGAGGGCAGTTTTTACGTTTGTGGTTTAAGACTCCTGGGACTTTGATCAGTTGCTATCAGCACCCTGCTGATCTTTGGTGTGCTGGGGGCTGATGTACCACGTTTGTAGCTGATTTTCTATAAAAAAAAAAGATGTTAAAAAATGTCATACTGGGAAAATACCAAACACAAGGGAACTGCAGCAAAGATTCCTTTGATTTTATCTGGTGGCTCTCCATCATAAAAAAAAACAATAAAGCTGTACACATCCTAATTATAGATGTTATTGACAGTAATATGCATTCTTGAAAGAATTTTAAATAACCCAAATAACTTTCAAGGAAAACTGATTAGGAGTAATTATAATACCTTCAGATTGAATTTTAATGAACATGCCTTTGATATTCTTATCAGCTTAACAAAAAACCCAGGAGGCACCTGAGCTCTTTGCACCTTACAGCAGTCATGCAGTCAGATAAAAGCACAGCTCTCTTGGTTTTAGCCGTTAGAATGGAGGACCTCCAAAAATGTTTAATGTTATTACGAAAACAATTGGTCTCATCAGTTTTTATGCTGAAGGTTGTTTGCCTGCAGAGACAGAGGCTTTGATTTTCCTTTACAACCCTCTTTCTCCTTCCTTTTTTGGATTGCTTTAAAAAAAAAAAGTATTCTATCATAAAAGACATATTGGTCACCCTACATCCTCAAATGATGCAGCTTCCTTGTGATATGAAAAACTGGTGGCTTTCCAAACATTTTTTGCCATTAGTGCACATGGGAGTTGAGAAAGTTTTGACAGACTGTTTCGTGTGTGTGATGGGCAGATCTCAGATCTCTCACAGTTTGATAGTAAACATGCTTGTAGCAAGTTTATCATTCCTCACTTGAGAAGCCATGTTTTTTTAACGGTACGCGGGTGATAAGCAGATGCCGGCGTTCTGAAGATGTCTCGGTGCGCGCCCCTCTCCAGATGGTTGTTCCCCTGCAGGCAACACAAACAGGTCTCCATCTTTATAGATGCTGACATTCCCCCGTCTAACACAAACCTCTGATGTGCTGCCCCTGGGCCCCAATCCTTCACCTGTGGGGAGGGAGGTAAAGCAGCAAGGTGCACTGGGGGGTGATTGGAGCTACAAGAGCGCAACCCTGATCAAAGGCAGTGTAGTGTTGTAGAGTTGGATCAAGCTGCTTAGTTCACTCATGCACCCTCTCACTCATCAAGTTCATCAGTCAGATGCTTATTCACTCACTCACTGCATCACCTTGAGATGCCTCACCTGCACATTGTGCCACAGCACAAACAAGAAGTACAATATAGCAATCAGCAAAGATTATCCTTGCTGCAGAAGAAGTAACAAAATGCACCCCTGTTGATTAGAAGTGCCTCAATTCATCATTTAATGATGCTGAGTAGTTTTCTGGAGTTGAAGTTTGAGAACTCACCTTAGCTGCAAGACAAACAGCAGCCAATCGCACTGAAAAAGTTATGCAAAGGTTTTTACTTTCCTACACCAAGAGTACATTCCATATAAAGTTAGATAAGTAAGGTAATTTAAAAAAGCAATGCCTTAGTCACAGTTACCATCTGCATGTACAGAATTTGAAGATCGTAAGACCACTCGGAGAGCCCATGGACCCAAAATGTTCATTCAAATTTTTTCTACACATTTCAGGTCATGACGAACACGTAAACAAGATGCAAGGTAAGAAAGGGTGCAGTAGGTGAGATGCAGGCACATTTTTCAACCCCCCAAATCCTGCGCACTGCACAAGGGGCCTATGAGCTCTGTTCAAGTGATAAGTGCACGCCCATAGCTCATTCTTTGGCTGCGTGTTGCAGGCTCCACGCATTCAGCTTCACTGTTGAGGATGCTACGAGTTTCCTATGGGCACTTTTGTATAACACACACACACTCGTGTATTATTTTCGCACAATGAGTAGGGGGCTACTATGCGTACTTCACTAATGACTAAAATGCTGCATAAACAGATTAGCCGTACATCAGAATTGCTTGCAACTGACATCTCTTCTTGCAAATAATTAACGATACACATACCACATGCTTAACAATGGTACGTTCTACTTTCATCATGTCCCTTGAGGTGGCTGGACAAGGGGACTGCAAGACACACCTGTGCTCTCTTTAAGATGCAACAGCTCCTGTCTATGACCCTTCACATGTTTGGACAACCCAAAACCTGTAGTACCCATACAGGTCTATACTGGTGCATGTGACTAAGGCATAAGAAGTAGCAATAATTAGATGCTCAGAATAATGAGGAAAGCTGGTGTAGCTTTATAAAGCATTAGAGAACTGTTGAAAAAAGATGATTTTGCTGCAGAACAGTGTGAGGAAAAGTTCAGAAATGAATGTGGAAGGGGAGAATAAGGTACAAATGGAGCGGGAAGAGTTTGCGCTGATAAATGAAGAGTGTGCATTAGGGCATCACAAAGGCTGTAAACCCTTTACAGCTCTTGGTGACCGTTTGCCCTCTCCTGTTCAGCGCTAAAGCACCATCTTGATGGGTATTAACCCCCCCCCACACACACACACACACAAACTTTATCAATAGAACCTTTCCCTTAGATTTGCCTCTCAGCAGGGATGGTATGTGTGCAAACATTCGTGCGCACATCTACATTTTCTACGTTAGAATTCAAAGGTGTGTTTAAAAAAAAGAGAGCCATGCAGTTTTTAGCCATATTTTTGGAGATGTATTATCCCTCACGTGGATAGGAGTGAGTGACAAGCAGAGTGTTCAGCAACCTGCAGGGAGGGATTATGATGACTGGTACACTTACAAGGTCATCGCTGTCAACTGTTCCTGCTGTCCCAACCCACTGTCATACTGCCATCAATCATAAGGCATCTGCATCTGCCGCAGACTGAAATCCACCTGTAAACATTGCTCAGGTCCTGCATATGTGACTAAAATGCCTCACATTTATGGAAATGTTTTGTGCAGTTTTGCAGCTTCACCATGGTTACTAAAATCAATATTTTGTGTGTTTGTTCTTTGGTTTGCGAGACATGAGTGGATCTTTTCATCACTTTACACTTGTAAATGCTTATTTGAAGGGCAGCATCATTTGGGTTCTTCTGTGTTATTTTTCAAAGGAACATCCAGATATGACATGAGCTTAGGTCGTTCGTTTCTGCTAATATATTCATTGTTGTTTACTTTGTTTGTCAGCAGTTTCAGTGAGAAAACAAAATAGAAAAAAATTATTTATTTAACAAAATATGTCTGTTTTTCAAGCACATTTGTTAAAGAAAAGTGTCAGAATAGCCATAAAATCCGATTTGACTGCTTTAGGGATTATAATAATATTTATCCTTACAATAAAAATCTAATCAGCATTTTTCCAAACACTTCACATTAAAGCATAGTCATGTTAATGAGATTATGCATGCACACTCCATAACAGTTATGTTCAAGTTTTTTCGACTGAAAGAAGAAAAGGCTCCTAAAACAAATCTCCATTTTCATGCAGTTACAAACATATTTTATCATTTTAAAGTTTGTCACATTATGACACATTTTTTTGGTTGCCTTGTTGCAATATACACATTTTTTGAGTTGATTTTGCCCATTCTCACTAAAACACTCGCGCCAATTATCTTTTGAGTTATTTTTAAAGGGTTCACATTGGCCTTTTAATTAGGTTGATGATGTTTTTAGCAAAAAACAAAGCAAAACAAACAATAATAACAGTCTTTCTAAGACAGTTTCTGCTGAGCTGCAGTTGTTCATCCGAAATTTGCCTCTGAGTTGGGACAGGGCCGTTGGTGCGGAGAAGTCCCGTTGCGGAGCGGAGCAAGGAACTGCTTGCCCACCTTTTTTGATCTTCATCTTAAGCTCTTATTCAAACAGCCTTTTTTGTCTGGTTCTTATTCACAACAATTTGAATAAAGAAATACTCAAAACTTAATTATCTTTTTATATGTCCTCCGTCATCAGAAAAATGCCACAAGAGCATGTTAAAAACACCAAAAACACTTTTGTTATCAGAATAGCTCTTTAAGGACATAGAAAAAGAGCCATAATGTGTTCTACCTTGTTTTTTTTTTTTTTTTTTTTCTTTTTAAGTAATATACATTGAATGCTATTTATTTTGGTCTTAATTTACCAACAACCTGACCCAGTGACTCTAGAAAATTAAAGTGGGGACCTGTCTCGAAAAACTCAACTTAGCTCCCATCAAAGAAAATCCATTATAAAGCAAATCCACCTGAAATTATTCCTGTCTTTCTGTGCAGAGAGAAAAAATTAGGTGTCAATTTGCCAGAAATAATTGCTTGATATTATTCTCTTGGGCTAATTTAACAGAAATGTCCTGAGCATGAAAAAGCCCAATTTGATGTTATGAATACAATCTTACAGCCAACAAGAGTTCAGGTGAGCTCTCACTCTTGCCAGAAGTAGACTACCTATGAAACAAACCCTTTTAGGAATCAAACCTGCCTAATTGCATGCTAAATTTCCTCTATTTAGATTTATGAAAGTTGGGCCTAATTAGAAATATATGCAGCGATAATTATAAAATGTTCAATGTATCTGAGAAAGTTTTGTTTCTCAACATGTTTTGCCTGATAATTCTGTCAAAATTCAAGACTTTTACCGATTAAATGTTATAAGAAATACACTATATTTTTACTAAATGTTAATTTAGCTCAAATTCACTTTTACATTCTATATTTGTACACATTACATTTAAAATGTATGTATAATTGAAAGGCAAAGTCATATTTTGATAGTGAATGGCTTTTGTTTCTGGAATGGACCCAGCTGGCAAAAAGTAAAAAACACATTTACAAGTGTTGCATGTCTCTTTGGTGCAGGCTTTAGTTAGTGCTCAACTGACTCCTTTGAAGTTCTCCCCGGTGTGCACCACAAAACCCCCAAACAGAAAGCAGGACTTAAAAAATAAGCTTCCTTTTCAGCATGAAAAGAATGGAAGCCATGAAAGAGCATGCATTTGCAAGTTGTTTGCATGTCATTTATTGCAACATGAATAACACCTTAATAATCATTTTAAATAAGAACCTGTATGGCCCATTTACCCAAGGGTAGCCAGTGTGGACTGTATTCAGACGTTTTATTTTTCTACAATGCGACAGTAGTAAATGCATTAGAAATAGACAAAAATAATACATTTAGCTTTTCTTGGTTAAAAAAAAAAGTGTTGTTTTGTAAAGTGTCACACTTTTCAGGCTTTAACGTAAACCTGTTTAGAATAGCCTACATTGAATTTTGACTATAAACTAGTTTGAAACCAATAAAAGCTGAAACTCAGAAACCACTCTTTCTTAAAACATGTCCAACTGTTTTATTGGAAAACCATAGATTTCTTTTAAAAGTTTGACTTTCGCCATGGGATTACCTGTCATAATTGTAGAGTTAAATCATTTTGTGGAGCTCAGACCGATGTTCTCTCCCCCGTCTCTCTTTCCCCAGCACTTTTGAAAGCATGTGCTGATGGAGCTGCCAATCATTTGTATGAAGTAACTGCTGGATGTCACGACAGGTAAGTTTGCATGTGGTCACATGCATTTAAAACAATTTAGACTACTAATTTGTAACAGTTTAACGATTCACTTCACATCATAATTTGATTTGTGGTTGCCGATACAATCCACAGTCGATATTGGTTCATTTTGAACAATAAAAGTGTTTTTTTTCACACATTGAACTGTACTGATGGCTTGATCATTTTTTGCTGCAGCACGTGTGTGTCTGCTGTGATGCTGTGATAGTAATATAAACCTACCATTTCTCAGTCAAAATGGTATTTTACAAAACTGATATAATTCATTTCATTTTGAAACAATTTTATAATAACAGTGGAAGTTTCTGAACCATCATATGCATCTACATTTTTTAAAATTAGTTCCATGTTTGTTAGTTCCATGTTTGTGATTGTATGGACGTGTGATTCAAAATCCGTTATTTGTGTGCTTTTATGTTGTGTACAACCTGTAGCAGCAGCAGCTTTTTATGACTAATGGAGGACTCCTGTCAGGACATCAGATGGATCTGGGGATCATCAGGTCCCAGAAGTGTCGAGACTTTCACATTAACACCCAGAGTTTAAGCATGAGTGTGCATTTTCACCAGGGTGTGAATGGGATGTTGGAGATCTCTATTTTTGTCTGTCTGCGAACATGCTCTTGTGATTTTTATCATCACAACCACCATTATGAATTTTCCACATTAAAGGTTAGAACTAGTGTTGTCAATCGGTTTAAAAACTAATCAGATTGATCACACTTTTGTATTGTGATTAATCAAGTTTAATCACAATGTTTTACTGGGTACATTTTATATGACAATATGTGGCTTTTGAACAAAAAAAAAGACCAGAGAGAAAATGTTTCCTTCATTTTTATTGTCTGAAATATCTTAATTTGTACAATGTTAACTCAGATATCCCAGAAATGCAATTTGTGTACACAAAACACATCAATAGTAAGATAAGCAGAACTCTAAAGAACTATAAAGACTATGTCCGCAGTGTTACCCCAAGAAAACAAGGAAGCTGATATACAGCCGTAAGAAACAAACATTGTGTTTCTGCACTTTAAGTGGCCCTTAAAGCAGTAAGAGTTGATCTCTCAATCTGATCTGATGCTTCATTGAACCTATCATGACGATCAGCACATATATCGCTTTCCTTTGCCGCTGCAGTCGAGGTCTGCGGGCCCAGCGATGCATTCTTGTGTTACCGTGACAACGGGGTGCACAACCAATCAAATAGTTCTTAGTTTTGTGAAAAAGCAATCTGAACTGAAAAATATAAAGGATAAAGCACTAAAAATTGGTTAATTATATATTCCTTTCCTAAGTGACCATGTTATAAGCAGGGTAGTTCCTGACGAAGTGTGTATTTTCAGAAATTGATGCACGTCGTGAAAGACTGAACTGCCAGATGCCAAGTGTCACTTGTAATTATTCTAAAATTATTCTGCGCTGATAATGTTAATTTTTGTAAATTACCACATGTGTTAGTGCATTAACGTCGACAGCCCTAGTTAGAACACTAGTGAAACACTATTAAGACACATTATCATCTTTGTCTTACAAAAAAAGATGGAAATCTAAAGCTAAAATCCAATTTAAAATGATTAGAAAATAACAAAAGCCTATTATTCAAACAAGGTTTTTGGTATGTAGTTTACATGCCAACTTTACTGGAAGAAAACGTTAATCACATATTAATGTGGAGAAAATTGTTGACACAAACATATACATATTTTATTGTTTTTGTGATCATTTTTAAATTAATTATTCCTGTGTATGCAAAAGTGACATAAATGTACAGCTCTGCATTATTTCAAATATAAGCAACTTATTAATAAATTATTATTAATATTTGTAAAAAGAGAAAAAAAGGAATACATTTACTTGCACTTTAAGTTAGTGTCATATTTACTTCAATTTCTTTATTTAGACAGGACCTTGTGGCACAACATAGTCGCTAAAATAATGCTGTTTTTTGATTTTATGACTAAAAGTTACACAGTTGACTAAAAGCTTTGTTGAAAACGTGAACTATTTGTTAAAAAAACAGAATACAGACATTTGGCATTGTCTGTATTTTGGTATTTGTTATATTTGAAAAGAAGAATTAATTAAACATTTCTCGTGTTTAAAATGCTTACAGGAGCTCAGTGCCCTGGTCTAAGGATAACAAGAAATTTAAAAAGAAAACATCCTCAGGTTGACTCAAAATGTCTTATTAGTTTGTTCAAACACTGCCACATTTTACAAAACTGCATTTTGTTTTGAAAGAATACTTTGAGAAAACTGCTAAGTTGGCAGCAGTAAGAAACTGTCAGCAAGTCTGCTGCTATTGTGACAACAACAGGGTAAAATGGAGACTGGGTCATGCTATAGGGAGAAGAGATGCCCAACCTGTCATGGTCTGATGGATATAGGGCCGACTGTTAGGTTTTATTAGCATTAATGAGGGATGCTTGACATAGAGAAAAAATGTTCTGCCTAATTATATATAGCAATTAATATTGTAAATGGTTTACAAGGAATACTTAATAAACCTGTGCAGAAAGTATTTGATAATTCATCTTTCTAGCAAAAACTGCAGGTAGATTTACAAAAAAGACTGTGCCATGCAATCCTGCTTTGATCCAAAATGAAGTATAATTGCTTAAAATGAAACATTGAGTGCTATTTGAGGTAAGTAGTAAGAAATTTGGTTGTTTTATTTTATTGCAATAATAGTTGACAAATAAAAAACTGTTCTGTCAATTTGTGGTAATTGGTTGTACACTACGAATCTAATTGCTTAGTAATTAGCAGTCCTTTTCTATTAGCATCAAGGAGAGTTGAGTAAGTGTGTTGTTTGCACACAAAGAAGAGCATGTGTGTTTTCAGTGGTGGTTTAAAACTAAAATAGGATATGAATTTTTGCCAAAAGGTTCAAATGCACAGATCACATATGATCGTCTGATGACCATCATGCAGGCATTTTTCATATGTTGTGTGACACTGACATCCTGTGACCTCTCCAGTACGAGCTCTGTAAGCAGTCTGCGCAGTCGAGCTGTCTTCCCAGCTCTGTCTTTAGACTAAAAAAATAAACCATTATTTATCCTGAAGGGTTCCATATAACAATTTTAGACATTAGATGAGGAAGTAAAAAGGGAAAAGGAAGCATGAAAGGGCGGGGATCTTCAAATAAATCAACAAGCTAAAGTGTTTTTAACCAAAAATGATTACCTTAATGGGCCAAACTGACATAATGGATGCAGAAAAGCAAGAAAGGGCTTCAAGTAATCAATCAAAGCCAAATTTGATAAGATTAAGGCACAAACAAGAGCAAAGCAGCACCTCTTCACCTCAATACAACTGAGAAATTGAAGAGGCTGCTTTTGTGGAAACCGAGAAGGAGAATAAACGGCAAGAATACAACAAAAGGGAGAGTAATATGCATGACAGATGGTTTAAAAGCAAGACAAATAAGTGGACAAATATTTTGCTGCATTGTTTGTTGAACGTTTGTAAGGAATTTCTTTGTGTTGGGGTGTAATTTTGAGGTTAGCAATCTTGCCAAAGGATTACATCTTCATTTGGAACAGAATCACAGATTTGATCAAAAATTTGTACAAAAATTGTAGTAGTTAAAAATTGGACACAAAGGGTTTCTTAAGACTTTAGCTACGCTCACACCGGGCATTTGACACACGTTCAAGCATGTGCATTTAGCGCATTCTTTAATGCTCGTTTATCCCATGATGTCCACACTGGACACTGGATACTGTTCACTAGCACACATCTGTCATTTCAATAAGAAGAGAACTCAAAAATGAGATTGAGATACTTAATTTAAGCATGTAACTGAAGAGCAGTCATTTCTTTGGCGGTTGGGTTCTGAGCCTGAGACATCTTTCATGCCAGTGAAGATCTTAGACCAGGTGAAGAGACCCCCAGAGCCAAGACGCTGACAGTGGTTAAGATGCACCGTGTCGAACCGAAGAGCCAGGAGGAAAGCAAGCAGAAGAGGTCTGACGCAATGGCGTGCTGATTGAAGAGCCAGGAGGAGAACGGGGTGGAGGCCGGCCGGTGCAACGTTTGGAATGCAGACAAACAAAACTTTAATAAATTTGAAGAATGGGATTTGATTGTGATTGGCTGTGAAGAGAATAAGCACTTCAGCTATTGGCTCAGAGTGGAGACCAATTGGTGACATAAGGAGTGACGATTAAACACCCAGCTGCATGTGATGAAGTCAATCTTCCTTATTGAAATTGCGCCAAAGCTTCACCTACAGCTGAAAGAGACTTGGTATGTAATGTGGATGCGGTGCAATTTTCTTTGGGAATGAAACTGAAACGGTTTGTTGCCAGTGTCCTTGCAGTGGTGAATATGGATTAGAAATTATGTAAGAAGAGTGGCCTTGGTTTATCTTCCTACAAAAAAACTAACATAGACGTTATTACCATGCCTGGGTTCACCAAATAAACCAAATCCATCACTGCCAAATCCGATTAAATCCAATTGGTCAGACATCGACTTGGTTTTGTGGCTTAGCACAAAAGGTCGACCTGTCCAGTTGCAATGCAGCAGGTTTTTGGGTTGTCCGGCCCCATCAAAGGATGTAGACAGGAAGACGAGAGCAGCCTCATCTTCAGTGGAGTACAGGTGTACGTGTTTGCTACGCGTTGTTGCCCGTAGCATGCCTGTCGAAAAAATGTGCATTGATATTTCGCTTGACAGGCTCACAGTGGTATTCAGCGTTGTTGTTTCGTGTGGGCTATCTGCAAGCCCTGCGCAGGTTTGCCCATTTTTCGAACGCAGTCTGTATCTACCCAAGAGGCCAGGTAAGGCTTAAGTCATCCATTTAGATAAACTATTACTTTGTTAGTTTCTGTTTAGTTCTTTAAAATTTTATTTTAAATGCCAACCTCAGAGTTTGAAACCCTAACTGCTCAAAGTTTAGAGACATGTTAAAAAAATTTAATTTATGAGCTAAGCTATACACTTGAAGCCGTTTTGTGATCTGTGCACGAAAGAAGTCGAATAAGTCAAGAGAGAAATTAAAGAAAGATGCTAGGAGCTGGTTCACCTAATATCTCAGTATTCTGTCATCGTAAATCCTAAAGGCGCATACATCTGTGCCCCGGCAGAGCTAGCAGGCTGATGCCATTGACAGCATTAAGTTACCAGTTGCTGTTCTTAGTTATTACCTTTACATAGTTTTGGTTTCTTATGTTCCGTCTATATTTTCATCTAAAATGGACGCAGGGTTCTACAATCTGACAGAAACAGATGACACTGTCGCTGTTATGTGGCGTAAAGGCCTTTAAAAAGATTTGAGAAAGAAATGAGAGAGCTAGATGGTTTGGTCCATAAGCTACAACAAATCGGTGTCATGAAAAGTATGAGATTAGTGATTGGGTTGGGCAGGAGTTTCTTCATTTCATTAAACAGGAGATTTTTTGATACACTGCCTTTTGTAGCTGCTTTTAGAACAGTCGATCATGAAAAACATTCAAACCATTGACAGTAAGATGAGCAGGATGGACAAGATTTTATGTATTCATCTAAAGTTGTGATATTCTTTTATAACAGCCTTTAATAAGAGTCTGATTAAAAAGTAGGCGCTTTAAGCCTGTAGACTCGCCTGTGGCATTGCTAATCTGTGTAACTTCATTGCAGCTCTGATCACAAATGGAAAATAAAATAAAATGAAAGCAGATGATAAGATATGCTGCAATTACAAGTATGGATACTCACTTGGACCATAAAATAGGTACTGTTGTGGTGTGGGGCATCCTTCTGGCTGACATGTTGCTACATGGGAATGGATAGTTTCCAAAGTTGCAATCCATTCGCCAGCTCTTAATGTTCTGTTTTAAAATAGCACAATGATGTTGATGGGCCAATCGATGAACTCCGAGATGCAAATTTGGAGTTAACAAACAAGTTGATGACACGATGATTGCAACATCTATCATTTCTATACAGTGTAATTGGTATTGGCTACAATAAAGATCTCATCAGAGCACAGAGTTTCAAAATGATGTTAAGCCTCATTGCTCAGGGACATTTATATTTTTCCCTGAGCTCTTTTTCTTTGAACTATATGGGCATTTTTCCTCCACTGTTGTGCAGAATACATTTTTTACACTTTTAGCTGTTTTGCCTAAATGTTTTGTACAGATGGTTAAAAAGACTACAATAGGTTAAAAAATATTATTTTGCTTTCTCTTAACTAAATTTAGATGGATGGATGGATGTACTCTTTATTTCATGTTTGACATCATTATAAATTAGAGCTGTAACGAGTATCAGAATACAAGTACAAATATTTGTGACGTCTGATATATGTCTCTCAGCTGGTCTGGGAATGCCTCAGGATTCCCCCAGAGGAACTGGAGGAAGTGGCCAGGGAGAGGAAAGCATCTTTGCTTAGACTGCTGCCCCTGTGAGCCACACCTTCTGGCCGGATAAGTGGAAGAAAATGGATAGAAAAAATGAGACTGAAGTTTAGTTTACTAAAAAAAAAAAGAATAAAAATACCTACATATAGAAACAATTCAGGCCTGTTTGTTTAAATAGCAATAGTGATTCAAATTGTGAATTGTTGGTATAGATTGGTACCTAAGTAATGATCCACAGCTCTAGCAGACATTCATAAAGTCCAAGATCAGTTGAACTACCTAAACTCAAGAAAATGCCACATCCTGTCTTCCTTCAAACCTTGTTTTCAACATGTGTTGAGTGAAGATAAGCTATATTATTTCCTAGAATATACATATCCAGTATAGCTTCAGTTTCATTCAAAGGAAATCATAAAGGATGAAAAATCGTAAAGGATGACAAGAACTTTGAAAAAAAAAAAAAAAACATGCTGATACAAGGTGCGGTGTAAAATTGTTCATGTTTGCCTGTCACTGCGTGCATCAAAAGATAATGAGGATAATAAAAATTTCTGCTCAGCCTCCACACTCACTGGTGCTGTCACACGAACAGAGTGGGTGGTTGGCTTCCTGCTGTTAAAGGAAAGGTGCCACATAATTTTATGTCAAAACACCTTTAATAGTAGATATAGAGTATGTGGAGCGGAAAGGGCGCTTTGGGGTAAAGGCTTTTTGCTTCGTACTACAAGGCAAGTGACAGTGATTCCACTTCTCCATGAGGTGCGCTAGGCAAAACACTTTATTACTCTGATCCAGATAAAGGCAGCATCCTCTTTCTTAAAAATAAAAAAAAAACCCTGTATAAAGCAGTGACATAATCATCTAACACAAATGTTATTGAGTGTCTGCTTGTTTTTCTGTTTATGTGTTTGTGTTTTTCTCGTCGCCCTGTTAAAACCTTAAGACTTTTGGAGTATTCTGCTCTTTGATGATACGCCGCTTGAAAATATGCAATTTTAAGCTCAAATACTATATTCTTCTAGGATTTACATATGCTTTTTCTGCTGTTTTTGCTTTATTTTCAATGCTGAATTCTAATGAATCCACACATTTAAGGCTCCAACGCTCTTTCTATGTGTGATTTAAGTTTTGTTTAATGCATTTTTAGTCTGTGTAATAAATGACTCAGAGTCTTTGACTTGCATGTAACCACTAAGTAGCAGAGTGATATTTGTCTCCAATATCTAAGCATCAGATGGGAGTTCCACATATCTCAAACTTTATGTCAAGCTCTCAGCCTTTGAGGCTCAATTTTAGTCATTTCTTTCTTTGTATATTTTCTTAACACATTATAGTGCCTGTTTGTGTTATCAGCGAGGTTGCAACAAATCCAGAAACTGAGCTAATTGCAAATATTTATAACACATATAGTCTATTTTTAAGCATTGCTAAAACTATTTCATTTATTTTGAGACTTTGAAGTGAACCATTCATTAGCAAATAGAAATGCAAAGCCTATTGTCTCATGCAAGCATTTCTGAAAAACATCAAAACAAAACAAGGAAAAGACTTCTCTTTTATGTTTGGCTCTTTGCTCTGCTAAAAGCCTGTGAGCCTGAACGCTTGCACCTTTCTTTAGCTGTTCTTAAGGCTGTTCTGCTGGATGAAGATTTCTGATGTTTCTTGAATCTGCTGGACCCACTCTTCCAATGAGTAGCACTGTGGTGCAGTGGTTAGCGCTCTTGCCCCACAGCAAGTAGGCCCCCGGTTCAAGTCCCGGCTAGACTTCAAACAGTGTCACCAAGGGGGGAACCTTTCTGTGTGCAGTTTGCATGTTCTCCCTGTGCATGTGTGGGTTTTTTCTGGGGACTCCAGCTTCCTCCCACCATCCTAAGACATGCTTCATAAATTGGTTGGTGTGGATGTGAGTGTGCATGGGTGTGTGATTGTGGCCCTTGCGACAGACTGGTGACCTGTCCAGTCTCTATTTTTACAGAAAGGGATTATTAAAGGGATTATTAAAATTTGGTTCTGAGTGGCTTTCTGGAAAACCATGAATGTTCATGTTTAGACACATCCTGTGATTGTTACACTATTTCTGTTAGCCGACAAACTGGTTCGGTCCCACATCAGAGAAGAAAATAGGTAAGTGACCCGCTCTAGAAATAGTTGGGGACCCCAGCTCTAGAACTCTTGCCTGGCAGCTCCAAACTCCTATAGGTTCTGTATCCAATTGTGCAGCAGCTAATTCTAACATGGGGTTGGATCAGTGGTTTGACACTAGAACTCATGTTCATGAATGAACATATGCATTTATTCTAAATCTCTCATATACAGTGACCAAGAACAGTATACATAATCTGTCACAGATTTTATAAGTTGTCCAGCTGATAAAGATGAGAAAAGTCTGGCATCTGCATTATAAATACGCTTTGACTGTGAACAAAAATATGTACTCACGATAATTGGATCACTCAACATAAAACTTAATATTTCTATCTTCTTTGTTACTATTGATTGGAATATTAATAGGCAATAAATAATATGATGATATCAGAACTAATTTGTTCTATTTGTAAATAGAGCATATGCATGTGTGAGCAAAATGTATAAGAAAAGTATGTATTTGCTATAAGTATATATGTGTGAAAATTAAAGGTTAGACAAATGTCATGGTGAGAATCGAAGTGCATGAGAGGGTCAGAATGATTTATGTCTTACATGGTCTTTCATTTTCTCATCCTTCTTTCAACTCAACCCAGCATTTTCCTTTATTCAAATGAAATCTGTATTTCGCCTCATTATCACTCTTAATCAAGTCCTCTGAGAAGTTAAGAGGGTGAAGGGAAGGATGAGAAGGTGGGGAATGTGGGAGGAGGTAATTTTATTTAAGTAGGTCTTATAACATTTACAGTGTGTGATTTGAGGGAGATGCAAACATAAGCAAATGGGATTGTGTCAGTGTTTGACCAAGAGGCAGTGTACTTATGCAGAATAGGCTTTTAGAGTACAGTTGTGTCAGCATATTACTGTCAACATCCTAGTTTGGAGAAAAGAATGCTGTCAACACTCAGTAAATAGAGTTTTCAAGAGCATTTTTTTAAAAAAAGAAATAAAGGAAATTGTTCCAAAAGTATGTTTTTTGTTCTCATCCTTTTCCTGTATCCTTATTGTTCATGTATACAT
This sequence comes from Oryzias celebensis, assembly GCA_014656515.1. Lineage (NCBI taxonomy): Eukaryota > Metazoa > Chordata > Actinopteri > Beloniformes > Adrianichthyidae > Oryzias > Oryzias celebensis. The sequence continues at coordinate 36,354,601 of BNCR01000012.1, forward strand.
AAATATTATATTATAAACTTTTATAATACAGGTTTTATTGGGGGGGGGGATCAACGTAGAATTGTAACACACTTTAGATACATTTTGTATGAAAAATGATTCGAAAATCTCTTTTTTTAAATTGCTTTTGTATTTGAAATTGACATGCAAAGTTTAGTTGATGAGCATGGGGATCTGGGGTTTGCCAATTTCCATGAGGGCTTTGCACTTTAGATTTTTCGTAACAATCTTGCCACTTTTTTTTTTTATTTGGTTAAATTTCCTTTATTAAAATTGGCCTAATTAAAGAAAATTAAAATTACATTCTCATCTTTTTCTTTTCCTCTCCCCTGCTCTCAGTGGTGAGCCTGGTGGGCCACAGCATAACGGAGACTTAATAAGCGTAGTAAATGTGCTTTTTCCTGTGGGAGGTGAGTGGGATATTGACGATATGTGGTGACTTCTCAAATGATCTAATTAAATGGGGAATTAGACATTGTTTGATCACACGTGAAGTCATCCAGTAACTAAACAGAAAATCTCCACATATTCATAAATGTTGGATGTGTCCCACAAAGTACTAGAATGTGGACCCAGTTGTCTTTTATTTTATAATTATTAATTTTTTTATAATTCAGTAAATTTGACAGTATCTTCTTATTTTTGTTTTTTTCTTTCTTTTTGTTTTTTTATTATGTTAATCTATAGGCTATAATGACAATGAAATCAGATTTTTTTTTTTTTTTTGATTGTGAAATCATTATTTATTGTTATTTTTTAAGTTCAACAACAGCAAGGCAGTGATGCTAATGTGCACATAAATCTGAGGAATAGAAAGAGCTGTGACTGGCAAAAAAAAAAAAAAAAGAGAAAAGATGATAGATTTTTGCTTTAGCAAAGGGTTACTCACACTTTAGCTTTCAGTACAGGCAAAGAATGAAGATCTTGCGATGAAACCAGTGAGCCCTGAGCATAATGTATGGTGATAAATTACAACACTTTTTGTGAATCTTTCTCACTTTTCCCTTAAATGAAAACCTCACATTTGCTGCACTGCGTTGCTCTATTGCATTAGCAAATTCACTGGCATTCACCATATGATGCTGGACTAGAGTGTCAGCTTTGTGTTTGTGTGTCAGTTCCTTATTTAAAATGCAAATATTAAAATTAGACCATATTTGCTTAATTAATTACACCTTGAACTACTCTTCTTTGTTTTTCAACTGCTGCCTCTATGGATAGCTTCACCAAATTTTCCTTCTCCATCTAAACCTATTCTACATTGTCCTTACTCACACCAACCACTCTCATGCCCTTGGTATTTTCATCTATTAAACTCCTCTATATTATTTCTCTAGGCCTCTGTCCTGTTATCTCCAACCTCAGCATCCTTTAACCATCATGAGCACTGTCTCTTCCATTAACATGTCCAAACCATCTCGATGTACTTTCCTACATTTATCTCCAAAATATCTTATGTGAGCTGGTCCTCACATAAGATATGATGGATAGATAAGATCCTGGTCAAAAAGAGAGCCTCCTCATCTCTGCCACCTCCACTTCTGTTACGTGTCTCAGAGCCACTGTCTCTAAACCAACAATATGTCTGCTGTCACTACCGTCTTCTACACCTTTTTTTTCATTCTTGCTTAAACTCTTGTCACTCATCACTCCTGAAACCAGCCTCCACCTATTCAACACGCTTGCACACTCCTCTTCATCTTTTTTTGTTGCTCTGTACTGTTAACCCAAAGTACTCCACCTTCTTCACTTCTGCTCCTAACCTCATTGTTTGTCTTGAATTCCTCTCATTGTCTTGCGGCAAACCTTCATTCCTTCTTTCCAGAGGAAATCTCCACCTCTCTGGATGTTCTTCCACCTGCTCTCACTACAGATCACAATGCCATCTGCAAATATCATGATTCACAGAGATTCCTGTCTAACTTATTTTGTCAGTCGGTTCATCACCACAGCAAACAAGAAATAAGTGGCTCGCACTGATTCTTAGTGCAGTCCCACATCCTCCTTGAACTCCTCTGTCACATCCACAGCACATTATACAACAGTCTACAGCTCTCACAGGTCTTGCACAACTCAAATGTACTTCTCTGCTATTCCAGACTTCATACAACTCACAGCTCCTCTTTCTGTATTCTGTCATAGACTTTCTCTAGATCTACAGACATGATGCAGCTCCTTCTGTATACTTCTCCAGCAGTTTTCTCAATGCAAATACTGCAATGTGATACTCTTCCTTTGGCATTAAGCCATACCTTTGCTCACAAAGGCTCACTTTTGACATAACTCTAATATCCTATCTTCCACTGTTTTCCCCCAAGCTTCAGTGTGTGACTCATCACCTTTCTTTGTTGTTTTCACAACTCTGAACTAGTCTCCCTCATAAATGTAGCTGTAGCTGTTCAGTTATCTGTAAGAACTTCCTGATCTTCCACAGCCTGCATTAAATACAGCCTAAGAGCCATTCAACACTTTAAAATAAACAAGTAAATTATTATAGAGAATATGTTACCAACCATCCATCTTACCTTGGATGTTTGGCAGAAAGCTGAGTCATTAGACAACCATTGAAGAGTCAGATTTTAGCAATGTGTAACTGTTCCAGAATCTGGAACGTAGCATAAAATGCAGAATCTATTTTGCATAATCTTTTGTACAATCTATTTTGTGTAAAAGCATAGTGATATTATTCAGACTAGTGCTATCATGCAATATTTTTTTTTGTGTGATTAATTAATCATGATCTGTTTTTATTCTAACCTGACAATTGCTGTGAAAAGCCTTGTTTTGAGGTATGTTCATTTACATTTGTGACATTGTAGCACAGTCAAAGATCAAAATACAGCTAAAAAAGGGGCTTTATTAAGTTTTTCTAGCATACAGACATCTAACCATTGCTTTGACACCACCAAGAGGTATTATTTTCAATCCCAAATAATTAAGAAAAAAGGGGGCCGTATTCCTGCATGTTTTCCAGCATACCATTCTGATTAGCTACATTAGCGCGGAGCTTCCAGCGCTTGAATATACATGACAACAGCGGTTTTATACCTTTAAAAAGGTCATGCTAAAGCAGAAAGTAATTACTTAAATTTAAAGGTAAACTTCTGTAATGGAGAAAAGCGCTTCTCATCTGTGGCATAGCACGACATGGAACTCCCTCGCTACAGAGGATTCTGTATCACTCCACCTCAAGGGTAGCCCTTAAAAAAACTATTTTCGGACACTACAAATGCCCCAACAAATGGAGTGGTAGGGAGAGATGGTAGGGCAAAGGGAAGAATTCAGATTGGGCCTAAAATTTAATGGTGAACTATAAAAAGTACTTTTTGTCATTTAGACGTGATCACAACTAAAACTCAGATTTTTAGGAACACTTTTCTGTTTTTCTACTTGTAAGCATTTGTCATTAAAGATTCATTTCTCAGGATCCCATTTGTTATGTTTAAAAAAAGAACTGTTTGAAATGGGTTTGATCAAATCAATACAACTTTGGGGTTTGATGGAAATCATGACATAAAAACCAAAATTTTAGGACTGAAGAGTTGTGAAAGTTGTATTTCAAGTCAAATGTTATTATACTGTTTACCCTACTTGTCCATGCTGGCGCAACTTTATGGGGTGCTTTTCATTTTTCAAACTTTTGCAATTTCATGTAATTTCTCTCCCCAACTTTGCTGTAAATTTTTTGGTTCTTTAAATGCATGGCGAAAAGAAAAGGGCAGTCCCCTAGAGGGGCTTGGAATGAGGGAATGCACCATTCAGAAGATGCTACTTTTTTCTTTTTGCTTTGTGTCATTGCTGTTTACAGCCAGGAAACCAGAGAAGAAATTGAAGTGGCATAACGAAAAGCATTATTTGCAGTTATTGCAATGTTTTGCACAAAAATATGACAGGTAAACGTTGTTGTGATTAGTCTTGGTACCTGGTGCTCAAATAATCTTTTATGAGCAAGAGTTAAACTTGGTTAGAGTGATGTGTATGAGCTGTAATTGCGTAATCCTAAACACCTCCTCCACTTCTACAAGTTCTTCTATCCTGATTGGAAGAGGAGATAGATGAAAGAAATAATTGGAGGTGTCTGACCTGTTGAGGAAAACAAAAAACAGGAAAAAGCAATAAGAATTGCTTTATTTCAGGCTGAAAATGTTGTCACAGGGAGGAAAATGATAAAACATTTTAGGGAATTGCTTTGAATTAAGTGACTATATGGGAAAATAAGCTCTCCTACATTTTAGAAATAGATGTTTAAAGCAAAAGCACATTAGAGAAAGAAAATTTCCTATCTAAATGATGTACAAAAAAGTAGGAAATCACAGCAATTTAGCCAGATTTAAGATAGATTTGAAAACATTTTCAAGTAAAAACTACAATGGAGGAAAAATATGGTAGACTGGTGAACAACATGGAGAACAGCAGACTAAAAGGATGCAGACATGCAGGCAGCTTTTAGACACACATACACACATAAGCAATCATGCAAACACCAACAAAGGTCACACTGCCATTCCCACCACTGCTACTCAGACACGCTGGTAGTAAAATGCTCTATTTCCCATTCAAATTAAAGTGTCAGTTAATATTAATGTGGAAGTGAGGACTGTCAGACACACAACATTCACACACAAACACAACGGAATTCACAGATGCATACACTGACCAAAATTTAAACTCAGGCTTGGTCGATTACTTGATGCCAATAGTGTCATGCTCACAGGTCACAAAATGTAACAGTGCCTCTGTCCTAGCAAATTTTGCGTTTTTTTGTGCATGCTGCCTAAAATGTGTACCAACATTAGACTAAAATGTGGATTTAGCTCACATTTTTTCTTGTATTTCAGGTGGTAGTTTGTTGATTTGTTTTGAAAGGAGTCTTGCGGGGCATTTGTGTGTAGCTGCAGATTAGGCTTAGGTCTTTGTGTTTCATGTTGGTGCTAACGGGATCACACAGAGAAGGATCTATGTAATAATCTCTATGCATATACTTTTTTAACTGACTAGAATGCAGCCTTTGCACCTTTCTGGGGAGCACACACATCTGCAACAAAACATACAAACAACAACAAAATCATAATGTCAAACCTGTTAATGCCTCTAGCAAGAGTCGTAAACTTGCGTGGTCCAGCCTCTTACACAAGAACACACACACAAATCTATGCACATAAAAAAGCAGGTAACACAAATATATTTGTCTCTTTAAAAAAAAAAAAAAAAGAAATAGTCTCAACGATCATTTTGCAGAATCTTTTTTAGATTCTAAAACTTTCTTTTAGAAATTAAGGATCATCTTGGGCAACATTAATTTGCGAACTACAGCTATTCTACTTCAATGTAAACTAGGATTTGATCAATCCTCAGCAGATGACCTGTATGAGAAGGAAAAAGGCTGAACGACCCCAAACCCCCAGTGAGTCCAGGAGCATCACAGATCAAACAAAAATCTTTACAGCATGACTCGACCTAACCTGAAAAGAAAAGAATCATAAAGTGGGCATTTCTGATTCCAGGAGAAGAATCAAAGACTACTTGGACAGACTTAACAGCAGTGTGGTCCCTACTACTCCCTCTGGAAGAATTTCACATCTTCATTTGATAAAAAAAAAAAAAAGAAAAAAGAAAATCCAAAAGCAAAGTAAAGGACATTTCACTGTCTGACCACCCCCTGTTAAAGCTGTTATAATACAGTGCAAGTAAAATATTCAAAGACAAAGTAATTCAGACACAGCCTTCCACCATATAGCATTAACTACATTTAATAACAGAATAGAAGGTATACAATAACAGACTCATCTGGAGCCATAAAGGAGTAGGCAGGGCACAGCAAATGGTTATATAAATCTTTTTTTTTTCTTCTCTTGTTTTTTTGTTGTTTTTTACACTTTTAAAGTGGTTGTAGTTATTCTTGAAAAAGTTGCGTTACCAATAGCATTTGTTTTCTGTGCTTTTTATTTCATTGTAAGAGAACTATACTTCCTTGAATACCGTATGTATGGTACATTTATATATTTACTGCTCAATCCTGGTATGTATATGTTGTTTTGATTTTTAAAAATACAATTAAAAAAGAAAACAAAACATATTAACTGATCTAAAATATTTTAGTTTAAATCATTGACTGTAAATGAGAACTGGACAAAGTGAATGTGACGTCAACCATGGAAAATGTTTTACATCCAGCTCCATCCAAATGAAGTCAATTCAGTCACCATTTTATCACGATACGGACGCCGCCCTGTTGAAGACAGACAACGCCAGAGAGTACTGATCAGTCCTAATCGGTCTGATATTTATATTTCGGTCTATTATTTATATTGGCAGCTACTCTCGCCAATCAAGAGTGACCCAAACTAGTTCTCGTTTATAGTCAATGGTTCTAATTTGTTTCCCTGAATTGAGTCAAAATGCTCATTGTTTTTTTTTTTTTGTATGTCTGCCGGATATTTTCTTAAAAACACATTAAAACGTAGTTTCTGATGCTTAGTTGTAATTGGGAAAGGACCAATTTGAGGACTGGAACAGATCGCTACCAGATCAACACCAACTGTGTCCGAATGTTTGTGCTTTACTGCACATATATCCACAATCTTGCATACTTAAAGCTCATTTTGTTCAGCCAACAATTCCCATCAGGCATGTTACAGAGCAATTCCAAACACTGTCTTTCTGAAATGACTCGTCATGTTGCACCTAGAATTAGTCTGTTCACACTTGCTTAAGCTACCGTATTGCAACCATGTGCTTTGTGTCTATGCCTTTAGACACCCTGCAACTGACAGAGATTTCACCCACACCCTTAATTAATCTACCATGTTGATGTTTGAGTTCATTAGGCTGAAGCTAATTATCAGAGCAAAAAACATGATGCTTTGTTTATGTATGCAGCAGTGTTTGCTTCCCTATCAGTCTGTGTCTGCATTCTGACAGGGCAGAGATCAGCGCCACAGAGGATCACCCTGTCAGTTTCCATGTCTCTTCGTCTTCCCCTGCGGCGTCACACTTCTCCCTTGCTGCATAGATCAAAGAACTGCCACATGCCTCAATGTCGTCTCTCTTTTTTCCTTCTTTCTTCCATCTCTACCTCTCTTTCAATCTGAAACCCTCTCCTTCTGTCACTCACCATCTCATTCTATCCTCATATCCAGCTTCCTGCCTGACTATATCAGCGGGGATTTTGATTCCATTACTGCTGAGGTCAAGGCTTTTTATGCAGACAAGGTGAGTGAAGCTAAACTCACACACATAGGTGAGCGCTGTAACTTCTAAAGAGCCGGGGGCTTCAACATCTTGTCTAATTCAATCTAAAAATAAGTCAAAAGGCTCAAATGCACAAATCTGCTTCTTGTCAGAAAGTTTAGTTTCTTCCCAACTTTTGCAATGTTTTTGTTTTTTAATTGCACTATGACAAAAAGGGAGGAGGAGTTTAGGTTTTCTTTTCATCATTGTTCAATATATTGCTGCCAAACAAAAAGAAAATGCTAATATATGGGCACAGCTTTTTCAATTACGTGCAGTCATCTGATGTAACAATGCCAGTTGGGGAAGCTAGATATATTCAAGGGGATGTTGTAATCAAGAGCTGGAATAAAAGTGTTATGTTTCTGAAGCTTTAACCAGATAGGAGCCAATAACTGTCACTGGCATCCAGCAAAGTAAGTTATTTATTTCCTTACTTTGTTTTTTAAATAGTTTTTGTACATGCAGTGTATTAGTCAATTCTTCATCATCTTCTTTTTTTGTGATTGTATGTAATAGTGCAAAAATGTACTTAAAATATTTTATTTACCTGAACAGGTAATCATTGTTAAGCCCTCCAAAAATGACCAACAATGGCAAAACAGGAACATTTACATGGAATTTATTGAAATCTTGCATGCTCTTGTGTATTTCTTCATAGTTTCTGTAGTACTTAACTTGCACTTTAAGACTTTGTGCTGTCATTCAGATGATTGTGTATTGATGCCATTTTAAAATCTGTCATTATTATGAATAGGTGACAGTCTTGTCAGCCATCTTAGCACAGCAAAAAACACTTTCCACATTCTCTTGCACTGTTATTTTATCCTTACAGTTTCACCCAGGTGTCAATGTGTTGCATTTTCAGTTGTAAGAACACATTGCACACTGAGGACGCTGCGATCACATGCTGACTCATCTATGAGCAAACAAGAAAAATGTCTGAAAATGAGCTAAATGTCCCATCTCAAAGCAACTTCTTAAACTTGTTAACAGCAGACGCATGCTGAATGACTGAGTGAAAGAGACAGTTGGTTCTAAACTAGCTTCATTTTTTTGCTTCCTTTCAAATGAACATTGACACAATAAACCCAAAAAGTTAATTTATTCCATCTTTAACATAACAGGATATATATATATATATATATATATAGTCCTACAAACGTGTGGTGCAAATCATAATAAAATTGGTGAAGAAAAGCTGTGTTATAATCTGCTTGTCAGGGATCTCACATTACAGCAGGAAGGCCCTGGTTGAAATCCCAGCTGGGTGGAGTTTGCATGTTTTTCTTGTATGCATGTTTTTTTGTTTTTTTTTCCTCCTCCTAGGTTCAAAGACAGGGTTAAATGATGACTCTAAATTGTCCCTAGGAGTGAATATAAGAGTGTGTAGTTGTGTTAATGTAGCCAACACAACATCAGGTTTTTTGTTTTGTTTTGTTTTTTAATGTAAAAACAATCAATACATGCCTACAAATAAAAAAGTGATACATCTCCTGCAATCAAATGGTCATTATTGTGTAGGAGTACATTTTAAAAAGGCCCATGTGTGTATAAAGCCTGAGGGTTTTTTTGCATTTTGTCCCACTATATGAAATTACCACTATTCCAAAAACTTTATCATCCCTAACTACAATGACGTACACACATAATAGATTCCAGAGTGCCTTCAGTTTTGTTACTTTTATTTTTTTTTCCCTTGCACACTATTCTCCCACTGCCTATCCTTCTTTCTCAAATACTAAATGTTTTTTTCACAAATATCACACAGGTTATTTGAAAAAAAAAGAGCAATTCCTTTTTCTGTGGGAGAGAATAGACTGCTATGGTAATTCTTTTGAATCAGAACAATAAGAAAAGTTTTGAGGCGTTCCTTCAGAGATTTGCTGCAAACGGTGAATAATTCTGCATAAATGGAAAATGGAGAGAACTGCAAAGCATTCACAAGGGACAGAGAGAGAGACAAAGAGAAAGAGGGATGGAAAGATGATGGAAGAGGAGGATAGTGAGGGGAAAAATGGATGCGATCAAACAGAGCAGAGCGGACAAGTTTTTGGGAACTCACTGTGCCTTTCTGTGTGTGTGTGTCAGTGATGAAGGGAAGTCGGTGTGTTTTAGAAGGAAAGTGACACAGCAAAAAAAAAGAGATAAAGGAGGAGAAAGCCAAAGTGTCCTTGTTTACCTACATGTTTCTGTTTGGGGCCACTGACTTGAAACTCTGCATTATTCAAAAACACAACCTGCAGGCAGCTAGACAACACTAAAGCACTGATTTAGCCTCTATTTATGTCTCCATCCTTCGCTGTTCTTTTGTCCTAATCCTTATCTGTGCCTGGGTTTTTGCTGCACTATCTCTGAACATGAACAAATACTGTGTTGTGTTTTGTTGCTGTTGTATGATTTTTTTTCCCCCTTTTTTTAAAAAAAAAAAAATTTTTGTGCATAGGGTTGCAAGCTAGTAGAAACAGCAGACCAGGACCTGACAGACTTCACCAAATGTCTTGCAGTTATGCTGGAGAAGATTCAGAAGCAACAGTTACAGGTAAACTATGCTCTAGTTATTGAACCATACGATTTGACATATTTCTAACAATGAAGACCTAATATATTTGTTTCTGAAAACAGTCTCAACATTTCTTTTTTTTTTATTTTATTTAAAAAAAAACTGTTGCATTTAAAATTCTGCAAAGGATTGCCAGCGCACGGGTACTGGTCCATGCTTTTTATTTTTAATTATTTAGTTTATTGTTATGCCCTGCTCTTTGGTTTACCCCAAAGAATCTTTTGTTGGCTTAAAGTTATCACAGAACTCATGGCACAAGTCCTGATGAAGATCAGGGGGCTGGAACACATTGCACCCATTTTAGGATCACTGCATTAGCTCCCTGTGTGTTTCCGAACTGATTGTAACATTCTTTCAATCATTTATAAATGTTTTATTGTTTTGGGCCCTCTTATCTCACTGTAATGATCTGCTTTTAAAGAATGAGCCCTTGTGGACCCTGATGTTCTCCAACACTGGCCTCTTAGTTGTTCCTAAGGTGAGGAACAAAACTTACAGGGAGGCTTTGTTCTGTCCTTACGGTCTTCGCCTCTGGAACAGCCTGCCAGAGAGCCTCAGGTCCACCAAGGTTTTTAGCAAAAGGTTTGAGAGACACCTTTTTAATTTAGCTTTTTAGATAACCATATCTGCCTATTTATTATTGTCGTTCATTTATTTTAATTAATATTGTCTTGGTGGGTGGCTGTTGCCGCGGTTCTCACCCTTCTTGGGGTGGCTGGGGTCCAACATTTCAGCCTCATGGCTGTGAAATGGTCTCTGTTGCTGCACCAGCCTGGTGTACTGTGGCGCCCTGGCACTCCAGGTAAAATGTTATCATTGTGCATAAAGGACCCAAGGATAGATTTACAAAAATCTTCTAAAGGCATCAGTTTACATGTAACATTCTTTTAATATGTTAAAAAAAAAGGCTTTATTTCCATCTTTAACCCTTTCAAAACAACAGAATACAAAATAATGGTGTGTGTGCAAAATTTTGGGCACCCTGCATAGTTAGTACCTTCTACTGCACTCCTTGGCAAGT